>OX392528.1:27587121-29987121 GCA_947623455.1 Mimachlamys varia | reverse complement strand
ATGACGTCATTGCGGCCATCTTAGATTCTGGACTTACTTAATTAAAGTGTTAGGCACACCTTCAGTTTATATCCTACAACATACTAAAAGTTCATTGACATAACTCTTACTCTTTATGGAGAAGTGCTGGACACAACATAAAATGCAGGAGAAGAATAAAAATAAGAAACATAACAGAAACAATGTGTCTTTTCACCAGTTGTTGAAAAGCCCTAAATAGTTTGAAGAAGGGAAAAGAAGTCCATCCTCGATATTTTCAAATTTGGCAAAACCCTCGAGCCCAGGGTTAAAAATCTCGACGATGGAATACCCCTATCTTACACCTATGGCCATAAAAGAGTTATTTTTTTCTCTCATTCCAGCTTTTTGTATAAGTTCTTACACCCCTGGTCATGAAAGGGTCTTGTAGTCTTTCATTCGTCGATTGGTGAGGCTTCTAATCTTATTGGCAGAATTATTTTTGGCTGGATTTGACACATGCTATTATTGTCCTGTCGGCGATACTTTTGTTGCTATTCATTGTTTATGTTTTGTATAGTGACTTGATTTTACAGCCTTGTAGCTACAGACTATATAATTCAAATAGTCGACGGCATATTTATAAAAAAAAATATATAGAGTAGATAAAAATTAGCAATTGGAAACCAAATCGCCGTTAACACATCTTTTTACATACGGCATGGGCAGCTGTATATTACGTTTAATAGTCGGAAATAAACACCCACTTTACAATCTTGATTTTTGTGAGGTCCTTGGTAGTTGTTACAGCCTGGGAGTGCCACTAGTCTGGTTATGATAGGTCTATCGGTCATGATAACCCCCTCACCTCCCCCTCCCTGTGGGGTTTTAGTTAAAAATGAATTATCACCCAGACGTCAAGATTATTCACGATACATCAAAATTGTGTGATATAGTAACAGTGTAACGTAACAGTATGGAAACGTGTACGTCTCCATATCCAAAATACAGGCAGGTTCAAATCAAATATTGCCGAATGAAAATCCTGAAGTTAAATCCCAAAAAGTTACCGAACGTTAGACCCGAGGTCTGGTTACATACATGTATAATAGTAATTAGAAATCTAAACATACGCGGCTGTCAATTTCTTTGATTTATACAAATCAATACTGTTCAGAATGCTGAACTAAATAGCTTTAAAAACACTTTTATAATTTTGTATTGAAAGGATTTTTCCTGTTAGACATCTAAATAGAGTTTTTATCCGACATCCTTTGTACCAAAACTAGAAGTATACAAGTTAACGGCTAATTCCAGCCTAACAATTACGGGATTTTCTGTCTTATAA
Source organism: Mimachlamys varia (assembly GCA_947623455.1). Classification (NCBI taxonomy): domain Eukaryota; kingdom Metazoa; phylum Mollusca; class Bivalvia; order Pectinida; family Pectinidae; genus Mimachlamys; species Mimachlamys varia. Next base: position 29,985,815 of record OX392528.1, on the reverse strand, counting down.
AATTTGATATCAAGTTTTTATATGAACAAATTTAATATCTTTATTTATTCAAAATCACCTAAATAAAATGCGTGATGGATTTAAATCAAGTACGGTATTTAGGTAGGATAAGCCAAGAGTTCATTTAAAAGCATTATATATAAGCGGAATCGGTCCTGAGCTTCGAATTCTTACAGTGATATTGATCAATTTTAAAGTACGATAATTTAGCGGGACCAATCGGGAGTTTGTAAATAATATAGATACTATAAAGTGTCATATTTAGGTCGACCAAGAGTTGTAAATAATGCAACATCCTAGCGGAGTTGTCGTGCGGTAAACTTACCGCCCATATCTTTTGATACCAAAGTTTTATTTTCCTCTCTTGATGGATACGATGCCGAGTACACCAATTTCCTTTCAGTATGTACTTCGTATTCATAAATGGAGGCCGAATCAAATGTGCCTCACTGACTAGCGCAACGCTATCGATTGGATTAACGAGCTACGCTAGCTTTAATTTGTAGCAGTACATTATATATCAGTGGTCGTTCTTGTCTCTCCTGTATATAGCAGTACATTATATATCAGTGGTCGTTCTTGTCTCTCCTTAGTTCTGTGACGTAACATGCTGGAGCAGCGATTTATGACAGTCGAGATATAACCCGGTATACAACGGACAAGGGTGTGCGCGTCATTGCTGATTAGCAGACACGGTCTCGTCAACTATGTGGTAATCAGCAGAGCGGTTTCTAAAATTTAATGCCATCAAAAAGTGTAGGAAAACATGCCCATTTATCAATTACAAACATGTACTTTGAATGATGACCGTTATAATTGATAACATGCTACGCTGTACACGAAGGACTTCAAACGTGTGGATATTCCTAGTGGACTGATTTTATCTGAGAATTCCTACACGAAAATTGAAATAAATCATAAAATATCATCAAAAGTTGTTTAACATGCTCCTTTACCAATTATTCAAGTGCATACAATGAAGACAACTGATGTACCGATACACATGCACTCATATATACATGTGCGAGTTAATTTTACAGTGTACATAATTGTATACCTTTAACGAAGCTTCCATTAAAAAAACCCAAACAAACATGTAAAACTAACACAGGTCTGTTATTACGGATTCGGATATCATAACGATTTGTTTCATCTAATACATTGGTTTCCTGGCTGTTATCACTACAGTGTTAGCCCCCCCTCCCCCCCCCCCCCCCCCCCCAAAAAAAATAATAATTAAAAAAAACACCAATGGGCTCGCTTGGCAACCGAGGATACTTTTATTATTAGACAAAATACTAGCTGATGTTTATTGTAATCTTTCTGAGTTTCTATTAAAGGGTGATAATGTGGACCTACTTCGTGTGTATTTGATAAAACTTGACAACGATTCTTGCAAACAAACGGTCCATGCTATATACACCATACTGAATGAACGACTCTGTTCTTCTGTATTGAAAATTTTAAGGAAATGTAAATGCGACAAGCGTTACAATTACGAGGCCGTAAGCAACCTGGGCGAATATTTTGTGAAAAGAAACTACACAAAGCCCAAAATAATACCTAGAATGAAATTAATTCCTGCTTGGCAATACATTTGTTACATTTGTATCTTAGTGGCGAGATTCCTAACTAGAATATCTATTTAGTCAAAGTAAGCCCCTCTTTTGGCTGAATTGTATGTATGTGTTATATTGAAGAACTGACCAGGGTACAAAGTCGACTACTCTGACCATATATGCACAGAATCGCGCACATCATATAAGTCTACACCAACAGATCCAATCGACCCTAACCGAAACTTAACATAACCAAAGAGGGAGGTTTACTATTTTGCCTTATTGGTAAGTGTGACGAATTCTATTTTCCCGATTTTCAACTTTCCCTTTCGTGATAGTAGCATCCCTGTACGCCATTGATGTTTTGTTTTTGTCATGTCAGAGTATGACGAAGACGAATTTTTTTTGGTCGCCACAATGTAGACTGTAATGCGTATCAGTCTCCCCTGTAAACGTAGTTTGTTGCAAATATCCAGATTTTCTGATTTGTGACTTGGGTTTATAAAAAGCGTGTCGTCTATGAAGCATTTGCTTAAAAGTCAGAACTCTCGTGATTGCCTTCTCTGGCAAACCGAAATTACGAATAACGGACGATTTCTATATTTCAACATTTTACATACATGTCTGCATCTTTAAATGTGATTTGGATATAGTGTAAACCAACATTAAAAAAACCCAAAACAAATAAACAAACAAAAGCAAAAAAAACTATGCGCTTTGTATTTCACTACCATTTATTAATCATATTTGACTCCAATACGTTGTCATATAAAGGCACCTAATGCTATTTATTAAGCGCCGAAATCGTTAAAATAGCGCATTTTGGAAGCGTATCCGTAGTCAGACTTGCCGCGGCGGCCAGGTGGTTAAGGTGTCCACCATTTTGGTACCACTATCCCTCTACTTTCGGGTCAATGGCTCGAGGTTTACGTGGGACAGGTACCAGGTATTGGCTGCAGGTCGGTGATTTTACTTTGATAACCCCTGTATTCCTCCAACACCACACACTGACCCGTCCTTAAATGGCAATAGCCATTGAAACATAGTAAGACGTAAATCACAAACAAACCAAACTTACGTCTGACAGGTACCGCTTTGAGGGGACCTTCAGGTAGTGATAAAGCTGTATATAAGAACCTCGAATTATGAAACTGATAAAAGGCAGCACGCAGGACTCGAAATACCTTCATACTGATGGAAGGTCTTAATATTTAGAGATATGAAACAAATATTGTATGTATATATCATGAACTCGACAAGAAAAAATTGTAATTTGTAATCTGCATGAATCTTAGAATATTGATATTTTCCTATTACATGTATATCTAAACTTTATATAAGATTTTCATGGCGGGTGTCGTCGATGAATCAGAAGACGCTTACTCTTCCGGAACACCTGGTCTTATTCTCTTGTACTTTTACAAGAGTCTCCATGAAAATCTTTCCTTTGTTCATATTTTGCCCCTGGTTTAATCGATTTTGAGTTTTATTTCTCTTGTACTGTGTTCCTTTACTTATCCTTGTTTCGGTAGCTTTGAGATAAGAGCTGACAACCAAAAATGACGTTAACTCTTTCCCCAACATAAAAATCTCATTCAATACCTGTGGATAAAGACGGTGTCAATTTCACGCATCCTGAGTATGAAATATCGATTTTTCTTTTTGGTTAAAGTCCCCGAAGCTTTGAAAATACATTGTCTGTATCCTTTCAGCCATTCAGATGCATTTGTAATTGACCAAAATTATGTGGTCTTAGAGATTACATTCCCTCCGAGAAAACGAATTATTGCTGTCTATATGTATCAGTAGACATGATCAAACTGTGTTATTATTTAAGAGATACTTGCGGGGTATCTATTTCCCTGGAGATTTCGTTTACATGTAATGTTATAAAGAATACTAATTATGATACTGTCGATTCCCTCAGAAAAGAAATCGCATAGTTAATGGCAAACAACCTATGCTGTTTCTTTAAAGTACACGTGAATCAACAATATTATTTTTTACTCTTCCGAACATTATTAGCGTCGATCAGAATAAAGACACATTATAACTGATACCCGATTCCTGAAATATCTGGTGTTCATTAGATGATAGTAAGAATATTGAATTTTGTAAGCCGTTTAATGATGATTTTATGAACAGGAAGAGGAAATGTTCATTAGTTTCTTTGTTATAAATGTCAGCTCCGTGAAAATTTAATAGTTGTATATGTATCACCGAGAAATAATTTATAGTTTATATACTGTGTACAGTTTATGTCGACATGTCGAAAAAAACTCTCGTATTTTCTTGCCTTGTAGTCTCCGACAGATTATATACAAAAACATTGACCTAGTATTATATAAATGGAGCAGGGGAACTGATTAAAACAAGCTGAGTACGTAACAGTAATCAGGGGAATAGATACCAGGTAGGTAAAATAATTGAGATTATATACCACAACGTGTGATCATTTACCATTTATGTTTATAAAGTAATATATCAGAAGTGTAATGTTTTCCTCAAATGATCTGTTACTATTCAATCGGTGTTACTATGGAGTTCACCACAGGGACAATGTCTCATTCAGAGTTTATCAAGTGTCACAGGAACAGTGTCTCATTCAGAGTTCATCAGGTGTCACAGGAACAGTGTCTCATTCAGAGTTCATCACATGTCACAGGAACAGTATCTCATTCAGAGTTAATCACATGTCACAGGAACAGTGTCTCATTCAGAGTTTATCACGTGTCACAGCAAAAGTGTCTCATTCAGAGTTCATCACATGTCACAGGAACAGTGTCTCATTCAGAGTTCATCACGTGTCACAGGAACAGTGTCTCATTCAGAGTTCATCACGTGTCATAGGAACAGTGTCTCATTCAGAGTTCATCACGTGTCACAGGAACAGTATCTCATTCAGAGTTCATCACTTGTCACAGGAACAGTGTCTCATTCAGAGTTAATCAGGTGTCACAGAAACAGTATCTCATTCAGAGTTCATCAGGTGTCGCAGGAACAGTGTCTCATTCAGAGTTCATCAGGTGTCACAGGAACAGTGTCTCATTCAGAGTTCATCAGGTGTCACAGGAACAGTGTCTCATTCAGAGTTTATCAAGTGTCACAGGAACAGTGTCTCATTCAGAGTTCATCAGGTGTCACAGGAACAGTGTCTCATTCAGAGTTCATCACATGTCACAGAAACAGTATCTCATTCAGAGTTCATCACGTGTCACAGCAAAAGTGTCTCATTCAGAGTTCATCACGTGTCACAGGAACAGTGTCTCATTCAGAGTTCATCACGTGTCACAGGAACAGTGTCTCATTCAGAGTTCATCACGTGTCACAGGAACAGTGTCATATTCAGAGTTCATCACAGGAACAGTGTCTCATTCAGAGTTCATCACATGTCACAGAAACAGTATCTCATTCAGAGTTCATCACGTGTCACAGGAACAGTGTCTCATTCAGAGTTTATCATGTCACAGGAACAGTGTCTCATTCAGAGTTCATCACGTGTCACAGGAACAGTGTCTCATTCAGAGTTCATCACATGTCACAGGAACAATGTCTCATTCAGAGTTCATCACGTGTCACAGGAACAGTGTCTCATTCAGAGTTCATCATGTCACAAGAACAGTGTCTCATTCAGAGTTCATCACGTGTCACAGGAACAGTGTCTCATTCAGAGTTCATCACGTGTCACAGGAACAGTGTCTCATTCAGAGTTCATCACGTGTCACAGGAACAGTGTCTCAGTCAGATTTCATCACGTGTCATAAGAACAGTGTCTCAGTCAGATTTCATCACGTGTCATAGGAACAGTGTCTCAGTCAGATTTCATCACGTGTCACAGGAACAGTGTCTCATTCAGAGTTTATCATGTCACAGGAACAGTGTCTCATTCAGAGTTCATCACGTGTCACAGGAACAGTGTCTCATTCAGAGTTCATCACATGTCACAGGAACAATGTCTCATTCAGAGTTCATCAGGTGTCACAGGAACAGTGTCTCATTCAGAGTTCATCATGTCACAAGAACAGTGTCTCATTCAGAGTTCATCAGGTGTCACAGGAACAGTGTCTCATTCAGAGTTCATCACGTGTCACAGGAACAGTGTCTCATTCAGAGTTCATCACGTGTCACAGGAACAGTGTCTCAGTCAGATTTCATCACGTGTCATAAGAACAGTGTCTCAGTCAGATTTCATCACGTGTCATAGGAACAGTGTCTCAGTCAGATTTCATCACGTGTCATAGGAACAGTGTCTTATTCAGATACCACCAAAGTAATCTGTCTGGGTAAATAGCGATGTCGAACTTGTTGTATCCTTATACATGTATTATAAACATATCTCTTTACTGAAACCGGTCTCATCAAAATCTGTAAAACATGATTCTTTCATCTTTGAAGACGATTACTCTTCCGGACCACCTGGTCTTATTTTCTTGTACTTTTTCGAAGGTCTTCATGTAAATCTTATCTTTGGTCATTTGTTTGTCCCTAGTTTAATGGAATTTTTCCAGTTCGAATTGGGATGACGCTTCGATACTTTCTGGATATTTTTACATTCTCTAAAACTAATTTTGTCTCATTAATGATCAATAATTATTCGCTGAAGAGAAAGAAGAAAGAACTAGGTTAAATATTCTGTAAGCAACTATATCGGCGGACATTTTTGAAAGTAAGCGAAAGGCACAACAGCTTGAACAAAGCTTCCTCTAATAATGAAATGGACTCGAAGGAATTCTCGAGAACTCGATCTTATCTAGAACGATTTGTTGAATTGTGTGTGAAATGCTTGCACACTTTGATTAACATCATCCCATCTCTGATTGAGCCAAACTGTGTACTCTGCCTCATCTTCGCTATTCAGAGGTGAACCAAACTCCTAGATAGCGAGGATGACCGCTGTTGCAAAATTCCACTTTTTGAGAAAAAAACCCAACACAGTAGCCACTGACTTAATCCAACCATGGCTTTCTTTTTTGTTGTTGTTGAATTTGTCGAAAAACCAGTCGCTGAACCACGTTAGAAACAACCTGATGACAGCCTGTTATCTGCAAACCGTTTATGCCACTTCCAGATATTACTTCACCATACATTGCCGCTGTATGGGAAAAAACTGAAGTAGAACTGAATATTAATCAATCTATCATGTACGTTTGGTCTCAATTAAATTAATGAAGTAATAAAGTTTAACGAGTTGTTATTTGTACAATTCAAATTTGGTTAAATATATCTATTTAATTGTCTAAATTACACATTGTATAACATTACACAATATGAAGCGCAAAGTATCGCATAGAGTTTCTGGTGTTTGGTATGCACTGACCAGTAGATGTCCTGGAAAAGATATTAAATACTGTGGTAATACTGTCTCTGATACTAATACACAAAATTGTCGCAGGATGAAAAAAAAACCCATGTATTTTACATTATATGTTTATGTATCACATTAAGATATATTTTAAACGCAAAATTCTCTGCTATGAAATGAGTACACACTGTAATTGAAAAATTCTGTTTGCGAGCTTTCATAATTTCGAAAATTCCTTGTGATTTTGATTACAACCGCATGGTTTCACCTTTATATACATGTCTATGAGTATGATCTTTTCGTGATGAACATTGCTTCATCTTCTGTATGTATATCCCATTAAACCTAACATAACTCGCAATAGCAATTTCCCCTTCCTTGATGCTTTTTAAATCTGTCAACACTGCTTCATAAAATATCCTTGCCTCCAGAGTTCAAACGATATTGAGTTTTAACAGACATTTCGCTATCGACAGATAGCTTTAGCTACCGTTCCAATCTATGATAAGGTTTGTTATGTATTCCAATGAGGATACGTCTATACTGGGACACTGCCGTAGAGAAATAGAAAGTAGAAAAGGCAATAGAAATATGAAAATAATTTTTTTTTTGGTACCGGTTATGGTATCATACAAGCAGGTACTCTCACTTCAAAACTGAACATTGATATTTTCTTTGTTTTCTTCCATTTGGTGTTAATATTTATAATGGGGCTGTAAAGCATTATTATAGCCGGTTCACCAATTAGTTTGTCGGTAGATCAGGAATTGTTTACAAATTACTGAAGATTTTTGTATACTCTTCAAAACGGACAAACGTCCGAAGGTTTCTTAATGAAGAAATATTATGAAAAAGGATGAAATTTGACTGTTGTGTGTCTATATTGTGACATTTCGAAATTCTTATAAAAATACATATCGAAGTTATCGGCTGTTTTAAATTGGTAAATTGGAAGTTGGTAGGATGATATTTAAACATTTCACTACAGATTTGGAAGGTTCGCAAGAGGTCTGGTTAGTTGGACCAGGCCTGCAGTTAAAGCCATGAATCCCGCCTTTTTCCAGGTTTGTATATTTGTTAACGTCAGTTTACTATCTTTGACCTTTGTTAAATCAAACAAACAAAAAACAAAAAAAAAAAACGACGCATTTTAACAAATGATAGGAACTAGAGCTTTAAAAAAGCAAAAAATCAAAACAAAACGAATAACTATTAACTACAGCTGTGAATATGCACACTTTTTTCAAAGCATTGTCATCGCAAAAAAGAATTCCGTTACAGTGAGTGCAACTCTTTCGTCTGGTGTATTTTTAAAACAAAATTGATTTCAAAATTGATCTTTCATATCAATAACGAATGGGTTAATTGCAGGAAAATAAACATATATTGTAGTTATTTTTGAACATTTTCGCGAAAACATTGTTATCAGACAGCGCTAAGCTGTAACTCTCATGAAGATTTTGTCATTGAGTTGAGATGCGTTAAAATCGTAAATATTTGCAGTTGCGGAAACAAACTCTATATAATTCTAGTTCAGCATAAGGTCAGGAACACTTTAATCAGCCTAATTAGACGGGAAAGTGTTTATTAAGAGCACCTGATGCTCATCATTTGGTCATTAAATATAGACTCATCTGCCAGAGATCAACGGAACTAATACTGCATTCAGAGCAACTTTAAACGGAGGGAGGTATGTTGTATAGCTTCCTTATCTCCCGTCTCTTAGGCCGTGACTTAGGTACCAAACCAAATATCTCGTCCCTGACCCCAACCAAAGGAAAGTAAAAGTCAAGCAAACTTGTTTTTTAAGTTTATAGATATTGAGCTTAATGCTGTTCAATAAACAAATAATATTAAATGTTAATTTTGTTACATTGCATCACATATTTATCACATAAATTGTACTTACATCTCCGCGTTATACGATTTTTAAAGTATAACATACGCATAGGTTCCCCAACGATAGACTAACTGTTGTTTTAATGCTTAAATCCCAATTTATTTTTGTTTTGAAAGCTAGCTGACTCGAGTTACATAAACATGATAAGGCGCATAGAAAACTATTTAATGCGATAAAGTAGCCACAAAAGCACACAGCTCTGTTAACAACTTTTTTCTATCTAAGATTTTAATACTTTTCATACTGGCACGTTTTTATCTAATGTGAGTGTTTAGAAGACACCCGTTTATTTCAAGCCTTTAAGATGGCCCTCGAGTGTGGATAATTATCGGTCGGTATTTGAGAGAACGATATATCAAAAGGAGAAAATGTTCCGAAGTTTACTGATTTAAGAAATCAAAGAAACGAAGTTGTTTATAGTCTTTGTCGATAATGGAAATCCTAGGGAGTGGATACAGATTATAACAATATAAGTCACTCATGTATCATCTACAAAGCTTTGTATGTTCTGATATGTATTTGAATTTCCGCCTTTAAACGGATTTCATCAAACTGATCGAATTTGGTCCTCACACTTTAATGATTACAGGGAGTTTAAACTGCTTACAGGACAAAGTTTTTTGAACATGAAACGCTAGGATAGGGTATGAAATAAGTGCTCAATAGAAATATCCAAGAACCTATTATTCCTTTGTCTTCTTGTGCGTATATGTGCGTGGGTTTGTGCACATTTGTTCGTAAAGCGACAATGGGATGACGTACATTATATTACAATATTACACACAAGTAAATAAATACTATTTGGAAAAGAGAGGACATTTTATATGTCCTCTCTATGTGTGTCGGTGTGTTTGAGTGTTTTTTGTTTATCATTTCAACAAATGTTATTGCATCAATAGAAAATGCAATCGGACAACAGGCATGGCCTTACCTTGCCCTTTTAGTGTGTATCATATACATGTGCATATCACGTGTATAATATAACCTTCGGCCTTGACACCAGTTACAATCTCAACCAGACACTTCAAACAAGCTGGCTGCGTGGAGTTGATGGACACCATATTATCTGGATTCATAGGTACCACTCTGACATAATAAAGGGAAGACAGAGTCAATCAAGGTTAAACTTATACAGACGCTGTAGTGATTTCATCTTCAAAACCGATAACCATAAATGACATTCTTACCAGTAAGTGTCTTGATTAACACCGTACTAGAAACATTTTCATCCAACAGAAGAACACCCAAGAGTGCGCTCGTTCCTTTATATGCCCGGTTTACGATGGTTTGTGTCTAAATAAATATTCACTTCAACCAGAAATGTGCCGTGATACACGTGAAAAACGTAGTCACATTTGGTGCCTATCAAAACACTGTAAAATACGAACTTTAAGTTTTGCGAGCAACGGAGAGGACATTATGCATCCATATCACCGCCTTCAAAGCCTATCCGTTTGTTGTATTATGCCGTGTAAGAGTCACTTGTATATTGTTCCGTATCTTGGTGGCGCTATTAAGAACAAAACAGCTGTATGATGTAGTTTAATTCATTTTTTTCGGCATACTGTATCTATTACAAAATTGTAAAATCCAGACCTAAGACATTGGAATCTTATTACAAGTCGCTCATTCCGGTAGCTGTTGGTGTGATTGAATAATGGATTACCCCGTTATTTAATCACACCAAGATATCATAATTCCGAAAAAAATCAATAAATCAATAGTGATTTATTATATACGCGATATGACCATAGGTAAGGGATCATCAATTTTAGTATGAACAATTTATACAATGACTAATATATTACTACATTTGTATGAACAATTTATACAATGATTAATATATCCATCCGTAACAATAAACCATGTCGTACACCTTGTAGTGTCTTCTTTTGTGTTTTGCGCTGCATGCAATCAAGCGATACACCAAACTTAACGATTACAAACTTCGGTGCCCAATATAACAAAACACAAGCTCGCTTTGTAACCTTGCTCTTACTGTATTTAAAAATGGCACGCCGAATATTGACAAATGCTGAAAGATGACAAGCTTCTGGAACGGTTAGAATGGGTATGGCATACAGGAAAGTAGCTGCATGTTTTAATGTCAGACATTCTGTTAGTTTTCGATTAGTCGATAAAATTGTTATACATAGAGATAGATTTCTACAATAAAATTAGCAATTAAGAACACTGTAAGAATAAAGACAGAGCAGAATGTCAGTAAGAATACGTTTAAACTCAACATGAAATGCTAATATAAGACAGCAGCAATACAATTCATAAAACAGGATTATGACGTCGATTACCATCCATAGATTCCGAACATTTAAGCAATGAATGTTTTAGCAAATGTTGTTACTTAAGCAATGAATGTTTTAGCAAATGTTGTTACAGTCCTATAACACACATTGCTATTGATGACAAACTAAATAAAGCCCGGTAGGGCTTTATGTAAGTTTGTCAGCAATAGCAATGTGTGTTATAGGACTGTAACAATATTTGCTAAAATGTTCATTACTTATATTTACATTTTGAATTATTGTGCTTTATTTAGTTTCTTCGGACCGATTTTGATCAGCAAATCAAGTGAAGACATAAATGAAATTCATGACGTCACAATAGAGATTGATGACGTCACAATACCAACTGCTGTTATAGTCTGAGGCACTGGGTGTTATAGGCGTATGACAGCAACTGCCTCTTAGCATTGTGTCAATGGAAAATTGCAGAGCAAATGTAAATATAGTCCTATAACACACATTGCTATTGATGACAAACTAAATAAAGCCTGATAGGGCTTTATGTAAGTTTGTCAGCAATAGTAATGTGTGTTATAGGACTGTAACAATATTTGCTAAAATGTTCATTACTTATATTTACATTTTGACGGAATTATTGTGCTTTATTTAGTTTCTTCGGACCGATTTTGATCAGCAAATCATGTGAAGACAACAATGAAATTCATGACGTCACAATAGAGATTGATGACGTCACAATACCAACTGCTGTTATAGTCTGAGGCACTGGGTGTTATAGGCGTATGACAGCAACTGCCTCTTAGCATTGTGTCAATGGAAAATTGCAGAGCAAATGTAAATATATTTGTGTATTTTACCGTATTGTTTAGCGAACTCGAAACGGTTTTGGAACACTTAATGACGTTTTGAACCTACCTATGATTTCTTCTGATATATAGTGTGTTATATTTGTACTTCAACGTATGTACAAGCTCGGCTCGTATTCATGTAAATCATTTAGATTATTGGAAAAATCGAAAAGTGAGTTTTAAATCTCTGGATCTTTTTTTTTTCAAATCGTTGACAGTTTTTATCAATTTATAACTGAAACAAGAAATTAGACTTGATTTGAGCGCAAAACTCCCGTAGAACGGTTTCATGAATACGGGTACATATGATAATAAGAAACCTTAGGTAGTTTCATAACGTCGTTACGTTTTTGAAAAGCATTTTGAATTTGCTCTAAACTACTGCTAAATACGCAAATATGTTTGGAATCCACATCGGAACTTGATATTCGAGGCCTCTTTATAAATAATAAACGGCAGATTTTACGTGTAAACGCAATTCACGTGTTCCTGATACATATAACACGAGGAAGCGGAACAAAAGGAGATGTGTCGCGTGATAGCGTTTCCGTACATAGTTCATGAAGGGAGCGTGCATCTATAGAATCAAGCATAACGGGATTGGTTTGTGATTGTGACAGGGGTGGAGCAGATCAGAATGATGGTCTCTGTTGAGGTAGCCAGGTAATGTATTTACTGCAAGGTTAATGCCAAGATATCATATCACGGTTACGTAGATCTGGCCCGGGGATAATAAACAAATTAACTCAGACTCGAGATTTGATCCTCGGTAGAGATTTGTAATCAAGCAGGGATCATAAAACTTTGTCATTACGGACTTAAATTGGAGCATAAAATCGAACTGCAGAAACAAAAACGTTTTTTTAAAATAACATATAACACTTACTTCTCTATGGTACAAATAACCCAGGGCAGAATATCTCAGAACATCAATATAAAGGCCAATATTTCTTTTTTTAGTTACATACATATATAAATACGTCATCAGTACTACTTTTTGTAGATTTATAAATTGGTAAGTAAAGATTAAACCACGCGACCGACGTCACTGTTAACTGATAAATGACACGGACAGGTGGTGATCTCGCGTTCCACTCACGTAGACCGCTGATCCTGGCGATAAAGTGTTCGCGAACAAAACTTTCTAAATCCTCCAGGTGCTGATGGAACTAGGTGTGCTTAGTAACCCCTCGTTTGTCACAGACTCCGGATACAAAACATCCATTGACTGCACTACCTTGATTCTGTGGCCGATATATTGGACTCGAGAAAGCCACCACGATTAACTTAAAGTGATTCTTAAGTTTTGTTAATTCAACAAGATAGTTAAACGTTGTGAGACCAAAACTGCGGTTGAAAAGCGGAGGACAAGATGTCATGCCGTTGAATTGTATACTCCATGCCGCACACGACGGAAACACGTGCGTGCTGCGCGTCACGCACGGATCCTGTTATCAATGTTTTTAAGAGGACACAACTACTCACTATCTAGGAAGCCATTTCCAGTCAATCTGTCGACCAGAATTCTTTCTGTGGTATTGATTTCGAAAAAAAATCTGAATATACAGAAAAAAACTAGTGCAAGTTAGCATTAAAAATCATGAAGTATGAATTTACGACATCAACAGTATAAAGTTACGGATTCGTGATCTTACAGACACCTGGTAAATTGAAAGTAGGCTTTGTGGGGACCATTCGTACGCGTTCCAACGGACAGTCATCGTGTCCTATTTTTCATTGCATTTAACACAAATTCAATAAAACATACATAAATACAGTTTTTCAAAACATTCTTGAAACTAAATAATACGTTGAATCATAACAATGACAAGATAGTGAATCATACTCGACATTTCACGTGAAGGCGCATGAACGACAAATCGACGCCACCTAGTACGTGTAAGTGAATATTATCAGTGGTCTTGTCGTACTTAATGAAAACCTATGTGGTTGTGTGACAGGCCAGCACGCTAGGGACCCCATTAATCACGAACTGGTCAATTGCTGGGGATGCACCTTCATCAATTATTCCGCCTGGTCTGGCGAAGTCGGCCGCGCAAGGACGGAACTAGATTGTTGTCACCCATCAACCTTTTACCTTGCCCTGGTGTGAGGCAGATGAACTACCGGACATTACAAGGACGGGGTCCCGCTATTTGAGCGATAAAGCAATCAATGGAAACAAAATGGACATAACCAGCTCGTGGCAGCAACTCAAAGACGGTCATCTCAGTTAGAGACAAGCTTTGAACTTGGCGGCACCCTGGGACATGACATGGTATCCAGCGCATTGGTATGAAACCGCACGCCCTATAAAAGCATGACTCCTAAGGGTCAGAGTAGTTTGGAAACACGTAACCATGGTAACGAACCGCATGCCATGTCAAAACATTGTGACGAGTAGTCTTAAAGGCTCGACCCAGACTATTTCCTTTGGTAGGCCAGCGCACCCTGCCATGACATTGTCGTATTAAATCATCACCAACCATTCCACTGCTTGTACAGATGTATTTTTAATTGAACCCTCAACAGTTTACTGCCAGACCAGCGAGCTTACCGCTAGGCCAGTGACCAGTAGACGTTCACGACTAGATCTGACAAGAGCTGGTAATACATTCTTATTGAAAACACTGAGGACATTTGATATTGATAGAAAATGGTATTAGATCTTAGCAGGCCTGACATTGATAAAAATAATGTGGTATTAATCAACACTTGTTGAAATTAAGTATTTTGTTAAGAGTCATTGTGCGCTTAACAACTGGCTAAAACCGTCTGTTTCCTCATGGGAACATAGCCTGTCATATACGAGTTTACGATGCTAAGTGCTTTTTTATAAATCTAATTTAAATATATGTTTTAAAACATTTTCCGAGCATAAAGATTGACATGTTCATCTCCCTGTGGTAACACTGCGTTGATAATATCTAATTGTTTTTCTGTTTACTTTTTACCGTTAATATGTTGTATAACGATAATGGGTACGCTCAAACAATGGCATTTGTATCGATTGCATGACACCTAGAGCCCACACTTGCAATACGGCCATATGATTGTAAACAAATGCTAAAAATCATTTTCATAAATTATGTTAGGAAAAATTTAAAAAAAAATGAAATAAAGACAGATGGGATACAAAAATAAGGAAAAAAGAACTATGGTGTAGAGGCTTTCGAATGTCTATACTACATAGCTGATATGTCTTGTAAAAAACACATTGCTTTGATGGCAGTTCATGGCGGTAACCTTTTATATCGCCTGACACCAATGTTCATACAGACAATGTTTGATACTGACAAGTAGATGTAGGACCTATATAGCGCATGTACATGCATACAGATGATGATATCGCTCGTGTCCATTCTATACTTCCAGTCGAAGAATGAAGACCTACAACTCGACGGTGATATACATGACCATTCACTGGCCGATTAATGTATCGTCTGTACTGCCGCGTCCAAACAATGTTAGACAAAATCCCATCATATATTGTAATAACGGCTAATCAAGAGGGGCAACCGGATATAGTCTATAAATTAACCGGAAGTCGCTATTAGTTGCTAGGTAACGTACAGCTGACGTAACATGTTATGATGTGTCTTCATCCGTGTCTTCGTCCGCAATGTCAAATCAAATCATACGACTTCCGTATAATTCATATTACATTCTATTCGTTTAATTTTGAATGTGCTAACTTGCTTCTATAAACACGATACCAACACGTAAACGGGCCATACTTTTCTATTAAGTCCTCTGATATCAATATATGTTTGTAAATGTATGGTGATAATCAAAGAATTTTATTAAAATAATCACAATGTTTTCCGCTTATGTCAGTTTCCGCTAAATATAAAGCTTTCCTCTGGTATATGGTAATAAGGTCACATTAAGCAGAATTCGCTGTATATCAATGGACACATATTTATACATGTATGTATTTCGTTCCGTTGCATGATGAATGTTTGTTCATATTAACCGTTGGTCGCCAGAGAAGATGTCAATCGTGTGTTAAACATAATTTTAACTGTTTACGAAATCGTAACAGACAAACTATAAAAGTGCATAACATAAGGTAATATCATCAGGTCTGTGTCAGACTATATATACTTCGTTGAACTAGCAGATATGAGTTAACAAGCTGGCTACCTACCATATATAAATGCTTAATCATTTTTGACAAATTACGAAATCTTCTAAATCGTATTTTCAAAGATACCACACTTCGTTTGTTAATGAAAGAATGTAGGTCTACGGATGCTGTTAAATTAGTGACCTTTGAAGTGAACGAATGAACAATTGGCTAAAGCAACTATCTTTCTTTTTTCGCACAAATAATTTAACACGTCGAATGGTTCAGTGCCGCTTTCAGGAACTCCTCGTATGTTATCCACAGTTCACACGTTATGCTGTGTTTGAAGAGGTGCTCATAAGGAACACTTCCAGACTGAGTTGCTTTCCTTGTTGCCTTTGTGGTGTTTGAGAGCGCTGATTGGTGTTTGGTGTAATGCGCTTCCTGTGTCGGCGTGGCTCTGACCGCCTAATGACTGTCAGTCTCTATAGCACCAACGCGCTCCACAATCCGCATGATGGGCTTACGTCTACGTACAGTAACTTGATGCGCTAATAACGGGTATGCTTAGTCCCGTAGTCAAGACTTAAACTTATGTAAATCACAACAGTTTTTGTCTCTAGGGCGGACACTTTTATTGACAATTACACGCCTGATTTTGTACATGAGTGCAGTATAGGACAGCATCGTACATTTGTCGCAGTGTCTGTCATGTAACTGTGAACTTTTTCTTTCTAAAACGATTCAATGTTTCAGTGGCATAGATTTAGGCAGCGTAAGAAGATGTGAAATATTGAATGTGATAATCTTATTTACCTTTCGTGAGACGAGACGTAAGTTGAAGTTAATGCAGTAGCGTACATAGTGTTGTCATGTTCAGGGATCATATGCACATTGGTGAAGCGCACGTGTTGTAGCCCTGTAGGCGGAAGAGGCGATGGCTCTGACCAATAGCGTCCCAGTGGCCACAGCTTTTTATTTCTTTAAGCAATTATTAAATGTTTCGACTCAGATGCGCATGTTTAACTACAGAGCGCTTTGACGCAAAGGATATCGAGGGACAATATCAACAAAGATGTGAATACAAACAATCACAC
This sequence comes from Mimachlamys varia, assembly GCA_947623455.1. Taxonomy (NCBI): domain Eukaryota; kingdom Metazoa; phylum Mollusca; class Bivalvia; order Pectinida; family Pectinidae; genus Mimachlamys; species Mimachlamys varia. The sequence continues at coordinate 29,968,779 of OX392528.1, read as the reverse complement.
GTGCGTGCTTAAATCACGACATGCATAAATGTACACACAACAATAGGAAGGAGAATATTTAGCAAGAACATAAAACAGAGTAATCATCATAATCCACCCAGCGCCTAACGGTATAGGTGCATGTTCGGCATGTGTTGTGCGTAGAATCCGAGTAAGTTTGACAACATGGGGAACGTACCTGGTCAATGTATGGGACGGAACCGGAACCGACTTAGCTCTTATCTCACACCAGCCGAGAAAATCATTCTCCAGACCACGCTCGAGCTCATCAAAGATGACCTGCACGATCTTGGCGTGATCGTCTTTGTGAGGTAAGTACAAAATACATGTAAAAGGGAAGTACATACTACATAGATACGGGGGAACTAGCTAATCCTAACTTTTAATATCATTTCAAATGCTAAAACTTCGATTTTATTTTCTCTAGAGAAACCTTAGAATCACTATAAAGTTATTTTGTTTTGCAGTAAACTGTAACGAAATGCTATTTTGTATGATATAACTTTTTCCGAGATTAAAAAAATCAGTTAGATTGATTTTTATTTTACAATACAAGATAACATAATATAAAATGTAACTACAAACTCAAGATATGGATGTATGGTTTAGTTTCGTGTTGCAATTATATAGCCGGCATGCGTCATTATGAACCCCTAGCCCCCTTAAGGTAAACACGTTTTACAGTTCTGAAAGAATTTGATTGTTTGCTAGATCGGCATTTTGTACATTTTGAACCGTTCTCGCTCATTTGTAATGGGATATCGATAAGTATTTTGTAAATTTTATTTTTACTATCATGAAAAGACATCTCAATAGTTTGGCAGAATATAATATTTCCCCGAGTATTCAATTGCAGTTATCTGCCATGCTCGTGAGTTTTATATTTGGTAACTATGAAATATAATCCACAAAAGAAATATTCTAGACTCCAAATGTATCTTTATTATGGCTTTAAAAATCCGATCTAACGATGCCTATCTCACCTTATGATAGTAACTTAAATATGACCGATGTTGTAATGGTAGACAGAAGTGAGAAGTTCTAACCACAGTTGCTTGAGTTTCTGTCGGTAAATAATAAATTTATATGTGTGAAATGAGCCTCCCATTACAGTAATGTATTGGAAGTATACCAACGTTATTTCTCTACTATTTGTAAACAATGCACATAACTTTTCCGATTAATTTAGATATTAATCCACCACTACGTGCAAGTTTTGCTTCATCTAACGATAATTTCTGCGTCGCATAGACTTTTTTTTTATGACGAGTGTACCGGCAACTTTTTAAGCAAGGCGCCATGGCCTGTACATATGTGACGTCACGTTCCGAACAATTCAGTGCGGGACGAAACATTAGGAATTCCTCGGACTTTTTTCCAATTTTCCCCGAGAGTTAGAGTTATGTCCCTTATCTATGTAAATTTCAACATGTATAAGGAAATCTTTTCGTGTTTTAAAAATTGCAATTTACGTTCCACATGGTCATCTATAATTTGATACTCAACAATCCTCAGCATGTATTTTATTTGGATAAAAAACATTATTTATTCTTTTGTATTCCATGCGGCTTCGTGACCTCACATAATGTACAGGCCATGGCGCCTTGCTTAAAAAGTTGCCGGTACACTCGTCATAAAAAAACGTCTATGCGATGGAGTAATTATCGTTAGATGAAACAAAACTAGCATGTAGTGATGGATTAATATCTAAATTTATCAGAAATGTCGGTGTTTAATCTACGAATTGCACGACAGCCTTACAACAAGTTATGTGCATTGTTTACAAATAGTTGAGAAATAACGTTGGAATACTTCCATTACATTCTGTAATGGGCCGCGGTTCCATATATATAAACATTTTTTTATATACTGGCAGAAACTCAGACAGCTGTGTTCTAACTAGAACCCAGAAGGAAGGAGGCACCTGTTTGAGGATCTTGTTTGTAGTTTACGGTAAGATGGGGTCATTTTTCCATTGGTGATTTGTCAGTGATACCTGTACCACAAGTTAACGCGACGAGAACTCAATGTCCACAGCGTGTAAAGCGTTTTGAAGGGACCTATATATAAACCCACTATAACGTTACCAAAACATACACTGCTACAACAGATGGTTCTGAAGTTCACATTTTATGTAAACCGTCACTTGTCAGAAGGAATAAGAGTGAGTAGTCTCTACCCCTGGGACTTATAGTCGACTACCAGTCAACATCTTGTTACATAAGATAATCGCTAAAGACAGACATACGAAGGGGAAAGGATAAACTTGTCTGACGTCACATGTTAAAGCAAGGATTAAAGTCGTCCTCTCCAGACATCACAGTGAATCACACCAAGTTCCATTAAGCAATAAACAAAGCCATGATTCAAAGGTGAAACGAGTTTATTGGTCAGCAAGAAAGAATCGTTTTACTTTGAAGGTTATGGAGAATTCCTCAGTATCTAGTCAAGCCTAAATGGCTTCTCATCACACATTTATAATTTAAACGTTTGCTTTGCTTGATATCAACAAACTACAGACTCACTGAATCCAAGATATTATATTCGGTTTGAAGAATGCACATTTTTGTCGCCGTATCAGTTATACAGAGACATATAAATATTGGGTATTTATCACCAACACTAATAGTTATAGGTTCTTTGTACAGAGCTGTAAGTTTTAGTGACTACCAATAATTTCTCTAGGATTTGATTAACTTTATCAGTAATTGCATCAATAGTTTGGAGCTAGTTAAAGCTTTATTTGTTGGATTCTGTGTAAATATTTACACATTTCCGTATCTATCGTACGTATTTTTGTATAGAAACATGCTTATATTTTTGAATTGCTTACATGGACAGATATACCATTTGTATCCGTAATTAATCTTAATTAGTTTTCTCTTGATGTAAAAAAAATTGCCATTATCGGCGCCGCCATCATGTCCTCTTGTTCAATTGAAAGGCATGGTGCTGCACGACAAAATAGGATTTAAATGTTGACGATTCTACTTGATATGCAAAAATGAGAACTTTCCATTAAACACCTCTTACTGAGATATTTTTTCTAATATCAATTAAATTGATACACGAGCCGAATTTTCCTATACCAATTACAATGATGGTAAGAAAATGCGGGTGACCCATTTCCACTCCTATCGCCACTAGAAAGTTATACTATTTATAAGTTAGATTTAAGTAGAAGGTATAGTTATTTGGCAGTAGGCGTTGTCTTCCTTCATTATAACCCACTAGAAGGTCTCAATCTTGTGACGGTCGTTACCGATTCAAATTGGTAAAAAAAAAACATTCTGTAAGTAAAATGAGTTAGTGACTTTGTAATTAACGGATACTCGACTTCCCAAACAGTTATTTGGTTCACCGACCCCGCCCCCTAATGGTTGGCAGCGTGTTAGATCGGTAGATGACTACATAGCAAGGTTTCTCGCTATAGTTGTAAACGAACTCTCGCCTACATGTGAAATTGTAATAACGTGTGTTCTGTCGCAGATTGATTCAGACAGAGTTACAACACAGTGTAAACAACGGGGTAAGCAATAGACCCAGAATGATGAATGTTGACGTCAGACAAAATATGAATGTTTAGAATTACAATCCACATTTGCAATCAAGGTGTGGAAAGTCATTTGTCAATTCTGGAAGTAAAAGGGTGCTTGTCTTGGCGTTTTGCCTGTAGAGATGAGAGAAAGGCAGATACAAACGAGTAAAACCAGTCACATGTAAGCATACAGAGATAACTGTCTGCAGGAGTTGATTATACATCGATACAAATCAATTAATTACACAATGTTTTTCTGAACTACCATTGCCATTTTTAAGTTGTGTTTAATTTTGTTTATTGCTGATTTCATTTGTCGATCAACGAGAACGTTTAAACTATGTTAATAAACATACATAATGACAACTGTTTAGATAAGCAGAACAGTTTATATTGAGCATATTTTAAGCATACTTGGAAGTGATTCGGCGTTTCCCTAGGTCTTCCTACTTACTAAGTGTAGTTTGAGTGCTGTTTAACACTGTACTGATATACCATACCATTGATATAATAATAACTGCAACTAAAACACACTCATTAATATACAAACTAACGGTTTTGCAGCTCTGTGGGAGATCGAAAATAACATTAGTTAAATATTAATGACAAAAAGTCAAAATAAGAAGCGTCACATTGGAAGAAAATGTTTGAAAAATGATGAATTCAGGTCGCTTTGTGAAATATATAACGAAATAAGACTTGTCGTTATATCACAAACACGGTAAAATACAGCTATGACCTTCTATTTATTTAGCTACGAGTATGTGAGAGGGGAATCTGAAGTAATTATATAACTAGTACCAAACCGGCGGGGCAACAAATGTCAACAAATTTCCATGGCTTTATTGAACAAGCAGCTCTTTAGTTTATTTGATTGCATTTTGTTTGTATAATGCGGGAACGAGCTTCTATTTTCTAGTTATACAGACATTAACATTATAGAAAAACCACAGAATAACAATTGTTTGCTTGAGTGGGTTACGTCCACTTCACTAATCATGTGTTGGAGTATCCTCAGATCAAAATTATATGAGAGGACTTAAATAAAATGTGATTACGTTTTTGAATGGCTTTCAGATGGCATTCATAGGCTAAATGAATTCCAACCGGACTAAAGCAAATTAAATGAAACACACTATGCACATGTTGGATTTACTTTTGTCTAGTTGTAAGTCATACTGCCTATAAAGAATATTCGTTGCTGTCTTGGTTATCCAAAATAACATCAATGGCGTCATAATAATGATGACGTCAACATAACACTCATAACCTTCATAGCCTATAAGAATACCAGCTGAATATAGTGGAATCGCCATACAATGGTAACTATTCAGTGTAAGTAACATGTTGTTTCTAGGAAATGAATTATACACATTTTCGTAGTACACGATTTGAAATTGTACAAAACTAGGTTAATTTTGTTCTTCTAAATTCATAATTAAAGGGGTTTAACTCACCTGACCCTGCTTCTACATTAGTTTAGAAATTTTGGATTCCAACTTTTTGGGCCCTAGCTTCATTGAAGAGTCCTAGGAGGACGAAACAGTATTTGATGCAGTTTAATTCATTTCGGCATATTGTATCTATAACTAAATTTAAAAGGTGCAGTATATGTGTATTGATAAAACCACAACGTTTCTGCTGAAATAACTCCTGATTTATTGGTTCGGACACATCTAAATGTTAATGTGCTATACCCGACAGTGATGTATGCGACCTTAACCATATCACTCACATCGATATTTTACAGACATCACTGTCGAAACACAAATAACAGAATTATCATTGAGCTATGAAGATATATATTAATAACATGCCGCTTTGTGCCTTTATGTGCATTGTTGTAACAGTGCGGGAATACACCGTATTACGTAGACAATTCTGTTTGTCTTTGGACGGATTACATTATCCACTTCGCCCCATCCCGTATCCTATCTAATACATTTATATGTATTAAAGTGACCAGCGATCCATCAGTGTGACACAAACATATTAATGCGCGGCCGCATGGTGGAGTGCATTGTCATATTCCGGTCGACGCAATGTAGTCCTGATATTCGGAACGGGATTAGGACAGGAGAGTCCTGGGTGATATAGGGACGTTCGTAGACGTCATTAATTGAATTGTATTTACGTATCAAAGCTTAGTGATCGGCAGATGTAAACCACGAACTACGATTGAGATATGTCCAATATTGTCACGTGATAGGGGGACTGCCGGGATTGACGCCGAGACAGATAAAGGCCAATGTTTATTGAAATGTGAACCAAATTAATCCAAAATAAATTAATATTGCAAAAATCGATGTCTTTTGACAGTGACATGGATTTCTAGAATCTTGTATTCAGATGCCACAGTCTGTGCTGGTATTCTAGAGACATTTCCGAGCATACGGTACCGGTAAGCACGGTTCATATTCAGCATTCACGGGATCTGAGCAAACTGGGATACGTTATAACTAGATACAACTCCAACACATTATATGTTCATCAACTTGAAATGTTAGTAGGAGGTTAAGTTATTCATTTCAAAAGAAACGACATGTACAATGGATAAGACGTTAAAGATACATATGATGATTTTTTGTTTGGAAAGTTAATCACAAACACCGTCCTAAGTATAAACCAGTGTGGTAATGCGTATTATGTTTGTGTGCCCAGTCCTACGTGTACAAGATCAGTTCATCAGGAGCATACGTGAAGTCATTCCTGAGGTCATTCTGACCGTTACTGCATATGTTTCTGATTAATAACCCACAACCCCACGGACCACACGTAGAGACATGTTCGGTTATGGTATACAATTATAGCCTTTGGATGAGGTAGATACATGGTTTTATGAAACTACTAAAAACGTATCGACCGAGGAAGTAGCCTGGGGCGGGTATTTTTCCGTAAGTCGATAAAACAATGTATTGACCAAAATCAAAGGCTAAAATGATTTTATTATAAAATTATGGGTTTTTTTCAAACGATAGAACGACATTTTCTGAAATGTAATAAAAGACGGGAGAAAACGACTACAATATCTACATGCATTTTGTAGACAAATCAAAATTAATGTAATAATACAATATACCTGTCTAGATGAAACAAACAAACAATTGTTTGCAAATTTTACATCAAATAATTGTTAGTTATAAATATTGTGAATAATAGTAAGATATAAATTTAGTAATATCCGGTTTACCAGTTTATTTTACAAGCTGTTTGCTTGTTGGGTCAATACCTGTATTTATCGGGAATCACGTGATATTAAGTCAATCACGAGGTTTAAGAAATATCGTTTTATAATAACATTATTTGTGAACTGCTTTGAGATGTCCTTCGAACAAGGTTGTGATTACACGGCAAATGATAACCTCGAATTATTATTATAGCTATTTATCATTATCTCAACCAATTCCTTTCTGCTTTAGAATACAACATATGTCAGATTGTCAGTGGGTGACTTTTTAAGCGATCGTTCCTATATGTATTCTCCAAACAACTTCCTCTTCCGCACACTCCTTCGCTCATCTCCACCATCCCACTCTCTCTCACAAATAATGCTTAAGCAAGTCATTACTGTTGGTCCGACTTCTGCATTTATACATACAATTCCATCTGTGACGTTTACAATTTGAAGTAAATGAGGCAATATAAAACTCTTTATATCAAGTAGCATTGTATATTGCGCTATAACATTAATTTCCCCTTGCCTCTTCTTTTCTAAGTAAACCTAAGATAGGTCCTATATCATTGGTCATTGTTTGTCTCTCCGGACGTAAGTTTACAACGTTAGCTAGTCTAATATACGTTATTGACAGATATTTGATTTAAGTCTCTCTCTTTTATTGCAGTTGGCATTGTGAAAATTCATGAAAGTCAGATATCTTTGCAAACTTGATAAATGCTTTCATTCAAGTAATTGTCCTCAACTGGATGACCACGCAAGCAATTTTTATTATAACCTGTTAGTATTGATGACCAGTAGACGGGTCTAGCCTAACCACGTCCTTCCGATGTATAGCCAGACAGAGGATGTCCAGTCCGTAAACTGTTCAACGACCCCAAAAATACATTTCATTGCGCGGAGTTTTAAATTATCAATAATCCTCCGCGTCTCTCTATATTTACGCATCATACATCATTTTCAGTAATAGATGCGATAAGAAATCGTGAAAACGCCCACTGGCCGATTAAGGTAGTTCTCTAATTGATCCTGTTTCTAAGAGTCCGACGATTGTCAACAATGTCATTTGAATGTTATTATAAAACATCAGGTAATATAAGAGAATACTAGAGCATTAACAACACAATAATTCTAACTGAAAAACAATTAAATTGATTATAAGTCATATATTAGAAATGCTGAGGTTAATTAATTTTCTGTTTAGTTTTCGTTCGCGTATCACGTGGTCAGTGAGCTTAAGTACGTTTATAAAGTGGAAGCGGTAATTGATCAGTTTATTTGATGGTATAGATTTGATTTGACAATCGTTGACTTTATCGCTAGGATATTTTGTTTCCCATTAATGACGAAATAATGCGATTTCCCTTGTCAATATCGCTTCTATATTATCTTTAGTTAATTGGATATGCGATTCTGGGTTGAAATGTACATAAATGTAGAATTGTTGCCCCCAAGGGGTAAGATATCTTGATATTTCCCTTATCATTGCTATTATAATACTTGCGTAATCGATAACATTCTTATATTTTCCTGGTCCATACTATCTATATTGTGCCTCTGAAAAAAACTCAAACAATGTAGTTCTGTATATCTCTTGTTATCATGTTATAAATACAAAGTGTCCCCATTCTTGTCGCTCCTCTCTCGTCGCGCTTTCTTTCTTCTCCTCTCTTCCCTCGTCCCATTCCATCTTGCTCATCGTGCGTACCTTTCTACGTCTTTCGTCATACTTCCCAGTCCACTTCTTGTGTTCATTTTTGTTTGTAAACTTTCTCGTACCATTTTATAATTGTATACTGGTATTTTTGAATGGTTACAGATCTTAAATTGTCCGTAAGTTTTTGATAATTGATTCTTACCTCTTTTGAAATATGACATATGGGTGCTTCCTTAATGTTTAACGTTGCTTATTTTGTTGTGAACAGCGAGACTGCCAACGAATCGAACCTTTTAATTGACTTAGTTAGTAACTATTTAATGAGACATGCTGGCCAATAAATTAGATAGCTAAGATTTCTATCAGAAAGCTTTTTATCATTCATTGCAGAAGGCATAGGAATGGTATTTGTTGAGGATGGAACTTCAGTTCATGAGTATACGTAATAACGTTCTAAAACGTTGGTGTCAGAAATACGTTTCCGTATTTTTTTCTGTGTGGCATGATTAAGTCTATCTCTTTGGAGTCGCATATTTCGTATTTTATTTTAATATAATGTTTATATTCTAATATGAGGCAATACTACCTATCTCTTCGGAGAGTTGCATTGCTATCGTACATTGCTTGGTGCTACATTCTATGTGTACATCCCTGGTAGTCAATACTATACAGTGTTTTCACGTTATGTTTGCACGGTTGTATGGTGCCTTTGTGTTTAAACTACTGTCTTGTATTTTGTCCTTCGGGAAGTGCTGTTATATAATTTTGTTTCGTTGTTCTTAATGATAACGTAACACGAACATATGCTGCATCTTTTTAATTTAGTAAGAAATACAGTATGCCGAAAAAAATGAGTTAAACTGCATCATACAGCCAAAGGTTCGTCCTCCCAGGACTCTTCAGTGATGCTAGGAGCTAGTTTGATGCATATTTTTTTCTCTTGTGTAATCATTTTTTTTGCCTCTGCTGATACTATAATAGATATTGATTATTTGGATTTGTAATTTTATATCTGTCTGTGTTGTCTCCTTGTATTAAAGCTGTCATTTATTTTCTCCTTCCATATTGAAGAAGTTTTATACTGGGGAAGCATAGATGCTATTATCGAAATAGGGAAAGTTCACAATCGAAAAATCGAATTTAGGTGAGGAATGAGGTAAGAAATCAATAATATACTCTGAACCTTTGTGTTGTGACTGTTGTGTAGCCTTTCCATGTGTGAGCATGTAGCTATAAGATTACCAATGTACTTTGAAGTTGCTATATATGTTGCTCCTTATTGTTCACCAATCTTATGTATCTCGTTTTGGTCATTGTTGCAGTTTGAATTGTTGTTGTGTTTTGTTTTTATATCTTGAGACATTTAAATATTTTGTGTGTTGACGACATTGTCTCGGTTGTCTCGGTGTATTGAAACACTTTAATATGTGTTGTCATTGTGTTTATATTTTTGCCACTGAATATGTACATGTAATATTTCATTTATGCTGTTTCTACAACTGGTTTATGTTCCTCAAGTCCATTTTGTAGCCTAATGGTTTATATAATGAAGGAATAATAGCTGTGACGAGACAGGTCTAGACAAACTCAATGCCACTGTTGATCGGCGGAACAACTACTGGCTGTATATACTTGTACTAATCCGAAAGTCAATTGTCTGTTGGATTTGACGCTTAGCGTTGTTGTTATTCCATGAAAAAAGATAACAAGCGGATGATTGATGAAGGAAAATAACCCACTCAGTGTTTACTGTTTATAGATAAACATACTTGAGAATATGGTGATTTAAAAGATTCCAAAAATACAGTATATTGTAATTAACATGGTACAGTTGTCATTACACACAAGGGCAATTTTAAGTTCGAAAAAACATCAACAGAGAATACCAAAGCGTCAACAAAACCATAATCGAAACTTAAGATCGATTAAACTATGTGCAAAATATGAACAAAGGAAAGATTTACATGGACACCCTTGTAAAAGTATCAGATAATACGACAAGGTGTTTCAGAAGAGTAAGCGTCATTTGCTTCGTCGACGACACCCACCATGTAAATCTTGGTCACTTCCAAGTAAACATCATGTCCACAAAGTGAGAACCAAGTAATCATTCTCATTTATTACATGTTAGACCAATAATTAACAGTCATCTTCATATCACACAAAGATACAAAATATGTCTCAATGAGATAAAGATGGCGACTATAAAACTCATAAATAATACCTCTTTTTGTTCTATTAGTTTTATTCAATGTCTGTTACTCAAATGATCATGATTCCAGAATTAGTAAACGTAGAGGAGACATATTTATGTATCTGCTGAAAATTTTCCAATTATCTTGCATACAAAAGCAATAACCTTTATAAAGGAATAATCCTATATGCAATGATGGTGTATGGTATATTATCGTAATAATCCTGTTTTATGTTTATTGTGTTGCCTTATTACATATTAGATATATATCCTGTGTAACTGTATATGTTAGTAAGCCCCATACAATTGTGCTAAATGTAGCTGTGCTGTCCTAAATATTAGATCTATTTGATAAAATTTTCATTTTTTTTTCTGCGTAATGTTATATCTAACGATGGTAGTACCACAGAAGTACCTACTTCGTACAAATGAATTACGTTAAGCAGGAAATCTGTTTGCGCATATGACAACAAACATAGTATACAATCTATATCAGCCTATACCAAAAAAAGGTTATACAATACAGTTTTTATCAGCGGATGATACATTTTAGTAAATAAATAATACAATTTCGTTGATATGATATGGAGGTAGGCGAATTTTAATATACTCATTCCTATGCCTTTTGTCATGGTTGAGGAAGATGCCTAAGTTCTCACTTTGAGGACGTGTCATTTACTTAGGTGTGACCTAGATTTTCATGGTGGGTAACATCGATGAAGCAGAAGACGCTTTCTCTTCCAAAATACCTGATCGTGTTCACTTTTTATTTTTTCAAGAAAATCTATGTAAATATTTTCTTTGTTCACCAGCACCCCCCCCCCCCCCCCCCCCCACTTCCTTCCCTTGTTTAATCGATGTCGAGTTCGGTTTATGGTTTTGTTGACGGTATTCTCTGATTTTGTTTTTTTGTCAGTATGCGACATCAAACAGATTATTCAACAATATATGTCAGCCTTTGACCACTTATCAACAGTTTGTCCCATGACTAAACAATTGCCGACATGTTGAAAATAGAAAAAAATACTTTCCAGAGTGTGAGTGACTGGTTGACATGGTGATCGTGACGTATTTAACACTTGAGGCGTTGCCAATGTTGTTGGCTTTCCGACATAAACCATATTCCTGCTATTATCTTCTGCGATAAAGACAAATCGGGCGAGACGTGCATTATCACATAAACATAAGATGCAGATGATTTATGAAATTAAACAAATATATTGCCTGTCAACTCTTTAAACGTTCTACCGTGATTGTGTAATTACGTAAGCGGAACACTTCAGCTGCAAAACACAACAAATCACACTGCAAAGTCGAAATGCGTAGTACTGAACCAACTGTGACACGGTTACACCATCAGCTGGCGCGACTGGAATGTTGTTATTGTGGAAAATACAGTCGTCATTTTGGTTTTTGAAATTTAGTTGTGAGGTGATCATTATAGATATCTTGTATGAAAATCTTACATTGGGAGAGATTGAGGTGACAATTTTTGTCATACTTTATGCAAAAGGCATTATCATAATGGCAATAGATGTCAAAAATCTTCGAAATTGAAAAATCATACCAAAACTATACGCCAAGGAGTGAACTCATATATATCTTGCTTATTGCCTAATTCATTCAAAGTATCATTTGTTAAAATTATATATCAGTAGTTAATTGACGTAACTTTTACTATCAAAATGTAGGTAAATATCTATCTATCTCACTGCTTCGCTTACTTCACAACTGACGACGTCGCACATTCAAAGGAATGTTCAATGTACCATCTGTTTTTATTTTCAATGGAAATTACGTTTAAATGGATTAAACAGCACAGGATTATGATAAAAACATAAGTACTAACATATTTAAGACATATTAACGTTATCTTTTTGTGAACTGAGCACATCATTTTTTTTATTCCCGGAAGAAAAAAACCTGCTGTTATCTTAGTAATATTTAAAATCAAGTCAATACCATATGCGTTTCAATAGAAAGAAATGTGGAACAATTCGTGTTACAGTTAAACTATGTATGTGCTGTTAAAGACTCTTCCTACCTGTGACAAAAACGCCCACGGATATATACAGATAAGACCTGAGCATTGCTGCTTAAATCAACAAATAAAACAATATGTACAATGTACAACAGTTGATATAGCGCCCCATCTAGCTATCATTCGCTACTCCATAGCGCTTTATAGAACATAGATATACAATTCTATACAATCACTGGATTTAACTGTTTGGATTATGATGCCTGTGCTGTTATTTTTGTAACGAACTGGGATATGTCTATTATGACTTTCTATTTTCAATGATGTTTATCTTTTCTTTGAAAGCGATTAGGTAAAATAAACCCTTCTAAACAAGTCGTTTAAAAGACAAACCCATGGTTGCGTATATCAGTATATCATCATCGTTTCTACCTTTGATATGTTTTATGTTTGCTTACTATCTTGCTGTTGTTTATCAGAAATTGTCATTGCACCCCCTCCCCCCCCCCCCGAAAAGACAGGCTCGTATCTGTCGTTAATATATGATAGTTTATTACATTGCTTTCAGGTTGTATTATTCGCGACAAAAAAACTATAATGCGTGTGGAAAACTCGGTAGATGGTTTCTTGGCTTGGGCTTAGGCTTGGCGATGACTTTAGAAATTTGTTCTTACAAAACTCGTGAAAAAAACCCCGGAACAAACCGAGGCATCATTAAAACCATAATCCGAACTCAAAATCGATTGAACTAAAACACAATATATAAAAAAAGAAAAGATTTACCCGGAGACCGTTGAAAACGTACCAAAGCAAAGGACCAGGCGTCCAGGAGGAGTTAGCGTCTCCTGCTTCATCGACGACACCCGCTATGAGGTAGTGTCACGTCCTTAGAATGAGAAAATAGGAATCATTCTCAACCACAATAGGTAGGCATATCAATCAGTCAATCGACTTTATCGATTTACGCTTGGTGATAGCTTTAAGAAATTTGGCCTTGAAACAAAACCTCTGAAAATACAGTAATGTGGTAAGTAATATGGTTATTACAGTAACATCTCGATAAATACTCATTTCATCTTTTATTTACTTTTACTTCCATCATTTTGTTGTAGTATTTTATTTGATAAGTTACTTAATTCGCCTTTCTTGCTAAAACGCTTACTATCTTAGTATAATACTGAAAATAAATACCGAAATATTGGACAATACAAAGCTTATTTCTAAAGTCAGCTTAATGCTATGGTTATACATTGAGTAGACTAAAGAAAGGTACTGCAATTGTTTTATTACGTTAATAAAATAGCAACAAACTGAAAACGCACTTATTTTCGCGCACTCAGATTTTAGTGTGTATTTAAGCATTGAACTGTTACCCGATGTAGTATACAGTTGATATGAATACAATTTGGGTGACAGATAAATAGAATGTCGACCGTTAGGGCGACATTATTATTTATCTGTCACCCTAATTGTATTCATATCGACTGTATACTACATGTACATCTGATAATAGTTCAATGCTTATATTTACATTTACGGTTATTTAAAAATATGCCTGTATCTATTTCTTTGGGATATAGTCGGTAAACGTTCTCCATTTTCCCATGTATGTTTCTTTACCGGAAGATTCTGATATAAATCAATATCATTTGAGCTATTGACTCCAAGCCATTATTCATGTTATCTGAGGCGGAGTGCAAAGCGTTGACGTAACGTAGTCCAACATGGCGTCAGAAATGACGTCGCAATGGCGTGATTTACATAAGTGTCATCCAAGCGATTGATTCAAAGCCATCTTACATGTTATCTAAGGCGGAGTGCAAAGCTTTGATATAACATAGTCCAACATGGCGTCAGAAATAATGTCATGTGATGTGGATTGCAAATTGTAGTATACAGTGTGATATATTACAATTTGGTTTAGTAATGATATATAGTCAAAGGCAACACAGAATGTAAATATAACCAAATAAACAGATACGCGTAATGATGATTTGGTGTACTGAAAATATACACTAGGTATAACCAAATAAACAGATACGCGTAATGATGATTTGGTGTACTGACAATGTACACTTGGTATAACCAAATAAACAGATACGCGTAATAATGATCTTGCTGTAGAAGACAATACATTGTATACAGAAATGTAATTATCGCAATCATAATTGAGAGGGGTACATTCAGCAGGGCAATCGCTGAAATAAGAAAACCGCAAAAATCATTACATACACATTATTATTATAAACCTCTCTGACATCACACAATTGTATATTTGCATGTATGTGTATACGTCTGGTGAGGGATCACAAACTATATACAGATGAACAGATGTAACAGGGTATTTAATTTTTTTTCTGGAACTGGAATATATTGTTGGTCTGAGACTTTCAATGAGGGAGAAACACCTTAATAGATATCTACAATGACGTCACGCTGCTACTTTATTTATGAATAATTGTTTAGTTTGAAGGCACCAGGAGTTGATGTATACTTAAATCGCAAGTGAAACAGACACCCTTTGATGGTATGTAACATCGGGATATAAAGGAAGTTTATACTTACATGTGTGGCGTTTTGTTTCCTAAAACATATACATTAGCAGATATAAGTATAATTGTACATGTATATGCCAGTATAGACGAACTTTTGACTCGTTTATCTGCCCCCGAGCTTGTAGAACCACACAAACAAGGTTCTGTAAAAGCTTTGGTCTGACACATGTAAACAGACGTCAACAAAACGTTCACTGTAAATCAGCGCTTTAGACATATTGTTTATAACGCAGGTCAACAAACACTGTTTCTATCTTATTCTTCACTTGTCTATAAAACATCTTTAATCTAAATCAAGACGGTGGCAGAATTGTACTATTTTCGTTCCATATAGTTACTTATATAAACATTAATTTTACATAATCTATTGTTTCTTGCCATACAATTTCTACTACATCTATTTCGCTCTCCAATTCTTGTTTTGTAATTGACGAATGCAGCTCTTGATTTTAATTGTGTTGAGAATAGTCGCTTCCATGTAAATACGAATAGTGCTACACTTTTGTAAGGGCAGTATTAGTAAAATCACTACCAAGGCAATGGAGGAATAAAAAAAAGAATAACGGTTTTGAATCTATTTCATGTATGTTGCACAAACCATCCTCATTTTCAGAATCAACATTAAAAACGTCATTTCGGGGTCTTTGTTTAAACCTATTTACGATGTATATGCTGTTATAAAGAAATTTAAAAAATGGCGTAAAAAGCATAAGCAGAAATCATTCAGCACATAGCAACAACAGCCCAAAATAAAAATACAAATATGTGCTTAAAAGACCTCATTTTGATCCTGAACAAGGATATTATCGAAGACACCTGATGCTGTTTGAAGGTCAGCCCAATCGTTAATTATATTCTCTGTCACGGTATCAAACTGTACAAATACCGACACTGCGTTACAAGTGCTCTACTCGTAATTGGCGACGCTTGCCAAAGAAACAAACATACGTGTAAGATTACAGGAAACGAAACTTCGTTTTTCATTTCATTTAATTACTTTCATGTCCGTCCGGTTGAATGGTTTCGAATCCCCAACAAGTCAGTACAGTTAAGGGGTTTGGATGCTTTATGTTGTTCAAGTTAGGTAGAGGGGTACCATTGTAGATTCAGTTTGGTAGGGGGATTCCGAAAGGAGATTATGTTAGTTTGGGTAACGATAAGAAATTATGTCAGTCCGATTAAGGGGCCATAATATGTATATAAACATGCATGTGATGTTGGTTCAGTTCGGTAGAGGCAACTCTGGGAGAGTAGGTCGTTCAGAAGAAAGTGGTTACGATGGGAGATTATATCAGTTCGGAAAAGGGTAACAATGGGAGATTATATCAGTTCGGTAGAGGGGTAACGATTGGAGATTACACCAGTTCAGTAGAGGGGTAACAATGGGAGATTATATCAGTTCGGAAAAGGGTAACGCTGGGAAATTATATCAGTTCGGTAGAGGGGTAACAATGGGAGATTATATCAGTTCAGTAGAGGGGTAACAATAGGAGATTATATCAGTTCGGAAAAGGGTAACGCTGGGAAATTATATCAGTTCGGTAGAGGGGTAACAATGGGAGAAAATATCAGTTCGGTAGAGGGGTAACAATGGGAGATCATATCGGTTCGGTAGAGGGGTAACGGTGGGAGATCATATCGGTTCGGTAGAGGGATAACGGTGGGAGATCATATCGGTTCGGTAGAGGGGTAACAATAGGAGATCATATCGGTTCGGTAGAGGGGTAACAATAGGAGATAGTATCAGTTCGGTAGAGGGGTAACGATGGGAGATCATATCGGTTCGGTAGAGGGGTAACATTAGGAGATAATATCAGTTCGGTAGAGGGGTAACAATAGGAGATATTATCAGTTCGGTAGAGGGTAACGATGGGAGATTTTAACAATTAGGTACAGGGGTAACGATGGGAGATTAGGTCGTTCTGGTACAGAGGTAACGATGGAAGATTATATCAGTTCGGTTGAGGGAAAACGATGGGAGATTTTATCAGTTTGGTAGAGGCATAACGATGGGAGATTAGGTCGTTTTGGTTCAGGGGTTAAGAAAAGGCGATCAGCTCTGTCAGTAGTCAAGGTCAGACTGGGACTATGGTTGGGGGACTAGGATCAGTCCGATGGAAGGCCTGCGATTAGAAGACTAGGTCAGTCATGTTGAACATTATGTAAGTGGTGACTGGATCTGTCATTTTGTAAACCCCCCCCCTCCCTCCGATATACTTTTGTTCTAGAGAATTGGACCTTTCATAATCATAAAGTGTAGATAGAAACAAAAGACCATCATACGTGAATTTCTTTCATTATAGCTCCAGCTAGGTTTAAAAACATGTTTGACATCAAAACCACAATCTTTTATGCCTTTCTATATGTTTTACTTTGAACTGAAGAAGTACTTTCCTTTATTGTCGACTATAATGGTTCTACGTTCTGAACACAGCTCAGTGTCCGCCTAACAGTCGCCTAAATCCGCTGCCAACTCTTCAAGCTTTGAGCCAAGACGGCATTGTAAATCTGTCTCAAGTAAATGGTTTGTCTAAATTCACAGTTGCATGTTTAAACACACTGTGACTGCTTATTTCTTTTATAACAATAACGTTTCCCAAACAATACTATTAACTCGTCGGCAGCCATTGTCTCGTATAACCTGTGTTATATCAAACACAGCGTATAATGTCCTGGCTAATCATTGTATCATGCTTCATTACAAACCATCTTGTGGGTATCTGAGCAGATTTATAACATGTTTTATTATTGTTAACACAGCTATCCTATACAGCTGTAATTAACTCCATTATCTATTAATACACAGAGTTATCTCACAAAATTGTCACAAATTGCTACTTGCTGGCTTAAAGGTTTTGTTTTATTAGATTCCCTTTGCTTAAATGATGGCACTCCGCGGTACTATGTACTTGAGCATCCACACTGATGTATATTGTTTAGTTTTTCAATTCACGCCCTCTTGGTAAGTTGAGCTTTTACATAGCACTTTTTTCGGGGTAGATGTTTTGAATTTGTGTCTTCTGAACAGGTTTCTTTCGGGCAATTCGATTTAATTAAAAACATACAAAATGTACATCGACTAACAGACAAACATCACTGTAAGAAGTTACATATATTCGACTTTTATTAACAGATAATAACATAAATATTGATATAATAATAATAATAATATACAACATTTGATATAGCGCCCTATATCTAGCACGAGCTGCCTTATCAGGTGCTAACTACTTGTCCTATACCACATGGCTAATATATCCATATGTGTGTATAAGTATGTGTGTGTGCTGGAGATGAATTGTGTTCTGTTTGTAGTGGGATCGTGTTTCCAACGGCATCTTTTAGAGTACCACTTCACTTGAATGCTACAGCACAGATACTGCAACACCCACACCAGACCTTTTTATACTCCATCTGGGTTGTTGGAGTTGTGTGCGAAGGAGAAAAACACTTTCTCTGAATGTTCCATGCGTATAACGATTACGGGGATCGAACCCCGGCCGCCTGCATGGAAGGCCGGAGTGTTAACCACTCGACCGATCCGCCCATAAACGAAAATGAAATAAAAACAAATATGCTCTTTACCGTATACAGCGAAATGTTGCTGTCTATAGTGATATGACACTAAACCAATAATTCTGTGAAGATTGGGAGTTTGGGTCAAGTGTAAGCTTCTACTAAGATTTGTAAACACGTGCGCAAGGTAGACAGCGCCAGGTCCATTATAAAACAAACGAACCATACACTTAATTAATGTACTCCAGAACATCTTTATCATAGAAAGTATTTGTGTCAGATTTCAGCCTTAACGTCAAGGTACTGCAAAGGAGAAATGTTCGGTAAGTAAACTATAGAATTTCAATGAAACAAATATCTGTAAAGTGGGGCCCGAGGTATACATTAGTTTTAAAACGTGTTCAAACTTACCAACCTTTAAAACACACATGTCTTAATAAACCGAAGCCTCAAATAGCTTGGCATGGATTGGAACCAGGCATTGATTATAGGTTCGAGGTCAAGATTCATAAGCATGACTGGTGTACTTTTAGGAAACGTTTCCTCTCGAAGGAATTATAGTTTATCGTAATTACGTCCGTGCTTGAAATGGCAGCAATAACAACATATGGAAGCCTGTTAGTGGCATGTGAAAATGTTTGCTTGGTGATAACTACTGTCAGCTAAACAGATTTCAAACAGGCGTTGTTGTTATGGAATGGCTTTGTGTAATGAAAAGGCTTAGTGTCAAACTTGTTTTTAAAATTTTTGTGGTAGAAATCAGCCTGCTTGGTGTCGAGAAATGTCTCCTTTTATAAGATTTCGATACAATAAACTGAATTTATTTTATGAAACAAGTTATCTTAACTTATATTAATCACTTGTTTGCCAAGATGTTAGTATGATATCAATATGATTGTTTTGATACTAAAAATATTCATTGTATAGTATGCATCCTTATTATGGTTTTGTTGACGCTTTGGTATCTCTAATTATTTTTGTTTAAAATTCGATTCACGTACCAGGTATATACCTGTGGTGATTAGGAATGGCTTAAACAATAATGATCCTAAGCAAATACAAATAATAACACACAATTTTCCCACGTAGCATTATCTAACTTTATACCTTTATATCACCATCGAGCTGCACAGTGACGCAATCACTGCTTGGGTATAAATATGACGGAAATGAAACAAAACTTTCAACCCTTTAACACAGGTATTGAAATATTAACTTGTGCTTAATGAGTACGCGATCGGAAGTCATTTACAAAGATGTTGTTAAGGCGGAATGGAAACTAGGATAATTGAGGGAAAGCTGCTTTGCTGTTATGTTATGTGATTTGTATTTGGTCGTAGATTACACGAGAACATGAAAAATATCTTAGTGTACTTGAAAACAGAGGCAAGCCTTAAAGCACCAATCTATATATTTTGAAAAGGTTATCTAGGAAAATTTTGACCATTGATAATGTATGTGTATTTACCAAATTCAACGATCACCTAAACTATCTGAAACGCTTTAAACAAATGTTTAAATGAAATCATTGATGGTGTATTCATGTTTGATATGTGTATGTATGTTATATCTGTACAAAAGTTCCTATTACGCACAGATTCCTGGCACAATATGTACACAAGACGTTCTCACCGTTTGCTCTACTAGTCAATGAAGTGAATACTTGCACAAACTTATGACTTGGCGCATCCTTCTTTCGGACTGTAATCATAGCTCGTCTTTCTCTACGTGTGTATCCCAAACATGAAAAAATTATACAAATTAAGTGTATAAAGTAACATTGATAAGAACACTGGCACAAACATGAAGGTATAATTTTTAATTTAGAGTGTTGATTAGCCTAGGGTATAACATATCTAAGAAATGTGCTACTTTGGTGGGGGACGTTAATTCATTTGGCCACTCCTGTCAAAGTGTACCATACAAATGATATATAATAAAATGTATACAATATACTTGCAAAAGCAAAATGGTTCTTCTAATCAAATAACTCAAATGCTAACAGCGAGGTATTTCATTAAATGTCCAATCTAAATATTGTGGTTGTGGTAGAACGAGTACAAATAAACCCATTATGGGTTAACTTGCAAATCTTTGTTACATTGTATGTCTATTGCAAGAGGCAAATACATGTAGGGGCCACATGTGAACTCCGCTGTTCTTTTTTTCAAAGTTCAAAGTTTTGTTTCTGTATGTTGTGGGTGCTTTTAGCAGCTGAGGTAACTTAAGAAGTTTATGTTATTGGATTGATTCCAATTTAAAACCACCACTAAAACAAATGTTAAAGGGTTTTTGACGCACCTGACTCTTCTGCTTCTGTCTACATTAGTTTAGAATTTTTGGATTCCAACCTTTTGGCCCCTAGCATCACTGAAGAGTCCTAGGAGGACGTTGCAGTTTAATTTTTTTTTCGGCAAACTGTATCTATTACTAAATTTAAAACGTGCAGCATATGTGTGTGTTACGTCATCTGTTATAGATATTTATTAAATCCAGACAGCCTTGTTGTGTGTATTAGTTGAATAACATTTTTGACGGTATGCTTCACAGTTCTAATTTAAAACAAAATCATAATCCGAACTCAAAATCATAAATTTAACTTGGGTCAAAATATGAATAAAGGAAAGATTTACATTGAAATCCTTATGAAAGTACAAGAGAATCAGGTGTTCCTTCGGAAGGATCACCTGTAGTGTATTTCACCACAGGCCCCGATTTCATCAAAGTTCCTTGAGTTTCCTTTAGATTGTCCTCTGGTTACTTCTGTAATGCTTTCCTATGGTGATTTTTCAGTTAAGGATTTTTCTTGAGTTACGACACTTTGATGAAACCAGGTGTGTATTGACAAAGTATTTTGTGTCCACAAAGAATCGGACACGGTGACATGTGTCCGTAAACAACATATATAATCGGACACGGTGACATGTGTCCGTAAACAACATATATAATCGGACACGGTGACATGTGTCCGTAAACAACATATATAATCGGACACGGTGACTTGTGTCAGTAAACAACATATATAATCGGACACGGTGACTTGTGTCAGTAAAC
Source organism: Mimachlamys varia (assembly GCA_947623455.1). Lineage (NCBI taxonomy): Eukaryota > Metazoa > Mollusca > Bivalvia > Pectinida > Pectinidae > Mimachlamys > Mimachlamys varia. The sequence goes on along the minus strand of OX392528.1, from coordinate 29,947,109 downwards.
AACATATATAATCAGACATGGTGACATGTGTCAGTAAACAACATATATAATCAGACATGGTGACATGTGTCAGTAAACAACATATATAATCAGACATGGTGACTTGTGTCAGTAAACAACATATATAATCAGACATGGTGACTTGTGTCAGTAAACAACATATATAATCAGACATGGTGACTTGTGTCCGTAAACAACATATATAAAACAACAAAGAAATACGAGGTTGATAATGTAAATATATTTTTATGTCCCCGCCATTAAATTGGAGGAGGGGGGGGGGGGGGGGGGCATATAGCGTTACCCATGTCCGTCACGTCGCGTCCCATGGCAATGTAAGCAGCTAATTCAAATAACTACTGATGCGATTGTCATCAAACTTCGCATTCATGATAAACATGATGTCTTGTTATGCACCTTTTCTCTTTTTTTTCCGGATCAAGCATCTAAAATGGCTGCCACGGCCTCTGTTTGGATTAAACCAAAGCCTGTAATAATTTGTCTTCTACTTAACGGATTATGATGAAACATGGCGGGAGGGATGACAACGTGACGGCACTCATTTTTAACAACAACAAAACGGCATTAAGATTCAATATGGCTGCAAAATAGAGGCTCCTGATTGGTCTAAATTTTAATATTGTCCGGACTGAATGAAATTTGGTATGTATATGTAATCTGGCAATACGAAGGCAATGGCAGTTTTCATTTTGTGAAAACCAAAATGGGAGACATTTTATGGCCTCTGATTGGTTAAAATCCAAATACTGGGCAAGTTTTATGAAATTTTGCACCTCATTTCATATGGGGGCGGGGGCATTTATGTCTCACAAACATTTCTAGTCTTCTACATAATATGATATTATCTCATATCACAAAGTATCAAAGATTATCAGAAAGTACAACTATAATCTGCTATTAGTCCAGACGTTTCCCCCCTTCCTTTCGTTTATTACGATAGATTAGAGCAATGTAACACAGAACATTTTTAACGATGTGCATGTATATAGAGGAACTCTCCCTATTGTCTCCAACTGTGTCCTGAACACTCTCATTAGTGGGTTATGTAAACATCGTGCTGTGAATACATTTGTTGGAATGTGATGTATAATCTACGATTCCTTCACACTGTTAACCTCTTATTATTTCTATAATGGGCGAAGACATGTTAATTTGTTTATTGAAACAATGAATTATCATGCTTTTCAGATTTGATGCAGGAACAGTAAGCATATCCTACTTGTAAGTGGGGAAAATCCTCTGCATATTACAACACGACTAACACATGACCCCGCACTTCTTCCAAATAATAGGAACTAAAATAAAACCCATAATAATGTATGTAAACGTCGATATGGAACTAAGGAATGAACAGGAGACATACATAATAATACATTTATTGCTTTCAGATTCTTATTAAGTCGTAAATGTCATATTATATATGTATATCCTACAAACGTAATGCTATATATGTTGGAAAAACGTTTTCAAATATTGTTGTTTTGATTTCTAATTGTCTGTCTTCAGAGACAGTACGGCGGTTTGGATTAAATACTTATCACCTTTATTGCCTTCAAACCCGACGTTAAGACAGAGGAAACATAAATACATACAGTGTGTGCCACGTTCTGATGGTATTACTGATAGATAAGCTTTCATTACAGATGTTTGGGGTTTGCCAACTTCATTTAATAAAATATAAACCATATGGCACACCCATCTGCTTGTCGGTAATCTTTCACCACGCTGTAGAACTTCATAGGAGGCTCATTATAATAGGTAGCAAGTATTTAACAATAATGAATTGATTGCCGAGTGCTTGGTTAAAAATATGAGGGCTGCGTTTCTTGTGGGCTTTGGAAACCATTTAACATTCCAAAATTTACAACTCCAGTTTTCATTAACAGTTTGTATTCCATTACTCAATTTAAAAAAATATGTTCCGCAGTTTGAATTCCAGACTGTACCATGTGCACTTTCAGTGAAATAATTAATTATGTTATGTATAAAAATAAAGTTGAATGGTAGAAACAGTAGCGTGTACTGATCGGTGAGACAATTACCATCCTTCGTCAACGTCGATGAAGGAAGAGACGACGGCTCTCCCCACCACTCCCAAAGTTTGTTGACGGGATATACAATATTTCTATCCCATTCAATGAGTTGGTGGTTGAGACAGTACGCTTGTTACTAGTGTTTTCTAGTTGGAGACAGTAGCTTCCCTGTTATATGTGTTGATAGTAGACAGTAATATGATAGAGACAGTGGGGAGTATGTTATTTGTACATGTAAATGGCAGAAAGAAAAGAAAAAAAACTAAAGCAAAATAAAAACAAATAAACAAAGTTAAAATGAAATAAGAAAGAATCAATATCGAAACCGTGGTTTGACAACAAAAGCAATACATCTAGCCATAAAAATAAGACAATGATATGAACATCACCACAATTTCGAAATACTGGGAGAATAAGACACACAATTTCGAAAGTACTGGGAGAATAAGACACACACTTTCGAAAGTACTGCTATGGAAGGGTAGCGTCATTGGTTTATATTTTATGTCAGATCCTCAAAACCATGCTTGGAAGAGATAACGAAGCAGTAAGACACATTTAACAAATGATTTCTAGATCTCGACCAGAAGACGCTTACTCATCCGGAACACCTGGTCTGATTATCTTTACTCTTCCGGAACACCTAGTCTGATTATCTTATGCTTTTACAGGGGTCTCCATGTGGGTCTGTCTTTTGTTCATACTTTGCCCCTTGTTTAATCGATTTTGAGTTCGGATTATGATTTTGTTAACGCTTCGGTATTCTCTAATTTATTTTCGTAAAACGGAACAGTCATTTTGACGGCAAACAATCGCTGTTCTATGCCAAAACAATGACGCCATACTCGTCACGCGCTGGATGTAGGAGAAGGAACGAAATTACCACCAAAAAGGCAATATTAACGTAAGGGTGATCAACATTGGTCTGCTTGTAGTAAGTCGGCCCATAAAACTAGTTAAGTAAATCGGCTGATGTAGAATAGTTTGCAGTCCACTGTAAAAAAATATTTAGACATTTTGTTCTAACTATGAAACTGTAGTCTGGCTACCAGCCCTTAAGTTTCTATAGAGAATTTCTCTACTTTATTTTACTTAAAGCTTATCTCCCCCTTGTTTACAATCCGACAGCCAAGTGATCAAAAGTATTTGACTATTTTTCCCAATATCTGTATACTATTCTAGAGACGGGAGCCAGTCTAATGAAACTGCAGAACTACTGTGTTTATCATCATTTGTTTATAAAGCATGATATGTCAGTTCCCTTTTTTCATGCAATGGCAGAAACAATATAATAACCTGTTTTCTTGTTGAGGAGACACAGGACACCTTTCCTCATAGTGACTTTAAATGCTTTATTTTCTAGGTTTTTCGAGACCGAGCCGAAGCTGAAGCGACTATTCCCGAAGATCGTGCGGGTGAACGAGAACAATGAGCTGGAGCTTGAGATGGATGGGGAGATGTTGCGGAAACATGGTCATAATGTCATGCACACACTAGGGGGCGCCATAGAGAACATGGAGGAGAGTGACTTCATGAACACAGTTATCACAGCCATCGGCTCTACGCATGTTCGCCGGAAGGTCAAAGGCAAAATGTTATACGTAAGTCAGCATAGTAACAGGTAGCTGTCGGTTCACATCCAATCAAAGTAAATGCCAGTTTCTTTCTGATATGGAAATTCACGACCATTGACCTTTTGATGCCTTTGTTAAAATATTCAAAATAATGAGTATTGTAGTAGATGCATGCCTTCTCTTATTAAAGCATTAAATCGAACCACTGAAACACTTGAAGTGTATAGTTATATAGCTGCTCTTGTTGTTCACGTTGATTTTCGTATTTTGTGGATTATTGCTTAAGAGGAAAACATTTAAACGATTATGATTTTCTTTAAAATAAACAAATCTCAACTATAAATATTGGAAATACAATCGTTCATGTGTATTAGAACACCCTTTTAGAACAGTAAAAAATAAGTGCTAGCATATACATTTGGTATAGATATGTGTAAATCGCGCATATTGTCAGAACGAAGTACATTGCTATTTGAAGAATATGATATATATGTTCACGTCCATTGCGTACAGAATGTACAGATTTTATGGACAGAGCATTTATGTCTGCATGACAAATTGTACCACAAGGTATCCGAACCATTAACACAAAGTTTAATGCGGCTCCAGCATTTTACACGTTCCATGGACATTGTCATCTTAGCATGACAACCATTAGTCTAGAAACATATATTAAAAAAAACATATACGATTTCTGTTTACAAAATAGTCTTGCAGATTCATCTCTGTTTATGCTAAAATGATTGTCGTATAGCTCCATTGCTTCTCGCAATAAACATGGGAGCTGGATAACTTCCTGTGGTGATGAGTGTATATTCAACCGAACAGATTTATAGTTCCATGTTTATAAAGAACCCTGTGCTAAGTGCGGCCATCAGTCGTGGGATTTCCCCCGAGTCGGCCATATTACCACCCTGTAGGTATTCCGTATCTTTATTGATTTTACGATGATTTCCTCAAAGCGATGGCGTGACCATTGTTTATCAAAACAATAGGACGCATTTGTTGGGGTTGTCACCATATACTTACAAACAATCAACGGACTGTCACATAATTCTGACAACATTGGAAAAAATAGAAATGAGAATTGATGTTGTCTACGCCCCTAGAAGAAGTTTTTATTTTTCTTTCCTTTGGAAAGTAACTTAGTTAATAATGTTGTTTTTGGTATCTACATCATCTGTGACCGTCCCCTGAAGTTAATAATGATGTTTTGGTATCTACAGTATCTGAAGCCGCCCCCGTTAGTTAATAATGTTATTTTGGTATCTACATCTTCTGTGACCGTCCCCTTTAGTTAATAATGATGTTTTGGTATCTACACCATCTGTGACCGCCCCCGTTAGTTAATAATGTTATTTTGGTATCTACATCTTCTGTGACCGTCCCCTTTAGTTAATAATGTTGTTTTTGGTATCTACATCATCTGTGACCGTCCCCTTAAGTTAATAATGATGTTTTGGTATCTACAGTATCTGAAGCCGCCCCCGTTAGTTAATAATGTTATTTTGGTATCTACATCTTCTGTGACCGCCCCCTTTAGTTAATAATGATGTTTTGGTATCTACAGTATCTGTGACCATCCGCGTCAGTAAATAATGTTATTTTGGTATCTACATCATCTGTGACCGTCCCTGTTAGTTAATAATGCTATTTTGGTATCTACATCATCTGTAGCCGTCCCCGTTAGTTGATAATGTTAATCTGTATCAACATCATCTGTGACCGTCCCCGTAAGTTAATAATGTTATTTTGGTATCTACAGCATCTGTGGCCGTCATTGGACTATGGACTCCGTGACGTGTTACAAGAGAGATACACGCGAGAGGTCGCAGCGGCGTGGAAGAAACTTTTCTACTACACCATCAACCAGATGAGGAGAGGGATGAAGGCCAGCAAGTTTGGAATGTAATTACCCGGGGGAGTATCATTGTGGCTTCAATATAATGTGCAGGGGATATTTGCATATTAAAAGTGGGAAGGGGGCTATTTACAATAACTGAGGTCATATATATGATTCAAGGTGCAAAGGTTGAGAAAAACAACACAATGGTGTCAAGTGTTGGCAGCAGATAACTTTGAGCGTATTCAATCGATCAACGGTTCCAATCGAAAAAATCTCACCTATTCTGCATAAGAGGAATAAGTTCGGTATAAACAGGGTGGTGGCATACACGTCGCTTCCTGCAACACCATGTACATCTAATCTTTCTTCAAGCATTCAAGCATGCAATGACACGTGCAGGCGGTCACTCATCCAACTACTGTCCACGCTCACCGTTGCTTAGCTAGCATGAACGGGTCCCCGGGCTATACCGCATGCCTGGAAAAGCTAGCTTGCCAGTTGGGCAGTATTTCCCCCTCATATACATGTACTTAGCTGGATATTACAATATTCCCATCTCCGAGAAGTCTTGTCCCAAGACGTGGCCTCGGAATCTGTAGATCCTTCTCTGTGTATCAATGCACCTTCCCAAACCTTCGGGATCTGGCCTTACATGATCACACAGAGTCACTACGCTGTCACCAAAAGTAACGTGCAGGCGGTCACTCATCCAACTACTGACCACGCTCACCGTTGCTTAGCTAGCGTGAACGGGTCCCCGGGTTATACCGCATGCCTGGAATAGCTAGCTTGCCAGTGAGGCATTATTTCCCCGTCATATACCTAACTGGACATTACACAACGTCAAGTCTTGTTCAGGTATTCATGCATTTATGACATTCGTGTGTTTGGGTTAAGGCGTTGCTTTGTCAGCTTTCGATGAATTGTTCAATACGCTAAATGCAGGTGTGTACTGCCTAGCAATTGAATTTTATGGGTGCTTTTCTTAAGTTACTTTATCTGCCTACTATGTATGAAACGTTATTTGTGTCTAATCCAAGAAAATGTATTGTCATTCATTTTATACTTATTATGTTTTCATCAAAATCCTGTTTATGTGTTTCAGGGCCAAAACCACACACGTCTGATCCTGCGACATTGAAACGCTAAACAGTACTCGGATGTTAGACATTTCTACGTTCCTTTTTGGATACTTGTCATTCTCGGACTGAGAGACTCATGTACTTGGGTATGATAGCCCATTGTGCAAGATCTGGGACTTTCATTGGACATCCCTAGGTTACATACCCGTGCTGTACATCCGCGACGCCATATAAGGCATGGACGTTTTATACAGTACATGTACGACGGGTCATAGCTCTGGCGGATTAAACGGGATGCCAGTAATGTTAAGATGCTGGACTTGAACAAACAATATGTATGAAAACGCCTTGATCAACATGTTTTATTATACAAGGATTTTTTTTTAGTTCTTTTTCTTGAAGAAACGTTGGCTGCAAATGCGTCGCAAGCAAATACATTTCGCAACATGTGACGTTACACGTGGAGAATGCTCACAGAAGGTCCCCGAAATATCAATTCCCTTACCGTGTTGTTCAATAATTGATTGCAGTATTGTTTATACACGTCGTGACTCAATGCTTACCTGCAGCTGTCGTGTTGTAGGATGATATATATACAAAGAGATGACAATTATTTACACGCATGAGCTAGTATCCCTGACTAAGATGGTTATGGATCTCGCATAGTTTTGTTCTTGTGCCTTTTACATGGATATATGTTATCACTATCAATACTGATTAATAGCGCACGTGCTCAATAAACCAAATCAATTAGTATGCAGCTTCTAATTAATCATTTAATAACCTCAGTATTTTGCCTTAAATGTGATTTTATAGGAGATAAATGGTGATGTAGACAACTGTGACTATTTTCTTTAAATGTATTTAGATACGCCATAGCAAATGCATTACATATATGTATATATTGTACTTTAGATTAGATCACATATATATATGAAAGAACATTCACTCGTATGAAATTCTTTCGCACAACAATTCAGTTTCATTTCTACCGTTCTTGTTTGCAAATCCAGTACCAAGTTTGTTTTAAATAAAGCTTACTTGCTTACATCCGATTTGCCCAATAATCAGCGCTGTACGTGTAATTCTAAGGGGAATTGTACTTATACAATATAATATTTACATTTGTCTAAACATTTCTTATAACAGTAATCTCACTTTCATCTGGCTATTTTGATATTATTTTATTAGAAATATATGTATATTAAAATGTATTTATTTTATTAAGGTGAATTCGTTGCAAATGCTTCCCATTGAACATTAGCACAGAGCTAGAAATAGAGCAAAATACTATTGAGGAATTACATGAGGATCATAAACAAAGGGCGATAATGCGTCAAACATACATCTACAGCAGCTATTTTTAATAATTATCTTAAGGCGGACAATATAAACAAAAGCAATAACTTGATTTTATCAATCTTCTGGGCTAATGACACGATAGATAAAATGCTCATTTGAATGATTTTAAATCATACTCTCAAAATTCTCAATTAGATATACCGGAGATACTTTAAAGAGATTTCCTGGAGACATTGTGTTGTAGATAAAACGCTGATGCATACTTATTTAAATTATTGAACAAATCAACCATGAATGATTTGCCTGATAATGGTCAGTTATCAAAAATGGAATTTATAGCTATTTTCTCTCTTTCCGATTACTGAATTCAAAACACCATATTTTCCTTTCTCTCGAACTACGTTTTAATAATTATGAATAAATCGTAGATTCAACGTTTAAGAAATTAAACTAATGTAAAAATTGTATTATCATTAGACATGATAAACTAGCACGTCAGAAATATGTCTTCTAACAGTATTGAAATAAATCATGATGACCATGGTTAATATTTAAAGATTTGTAATTGAAAAGTAAATGATGAATATCTTTGTAATTCATACACAAGAGTGTAATTCTGTGTCATCATTTATAGAACGTTATGTTATTTTTAATCGTTTGATTTTCTAACTCGATCACAGAACTATATCAGCTGTATATGATTCGTATCTAATATCATCATAACAGCATACAGTACTTCATGATGTTTGATAAATAATACCTCTAGTAAGTATAGCGTTTTATTACATTTTTACCAGTGAAATATCGAAAATTATTTATTCTATGAAAGTGATATTTTTCACGAGTGAGTAATATGATCATTTTCACTAGTGAGAAATATGATATTTTCCACTAGTGAAAACTATCACTTTTATTCTGGTTTGACCAATCAGAACGTTGCTTACAAATGACATTCGGGAGAATGAAAAGATGCCACTGTAGATTTTGCTATAAAAATGTAATAAACAGAATATCTGACAGTATATCCAGTAATACCACACTGCTGCGCACTCATGAAAAATATCAAGATATTAGCCCCACTCGTGAAATATGTTAGGTATTACTGGAGACACTGTTAGATATCCTCTATATCTTTACATGTATGGCCTTAATATATGCTCATGGTTTTGGTTAAATGATCTTGAGTTACGTAAACGCTTAAATCTAATTCTATCCTTAGCTTCATTGCCTTGTTTAATCAGTATCTATACTGAACCACAAATTGTATTTTAAACGCTTAACATTATATTCAGTATCTACACAAACCCGGTTATGAAGAGTAATGGAATACTCATGTTATATTAACATAACATTACATATTGTATCTCATTCTAAATGTTTGTCCTTCTTATTGATAAGATATATTTTCAAATTCACAATTAAAAGTAATACTATACACTGTGAAATTGAATTAAATAAACGGCATGCCTTACCAATCATTGTTATTTATTCTATCCGAAAGCTGATACATACACTGTATATATGACATACAATCCTTTCTAATGAAGTAGCATCACTAGTCAAGTATCAATGTAAGAGATATACTTGTAGTACCTATAGTTCGTCTAAGACTTTATATAACACCAGGAGGTGTTAATGTATTGAGTGCATCTTGATTGTAATTATATAGGTAAATAAATATATAAAAAGCTGTGTAGCGTTTCAAAACAATAACAATATATCCCACTCTCCTGAATCATAATGAAACTGCCCTGGAACTAGCTACTCTTGGTTGTTCAACGAGTGAAGTATTTCAATTACGTATTTTACCCCTTAAGTGTACGTAGCCAGTATGGCATATAAACGTACAATTAAGATAGAGACTTTGAACTCAGCTCCATTACTGGAACATTACTTTGCAGTAACATAATAATGTTAGTTCGAGGTTCTTACATACCTCTTTATCACAACTTTAAAGGCCCTCTCAAGCTGTTTACAAATTATTACCTGTGGTTATAGGGCCTTAGTAACCAGCCAAGATCGTTCTCATCTCCCTTGGAAGCATACAACCGGTGCTACCATTTCGGCGTTTACAGCTAGCCTTCTACAATTTTTAGCACTGTGTAAACAAGTGCTCATTTACAGCTGAATAGACTGGAACAAGCGGAGTAAAGTATCATGCTCAAGGATACAACACAATTGCCCGGGCGGGACTCGAACTCGCAACCCTTCGATCACGAACCTGGCTTCCCTCCACTAAACCACCATACCTCCAGTAACGGGGATTTGCTGTTTGTATGGCAATTGAACATTGTGGAATGTCCAATTGATGTTGAGAGTCGTGGTTATCCAAATCATTGGCAAGCACCCATAATCTAGTAACCTAATACTAATACCGTTCAAATCAGTGATTTATAACTGATGTGACGAAATATTGCAAGACAATGGAAACTGTCCAGAGGAAAGGTCTATATAGGCCGGGATTTGTAAAAGATAGGTTACTCATTGATTGGGCATTTTGAAACATCCTTATACTACTTGATTATCAAACTTTGTTGCTGACTTTGAGCTAAGACATTTGCTGACCACGTTGATTGTACATACCCTTCTGAATTTGAAATAAAGGACACAACACACTCTTCTACATCAGCTGCTTACCTCGATTTCAACTTAAACTATAGCATGGCCAGCTTACTACAACGCAACACGATGAACGTGACGATTTTAATTTTCCGATCTATTCCTTGATAGTTACATCCCTGCTTCTCTAACCTATGGTGTTTATATGACGCAGTTGATTCGTTATTCTAAGACTTGCTCTAAATATCGTGATTTTCATGATCAATATCGACTGCTGACAAACAAACTAACATCACAAGGATTCGAGAGATACAGGCTGATCAGAACTACAGGCAATTTTAATGGTCGCTTTCCTTTTCTCATTGAGACATGCTCTGATATAAAGATGTACGTTTTTTAGTATGCTCACTAGTGTGACTTGTTGTGATTGACAATGATGACTTATTTCTCATTTCGAAGACTTGAAGTTAACTTGGATGTGGCTAAACGAGTATACCATAAACATATATTCACGAACATATTATGCATTTGTGGAAACTAAAGATCTAGTCTAAAGTGTTTATATCCAAGAAAGTTTTACACATTTTCATAAAACAAATGTGATATTTTAACCAACATTTGTTCCTATTAGTAAAATACAAGTCATACTACAGTGTCAGCAGACATGAACCCTTGGCACCGTGCCACCACCCCAAACACAAACTAAAACATTACAAAAAAAATAAAACATGCCACAAATTTTATCATTCTAATGTGCCTACCATTGTATATAGTTTCTATCAAATTTTTCAAGTTTTTCGAAAGATGAAATACTTTCCAATCATACATCAGTATTACAATCACAATACCCGTTAATGATAAAGACGCTGACTTACTTCGGCTATATTGGATACCTAAACTACTCAAGAATTCTTATAAGCAACGTTTTATCGCTGGCTCGTCTCATTACTCAACCAAGCAATTATCAAAACTTTTTACTACCATTCTTAGTACCGTTAAATCAGGGTTTCAGTCTTATTGTGACACTGTATGCTCCAGAAGTGGCATTAATAAGATGAGGATTTTGAAAAACTCAAAAGATCTTCTGATCAGTCTAGAGCACCCCTTTCTCAAAAGGTTTCGTCCGTCAAAATATTTGATTTTTCCACCCTGTACATTACCATACCACATGCCAAACTGAAAGAACGTCTTCGGTCTCTCATTATGAGAGCTTTCTTTTCAAATACATGGTAGTGAGCTATCTTGGAGCATATTTTGTGAAAAACACAACAAAAGCTAGGTTGAAATATACTGAGGAAGATATAGTACGAATGATTGAATTCCTGGTTGACAATATCTTTGTTGAGTTCGGAGGAAAGATTTTCCAACAGACTGTTGGCATTCCAACGGGCACTAACTGTGCACCACTTATGGCTGACTAATTTTTGTTTTCATACGAGGCTGAATTTATCGAGGGGCTTATCAGGACGGGTAACAAAAACCTTACCAAATCTTTCAATTTCACTTTCAGGTATATCGACGATGTGTTGTCTATAAACAACAAGAAGTTTGCTGACCTAGTTGATCGTATATACCCTACTGAACTTGAGATTAAAGACACAACGGACTCTCCTACATCAGCTTCTTACCTCAATCTTTACTTAAGCTATGACCAACATGGGCAACGTACTGCTAAGCTGTATAATAAACGTGACGATTTCGATTTTCCGATCGTGAACTTTCCCTTTCTTGATAGTAGCATCCCTGCTTCTGCATTCTATGGTGTTTACATGTCGCAGTTGATTCGTTATTCTAGAGCTTGCTCTGAATGTCGAGATTTTCGTGATATATGTCAACTGCTGACGAACAAACTTACGCACAGGGATTTGAGAGATGCAGGTTGATGAAGACCATGGGCGAGGTTTATGGTCGCCATCTTGATTTCTTCGAAAAATATTCTGTATCTTTTTATGTGACATGAGGATGGACATTTTTGAGTTTGCTTGTTAGTGTGTTTACTTGTTGTGATGACAATGATGACTCGGTTCTCATTTTGAGGATTGAAGCTTACTTGGATGTGACCAAGATTTACATGGCAGGTTACGTCGATGAAACAGAAAACGCTTATACTCTTCCGGAACACCTGGTCTTATTCTCCATGTAAATCTTTCCTTTGTTCCTATTTTGCCCGTAGTTTAATCGATTTTGAGTTCGGATTATGGTTTGTTGACGCTTTGGTATTCTCTGATTCGTTTTTCACTGTGTAATGTCACGAGACCACAACTGGTACGCTACCCAATAGGGAACATGGTCAGAAAATGATTGAAAGATGACGTACATATTGTAACACACACTGTGCTGCACCTTTTAAATCTAGTAATAGATACAGTATGCTGCACAATGTATTAACTGCACCATACATCTGTTTCGTCCTCCTATGACTCTTCAGTGATGCTAGAGGCCAAAAGGTGGGAATCTTTTGTAATTTTTATGCTTTTAACACAATATGAATTGCTTGGAAGAAATTGAACAAAAACTAATATTTGAAAATTGAATAATATTTGTTGCCGTGATTGTACAGAACCGTTAACTCTGACAAATAACACCAGCCAAGTGGCGATCGAACTTGGCCGGCCCTTTAGGCATTTTACCTTGTAACCGAATAATATCTGTTGCCTTTATTGCATGGAAACGAAGTGTGACGAACGGACTGAAAGACGGACAATTCAAAATATAATATCCCGCGTTTCCGTGAAAGTATGGGATAATAAAACAATGCCAATATCTAACAAGCTTGTGATGGAGCTCTCTTCACAGCAATACATACCTAGGTGCATACGCTTTGTAGACAAGGAAAAAAAACACCGAATACAGAGTTTTGAATTGTCGATAATCAAAATGATATTGTAAGGTTAATATATATGAATTTATCTTCACTTCTATAGTAATATAAAACTGTGACCTCATTGTGTATCACGTATATGACAATGCACATTGCAGTACTTTACCGTTCATTATTTAGTCTAAGCTGTCCTTCATTGTGTTTAGTAAAGGACAAAATAAAGTTAAGCGCCAGCAAAATGTATAAATCAAAATTTCAATATAAGTTTTATTGAAACGCAACAGAAAGTTATATTTCATTGACCAAAAATTAAACATTCTGGCAAGGCCTGTCGCTGTCAAAGGAAATTCTTTGAGTACACATTAATCTAACAGAATGCTTGCTTAATGCTTCTTGAGTGAGTGCGGTAATCTAAAACTATCTAAAATAGGAATATTGATGGAATCGAGAAACACATATCATGATTCCGGGACAGTCTAACACAGTCTTCACCAATAGTGATCTATACTTTGAGGTTCAGTTATTCCATTAATATTTAAGGAATAACCACAATTTAATCCTTATAATTTCATTTGTAAATGTACATATATAAGACATAGGTCTTATAGAATAATTTGGTATTAATTATGACAAAAATCGAATGGTTTTGCAAAAAAACACAACCATGTGCATGAATGAAACCGCAAAACAACTTCAACCAATCATAATTTTTATTACAAAATATCGCACCAAACGTGGCGGTATATGACGTCATCACTTTTTGCGTTGTTTGATTTTTGAGGTTATACGATATAACTTGAAAAAGTGTAACACTGGGGGAATAGGCATAATTAAATTATTTCCTGATATTTCAAGAACATAGCGTCTCTTCATGAACGCGAGATAATGTAACTGCCGCCAGTACTGGTTAAGGTGACATTTCTGGTTTGAAATGTTCAATACTCCTGGGATTTTATCTAATTTGTTCATGACGTACATTTATGCAATGTAAGTATCATTATAGTAATTTTTCCCATTAGTTTTCTGGGTTCAGTAGATTGCGTCAACATGTCATTATAATGAAAATCTTCCACAAGATGTTGAAATTGATATCGTCTTCTCCTGATAATCATTATGCCTGCTTCAAACAACCAAGCTTGACTGACTAGTAAATACCATTGGTGCATCATATCCGTACTTAGACATGGCCATCATTTGAATTTTCAATACAATACCCTTGCATAAAACTGTGTACGAAGTTAGCATTATGTATTCCTGTAAGAATAAACAAAAACCATGATGCATACATATAATGCCTCGTCATAGTTAACTTCATTAGCTAAACATTCAATAGTTGTCCTATAATACCCAATCACGAGGATATTGTGTTTTTTCCCAAACAAAACATAGTCCCAAAGTGTACATTTTGTTGTAAGAGAATGGACTGATCGATGCCCGTATGACACGTCTCTGATATTCAAACAATGCTTTATTTGGTAAAGGATGCCTTTATTTTATTTTATTATTTTATGAAAACCCTTCGACCGAAGGAAGATAACTCGTGTAAACACACGGTGAAATCCTGACCTAGAGAATCCCACTCAAAGGGAGACAATTCTGATATAACTATGGCAAGTCACCATGAGCTATCTGATTCGTACGTTGTAAGCTAACACTAAACTTGCATGACAGGACAGAAGATCTTGACCAAATCACATAAATTTGGAGGAGAATTGGGGCGGGCGGAAACAGGAACTGGCCCGAGGATCTGTCTAACTCATCACATGAATCAGCACCTGATTGAATTAATGAAACTTTGGTGGTGCTTTGCACGAAATATGACGGCGATAATCGAGTAATGTGAACAGAGCTCCGGGCTCTTTATTTGGATGTAAACAGTTTAAGTCAATAATTTTAGTAAAATAATTTCATTTTTTTCGTTGCCCGAACATAGCAGACTATCTGTCCCTTCACATGACTTTGCCATGATAACAGATGTCCACACAGGTATAAAATTATACAATCACATATACATGTACAGATGTCATGCACAACCAAATGTTGCATCAGAAAAAAATACGTATGTACAACGTAAAAGACAAGATATGTATCAAATTCAATACAACTCGAGAAGACATTAGTTTAATTTTAAGGCTGGTTATAGAACTGAGGATGTTAGTTTACAAAATTAACACACACACAAACAAAGCAATATAAATGCAAAAGAAATTAAAAAAATAGCTGAATAGTTTCGTCTGTTGTCATTCAGTTACAGTCAATCAATCACCCTGCACCTATGTATGGGTTTTACACAGATCGAGGTGTAACACAATTTTTTTCATAAATCACCCTTTTGACAAAACAATATTTCATCTGCTATTAAAAACCCTTTCGAAGACAAATATGCACAAATAATTAAGAAATGAACACACTATGATTTAGGGTTATACGGTATATACCGGAATTGTTTTTCGCGGTTTATGCAAAAAAGTGCACACATTTTTTTCGGTATAAACCGTATAAACCTAAAAGATATTGTGGTCATTCCTTATAATTTCATTTCTAAAGATACAATATAAGACATAAGTCTTATACAATGATTTCTTAATAATTATAACAAAAATCGAATGGTCTTGCAAAATACACAACCATGCGCATACATTTCACCGAAAAACAACTTCAACCAATCAGAAGGTTGATTACAAAATACCGCGCCAAACGTGGCGGTATATGACGTCATCACTTTTTGGTATGTTATACAATATAACCTGAAAAAGTTTAATATTGAGGGAAATTATTATGAAATTAGAATATAAAAGTGACCAGTCAATACAAAGGTCAAGTCACAAGTACAGTAAAAACCTTAAAATAATGTCTGCCATCTTGATTTCCATCTTGCCTACCACCAACGTATTTCTAGATGATGAAACTGTATCAATGTTTTGTTGTTACTTAACATAACTAGACAACATGATATAAGTAAGTGTACATTTTGTATTCATAATAGCGACAAATTCAATTATGTAAAAATAACTTGCACAAACGTAAATTAAGCAACATCCAACAAACAAAATACCTAAAAAATGAAAACATGGTTAATACATTGCTGACACTTAATTAACACCACTTTATCATAGACAACAGCGTTTTGATGGCGGTGATCTTTTTGTTTCGTGTGGTACTTATCGGCTTTCGTAGTGATCACACACTAACAACTAAAATGAAAAATAAACTTGAACCCTTAACAAATGTTACCAGGCCAAATCAAGATGTTTTTGTCCCAAACATGAAAGTATGGTTAAGAACATTGCTAACACTCCATAAATGCATTCCAATTTCATAATAGACAACAACCTATTGATAGTAGTGCTTAGACACGTATTGAGTGTGAGGATCCAACACGGTCTGAAAAAAGATAATTTGCCCAAAATCTTAAACCTAAGCGAACTGGGACGCCGACGTTTAATGAATACAAATAAACCACAATTTTTTTGAAAGGGATATAATGTAAACCATGTGTACATGCCTTCTATAATGCAACGCTAACAATAATATAATGTATTTGTTAAGGATCTTAAACAATTATTCTGATTTTTTGTTCCTCGTCCGTTTTTTCAGTGCTGCAAAATGAATGCAATTGATTAGATGTGATTTGAGTGAGTCTTTCACCGAGGTTATAAGAACGGGTAGAACAAGGAGGATGTGTTATGGTATGTTGTTTTTTAAGAATATCGATTATTGATCATGGAATTTGTGTCTAAAAATCTTTGGTGGTATATGATGAATGCATCTTTGTCGCAGAATGTCCAGTCGTCAGGAGAATTCGAGCTTTTCATTAATGTCAGCTGAATAGCCCAGACTTCAATCTCTAGATGTTAATATCTTCAAAAGCTTCCTTATATGTTCTACACATTCTAAAGGAATACCGAAACGTCACAAAACTATAATCCGAACTCAAAATCGATTAAACCTGGAGCAACGTATGAACAAATGAACGATTAACATGGACACCCTTGTTCAAGTACAAATACATGTAAGACCAGGTTACGGAAGAGTAAACGTCCTTCGTGGTCGACGACACCCGCCATGTTCAGTGTTCAACGTGATGACCGAGTCGTCATTCTCAATGAAAAGTAACACGCTAATGAGCATACTCAAAAACTTCCATCTTCATATCACACAAGGATACAAAATATTTCTTAATGAGACATAGATGGGGACAATTAGACATTCTCGAGGTTCTGATAAAGACAGATGACGTAGCCCACGCATGTGCTGCACCTTTTAAATTTAGTAATAGCTATAGTATACCAAAAAATTGAATTAAACTGCATCATACAGCTGTTACGTCCTCCTAGGACTTTTCATTGAAACTGCATCTCTTAAATGTATGTGTTTGTTTGTCCGCAGCCGAAATTTATCATAAATATCTCGATATTAAGAGCAAAACCTAGGATAACGAATTTACAACGACATGTAAACATTAAAGGTTTGAGAAGCGAGGATGTTACCATCAAGAAAGGAAAGGTTTACGATCGAAAAATATAAATCGCCACGTTTATCGCAAAGCTTAACAGTAAGCCGCCCATGTTGGTCATACATTTAGTTTAAGTAGAGATCGAGGTAAGCAGCTGATTATTAATAGACAACACATCGTAGAAATAGCTGAAAATGAATTCAAACTGACAAGTATTTGTAATAAAAATCAAATCAAGTTCCGTTAGTAATAATATTCATCCATTAAGCTTTATGAACTGTTAACAGTATTATCGATATGCTTTAGCTGTTAAAAGAACTCTATACTGTATTATCGAGCTGTTGTGGATAGCCCGTTAAACGTGTGAGTTTACACATACATTACTGTTAAATCAACACAAGTATGTATTTTTGGAATCCCGCCATATTGCAATTTATGGACCTTAGTTGACACCATGTAACAAAGTAAATTAGACGACTTGTTAGAGATTGTCGACAGGTGTCAGGTTTGTATATGTACTTATTTTGCATACAATAAACGCTAATCATTACAGCATGCAAAATAGCTATGAAATAAAGTCCCTTATAAAATACATGTGTCGACAGGATTGTCAAGCAATGCAGCCATGTATGTTTGACACTTAACTATAGTTAAATACTGGCTAAATAATAGGAACACGGTGATGAATCTGAGGTGAAGTAGCTGATATGGTTTTGTTTGTTTGTTTTAAACGGTAGATTATTGTTTGCGAAAGTCTCGAAATTACAGCGTACAATGTATATTCGAACTTCCTTTTCATCATCAAAAGAAATAATTAAATAGAATACGTATAAATGTTACTACATCAAAGAAATAAGCATTCAATGAGGAAGCAAAGGGGAAAAGCTCCACTAAGTGATACTGACATATAATCATAAGAAGAAAAGGGACGACATCACATATCATGATATGTATGTGACAGAGCATGCCGGAAGTGGTAAGGTGCAGTGGTTGATACATCACAATGTATTGATACCTAAATTATTCTTGATGTGCGCAAATCCTTATTTCCGACAGAGCAACTGACAACGGTCATGTTTGTACTATAATTGGACAGCATGCAGCCATTAGCCCTGTTATTGGACAACGCATACCAATTATTTCTCTAATTGGACGGAAAACCTTTATACATTATTCGTCCAAATTGGAAAACAACCTGTTATTTGTTTCCCTACTGGACAAAGGTATATATGTGTTTACTAATTGGAGAATGTGTTGTATTCGTCATATCATTAAACACATGCATTCACATTTCTTCAAATGACTCATTCGCAAACCAAACATATGTGTAATAACTCTGATATGTATGAATAGCATGGGTGTATTATATGTTTATTCCAAAACGTACACACTCATTATCAATTCAAGAACAGCCTCAACAGTCTTTATTCAGGAATATGCAATTTTTGTAAAATTATGCTTCTTGAAGATATTATTTTTTTTTACTTTACATAACATATAAAAGATGTGACTTAACAATATATATGCATAAACATTTGGATTGACAGCATATTAACCATCAAGTATTTTTCTCAATGGGACCAAGATGCTGAACATAATCATTCTCATATTTTTCATCGACCTGCATCGTTTGAACCCGTTTTCCATAGATTTATTCATCAGCAGCCAGTCGAAATTTGTCAGGAAAATTTCGATATGTAGAACAAGCCCTTTGCTGAAGAAGCGACGATGCTTCTATCACGAAAGGAAAAAATCAGGAAATTTTTGTTGAAATTGTCACGTGTATCGTGTAACTGTAGTAAGTTTCCATCTTTGACATAGTTAAAGCAACGAGGTAAGTACATGGTATGAAAGAGGCTGTTGTGTCATTGATTTCAAGGCAACCAAACTTGGGATCTTATTTTTCCATTCTTTCTTAACAACTATTTCCTTCCTAACATCACAACCTTGCAATTGGCCTTAAGTTGAGCGACCGCCCTTGCGAGGAATGCTATATGGGTTCTGTCCCAAGACCGGGATATAACAGAGTCTCTAGAATGGTAGTTACTGCTCCCTGCTTGACGTTCAGCATTATGAGAATGGAACGACTTGTTCGCCAGTGTCAGTATAATGTGATCGGGTGGGATGTTCTGATGGGGGCCTTCGGCAGTATAATGTGATCGGGTGGGATGTTCTGATGGGGGCCTTCGGCAGTATAATGTGATCGGGTGGGATGTTCTGCTGGAGGCCTTCGGCAGTATAATGTGATCGGGTGGGATGTCCTGCTGGGGGCCTTCGGCAGTATAATGTGATCGGGTGGGATGTCCTGCTGGGGGCCTTCGGCAGTATAATGTGATCGGGTGGGATGTCCTGCCGGAGGCCTTCGGCAATATAATGTGATCGGGTGGGATGTCCTGCTGGGGGCCTTCGGCAGTATAATGTGATCGGGTGGGATGTCCTGCTGGGGGCCTTCGGCAGTATAATGTGATCGGGTGGGATGTCCTGCTGGGGGCCTTCGGCAGTATAATGTGATCGGGTGGGATGTCCTGCTGGGGGCCTTCGGCAGTATAATGTGATCGGGTGGGATGTCCTGCTGGGGGCCTTCGGCAGTATAATGTGATCGGGTGGGATGTCCTGCTGGGGGCCTTCGGTAGTATAATGTGATCGGGTGGGATGTCCTGCTGGGGGCCTTCGGTAGTATAATGTGATCGGGTGGGATGTTCTGCTGGGGGCCTTCGGTAGTATAATGTGACCAGGTGGGGTGTTCTGATGGGGGCCTTCGGCAGTATAATGTGACCGGGTGGGGTGTTCTGATGGGGGCCTTCGGCAATGTACTTCATTGTGGTAGCATTTCAAATCGGCAAAATATCCGGACTATTGTAAGAAGGTTTATATACACGCTCTCAACACACGCATCTACATCGCATACACCGGGAGACCGTCCTTGAATAACCCTGGCTGTTAATAGAACGTAAACACAACCAACCAACCAACCCTGATTTCAATTTCAGATATCGACGGTCAACAAACTTCAAAAACAAATTAAGATGGAGCTTTGGATTTTACTTTTTTATATTGAAAATACTTTCTTAATTCGTACGCAATGATTTCGTCATGAATAAGTCAAATATGCAAAAAAAAGGACATTTATTATGTAAATATGGTTTTTGACCTACATGTTCCACATTTGACAGGAAACTCATGTGGGGATACAGTAGCCATCTTTAACAACACTCATGCAATTGGTTAAGGCAGATTTTTATTTTTATTTGTATTGTTTATATCAGTTTATATCCCTACACACACACGAATTTACTCTCAATTCAACGATATACGCATGGATTAAAAGTTGACAGGAATGCAAAACTGGTGACAATGCGATTACATTACAACAGTTTACATTATTGTCATGTTGATATAACGATATGAACGGTTTATTTCCCTGATTCTTAAAGGGAAACAAACTGCTTAAATAGGACGAACAATCATAAAAAGTATGATTTTATAATGGTGCAATAAAGGTGATATATCTGTATTTATAATTATATTTTCCAGGGAAGAAACATGCCGACGGACAAACAAGTTATGTTCATCCGCAATCAAGCGTAAATTGCTATAAGAATATATTTATATAAAGTGCATATATGTGTTTAGTTCGGGATTCTAAACTGGTATTTGGATAATTTGTTAAAATAATGGTGCAATAAAGGTTGTTATATCTGTGTATTTATAATTATATTTTCCAGGGAGGAAACATGTTGACGGGAAAACAAGTTATTTTCATCCGCAGTCAAGTGTAAAATGCTATTTGAATGTACTTATATGCAGTGCATATATGTGTTTAGTTCGGGGTTCTAAAGGGGCATTTGGATAATTTGTTAAAGTACATTTAGCATTGTCCAAATCATAACAATGAGGTTTGCTCCTATGGGTGAATGACTTTTGACTGTGTGAGGTATATTGGAGGTTTTTAGAGTGTGATAACCATGGCAGCCTGTTGCTGAGGGTAATATTCTGATCAGGTAAGATAGATACAAAGGGTCTTATTTCTGGCCTTCCGTCTTCGGTCAAGACCAAGCTAATTTCTACACACATTACCAATAAACATAAGAAATGAATACAGTTCTGTCTCATATATTCGAGAAAATGATACAAACTGAATGAATCTTTGATTAGACATCGTTTTTTCATTAATTGAAATTATTAAACGCATTGACAAGATCTAGAAAACCAGTTCATTTTGAGAGATTTTGCCTGAGATTCCTAAATGTGCAGCAAAACGTAATCCCAAGCGTCACCTCTGTTCTGGTTACGGTTATGATGCTTTTTTTCCTATACATTTGTAATATTTTCGTTCTGTCTGAATGTTTTTAGATGAGATGACATAACACACACATCTGCTGTACCTTTTATATTTAGTAAAAGATACAGCATGCCGAAAAAATGAATAAAACTGCATCATACCACTGTTTCGTCCTCCTAGGACTCTTCAGTGATGCTAGGGACCAACAGGTGGGAATCCAAAATTTCTAAACTAATGTAGAAACAGAAGGGTCAGGTGCGTAAAACCCCTTTATTCTATCAATTTAGAAGTAACATTAAAACTAGTTCTGTATAATTTCAAATTGTGTTCTTCGAAAATGTGTATATTATGTACCGTGCCACTACTCAAATGCGATTAACTGTATAACAATGTTGCCAAAGAGGACTATACAATCACGTAGCAATTTTATCTATTTTCAGCATATTTGTCTAAGTTTATGTTATATGTCAATAAGGCATTTCACGCTGCTCATCATCTAAAAGTACCTACGAAAAACTACCCCCCAACATATTAAACGAAAGTTCTTGGTTATTTGGCGCCAGTTTATGCACATTTACAAAATAATTATTTCTACCTCCTTCCTTTGTCTATATATTCTTTCCATTGATTTTGATCTTGATGAATACACACAGACTTGTCATCTTTTAATCAGACGCCAGTTGGACCAGCACTGATATCCACACTTATGGTGTATTGTACTGTTATGTATAATAACATTATGACACCAGTTCGGATGAATAATTCTAATAATGCATATGATATCATTTCCTAACAGAACAAACAGGTCAATATTTTGTCCGCAATGATATAGCTGACGAGTATCCATTATTTAACAGAAACAGTCAGTGTGGGTGTACTCAGTTAAGTAAGAGAACAAAAGCACACAAAACGATATATCATATATTGGCTACGGTTTATATAGAATGACAACATTTTTTCTTTTTGAGTCATTTAATGATCTGTAAACGTGAATATACGCATACTGTTTTCCTCTGCCCCACGTTTAGGGTCTTAGTATCACTGACGAGTTCTACTTAAAACTAAGAACGAAGCAGCTGTATGGCGCAGTTTAATTCATTATTTGGCTCGACTGTTGTTTATCATTCTAAATTATAAAGGTGCTATTCTCAAATGTTTCTTTTGTACAATCCTTTGAGTCCGTCGAAGGTAGACTCTGCTGGTGGATGAGGTTTGTCGTAACCAGGATACCGCGTTCTAATTCATTCGAATGGTGGCACAGTTCAGAATGCACAATTCATGTACATTGTATTCATTTGAAATTAATCAGCTTTTGAAAATAACAAAATATATTTAATCATAGAGCAAATGCACCTCCCCATTTGAATTTGGACATTTCTATCGGACGGGTTTGCTTCGTCAGTTGCCTCCTAAGTTTCACTTGTTTTGCCCTTCCTTAGCATCACTGATAGGTCAAAGAAAGGACGAAACATCTGTATGGTGCAGTTTGATTCATAATTTGGCTCGACAGTGTCTTATTCCAAATTTTAAATGTTTGCTATTCTCGTGTGTGTCCTTATACAACCCTTAGTATTACAGGTGGCAAAATTAAATGGCCGCAATGCATTCTTTCGATTCGATTTTCCCAGTTATATTCAGAATATCACCGACATGAACATGCTCGATGGTAACTGGGATTACACGTACGTTGAGTCACATAACATTTTATTGATGGTAACACCCCTACTTCCCCTACATTAAATGTTAAGGGATCGTACCTGACTCGGCATTATAAACTTGCTTCATTATTCTTCCATGATAAAATTAACTGCAGGCGGCATGTCACAGCATACGATTCGCAAATTGGCAAATTGATTAAGACTATAGAGAAAATTATTTTGATTACCAACACGACTTCATTTGAATATATATGTATGCTTTCAGTGTGATTTTTTTTCTAGTTGTGCTCATTAGCGGTCCTTGTTGTAACCATCACTATTTTAAGAATAAGGAGGTGGCATACTTAATCTAATCTAAGCGTCTATGGTGTCGTCTATGACGCAGAGGACGCTAATCGCTTTTCCCTAACCTAATCTTATTCTTCTGATACTTGAAAACAACCATGTATACAGCGATGTATATTAATAACGAGCTATTTATTTGATCTTTTATCGTCCATCACAGTAGCTTATCAGCGACCAATTAAAGTTAACCAAGGGTACCAGATAGCCACACGCGGCATTAACTTCAATCAAAGTAAAAATACCAAATGGTTTTGTATAGATCGTCAATTTAGAAGACCAATTATGAACTGGAGAGCTGTTTATTGTTTGGATTTTGAACATAATGTGTTCAAAATAAACTGATGTTTAGATACATTTAAAAGGATTTCAAATTTTCATTTTATTGCAATGTGGTTTTAAGTCCTTTTATTTTATATTTTGAAGCTTACATTTTCCCTTGAATGAACCATTGAGAAAATGATGTTTACTATTAAATCCACTACGTGGAGTTAACTTAATTATAGACAAAAGGTTTATGTATCAAGACATTTGATCAAATTCAGAATGCATAAGTCTCTTTGAAAAATAATTCAGAAATGTGATTGTTCAAAACAACAAGTATGTTAGCGAAATACAATACCGAATTAGCGTTACCTCTGTGTATTGCAATGGAAGAAACTGGCTTCAAGCAAGGATTATATTGCATAATCTTACCCTATTACGTCAGCTCCAGTATTGTAAAATGGTTACTGGAGCAAAAGTAGCCCCAACACTCCCCGAGTCGTAATATGCGTCATGGCATAATCGTCAACAGATCCTTGTTTTTGTTTCGAAATCAATTTAGATGGTGATGAATACTCAAATATCCAAGAACTAGGTTTATTTACCTTAAAGTGTGATATTAAAATGCATGGTCTGATGTTTGTTGATGTTTATAAGTGTTTTTGTAGTCACATCTATTAGTCCTGTGATAAATGTATCTTATCGATTAAATGGATTAGTGACATATGTTGAAATCATGCCTTCATACATCTTCTCGCTGTACACGGCTTGGTCGTAGAACGGGTCATGTCCTTACTCTGGCAGACATGTGACTACCGTACCAGGTCAATCCTCTGAGGAAATCATATCAATCTTTTATATACGTAGGTGCAGCTTTGGCAATTTATATGCATATTTGGTTTCTCTTGCTGAGAATTAAATGCATACTGAACCAATTTTGCAAGGTTCGCGAAGACCATGACACCTAATACTCCATGCCCTAGTCGTGAAGCGTACGGCTCCGATATCTGTCTACGGTGTATAGAGACGGTGAACGCACGCAATGGTACGTGGACACAGTGGAAACGGATGACAATCTTGCCTTCTTGATGTGGTCCAAGTGGGCTGAATTCATCGTTGCTTGTTGGAACAGCAGTCTTTTTGTAAATATTCCTATCGCCTATACAGGATGTCTTAAGTAATTTGTATCGCTACTGACGTACACCAGTAGTGAAATACAAGTATAACACGGGACTAGCCGGACAACGGCCACGAATCCAGGACATCTGCAAGAAGACAAATACAATAGATATGATTTCACCAATAAAAGAAAATGTCCGGTTAATCCTCTTTGTTATAAGTATAATTAGTTCTAATCAACCAAAGTTTTGTTATGGAAGATTATGTTTTGACGAAGTCGACCATAAAAACATGGACGAGCTCGGTGAGAGAGTGAGAATGTGGATGTGAGTATGTCATGATGGACTGTTTAAGTTAACAGATAACACGTGTTGTAAATGTTACATGGCGAACGTTAATTTATTGACATGGTGCTGCATGCTAGATATGTTTGTGAAGCTGTGTGATTGATTTGAAATCATAAAAAAAAAAGAACTATAAAGTGTATCATGGTAAACTGTGTGAATGTGACTTAATCAACATGTGTGAAGGAGTGAATGTGAGATATTCAATTGTGTGAGATTTAGATCAAATTGTATTTTAGTTTAAAATCGATTCCAATTATGAGGACCGTGAAATTAAATAACTTTACAAACCTAAACTTACAGTGTGGTAAATGGAAAAGAGATATATATTTAATAGCAAAAAACATGTTGTCATTAAAACAAATTTGCTAGAAAAGAAGTGAAATATCGGTTACAAAATGAACTACATTTAAACGTTTCTATGTATAATTAATATCATTTGTGAATGCACTTCTGAAATAATCAAATTATCATATACATGTCTACATTAGTTTTTTTCTCAGTGTGTCGCTCCGCATGTGTTCCGCCTCGTTATATTACTTGTGATGTAAGACATGTTTTAGTAAGTTAACGCACCCTCCCTTGACAGAGTGCTCGCTAATTAAATCCATCTTCGCTGGTGTAACTGTCACTTGGCCACACCCACTCACCTCCATTGGTTCGTGCTGATGTATTCATACCTATTTGTTTTTATTATCGACCGGAATTTAAGCGACCACGTGCGTATTTATTTACAACGATCCGACACTATGTCGGTGTTCAGTGTTGTTTGGCCGCAGACTTTTTCACACATCGTCTAACTCTGTGCAAGCAGCTGAGCGATTGACTTGTTGACACCTCTCTATCTCAGGTTCGATGTATCAGCTCTTATCTCCTTGTGTCAGCCTCTGATTGCTGAAACTGATTATTCCGACGCAATCGACATCTCTCACTCGTCAGCGGTTACTCTACACGTGCTGTATGCTCATTCACTATGTCATCAGTTTACACGTGCTTTTACTGAAGTCTTCATATTTACAATATTTACACAAGGTCAATGTAATTGACATAACTGTTTTATGGGAAATATAAACGTCAGGGTGCTGTGTATATAGTAGAAGCTTCCTGTGATGGACACACGACTTCCGTATAGTGGACCCAAGTTTTAGTATTATTACTCTTGGGTTGATTCTAGCCTCACCTGAGCACATCGACCTCTACATGCTTGATTTTGGACATGGATTAT
The DNA here is from genome assembly GCA_947623455.1 of Mimachlamys varia. Taxonomy (NCBI): domain Eukaryota; kingdom Metazoa; phylum Mollusca; class Bivalvia; order Pectinida; family Pectinidae; genus Mimachlamys; species Mimachlamys varia. The sequence goes on along the minus strand of OX392528.1, from coordinate 29,920,181 downwards.
GATGACGTTGAACCTAAGTAATACGATTTAGTTGTGTTGTTACGTTGTGTTGACACAGTGATAAGATACCTAACGTAATGGGTAACCAAGCGTTGAACTGCCCTTCCGCTGCTACAGGGGACACCCAGCTAAACACCTATTTAACCCCCCGCCAAATACACCTGGTGCAGGACACGTGGGACATCATTAAGGATGACTTGTCGAAACTCGGTGTTATTGTGTTCCTCAGGTATGTACATTGTATGCATGCATGCTAGCTAAATATTTCCAAAGGTATTCACATTAATAACACAACAAGCAAAACAAATGGCATCGTCATTAAATGACATTGGAACACTTCTACTAAAACATATTTATTGTTATCCCTTTCTGAACGAGATAATGCAGGCGTTATTGATACTATTCCATATTTACAAAATGTGAAAACCGCTTTGCGCAACCTATATTTTCATACACGAGGTTTTGTAGGCAATTCAGCCTGGTTATTATAACCTCATTGCCACATTCCTTCATACCGACTCGGACCGTTATATGTACAAATAATGAAACACAGTACCACCTACAATGTACCGTCTGTCACTATACTTTCTATTGAAGATAAGATATTTATATAAAGGTATATTTATCTACCAAAGCGGGTTTTCTACCCTGCTCGTTCTGTTAGTTGTTTACCTCTGTAACGGAAGACCGGCCTGTCTTTTCTTCTCCCTCCCGGCGGAGGGGCAGGTGGATCGACCTCCTACAATAACATACACCAGCCGTAATAATACACAGACATCTCCTCACCACCATTATCGGGGGATCAGACGTCTACACACTCCCCGTGAGGTTTGGTTGAATTAGTACATAATTATCACTGAATATACAATTCTCATTAGTGTGAGGAGTTGCAGCATAAACAAGGGTATTGTACGTGAAAACGCACCGAAAGTTGTGTCTTAGGAAAATTATAAAGTTATTATCTGAATGCGAATTCTTTTTGATAATATAGAACGTGTTTCTGTAGCATACAAGTGATTAAGAAGTAGATAATTAAAATGTTTCAAAGCTACAGGACTTCCACAGTATGGGTGCTTAACCCATGTTTTATTTTGATGCAAGTCAAAACTTAAAGTACATCGTAGCGTCTCTATGATGAATTGTTACAAACCTGCTCCTGCTGTTTTTCCTTATAACGATAGGAACTTGATCACATCCGTGGCAAACTACTGAAAAACCATCTCCATCAAAATAACCTCATAATCCATAAAGTTTATTAAAACAGTCGAATCGCAGCTTCCTAAAACTTGAACTATCTCTATTGTACTTGTGTGATACCAGGTGCTAAAACTAGTCTATTTCATTATGGGAATGGATTTATAACACTAAAAGATATTTTACGATTGTTTTAATAACATTATGATCGATTGATATTATGACCAGGAATCATGTTTGTCACTGTGACAGAAATTAAAACACATTATGTATGGCGCACACCCCTTCAAGTTTTTGATTGTGATGTGCATCTATGTTTCAATCCAAAAATCGTGAATCTGATATAATTTTAACGAAATATAAATGTCAGTGTAAAAATGTAGAGAGGAAACGCGACAGATTGTCGAGACAGGGGTGTCGCACTGAAACTTAACAACTCAATAATTTATAAAAGTACAGTCAGACTAACGGTTTGCTCACCTCCAAATGGTCTGGTTTGCTTGTATTTAATATCGAATAAACAGCTATGGGCAGTTAAAGAGGTGGTAAATGAAAGTCGGAGTTCCCGGGGAAGAATTCCAATTGATACTTTCTCGATAAAGTACATTACTTCATGTATTTTAGATATCAAGCCAGTACGTTTCGTGTACTTTATGACAGTAGACCCCGTCAGGATGTTTTTGTTTTCAATTAGACTAGATAATAAGTCTACAGATATTTTGTATTGATCAATATCAATTACATATTCATTGTTATTATCGTATTGTTGTCACTAGACAGTCCACGGTGTTTTTTTGGTATATGTTCTTATGCAATCAACGAAATATTCAAATCATTTTATGCTTTTATTTTGAACGTTAGTCACCGCACACTGGCTTGTTACAGATATAGAAGATTTACAGTTTTATACTGAAACAAATTGGCATTTAAAAAGTATATGTATGCCATTCTAGAATTTATACACTACATAGTACCACTAATAATAGCAAACACTTATAATTCTTGGATTTAACACGTTAACAACCGCCACCTAGTTACACATAAGGTAGCCTATAAACACTATTTCACGAACCTTATTATAATTAGAACATTTTAAAATTAATAAGGAACAAGGAACAGTCGAATCCACGGCATTCTTCAGTTTTTACTGTAACAGGACGTTCACTATTGACACTTAAACTTAGTTTTAAAATATGGTAGTGGTCACGCAACCGTGACACAAACAAGACATCGGTTTAACACTGTAACCTACAAACTATTTGAGAGATCAACTGGGATAAAATATAACACTTGTTATTTGCTTAAGTATGGTAATTATATAGAGTCATGTGATATTGAACAACGTTTGAACTCAACAGAGCCCAACAGCAATTGACCAGTGTGATAAAGCTACAAAGCGTTGTAGTATCTGACGATTTGCCCCAGGACAGACTGGGGACATGGGCTGTAAGGAGCTCTACCATGGAACGAACATATTGATTGTGGGGAGGAATTATCAATACGAAAATTCTAGCGATTCCTAATTTCTTTAAGCGTTGTCAGCATTGGTATATTTCCTGGACTAGGGCTGTCATATCTAGATATATTTGCACGCAGTCTATTCCCTTGAGCTACACATCGGTCTATTGGCGCTTATTCTTATCTTCTCTATAGAATCTTGCCGTGATGTTGGTTCTTGGCCCATATGCTTAAAGTAATATAATATAAATCAGTATTATAAGTGACAGACTCTTACGACGTAAAAATCGATTCAGTATAAAAAAATACCAAAATGTAGCTACCTACTGATATCGCAATAAAATCTTATAATAACTGACACAGATATTTTTCATGAAAATCACTATTTTTTATTTGCTTGATTTTTATCTAATTGTAACATCTTCCGGAATCTTAAAGCATTTCAATACTCAAAAATGGTCATTGTCGCTTTTAACTAGAGTTTGGCCATGAAAGGCATAGGTGTCCTTGTGGGTGTGCGCGGGTAGTATTATGGATATATACAGAACTTGTTCATAGGGGTTCCTGTTATTATAACCAATATACAGTCCTTACGGGATTCTGTCTATGAAACCAGTGTACATACGGGCTCTAGTGTACAGGGTCTTACCATAACCAGTGTACAAAACATACTAGTTCTTGCCATTATAACAGGTGAGTATAACATACATGTACCGGTTCTGGCAACTAAAACCGATGTACACAACATACGGGTCTTTGTCACTGTAACCAGTGTACAAAACATACGGGTCTTTGTCACTGTAACCAGTGTACAAAACATACGGGTCTTTGTCACTGTAACCAGTGTACAGAACATACGGGTCTTCGTCACTGTAACCAGTGTACAGAACATACGGGTCTTCGTCACTGTAACCAGTGTACAGAACATACGGGTCTTCGTCACTGTAACCAGTGTACAGAACATACGGGTCTTCGTCACTGTAACCAGTGTACAAAACATACGGGTCTTCGTCACTGTAACCAGTGTACAAAACATACGGGTCTTCGTCACTGTAACCAGTGTACAAAACATACGGGTCTTCGTCACTGTAACCAGTGTACAAAACATACGGGTCTTCGTCACTCTAACCAGTGTACAGAACATACGTGTTATTGTCTCTTTATTTACGTTTGCATTAAATTGCCTCTATATAACCCGCCCTCTATATAACCCGCCCTACAAGTTTCATTTTGAATTTATAAGGCTTTGAAAGTCATTGACTGATTGTTGACGTCATTTTTTGATACATTAGGTACCACTGACTGTCTCTGGACAATGGATGTTCTATTATTTTAATCATTTAACAAGCATACACATGAGATAAATTATTTGAGCTAAATACTGAGAAATCGAAAGGGTAATAGACTTTTTATGAGATGAACAATTTCTAAAAATGATGAATATCACTATTAAACAGATTTTAGCTGGCAGTTTGTATTCCAACTAGACAAATAAATTATTTGCCTTTGTTCAGTTGGCATTCACATTGCCTATGAATATCCAGTGTACAGAACATGCGGTTTCTTGACATCATACACACTGTACAGAATATATCATTCTTGTTACTGTGACCTGAGAAATTAACAAACGAATCATTCTCGTATATGTCTAATGATGGCTGACTTTGGATAGAAAATGTGGACGACGCTTGAAAGGTTTTGTATGTTGATATGATATTCTACAATTATATTCCTGGTAACCGAATCACAAAGCGACGGATACACAAACACAAGGTCTCAGGGCATGGCATGAAGAGTTTTATAAACGATTTTGAGAGCAATGTAAGATGACAGTTAGGTCATAGAGCTAACGTTGCCATATGAATATAGTTCTTGTTCTTAAGTTGCTCCAGAGATCGTAAAGCAATCAAAGAACAGCTATTGACTTTCTATACACTGTGTGCTATACGTCGGCTACTAACAGCGACCGATTCTCTGGGAATGAATCGTAACTAGCTTTCTACGATTAATCGGTACTGATACTACAATTCGGTATACACTGTATCTTATACAAAAGACTCTCAGCTGTGTCGACATTAGAATACTGCATTGGAGTTAAATGAGAATTACGTTTGACATACATTAAATGATTTTACGTGAACTTTATTTGTTTCCCTTGCAATAAATACTTTGCCAGTATAAAACACTCTATTTTCAGTTTAAAGTGTGTATTATATGTTGGCCACATTTTCACTAAAGAAGAACACTAGTTTGAACTCTAGTTTGAGATACTCAGGATGAAGCTTGGCGCGTCAATGTTCAGACAAGGTTATTGACATGGAAACTCTGCGACGAGTTGTCAAACACGTGAGATGAAGTCTTACAAATGACTTTTCTTAAACTCGACTGTCACACGTTCATTTTGTTGAAAGCTTTGTGTAACAAAATGATGCTTATTCGACGTATGGATGTCAAAATCAGCGTTCCTTCTACCCCTCATAGACATTTTAATAGAGGAAAGGTGTATTCCGATCCATAGTGAAGTCCTATAGTCAACACATAGACATATCGTTGTCCACTGAGGGCTGCTCAGGCGACACGTTACAAGGGTCAGTCGGAACAAAACGTCTTCGAATGGATGTCGCTTCAAGTTATAGAAATATCCCCTTTGCTTTAGGCGATGTGTTTACCCGTTTGGATGTGACATAAATATGTATAGGTGTTGGCCATATTCTACAGTATGGTATTTATACACACACATAAAAATTTGTTGACGCACATCCCTAGAAAGAAACGTTTCGTCGAAAGATTCAAACGTTTTTTTTTCATTGATTTACGTAGTATTTGTGTAAAAACAAGGTTTATATCATTCATTGTTATGTGTATGGCTTAAATAGCGTCTTCTCCATGCATTATATGTATCTAACTGATGCTATTCTGTGTACCAAGGCATATACAATTGCACGGCGTTGTAGATCTATATGCATTACAAATCAGTATCCAGTGCAGTAACTGCACACAAGATCTTCAAAGCTATAAATATTCATTTAGACTTCCGAACACAAGACACACTGACAATCATCTTTATGACAGTGATGTAATTGGAAGTTATGTGGAGTACGATTAAACGGCAAAATAAATGATTAACTAATTAGAGAAGGAATACAAGGCCGATAGGATGATAGGAATAGCTAATTGCATAATTAGTAAATAAATAAATAAAAACAAAAAATAAATACAAAAAAATGTGTCCATGATTGATTGGACATGTAATGAATCAATACTAAACGTTAACTTACTTAGGAAGGTGAAGTAAGACAAAATCTGTTGAAAGCATTCAAGTCTGTCATCTTCATGTAACTCACTCACAGTTCTTTATTTAGCAGTAAAGAAAATGTCATTGAGATTGACATCGCGATTAGCAATTTCATAATTGCTTCACAGGAAATACGATGTTCATGGGACTAATGCTTCTTCTCTCTGCTCCTTACTTGTATCTGACCATGTAGTATATTGCACTTGGACTATACCCTAAACACACATCCTTTAAAATGTTATTGTGCATGAAAAAAAAAGAGAATACCGAAGCAATAACAAAATCATAATCTCAACTCAAAATCGATTAAACTAGGGGCAAAATATGAACAAAAGAAAGATTTAATGGGGGACCCTTGTACAAGTACAAGAGAAAAAGACCAGGAAGAGTAAGCGTCTTCTGCTTTAGCGGCGACACACGCCATGTAAATTATATTTGATTAGTATGAAAATGATTTTAGTCTGTAAGAAAGTTTATTTCCATATAAATAAATACAAAAATGATAAAAAAAAATTCAGGTGAACCACATTCCCTACCCAATAGCGTTTTATATGTTTGGAAGCCCTCCGTCGTTGGTAAGAACTATTTTCTGTACTTTTCGCAAGCTGCAGAACGTAGGTGTGGGTGTAACTGGAAATACAAAGTATCCCTGATTAGCACGCCTGCATGCAGCAGTCAATCAGTAGATTATATTTTACATAGATACACTTCACGTTAACGTACTGTGACAGATTATGCACCGCTTAGCGTGAAATACATAAACAACACTTTCAAACAGTTTTGTACTTTAACACTAGGCATGCAGTTTCGTGAGGTTTCTCTTGCCAGAATGGAGACTTTGTTTGCCAAATAGACTAACTTCTTGTGTTTATTTGCAAAACTCTCAAGAAGATGATTCATTCATTATTTCAGAAACAATTCATCGCAGAAAGCTCATTTGAATAAAAGATACATTACTGACGAAGAATTGTCATTATTACGACCGGATTAGAATTCACATAGGGACTCACTATCTTCATTACTAAATTCAATTCACAAAGTGATGTGCCAGCATCAGCACAAGAAATAAATCCATAAAGATGCTCTATCAGGAAGAAAAAGAGCCAATTTACGAAAGGGATTAACAATATTATAACGGAAACTGTGAAAGGCAGTTGAATATAATATGGACCACCAATATTGACACAAAACTTGTTTTTATACAACAAACATCTGTACATTTATTGTCTTTATGCGAGGGAACATGATTTTTTGTTTCCTTGTGTTGCTTCCCTAACCTCGTAAAGCATGATAAACCTCTGAGAATTACAGAAAAGTGTTTCCTTATCACAAGGCAATACATATTGCATTATATTGAAATAAAACAATAATCCAACAATTACGATGAAGTTAAGTCGACGACTCATACTTGTCTGCCTCAGTCGTTTGAAGCCCTAATGCAGGTGTGACTCTTGCGTATTTTCTAGAAAGGTTCCGACTACGGACCTTATGATCAAGTAGATGCAAATACATTGTACCTAACGTGTTACTGGCCAGTTAACATCATCCAACCAGACAATCTGTTATGAAGGTACAATGTTATCATATTGCGTGTAGCATTCGAATGTTGTTTTTTATTTATTTTGTATTGTCCAAATAACAAAATAGGACAACACTATATAAATGTACACACATGTAAGGGCATCGTTTGTAGATTACAGCCCCTTTCATACTTCCGGTTCCAGTTACATGTTACTTTGTGCCATTTACTATGTATTTTTTTCGCCGCGGTGGCCGAGTTGTTAAGGTGTCCCGACATTCTACCACTAGCCCTCCACCTCTGGGCCGCGCTGGCCGAGTTCTAAGGTTTCCCGACATTCTACCTCTTGCCCTCCATCTCTGGGTTGCGAGTTCGAATCCCGAGTGGGGCAGTTGCCAGGTACTGACCATAGGTCAGTAGTTTTTTCTCCTGGTACTCCGGCTTTCCTCCACCTTCAAAACCTGACACGGCCTTAAATGACCCCGGCTGTTAATAGGACGTAAACCAAATAAACCAAACCAAACTATGAATTTTACATGTACAATTACGGTTGGGGGGGGGGGGGGGGGAGATAGATCCATCCATCACTACCTCCCGCCCTTTCACTTGCTTTTGCCAACATGATATTTGATGTATCTTGTCATACACTAAATGAACATACGTACGTGGAGTGTTTTTTATTGTCCCTGTGTTGTGTTTGCGCTAGCACGGTTAATTAGTGGTTACGTACCTCCTCTTTTAGGTCTGTTGCGTACATTAGCACAAAGTGACTCACCAACTAACGAAGGTTTTTTTGTATCCCTTTCCCAAGCAAAGAAAAAGAGAAAAGTCTATTGGAAATGGTGTAGTACACTTCTTTATTTATTCTATAATTGTTAATTAGCAATTTTTTTCCTTTTAACAAATACCAAAATTGCTATTTATAGCGAATTGAGTACATTCGCACTGATTAACTTTACACACTTGACAGCAGAGACAGGCACACGCGTCATCAAAATACTGGCCTCTTGGTTCATTATTTAATAAGTTACCCGACACACTGTCAAATGGTATTTTGCATATTATCCATACAGTTTGATAATCTTTCTTTCAGAAAATGATGTTTGATTAAGACATGATTTATCTATCAACCTACAAAAATTATACGATGCAGCTAATGTTTTAAACACATTTTGGTCTGAACCTCCGCTTAGAACTATACACTCTGTTCTTACTCCTAAGCACCTTTGTATCAAAGATGTAATTCTGTTATATAATGAGACAACAATAAACAAAAAAAGAAGGACATGCTTCATTGGTTTAAAGATGTTCTACTTTAAGTTTAAACTGAATCAGTCTATGAACACATATAGAATTGATTGTTTTTGAGTTTTTCTGCGTATTATAGCGAGTTTTATTATTATACTATATGTACAACGTAAGATATACTCTCAGCCTATGCAAGAGGGAAGCATAAATATGTAACTATGACGTAATTGTGTAAGCGATCCAATAATATCTTAGACGAATTATTTAGCTAAAAGAAAATAACTCAATAGATAAATGAATTGCAGTTTTTTTCATATCCAGTTGTTTGTTTTTTTACATACATATATGACACAACACAGTCCTGTTTTTACATATAGTTTTGGCTTTACTGATTTCATGCATTTTGAGTTTGTACACTGTACTTGCACTGCTTCTACTAATGATATATATGCTCTAACGTTATCTTAGATACTCGTCTGTGTGGTAAAAGGAACAAACGTCTCAATGATATAAGATAAAGAAATAACGCGACGAAGTCAATGAATCTGGAAATGGAGAGGAAATACAACTCATTTCATCACATAAATTAAATTAAAACATATAGGCCTAGTCTAACCTGATTTTATTTTCCGGTCTCATCATTCTGTAATATACAATATTTCTTTTATATTTCTTTCGAAGCACATAATATTATACTAAATGTAATAGTAAATAGTTCAAGCACATTCACCCATACATGTAAAGCTCTTCGTTAGATATAAGTTCTTATCAATGTTATACAAAATAAAATTAAGAATTATATTAAATAATTCATACAATTCATAATAAATCGTTTCTGATCAGACAGAAATAATACTCGATCATTACTTATTAGATATAAATCATAATAGATAATATCACATAAGTGAATCCATCGTAGTAGATTATTAACCAGTATTAAATTATTAAACAATAACTAGCTAATAAATTCATCATTTAGTCAACGGAAGTTTTCATCAATTATCATTCAATGAAAATTTGTCAATACATATGAGCACCTCTTCATCGTAGTTAGTATAACGGACATTATTGTCACCAACAGGTAGGTATAAAATACTGTATGCTTGTTATTAATTATATACCTAATGCTCTGTTGAATATCCACTTATGCACTGTATTTCACATATTCCCCATGTAGTATTTTTTTTCCTTTTTGTATTTTTTCTTATATGCAATCTTTTTTGATTTTTCGAAATGAACACATTTAAAAAGGCTTCAATTAAAACTTTATTAATTTTACAACAATTATAAAACAATTATATAACTTATATCAATCACCACCCCACCAACCGAAAGGCATTAATCACCAGACCACTCCCACATTATAGGTAATTATACAAAACCCCACCATTAGTTCAATAATTTACTCTCATCAACAATAATTATGCCCATATATCTTAAGACTACTTTGAAAATATGGTCGTTTTAATTGGAAACAAATATACTGAAAACGATGAAAAAATTTGAAGTTATCTTAATTGTTACAAGTGGTTTATCCGTCTTATGACAAACTGTTACAGTATTGGATAAAAGATGATGTAGCACACACAGCTGTTTCGCCCTCCTAGGACTCTACAGTGGTGCTAGGGGCCAAAAGTGGGAATCCAAAATTTCCAAACTATTGCAGAAGCAAAAGGGTCAGGTGCGTGAAACCCCCTTTAACGCAAAGCAGAGAATACCGACGCACCACACCATAATACGTACTCGAAATTGACGAACCTATGGACACTATATCAACAAAGAATGAAATTGCAGGGAAACACTTAGTATTGCTGAAGTATCCATACATTCGTAGTTATTAATCCCTGCTTGACCGACAACTTATTATTCGTTGGCTAGTCAAAGTGGCTCATTAGTACAGGCCAGTTTATATATGTTTGCGTTAACCATATGTGAACAAAACTAGAAATCAATTAAATCGATAGGATTTTGTTAACCATAGCCGCCTCATTTGTGGTCACTGTCTAATATATCTTTCTTAATCTGGACATTTATTACGTAACCAACGATATATAGAACAAAACAAAAGAAATAATTAGTTCAAAAGCTGATCATATGCCAGTGTAAAAGAAAGCAGATTGTTATGATAGCTGTGCAATCATATTAACAGAGAACAACACTTTTCATGTACAGAAGGCCACTTCTAGGTACAGTTTGGATTGACGAACATTGCATCTTTGTAGAAAATAGAGATACTTAGAACTTACTCTGATGTGAACAAAATTAGAGAATACCGAAGCGTCAACAAAACTATGACCTAAACTCTTAATCAATTAAACAAAAATACGAACAAAAAAGAGATACCCGTAAAAGTACAAGAGAGGTGTTTCAGAAGAGGTCATTACGAAGAAAGGGAAAGTAGAATTGAGAAATTAAAATCGTTGCAAGTTAATAAATCGTTATGTATTAAATGGTCCTCAATCAAATAATCAATGGTGTTTGTTTGTATTGTAAATTCTCTGCTTAGCATCAACGACGAGTTCTAGAAGGACCAAACAGATTTATGACGCAGTTTATTTTGTTATTTGGCTCGATTGTGTCGTAATCTAAATCATAAAGTTGCTATTCTCGCGTTTCTTTCGTATGTTCTTTAAAGGATCGTCCAAGCATCTCAAAAGTTTTGTTCATAGTCATTTTGTCAATCAGATCGAAAACAAGTTTTTGGATTGGAGCACATTTGGATCCCTTGGAGTACTGACCGTATGTTGAATTATTCCACACCCATGGAGCCACACACAACATCAGGTCCAGCTTATAAGCCTCGTTACATTGGTTAACAGTCTCGTTTCATTTGACAACAAGTGTATGTGTACCTTTGCGCGCCTGACTTACGGATAAAGGAGTGGTATTTGAACTTAGCATTAGGAAGAGTGGTAACTATATAGAAACAGCACGCGTTATTTGAGACAACGATGACAATTCGTGGCTCGTTATAATTTCCAAGTCGATAGTTTTGTTAATGCAACCGAGTAAATAACATACAGATTGTATAACAGTTATATAAAAAGTCAGTCGTCGTTTAACTCAGCTTGTTCAGTGATACGGGTTTGGAAGAAATTGTAACATTATTCGATAAAAAATATTTGTAAGAAACATTTTAATAGCTACAAGGCCATAAGAGTTGCAGTTCAAATCGATGACAGGTCAATATGGTTTTATTCAAGAGTTACGGTACCAGCATTGTATCATATGCTGTGGTCTTTACAAGACGGTGAACATATTTTCCTGGTTTGTTTTTAAAGAATCAATATAATAATGTTAGTATGGTATAGCTAGGGAGAGCAAACGTAGGGGAAATATTGAACGAATGCTCCTTGAATGAGTTGGTTCTATTATTTTTGACGTATTGATATTCTGACCTGGTAATATGAAATGAAAACCGTTTTCGTCAAACCTGTATCCAAGAAAGATGAGCTAGATAATCTTATTATATATTTGATGTTCTTTGTTTTGTAGGTGTATAATTTCGTCACATCATGCCTATATATGGCTTCATTTCACAACCGGCTGCGGATTTCGATCCTTTCTGACGGGTTGGTCGATGGACCATCTTTGTCTATTGAATCTGGATGTTTGCAAAAGGTATTTTTTTAATTTTCAGTCGTAATTTGGTCAATAGTGAATAAACAAAATATCAGATATTTATCTCAATCAATCAAAACCGGCATTCTGTCAATATCATTCCGTTCGTCAACTGATGAAACCTGTGTTTGTCAGCTATACAATCTCAGTCCAACCTTCGTGATCACTCTGACAGTCAACCTGACATATTCTAAGTCGATTCACATCTTAATTATTAACTCTTTCGTTCATCCGCTTGCTTCCTTTCAAAAAAAATAAATAAAAAAAATCGTATACCTTCATGCGACTAAGGACACCAGTCTCGTGACTTGCTTGTGTACATATGCGGGCGAGGTTTGTTGACTGTGAGAAAGATTAACTATCTCTAACCTATCCATAAAGGTATGTTTTATGAATCTCTTCACGATTCACTCATTGCCTTACACATTCTCAAAATCATTTATAAGAATTCCGAAATGAAGTCGATGATACCAAGGAGATCTCTTTCCGTACAGGTAAGTGAATTAAATTGTCAAAAATGGAAGGAAATGTCGGAAATCGACATAGAGTTCGTGGAGTGTTTGATGATGACATACGGGTCATGGTGTATCTCATAACAGTATAGGTGTCAGAAATTGCTTGCTGATGACATAGAGATCAGAAAGTGGCCCATGTGTGTCTGACTTTGACAAGGCGATGCTGACTTGGATGTTGTTACAGTTGAGGTCAGGGAGTTCCCGCATTTGGATTTGGTACAGGTACAGTTGTGGTATCGCACAACGCACCAAAAACTGCGTGCGTGCATCGTGCATACATCGTGCACACATCGTTCGCCCATGGTGCGCACAACCGGGCGATCTCCAGATCGTGCGTTTATGTGTGCGATTAAATCGCACACACGCACGATTTGGTACAATTGGTCGATACATATTACGGAATGAAAAACATATGGAACCATCTTGTCCAAAAACTATTTGAATTCGCATCATATTTATTGGGATTATGTCAATTTAACAATATACAGTTAACAGTATTACAGTGATCCTAAGACATCCAAGTGCGGGTTAAGCTACCAGGTATCAGAATATGTAAATAACATGCCGGAGTTTTACCTGTCCCGTGTGCGGCGATACGCTACTACTGCCATTACCGAGCGACCGTTATGAAAACAAACTGGACTCTTATAATCAGTTATTTGAAAAACTCTCCCCTCCCCAACACTTTACCTGTTTTTTCACACCTAGGCGAGTGTTGTAAGTGCCCCGGGCCAGAGACATCTACATATATTGGCCATGTACAGGTACAGTTTATAACTTGGTAAAACTGGCAATGTTTACTTGAATGAGAACTTGTCAATATGAGTTGAAAGTTTACATACATGTGTCTATTTGGTTTGTTTCCAAAACCACAGAAAGACTATTATTAATTTTTAGAAATATATAGATAGAACTATCAGCTAATGTAAATAGTTAAAATATAGAAATATGTTTAAAACAACTAGCGCGAAACCGTATATATTGTTAATCCATTTCTAAATTTACATCAACCACGATTGTCATCGCACAATGTTAGTCTATCGTGCGCCCACATGTGCGTTAGAAATAATCGCCCAGGATCGCATCGTTCGCACATCGTGCATACACCGTTCGCCCATCGTGCGCCCACCGCACATCGTGTAACGTTGTGCGATCCCACAACTGTAATATCTGGATGTGACATAGAAATTAGGAAGTGATCCAAATTTTGATATCGAGGCCAGGACATATCTGTTGTTACCGCTGGGGTCAGAGGGTGTCTGCTAGTGTCATTTGGTACAGATAATGTCTGGATGTGACATAAAAATCAAAATGGAATCTGTATGTGTTGCCATATAGATAAAGATACTAGTGACAGTGGCAAATATTCAACAAATTGAAAGCCGATGACTTACTGGTGTACGATAAAAATCGATGACTTACTGTAGTTTAATGGGTGTCGATGACATACTGATGTATGATGAGTTTTGATGTATTATTGATGTAAGACGAAAGTGGATGACTTTCTGATGTACGATAAAATTCGTCGGGTTACTGTTGTTCGGCTAGAGTCGATGACGTACTGATATACACTAAAAGTAGATGACTTTTTGGTGTTACGCCAATATTGACCTGCTGTGTAGGATGCGAGTCAATAGCTATCTTTCATATTTATACACTAGAAAATACGAGTGTGATCACGAACCTACCGGTAAAGTAAAATGTAACCAATTAGAATACCTCACCAAATCTCAGCATCGGCAGCAATGACGACCTACTATCGATAAGGGCGATCCGATTTAGCGACTAATTGTTTGGAATCCTGGAAAATGGCTGGATATTTATATATATGAGTGAAACGGCGCACGCACCCATGTGACGGGCTAATTAATTACTGGCCGGATAGAATGTGATCATCAGTGTTTATCACGTGAAATTAATCACAAAGTGTGCGTGTCATCTGTCACGTGACCTGGTGATATTACGATACTGATTGGTTACTAAATAAAGTCAAGCCTCTTTACCTTCCACAATTGTTGTTGTTATTGTAAAGATTGCACACAATGTATGGCTATAAACGCTATGTAATGTGTTAACAAGTATTATAAAAAATATACCAGTAATGAAGTTCAATACACCATTGTTTTCATTTTTTAGCGGTGATGTTTCTTTGTTTTTGTTAAAAATTTGATACATGTAGCTCTACAGATATAATGTTAATTGTTTTAATATGTACGACTTTTTGTATATTGTATCCTTCGACTGTTTCGTCCTCTTTGTACTATGTGTGACGCCTGGGGCGAAGCAGATGAAAATCCTAAATCATCTTTACTGTTTAAACACGAAGGACTTATAGAAAGATACCATAACACACACATATGATGTGCCTTTTGAATTCAGTAATAGATACAGTATATCGAAAACATTAATTAAACTGCATCGTACAGCTGTTTCGTCCTCTTAGGACTCTTAAATGATGCTAGGAGCCAAACGGTGAGAATCCAAAATGTCTAAACTAATGTAGAAGCATAAGGGCCAGGTGCGTAAAACCCCTTAAAATTATTAATTAAGAAGTAAATTTAAACTAGTTCTGTATAAGCGTATATGTGTACTACGAAAATGTGTATAGTATGTACCGTGCACTACTCAAATGAGATTAACTGTGGCTGTGGAGGCTCCAACAAACCTCTGTGACTAAAAAATCCACCAGCAGAGTCTGCCACCCCCTATCATGCAAGATGACGTAACACACAAGTATGCCGCACCTTTTAAATTAAGTAATAGAAACAGTATTGCCGGTAAAATGAATTACACTGCATCACACAGCTGTTCAGTGATGCTAGGGGACAAAAAGTGGTGATTCAAAATCCTAAACTAATGTAAAAGCGGAACCCAATTGAATGTAATAGTCACTGGTTTACTTCCAATTCATAACAGATAAAGTATGTACAGTTTGAACCGCGCAAATAATCCAAAGATATGTTGAGGACATCGCGTTTATACATTGTAACAAATCTCGGTACAAAGAAATTCATAAGAAACATCTATCACAATGAACTTTGAAAAAATAAGTCCTGGAAATGACTCTCAACTCAATGATAGCAAGTTACATGAAATGGCAGTACACATTACCGATATCGAATTACCTAACACTAAGATAAAATTCAAAATACGATTCATAAACCATGTCTTTTAGGAGTATTGGAACGTGTCAAATAGTGAAGATAATACGTGTGTCGAATGGCTGTGTTGTGAATTGGATCTTCGTGCCACGTTTCATTTTCTTACGAATTATGAGCCAGAGCATGTCTATCAGATATAATTCTATAGAACACTCACATAATTGTCTTCTACTTTATGTCACCATCGACACCCCTTATCAATACTGAATGGTGTAAGTTTTCCTTTAAGCATAATCTGTCGAAAATAAATGCACTAAAGTGAAGCAAGTATGTGCAAAGAATGACAACGCTGAAGAATATAGCACTGATATATCGTTTTGTGTCAGGAAAAAGGAATAAATTAGAAAGAAAACATGATAATAAATATGAGGAAAATACACAAAAAAAAAGACAAAACAATTTATAGTGAAATATTATAGCTTGACAGACATTACGTAACTGAAGAATGATAAACAAATATCAACACATCGCTCTGTAAATAAATATTTACAAATCAGAAGAACCACTGGTACACAGCGCCTTATCAGAGTTAAAACGTCACAAAAGGACAAACCAATCTACGTATAGACTGGCAGAATCAATTTCAGACCAACATAATTGTAGATGTGCTTTTCGTTTGGCAATTATTCAGGATGGATGTCAATAGCCGAATTCATCCTCCCCTTAAAGTTTTAACTCCTTACTCAGAATAGCGTCGGGCTGGGATTCATAGCTATGTTCAATCACATATGCGCCGACAGATGACTTTCAGTATTCATCCACTCTCAAGCTGGGCCAGTTTCGCTACACCTGGGAACCACTGCACTTACCCTTTCTTTATCTTCCGATCAGTCCAAAGCCAAACACCCTTCCACGTTCACAACGAGTTTCCACACTTGACATCCTTGCTCTGTTTTTTGCCACCGTTTCTCTAAATTGTATACCTATTTCCATTTGTCGATAAGACACCCCTTTTTCCACATGGTTCCCTTACTTCTATCAACATCAGTGTATTACTCCTCCTAGTCATTCATGTCACGTCCGGTCGGGGAGACAGTTTCACGATTTCAGGAAATACCAACCTCCCTTAGGACCAGCATTTATTTCATGACCCTGTCATTTGTAGAATACAAGTACTTCTTCGAGCTTTCAGCATTTTTCGAGTGGTGGCTTTCCTTTTACGAAGTTGGTGATTTTGGTTTGGGACTTTTGAATCGCTACTTCCCAAGTCCTTCTCTAGCGCTGCTAGTTGTCTCAACCTCTGGTCGGTCACCGAGGTACACTTGCACTGGATAGATGGTATATAGCAATCGGATTCATTTGTCATCGCTCTACGAATCCCATCGGGTTTTCTTTTATTACTAAACGTCGCTAATCCTTGTCGGTGTTAATCTCTGTCTGATGACATTGGTAAACGATATTAAAACATCGGAAGCAAATCAAAGCAAAACTCGTATGCAGGTTAGTAGAAAAACTGGAAAGTATTTGCCAGACAGCTTATGTGTCTCTATTTGTCCAAAGTCTACCCACCCTGTCACCCACTGATTTAGTCTTTCCTTCTTCATGGATTCTAGAGGACTTGTGCAAATCGTAATTCTCGTATATGTTGCAAGGAAAGTATTAAACAAGCAAAACATTAAATACACATAGAATCAAGACACCAAGTAAAACCTAAAAGTCCAACAATACATGTCTAGAGAATAAAATATAAGAATCAAAATATCAGAACAGAGGAAGCAAGAACATTGTCCCATTTCGCCGCAAATACTTGTTTTCTACAAAGTTTGCTTAACAATGACATCCCCATCATTAGTGAACTACACACCGATGTAAAGCACCTGTAACTCATTGAAATGTGTTTAGATTCACTTAACGCCGAACTTATCCTAAACATTACCATAAAATAATAATAAGAAAAACAAACCTAAAGAATGTTCCTGTATGTACGGAAATACTGCCACGTTATGTGCACAGCTCCAGATCGACGGAAATCTATAACGAGATTTTGAGTAGTGTTGTCCGGAAGGCTTTCCTTAATCACAGTATCAATATTGTTTACACGAACTATACATTTCTTCAAACTGCAAATTCCATTATTCAAAAACGTGTCATTTTTAACTGAACCCTCTCTACAATTTCAAGCAGAAGTAATTATCAAGAATGTTTCGACTAATAAGAAACTATGAAGTATTCGCAGCTTAAACACTTTTTTAAATTCCCTAGCTCATTCCCAACACAGCGCTTCAGCATTGCAAGCACACGCCACGCTTGCTAGAAATCCAATAAACCTTTCATCTTTTAAGCTTAAAATTATTTTTTTTCTCAAAAACTTTATCATTGGAGCAAATTCGGAAATGATTTTATTTCTCAACTGTTTTATCACTTTGGGCGTTGGTTCTCTATGCATCCGTTACACACCTATTTTGATGACATTCAACGGCAAACAATCCGCAATGCAAGGAACGTCACCCGGGCGAGAGGACAGACAGACAGACAGATAGACGGAATCATTATCACCTGTTTTATTTCGAAAAAGAGAGAGACGAACCAATCTAACCTTGATATGTATATAAATATAGAGAGAGATGTAATTGATGACGACGAGAACATCTAATGGAGATTTGTGATTAGATTTTATTTAAAACCCATTTCAGCTTTAATGAGTATAATTCATTACTTTCACGATCGTTGGGAATTCCAATAAACATTGAAATTGAAAAGTATTGTTTATTAAAAACAAGTATGCTATAAATTACAGTTTGTATATTGGCCGTTTCCGCAGGTCTTCATAGTGTAGATCGATTTATCATCGAAGTCCCGTGCATTTTGTTTTAGTTTGAAATAACAAATGTATGTTTTCAAACCATTTGAGAGTTTATTGGTGCAAAACATGAAAATGCAATTAATTAATATATATATATGGTGGAAGGCGGAGGGATTAATTGTATGACGTTGTAGAGGTCTTTATATCTGGTTTGATCGAGACTCATTTAACTCGGTATAGATTCCTCAATTATTGGATGTTTAATTAAACACGGCAGTAATCTAATTACAAATAAACTCATTAATCTGTTATAATACACATTATATACTTATGTGGAGCTGTCGAGCTAATTCCGTCGGCACGTATCTCATCTTGTGTAATTGTATGGTATTTTCTGTTAATATACCACTGACAGTGAGTTCGTTCACGCCGAGGCGGTACGTTTCTGTAGGAGTTACATATACACGTCGTTATTAAGATAGAGCGCTGGTGTGTTTAATTGACAAGATGATTCAATACGTAGGCATATAATTTATAGAATTTGCTAATAAAAACTGAGTTGTCTATTTATATGTACACACATTCCTCCATACGTATATATTCATTATGACTAAGCTGTCATTTTGCATGGCTGGATCTTTTTTATACTATCACAGAAGTCATTTATTTTCTTTCTTTATTATTCTTGTATTGGACAATAATGTCAATGAATAATTTGTTATTTGTTTAACTTATTTTAACAAACAGGTAATGACTCAGATTCAAAGATTGCGTTCCATTCGATATATGAATCCGTATTCGGAAATCATTAACATCTTTTTCGTTTCCGTTTAACGAAAGTTGGATCATTCGTTGATCTAGTTTTTTTGTTGACGCTTTGGTATTCTCTGATTTTGTTTTCAGACATTCAAATGTAAGATTATTTTGGTATTTACTGTAGCTCCTGGAAGTAGTCGTACAGTGAAAGTATTGATAAACTATATTCTGTTTTCAGGTGTCCTATGGGATAATCTATTGAAATGATCACTTTATTACATGTATATGTTTGTCAGTTCAGGAGAGTGTGTGATTTTCTTGGCTAGGTCTAGCTTCCCTAGCTGATTTACATGTAGTTGTACGTCAATCTGCTGTACACATCTAGAATTTGTTTATGTATTTTTGACGAGTTGGTGTAAAGAACGTGTAGCCGACATGCATTACATGCGCATACAAACTGTTAACGCAACCGCGTGACTATCTCCGATCTTAGCTATACGTCACTACTACTGTCAAAACCGACATTCCACGGCCAATTCCTCTGTCCTAACTACTGTCAAAACCGACATTCCACGGCCAATTCATGTATCCTAACTACTGTCAAAACCGACATTTCACGACCAATTCCTGTACCTGTCCTAACTACTGTCAAAACCGACATTCCACGACCAATTCCTGTACCTGTCCTTACTACTGTCAAAACCGACATTCCACGATCAATTCCTGTATCTGTCCCAACTACTGTCAAAACCGACATTCCACTGCCAATTCCTGTACCTACCCTAACTACTGTCAAAACAGACATTCCACGACCAAGTCCTGTATCTGTCCCAACCTACTGTTAAAACCGATATTTCACGGTCAATTCCTGTACCTGGCCTAACTACTGTCAAAACCGACATTCCACGGTCAATTCCTGTACCTGGCCTAACTACTGTCAAAACCGACATTCAACGACCAATTCCTCTGTCCTAACTACTGTTAAAACCGACACTCCGCGACCAATTACTGTACCAGTCCTATAAAGCATTCACAATCCACACGCTCTCTACTCCTCTTGTCTCGATGTGTTAGGTATCGAGATACATATATAAAGTATAGACAGGTATACCCGACCGACTTTCACAGTATCGATATATTTGTACAATATAAACTAACATATCCATACTAGTATTAATGACTTCATTATGAACATGATGTTTCAAAATGCGCTATTAGTAAATAAACCATTTGATAATGTTACAGCTTTGTGTGATGTAAGGAAATAGAATCATTCTGTATATTAGGGTTTGTATTACCTTATTTTTATCCTTTTATTTCTTCTGGGGCCATTTACATTGTACATAATCCCTAACACAATAAATATTTCTATTGATATTAGTGTATAATAAGTTGTTCTTGTCGTTGTAAATCGGTTATTTACATGTAAAAAATATTTAACGCGATATACATCGGTTATTATCAATAATTCCAATATAGTGTTTGATTACCTTTGGTGTAGATCATCCTATATATTCAGTCAGTAATGTCGTTTAAAAATTCAGAAAAAAAGATATATATTCAAGTTGTATTGCTATGATTAAAATATATTATGAAAATCCCATGTATTTGCATTAGTTTATTTACGTGCACATGACATTCACGTACCATAACGACACGGATTTATCTGGAGAGAGAGAGAGAGAGAGAGGGGGGGGGGGGGGTTACAATGTTTCTATATGCGTAAGATAATCGTACATGTGTTTTAACCGTAGTGCTGGAGGAAGCTTGGTCGGAGAGGAATATATGGTTTTGTTTAAATTTTAAGAATGAGAGAGAACAGATATTGATAAAACGTGCTATATTCATCAGCCTAGACAAGGCGGTAGTATATATCATACATGATGACACTGATGGTAAAACCAGGGATCTATATACCGCCCAGTGTTAGAGCTCTAGTCAACATGGTACTCAAACACGTGGAGACCTGCTTCAAACTCCGTCTATAGAAACCACACAAACTTTCCACCTAACACAGCGAAATATGTATTTTTACTTTTATTTCAAAGTTCTGTTTATTAAATTGGAAAGAGAGTTAACACCAAGGACAATATTTTCTATTACCCTGAACAGGGAAATATCTACAATTTTACCAGTGTGAGATTCTCCTATCTCACCCTAGGTTCGAGACAAGCTTCACATGTTCTTTGAACATTCTCAACAATTGTATGACGTTATCCCGATAACACCATGATGTCATTGCAACAATATAATGGTATCACGTCGACATTTCAACCACAGTACATCAACATTGTCTTACATTGATGTAACGTCAATACTAGATATAAGATTGAAAACAGGGTAAGAGAAGAAGAATTTTTCAACCTCATGGTAGTGTGGCAGGGGTTCTCAACACTCAGAGTAAGATTCTTAAGCTTTCAAACACTCAAATAAAAGCATTTGGAATCCTAAGAATGGTACCTCTGTAAGATTATTATATTCTGCACTACAATCGTATGTCTAGGGTTGTCCAATTTAACCTGTAGTAACGTCTTATTTAGCATTGGTTATATAGTATGTTACAAAGCGGGAATAAAAATGTACCCGATGAAATGCCTTAAATAAATATGTATTGCTATCAGCATCTAACCAAGTCATTCCTCAACACCATTTCTCGCCTACCTCGATGTGAGGTAATGTACACACTGTGTTAAGGCATGCAAGCAGACTGACATATTATTTTGTTGATTGTGATATGATCTCATATGCATGTATATTTGCGTGCAAAGGCATTGTCACCACCATGAACTAGATGTTTAAGCATGTTTGGCTCGCCTGGTTTGAATTCTATGTACATTACAGGTCAGCCACATCAATTATGTTTCACGGTGATATCAATTTAGTTAAACGGTAATATTAATTTAGCATAGCGGTAACATAAATTAAGTTTCAATGTAAAAACGGTAATACCAATTTACCATAAAGGTAAATATGAACAAAGCGTTTTATTTTTGGTCAGCACGTATGTGCTGATTTGTACACAAATGTGCTGATTTGAATCTGTAGTTCTATTTACGATTGGTTTGGTAAAAAGCAACTTTTTTTGCCAGGTTTGATTGCGTCTCTTAAACAATGGGAATAGAATGAATTGAGATATGATCTAGTGAAATAGATCCCACGCCGTAGCCTTTACACACGACCTCCCCAGGGATGTATAGACAATGTAATGCATGTTTTACCATGATACTGCTGTGTCGTAGCATCAATGGAAGACGAAAAATTGTTGTTTGAATAAGACTTATCGGGCGTAAACTTTCAGCTTATAAACAGAATTTCAAACAAAGGGTATTTTTGTTTTCTTTTTAATCATTGTCTATTTATATTACCAATTAGACACGAAAGCTTTGAAGCTCGCTTCTCACGCGATCGAGCCATATAATGAAACCCACAAAACGCCATTATCAGGAAATGTCTAAGCAAATGGTGAATTTCAATTAGAAGAAAAGAAAAAAATAGTTTGCTTCCGTATCGCAGCGTTCACGACTCGCACAGTTGTATGTCTGTCTCAAGTTCGGTGATCACACAAAGTTGTATATGAAAGATGACGTAACACGCATATATGCTGCACCTTTTGAATTTAGTAAAAGATACAGTATGCTGAAAAAAATGAATTAAACTGCATCAGACAGCTGTTTCGTCCTCTTAGTACTCTTCAGTGATGCTAGGGGCCAAAAGGTAGGAATCCAAAATTTCTAAACTATGTAGAAGCAGAAGAGTCAGGTGCGTTAAACATCTTTAATTTATGAATTTAGAAGTAAAATTAAACGAGTTCTGTAAAATAACCACTCAAGTGAGACTGCAACCCTTTTCATAAACTTTACCAGCAGAAATACGAGTATGAAAGCAAATGTTCTAGTGACGAATCTCATGCAATTTGGAAGTAACCGCTAAACTTTCATAGCACAATTACTTTAAATTCGTATATACTGCCAACAAAGTCATTCAAAATGAAAAATATAATTTGATATTATACATGTATCTGTATCAATATTTATTATGGGATTAAGAATAAGCATCTATATCTAAAACAACAGAAATTTCGTGGAAGTTTAACAATTGGAATCATTGCCGTTTTATCTTCGTTTGCCATCGAGCATACATTACAAACTTGATAATGGTATACAGTTGACGATGTGATACATTGCATCTTGGTTATATCACGTTATCAAAGCCTATCTTATACGCACATTTATCTTTCTTTATTTAATGGACGAAATATAAGAAAGTGGTTACTGATTCAAACGTGAGAACAACTTGCATCTTTATCACCGGTCTATGACTCTCCCCATTGCTGTGATCTGGATGTTTCGATAACACCGGAATTTATCGCCATTTCCAACTTGTGTCACCCTTGAGATCTGTCAGTAACGACCCTGTTGGCAAGTGGGTGCAATAAAAGAATCGTCACATGGAACTTGTCTCGTGGGAGATAGCGTCGCCTACTTGGTGAGGCCACTTTCTGCTGCTAGCTATCGGTCGTACGACCGTTAAACATGCAGAATTCTCTGTTCTTACTTCACAGTCAATTAGACAGATACAGTAATGGACTAACTACCATCAGCAGATAGTGTCAATGTGTCGAAGACCGACGCGCACCCGTTTCTATCTGAACGTGCAGACAATAACGCGAGAAACGTACAATAATTTATACATCAAGCGAATTGAAATCTGAACAACGGGAAGAACTTCCCTGTTTCAATGTCGGGAACCTGTTACAGCAAAATGTTAACTGGCCCGTACAAATGCAACTGCACAGAAACTGTCCCGTACCAGTGTATGGAAACTGTCCCGTAACAGTGTATGGAAACTGTCCCGTACTAGTGTATGAAAACTGACCCGTACCAGTGTATGGAAACTGTCCCGTACCAGTGTATGGAAACTGTCCCGTACCAGTGTACGGAAACTGTCCCGTACCAGTATATGGAAACTGTCCCGTACCAATGTATGGAAACTGCCCCGTACCAGTGTACGGAAACTGTCCCGTACCAGTGTATGGAAACTGTCCCGTACCAGTGTATGGAAACTGTCCCGTACCAGTGTATGGAAACTGTCCCGTACTAGTGTATGGAAACTGTCCCGTACCAGTGTATGGAAACTGTCCCGTACCAGTGTATGGAAACTGTCCCGTACCAGTGTATGGAAACTGTCCCGTACCAGTGTACGGAAACTGTCCCGTACCAGTGTATGGAAACTGTCCCGTACCAGTGTACGGAAACTGTCCCGTACCAGTGTATGGAAACTGTCCCGTACCAGTGTATGGAAACTGTCCCGTACCAGTGTACGGAAACTGTCCCGTACCAATGTATGGAAACTGTCCCGTACCAGTGTATGGAAACTGTCTCGTACCACTGTACGGAAACTGTCTCGTACCCCTGTATGGGACCTGTCCCGTACCAGTGTATGGAAACTGTCCCTTACCAGTGTATGGAAACTGTCCCGTACCAGTGTATGGAAACTGTCCCGTACCAGTGTATGGAAACTGTCCCGTACCAGTGTATGGAAACTGTCTCGTACCAGTGTATGGAAACTGTCCCGTACCAGTGTATGGAAACTATCCCGTAACAATGTATGGAGCTGTCCTGTACCAGTGTATGGGAACTGTCCCGTACCAGTGTATGGAAACTGTCCCGTACCAGTGTATGGAAACTGTCCCGTAACAGTGTATGGAAACTGTCCCGTACCAGTGTATGGGAACTGTCCCGTACCAGTGTATGGAAACTGTCCCGTACCAGTTTATGGAAACTGTCCCGTACCAGTGTATGGAAACTGTCTCGTACCATGCAGTGTATGGAAACTGTCCCGAACCAGTGTATGGAAACTGTCCCGTGCCAGTGTATGGGACATTCCCGTGCTGCTCGAAAGCTTACCGAATTACTTGTGAGAAGACCTTTCTACACTACCGTGGGTACATCCTTGTTCAAATGTTGGAAGCCCTGGAGTTAAGGGGTGCAATGTAGCCCGTAAATCTACTGTAAATTGTCTTGTGCAAGTAGGGGAAATTGTCCCGTATCAGCGAGAAGATAATATGTGCGGGTGAATCTATATATTATATATACAACTGTATGCCAGGGCAATGTCTTACTGGTGACATGTCTGTTATCCAAATATGGCCATACACAACTCCCTAAGGCACCATCCGTCTCAATTTACGTTTATTTTATTTCTCATTATAGACCATTATCATTCCGGCAGCTGGGGTTCGGTACAACCTAGACGTCAGAAAAGCTGTCGGTTGGTAAACATGTTATCTGTATTCGCATATCAAGTCTTCAGCGAACAGCCTTGTGTTTCTTGTCTTTGACTCCTGTTCTGTCAAATAAATACACATGAACTCTGTGCCACCTTAATTTTACTACACAATGGCCTTGTCGATATATGGTTCCGAGATGGGACCTTATTGATACAAATTTGACCTTATTGGGAGTGAGTTTCGTAAATCTATCTCAATTATTGTCCTTTGCTGTTCCAGTGGGATCATGGTAAAGGAGTTGAAAGTGAATCGTACATTACCCAGGAGGCATTGGGTCGACTCATATCTTCAATTTATAAACAGGCGCAACAGATCCGCGTTGTTTGACGGCGTGTGACTGACTTATTATCAGCCCTTTCATTGGTAGTGGTCGTCGTTCGGAATCCGTTCATGGCGAAGGACAGGCTGTAGACACACAGGCCTATGGTGTCCCTACCCCCGGGGGTTTCACATGAACAAAAGCATGTCCAATTGTGTGGGTGACTTCCAGTCCGAGAACAGAGCTACGTCATGGTGAGACGTACTGATTATAAAGCGATCACTTATGATTCCGATACAGTGTATTTTCCGACACGAAATCATCTGATGTCCGTCAGGACACCACAACAGTAGGACATGACCTGGATTTATTTAAGAGAACACATGTAACTGTTGTGTTAAGTTTGGGAAAAGAAACATTTAACCTGCACGGTTCAAAGCACGTGTATGTCAATGGCGTCGTAAACATGGAGACGCATACTTCCATATGGAATGTTCCTTACTAATAAAAATTGTTTGAAATACAACATCCGATTTATTCATGCATATGTCAATATGTTCTTGATAAGTAAATTATAAGATAGCTGCTTTCCAAAATACAATGAAAGTATTAATTCAATCAAGAATATACAATTTGGCCTAATAAAACTGATTCTATCAGAGCTCCTGCTTGTAGTACACCCAAAACCATTCCCATTTCTAATCATATACAAGGATCACAGGACTTTAGATGAATGTTTGTCTAGAGCCGAAGACCATCCCTAAAATCAAATTTACTGAAAGTGATAAGTTGTTTATCTCAGTCATTGATGCGTGTTTGCATCTTGTTCAATTTGTTCAAAGAATTGAAATGTAGAAAAACCACCTGCGTGTTGTGGAATGTCCCATGTAGTTTTTTACTATAAGTGGATAACGATGTCCGCTCGACGTGGTGGAGTCGGACGTGACAGACCGAGCGTGCTACACGTGTCTGGACGGGTCTGGTTCTTAATGTCTCGTAGACTTCAAAATGGCTGACACGGGGCGTGTGTACTGCATAATCGGAGGAATAGGGTTTGCTATTCTTTAAGAAGGGCACAATTGTAGGCATCAATCAAGACGTTCTAGACATATTTGACATTGAAGTCCGGTACCGTTTCCTGCTGTGCGGTATTTGTACTGAAAACTTTAAACAGTGTCAATGAAAACTTTAAAGAGGCAATTTAGTGAACCCGCGTTTTGTTTTTAAATCACCTAGATTGAGAAATATCTATATTTTGACAAAGGAATCCGTACTTGATAATTAGATACCTTGTAGCCGATGTCCGATGTGGTCAGTTTAATTATTGGGAAGGCGACATCAAAATATAGCACAAAATAACCGCGCCACCTGGCGCAACCACATGCATGTTGGTTGTAAACAATTGGACGCGAGAACACGATGAGTCTGATTTCACACATACATTGTACCTCTCTCAAGGTATTGTAGATTAACGAAATACGTTGCCAACAATTATCAAATATATGATTATTATAAGATCCCATGAGAAAATTGTATTGGTATACTTATAAATAACCAAGCGCAGATATTACTGCAAGCTCGCACACACAGGGACCCTCTGAAGGGAAATTTGTTAACCAGAAGAAACGCATGCTCCGTAGGGTCAAAATATTCAGAGATGTTTGTAAACATACGCCTCATTTGCATGGGTTGGATGATTAAGGTTTTCCTTATTATTAATTGAAAAAAACATGGAAAACATCAAGTTTTGTCACAATATGGTATGAATACTTCACAAGATTAGCGAACTACAATTATATTAAATAATTTGTGATATTATAAAAAGTAAACAAACTTCGCTTAATTGCCCCTTTAAACAGTGTCAATGAAAACTCTCACAAGTTACAAACATATTGATACTTTATCAATTAAAACAACATTTGTATGAAGATACTTTGCTGACTTGCTGATGATCATAATCATAAATTGTGCCCTGTCCCTGTTTAAATTGATTTTTTGTCAATCAGTACTTGTAAGTTCGTTAGTAATGTTCGTCAGACTAGAATAGTTCGATTGTTATGCTTTGAAGACAAACATGATCGTAACCAGTTTTAAGCATTTATACCATTAAAGCGAAATGAAGAAGACAATTCCGGTTCCATGTAGCTAATGTTATTAGTGGCTTCTTCTGCCGGTTTGACCATACATCTCCGCTTATAGAATAGTAAAATGATGCTTTCTGTTGGGTTTTTCTGATAACGGCAAGACAACCAGGGATCCTGATAAAATGATAATTTATTTTTCCGAGGTAGTTTGCATTAGGCCTACGAACACATAGTCTGCTGATGCAGGCGACCTATATTACAAGACAATGTCAAAACCAGATTTCCTGCTCCCTTACGTCAGTATCACCATCTATGTGAGCCAACATTTCGAGGTCAAGCAGCCAACCCCTTCAATGTGTCTGTGAGATTATGATATTGGATTGACACGACCGGAGTTTAATTTGGAAAATAACTAGAAGGGAGGGGGTAAAATCCGGATATAGCGAGCTATATTGGAACCAGTGTCAGCGAATGGTCACCAGCTGAAATCGAGTGGACGTATCGTGTCTATGTATTTGTCCACCTGTCTGCTCAATAGTCTGCTGCCGCTGATCCCTCCCTCCCCATCGATACGCCCGTAATCAGCCATTAACTCCCCACAGGACAGAGGAAATGAGGAATCGTTCCATCAGCAATTTGTCTGTTATTGTTTTCGAATCACGACTTGTACGTGTGATAGCGAAATACAGCGAAAGAGTCAAAGAGTCGGTAGTTTTGGGCTGGAGTTTCGAATTTCTTTTTGACTCGAATCTGTTACTGCAGCATAAATTATTTGATTTAGGTTTTCATTCACGGATATTTCTACTTTCAAATTGACACACGAATGTTAAGACTTACATCGAGCTGTTCTCTCCGTTCCCCATTTTTAATGTGTTATACTTCTACTTCTGGTGAAAGTTAAGAGAGAAGCTCTGGCTATGACCATAACACCATAGTCGGCTTCTGGCCTGTGTTATGTACGTGTCTTTTATTTGACGTTTTGAAAATATGATAGATTGTACAACCTTTCATTCTTGTAGCCTCAATCTGCTAACAATTCGTATTTCGAATTCTTAACTTAACACTTCGCCAATATTTCAAGGTTTGTACATTCTTATAACGTTAGCACTTTATATCGCTGCTCAGCTAAATTGATTGGCATTTATACAACTTAGTTAATATTTGTGGGAATAAACATCAGATACGTCAAAAAGCTATAAAATTTATTTGATCATAAAACTATATGAGCTGCTGTATTTACCATTTTACATTTCGTGTGACGGCTAGACTTGTCCAATCACGCACTTTTAGTGTATATGCGGAAATTGATGGTGCTTTTTAGAAGGCGCCATGACCAATCCTCGAGGATTCAGCTTGGTGTCCGGCTCAGTCGCGTGAGGCGACGGCTTTTCTGGAAGCTTTGTATCAATAACACGTCCTCTATGATTAAATCCATTTAAAACTTTAAAAAAAAACTAATAAAACGGGGTTATGCTGAGTTTGATACTGTCCTACGTGGTTTGGCTTCCCTGCTTCCTGAAAATGATCTCTTTAGATGTTTAGCTTGGAATTTAGCATGGACGTCACTTTAGTCAGCAGAATATAGTTGGTATAGGGATACACACTGTATCGGGTTTTAGGTAAGTGGTCGGCGTTATTAAGCAGAGGTCTCTTTTGATACATGTATATACACTTTCCGTCAGCATCGTATACTGTAAATATACATATTTTAGGAGTACTTTAATCTTAGCGATTTTCGCTCTGAAAGCATTCCGCTATATTACGATTGCTCTTATTTCAGCATCTGTATACAATGTTTACAAAATGTATTTCTTTCTGATGCAAGAATTGTGATTTGGGGAATTCCAAACGCACATAGATGTATCTATTTGCATTAGTTCATGCGCCAGAATTTTAGTACACCAAAACAAATAGTTTTTAGTAATCTACGTTTGAGAAGACAAAATCTCCTTATGGTACTAAATAAAGCCGCTGTCTCTGTATCGTCGAAATCGCTCATTCTACACGAAAAGGATTTAGCAGAATGTTGCTGATTTCTGCGTTATTTAACATTTAGCAATAATAAAAGTAGATTCTGTCTTTCTCTGTCGCGTTGGCTCAGATATAACCCATTAACGTAAACTCCATTTACACCGGGTATTACACTCTGGCTTACCAAATACAATGGCGGTTACTAACACTATGAGGCAAACTAATACAACAGTTCCTATTGCAATGCAATATAAGTTTACGACAAATTCGAGAAAATACTGGGGGGGATATTTGTTTCAATGCATATATTGTCAAATGTTGCACGGTACGGCGCTACGTTTACACGTGTGATTAGAAACACCATTTTGAGAATTGATGTGTCAATATTTACACAACCCACGAACACTTGTGAGAAACACCATTGCGAGAATGGACGTGTCAATATTTACACAACTCACGTACACTTGTGAGAAACACCATTGTGAGAATGGGCGTGTCAATACTTACACAACTCACAAACACTTGTGAGTTCTGACCCCACAGTTGTGAGAAACACCATTGCGAGAATGGATGTGTCAATATTTACACAACCCACGAACACTTGTGAGAAACACCATTGCGAGAATGGACGTGTCAATATTTACACAACTCACGTACACTTGTGAGAAACACCATTGTGAGAATGGACGTGTCAATATTTACACAACTCACGAACACTTGTGAGAAACACCATTGTGAGAATGGACGTGTCAATATTTACACAACTCACGAACACTTTTGAGAAACACCATTGTGAGAATGGACGTGTCAATAATTACACAACTCACGAACACTTGTGAGAAACACCATTGTGAGAATGGACGTGTCAATAATTACACAACTCACGAACACTTGTGAGAAACACCATTGTGAGAATGGACGTGTCAATAATTACACAACTCACGAACACTTGTGAGAAACACCATTGTGAGAATGGACGTGTCAATAATTACACAACTCACGAACACTTGTGAGAAACACCATTGTGAGAATGGACGTGTCAATATTTACACAACTCACGAACACTTGTGAGAAACACCATTGTGAGAATGGACGTGTCAATAATTACACAACTCACGAACACTTGTGAGAAACACCATTGTGAGAATGGACGTGTCAATAATTACACAAC
Source organism: Mimachlamys varia (assembly GCA_947623455.1). Taxonomy (NCBI): domain Eukaryota; kingdom Metazoa; phylum Mollusca; class Bivalvia; order Pectinida; family Pectinidae; genus Mimachlamys; species Mimachlamys varia. The sequence goes on along the minus strand of OX392528.1, from coordinate 29,888,897 downwards.
TCACGAACACTTGTGAGAAACACCATTGTGAGAATGGACGTGTCAATAATTACACAACTCACGAACACTTGTGAGAAACACCATTGTGAGAATGGGCGTGTCAATATTTACACAACTCACGAACACTTGTGAGTTCTGACCCCACAGTTGTGCAGTCTGATACATTATGCAGTTATTTTTTCTTAATGGTCAACAGTGGTGTTATCCATTATTGTGCGATCAGTCTCAATGGTCAATCGGCCTTGGCAAACGCTATTCATCATTTCGGACATTCAATTTGGCACCGACTGACCTGAATAATTGATACGATCACAATGCGAAGACAGTTCAATCTATAGCCGTGGATTATCTGATCAACGTGATGGAGTCGTGTCCAGTCCCACGTGTCTGGTCATTCATGCACGTGCCGATACGTTACAATGTGCATTGTCTCACGTAGCCGCCAAAACGATTTCTAGGATCCTATTATCGTCATTCAAACATTTGACATATTATCAAAATGTTCACTGCGAGAACGTGTTGAAATATCAATAAAGATATCTGAGAAAATTGGTGTTTTATACTTTCTATCAGAGATGTGCAATGGTCGGCCATAATGTCAACTGAATATTTTTGTATGTCATCTTGTGAAAATTTTTATGTATTTACGAAGTGTTTATCTGGTCAGAACTAGCCCCTGCTATTGCTACGATCCTTAATGTCATTTATATTTTGTATTTTCGACAAATAACATACGCGCAATAATCACGAGGAAGAACCAGAACGAATCTATTAAGAACAGAAAGAGCAACACAAAGGGAAAGGACAATACGCACATCCCATACACCGGGGGGTCATACTTAAATTACCCTTTTTTATTAATAGGACGTAAAGACAATCAAACCTTTCATGTACAGTTGTTGTATAATCCAGTATTGTTTATTGAGGGAATGCTTCACCGTCTGTGAACAATTGACAAATACTTACGATTAGTCATGATGTAGACAGTGAGGTACGACCCATGGTACGATACCGGACCGTTCCAGCATCACTTGGACCAACAATAGAACTAACTATGATAAATAGGCCCCGTGTTTCCACGTATGAGCGGTCCATATATCACCGTAACTATTCTCTCGACATTGTATAGTAAATTAGGGTCTGAAGTTGTCTGGAGTTGGCTTCACCAGACAAACAGATGTGAACACTACACAGCAGTACTTAATCTTTTTACGTCTACCCTTCCTCACATGATATAAAGTAATAAAAAGTTGAAGGACAATCATAGTAGTTAAGCTCAGCAGACAAAAGTACCCGATACTTCATTATACTCATCAAGTTGATCGCCTAGATCATTTAAAACAAAATTGTCATCTTATTCAGTGAAAGACTGAATTAGTGGAAATGTGTATGTCACTAACGTGAAATACTTAATTTTTTAGCTGTTTTTCTCAAACGAATCCATTTTTTTCGGGAGAACACCTAGGAATAAAAAAAAACCCAGACATTTACAGGTCAGGATACTGTGCAAATATAACCAAGCATCTTTGAAGGGACAGTTTTAGGAAGTGTAACCCACTTTTTAATTTGATTTGATTTTGTTGCGTCCTATTAACAGTTAGTCTTTTAAGGACGGTCATGGTGTATGCAATGTTCCCGAAGAGTGAGCGTCTTCTGCTTCATCGATGACATCCGAAATTAAAACTAAGTCATATCGAAGTACGGTGAAACCTCTATTAAGACCATCTTAATAGTGAGGTGGTATTAATATGGAACCTTAAAATACAAAGAAATAAAAAAAAAAAAAATCGGAACTGAAATGAAGTGGTCTTAATAGCGAGATGGTCTTAATTCTGAGGTGGTCTTTAAGCGAGGTTTCAATGTATAAGTGTACTTAACCGATCGTGTAGCTCTATATGATTTTCACAAAGACGGATATTTCATAGCGGTACGACTCCAGTGCAGTGACGACACGATTCGACGTTTGCGCTATTTACCTTACTAATAGGAAATGGAGTATTGGAAGTGTGACTGTTTATCGAAACACTCAGCAGGTCGTCGTGTATCTATTACATCATCACTTTATGTACAATGCTGCCAATTTCCACACGAACTAATGACGTCATGATTGTTTGCCATAAAATGCTTGACTATGTTGCCAAGTTGTGTTCCGAACTGTACTACGAAAAAAGCTTCAAAGCATAGGGAATAATCATATTTTCAACGCTTTTGTTCTTAGAGAAAACCCACATATTTTGTGTTTTTGTTGCCCCTTTTTTCTGTTTTCTATCTGCAACTGATTGACAACACCTCGACCTGAATGAATGAGCATGCCATTAGTGTTAACCCACTTTCCGTTATTTGTAAAAAGAAACCTATGGACATGTAACGTGCGAACCTGCATCTGGGACTAGTTGTATAACTGTTAAGGTTGGCTACGACCTAAAACTGTCAGTGTGGCGTTTCGTAAACATGAAGCCAATAAGATCGGGATCATTGTAAATCCCCCGCGAGATTCCGCACTTGTCACTGGTATTTGTTCCCCGTCCTTCTCCAGTATGGTCGATCGCTCCGTCAGAATGGAGTATCTGATTTAGGTTCATTACTCAGCCACATTTTCTCTATCATCAGAAAGGGGCATGGTTTTCCACATGACTTCGATATCTATAATCAGCCAATCAAATGTTGTAGATTCGATCAAGCAAATAACATTATCGTTCCCATACCAACACTTACTAACTGGATCAAACGCTTTCGGGATGGTTAACGCAATGCCATATAAAATACTACGTATATCCTGAAAGATAGTAAATCAACCCACTTAAGATGAATGGTAAGCTAGCATGGTCGTTTGCTTTATCAAAATATCAATTTAGAATAACGAACTTAAGGAAGCTGGCTCATGAGGATTTGTGTAATTAATTTTTCCGGAATGCATTCTTTCTTTTAATGTTATATATACCCTATCAGAAATTAACACTTTTTTGAGAGGCCATTTTGGCTTATTCCGAAGATATAAATTAAGATTTTAAAATTTTGCAGGACAAGAGTTCCTCTAGTTTTTTTACAAAAAATACACGAGGGAAAACATTTTAAATGATAGAAAAGAAGGGGGAAGACATAATTAGAATTTTGAAATATATGTTAAAGCATAGATATTTCAAGTATACATGTATATAAAGAAAAAATATCACTGATTATTTTTTTCAAAACGTGTTAGTATTTGAATAATAAAAAAAAAAATCAGAGGTGTTTAAAAAACGATAATTATCTTTAAAATAGGGAGAGCCAACTCTCTGTAAATTGTCATAAATAAATATAATGTATGATTTAGGTATCAAATGGCATATCTCAGCCACTCTATCTTAACAATGTTTGTTTGGATCAGAACCTTGTAGATATTTAGATAAAATAACTGTTTCAAGTTGAACATGCTTTCGTTTTTTATGCTGACTTCTAAGTGAATTGTATCCACTCTTCAATAACAGGCATTGAGTCGCTAACCTATACTTTCCCTATCATCTGCCATTTCCGGAATGCATTCTTTCTTTTAATGTTATATATACCCTATCAGAAATTAACACTTTTTTGAGAGGCCATTTTGGCTTATTCCGAAGATATAAATTAAGATTTTAAAATTTTGCAGGACAAGAGTTCCTCTAGTTTTTTTTACAAAAAATACACGAGGGAAAACATTTTAAATGCTAGAAAAGAAGGGGGAAGACATAATTAGAATTTTGAAATATATGTTAAAGCATAGATATTTCAAGTATACATGTATATAAAGAAAAAATATCACTGATTATTTTTTTCAAAACGTGTTAGTATTTGAATAATAAAAAAAAAAATCAGAGGTGTTTAAAAAACGATAATTATCTTTAAAATAGGGAGAGCCAACTCTCTGTAAATTGTCATAAATAAATATAATGTATGATTTAGGTATCAAATGGCATATCTCAGCCACTCTATCTTAACAATGTTTGTTTGGATCAGAACCTTGTAGATATTTAGATAAAATAACTGTTTCAAGTTGAACATGCTTTCGTTTTTTATGCTGACTTCTAAGTGAATTGTATCCACTCTTCAATAACAGGCATTGAGTCGCTAACCTATACTTTCCCTATCATCTGCCATTCCACTAAATAAATACGTGTTCGCTTCCGGGCGGAAGTCAACCGGAAGTTCACGCAGTACGAGACTTTGACGAGCTCTTAACGTGAGTTAATGGTCGGTCACACTATGAAGACTGTAACATAAAAACACAGAAGTACAATTTAACGAGCTCTTACTAATTTATAGATGTAAACGACCTAGATTTAAGGATACAGTTATACATTTGGGATGTTATAGGATTTCTCCTACAAAGTAGAAACGTTTACGTTTAAATAGGTTTTATTTACATGAATGCTGTATAAATACCTTTGCATTTGCTCCCTTTTCTTTTTCTGCATTTTAATTTAAGGTTTGATGTTTTTTGTTTTAATTTACCTTGCGTAACATATGTTTCAAGATGCTAGATAAGATTATGTATTCATTGAAAAACAAGAAAGTTTTAAAGAAATCAATATTGATAATTCTAACAATGAAAAATCTGTTATCAAGGCATGCTCGCTGATAATATGAAGTCTAATGAGAGCTTGATTGCGTAAGAAGTCATATAAAAGTAAAGAAAGGAAAGAGAAGCACTATCTTAAATATTATCTATTGTATATTTTCTTGTTTCGAACAATACTTAACACAAAAATAAAGCTGATCAAACTAACATGGCATTCTAGGGCGTTTACCTTATGTGTCTATTCAGGAACGTCATAAGCGAGAGCAACGAGAACTGGGAGACTAGAGCGCGTGAAGACATGCAAAACGATATACCGATCTTGTTCAAATTATCCTCCCAAATACTCTTTATATGAAATAAGGTATAATGATGTTACCGATTAAACGAATATGAAAATACCCTTTGCAGAAAAAATAGCGTTGCATTTAGTCTGAAGTATTTGTTTTTTCATGAACACTTTGTCATCATTGTGAGTTTGTCTATTTACAAGTCTGGTCGATGTTACATGTAAAAAGGGTCGATGTCCAAGTCTATACAAGCCTATTGCTTTCATCTGTTTCTCGGACAGAAGTAGGAGAGTGATTGACCCCCAAAGATGTGGGGAGAAAATTAAGTTTCCATATCTGTAGGCACGATCGTCCTGAGTCCGTGTCGGCTATTATAGCTGGTCAAGCCTGGGTCTAATAGCGTTACTGTAATAGTCGTGGGTATAACGCTCTATGATCGATGACATGCGTTTATTAATGCAACGGCAAATAAAACTGGCGAGCACACGGACATCACTGACCACAACTAGATAGAGTCCAGACAGCTTGATTTTCATAATTTGGAATAAAACTACTCCACAACTGAGGATGCTCACTCTTTAATACAGACGGGGAAATTATTCCAGGGAGATGGTATGCTGTGGTTAAATTATTTATTTAAGTATACATTGTTCAAGATCTTGATTGAAAATTGTCAAAGCTCGACAGCGTCACAAATGGTGACGATTTGGATAGTTGACATAGATAGGGTGGACCATGATCGGATCCATGGCAATGGTAGATCACTTATGACGTTGACATAGATAGGGTGGACCATGATCGGATCCATGGCAATGGTAGATCACTTATGACGTTGACATAGATGGGGTGGACCATGATCGGATCCATGGCAATGGTAGATCACTTATGACGTTGACATAGATAGGGTGGACCATGATCGGATCCATGGCAATGGTAGATCACTTATGACGTTGACATAGATAGGGTGGACCATGATCGGATCCATGGCAATGGTACATCACTTATGACGTTGACATAGATAGGGTGGACCATGATCGGATCCATGGCAATGGTAGATCACTCATGACGTTGACATAGATAGGGTGGACCATGATCGGATCCATGGCAATGGTACATCACTCATGACGTTGACATAGATAGGGTGGACCATGATCGGATCCATGGCAATAGTAGATCACTGATGACGTTGACATAGATAGGGTGGACCATGATCGGATCCATGGCAATAGTAGATCACTGATGACGTTGACATAGATAGGGTGGACCATGATCGGATCCATGGCAATAGTAGATCACTTATGACGTTGACATAGATAGGGTGGACCATGATCGGATCCATGGCAATGGTACATCACTCATGACGTTAACATAGATAGGGTGGACCATGATCGGATCCATGGCAATGGTACATCACTCATGACGTTGACATAGATAGGGTGGACCATGATCGGATCCATGGCAATGGTAGATCACTCATGACGTTGACATAGATAGGGTGGACCATGATCGGATCCATGGCAATGGTACATCACTCATGACGTTAACATAGATAGGGTGGACCATGATCGGATCCATGGCAATGGTACATCACTCATGACGTTGACATAGATAGGGTGGACCATGATCGGATCCATGGCAATGGTAGATCACTCATGACGTTGACATAGATAGGGTGGACCATGATCGGATCCATGGCAATGGTACATCACTCATGACGTTGACATAGATAGGGTGGACCATGATCGGATCCATGGCAATGGTAGATCACTTATGACGTTGACATAGATAGGGTGGACCATGATCGGATCCATGGCAATGGTAGATCACTTATGACGTTGACATAGATAGGGTGGACCATGATCGGATCCATGGCAATGGTAGATCACTTATGACGCTGACACAGGAAAAGAGTTTATCTGATAGAACCGGTCGATCGGAACACAGCTTCCAATCCACCAAGCTTTAATAAGATAATTCCAAGATCCATGTCACTAAGCGTTTTGTAACATTTATCCGACAGCTGATTGGGCGTATTGGCCATAAAATAAAGCCTCGCTTTATCACGGGGAATATAGCGTATTGGTTTCTTTGGAAAATAAAACAGTATATTTCAAGTTAGTCGAAGGAGCGTGGGCTTAACATTCCACGCTGTAAGTTAATACCTGTAGTATCTACGAAATAAAACCTCGTTTAATGACAGTTTCAGAAGTCAAATAGGATAGTGAATTGCAACTTTTTTTGCAAGGTTTCGTTGCTTTTATTGAGGACTGTATAATATATTTCTTTTTGAACTGTCCTTATATGTTTCCCGCACATCGTGGGGAATGCTTCTTACCATCAAATGCTACAATAAAAACAGAGTGAATAGGGCTCACATAGATATAGAACCCACCCCCTCAAAGTGGTCAAGAGTGACCTTTGACACTTTAATCTTGACCTATGACCACCAAATCCGGGTATACAACTTCGTTGTGTAATGCTTTGGTTTTGGATACATGTGTGAACCAAATCTGTCAGGGTTCATGAGATATCTTGTAAACAAGCTTTTTATTCTCAAAATGGTCAATAGTGACCTTTAGCCCTCAACGTGACCGATGTCCACCCAAATCTTAGCAGGTGTAGACCTTGGTCGTGTGATGCTATGATGAGAGTACAATGTATGAACTAAATGCATCAGGAGGTATCTTGTACATGGGCTTTTAATTCCTAAAGTGATCAACGATGAATTTTGAACTTTAACCTTGTCATATTATCACGAAAAATTAATTAGGTGTAGATATGAACCTAAGTATCTGGCAAGGGGTTTTGAAGATAGGTTGTACACAAGGCCAGGATGGGCGCACGGAACGCACGAACAAAGTGATTTCTATACACCCCCTTACATAAGTGGAGATACAGTAACACCAGTTGTCCCTGTGATAATCTGTGGATGTTTACCCCCTTACCAAAGTCGAGATATAGTAACACCAGTAGCCCCTGTGATAAATCTGTGGATGTTTATCCTCTTACCTAAGTGGAGATACAGTTACATCAGTTGCCCCTGTGATAATCTGTGGATGTTTATTCCCTTACCTAAGTGGAGATACAGTTACATCAGTTGCCCCTGTGATAATCTGTGGATGTTTATCCCCTTACCTAAGTCGAGATACAGTAACACCAGTAGCCCCTGTGCTAATCTGTGGATGTTTACCCCCTTACCTAAGTGGAGATACAGTTACACCAGTAGCCCCTGTGCTAATCTGTGGATGTTTATCCCCTTACCTAAGTGGAGATACAGTTACATCAGTTGTCCCTGTGCTAATCTGTGGATGTTTATCCCCTTACCTAAGTCGAGATACAGTTACATCAGTTGCCCCTGTGATAATCTGTGGATGTTTACCCCCTTACCTAAGTGGAGATACAGTAACACCAGTTGTCCCTGTGATAATCTGTGGATGTTTACCCCTTACCTAAGTGGAGATACAGTAACACCAGTTGTCCCTGTGATAATCTGTGGATGTTTACCCCCTTACCTAAGTGGAGATACAGTAACACCAGTAGCCCCTGTGATAATCTGTGGATGTTTACCCCTTACCTAAGTGGAGATACAGTAACACCAGTTGTCCCTGTGATAATCTGTGGATGTTTACCCCCTTACCTTAGTGGAGATACAGTAACACCAGTAGCCCCTGTGATAATCTGTGGATGTTTACCCCTTACCTTAGTGGAGATACAGTAACACCAGTTGCCCCTGTGATAATCTGTGGATGTTTACCCCCTTACCTTAGTGGAGATACAGTTACACCAGTAGCCCCTGTGATAATCTGTGGATGTTTACCCCTTACCTAAGTGGAGATACAGTTACATCAGTTGCCCCTGTGATAACCTGTGGATGTTTACCCCTTACCTAAGTGGAGATACAGTTACACCAGTAGCCCCTGTGATAATCTGTGGATGTTTACCCCTTACCTAAGTGGAGATACAGTTACATCAGTTGCCCCTGTGATAACCTGTGGATGTTTACCCCTTACCTAAGTGGAGATACAGTAACACCAGTAGCCCCTGTGATTATCTGTGGATGTTTACCCCTTACCTAAGTGGAGATACAGTAACACCAGTAGCCCCTGTGATAATCTGTGGATGTTTACCCCTTACCTAAGTGGAGATACAGTAACACCAGTAGCCCCTGTGATTATCTGTGGATGTTTACCCCTTACCTAAGTGGAGATACAGTAACACCAGTAGCCCCTGTGATAATCTGTGGATGTTTCAGCAATAACAAAGTGAAGATAACACTTCTTTCTCTTGCAAGAAATTTATTCAAAAAGCAGTGAATTGTTTTATTTAATAGTCTAACAGACAGGAACACAGTATGGTCTTGTTCCAACAAAATACATATATCTTATATTTTATTTCAATTGTTTCTATAATGTTATTTAATTTGGTGCCGCCGGGATTGTCTGATCGTCTATAATCACGTGTCCCTAGACACTGGACCACTGTGTCGAGAGCTGTGAGGGACAGTTGCTTGGGTACTGACAGCTTTTAGGGAACTCTGCCTTTCTTCAGAAATCTTAATCTGGCATGTTATTCGATATCATAGGACAAAAACCATAGACAAACAAACGTATTGTTCAATTAAGGGGCGAAACACATCTGATAAGCAACATATATGTTTTATTGATAATACACAAAGCAATGATTCATCGTTCATGACGACTTATCAGCTGACAGATTATCATGTTGTAACAGTATTTGACCTTGAATTCCATCTGACATTGTGATCAGTAAATTCGCTACTGCCATCATGCCCTTAAAATATATTGCGATGATGAAACGAAGCATTTATTCCTAAGATTTGATTACAATCAGTCAGCAGAATATCTGGGCAGATCTTGTATTCAATCAATCAACACTATTTCCTATCTGAGAGTGTCTTACAAGTAGTGTAAGCGCTATACTTCGCTAACCTAACGGAGATGTATGCAGACGACAGCGCACTTCATTAGTGTAACGAGTTTGAAGCATTTTGATCAACGATATCAAATTGAAACTTCCGATAGATCAAAATCGTAGTCCGTCACCGGAAGTAGTCATGTTTGAAATTACAAATAAGTAAACATCGGTAGAACCTCTATGGTCTCCCTCATATAACTCGCCAAGTGGCTACTGCCGATATCATCAGCATGCTATCATCAATGACCAAGTTAGCTTTATACGGTCTCTCATCATTACGGTTAAAGAGGCTTGTTTGTCAGTAATTGGCCTCGTGATACACAGATCTCTTGAGATTCTTCTATGCCCGCTCTATCGAACCGGCTATCTTCAGGTAGAACATATTTTTATTAGACATATTATAGATGTGATGTAACAAATACGACGGTTAAAGATAAAGGCCATTCTTGACTGCATGTGTTTCTTTACCTTTAGAAAATACTCATTACGATGCATTTCATAATTGTTAACAAAGTGAAGAAGAAAACGTCACGTGATCAGTCATTGATGAACGAAGACACTTTATGTCGCGTATAACGTTTATGATTGGCTGACCAATATGATTGTGGGTTAGGGAATGTTACTGGCCAATATACAGCTCATTACAGACAACTTGTATCAATTTAATAAAAACGTATTCAATTTGATTCGAAGGCTGGGAATGGACTCCTGGCAGTAATAGCAAGGCTTATATTTATGTGCTGTTCAAATGTGTGCCAGGACGATGGGAAAGTGCCAGCATTGCAGAAATGGTCCGTGATTGAAATATCTGACTGGAATCAAACATAAAATCATATTGAATCCCGACCGTGAAAATATATTTCTCGGATTAAGTGATTTTTCGTCCCGATATATCATCAGACGGAGGCCTTATCACCTGCACTGTTAGCAGCCCAACAATTAAACACTAACTAACAAGCATAAATCAGTAGATATGTGTTCAGACTGCCGCCCATCTTCCAGTCCAACTTTCTCTTTCTTTGGTTGAATTACGTTCTAACAAATAAGCTGATATTTATTGCACCAGTAAATCTTTTTTACTACCCGGCGTCGGAGTGATCGAGGAACTCAATCAGGGAATACCCTATAGCCATGGTAGATGCTATTATCATCCTACCACCCTATGTCGTCCCGCTATCTCGGAGGCCACCGGCACGCTCTTCTGTCGTAAAGCCAAACTGGGAGAAATGATCCTTTAATTTCTATGACACATATCATCAACTTTTGGTGGAAACACGTAGCTTTTCATGTCACCAGATCTTGTTTCGTCCTTATATTTCTTTGTTTACGGTCAGCGGACTGCTATATGACGGAGACGGGTTCATGATAACCCAGACACAGGAACAAAGGTCAGGAACTGAAGACATCGACACGGTCTTCATAGCGCCTAAATCTGTGTAGACCCACTGACATACACACGGACCATACGCGCCCTTGTTCAGAAAGCGCCACTCTTTTTTATAGGATCGCACCAAGGATTGCGTTAACGGTGCACTGCGCTGTAGGGTTAACGTTTGATCTGTAAACACTTCTACCACGGTTTGTTCTACCACATGCATATGGGCATTCTGTGAGGTTGAGGTCCCATAATATCAACAACCATATAATAGTTAACCCCAACGATATCCGTATTTATTACATTTAAAAATGAGTTAACTTCATAATAGTGATGTCTCACTGTGAAGTCATGCACTTTTGATATGGTGTAAGATAAACATTTACACCATTTCCCTCCTTTGCAGCTCTTTTAGACACGGCCAAATTGAGATAAAATACCTGGTACTTAATATACCACGTCCATTGTCGGCTCATCTGATTGTGTTGCGGTCACACTCCATGGACCACATGATCAACGTCACCACTTCAAGATCTCTTTTACCACTGAAATATCTACGTCATAATCTCACAGACTAAACCACCTGCTCATTGATTACGTCACTCTCGTATAGTCTTTGTTAAAACGGCAGTACTTCCTTTACACCGAGTGTTGTTCAAAAGTACTGTTTTAAGCATCTCCGTTGTTCATATATTGTTCATATTTTCACTGGTTTAATAATGTCTTAAGTTCGGATTAAGGTTGTGTTAACGCTTTGGTATTCTTTTGATTTTTCTTTTTAACCCCTTCACGGACTACGTCATCCCTTTTGTGATGGACACCACCTCACGGTCTACGTCATCATAAGGATCACCACCTCACGGTCTACGTCATCATAATGATCTTTACCTCACGGTCTACGTCATCATAAGGATCATCACCTCACGGTCTACGTCATCATAATGATCACCACCTCACGGTCTACGTCATCATAATGATCATCACCTCACGGTCTACGTCATGATAATGATCAACACCTCACGGTCGACGTTACTGCCTCATGGCTAACATCCCCGTCTCACTGCCCAGGTCACCACTCTATGGCCTGGGTACACTTGCTGTCCTTGTTTCTCACTAAGAGATAAAACTGACACGTATTCCACCAATACCTTGTCGATAAAGACAAATCCTGTTACATCTGACAATCGAATTGGTCTCAGATTGCGCACTTTTTCTACATATTTAAGAGGATAAAAAAAATAATTGAATTGGAGGACGGACATTTCAAATAAACTTGATTGTATGTCAGCATAAGACCTCTTCTGCTGTCTGAAGCCCTTGCACAGCGTATTGAGTACAGTACTTAGACTTCGGGGCTTACATGTGAGCCTTATGAGTGTCATCTAATTCCCTATCCGTTGACAGGTACGTGCGGGTCTTCTATGACAGAGACCCTAGACAATATGAAGAGGTCCAGTAAATCCCATATTGCTTTTATATCTGATTAGTCATATAGTTACTATCCAGGAATTTCATATTTTAGATCTGTGCGTTACATGTTGCTGTCACCATTAGATGAAGAAAGCCATATATGCACGATCAAACATTGCGTAATTTATTTTGATACCAGAGAATCTCAAAACGATGACCACGGAGCTAACACTAGCGTGTGTACTAGCTCGAATGTAAGAAACGTACTTCTATTACCGTATATCGGTTTTTTAGAGTATGCTAAATTTTGCTTCTCTAGGATGACTGTAAAACACACAAATGACTATACTTATATGATTTGGAAAATAATTCATAATGTCAAAATGGCTTGCTTTGTACTTGTAGTTGAAAGATAAGGGAGTATGCATTAAACTTCTAAATTATGTAATTACACAAACAAGAACAGTGTACTGGTTACTTTAAAAATGACGGTTAAAGTTTGATCACCATGTCACTATATATGCTATGGTAATAAAACTTGCTCTTTTGAAATGAAAATGAACTGTAGATCCACACATGATTTAACACAAGAATGAAGTTACATCATCTATACGGTCTTAAACTCATTCATTAAAACAATTTAGAACATGACGCGAGCCCTTATCATGATCTCCATACAAGTGTGACGGTTTTTCCATACGTATATATGCCTTACCGTTTGACCTTACATTACATGTTTATGGTGATATTTATTGTTGGACCACACACTCTCTCATAATGTCGGATGGTTGGTGAATCATAGTGGCAAACTAACATCATATAACAGATACGGGTCAAATTTCCGTCCTATCTTTTAATGCTATATCATCCTGTTTCTAATGTGCGATGGTAATGCGGTGGCATTGTTTTATCAAAATAGGTTTCGGTCGAACAGCAAAACATATTTTTCTTTCTATTTTATTGAATCAGTTTGGCTTGTGGCCCGTAATGAATTTTTTGCTCTTTCAATAATTAAATTTTTATAACGTTATAAAAAGTATGGCCGTCATTAGGCGAAAGAATTAAGAATGAGGTTAAAACACACCCAGACGATTCAAATGATAAGGTCCGTGAAACAGGACAAATCTGGTAGGGTTTTGTTCGTATACGAATCTATTAATTTGATGGAATATATTATGAACGAACAAATACAGTTTTTACTTAATTAAAGCTTGAAATCAATAAAATAGGATATCATAACAACAAATCGATGAAAAAAATATTACAATTACAATATTTCTAAACGGCATAGTGTATTTGTTATAACACTAATTCCTCAGGGAATATTCACTGCAAAAAGATATTGTGGTTTATTCTACATGTAGCACACCATTTATTACATTTAAATTTTCATCAGTAAAATGCTGACACTTGAGTAATAATGACAGGGCGTATACGGATAAAATCTAAGATATTCAAAAGTCAACAGTAGTCTGTAAAAAAAATATACAGAGAGAGAGAGAATACCGAAGCGACAGCAAAACAATAATACGAACTCAAGATCAATTAAACCAGGGGCAAAATACAAAGAAAGAAAACATCTACAAGGAGACCCTTGCAAAACTACAAGAGAAAATGACCAGGTGTTCCGGAAGAGTAATCGTTTTCTGTTTCATCGACGACACCCGCTATGTAAATCTTTGTCACATCCAAGTAAACATCAAGTCTTCGAAATGTCATTGTCAATCACAAAAAGTAGGCATACCAATGAGCATACTCAAATACATCTATCTTCATATCACACAAAGATACCGAATATTTTTCAATGAGACAAAGATGGCGACCATAAAACGTTCCCATAGTTCTGATCAACATTCTCTCGATTCTCTCGATTCCCTTAGTTTGTTTGTCAACAGTCGACATCGATCAAGGCAATCGCGATATTCAGAGCAAGCCGTATAATACCAAATCACCTGCGACATGTAAACACCATAGGTTGGAGAAGCAAGGATGTTACTATCAAGAAATTGAAAGTTCACGATCGGAAAATTGAAATCGTCACGTTTATCGTATAGCTAAGTAATAAGCTCTCCTTGTTGGTCAAAGTGTAAGAAGCGATCGAGGTAAGAATCTGTTGTATCCTTTATTTCAAGTCAAAATGTGTGTATACAATCGACGTCAGCACACGTCTTGTTGTTTAAAGACAACACATCGTCGATATATCTAAAAGTGAAATGAAAAAAATTGGCTAGGTTGTATTACCTGTCCTGATAATTCCTTTCACAAATTCAGCCTCCTCGTATGAAAACAAAAACAAGTCAGCTAAGAGTGGGACACAGTTTGTTCCTATAGGAATGCCAACAGTCTGCTGGAAAAGTATAATACCCATCGGTTTCAGAAATGTAACGGCTCAGACTCTCAGACACCACAACAAGAGTATAGGTCTATGGAAACGACCAAAACACACACTTCCTGTTTGTCGCACGATGTTTTGATAAATCTCCACCTGCTGCAAAGATACTGAAACGAACGGGGGCCAATTAAGTATAGGTGATGTTTTTGTGTCATCACATTCCCGGTATACACCAAACAAATTAGTATACTGGCGACTTAGTATTGAAGAAAACATAAAATAGAAACTCATTAAACCCGTCCGCCATGCCTCCGGATCAAATATGGATGCATAGTGTAGACGCATTAAAAATATATCTAAAACGTGTTAATTCAATCACGGTCCAATTGGAGTGTACCCTGAACACATCAAACTAAGGTGTAGGGTTTCTATCTGGACGGGAAAGCGAGCTTAGAACGCTGTCTTGTGAGGAGGATACGAATGTGCTAATTGTAAACATGAGTATAATGCTTTTATCGCAAGATGGATACCTTTATAAACAAGGGAGATTTTTTAACAGAACTTGGACATTTTATTTACGCTGAAGTAACAATAGAACTTTAGCGTGATTTACTTACAATTCTAACGTGTGAGTACTTTTATAATTTATTTACAGTGTTGTAAACAATGTTTTCACTAAACAATATTAAGTTTAAGATGAGAAAGAAAGGGAAAAAAGTATAAGTATATTGTTCAAAATTTGCGCTGAAGTAAAGAACTCACAAACACGGTTAGTATTTATTTCATGTGGTTTTGAACATAAATAAGAGAATACCACAGCGTTAATAAAATCATAATCCAAACTCAAAATCGATTAAAGCAGGGGCAAAATATGAACAAAGGAAAGATTCACATGGAGACCCTTGCAAAAATACAAGAGAATAAGACCAGGTGTTCCGGAAGAGTAAGCGTCTTTTGCTTCATCGACGACACCCGCCATGTAAATCGTTGTCACATCCGAGTAAACATCAAGTTCTCAAAATGAGAACCGAGTATCATTGTCAATCACAACAAGTAAACACACTAAGCATACTCAAAAACGTCCATCTTCATATCACTTAAACAATTGATGTTCATAACACTTTGCCAGGTTGGTTCTTATCTATTACAGCGCATCCCTGATAAAATGGTGAAATGTAGTTGCTGTTAAGTAGAACTTCCTGAAATGTCCAAAAGAACTAATTAAATTTTGAGAAAAAAAAAGAAATCTAAAGTCCTATCGGGTGTTATAACTGTGTGTCACGTCTTATTCATGGTATATTCTTCCTATTGTTATGGTGTTGGACTTATTCGATCTAAACATATGCGTATTTCATAAGTGTTATGATACCGAGAAATACTGCTTATAGGACAGTTGGTGGATGTCTTTTATGGAGGTAATACCTTCTGTGTTCTTGTCGTTGTGAGGTAACGATTGGGACTATAAATAATTTGATTATAGCAGACATTATTTCGCAATTAAAACATACGTGTACATACCAAGATGATATAAACATCCCTGATTAACTGAAACGAGTTCCCTGGGCTACTTACGAGATCTGATTTAATATAGAACCATATGTAGATCAGACAGAAGTGATAGGGGCAATCTACCACAGTGCCGTGTGCAGACATCAAAGTGGAACGGTTTAATATTCAAATCGGCTCTAACAGGTAAAATCTTATCAAATTGTTTGCCGTTTCTTCACGAAATCAGATTGCTTTAAGTTGGTCCGATACCTGCCAGGAATGGTGGTATTACTGGCGTTAAGAGTAATTCTCGTGCATTTGAAATTGAAATAAAACTACATAATTCAGTTAATGTTATTTAATCAAGATTGGAAATATGTATGTTCATTAATTAACATTTGGAGTTGGCAAAGAGTTAGATTATATGGCCATGTATTTAAAGCGCCTGAACTAGTTTACCGGATTCCTCTGTGCGCTAATGAGTCCCCCACTGAGACTGATGAAAACTAGAAAATATCATTGATATCATCATGCCAATATAATGCTGTTATGTTACTGTATGGATTCATTTTAAAGAAAAAAGAATAACATGTTCGAGAAAGACTATCGTTTATAACATGTAAAATCTAATATATTCTTTGTGACATTTCACCAAAGATTTATTGAAGAAAAGTTAAAATCAGTCTGTAATATAAGCATTGGTTTGTCCAAATATTTTGCAGAATAACTAACTGTCTTTGTACAGTTATTTGAAGTCGTTATCCAAACCACTGGAAAAACGCAACAAGTTTAGCGGTCCAAAACCTCGCAGTAAAGTGCGTTAACCAATTCACGGTAACGACGTTTTGGCCTTATTCGTCATTATATCATGTTATAATGGATGCCAGTAGACATCTCGGGACGCCAATCAATCGATCCAGTCAGATAAAACAATTTGTTTCGGCCTGACAGTCGTGGATGCAACCGACCGGTTGTTGCGCTAAACACTGGGAAGCTCTCTTAATAATTCAAACGAACAAATAAGTTGGATAAAAATAAACGATGTTATCAAAATTTTTATTTAAACGTAATGTCGTGTCGATTGATTAGTTTGGCTTCATTAATCCTGACTTAAAGTAATCAGGGGCAGTGTTAAAGCTTGGCTGACCACCGACAGCTGGTTGTCGTTTGATATCATATACAGTTCTAGTTTTAAATGAATACGTTCGTTGTATCATCGGATAACGTATTCTGACAGACCTGATAGAAGAGAAATACGTGTGTAAGTAGTCAATAGCGAGGCAAACATGTCCAGGTTCCCTCGGCCAACATAGTAACAACCTCGCAGTGATTCTACCTCAGAAGTCCGTTAAAGCCGAGGATGGTATCTACCTTCTCTGAAACTTGTGACCAAATGACACAATTCTGTGTTTGTGCGAAGTCAGGTAAATCGACATTATTTGATAGCCAGCGTCAGTCCATTTCAGATCTAGGACACAAATGAAGGAATCATCCGATACAAAATCATCACGCAAATTTAATTTAAAATCAACATATTTTTATCTGGGTTTAATGTAATTTGTCATTTGAACACCATTCTGAGATAGAACACGTGACATTGTTAGTGTAAGGTATTTGTGTCTGTTGTCACTATTTTGATGAAATCAAAGAGTTCGCGTGATGATGACAAAATATGATTGTGTCACGTGATCACGACGGAATGTGATTGCGTCACGTGATCACTTGGAGTGTTTCTATCGCATGTAAACGGATACTCCATGACTGCTTCATCAGCGGTTCTATCTAGTGTTTATGTACATTGTATTTTCGACAGCGATATAAACACTGATATCTGGACTTTTTTCACAGTGTTGTTAGTGCAACGATTAATCATTAATACAGTAATAAGCAATGATGACATTAACAGGGCGAACTGAGCCTTATGTGACATCTAACGCTTTATTCAAGCTTGGTTGGTATAAGACGAGATCGTTTGGAAGTTGAGAGCACAGCGTCAACCGTATGATAGCTAGCTTACATATATTTCATCAAAGTCTTTCTTGGTCTCCACCTGTCTCTAAAGACAATCGACTGCGCCTTGCATGTCAGTTTCTTCATGTAGATAATCGTCGACTGTGAATGTAATCGTCGACTGTGAATGTGAAGTCAAATTCAGGAACGGCAGTCTCGGATGCATGACCAGCCGGGTGTACACCTCCATTCGTTTACCCAAAGACAGCGTGAACAGGGATCTTATCATTAATGCCCTCTGTAGCTAGATATTGCAAAACGTGTTAATGAACGTAAAACTTAGATAATCGAATTGTTTTTGATGATGAGGAAGGGAAGCGAGATATTGGGAGGAGAGATTAAAACCTTAAATTATGTGACATTTATTTGCAATATACAGAAATTATGATGATTGCAGTTTATAATTGTACGTGTTGAATGTCAGCAATGGCACAGCTTTTTAAAGCAATGCATTTATAAACTACTAACCACCTTAAGTGTAGTGAATGCCACGTGACATATTATGTAATAATGGGAAACTTCAGTTAATGCACCGACTGGGTTCAAAATACTTCACTTAGAGTTCCCACCCAACAGGAAAATGAAATCAATACTTACAATTAAACTATGGTCGGCGTAACCAATAGTGATACGACGTGACGGGAAACTTTCCCTGATTCGTGTTTATTTGCTATCGTGTTCATCAAAATCTTGGACTTTAATTCTAAAACCATAAATGAAAATGATATCATGCTAAAAAAAGTTTGTCGTAGATGAGATATACACGATAACAAGGTATCGCCAATATGGAATGCTCCGTGTAACTTCTACTGGTGCGGTAATTGCTAGCCAGGGATTGGTGCTGTGTCGGAGAGGGCCACAACAAGAGACAGTTTGAATCATAAATGACAGAAAAATATGACACGAGCTATGCAATTTTGCAACCCGATACAAATTTCCTGTAACGAATTTATTTGTGCCGCATTCAGAGCGACTTTTTAAAACTTTTTTTTTCAAAGCAAGAAACAAAAAATAAGGCAGTTGTTCAAAAATAATTATAATGCTTGAAACAGCCATGACAATTTATGATGACGTCCCGAATACGAATAAGAAAAAAATGAGAGATTACTGAAGCGTCAAGAATAATCCGAAATCAAAATCGATTCGAGTAGGGAAAAATATAAACAAAGGAAAATTTAGAGTTACAAAAGTAATGTTAATGCTCCCACATGTAGACTTTGTCGAGCGTACAGACACGTGACAAAGTATTTGGAACACTGGGGACTTAGTTGAAGCATACAATACCAGTAGACGTACTCAAACACTGGGTCATCGTAATCAGTGGCGTAAATAAAATCAGAAACGACCATTAGTCTTGGAGGCGACCCGGATTTCTAGGAAAAAGGGACTGGTCTGATTTTCCTAATTGACCCCATACGCGCTCTATGTCGCCTAGGTTCTGATACCGCTCCCAATAGGAAATCAACTTACACAAAACGGTTTCCCCAGTCAGATCGTAATGATACATTAGCCGAGGCACCATCTGGACCCCACATTTTCAATAACGATCGAATTATTCAGGTTGGAAAGCTGATTGATTGCGAAAAGGTTATTAAGGTTCAAGCTATCAAAAGGGAAGTGACGTAGTAGCTTCCTTAGAACGACTCTCACTGGTCATCAATATATAAATTGCCTATATTGCTTTATAAATGATACACTGGCCTAAATTTCTTCGCTTCCTGTGGAAATATTGGGTTTCTGTTTGGTAGATCGTCTATGTCACAGTGTTATAGGCCTAGGAGTCGACATTACATCTCGTATGTTTTCCCCCATCTGCTGATTGCATTGGTACTGAATTCGTTCACACACGTGCGTGAGCATACAGTTTGTATTACGATTTATCCTTGGGGAGTTTCTAATGTAAATACTTCAATCTAACCCACCCCACTATTCTAACAGTAGCCTAAAGAGTAGAACGTACTTTACAGGTCAGCTCTGGTGATCAGCTTACTACGATTAAAACACCATTCAAACGGGTTATCTACTGAGAGCATTTTGGTACCGTCAAACAGACAGAGCACTTAAATGCTAAATGTGTTCAGAGTAAAATAAACATGAAAGATCTTGTGAAATGCCAAGAGAAACTAATAGGAATTTCGATGTTTTGTTGTAAGCGGAAATAATAAAAGCGAAATGAGCAAAAAAATAAAATAAATAAAAACATTTCATTTTTACAACTAAAAAGATTTTATTTTTTAACGGTATCACATAAACAAACCTCTATCTGACGTCGTTGATAGCAATACTTACAGTACTGCTGGGGCACTGAGTTGCTTCTTTACGACTTAAAGATGTTGATATGATCTCTGAATCATGTCGACATCTTAGGAGAAGATGTCCTCATCACATGTAAAATATACTACAGAATATGTTAAGCATGTCGCTATATAGTTCGTATGCTAAATGATTCTTTCTGTCCATGTTGTAATTTCTTTAATTAGTTACTTAAGCAATTTAAAGACATGTTATTTCACTAAAACTAGAATCGAGCAACTATTGTGAACAATATGACATTATGAATTAAGTAATGACGTTACGTTACCTCACCGTTTCAAGGCACTGCCATTGTTTCAATCCGTCACACCTGCCAGTTAGGAGTTCCGGACCGCAGGGAAGGTGAATCATTCCTGTAGAGCAATGAAATAGGAAGCCTTGTATAGAAACGCATACTACATAAGTAATATGTCTTTATACCTAAGCAGGATAACCATTGATGTAAAAAAATTATTATTGTATTATAGACGTGCGTTTTTTAAGTCTTCATTGGGACATACAGTATACAAGCGGTGACGTTTTGATATGTTGACTGTCTTGCTACTGAAGCAGCCCACATTTAGATACCACAGGGGAATTTGACGAAGGATACTTTAACAAGGAGCTTGTTATGAACTAGATCAAATCCTGCCTTAGAGACCTGAACGAAGAGGCTATAATCAGCCGTGTTGTTGGTCGTCTAGCCGTATCTTCATTAAAACGTCACGTCTGAAAGTACATCTAATAGGCAAGAATGAGCACTTATTTAACTTGTGTGGTTTCACGTCTCATGTAATGTGTCGTCATTGCGGACAAAATTACGTGACTAGGCTTACACGAGGTCACTGTAATACTATACAGTGACAAGTACATGTTGAATATGACAAAAAATGTTTTTTTTTGTAGACATACACAAACCGTTCTGGTTCTCTCTTAGATGTGTTGTTTCAAGTAATCCCTCAGCAGCGAGAATCGACCCTGGGAATGTCAAATCACTTCATTGTCTCACCATAGTGTGAAAAAGTCTCTTCGCAGATGGTATTTGTAATACAATTTGTTTTCGTGACAAGAATATGTATTTAACAAGTAACTACGACCCCATGTGAGTGACAGTTTGGATGGTCTTTTGTTTATACTTGTTTATTACATATAAACAGATACATACACAGAGTACCTGTTATCTTTATGACTTAGTTATATTCAGTTTCCATTTTATCCCAGTATTGTTTGATCATCTAACGTATCATAGTACACAATCAACTCAGCTAACTTCATTGACCACGATTGTTACACACTATTATTACAAGGCATATGTACGTATGATATAGCACAATGATAACAATTATTTCGTGATTCCCCGCTTTAACCCAAAAAGATCATATCAGTAGGTTAATATGTAATAAACTATTATATCAGAGTAAAGTACGGCACGTTTTACAAACCCTAGTACTAAATGATGTTGCCTTGTAATTATGTTTATTTGTCAACCGCCGTAAAGATCGTTGCGCTGTCTATAAATTTTGAAACTGAAAAGATTATGCAGTAAAGGATTGGTTTAACTGATAAACTAAAAGTAAATCCTGCGAACTCCCAGGATTTCTTACATTTAAGAATAAGAATGGAAATTGGTCAGAGGTGAGTGTGATATATACATAAACAAATGGGATTTGGAAAGGTGGAATCTGAAAAATTTCTCACAATTAAGATTCCATAAAGCTATTAAATTCGTAACCATATAAACGAAAGTTATTTTTTTCGTAACTCTAAGCACCACTCAATCTATAACGTAAAATCTGTTAATAGAAGTCAAAACAAACTGAAACATAATTTACGTTTTTATTAGAGTTTAAAGTACCAACTGTTGCCGTAACCTTGATGGCAACAGAAATCTCGTATGAGTATTATGATACACATATGTTTATTTAAAATTAAACCACACTCTTTGCTTTCTTGTAATTATACATCAACTTCTGTTTCCAAAGTATTTTAAAACAATTTCAATTATCACTTTTATGGCCCCTTGCATCACTGATGAGTCCTAGAAGGATGAAACAGCTAACGGTGCAGTGTGATTTATGTTTGGCACGCTGTATCAAACACTTCTTCATCTTCTTCATATGTATATGATCCTCTATCATAAGTGGTGATGATTATGGAGCATTAGTCTATAGGTGAAATCAGTAGTTTTTTCTATAGGTGAATAAATTATCACAAAACCATACTACGAACTCAAAATTGATTAAACTGGGAACAGAATATGAACAAAAGTAAGATTAACACGGAAAACCTAATATTTCATCCCCGCGCTTATTTTCTCTCTCTTCTCTCCTTTATTTTCTTACTCTTTCAGTTCTTTCAACGCTCCAGGAAGTACATCATTTCAAATAAAAACAAATACCTCAACATATGATTTGATTATGTTTAACATAGTTTAATTAAGTTTTACTAGACCTGTCGTAACAACGATACCTCAGCTTTGTTGAGTTCAGAGGAAAGATTTTCAAACAGACTGTTGTCATTCCAGTGGTAACTTAACTGTGTCCCACTTTTGGCTGGCTTGTTTTTGTTTGCAAACGAGGCTGAATTTGTCGAAGGGCTTATCAGGACGGGTAACAAAAACCTTGCCAAATCTTTCGATTTCACTTTCAGGTATATCGACGATGTGCTGTCTATAAACAACAAGAAGTTAGCTGATATAGTCGATCGTATGAACCCTACTGAATTTGAGATTGAACACACAACAGACTTTCCTACATCAGCTTCTTTCCTCGATCTTTACTTAAATATGACCGACACAGGCAACTTACTACTTAGCTGCATGATAAACGTGACGATTAGATTTTCCTATCGTGAACTTTCCCTGTTTTGATAGTAACATCCATGCTCCCCCATCCCATGTCGCATTTGACTCGTTATTCTAGGGCTTGCTCTGGATATAGAGATATTCGTGATAGATGTCAATCGCTGACGAAAAAAAATGGGATTTGAGAGATGCATGTTGATGAAGATTATGGTCGCCATCTTGATCTAATCGAAAAATATTCGGTATCTTTCTGTGATATGAAGATGGACGTTTTTGAGTTTGCTTATTAGTGTGCTTATTATGGTGAATTCTCATTTTGAGGATTGATGCTTACTTGGTTGGACCAAGATTTGCATTGCGGGTGTCTTTGATGAAGCAGAGGACGCTTACTCTTCCGGAACACCTGTACTTTTACGAGGATGTCCATGTAAATCTTCCCTTTGTTCCTATTTTGCCTCTAGTTTAATCGATGTGGAGTTCGGATTATGGTTTTGTTGACGCGTTGGTATTCTCTGATTATTTTGGTTACAATATAACGACAATTGTCACATGTCATCTTCAGATTATTTTGATTACAGTTCCTTCAAATGCCAATTTTAGCTAAACAAATGCATATATATTGTTGGAGTTTAAATGAATATTTAAGTCGTGAATAATGCTATGTTTGATTGGGAAATGTGAAATGCCCCCAAACGCCCATTTTGATATAAAAATGTATTTAACAACGCTGTCGAATTCCCAACAAACTCATTTATACGCAATAAACCGAACCCCAATTAAGATATTTAAACGCAATGAAGATTTATTCTCTTAATTCAGTTTTAAGGTTTTTTAAGACTAAAAACTTCTAAATTTATTCATTAAATTGATAATTCCTAATTGAGCAGGAAAAACAATCATTGTTGTAAAAGTCTTCGCAAAGTCTGATAGACGGTGTAGCGATGCGTGCCATGTAACACTCGGCCTCCGCATCCGACAAAGGAGGACGCAATGGATCCCAGTACTGTAATAAAACTTGTCATTTCAACTATGATACATTGTCAAATCTATATCTGTATATTATTGGATGTAGGCTGCCGACCCTTCACTTGATTGTTGTCCTGTTTTACCATAGCGTTAAATATATCTGTCTGTTCATTTACTTCAGTTTGCACTTTTGAGAATTGGATGAAACAGCAGTACAATGTGACGTCTCTAATGTTTGGGTCTACTCGGAATGTACACGTCACGGATGAAACATACATCATTTATGCACTGAAAAACCGCCGTGTTACCGTCTCGCGGGAACAGCATTTATCTTTTGTTTTCATCTATTGTTTATTTAATATATGAACAGTTGATTTGTTTGAAAATATCGTAAGTGTCCTTTGATATATTCGATAGCCAAAATACACACCATTGTAGTCTATTACCGAACGCATATGCTATGATGGAAATTGGTTTAACAATAACGTTGAACGTGCTACAAGACAAAAGGTTTCTGAAAATATTGAGTGTAAAGAATGCTACGAACCAGGCAAAGTTATGTCACAACACAAAAATGAATAAGATTCTAAAACATGGAGAAGGTACAAATTAATATCAGGCAAGCAAATCTAACACAATGTAGTATGAAACTAACTTTATAATGAAGAGTATAAGACTCTTTCATATGCGTGTTTGTTGGATAGGGATATTCCATCCGAGGGGTCACAAAATGTTGTGAAACCCGAGGCTTGCCGAGGGTTTTAACACATTTTGTGATACCGAGGGTGGATATCCCTATCCTACATACACACATAATGAAAGAGTCTTTTTCTCTCATATCAACTACCCGAATAAGCTCAAAAACTATGAAAATATGTTTAAATAGGCTACCATTTTGAAATTTCAACTTTTTCCTTTAGCTTTTTTGACGAAAACTAATTAGACATTGAGTTTAAGCATACCCTATATTTGCAAACAAGGTTTGCGCAGAAAAATTAATCTCCTCTTCCTGGTGTTTATAGTTAAAATTTTGGAAAGGTTTAATTTTATATCGCCGTCGTTTTCTCTTTCCGGCATCAGAGTTTCCCGTATTCGTGACGTCACGTCATTGTTGAGCCATTGTGACGTCACGTCGCGTGAAATGCTATGTAAGATAGATTTTTCTTACATAGCTTTCTTACATGGGCAACCTCTATCCAACATGGCGAGATATGAGAGAACAACGTACACTTTACTTGAAATGAAGTGTTTTGTATTATGTGATAAAGCTGTTTGTGTTTGAAGCCAAACACTTAAAAGATACAGACTTGGGTCTTGCATGACATTTTTTTATAAAACTAGGCAAATGCCGATCGAAGCACGAGTCACTTATGATTAAGAGACCTTTTGACCTCAACTACTTCGGATACAAATGATTTCAATAACTTCCTGTTGGAAACACCTTTGATCGTAGACTATCTCGTAGCAAAAAGCAAATTGAAGTTCATAAAACCAAGCATTTTGAACTCGCTCAGACGTGATTTTTTGACTTTACAAACTCTGGCAAGGTTAATGCATCTATTTAAGGAACTTTGAAACAATGAATCGTGTTTAAAGAAATTTACTAACATGTATGTCTATGATTTTTCTACACTGGTTAGTCGCACTTGGGATTCTTGTTATAGAATTCATCCTTAATTTCACTTTCTATGAGCGATAATAACAAATATTTCATAATGTAAGAATTTTATATTAGAACCAGGAAAATTCCCTGTCCTGTATGCAACATCTATAAAATCCCATACTTCATGCTATAGACCAACCATTAAGATTTCAAAATACTTCATGATTAATTGCTGTGATGACTGACAAAGAAATTAACGTTATCGGAATCTATCATAACATTACAAATACTTTCTTACAAAGAAACCAGTGTGTTCCTTAATAATACAGCGGCTGTTGCAGTAGTGTTGTCAAAGTTCTTACAGCTGCTGATTGAAACTGACAACATGAAACAAACATTGATATACGTCATGACAAGGTACTTTGTAAATAACGCCCGCTGACATCCCCCGTCCACACTACCCGATGTGTTCCGGCAGTGATGGGAGGTTTCCGAAGTGGCACGTATGGTGGTATTTCGGGGATAGGTTCACAAGCGTTGGTGAAAGCGAGACTAGGATTGTTGAGATGTAACACGTGCAGTAGTACCACAACAAATTTCATCACTTCAAATCCACTTCATCTTGATGTGCAAAGAGCAAATCGTTTAAGATTGCGTTATGTTTTGGCAGTAAAATTGTTTAAAAACAAGGAAAACATTTAGAGAGGAATTGACAAAACTGATGAAGTGGTCTGTTCTTCTTGGCACATGTAAAACATATGTTCTTCCCACTGACAACGATCGTCTAGTATATAAATGAAAACAGAATTGGACATTATGCATTGTAAAATCAGAAAGATTAGCTTTTGTTAGATTTTTTTTCGAAAAGGTCGAAATAGAGTTGTGTTGTTCCTATATTTGCACGTAAATATTCTAAAAAGGGTCTTAATATTCAGATAAACTCGGATACAAATTATGTTGGCCTTTGTGAAATATCAAAGGTAATTATATCTAAAACCAAAAAAAGTTTCTATATATATTTATCTAATTATGAATTAGATAACATGCACATTCTTTCTTTAATTATATCAAACATGTTAATGGGATCGGACGGAAACTTAACATCGGAATGTTCAACAAGAAAAAAATTCGAGAAAAATAAATTAAAACACCATCAAACTATATCATTTATAAAAATGACGGGTCGAGTGGTTGCCCGGAGGCCCCCCGCCAAGCTCACGTATGATTTGGCATAGAAACTATAACTGACTCGCAATTGGTGCTCAAGACTTCATTATGTTACATTCATCCTACATTTTCTTGCAGCTGTTGAAAGTGGCTATGGTTTTTGAGGTTGGAATGTCGATCTATCGCAGCGAGATAGAGCTTTCTTCTTTTTGTAGATTACTGAAAATTAAATGGTTTATTTATGTGCAGTTTAATGATTTTTTCGGCATACTGAATGCATTACCAAATTTAAAAGGCAGCATATGTGTGTGTAACGCAATCTTTGTTCAAATGTTCAACCTTTTGTTTATTTTAAAAATTAATAATAAATAAAATACTATTAAGAAAAGGTCCATTACAATTTAATCAGAATGATAAAGCAACCAATTACTTTCTCTATGTCATTATTTTACAAGATCGAACCCGAATCCGCATGATGTGTTTTACTGCATATGCAATGCACGTACAGGTGGTGTGACGACAGTCTCTGGCTTCAGTTGATTGGCAGGGTGTTTGAACGTGGAAATGAATCAATGTCATCCGTCATGTCAAGCACATGCCATACAGCTAGAAGGAGAATGAAGTGCGAATTGCTTTAGAATACAACTACCTTGTTTGTTCCACTTACACATCTCTGTAGTATCTTAAGTAATGGGCTCAGGTGGATAATTATGTAGTTTAACGAATCACCCATACCAGGGAAGGGCAGAACAATTTGAACCAATGTCCCGAGATTCCAAAATCTTGTCAGATGTCTTTGACTCATTCAAATATTTTCCTTGTTTTTTCTTCTTTAAGTTATAATTATCTGCCTCTTTTTTTCAGAAACATGTAAAATATTCACAAGATATTTAAAATTAATTATTAATGTACTGTGATTTTTTTTTTAAATCATAGTTTACTTATGGAATAAATAAAGCTTCTTTTTTAAATTTATTTATACAATGTTCGTGTGTACTGGTCATTCACCAAGTAACGGGCTGGTCATGCGCATATGTATCATGCTGATTGTCCAAGGGAAGATGTTTGTATTGTTGACTCAATTTTATTTGCTGAAAATCAATGTTTGCATATAATGAGTTTAATCTAACCGATAAACTACAAATAAACAAAACATTTCTGGAACAAATGAGTTAGTGATTCCCTTTATGATAATTGAAAGCATTCTTTATCCGATGGGTGATGTAGACGATATCGAAAAGTTTTGGCGATAAATGTGTGTTGTTAATGTAGATATATGTGCACATAATGTCAGCAATCAAAATAGTTAACTGAAAGATAGTTTTTCCCTACACTCTTAAAAGAACTGGTGCAAAAATAGCAACTCATCTGCATAGTTTTTCGTCTTGGTTCATCTGTATTCATTATTGTTAATTGATATATTTTTATTACACGGGTTTTTGCAAGTAAAGGACATTTAAAAAGCTGTTATTTAGTCCACAGAGATGGAGTAAGTATGGAGTCTACGGTCGAACAAGTATTGCTGTAGACCGCTGGCCATCATCCATGTAATCAAACCTGCGGGCTACTGACAGCAATATGTGCCCATCTACTGGCACATTAATCTGACTGAAGATTTAATCAATACCTCCATCACTATGTTTTGTTTTTCACTTGTTAGAATTCGAGATAATAACTCAATCGGAATACAGAGTGTGAAGATCAATAGTTAACATCTTGACTCACCAACGAGAGGCCTTCAAAAACACAAATTAATCAGCAGAAACAGACGGACAGGAAACAAATATTCTAAATCAAAATTAATTCTCATCCGATTTCGCTGTTTGGATGTGTTTCAACTCAAACCATGTGTTTTACGATTGTTGTAATTGTAAAACAGTTTGGAGAACTAATCTAGGCCTAACACATGGTTAAGTGATCAGAGACGAAGAACCTGCTCGCTAATGAATCCTCCCTATCAATAATCCAGATATGTTTGTGACGACTCATTGAGTCCAGCGGTAACCAAGCTGTAATACCATAACACACCTGTATTTACAGATATGTGTGTTTGTAAAAGGGGGCACAGGTAAATCATTAACAGTTCCTTACTATGTATATAGACTACAATAAGACGAAATTTGCACTTGAATTGTCACAAATAGAAATAAATTAATTTAGTTCATTAATGTGACACTTCAACATTTTGATAAGTTAACTTTGACGGGAAACGCATTGAGCATTCATAACGGGTGTTATTGGAAAATATGAAAGATTACTTTAACATGTTTATATTTTTGTTTAATTTAGTGTGTGTGTGTGTGTGTATGGGACGAGGGAGGGGTGATAGTGTGTGTATGGGAGGGGGGAGGGGGTCAATCCGTGTTATGTTTTGATATGGGTTGCTTCTGCTGTAAATTGGTTATTTCTATTTTACTTCAGTATGTGTGAAGCAGTAAACATTAGTTTCAGTCGTCGGCTTTATGACAGGAATCACTCGTCAAATTTTAGGAGAGAACAAAACACTTTACCCTCTATTACTGTGCTGGCAATGAGTGGAATCGATCATCTCGTTTTTGAAGATGTAGGAGTTGGAAATACAGGGCACGGGGTACAAGCACACGCACATGTAGCTCAACCTTCAATGTACGATGTTGAAAAGATTACTGGGTTTCAACACTGCAATACGATAAAGAATCTAAAGAGTTGGAACTCCATTTCACAAGGTTAAAATATAACTGTACGGAAAGGAAACACCCATGTACGGAATTGAAATGTAACCGTAAGAAGTTAAACCTATTATTGTGAGAGTAAAATATCTATCCATACTAACTGGAATTACAGAGCTAATCTCTTGGCAATTACTTTTAATGTGAACATTTAGTGCATTTAGATAAGATTGGTTTTGTTTTATTCATGTTTTATTTGTCATGAACGTCAATCATCATCACGATTGTTAGGAAAGGAATTGATTACTACGCAATATAATGGTTGTCTATATTATTAAAAAGATTATATACGTTACCGCTAATGATAGAGGACCTCTCCAAATGTTTATAAACGAAAGTCATATATTTTGCTTTGAATTTGCCGTTTGCTCTTTTTCTTGACGAAGGAACGATATGTCCATTGACAATGATTTTAGTGTCCGCTCTGGAACAGACTTTCTGCGATGTAACAGTACATTCAACAGATACAACATCGACATAAAAATGATTTAGAATAGAAGTACATTCGCCCGTTTGTTCAGTGAGATTTCCTCAGCTACAAGTTGAGTCTGAGAATCATCAAATCCAATTTCAGAGCATGTTATTAGACGGCTGTCACATTATTACTGTTGCGCAAAACACTCCCTAATAATGTGAGGCCGAGAAAAGTAAATAATAATGATTAATGCACTGCTGTATTTTTATGAGATGCCTTGTTAATACTCAGGTTTCATTTCCATTCCTTATGTCAGCCCTCTGTTCTCTCTTCCCATCACCCTTCTCGCTTAGAATGTCAAAATTGAAATGAAAAGTGACAATTCTTTTCCCTGTCAAATGAGACAAAATATTGTTCTAGCGATTAACGTTGAAAGGTATTTTTATTTGAGCTTTGGTGATTGATTCACAGGGACCCAATGGGAAGATTCTAGTAAAGGTTTAAAACAGAAGTTGACAAACAGACATTCATTGCATGACAGACATTCCTGGTAATTTTAAACTATCGCAGAGTTGTGTATTGTATTACCTAATTAGCTCTGTCGATATTGATATTTCCATTTTTCTGAACGCCTTTTCAACAGATGTGATAAGTATAATTGAATACACCATCACTTTGTAACTCATACTGTTGTCACAGTAAAGTATGCACACAAATATTACATTTTGAACATAAATTTGATTACAAACAGTAAAACGCATCAAATACATTGTAGTAAATGTTAAAGAACGTTAAGCAAATAAAACGTTTTGATTGCATAATTACGCATTATATACACCTTTTCGTAGTACACGATTTGAAATTATACAGAACTAGTTTAATTTTACTTCTAAATTAAAAAAAATAAAGGGGTCTAACGCACCTGACCCTTTTCATGCAAACATTATATCAGTATAAATTAAGCTCACATCCTATATATCGATGATAGCACAAAACATATCATTTCGCCAAACATTAAAGAAAATCTACAATCTAACTCAGAGAAACAGTATTGCTTTAGCTAGTAAACAGTATAAATCGTCAATAAGCTGGCTCAACATATAGGTAAGACCTAGGCAGAGATACACTAATCACTGCTTTATAATGATGTATCGGTATAGGTAGACGAATAAATAACAAGATGTCATGTGATAAGAGCAAACAGAAACACATGTCCTATAAATAGGATCCCTTACATGGCAGTAAACATTTAAATGTATTGGCCTGTTGATATCCATAATACATAGCTACACACTTGTTAATATTCTTACTTTGTAACCTTGTATGGTATGGAGGTGGACGTTTTTAATATGCTCATGGCATGCCTACACTTTGTGATCGAGAATGATGCATCAGTCTCACTTTAAGGTCTTTTCCTAGATTAACATGAATGATGTCGTCGATAAAGCGGAAAACGCCAACCCTACCGGAACACCTGGTCTTGCACTATTTTGCCCGTGGTTTAATCGATTTAATGTTCGGATTATGGTTTTGTTGACACTTTTTTAATACAATATTGCCAGAACTATGTAAAAGCATTGTTACTATCTTAAAACACCACACGCACAAAACTGTATGAAACTTTCACAAGAGAGCAAATATTTTATGAAAGGTTCGCTTTTGTATTGTACAATATGCAAGTTACGCCTTTAACTGTTAATGCACATTTACGTTATTGAAGTTCTACTTTTCAAGGTTACTAGATGGGAACCTTGGTAGAGTAGCAGTTTACAATTCACATTTTTAGATACGAAATACTAAATAAGAATTTCATTTATTTTACAGCAATAGTTTAACAAGATATTGTTCGACTGGTTTAATTGACTCTTTTAGCCCAGATGTTTTTATGCAAAGAGTCTTTATATGTTGATTTATGGTACGATCTGCCTGTGTTATTATACCGGATTATTATATCATATATTTCCTATTGAACTACTGTGGGAACCCTAGAGCACCGCATGCAGTGAAGTGACTGTGTTTAAACGATGTTTGTCCTGTCATGATAAGGCAGCATCGCTTGGCTTGAAGAAGTTTATTGAAGCCTTATTCTCCATGACAACTTTATTTAAGACTAATTTGTATCGATGGCTTCATCGCTGGCATATATTTCTTGGCGAATGTGAAGCCGTAGGTAAGATTGATTTTTTACAAAATAGTAAACGTTTCTGTGTTTGAAAGCAGTTTGGATGAAGGATCTGATTTGAACGTATTCAAGTGTCGTGATAAAACACATGTTAGAAGTTACTTCCCCTTTGCGTGAAACCTGCAGTTTTGTACTTAATAGTCTTCTTTCAATGCATTTTGGGAAGGGACGTGCTAGATTTTTAATCAAAATACATGCTTCAGTCTGTTTACATGCCGCTGTTATGTAACGCTATTTCATTGGTCGATAAATATCAATTCGATTTCCTTGCAGATAATATCCTCGCCCTGACGTAATAGAAGCTTAGACGAAAATGAAAAATTTTAATCAAAGACATAAAATACTTCAAAGATATTTCAGTGTAATTGAAATGATAATTGGCCAATTAACATGTTGATTCTATGAAAACTGCAAATTATATTAGAATTCCGAAAAAAGAAATTACCAAATTCTTACAATCCGACTTAAAATTGCTTATTTTTTATTGTTGTAGTATGCATAGAGATATTATTTGGATGTAATTTACCTTGCTATTTCAAAACAACGTCTTTCACTTTTAAACTTGTTCTTTGACTGATGTTCGTAAAATGTAAAACTGAGAGAAAATACACATTCATTTGATCAGATAAAATGGCTTTTACGGGGACTTACATATACGACTTATAAACACAACACTATCTTCTTATTTAGGTAATCGTTTTCATATTAGACTACCTGGCCACAAATGTTGGAGGTTATTGCACTGGACCGGCGCCCCGTCGCGGATATTGGCTCGTCTAGGGCCGTGTGTTGGTGTAGCCCGCAGTCATTCGAATGTAATCAGAGCGCTAGACTGCAATATTGATATACACATATCTAATCCATTTAGAGTGGCATTTTCGTTATTTCCTGATAAATCATCAATCTTTGTTTCTTTTTAGAGATTATCTTCTGCCTTGTCCGCTAAGAATGGAACACTTGCCGCGTTTAATGTAGTTTGCTCCACTGTGGCCCTTCCCAATCCAATAATTCGATGTCCTTAAAGAGTCCAATAGCATAACCTCCCTAAGAACAAAACCGAGGTGGTTCAAAATGATTCGTCAACGTCTGAGGGATACCGAACGTATTTACCAGTTAATCGCGCCTCAAATGATCCCGTTGAATTTCCCCTAGTGACATATTGCCAGTGAAGATTACAAAAATATCATTCTTTGTTTTTGTTTCGCTCAACAACAACTCTAATCTAAAAGTGTTAAATTCATCCCAATTGTTTGGTGCATTTGCATTTTCCTGTGTCAATGTCATCAATAAACATTTCAAACCTGTCGTTTGTTCTGGTAACATGTTATAAATTACAGATGACTATTAATGAGGATAGTACCCTTGGCCATGGACGCTTTGCCAGCAGCTTACCGGTATTTTGCTATGATTATTGATAAAATGAGACATGTTTGGCCTCTCTAGATTCAGCTTCACAAACAAGACGCGTTTGATTAAAATAGATTTTTTCTACATGGCACGCATTTTTTCGTCCTTGCGTCTTGTAACCTCCCATGTGTCCTTATTTTGTATAAGAAGATCTTCCTTACCCTTCCAATAACTCTGTACAATGTATCTTGATACAAGACCCTTGACTGTAAATGACAGCTGTTAGTCGCAGTTATGCTCAATGATTTGACAGTTACCAAAGCAGCATTGCGTAGTATGTGACAGGAGCCTCATGAGGGTAGAACAAATTATTTTGAAAGTTGTTGGGTTCTTCCCTATGGTGTTGACTTGTCGCAGTTGTTACGTTACACCAAGGGCTACTCAACATGTTCGGTAAAATGTCGGCTGCTGACCAACAATCATAAAACACAATGATTCGAAAGATGCAGGTTGATGAAGACTGTATCCTAGTTTTATTGTCATCATCATGAACTCAATGAAAATATTCTCTATCCCTATGTTGATATGTTAGTATGTTATGTTGTTGTTCGAAAAAAGTTATACCCAAGTTGTCACTATGAAGACGTGATTTTTACTTGAATTTGACCTAAATTGATGGTTGATGAGGCAGAACACGGAACACCTGGTCATATTCTTTTGTACGTTTATAAAAGTGTCCGTTTACTTTTTCTTATGTCCATATTTTGCCCAAAGTTTAATAGATTTTCGTTCCGTATTATTGTGAAATATAAAATATAAACTGTATTTATTTAACAACTATCATGAAACACGTTAACTAAAATGTATTTATCACTTTTGTTGACCCGGATATAAGCGCGCGAGGGGTCTTATTGTGGGAGGAAATCGAAGTATCCTGAGAAAATCCACGTGTTCGGGCAGGTGACCTCATATCATCTCACTTCCGGTTGGGGAATCGAACCCCGGTCGCCTTGGTGAAAGACAAGTGCGCTATCCACTGCACCACCCGACCACCG
Source organism: Mimachlamys varia (assembly GCA_947623455.1). NCBI lineage: Eukaryota > Metazoa > Mollusca > Bivalvia > Pectinida > Pectinidae > Mimachlamys > Mimachlamys varia. The sequence goes on along the minus strand of OX392528.1, from coordinate 29,853,988 downwards.
TATTATAGTTTCGCTGACGCTTCGCTTTTCTCTGTTTTTTAGGCTATTCATTCCTTTCACAAAAGCATCACTTCTTCTTGATTGGAGGTTATTGGTAAACGTCATCCCAGCGTACGTTTTATATGATTTCAATATATTTGTTTCCTAGAGGACGTATTAAAATTATTGTTCTTGTATTTTTTTAACGTTAGATATGCGTAGTAAGTATCACGCAAGTATAACTTTATTTACTTTGATAAGGGTGATAATGTTAAATTATTCAGATTGTTTACAATTCAGTACATATTTTAGGTTAAAAGTTTTTTAACATTATATTATAATCTTAGATCTACAAATGAAACCTTTACAGGAATCTTGAGCTTTTGATATTCTCATCCTAAAACATACAAACATAGTCAAAGAGGTACAAGCCTAACATAATAATGCGTTAGGGGAGTTTAGTCACATGTAAATAAGGTATGCATTACAGCCAATCAAATATTCAAGGGAATGAGTTTGGATCAATTTACATATCAGAGACCATTTATGTGATTCAGAATCATTCCTACAAACCTGTACTTCTACTAAAAGAAACATCTTTTATAGAATATATACCGAACATGCAACAGTGTACATTGATATGTTTTCACTGACGGCCGTGTGCTGAATTGGACAAATTTAATTTACCATTCCAGAGCGGAGAGTAATGCGTATTTATTACAGTCTCTCCGAGTGGTAAACTTTTGACTAGCTGGTCTTCAATATCCGCCATTTATGGACCATTCCGTCTTATTTTTCCTGTCAATTTAATGCAGAATTTGCCTTGGGCGTTTACATATTAAGGATGTTCATAATTCTCCTTCAAATTGAATTTCACTTTTTCGTTAGTTGGGTGAATAGTAAAGGGAGATTTACTGAAGAGTTATGATTTCAATATATATTCCACTGCCAACTTACGGTCACTGTGGTAAATACTGACTGTAGGGAAGGTTCTGCCGATACGATCTATCGTTAGCTTCGGCATTGATCGGCAATAAAGGTGTACATGCACTCAATACAATAAAACCTCGCGATAAGAAGGATTAAAATAGTGTTACAAGGAATTTAGAATAATGACTGAAATAAAACGTGTTATCGTTCAGAATAGCTTAAGTAGAACGTTTGATTTTCCCGATTGATTTGGTCACACGAACATGTCGTTTATATCGTAGAAGAGACTTTCAGTGATAGATTTAACTTTATTTAGATCTGCATAAAAGAGTGGTGTAATATGAAAGCCGTACAAGAGAAAAAGAGAATTGCTTCCGTTAGAAATAGAACTCTCTGAAATAAATGTATTGTGCAATGTGATATCACTTGTTACATAGGTTTAGTGTTGTGTAAACCTTCGCTCGAGCGTATCTTCATATCTATACTAATCATGCATTATTAAAAACCGACCTTTAAAGAATAAACCAGCAAGAATTTTAACTTACTCGTTACGTTCTTAACTATACAGAAAAACGCATATACAGACGATCAATACACACATGCTATATCTGCTTTGTGTAATACTTTTACACAATATCAGCAGATAATAAATTCAAACAAAAATAAATAAGAGAATACCGAAGCGTTAACAAAATCATAATCAAAACTCTAAATCGATTAAAACAGGGGGAAAATATGAACAAAGGAAAGATTTACATGGAAACCCTTGTAAAAGTGCAAGAGAATAAGACCAGGTGTTCGGGAAGAGTAAGTGTCTTCTGCTTCATCATCGACACCCGAAATGTAAATCTTTGTCACATCCAAGTAAACACCAAGTTCTCAAAATGAGAACCGAGTATCATTGTCAATCACAACAAGTAAACACACTAAAGAGCATACTCAAAAACGTGGATATGTTAAATATAATCTGAGCTATGAGAAGAGAACGTTTTTTTATTATTATTATCTACTGTAACACGCGTTCAATTTTTTTGTTTTAGCATTTGCCTATTTGCAGTGAATGCCCAATATAAGTTTTCAAATATGTGAATATGTGGGACGAGTAGATCCTGTGAAAAAAATTCGAAAAGTAAGCGTCTTCTGCTTCATCTACGACACACGCCATGTTGCAATCAAGTAAACCTCACAACCTCGGAATGAGAACCGAGTCATCATTTTCAATCACAATAAGTATGCAGACTAATGAGCATACTCATAAACGTCCATCTTCATATCACACAAAGATACAGAATATTTCTCAATGAGACAAAGATGGCTACAATAAAACTTGCCCATAGTTGTGATTAACCTGCATCTCTCGAATCCTTATCTTGTTAGTTTATCTGTCAGAAGACGACACCAATCACGAAAATCACGATATTTAGAGCAAACTATAGATTTTTGTAAATACACGGTTCACCGAGTGTATTTTACTATCAAAAAGTTACTGAAACTATCAAATCTGTCTTTTGGGACAACTTGTTTTCACAATCATTGATATAATAAAAAAACTATCTGGAGATCAATAAACAAGATAGCTAACCCTCAAGCACGAGAGAACGAACCTCTATCGAACACCGTTTATCGATCACGATAACCATATGCTTATTTAGTGTGAGAAACTACTTTATGTTAGTTGCTTTTTAGCAACTGATTATAAACGTAGGCAAACAAATATTCTGGCAATATCGTGAGCCCATTGTCAAGTTACACACTTGACAGAGTTTCACTACAACAGTTGTTATTTATATTTTCCTGGTGCCGTTTGAAATATTTTTTGCTCCGTCTAAAGCTGGCGAATTGAGAGTTTGGCTGCCTATTTGTGCCTTACTTAAGTGATAGCTACTATTATGTCTTCGCTATGAGTTCGCTTTATCGTCAAAAACATTAGTTTTATGAATTGCACATATGTTAAAAAATATATTGAACCGTTTCCGTTTGATAATCATTATTTTCTGCAACATTCTTATGAATAGAAGTTTCATCATTGGTCTTAGATATAATATAACACAAGGCAGTTCAGTGCCTGTTACAAATCAATTCAAAGAAAAATACGTATTGATTTGGAATTGTCAATAAATTCAAGAAGTTTCCGATTTTGATTGTTACAATCTACCAACCAACTCTTTTCCTCGGTGGAGGGATTCTTTAATCATAATTATCGGAGAATTGCATGTTTGTTTTCTAATTTGGCCCGGGGAACTCACAGTTCATTGTTATGCTTCTGTTATTTTCTGTTTTGATTAATACGTGTATATTCCATAGTGTTTCCGCGCTCTTGCAGTGAACCCCATGTAAACACCTCTCTATTGATAAACATAACCAACCTACTGTGCTGGTAATTTCATGTTCAGATGCATTATCTAGATTCTTGAACAGGTATTCATGAATGATTTTTCTTATGGCTTCATCCTTGTGAATGACACCGATAGACAAAATCGCCAGTAACTGCTTTGTTGCTTTGTAGCCCCACAATGGAGTGTGATGGATACTAAATGACAATACCAAACCATATCAACCGAAGGGAACTATCCAATGCCCTGCAGGAGGTCTAGATTATGCATACGTTCTGTGTATGGCCTGTCGTGATTTCGTCTATCAATAGAGAAAGTAATTGTAAATTTGTGTCTGTCATGTGGCTTTGTTCGATGGTCGACCTTTACATAAAAATAATAACATACATCAAACTGGAAAGGTTATTAGCATCACTCTTGAAATCCTCTCCAAACATCGTTTAACATGTCGTCCCCAAAGGCTAAGCGATCTCATTAACCCATTACCTTACCTTGCGTAAAATTTCAAGTCACTTTGTCAATTCCATCTGAATAAATATTTGAGGCGATTGAAGTTTACCAGATCAATCTTTAAGTTTAACGAACTGTCCGTGTTATCATAGCCACATGCAACACTGTACATATTGATATTAGAAGGCTGTGGCTCCTTCATGACCAGTAGTTGACTTTGCTAAACATAGCATACATATTCTGTCATATCGACGTGAGCATCGCATGCATCAGTGACTCTGTGTCATAATCCCACAAATACATGACACTTTTGTAAGTTAGGGGTTTGTTCCTCCATCATCTAATCTTGCAGTCTCAGGCACGTTCTCTGTTTCTGTATTCACATCAACGATGGGTCTGTCCTATGTAAGTGAATCATCTAATACTAGGTAGATGTGTAGGCCACCTTTTGGCCCCTAGCATAACTGAAGGGTACTAGGAGGACAAAACAGCTGTATGATGCAGTTTAATTCATTTTTTCGGCATATATTATTCGTTACTAAATTTAAAAGGTGCAGCATAAGTGTGTGTTACGTCATCTTCGAACCTACAAATCTCTAGATAACCCTTAAGGACTAAGGAGTTAAGGAGTTTACGTGGAGATGTAGTCGTTGCAAAATAGTAATCAGTACACCTGTAGGATACATTTAATTTATGTCAACCCTGTCGTATATCAAAGAGAGATTACTCCGTTGAGTAAGAACAGTTTTCCCTGATATATGTAAGATGACTACATACTAAAACTATACACATACAATAATTAGCCCAGAAATAAGATTAATGATGACAGAATTGTAAAATGTTGAATACGGTAAGTATACGTGTTGTTGAAAGCATTATATTGTTGTATAATTTTAATATAACCAAAAACACAATTCATATAAGAAATTGCAGTATGGTGATTTCATTGTTTGTCGTTCATGATATATTTTGATATCTGTCTTGGTCTAATGTCTACTGTGTGATATTTTATGAAAGTATATGAAAGTAACCAGGCCCCGGTTTCATCAACAACCCTAACTTAAGGAAATTCCTTAACTTAAAAATCTCCATAGGAACGCATTGCACAATTTAAGGGGAAAATCCTTAGCTAAGGAACTTTCCTTAAATTATGTAATGCTTTCCTATGGAGATTTTTAAGTAAAGGAATTTCCTTAAGTTAAGGAACGTTGATGAAACCAGGGCCAGTTATCATGTCTTAGTTGCCATGTGATTGGTAGATGGAGGGGGTGGGGGTAACATTTGGTGAAACGACCTATTGCTTTTGCTCTGTTTTCTACTACTTGTATCATTATCATTCTGTCATGAATTTGCATTAAGCTTATCTTTTTCTATTGAAAGGTCTAAAAGTGTTATTGCAACATTTTCAAATATGTCAAAAATCCAATATGGCGGTCATGACGTAATACACGAAATTTCATAATGACTATTATTTAAGAAATTACAGCATTGTTGCAATTTATTTATTTGTAGACATTCTTTGGGACTAACTTTTTTCCTTACTTATTTATACCAAAACGTAAAATACTAAATCTCTCTTTCGGGTCAATTTTCAATCATTTTTCAAATAGGTTGGTGACCAAATACCAATTCTGTGCTAACGATTAAATGTCCGTTTACTTGTTAGCCAACATCCTTTTGTTTTGTTTGCAGGATCCTTTTTCTATTTCAGCAGTCATTTATTTCAAATCTGGAATTCCACATTTAAAAAAAATAACAGCTGAATGTAATGCAGCATATAATTCTCTTTGGCAAACTGTATTTTTTACTAATTATATATCTCTATACGTGATCATGTGCCCAGAAGTGGTGGTCATCATAAAATATTTAAATCAAAACGCTCAATACACGAAATTCGGTCTCATGTGAAGAGTTGCTCAGTTTCAATGGATTCTGCTCCCGGTAAATTCAATCTCCTCAAGCAGCCAGATTTGTTTAATTATCTCTGATGGACATGTACCTAGTAAAGGAGAGTTTATGTTATGAATACAAAATACAGTCTAGCTGATGACTGCGTCCCACGGGACAAATTGTTGTATCCAATATACCCAAATCGTTGACAGCCATGGTCATTTGTAGTCTTAGGGTTTCCGTTTGAAGATTCTTGTATAAGCGACTTGCACGATGAGAGGAATACGTAACTATTTCTGATAAATAACACAAAAGAAATAAGAGAATACTGAAGCGTCAACAAAACCATAATCTGAACTAAATATCGATTAAAGTAGGGGCAAAATATGAACAAAGGGGGAAAATTACATGAAGACCACTGCAAAAGTACAAGAGAATAAGACAAAGTGTCCCAGAGGTAAGCGAGTAAAATGAATTACAAATATACTTTTTCTTCTTTATCTTTTAAGTGGGATAGTGATTGAAGGCAGAAAACATTTCTAACTGCAACAGTTAACAAAGTAACAAAGAAAGAATGAATACAACACATTTGGCATTAACTGCAACACTTTCCGAATGCCCCATTCATAGCCATCGATTCTTTTACGTTTCCCTCACAGACGATTGCTGGTAAATGTAACATGGACTTTCACTTATTTACATTTACTTTGTACAGCCGATACGTGTAAAATCCCAAAAAGGGAAACAAAAATACAAACAAATAAAAGCCTGAAACTAAATGCTTACAATCCTGAACTATTAATGTATATTTATCATTGTATTGGAGCAATCGGAGACCAATCATTAAGGGGTGTCAGATTCAAACTGATATCACGTCTTATTCCATCTAATCTCCGGTTTACGTTTGGATGCTGACGGAAATGAAACTTTTATCCTTTTTTATTACAAATCAGTATGTTGTGATTGGGAAGATAGAGGAACATCTTTTATGTTGTTTTTAATGGACATATACGAATTGAACTGTATTGTTTTAGTGATTGCAAAAGTAAACAAATTATTAACGTTCAGGGCCTGATGGAATTTGCTTGAAATGTTCTTTGATGAATGAAACCGTTATTTAACACTATAATCAGTAAAATTCTGTGTATATGGCAGTAAATCGCTTGGATGATGTAAGACGTTATAACATGAACATTGTGACATTTATACTCATACCGACCACAATTGTGTACATAATTGTTACACGTAGCCATTGAACACAGCGACTATGTCAGTGGCATGACGTCAAAAACAAAAGAAGATGCATTAAAGACAGTATCAATGGTACTTACTTTATGTGGCTGTACCAAGGAATTGTCTTACTCCTATGTGGTTTCAAATATTGCAGAAAGATCATGCTAAATATGGTATGCATCTCGTGAACCAGACGATATAGGAGATACAATGACATATATAACTCAAAAGGGCCACCAGTAAGCTGTCACAAACGGACACTTGTGTTGTTAGCCTATGATCCCTGATAAAACCCATCGGTTGTCTTTCATGCACTTGTAAACCTATTATAACGACCTGTCATACTTTATGTACATATCACAATCCAAGCCTGTATCACATTGAACAGCTTCGAACGTGGCTCGTTATCTTTATAGCTGTATGTGAAAACAGTGCATGCCAGGTCAAGCTGTCAGATTTACCGTGTAGAAATTCTTTGAACATCACTGCTAATGCATGCTTATTACGAGTGTTGTGTTTTATCTGTCCGCTATAGTGCAGTATGTCTCGCGGAAGCACCAGACGAGAAAACCGGATATTGCACAGTGTGGTAACCGAGGTTGTTTCGCTCATATCTTAGGCTTAATTACATCACCCTTCACTTTCACTCCAGTCAACTCGTAGACATTCGATTGAGATTCGATCATGACAAGAATACATGACTGTTTAAGGGGCATGAGACGCTCACGTAACCAATGTAAGGGGAACATGATGGCATTATCCTCACGGTATCAATACAAACAAGGCTAATCGTATTTCGGGGAGGTACTCAATCATATCTGGTACATGTCACGCGTAAAGAAAACAATGCTCCAATCATCTCTCTTACCGCCTCATAGCACCACGTGATCACCCGCGGTAAACAGAGAGATGCCCAACTATCGTTCTAAAACCCAATACATCTAAACTTTCATTACATAAGATATCCATCCTATTCTGACACTTCCTAACAGTCGATCTCACTAGTTTGGTGGTTGGGTGAAGTTGGTTGAACAATCGAATGTTGAACATATAGATCATTTCATCATTCAGAATCTAAATGTTGAATGTCATTATAATGTTGAGCCGTTTACAATTTCATAATCTTAATGTAGTATATGATTGTCGAATGAAACGTGCAAACTTCAAAATCCAAATCTGAATGTCGGATAAAAAAATTAGACAATACCGAAGCGTTAAAAAAAATCATAATCCGAACTCTTCATCGATTAAACGGCAAAATATGAACAAAGGAAAAATGTATTTGGATACCCTTGAAAAAGTACAAGAGAATAAAAACAGGTGTTCCGGAAGAGTAAATGTCTTCTATTTCATCGACGACCCCGACATGTGAATCTTTGTCACATCCAAGATAACATCAAGTCCTCGATATGAAAACCGAGTCATCATTGTCAATCACAACAAGTAAACACTCTAATAAGCATACTCAAAAACGTCCATCACTTAAAGATACAGAATATTTCTAATTTGACATAGATGGCGACCATAAAATTTGCCCATATTTCTAACCTGCAACTCTCGAATCCTGGTGTTGTTAGTTTGTTTGTCAGCAGTCGACATCGATCACGAAAATCCCAATACTTAAAGCAAGCCCTAAAATATCGAATCAACTGCGACATGTAAACACCAAATGATGAAAAGCAGGGATGTTACTATTAAGAAATGGAAAGTTCATGATCGGAAAAATGAAAACGTCACATGTATCGTATAGCTAAGAAGTACACTGTCCATGTTGGTGGTATTTTAAGTAGAGATCACAATAAGCAGTTATTGTAGAAGAGTCTGCTGTGTCCTTTATTTTAAGTTTAGAAATTCAAGTTCATAAATTCATATTCTTTTATTTCCAGTTCAGAATGTACAACGAACTACTGCATCTAAGTTAGAACACTGATTTCACAATTCTTATTTACACTACCAAGCCGAGACATTCTTGGTACTTTTTAATCTAAAACCGTTTCTAAAATATCCATCCTTTACAAATAATTAAAAAAAATACCTCCATTTCTTGATGCCTTATTCTATACTAGTTTGAGCTATTCCGAATAGCTATATAATTCAAAATATAAATGTTTAATCTTGTAATAATGCTGTGTATTTTTATGATTATTTCCGTTCAAAGTGCAGAATTTACACTTGTTACTGCCATTCCAGAGAAAATAGGCTTGCATCAGAGGAAGCGTCATAATATTTTGTAGCAAATGTGAAATTAAAAATGCCTATAAGTAAAGTTTCAGACGAAATTTTCATGATAGACTATAGTTTTACTTGAAAGGACTATTGTCTTGCATCCAAAAACAAGGATTACTTTCAGAAATAGGTTTTCTATATGCCTTTTTGGCCACAGATGGCATTGCTGCATTCAAAATGTGTAACCAAACCAAGACAAATAGTTCAAAGATGGACGCAATATGAGAACATAGCCTTACTTCCGCTGCGGATCAATTTATATACCAAGCACTGTAATAAATGGGTCTAGACCTGATGCCGGCACTGACCGCTTGTCCTCCAGCTCGATCCTGTCACTGGAATGACAGCTCTAACCAAATAAGTAACACATCGCATGCTAGAGTATCAGCGCAATCACAGCAGCGCTTACGTTACAGTCACCTGAGCTCAAACTCAGATTAATCCTACAAGCAAGCTTCGTTTTGGTGCCTTTCTGATTAGGTTTTTGTTCAAATTAAATCCGAAGTTGTTATAAAATTCGGACACCGTCAATTTCCTTTGCGAAAAAAAATGTCGGAAACAATTGGTTTTTTGTCAATTTTCCTTGCCGCCACTTAAAGAAGTGAACGCCATTTGGATCCAGATTCAGATATAATTAAATGACGACACCTGTCAATGAGCCGGAGAATTTACGAATATTTCTAATGACTATTTACGAAATTGTTTGTACTCTAGAGCAGAAGCCGTATTGTATTTTGCGACAAACATGTTCAATAACATCTTGGTTCTCGGGTCGCACAGAACACACTTGTGATCCCAAACCATGAAGTTAACCATTCTATGTCGCACTGTAAGACCATTTACTCCCTTTCGGGGATAAGTTAATCCTCTCGGTTGTACACAGAAAAAAAAATTAAAAAACACTCAACTGCAAACCATAACTTCCCTCTCGATACACCATAAACACTAACTCCCTCCCGATACACCACTAACACTAACTCCCTCCGGATACACCACGAACACAAACTCCCTCCGGATACACCACGAACACCAACTCCTTCCCGATACACCACAAACACTAACTCCCTCCGGATACACCACGAACACCAACTCCTTCCCGATACACCACGAACACTAACTCCCTCCCGATACACCACGAACACTAACTCCCTCCCGATACACCACGAACACTAACTAAGTCCCGATACACCACGAACACTAGCTCCCTCCCGATACATCAAGAACACTAACTCCCTCCCGATACACCACGAACACTAACTCCCTCCCGATACACCACGAACACTAACTAACTCCCGATGCACCACGAACACTAACTCCCTCCCGATACACCAAGAACACTAACTTCCTTCCGATACACCACGAACACTAACTCCCTCTCGAGGCAACATGAATACTCCCTCCCTCCCGATACACCACGAACAGTAACTCCCTCTCGATACACCACGAACACTAACTCCCTCTCGATACACCATGGACACTAACTCCCTCTCGATACACCACGAACACTAACTAACTCCCGATATACCACGAACACTAACTCCCTCCCGATACACCATGGACACTAACTCCCTCTCGATACACCATGGACACTAACTCCCTCTCAATACACCATGAACACTAACTCCCTCCCGATACACCACGACGCTAACTCCCTCCCGATACACCACGAACACTAACTCCCTCCCGATACACCAGGAACACTAACTAACTCCCGCTACACCAGGAACACTAACTAACTCCCGATACACCACGAACACTAACTCCCTCTCGATACACCACGAACACTAACTAACTCCCTATACACCACGAAAGCTAACTTCCTCTCGATACATTTACACCCCAGGAACACTAACTCCCTCTTGATACACCACGAAAGCTAACTCCCTCTCGATACATTAACTACCCAGGAACACTAACTCCCTCTCGAGATAACATGAACACCCCCCCCCCTTTCTCTCTCTCTCTCTCTCTCTCATGAACACCCCCCCCCCCTTCTCTCTCTCTCTCTCTCTCTCTCTCTCTCTCTCTCTCTTTCGATACACCACGAAAGCTAACTCCCTCTCGATACATTTACACCCAAGGAACACTACCTCCCTCTCGATACACCACGAAAGCTAACTTCTCCTCTCGATACTTTATGAACACAAAGTCTCAGACATCAAACCTTGTCTTTGCCACACAATTCATGATCTGGACAAATAACACACTCCTATACAGCTTCTACAACGCTGTAAGTTGTATTGAGATTCTAGAAACTGTTCCTGTATACTAAATATGTGTATGTTGTGTGTTATAGGCTGTTTGAGACGGAACCAGACCTCAAACATCTATTCCCGAAGATCGTCCAGATGAACGAACAGAACAAACTGGAGTGGGACATTGACCGGGACATGCTCACGAAGCACGCGGTGTCTGTGATGGAGGGACTTGGCGCAGCCGTGGAGAGTCTGGATGAGTCCGAGTTCCTTAACAGTGTCCTCATCTCTATAGGACAGACTCATGTCAAACGACATGTTAAACCACAGATGTTGAAGGTAAGATATCTCTCTGTAGGGCGCCTACATGTTAAACAACAAATGTTGAAGGTGACATATTTCTCTGTAAGACGCCTACATGTTAATCCACAGATGTTAAAGGTGACATATTTCTCTGTAGGACGCCTACATGTTAAACAACAGATGTTAAAGGTGAGATACTTCTCTGTAGGACGCCTACATGTTAAACAACAGATGTTAAAGGTGAGATATTTCTCTGTAAGACGCCTACATGTTAATCCACAGATGTTGAAGGTAAGATATTTCTCTGCTGGACGGCAAAATTATGTCAAACCTCCTATGTGAAAAACATGTTCATATCTCTATAGGAAAGATCATTACCGAACCAAAAATGTGAGCAGCACGTCAAATAAAGATAAGACGGACACCGACACACATGCTACATGTAAATCCCGAGTTTTAAAGATCCGTCATTTTTTCTACATGAAACAAAGGCTGCATGTCAAACATCAGTTCGTCATTATAACTATAAGACAGACAAATGTTTATATCGTCACCCATGTTGAAAGAACACAAATGATTTTTCAGACTCCCAAATGTTTAATTTTGTTTTTATCTATTTTTATTTCAATTCAACAGACCCTTTGCTCCAATAATGAAATTGATAACAAAATGTAGGTCCAATGTTATTACATGCGTATAAAGTTATAAGCAATAGCAACATAAATAGTGAACAATTGGTACTTAAGGATCTTCTCTTGTGAAAAGTCAAACTTTTCTGACGACTTTTTTTCTGATGTACTTTTTTGAAAAAGGAGTTCATTGCATAGCAGAAAATGCAGAAAGAAATATATGGTAATGAACTCGTTTTTGTGCTATGGCTCGGTCAAAGATACCAAAATGAGCAAAACACGTGATGTACTTGAACAATGCTGTTTTGGCCAATTGCAGGACAATTTCAATTAATATTGTCCAGATTTGTGATCAGATACATGTATGTATGAATGCTTGCAGAATTGACAAAAATAGTATTTTCTTATACATTATGGAAGAAAAGGGTCTTTAAATCATTGTTTTAGCTCAAAGAATAAATTTAAGTTACCCCTACCTCTTATTTTTCAATGAGAAAATACTCCATTTTTCATCATATTTTACAGATTTAATGCTTTATAAAAAAAATTCTAGCGACAAACTTTTTTAGATATTTTGCAGATCAAAGGGAAATGGGTTTCTTATTCTAAAGCAGTCATAAACACTGGGGGGAAGCGTGCTTGTTTTTTGTCCCATTATCTAATGTGTTATTTTTCACTATTCTTGAGTCAAAAATCAAAATAGCTTCAGTAACACTAAAAATCTGAAAAAATATCTAAAATGTAAATAAAATATCTATGTTGCATAATATATGCTATAAAATGAACATTAAGAAGTAGTACAGCAAAAATGAACTTGCTGTTATGAAAAATGGCGATACACTGACCATTTAAAATGATAAATTCAAGCTCAAAAAACATTAAATTTTGGCGATTCGTGAAGTACAAGAAATAAACAGAAATAATTGTTTTCAAAATGGCAACCGCCATTGGCATTTTTTTTTTTTAATTCTTTTAAAAAAAGTTCTACAAACAACAGACATCTAACTTTTTGCTACATTTTTCAGATGCATATTGCTATCCAAATTGATAATACATTGTTATATATTACAAACATATCTCACGTGAGATCAAAACGAGATTTGAACGTGAAGATAAGGAGACAAGATTTATGTACAGTACTAAAGTCTGCTTCTAACTAATGTGATATGTTATTTGTTTGAAGGAAAGTTTTAAAAAGCCCACCATTTGCATAAACATTAAAACGAAAGTCTGGAGATGTTTAAAAATGTACCTTCGATCTCATATACTTTTAATTTATGCAGAAAATAAGTTTAACCGTATGATAAACCTTATCAAAGACGTTTGCTAAATCTGTATAAATGGCATGAACTTCATTTTCTTGTTCGAAGATCAGTACAAAAGGCAAGATTTGTGACTGTTGATCTTTTATACATAAAAAGCATGTTGTTCAATACATATGACCGTCGTCAAAAAATTGAAAAATACTGAACCACAAGCTTTTCAAACATGTAAAACAGAATTGGTAAAAAAACAGGACGGTAATTGAAGACATACTTTTTACAGCCGGATTAAAAAATTTGATTTACATGTGCATGCTTTAAAACATCACATCTTCGGGAGAGATTAAAAAGATAACAAATTCGGAATGCACATTTCATCTGAACATATTTTTAAAATGGTGCATGATATATTAATATAAACACATGCTTTTTTGGGCAAATGCTTTATTGACACCCGTACATTTGATAGAAACATCACACGATAAGTTGGTGAGACTTGACATCTGGCAAATTATTACAAACTCTGTGAAAATAGAATATTTTGAAAAATCAAGAGAATACCAAAGCGTCAACAAAACCATAATCTGAACTCAAAATCGACTGAGCTGGATGCAAAATAGGAAAAAAGGAAATATTTACATTGAGACACTCGTAAAAATACAAGAGAATAAGACCATGTGTTCCAGAAGAATAAGCATCTTCTGCTTCATAGACGACACCCGCCATGTATATCTATGTCACATCCAAGTAAGCATCAATCCTCAAAATGAGAACCGAGTCATTATTGTCATCACAACAAGTAAACACACTAATGATCATACTCAAAAACGTCCATCCTCATATCACAAAGATATACAGAAAATGTCACGGTAAAATCAAGATAGCGACCAAAAAACCCATATTCTTCATCAACCTTCATCTATCGAATCCCTGTACCTTAAGTTTGTTCGTCAGCAGTTGACATCTACCACGAACATCTCGATATTCGGAGCAAGCCCTTGAATAACGAATCAAATGCGATATGCCAACACAATAGGCTGAAAAAGCAGAGAAGTTACTATCAAGAAAGGGAAAGTTCACGATAGGAAAATCAAAATCGTCACGTTTAACATACAGCTTAGTAGTAAGTTGCCCGTGTTGATCATCGTTGATCGAGGTAAGAAGCTGAGGTAGGAGAGTCTGTTGGGTCTTTAATCTCAAGTTCAGTAGGGTATATACGATCGACTAGGAAAGCAAACGTCTTTTTGTTTATAGACAACACATCGTTCACGATAGGAAAATCGAAATCGTCACTTTTATCAAATGGTAAAATGGTATGAAATGGTTTTTAAAATGGTTGCTACATCTACAGAATTCGACAAGACTTAACAGAGTCTGATATAGTATGTGTATGTTTTCTTCTTTGTTGTCATTTATTCAGTACAATAAACTCGCACGTTAAATCTTTAATTTCTTACAATATTTGATAAAACATTAATATCTGTGTAGGACGAACGTCAGATGACCGGCCAACATGCTGGTGGAAAACCAGGCACACGTCTTATGTGCATGTATAGAGGGCATGTGAACTTCATGTTTAAGGTCAAATGTCCTACCGTATCTCAAGGCTGAACAACAGTGTGTTTGTCTCAGTGCAGACGTACCTCGCATGCTGATAGTTGAATGTCCTTTGATTTGATTAACCTCTGCCTGTAACGTTTTAGGGGTTCCGTAATATTACAATAGGTGTTTCTCAATAGAGAAATAAGCGGCTGGTTTTCTAATAAGAAGTTATTTCCCTGTTTCTCTACTATCAGAAATTTAGCTTTAACGGCAATGCCCCGAGAACACCTTATACTAATGTTGGCAATAAAACGGGTGTGTTACATTACGTTATTTACGTATGTTCTGGGACGTTCTTTCCCTTTATGTCACATTTAAGGTGTAATATTTTCGGTAGCTTCTGTAAAACACATCTTGCTTTATAAAACCCGAACTTGATGTAGCGGGTCAAGGTTTTACCTGATTCCCATTATTTTGTTTTTATAAAACACCATACAAAGTATGGGATAGCCAATGGTCAGTATTTCTCGGGTAGGAACCGATTTTCTGCTGATAAAATTAAGGATGTACACCTCTAAAAAAAGGCCAATAATCCTTTTTTAATTTTTTTTTCTCATATGGAAAAGGGATTTTTAGGCACAGCAGAGCATGCATGCATAGATTTTTGCCGAGTTGACAAAAAGAACTTGCTTTGAAATTATGCAATGTAAATGGAAATTATTCTTTTAACTGCATAAATAAATTTAAGTCTCCCTTTCCCCTTATATTGTAATGAAATTTTCATTATTTAGCATAAATAAAGTGGCGACACATGGATTATGTTATGGATGAATCTAGCATCAAAAAGATAATTTCGGCCATTCGTGAAATGCAAGAAATACACGAATAATACGTATACGCCACACATCTAGACATTTAACATCTTTTTATGACGTGATTTTTCTATCAAAATCGATCATTAGATATTAAGTATTACAAATCAAATGTAATGGACGTATTGAAGGAGGCGTTACTCGGATGTTTGGACATGGTAAAAAATTGTAATGTGAAAGGTGCATTTCTTAAAATGCAATTATAGGTGCAAAAATAAACTGTTGATATACATGAATAAACAATTGTTAATTATATCCGAAGATGGCCGACTTGCTTATCTTTAAAAAAAACATTGCAAAGCCTACATAAGCATTAACATGTCCGCCATGATTTTCACCCCAAAACATTACATTTAGAGGTGGATGAACCGGTTGTTCAGCATAAAGGAAAACGTTCTTAACATATAGTAAATTATTTCACAACAAATGCAGATTTAGAAAGGTGTTATCTGAAACGTACAAAAGGTTCACAAAATAATCATATGAATTATCTCTTGTACAATATTTGAAAAGTTTTGTAAAAGTTTTCTCCCTTATATACAGTAATTGCGTAATTTACCGCTAGGTGTCTCAAACTCCGTATATCCGGTGTTTAACTAATCGCTATATACACAACGTTACTAACGCCTCCATGAAAACCCTCACATGAGATAAAAACGAGTCTTGAACGTGGCGAAAGCTTCAATATGATTTCCATGCTAAGAAATGATGTAGTTTGGAAGACACCCGTGTCACGTTTCAGGACGTATCAATATCAGTGCATATGCATCTTAAACTGTATTTCAACGGCCCCTCATCACGGCAAAGCTATGTATTATAGTTTTATTAGTGCTTGCCGATAGAGATACACTAAATTCTTCGGCATCTGAAGTAACATTTGTACAACGTCCCTCACAGTTCTCCTGAAACATTCGGCTGGTATATTTACATCGCCCTGAAATAGTGTTTGTGTTAGATTTGTTGTACTTGCTACAAACGTTCCATACATAAAATGGCTACAATGGGAACCTTAGTAATACGTCATATGTTCACCGTATGGTACTTTCCTCAGCAGTCATGCACCTATTTTACTTGGCACAAATCACCTGTATGATCCATAATTTTGTTCTTTGTTTTCCCTCACAAGCGATAAGTGTTCCTATCTACAGACTCATAGTCATACCTAATTAGAAGCCGAGACTTTTCATGTTTTTGTTTCAGTTCTATCTTTAAGCCATACTTAGCAATTTCAGCCTACCTTCCCCACTTATCCTGAAAGTATCAGCCTATAGACACTGTCTCTAGGACTGTTCATGTGCAACATATACAGTTTAATACCAGAGCATAATGGAAGTGTGTATTTCAGTCTTAATTTGACAAAGCAGCACTAGATCTCAAAAATAGTCATTTTTATTGAAATAAGGAAGATGCGACAAATTAGACAATTCATTGTGTATTTGTTGTTTCTTATTAGTTTTAAAATCTTTATTGATGTTGGAAATATTTGTCTCTTTAAGAGCGATTCGACTGATATTCCTACTGAGCTATATTAAGCCCTTACCATAAGTAAAATAGAAATGTAAATTGCTTTCATAATCCTTTTACATGTATTCAAAAAAGATAACGTAACACACACACGTGCTGCACCTTTAAAATTTAGGAATAGATACAGTATGCCGAAAAAAATGAATTAAACTGCCTCCTAGGACTCTTCAGTGATGCTATAGGCCAAAAGTTGGGAATCCAAAATTTCTAAACTAATGTAGAAGCAGAAGGGTCAGGTGCGTTAAAAGTAAGATCCTAAGTAATGTTAAAAGTAGGACCGAAGATATATATGTATATCAACCCTCGTGAATAATAACTAGAGGGTTACTTATGATGACGTTAACGTCATTTGTTATTGTTTCCCCCTTTCTTATCTCATATCCTATCTGTATGTAATTTCATGATACAGGATTGATTGTACAGAAGACACGTACGATAATAGCATCTTTATAATGTAGAATAAGATACAGTCGAGTCAAATAATGAATTACACTGCACCATACATATACAGCTGTTTCGTCCTTGTAGGACTCGTCAGTGATGCTAAGCAAGGACCTAAATACAGAGGTTTCACTCCAGTCAGTTGTATCTCAAAAGTTATATAAATACGAGCTTTAATTCACTTGTTGAAAAAATAACAAACTCGAATAACATTAATTCTATTTACTGCACGAGTCTGTATATGAGGTTTCTACCACCAGCAAATATTGAATAATACGCAAAAGTGTCTTGCTCTTTACCAACTATGATATCGGATGCATTGTATCGATATGACATGTATTAAAGGCCGCTAATCAATATGCAAAACTGTGACCTTTTCAGACATTTGTGGAGATTTATTTCAAATTTAACAAATCATCATCAAGTGTAGTAACTTAAAATCAATTAAATGATAGACATACATTTAAAAAATTAAATTATCGCGAATACAATTGAGTACTGCAATTAAATTATCTTTGCGTTTCATCTTTCACGATGGCATTAGGCGCAGTTCCCGCAAAATTGTCCATTCTAGATCACACATAATAAAAGATATAAACTTTAATTTATTTTACAACAATTATGAAACAAGTTATCAAGTTGATATTAATCACTTTTGTTGGTCCGGATGTTAGCGCGCGGGGGTCGTATTGCGAGAGGAAACCGGAGTACCGGCGTGGTCAGGCAGGTGACTCTATACCTTTTCACATTCGGTCGGGGAATCGAACCCCAGCCACCTTTGTGAAAGGCAAGTGCGCTATCCACTTTTACCACCCGACCATTCACCACACGTGATTGTGTCACTCACTCACCATCACTGTTAGTTATAAAAGGAGCAGCGTGTTGATGTTAATTCGAAATATCCCCCGTACATTAATCCTCCGAACAGATAAGGAAGCAGATTTAATTGTGTTAGTCCTAACTGTGAATGACGCTATCGATGTCATGAACCTTGTGATTAAAATCAAAATCAAAAAGTGTCTAGAGTTTAATCCACGTGTGAGTTATCCGGTTTTATGCAACAGTTATAATGATAAGGTGATGCTTAGGGAAGCTAATAAAACTATTGTGGTAGAAATTTCTATTTCAACATTCTGGCTTATAATAACTTTAACGTATTGTGTCAATTTAGATATGTGGAAGATTGGTTAGTTATCATGTTATATTTGATAAGTAATAATATACAGAATCTACAACATCATCGTCAGTGTATGGTGATACCGGTGGTGTAACGGGTCAGTAGGACCATCATCGTCAGTGTATGGTGATACCGGTGGTGTAACGGGTCAGTAGGACCATCATAGTCAGTGTATGGTGATACCGGTGGTGTAATGGGTCAGTAGGACCATCACCGTCAGTGTATGGTGATACCGGCAGTGTAACGGGTCAGTAGGACCATCATCGTCAGTGTATGGTGATACCGGTGGTGTAACGGGTCAGTAGGACCATCATCGTCAGTGTATGGTGATACCGGCGGTGTAACGGGTCAGTAGGACCATCATCGTCAGTGTATGGTGATACCGGCGGTGTAACGGGTCAGTAGGACCATCATCGTTAGTGAATGGTGATACCGGTGGTGTAATGGGTCAGTAGGACCATCATCGTTAGTGAATGGTGATACCGGTGGTGTAACGGGTCAGTAGGACCATCATCGTCAGTGTATGGTGATACCGGCGGTGTAACGGGTCAGTAGGACCATCATCGTCAGTGTATGGTGATACCGGTGGTGTAACGGGTCAGTAGGACCATCATCGTTAGTGAATGGTGATACCGGTGGTGTAACGGGTCAGTGGGACCATCATCGTCAGTGTATGGTGATACCGGTGGTGTAACGGGTCAGTGGGACCATCACCGTCAGTGTATGGTGATACCGGTGGTGTAACGGGTCAGTGGGACCATCACCGTCAGTGTATGGTGATACCGGTGGTGTAATGGGTCAGTGGGACCATCATCGTCAGTGTATGGTGATACCGGTGGTGTAATGGGTCAGTGGGACCATCACCGTCAGTGTATGGTGATACCGGCGGTGTAACGGGTCAGTAGGACCATCACCGTCAGTGTATGGTGATACCGGCGGTGTAACGGGTCAGTAGGACCATCACCGTCAGTGTATGGTGATACCGGTGGTGTAACGGGTCAGTAGGACCATCACCGTCAGTGTATGGTGATACCGGCGGTGTAACGGGTCAGTAGGACCATCACCGTCAGTGTATGGTGATACCGGCGGTGTAACGGGTCAGTAGGACCATCATCGTCAGTGTATGGTGATACCGGTGGTGTAACGGGTCAGTAGGACCATCACCGTCAGTGTATGGTGATACCGGCGGTGTAACGGGTCAGTAGGACCATCATCGTCAGTGTATGATGATACCGGCGGTGTAACGGGTCAGTAGGACCATCACCGTCAGTGTATGGTGATACCGGCGGTGTAACGGGTCAGTAGGACCATCACCGTCAGTGTATGGTGATACCGGCAGTGTAACGGGTCAGTAGGACCATCATCGTTAGTGTATGGTGATACCGGCGGTGTAACGGGTCAGTAGGACCATCATCGTCAGTGTATGGTGATACCGGCGGTGTAATGGGTCAGTAGGACCATCATCGTCAGTGTATGGTGATACCGGTGGTGTAATGGGTCAGTAGGACCATCACCGTCAGTGTATGGTGATACCGGTGGTGTAATGGGTCAGTAGGACAGTGTTACTAACCAGTACTTTGTTTTATAGCTTATCATTCGTTGATACGTGGCTGTTGATTCATTAAATCGAAAAACATTTTAGACAATTTTATTTTACCAATATGAAAGAAATGTTTAGCTAGTTTCAATTTCAGAAATAAATTGAATGTCTTTGCTATGAAAGGTATTATAATCGGAGATCTAAAGTTGTATTCCGTTTTGGTGCCATTAAATTTTTTTTAGAATCTGATCTACAGAACAAGCGCATTAAAGTCTTTACTGCATATATCTTTATTCATGGTGTTTGTATACCCTTGTTTCCTTAAACCCTATATGGATAAATTGAACTTGCATAGCATCCATTTCCATATCATTCCACAAAGATGTATAACATTACATCATTCCTTGGGGAAAAATACAAAGTTAAAAACGGCTCTATTTCTAATACAGAACCTTAAGCGACTGGTTATTAAATTCAGTAAACCAAATTACTAAAACTGCTGATTTTCTCCTCCTTTGAATGTGCTGACTGTCGTTTTTGACGATTGTTTGAAATTTAAACCAAGAGTTAATGATGAACGTAACAACAACTCATCAGTCAGTTTGAAAGATGAATGTAACAACAAATCTACACTAAGTTTGAGAGATGAACAAAGTAACAAATCCACATAATGAATGAAAGATGAACGTAACTACAAATCCACATAATGATTGAAAGATGAACGTAACTACAAAGATGAACGTAATAACGAATTTACATAAAGGGTGAAAGATGAATGTAACTACAAATCCACATAATGATTGAAAGATGAACGTAACTACAAATTCACATAATGATTGAAAGATGAACGTTACAACAAATCCACATTAAGGTTAAAAGATGAGCGTAACAACGAATCTACATAAAGGGTGAAAGATGATCGTCTCAATAAATCTATATTAAGTTTGAGAAATGAACGTAACAACAAATCCACATTAAAATTTAAGTTGAACGTAACAATAAATCCATATTAAGTTTAAAGAAAGAGATGAACATTAAAGTTTCCCCGTTACCGTTAACGGCTAAAAAAGACAGAAAGTCAAATCGCTATTTACTCTTGTTGAAATAAAATTGTATCTCAGCAATAACCCATACTAACTTCAGTGAATTCAGAAAATACCGATGTGCCAACCACAATCCAGACTCTGAATGCTTTCTTTTGAACATGACTGTACGTCGGGATTCGTGTATCTAAGTCTGCTGTAGCGACATTTCATCGCTACAGAGCAACACTGCTCGTCTTATTGTCGTAGACCCATTGTATATGTTTGGTATACCAATCTTGTTGCCTGACCGGAGAGTTATCACTAATACGTTCCATTTTTATGTGAGACAGCATATGTCTGTTAAGACAGTTATGTCATTTTGATAAATTACAAGTTGTCTTCCATAGATGAGTAAATTTGAAACAGATTTTAATGTTTTACTCTATAGTCGAACAACACTGTACCGCTATCTCGCTGTTTGATAACGGAGTTTACACTACCGTAAGAAATCTCAATGTTTAGTGACGGAAAATGAATTTACGCTTTATTCAATTCTAATAATTGGTCGGATGCCCGACATATAATTTCCTATTATGATATTTTTCACTTGTTTTGCTGACTTGATTGAGGTCGATGATACAACCGGTGTTGATGATAAGTGTTGCGTCCAGTGAAGTAGACGGATGAACCGCGGCATGGTAACAATCTATCAACGATTGTCAGACCGTTCTAACATTGCCGAGCCGAGACGTTAGTCTACTGCACCCACGCGTTATCAATATACACTATCGTAAATCTAATATATGTAAATATATCTATATAACATATAATTATTTCGAGGAGAGGAACGATCGATTGTCTTTAAATGGTCTTTGGCATTTTGCTGAAAGCAGCTGCTGCAACTTTTATAAATCGAGCACTGCCGTTGCGATTATATGAGGCTGAAGTTTCATAATTAATCATCACTTTCTAAATCCGAGTTCCAAACGCTTACGACAAAATCTAACAAAAAGATTACTTTTCCAAGGTTAGCAATCAACATTTAGACTACGAGGGAGCAATCTGACCCACTGATGCCAGCCTAATATATCTATCAAGTTTTAATATTGGTTTTGCCGTTTTGCTAAACATATAAATCATCTATCATTCAGTATTTTATGTGTGTTTAAATCATACCAGCCCACACAAATAAAGCAACAACACCAACAATTTACATTTAGATTTGGAAAGATTTTACTTGCAATGTTCGTTGCAACCCACAAATTAACCATCAGAGTTCATTCTGAATAAACAGCGAAATGATTTCTTACAGCAATACTGATTAAACCTACTACAAAAATCGGCATAATACTTTGTGTATCTCATTCTGTACATATAGTAAACGTCGACAGATGGAGGACCAGGAAAAATACCATTGAATGTTATCCAAGGGGCGATTAATATGACACACATCCCCCCACCCCGACACACACCACACATAACTAAGGATTTGTTATGTACACGGACCGGTGGAAGTGACTGAAAGAAATCAGCTGCATCATGTTGTATCATTCGTGATCTACCTCTTTCTACTTCTGACTCTATTCTGTAACAGCAACAACGCGGTCTTCAGTGGTTGGTATAATGCGTCCGGACATAATTCGGTGCAGGTTGCATTCCACGTGGTATTTCAGATAGATAGCACTGACTTAATTCTCATCGAGTCTGCGCTATCACCAAGGACCAAACAAACTATCAAATTGTATCTACAACAGCGGCAGGCAAGTAATAGAAAGGCATTTGAAGAGACACATCGGGACAATTTAACCAAATCAAAGTAAACGGTACAGCTACATTATCATGGTACCTTTCCGATCAATGTTAGGACACGCGGCCTTTAAAACGAAGCCGTTTCAGGTAAACGCGTCTTTGTAATTGAAAAAAGATTAAAAACGAGGTTTTACAGTAATATCATAAAAAAGACACTCAGCTTTGTCTCATAAATGTCTTTTATGGGTCACTGTTAAAACCATTACCATGTGTTCTGGCCAATAAGTTCGTCTAACAAACTGTAGCGGTATAAATTGATATGAAATCGACTAGACAATTTCGCTGGATTAAAACTGTAAAAATAAGAGTACCGTCACGTTTTTCATCAGAGTTTTGACTCAGCATTGTTATATCATTTCTTTTTTCATCTATGAGCCCGCATCCACCGAACCATTTTTAACAAAAATTTAAAAGAAAATTAATTTTGCTTTAGAGAATCTTCTATATCCTCAAAATACAGTAGCAGCATCAGCCATTGATGAGACATAACGCTATGGAAGCTAGAACACACAACCACATGTTCTAATTCCAACAGAACCACGTACAGAATTGTACATCCCTTGCAGGTCACGAACAGGAAACGCATCAGATAACCAACGAGTAAATTAAGTAAGATCAAACGTAATTTTAAGAAAACCTTGATTCTGTTAAGTGGAATGTTTCTTGCTATGTATTAGTACACCATTACCAGCTATTGACACATACCTTCCTCTATCCCTCTTGGGTGAGACTCTATGGTTAAACGACATGATAGATGTAATTCGCCAAGTATTGAGGTTGAAAAGAGTGTAACGGCGACAGATATTTATTCTTTGGATGTCGCCTGTGTTATTTAAGTAGTGCGTTGCTAGTTTCGATCTACATGCATTTCCCTTTAGGTTCGCCCTGCCGTTGTCTCAATCTACACGATAAGTCGTTTGTGTTTTATGCAATCAGTGTCATGCATATTTTAGGCATTGACTTTTAAAACACTTTCCCATTCTACTGTCCCTGATTATATGGTAAGCATGAGTTTTCCCGGATCACGACGCGGAGATGTAATCGTTTTCCATGTGTGGGCGATACATTGTTTGTTTCCAAACAACAGGGAACCGTGGCATCGATTGTATTTAGCTGGAATTAGCAAGAACTGTTTAATTCGGTTAAATTTCGAAAAGAAGGACATCATTGAATCTGTTTAAGTACTCTACCTGAATAACAGGATATAGTCATAATAAGCCTGCTTTTTTCTCGCTATATTTGTATATTACATGTATGTTGTCAAATTATATAAAAAATATTTTCGATAATATTTTGAAAAAAAAACCAACAGAATAGATATCTATATTTATAATACTATTGTATAAAGTTTCCAAAACACAGAAGACAGACTTTTAGGCATATGTATTTCAAAGAAGCGGATCTCTTTTAAATAAAACCTTTAATTTCTTAAATAGGAATCTTAAATTTACGTATTATGACGGACCGTTACGCATCCTCACAATTGAATTACTTACATGAATACTCCTGTTATATGCTCTTTCCTTTGTTACCAAACAACATTTGTTGAAAGAGGTTTTTTCAAAAAAACAGCAAAAGTTAGATAATCAGTAAATGAATATTCTTTTCAGTAGGTTTTGTGCGTTTCCGGTTTAGGAAGTTATTGAAATTTGAATATTTGTTTTCAAGTGTCGCCGAATTTTAAAATGTCAGATTTTACTTGATCATCGAGCTGTGTCAAATATGACCATGTGTTCCTATGTTTGACTCATACAAGATTTAAGTAAACTAACACACTGCAATTAAAATTTGTTTTAGTAAATGCAGTACGCTTAATATAACCATATTTATGTTGTACATAAAAGATGACGTAACACACAAATATGTTGCACCTTTAAATTTTAGTAATAGATACAGTATGCTGAAAAAATGAATTAAACTGTATTGTACAGCTGTTTCGTCCATCTAGGACTCTTCAGTGATGCTAGGGGCCAAACGGTTAAAATCGAAATTTTCTAAACTAATGGAGAAGCAGAAAGGTCAATTGCGTTAAACCCCTTTAATTTATGGATTTAGAATAAGAATTCAATAAGTACTGTAAAATTTCAAATTGTGTACCAGGAAAATGTTCATATTATGTTCCAAGCCACTACTCAAATGGATTAACTGTGGCTATGGAGGCTCCAGCAAACCTCCGAGACTAAAAAAATCCACCGGAAGAGTCTACCACCCTCTATCATGAAAAATGACGTAACACACACATATGCCGCTTCTTTAAAATTTAGTAATATAAACAGTATGCCGAAAACATTTATTAAACTGCATCATATAGCTGTTTCATCCTCCTAGAAAGAGTTCCTTTTTAAGAGAAAGCTAATTTAAACATGTATCGGCGTGACAGAATCAAACATGGCTTCTTTAGCGTTCTTCGGTTTTCCTGTATACAATTCGTTACGGTTTTTTAAACATTATAACGAGAATAAAATGTTTGGAAGAAGTCCCGCTGGCAACGATATACGTAATAAGTCTAGCCGGGCGATCGAGATCGCAATCTACCTTAGCCTTGTCTAAACACACAGGACGACACTACCAGATTCGATCTAAAGCGATACGGAGACGACACAACCGGAAAAGTGGTTCTCGCTGTTCAGTAACACGGAAGTTGAGACAAGAGTGCCACTCACCCTATTCAAACATGAATAATTCACAAAGTACAATATGCAAATTATATCTGGGATTTAGATAAGAAACAATATGGCAGCATAGGCAAATCACCAACAGCTATAAAACGCCTTTTAGCCGGATCACTGTAAAGCACGTGCTATTCCCGTAGTCCATCCCCTGCCGGGCACGTGAGCCAAGGCAATCTCACTTCCGACAATAAACTGGGGTCCGTCGCTTCTTCCTGTCTGCTTTATAGCTACATGTATCTAGCCATAGTATTGTGCAACTACGAAATGAAACCTGGAAATGGCTGTCTACGGCTGTTTTGATACCAATGACGGTTTGTCATTGGAGATAAACATGCATTGTATTTATTGCATAGCAGACTACTTCAGTATGTTTTATCACATCAAAACAACAGAACATGGGCGACATGGTCTGTATTTTTGTCTGCTGGTTCGCTTTACCCGAGATCATGGTTATATGGTAACTAAACTGAAAACTGCAAGTTCCTGTCAGATAAATACCCCTGTTTAACAGATAAATAAATGAATAGATATACTACATTTGATATAGAGCCATCTCTAGCTAACATAAGCCATCCTAAATGCCTCACAGCACACAATAAAAAAAATCAGAAAATTCCAAAGCGTCAACAAAGCAATAATTAGAACTCGAACTCGACTAAACCAGGGTCAAAATATGAACAAAGAAATAATCAGAACTCGAACTCGACTAAACCAGGGTCAAAATATGAACAAAGAGAAGATTAACACGGAGACCCTTAAGAACGTACCGGAGAACAAGACCTTGTGTTCCGTAAGAGTAAGCGTTTTTCTGCTTTCTCGACAAGATATACAATTACCTTTTTTCAATCAACATAAACAGTAACCATTACAATTCTCAGGCATTAGGACTTGTGTTTTCCGGTGCCAACAACTAGTTCTATGCCACCTGAATAATACTTGTTATATCCTTATGTGTATATGTATGCATGCACATGTGTTGAGATGTTTTGTGTTCTATTTATAGTGGGGCCGTGCTTCCAGCGGCATCTTTTATAGTGACTCCACAGTTGAATGTTACAGCACAGATATCCTAACATTCACTCAGGATCATTTTTATGTTACACCTGGGTTGTGGAAGTTGTGTGGGCAGGATAAACTTTTTTCTCTAAATATTCTTAGCCGTCCGAGATTGAATAGCGGTTAACCACTCAACCAACCCGCCCATGATCTCACTTAAAAGTTCAAATAACCGAAAACAAAAGAGAGCAAAACTATGGATTTGACTTTTTATACCGGTCTCGTTGTCTTCTATGCAATAGTAAATATGATTTTAATTAATAAATGTTCTCCTGGACTTTTTCAGAGACTATGGCCATCCCTGAACTACGGTCTAAAACAGGTGCTGCAGTCTAAGTATAATAAGGAGGTGAACGAAGCCTGGAAGAAGGTCTACTTCTACATCGTGGCACACATGAAACGGGGCATGGAAAATCCCGATCTCGATATGGAATACGATCACAGATGAGGTTATTCCGAATGTCGTTTTGTTTAATCACCATCGAACTGACAAACTCGTAAATCGTCACAGATTTCGTGAATGATATAATGTGTGTATGGTTTGAACAGCTGTTAGGTAAATCGTGACGTCATATTTGTCAGTGTTTTGACGTCAAATAGACAATTTGCTGTTTGTGATGTCGTAGAACAATGGACATGTAGTGACAATGGAAATCGATTTCTAATTCTGTAGTTTTGTTTGACAATACATCGTAATGGTTTTCATTAACAAATGTTCCTATCACTACAAAAACAGGTTAATTCCTTCGCCAGGAATACTGTGTACAGACAACTTCAGGTAATGGATGTACCATCGGCAGAAGTACAAGCCAGAGTGGTGTACAAACGACAAAACTGGACACAAACTTCCATTGCATGTGTTAATGTTTGCCAACAAGCTAGTTTTAAAATGTCATTTAGTCAGTCATTTTCCTTGTTAAAATTTGGTTTATAATATTATGACAGCAACAGGACCAATTAAAATGAATTTGATAATATAATTCTTAATCATTAGTTGATCATCGTTTTGTCGTCATCGCATTGTTTATTTCTGTTATTAATATATTTTGTGAAGGCATTTAAACACAAGAAAGGTAGTATAGTTGAATGCGAAATACTATGTGGTCAACATGTGTTATATATACCTAGCTGGCCGTTTTATGATACCTGGTGTTGCATGTGTGCTACTGTATGTTATAGGGCATTGTTTATCTTCCCTGTGTTTCATTCCGTGCATCACGTTTCTATATATTAAGATATATTGTCTATTAATTCATTTTATTTGATATAGATAAAAGTTCTATCAGATATTTTGTTTTGTCTGTCACAGTTTTCTCGGTGTAGAACAAACCCGATCTTGAAGACAATATAGATACTGGTTATGGTGAAGACGTAAATGTTGTGGATCGGAGTGGGTTTAGATAATTCGTTATTCGCTAAATTATCGCCCTGTTTGCAACCAACGTATATATATGTATACATATTACTAAAACCTATTGTATGGAACTGTAATTTGGTCTTTTATGAAGAGGAATGAAGGAGTAATGTCCTGTGTAAGGTAATCACTATATTGTTCATCATAACAACTTGTGTGAATTAATTGAGCTGCATGTAGCTATATTTCTTATTAGGTAGTAAGGGTACATCCGTATTAATATTGGTGTTAAATTTCATCGCGAACGTCACCAATCAGCTGATCAAAGGTCATTTACACGTCTCTTGTTTTTATGTTAAAGACACGCACACTTGTTTTTTATTTTCATAACGTTTTTGATATGCTTATAATGAGGATTGGGGTTGTTTTTATGTTCGCTCAATGTACAATAATTTATAAGTATCAACATATAAGATATTATCTGATGGGCGTTATCATTGAAAGAAAATAATCAAGGAAAGTTATATGAAATGATATAGGGTGTTACACAAGAAGAATTGATATCATTTGATATTTGTTGTTAGTGTATTTCAGAATTTAAGTCAGTAACGTTATTTCGATGTAATTCTTACAAGCTGAACATCGTCGCTGAACTCAGGCTATTGCGACACGAAAAACTGATGTGCAATTTGATTAATGATAGTTATTGACAGTCGTTGGAAACGGCACATTTAATTAGCTTTAACATCATACATATACTAGAAAGCTCTCGACCTTCACAGCTAACAGCCATATTTAGTCAGTGTTAATCTGGCCCTGACTTGTGATAATGACGTACAATATGTTATTTTTGATGTTAGTTTTCATGATAAATTCAACTTCGAGTAGGCGATAATTATATGCGTACGATAAACTGTAACGAAACGTTCATGACATTATCAGCTTTTATTGGAAATAGTTAACTGTGTGTTTTCATGTTGAACTTGACCTGGCGAGTTTGTACTATTTTTTCAGTGATATAATTCGCATGTTGAGACGACAGAGAACAAATAAAATTCGGGAATAAATGTTAGTTTAAATAGCGTGTATATGGTTAAATAACTGTTGTGAGTTATAAAAGTGTTCATTTGAACTCATTTTTAACATTGTTGTCATCTATAAGTCGAAACAATATATCATTACATCATACGTGTATCTCATCATCAGAAAGTAACTTTGTCATCAGATATGGCCCACATAAGGTATCTACAAGGTATATCCCGTATAGTCTTTATTGCTTCACGTGTCACAGTACAAATAGTGTAACGTGTTTTCATTGGTTGTAATGCTCGATGTTATAAATATGATGTGCGTCAAGGATTTGGAATACGATATGATGTAATGGAGATACTTGACAATGATATCACTTGCATGAAAGGCCGTATACACCAAATCATCATGAATGCAGCGAAATATATATATTAAACACTTTTTCTGTCCACATGTATGTAGACCTAGATTTTAACCATTTTGTCGCATTATTATCAAGGGATCATAATTCATTATGTTTTATCGACTATTTATTAACATGTATAGGAACAAAATGCCAGAGGATAAGATGGGACTTTACAAATATAGTAAACAAAGTAGAAGGAAAGCATTTTTATAAATAAAATACAAAAAACAGGACAACTTTATTATTAACTACAAGAAACCATTTATGATTAAATTATTTTTCCCTTTCGGTTAGGATATCTGAGTAGAATATAACCTATCAATTATTACATTGCACATGGAACCACACGCGTACAACTGATTTGGACCAAAGTAATGCAGATGTGTTTTTCATGAAAATATAGGAAACAATATCAAATGGAATTTTTTGCAGTGTGGAAATGTTTATTTATTATGTATCTATTCTTTCAATAAAATAAGCGCGAAAATATCATAAGGTCAATAATATATATTGAAGATGAAAAGAATATGAAGACGTCAGAACTATTGCTGTCGTGTTTTGTATATTAAGTTTAAACATAAGTGAACGGGATGTGCAGTGGATACCGCGCTCTCTTTTCACCAAGGTGACTAGAGTTGTGAGTATGAGGTCACATGACCATCCTCCTTGGTGATTCGTCATAGTTTTCGCACATATTGGCACCATCTTCGCCTTAGCAACAGCCTATGCGAATGATTTATATAAAGTGCATATAAGATGTCTTATAATTGATATGAAATTAAAATTGTTGCGACACCTCTAAAATTAAAGGGCCACAATACGGACATTTCCACACACAAAAACTCCCATTTGAACAGTATTTCTACATGGACCTTGTACACTTAGAGAAGGTATGCCCATATCAGGTTTGGTTCAATGGAACGGTAATTGTAGCATTTTTTGCTAGTATACCTCTATCTGTAATAAGGAAACACATGAAGATATGTTTCATCACCTGTTTCTTGATCAATTTTGTATATTGTATCAAAATATGATTTGAAATAAAGTTTGTATCAACATCAAATAGCGTACATAAACATCTGTTAAAACCAGACCGGAGCCAAACTATTAATGGAGTGTTATTTGCTTTTTAGCTCTTGTTCGGCAACAACAAAGCAAAGGATACATTATATTCAAACGTCATACTGGGCAAGATGACAACGACTGAAATACCTTTTAAATAGTGGATAATTGGCTTAAAGAAATGCCAATGATAAAACCAATTTGTTTCAAGTTACACACTTTGGGAATCAGTATAAACTAATGTGTTATTTATTTACTAAATTGTTGTTGTTTTTTTTGACATATTTATGCACATTTGAAAGTGAATATAAGTCCTGAAATATTTCTATGATAGGATATGTTATTTGATAAGAACTGTCCGACGTAATTTGTTTACGGCTGTAATTATTTATAACCTCCTGAACAGTTCGTGTTTACATATTTACTAAACCTTGCAATGTAACATACTGATGATATAAACACTTTAATTTTATAGAAGACGCTGTCTAATACTTGTTGGGCTATACATGTAACAGACTACGGTCAGATATTAAACAGTTGATAAGCTTGGTTCGGTTACCGCGGGGGTACATAAAGGGAAAAAATCAGAGAAAACCGAAGCGTCAGCAAAACCATAATCCGAACTCAAAATCAAATAAACTGGAGATAATAAAATAGAGAATACCAAAGGATCAACAAAACCACAATTCAAAATCAAAATCCATTAATCCGTCACAAAAAAAGAAGAGAATACCGAAGCGTTAACAAAATCATTATCCGAACTCAAAATCGATTAAACTAGGGACACGATATGAACAAAGAAAAGATTTACATGGGGACTCTTGTAAGCGTACAAGAGAACAAAAGCACGTGCTCCGGAAGGGCAAATGTCTTCTGCTTCATCGACGACACCCGCCATGTAAATCCTGGAATATGAACAACAGCAAAAAGTTACACGTAGACCATTGGAGAAGTTCAAGAGAATACGATCAGGTGTTCCGAAAGAATAAGCGTAAGAGTAAAAGTGAACAACAAAGCATAAACCAACCTACCATGAACCCGCATTTTTGAATATTAATTTAGCTAAGGTGTTCTTCCCTTTGAAACAATGCATATTGTTTAATGTATTGGTACGTTAGACATATATAACAACAATCATTTATTGCTATGGCAGAGTTTCTGATTATAAAAGGAAATCCTATGTTTAATTATGTACAAGCTATAGATGCATTTGTTCCTCTATATATTCAGCGTTGATACACAGCTAACTTCTAAACTGTTTCAAAATGCCGTTCGCATGGTCTGTCTTAATTTCTTGTAGATTTGTCGAACGTGCTTACAAACAAATATATGATCTTGAGAGGCAACTTAAACATGACATCTTGCTAAATACGTATTAGTGTAAACACTCCCTCAGATACGATAGAGACTTTTTTCCAAATAAAATCAGAGAATACCGAAGCGTCCACTAACCCATAATCCTAATTCAAAATCGAATAATAAAGGCAAAATATGAACAAAGAAAAGATTTACAGAGATCTTTGTACAATTACAATAGAACAATAAACCAGTTGTTCTGGAAGAGTAAGCGTCTTCTGCTTCGTCGACGACACCCACCATGTAAATCTTGGTCACATCCAAGTAAACATCAAGTCCTCAAAGTGAAATCAAACTGGGGCATTATTCTAGGTTTACTAGTAAGCATATTTAAAAACGTCCACATTTATATTATTCATAAAAAAAGAATACCGAAGCGTCAACAAAACAATAATCCGAACTCAAAGTCGATTAAACTAGGGGCAATATACGAAAAAAGATCTACATGGAAACCTTTTTAAAAGTAGGAGCGAATAAGACCATATGTTCCAGGAGAGTAAGCGCCTTCTGCTTTATCGATGACACCCGCCATGTAAAGCTTTGTCACATCCAAGGCTACAGAATATCCGAGGATATTGGCTGGCGGGGTTTCATAGTGACTACTATTTGCCTATATTCTGTAGTTTGACGTTTCTTTGTTAAATGGTTTAATACACATTTTAAGTAAGAATTTGAACGTCTTTTAAACTATTGAAATGAAGATCATTTATTAACAACTTTGGTCAGATCAAGTGAACAAGCTTCGTAAACAGTCAGTAGCAGTTGATCCTAATGATACGGAGACAAATCATTGTACACAGACACATGTATAAACTAAAAGGAGATGTTATAAAATATTTACAAAACGACCCAGTTAAATGCAGTTTCGCTCAACTGTCACACAGGCTCATATTGATCGTCTGTGTCAACTGTCAGACGGATATGTTCTCCCAGTACTAGTGTAACTAACGATACATCAGGGGCCACAGGCAATAAACGGCATCAAAGTGCAGCCAGGAGACGCGCACTTCCGTGACGTGTTACTCCACACAAATAACTCACTTTTATGTAGCAGAAAACAAAATGATTTTAAGCACTGTTCGTGACATAGCGTCCAAATTACGAATGTAAATTTAGATAATAATTAAATTGAAGTGCAAAATTGATTTGTTTACTCCAAGACAAAACATATATAAACCCTCATTGCCTGGTATAATAAAACAACAAATTCAATAAGTAATTAAAAAGGTTTCAACAATTGTAATGTAGGATATAGCAGGACACACAAGGGAGATCACACTCACACTTCAATGTATTCTGTGTTAGTTTGAGGTAGCATATATGGCAGATACAGTCAAACCTCGATGTTTCGAACTTTGCGGGACCGTCGTGAAAACTTCGAAACATCGGGACTTCGACTTATGAATATTGAACATCGAACATCGACATGTAGGCCTATATGTATATATGAACTGTACATAAGAAGAACCAATGCGGTCCTAGTGTAACGTAACACAGGCTAAGAAATTGTAGACTAACATTTATAAAAAAAAAAATAGTATATTAAAATACACACTATAATGTTTTTAGTACTAATATTAATACCCGGCCTTCTATGACTCTGCCCCGGCCGTGTATTATGCGGTAGAAGGGTATGAGCGAAAAATCAGAAAATACCAAAGCGTCAACAAAACCATTATCCGAACTCAAACTTGATTAAACAAGGGACAAAGCAGGAACAAGGAAAGATTTAAAAGGAGACTCTCTTAAAAGCACAAGAGAATAAGACCAGGTGTTCCGGAAGAGTAAGCGTCTTCTGCTTCATCGACGACACCAGCCATGTAAATCTTGGTCACATCTAAATAAGCACCAATTCTCAAAATGAGAACCGAGCCATCATTGTCATCACAACAAGCAAGCACACTCATAAGCCAACTCAAAAACGTCCATCTTCACGAAAATCTCGATATTCAGAGCAAGCCCTAGACATATAAACCCCCAGGATTGAGAAGGAGGATGTTACTATCAAGAATGGGAAAGTTCAGGATAGGAAAATCGAAATCGTCACGTTTATCATACAGCTATAGTTTAAGTAAAAATCGAGGTAAGAAGCTGATGTAGGAGAATATGTTGCGTCTTTAATCTCAAGTTCAGTAGGGTATATACGATCGACTAGGTCAGCAAACTTCTTGTTGCTTTTTTACCTGAGCGTGCCTGATATATTCCAAGGATGTAGAGAGCGTGGTTGCACAAGGGTAAACGTCTAAAAAAACAGGTAAGATTTATTAAGGAAGTGCCTCCGTCTAAACTCTGAATTCGTGTATATGTCTGTGAATGTATGTGTGTGCTGGAGCCAGGGGATGTTGGTATTTGTCACCTTATGATAACGCCGATCTGATACTGACTATATAGTGCTGCCTCACAAATGATTAAAAGAATATATATTCTTTTCACTGCCCGCGACCTGCAAAGGAGCAAATACAGGGAACAATCAGACACAATTATATGATAGGATAGTTTCTACGAAAACGTGGTCGATTGATTCTCGTTCTGATGTAGCCGGATTGTTTTGAAATAAAGCAATTTCTGTTTCAGCATAACCGACGCCATGTCGTAGCATATATTACTTTAATATGAAGTAAAACAAAAAGCGTCAACGTTTTATAGACAAATACATTGTACATGTATTCTCTGCTACAACACAATGACTATTTCGTAGGCCGTATATGAAAAGTTGGCAGTGCTAGGTTAATTAGGCTTCATACAAAAAACACTAACCATGTAAAGAAGAGCAGCAAAGTCGGCAAATTAGAGAAAATGACTAGCGTGAAATGTATTTGATATAAGGTCCCGGTCCTTGGGAATGTTTGTAATCCATCAACAACCCAGGGGAGCGAACTCTAATACGTATTTACTTAATGTGCCGTTCTGAGTGGTTTGCACTGTTAGGCAGAAACTGACACTGTACATCCTGATTCTGCGACAGCACGAGGCAGTACAATCCATTATAAGCCGTGATGAACATGATGAATAGCAAATATAACTCACTTAGATCGCGTCGTTTAACCTTCAATTCACAAAGAGACTTGACCATTACGTCCAGTTGTGGTAGGGGACGTACATGTTTGATCATCTCGTGATGCGTAGATATGTATTATTGTCCCATTTGTAAGACTATTTGACTATGTGGCGGTTTTTTTATTAATAAGTTTCTGCATCATGGATCGTCATAAACAAGATGTCTACTGACACATACAATGTCATTGGTCCAGATATATAATAATGTAACACAGATATTAGTTGCACGACGTGACTTGGTTAGGATGTCTATAGATCGTAAACTATTCTACCCGTGGTGATAAGCAGACTCCGCCGATACTACATGGACACGGTACCTGAATTAGTTCTACAAACATTATTACTTACTTACCCATGCCACTGTGAAAGAATCAAACAAGAAAGAATTACTTATCTTGTCCAAAAGCTGTTGGTTACTTTTCTCCAACGTTGTATTTCTACATGTTTCGATATAGTAGAATTATCGATTTTCGTTCTCCGTAAATTAACATTTAGTGGTACTAATGTGGCTTAGTCTCTGCGAAAATGTGCAGTAAAATATATATTTGGCTCAGCTTTTTCGTCGACAATCTAGATATGGTGTTTCCTAATTTGTATTGCTGATGCTTGTTCCGCTGTCTTTACACGGAACGCAATAGAACAGTATAGATAACACAACAATGTTATAGTACGTAATCAACCTGTCAAATAACTGCCGATATTTGATGTGTTTGTCACCAAATGGAAACGTTCACATCTATTGTTAACGGCGAGACACGAAGAGGCGGCATTGCATTATTGCAGTTTCAATGGGATGGCACTCTCTCCTTTGGTTTATACTCATTTTGCTGCTGAGACGTATTAATCACTTTTGAATTAGTACTTTAGCATAGATTCTGAAAGTAGCTTTGCTTTGGAGGAAAAATTTCCCAACAGACTGTTGGCAATCCCATGGGAACAAACTGTGTTCCACTCTTAGCTGACTTGTTTTCATACGAGGCGTAATTTGTGGAAGAGCTAATCAGGACAGGTAACAAAAATCTTGCCAAATCTTCACTTTCATTTTTAGATATATCGATGATGTGTTGTCTATAAACAACACCAAAGTTTGCTGACCATGTCGATCGTATATACCTTTCGGAACTTGAAATAAAGGACAAACTCTTCTACATCAGATGCTTACATTGATCTCTACGTAAACTATGACTAACACGGACAGCTTACTAATAATCTGTATGACATACAAAATGATTTCGATTTTCCGATCGTGAACTTTCCTTTTCTTGATAGTAATATCTCTATTCACAGGCACAGGGATTCGAGAGATGCAGGTTGATGAAGACTATGTGGTCGCCATCTTTTTCTCTTTGAGAAATATCCTTTATCTATGAGTGATATGAAGATGGAGGTTTTTGAGTTAGCTAATACGTGTGCTTACTTGTTGTAATTGACAGTGATGACTCGGTTCTCATTTCGAGGACTTGATGTTTACTTGGGTGTGACCAAGATTTACATGGCGGCTGTCGTTGATAAAGCAGAGGACGCTTACTCTTCCGAAACATCACCATGTGAATCTTTCCCGTTTTCGTATTTTGCCCTGAATTTAATCGATTTCGAACTCGGATTATGGTTTTGTTGTCGCTTTGGTAATCTCTATGTTTGTGGATTAATTTAACTTAATTTTAAATCCCTCTTTACCCTATAGTTGAAACATTATTATTAATAAATATGTTTTTCTTCAATTACCTGTTGTGGCATACTTGCAAAAGCTGCTACATTATGTTATAATTCTAACTGATTCGGGTGAATATGGTCACTTGCTGAGTATCTATTGTCAATGTACTCATTGCAATTCGACATGGCCACCTGTATCCAATCCAAAAAGGGTACATATATAATAATTAGTGAGTGGTTATGTATGATGACACGAGGATATCACTTTTAATTTGACTGCATTTGGTTTCCCACATTTCACGGTATGTTATTCATACATCAGATGTATTTTTTTTAAATCTAATATGCCTTCTTCTATTGTTAAGACAGCAGTAAAAATAATTTGCTTTTTTTATCATTTTGTTTCTGAAAGTCCGAAATATGACCTGAAGTGTGGTAGCCATGATTGGAACAAAAGTGTATACAGAGTACCAACTGACACATTTACATCAGTATCAGAGGTTACTGTCTACGTAATGCATAGACAATTAAATGATTTACAAAACTAATGATCTACTCTGATTTGCTATATGTTATATCTACATCTTATGGTCATTATGATAAAAATAGAACTTTTCAATCCATATTGACATAATTACATAATACATGTAAAGGTCAAATTGTAATGTGCTAGGTTCTTGGGCATGTGGGACTGGCAAATTAAAAGGCGGATCAGGTCACCAAAGCGGAATTGTCATTACCGTTTATCGGTTTTAAATTTAACTTTACAAATTTTAACCATTTAAATGAAAGTTTGAAATCTCGCTGTTCTCAGATGAAAAAAAATGAAACCAAGGTGTAGACACAAATTACATTGAATTATAAACTTGCAATTTGTGAATAGTACGACGCCGAGACGAGGTTATCCATGTCCGTTTCCTGTTGGGTCTTTCATACATTACCATTCATATTTACATAATTACAGTAATTAAAACATTTTTATTAGACTTAACTGAACTTTTACAACCACCGGATAGCTGTATTTGATTTTTTGTGAAACAATTATTATCTCAAACATTTTAGACTTTCTGAATACGGAAGGTATGTTCCAAAAGATCTAACGCGAGTCTTTTGTAACTGGGTAGTTTTTTGACGTTATTGAAATCCTTCTACGTATTTATTTCACAATTTCTTTGATGTTGTTTCGTTTTCCCATTGGCCTTACTAGCCTTTTCAATGTTG
This sequence comes from Mimachlamys varia, assembly GCA_947623455.1. Classification (NCBI taxonomy): domain Eukaryota; kingdom Metazoa; phylum Mollusca; class Bivalvia; order Pectinida; family Pectinidae; genus Mimachlamys; species Mimachlamys varia. Next base: position 29,815,762 of record OX392528.1, on the reverse strand, counting down.
GTGCGTCATTAAGAATATGATAATAAAAAGCATTAAATAGTAAACAACAAAAACGCACAGACTGTATAAAGTTACTATCGTTTTTAGAAAGGGCTAGTAATTATTCACTGGATTTGTTAAAAAGCTCCATCATTATACAGTATAGGACCGTGTTATCTTGATATTCACTCCAGATACGTCTGCTTTCAAAAGCATGTGCTTCTAGCTTCGTTTTTATAGGTCATGATATCATCCGATGGTTTGTTTGGTTTGTTTCTATTATTACATCCTGTTAACAGCCAGTCATTTAAGAACATGTCAGGTTTTAGTGGTGGAGGAAAGCCGGAGTCCCTGGAGAATAAACACCAACCTACGACCAGTCACTGACGACTGCGAAACAAAGGCTATGAATCCGTACTCCAGATATGGAGGATCAGTGGTATATTAAACACTTTTACCGGGGCTTTCTCTGAACGCCAATGTTTTTAACAGTAGGAGCTGTGGTCTCGGGGAAACAATAAAAAGACAATTTCATATAAGCTGCCCCTTTTCACCCGGAGTGTTTACTTCAGATTTACCTGTGTCCACTCAACACATATGTCATTATATTTAATGAATGATCATTTTGAAAACTCAAATATTTCTTTGTTGAACAATCAGCACTAAAATCCAATCTGATTAAAATCATATCTTGATCCCCGCGCCGTTCAGTAAACTTCTCTCTGCTGTGTTAAGATCTGAGGAAATCCCATAGGGGGTCACGTCCCGATGACCTGTTGCAATTAGCAAATTAAATTACTTCTATCAGAATCTTGAAGGTGAAATTTTGAGGCAATAAACTTGTATAATCGCATTTGTCCGTTTAGTCATTTCTTCACCAAAAGGTTTATGCGGAATAATGTGACGAAATGACTTGCTGCAAGATGACAGGTCATTGGAAAATTATTTTACCGTAAGTAAAGAGGCGACAAAGGTCATCTGAACGTGACCTCTTATTGGAAGTTTCAAATCCTTGTAAAACGGAGTGAGAACAAGGATCCGTATTTTAATCAGATCGCACTAAAACGTTGATTCATCACAGTGGATGACTTAGCATTAAATCCAGGGATACGCCCTTTCACTACTTCGCCAGCTTAACTCCACATTATGCGATTCTAATGCCTTCATCAAAACATCAAAAATGTATAACATGAAAACATATAAAATATGTACACGTTAGTGTGTGAACATTGGCTGTTTTGTGTGATAATGTTATATTTACAATTCACAACAATTTAGACAAATTAAACTTAACTTTTGGTTACAAAACTATACCGGAATGAAAATAGTTAGGAACATGACAAAAACATAAAAAAAGACTGAAATTTGTCTTCCTTGCTTTCAAGATGAAGTCGACCAGTAATATCATGCCTGTCATAAAGCTCCTTTCCGACCATGATATTCAAAATTGACGTAATCATAAACAATATTATATTATGCTGATAACAGTAATCTTAATTTTAGATTATTTGTTTTAAAGGCCCAATATACGTAACTTTCGGCAAAACTTAAAGCGAAAATCAAGCCTAATAACTTATTATATTTATAGATTTAGCTAAGATTAACTGATATCAGCAATATTCAAGATGAATTTTTTCGCGGTTACCGGTACAGCAGCAGTTGAAACACACTATTTGTAAATACGCGTCCATTTCGAACCGTCTTCTACCTTCGGTTTGTTGTTGAAGTGGGCCCCACCTGACTTATTTTTAATCCTTTGCATTTTTTTCTCCTGAATTTCTTGTTAGTTACCGCTCAGGTTTACTTCGTTTTAGGCTTATTTTTTCATGGTTATCAACTGGATTTTTTTTCAGAATTTTTCAGAATCACGAAAATTTGCCTGAAGTTACGTATATTGGGCCTTTAAATATTCTTCAAAATTGTTACAATACAAAATACTATTGTATCATATCACAAATGTTTCCCTTCTTTACGAAATTACTGATTGAAGTTGTGGGGGAGGGGCCCAACATGTATATTGTACTTCAACATAACACAATACGAGAACAATAACTAGGGAGACCTCACCTCAACTACAACATGGACGTTGTACACTTGATAAAATAACAGAATGATAACCGCAACAAAATACGATATAATCCTATATTGAAACGAATATCAGCTTCGACTATAAAATCGGGTCAAAACATTGAAAGTGCAAAATCATTCATGGAATTTCAATAAAGACTAATTGCAATATGGATGGTTCGGTTACATTAACCAGTAACGAACTAATGTATTATCTTAATGATTGTCACGCCACGAGGAAATATGCACGAGAATTACATGTTTACAATGCCACATGGGTGACCAGTACGACGTAGGACATCCAAGTACCACCGGATATTAGGAGGAAATTGGATGGTAAGGAGATGGTTAGGAGAGGGATTGGACGAGGTAAGCAAAATAGGAAATATGGCGGACTGTTAATGAACCTGTACAAAGGACATCGCATATATCAAAGAAACCTGTATAATAGTATGTGGGATATAGAACAGGGTGTAATTAAGACAAGGATATGACCAATAAACAACAACTTGCAAATGTAATATCAGTTTCATCATCCTGAAATCTAACCCTGCCCGCGTTCGTTGAGAAGGTTAAATCAATAATGTAAATAGTATGACCATCCTTATACAAAGGGATTAAAAACATGTTGTTTCATGACAAGTGTATTATTGCATACAAAGTGCAGCCTATTGTACCATAAAGTTCAGACCGGGGACTATATGATCGAGGGAAGACGGCTTACGAAATACGTTACTGTTACTGACGTATGGAACAGTTATGTTTATCTGGTAATAGAGATAGCTGGACCTTCTTCAAAGTTCATATGGAGTTCAACAAGAGAACAACACGGGATCAAATCATCAAATAACAAATCAATGCTCGTTGAACGACGATCTTCTTCAATCACTTACATAAAACCCTACCAAAGCATCCATTAATAGCGTTTAACGAAGTAAAGATAGAAAATGCCAGTTTATTACCCGCAATGCCACAGATGACTGAAGGACAGCATCAACATAAAGGCTAACATTTAGGCGTATTCATTAAAAAAACGATTATAAGCTGAAGGTTTAACAACAAATCAGTCTCCTCTATGAATTCTCTGTTACACCCTCAGAGTAGCTAGCGATAAATATTCTCCCATCCTATTGTTTCAGTCACCGTTTGTTTGTGAACAGAAACTTTGTGGTGTATCCAATTTATAACACTACGATTCAGCGCGTACTGATTTGCAGAAGGGTGTCTGTCACTTAGGCCAAAAAGCTGATATGATCTTATTAAAAAAGTAGACAAACGAATTGAATTAGAGATTGATATTGAAAAAAATAACAACTACGAAACCTGATTTTTTACCTTAAATCCTTTTTTTGTTAGTTTCGATTGTTTTGCGATGGTATTTTGTGGGGCCATGGAAAGTCTTGTTCCGTATTAAGACTACATGAATATAAATTTATTAATTATGTCGTGTTATGTACGTTTTCTAAACACGGCCGATTGTTTTACCTGAACTAAATGACGAGCGTGGCTAACAGTTTCTTCATTTCGGTGTTACCTGTGATCAGTGATGTATTACCTTGGCAAAGATCAACAAACATGGATTCGCAATATATTTAAAGACCGCGGGATCATGGAGATTTATTTAAATACATCCACGGCTTATATTTAAACAGTTCGAAATTCGAATTAACACTTGAAAAACTCATCAAAGTGTCAACAACAAATATATATCAACTAATGCCACACTTCCTCCAATACCAAATTGTTGTTTATAATGTTAGCATATGTGTGTGTAACGTCATCTTTTATGATAGGGGATGGCAGATACTGCTGGTGGATTTTTGTAGTCCCCAAGGATTGCTGGAGCCGTAGACGTAGCCTCCATAGCCGTAGTTTTCTCATTTGAGTAGTGGTACGGTACATTTCGTAGTACACGGTTTGAAATTAGACAGAACTTTAAATTTACTTCTTTTATAAATTAAGGGTTTTTATGAACCTTACCCTTCGGCTTCTACATTAGTTAAAATTATTAGATTCCCATCTTTTGGCCCCTAGCATCACTGAATAAAAACAACTGTATGATGCAGTTATAGTCAATGTTTCGGAATACTGTATCTATTACTATTTAAAAGATGCAGCATATGTGCGTATTACATCATATGTTATGTCTACACAAATCATGACTGACAAGTGTATATAATTGCTATGTAAACAGTTAATTTTTTAAAATATATATTGTTGTTATTACAAACTGGTATTTGGACTGATGTCCACTTTATTGTTCATCAATGACAATCAAATATAATATCATTTTGTTTATGTCATTATACACTACCAATAGGTTCACCTTAACGTCGCAGGTTCGAGGCCTACGTGGGATAGTTGCACGGTACTGACCGCAGGTTTTCTCCGGGACCCCCGGCTTTCCTTCACTTACAAAATACGGCACGTGCTTACGTGACCATAACTGTTTTAATACAATTTTATTAAGTACAATACAAACAAACAAACCAAAGTATTTATATCAAATTCATATCTTATAAATAAGTTGAAGACAATCCTGATAGCCTTTTCGATATACATTCTTTTTTACGACCATTAGGCGAATCAAGGTCCGTTAGAATATTTAAGATGGCAGATCACAATAAACAACGGAAGCATGATAGATACAGAAGGTCTAGACTACCTATAACTAATGAAGCACTTATATACAGAGAATGCTACCCTAAACTGAGGTCCACATGTGTCTTTACCATAACTCACCTTTATGTATTATTGACACATACTTTAATGTAGCATAGCTTTAAACTTTAATCGAATGCCCAATTGTAAAATTAATACATCACATACTAAGGTACGTTTTAGTATATAGGGAAATGCTTTTTGAAAGCATTTTTTGTCTAACTCTTACCTATATTTGTTACATAACAAGTGCTCTGGATTATCGATCTACAACTATAAGTGCATTTTCCTTTCAATAACTTAAGTAGTTGGACATTTTGCATATTTTCACCTGTAAGACTTAAGCTATGCTTAGCACCTGGACCAGGAATCTGAAAATGTTTGCTATTTGTGTGTGTTAGTAAGTTATCAAATTGTTTGATAAAGTCAAAGCATTATATTACAAATATTTTTTTTTATATCGAAAGGCATTTTTTTCAATACAATACTTAAATGAGGTAATACAACATGTTAAATGTTTGTTGTATAATAATATAACAACGCGAAATTAACTATTTACTTTGTATATATATTTTTTTCTAATTGTGATAAAAGAAAATGGTATTAATCTAAAACTATTTTTCTCTTTTCTAACTGTGAAAAACAAAATGGACATATTATAATACCATCACTAGGTATGGTTTCAAAGATGAATTCTGTGAAAGAGATATTCTTCGAGATATTTCCATTTACCCTTTCAAATGGTTTACAAAATAATTGATATCCTGATTTTGTGCCATGTAAAACACCCCCCGTGTTGCTAAACATTTCAAGATTTCGAGATCTTTTTATTACGCTCTGACACACTTAACAGTGAGTAAAGAGTTCAAACAATAATACACCAATGCAATAACATGACGAAGAGAGTAGATCACACATGGACATACTCAACATTATTTCATAGCACATATTATACTCTACAAAATCATCCTTATATATAATGTGAAACATTGCAGTTTCGATGTACACAATTAATAAAAACTGAAACTTAGTTTGTCAATGGGCTGGTGACATTCACAAGTATGATCAAGCTCGTCCGTATTAGCACCTTAAGCTCTTCCGGATAAACGAGAATAACGTACATACATGTTCCGGGGAATACACAGTAATTATTGTGTAGTAAATATTTAGAACCGTTCGCACGACTCCCTATCACCCGACGACAGAGAGAACAAATCTGTCAATCAATCTGATATGAATGATTTTTTCTCAGTAATAAATTCAGTGAATGGGAATGGTCGGTTTGATCTCCGGTCCGGTTTCCGTTCCCGATGTATACGACAAATACGTGTACTAGCGGACAAGTTACTTCAATAAAACTCTAAATATTCTTATACCTGTCATAGTAAATTTGAAATGTATATATCTGATAATTTAAGGTCAATTTCGACCTCTCCTACAAGTGAAATGATTTGTTGACGAGATTTGGGCTGGTATGACAAACTTGTTCCTTAAATGTACAGGTAAGTAATCAGCTACCTGTATGTTATCGGTCCTACCTGTACAGGTGATTTAGGGCGTGGATCTAGGGGCCCTAATGACTTACACAACAAACCTTGGTCCCACATAATAATGTATACGTATTGTGTAGTAAGAAAAATATCAGAAGAGAAATTGAAACTATTAAATAATCTTTGAAACACATCATTAATATATACGGGTGCCTTAAACACCACATATTCTTAATAAAGGCAGACAGATTGGTTATCAGGTTCATTCAGTTTTATTATTTCAAATGTAAAAATTACACGTGTAGTCTATTGATCGAACTGTGTAAAACAGTGTATGTGCCGTTTTACATTTTAATTGTATCATAAAGACACGCATGTATATATAGACCAATGCGTATGTTAGTGATTTAAATACTAACTGGTATACTCAGTTTGTATTAAAATGCCTTGAATACTTTCCGTACTGAAATTTTTCGTGAATATGCCCAGAACATTCTTTCAGAGACACGTCGTCAAATGCTTGTTATGGGAATAGAATACGTATTTATTAACATTGTGTTGACTATACAATTCATTGACACATTAAATACATTTATTTAAATAACACAAACCACACGGGAAACTAGCTAGGGGGCATTGGTCTTTTAAAGACGACTTCCACTTAATCACTTAATTAGTTTGGAAAAAGTAAATTTATCAAATTATGTAAGAAAAAAATATTGACAATGAAACAAACGTCATTTTTAATATAAAGCTGTCATAGAATTGTCAATATGACATATTGTGTCCCTGCCAATGTTGGAGAGAGCCGTTATAAATTGTCCACTTTATACTACCTGTTTATGAAATTGGGGCTTAGAACTTTGGTAACGTGAACGACTTGTTACTTGTCAACGTGCATTAGTCAAACGCCGTACAGCTCCGCCAGTTTGTATATAGAAAACCTTTTCTCTCGGTGTGTAACTTTCCATTCACCTCTGCCCGTCATATCGCCTCGCTGATACGCTATGAAATGCCGTCAATGTTATCTTATAAGACCCTACTAACAAAACTAATATACAGTCTGATAAATTAACGGGAATGGCAACACACGGGTCAGGAGTTTGAATATCTACTTTATACAATTGAATTTACATTCAAATTGTAATCAGTTATATACTAACTACATACATACGACACAGGTATGGTACCAGCATGGCACACGTTTGGTGCGGTGTCAATCTAGCGATCATCAAACCGCTACCGTTAGAATCACCCTGTGCTACTTCAAGGTGTAAGAAAAGCTAACGGTGCTGCCTCACCTGTGGGACCCGTGATATCACTAACAGCCCGTGGACTAAAGTATTACACGTACAATCGCTAGCTAGCACAGAGCACGTAGATAACATTAAAACGATGGAATGGTCATTACGAGATGTCGTGCTCTTTGATGTATGTTGAGATACAAATTTATTGCGGTGTAGTATCAACAGAAAAGGCCAGTTTAAGGACCCACTAACACAATCAATAGTATGTGATACATATAAAATGTGTGTTTCACATCTTCCTTAGAAGTAGTACCGAACAAAATATGTTACTTAAAGAGTGGAACTTGGGAAAGTGTTATTAACCATGGTATGGGATGTACAAAAGAACGTTCACAGCTCCTGCCTGGCACCTGTCTGCTGGTGATAGGTTTTGTGTTGATAATAACCGGAGTGGCATCTGCTCACTGGTGTCACTCGGAAGACAAAACTGTTTATATTGGACTTTGGGAAATATGTTTCCTTGTGAAAGCATCGGAAGTTCAATGTTTCGAGTTCCGTGAGCGGGATTATACACCTAGTAAGTATCGCACCATTGATAAAAATGTGAAAAGGGTGATATAGTGGACAGAAAACAAATGCCATGTTGTCATACATATTAATTGACACTATTTTTTACATATTGTCTCATCATAGGGACATACTTTTATACATAATATAATTTGCATACTGTAACACATTGTGTCATACAGCAATATGTTATCATACTGTTATACACTGTCATGTACATTGTCAAATATTGTAATGCAATGTCATACAGTCATGCATTTATACATTGTCAAATATTGTAATGCAATGTCATACAGTAGTTATACATTGTCCAATATTGTAATTTAATGTCATACAGTCATGTAGTTATACATTGTCCAATATTGTAATACTATGTCATACAGTCATGTAGTTATACATTTTCAAATATTGTAATACAATGCCGTACTGTTCTGTAGTAATAGATCGTCCAATATGCTAATCCAAGCCATACTAATACACGTGTAGCACATTGCCATATTGATACAATTTAGTTTAATTTACTTTTAAATTCATAAATTTAAGGGGTTTTACGCATCTGGCCCTTCTGCTTCTACATTAGTTTAGAAATTTTGGATTCCCATCTTTTGGCCCCTAGCATCACTGAAGAGTCCTATGAGGACAAAACAGCTGTATGATGCGGTTTAATTCATTGTTTTCGGCATACTGTATCTATTACTAAATTTACAGGATGCTACATATGTGTGTGTTACGTCATCACTTATAATGTCTTATAATTCTGTTACATATTGTGCCATCGGAGCAGGCTTTTATTCTTAGATAATAAGTTCAATGGTCATATACAACTGTAGGGTGATGTATACTGTAGTATGTCATGTCATACTATACAGAGTGTTGAATAGTTATTTGTCGTGTTATTTTGCATGATTGTTTATCACACGATGTAAAACATTGTTTTAGAAAAAAAGATACAGTGACATAAATTTACATAATTATGCTAAAATAGATTAAGAAACATAGGGTCTCAAACATGGATCCTAGATATTAGATATATATCCTCTCTTTCATAAATTTCCAGAAAAGGTTGACACATTTATATCACATCAATTAAACAAGATATCTTTTTCGTTAGAAAAAAGACCTAAAATTATCACTATTATAACTATAGAATATGTTGTTCAATGGTTTAGTATTTTAATTTGAGAATAATTATGTGGTTTAATTGTTTAGTACTTTAATTGGTGAATGTGTGGTTTAAAATGGCTTCTGTTATTTTTTTATTCCACAAAAGTACGTTCTTAAATTGTGATCGAGTGTTTCATTTTACGAATAAAATGTCACCCGTGGTCATGTAAAAGCATATTTTCATATATTTTAGCTTTTTAACAGAGCATGTGTAACAATAATCTATTCTATATAAGACTTGTCAAATTGTTACAAAGACTGGTCAGAAGACAGAATAAAGAAAATTGGTAATTAACTTGAAAAAAGACCCATATCATTCGTTCGCTGCTAAAAATAATTACATACAAACTATGTAACTATTACAAAGAAGAAATATGTATGGTTTAAGAGAATGCATTGGTGCATGTGTTCATTAAATTACAATTTGAGTAAAAAATCAAATAATGAAATAGTGTTAAAATAATAAAACACATCTGTATCTGAAACTGCTTCTGATGCAGAACGGGAGACAAATGTTGAATCAGAGTAATGGTAAGTAATACTAAATTGGCAATTACGATATTTTGTATTGTTTATCTATGGAATATACTTTAAACATTTAAAAGTGAAAAATGCAAATGACTTTTCACGGTAGGAACTGTATTGTCTTTAAAGTATATCACACAACCACAGTCTATAGGACTCTTCCGATGTCTGACACATATTGAGTTTGGACTTGATGTCACGACTTCGTGTTCTTTTACGCTTTCCTCTATATAATGTAGCAATTTAACTACTGTCAAATCCTATATTTTTTGTTGGGCTCAAATCAAATCTTAAAAATAAAATTATTAACATTTCACGGTCACTTGATTTAAAGGATAAGGTCAATATATTTGTTTATACTAATTTTAACAGTTCCTAGTAATAAGCATTCTTTGAAAACGAGTGTCCATGGAAACAATGAAAATAAATCCCCAGTCAAAGTAATAAAAGCATAATCAAAGAAATATTACAACATAATAATACGTTTTTTAATTCATTTTGTTGGTATACTGTATCTATTACTAAATTTAAACGATGCAGCATATGTACGTGTTACATCATCTTTTATATTACCATTATATACAGGCAATGCTTATACAAGATCATATCATAAAGTGTCGATGCTTTTATGTTACAGTATCCGAGTTCCGAGTTATTATTTGAACATGAAAACACTTCGTACCAAAGTAAATCAATATATTCGCTCGTGAATTTGATATATACCTGTTTAACTGATGTGGTTACTGTATTTATCTGATGGCACGAGAAAATTTCATTCGTTCATTCACAGCGGACCTTGTACAGAACTTTCTTCTGTTCGGTAATAAATCGTAGGCTTTCACGAAAAGCCGTTCACCGACAATCTTAGACTAATGCTATTTACGGTAGGCAATAAGCGGAAATGCACAATAATATGCGTGTTTGTAGCTTTGATCCGCCATTGTTGTGGCGTACAATGTTACATGAGTTGTGTACTTACCACACGAAACCGTACGGCCTCCAGTACATTCAATCTTAAACCTCATATAGTATATGTATGATACTCAGATAGTGTTGTCCGCTAGTTCTAAAATAACAAAGGTGGCCATATTACAGTTTGAACCAACCTTGTTAATTATGATAGTATTGGAAGTAATCACCTACACTTATAATACCATTGTTCTCTACATACCGATGACTTGATAAGAGACATACTTTGTCAAACCTTTTATTTCGCATGACATTTAATACGTGCCTTGTGGCTAAAGAGAACCGCAATTATTTTACATTAATTGTTTTAAAATGTTTTATCACTCTGATGCGGTCGTTCATAGGTTTATCCGTACTATTCAAACAATGTTTCTGACTATATACTTCGTTGTAATTATCACGATTTTCATCATCAGCATACTACTGCGTAGAACAGAACACTATAATTGTGATGTCACAGTTTGATTCGCCAGCTCATCAAACATTTTATTACAGACATTCAATTAAAATAGACATTATTCAATTTTTTTTTTAAATATTAAGCAGCTGTTTGAGAGTGTAATTTCTCTATTTTGCAGTTATCATATTCATCACCAGTGCTTTGTGTGTGATTGGCGCCATATTTGATTTTGTTGCTGTTCTTTGGGGTGTGGCTGCCATTTTCCAGAAGAAAAAACGTGCATTCAAATGGACAAAGAAAGCGGGCATCATGGCTGCTTTATCAGGTAAAAAACAATTACATAAACAAAACATTACATCATATAACTATAGAAAAAACGTAACTCAGCATTTAACAAAAAGACCTTCTTTGACCACAGAAGATTATTGACAATGCGGTATGATCAACGACGGTAAAGCGCTTGATATTTTGCAGTTAAGCATATATAAACGTCCCTATGCCATGAGGCATTTTATCCGAGTATCTCGGCGCGTTACATTAACAAATGAACAAATTATACCAACCTATTTAGCAAATCCTTAAATACAAATGTTTTATACCTGACATGACTGACACTGGAGTGGTTAAAACAACCAATGTGTGCTTGACTGATGATTCTATTGTGTTGTTTTCTAGATGTATTGGTGGTAATTGCTGTTTGCCTATATGCAGCTTCCTACGAATCAATACACTATCAGAAGATTCCACGATGGACAGTGGGTACTGATGTTAACCTGGCATGGTCTTTTTATGTCGCCTGCGGAGCAGCGGTGACCATTCTTCTAGGAGCAACATTGTCCATCACGGTGGCACTGCAATCTTCGCCTATTTCAACCGTCCACGTGACACCAATGACAGCACACAGCCCGTCACCTCTAATGCACCCACCACCTAGCTCACGAATCCCATCCCCCTTCCGACTGCGTCCACGGGCACCCTCGCCATTACCATTTTCACGGGCTGCATTTCAAACTCCGCGGATGAACCATTCACCAGTGTTTCCATCGTAACGCCAAGTACAATACCTGTGTGTACTAAAGGCTATTCGTTTGATATTCATTGCCAATTCGTCTTGCCAGATAGTGTTATAACACAACATGGACATCTTTTTAAATATGGCTATTTCATACCAAGTATGTATTTTGCAGTGCAGTGAAGACATTTCGCTTTTTGACTTCACACATCATTTGTGTTCTGAAAATAGTCGCTTCAGTCACAACGGTTAATTCCTAACACTTACTACCGAGTATTAAGATTTGTGAATGTATATTTTCGCTCAGCAAGTGAACGCATAACCAGCATAAACCATACATCTCTTAGTAACAAATACTTTCAGACGGATAACCGAATGTAACTACATTGTACAAACACCTTGACCTTGTACATATAGAATAAATAAACAACAAATGACAACCGTGTTAATATACGCTAAATAAGCATGGACTGATAACGTATTGGTTTCAAATGAAAGAACGAACTGAACTGTTTGAAGTATTTTGTTGTACTTAATCTCAAATAGTGAAACCATTATGACAGCATGTCCAAGTTACTTGTACTTTATAGATAGTTCTGTCCTGATAACTACAGTCGTATATAAACAGCGTTGTTATGGTAGCAAACAATAAAAAAAGTCTTACACCCTTTAATGTCGATTTTATTGTCCGATTAGCATACTTCAACATGTAGCAGTTTGGACCAAGTTTAAAACGGCTGACATGATTATTACAGCAGAAACATATCAAATATCACTCACACAATTTCCTTTAGGAAGACGCTGCCCTTACCCTCGTATACCAATAACGCTTGGTTTAACAATGATCCTTTTTTCATTTACAGATTGTCATAATATAAGTAACTACTTCCTATTTGATATGTCCGGTGTAGACAGTTGTGATATCGAAGAACAGAGAATCGAGTATGATACCACAACACGTGTTACACCACTGATATATATATAGTAGAGCACGTGTAATTTTCCTTACGCCTACAGTATTAATTGTTAAAATTTCACAAGGCACTTAAAACGTTGGTTGAGTGAGCGGGGAGGGGGATATTCCATGTATTTTAGCAATGACGTTTCCATTATGGTCAGATTTGTTTGAATTTGAGAACTACGCACAATTTCGCAAATGACGTTATAATACAACCATGTTATTATTTTATTGTAGAAATTGTTACCGATTAATAGGGTTCTATTGTAAAAATAAAATGATGAACAAAGTGTAACTAGTTTTCATTATTAATCAGCGTTTATGATTAACAGTCGAAAGAGTTCGGTCAACGGAACACTAATGACACGTTACCAAACATGTTAGATTAACACGGCATGGGTAAACAATTTCTGTGGATGATTAAAGTTGGTTATCATTAATCTTACTATTTAAAGGTTTTTGAAATTAATCATTGTCAGAAGGCCAGTTCGATTACCGTAACTGGATGATGAAACGTCTATACAAATAACAGCAGTATACAAATACTCGTGGTCAGCTGTACATACAACAACACATTAACAAATATCATTAATAAACATCAGTCATTTTTATATGCAAAATCACCACACTTTCTTGCATTTGTAACGAAATCAGTAGAAATTACGGATTTCCTCTGTTGATAAAAATAAAACTTGTGTCACGAGTAAAATATTCAAACGTAAGCATAATTTTCATTACAATCGAATTGATTGATCAAACCATCATGATTTAAGAATAAGGCATAAAACATAATCTCAACAAAAATATTTCATATCAGTTATTAAAGTATTAATTTATAAAACTATATTTACATGTGTGCGCACTGCAATCTATATAGGATAATTGGATATGTTTTATTTTCCCTAACAAACCTGAATCTAGTTATACATAAAACGCCTGAAATATATATATATATATATATATAGGATAATTGGGATATATTCTATTTTCCCTGACATACTTGAATCTACGTATTTACAAGATGTCAGCTACAGGTAGACACTGAGCACAAAGTCCATTATAACATTTGCCGTCTGGTGATTTGTATAAATATATAATTAAACATGTCTGGCGTACACTACATAATAGATAATAAATACAATAAGTCCTTCCACAGGGAAAAAATAAGGAAAAACAAATATGTAGGGCTTCATCTGGCGCACTGTTCAAATACAACACAGTCTGCTTGACGAAGCCCTAAAGGATAGACACGCCTTAACGTATATCTTCACATGATTATTTTTGTTTTTATTCTACATGACTGTATACATACACAACTTAACTGATACAGGCAACATGTTATTATACTGGCGGTTAACAGACAGGTTATGGAGTTTGTTTAAAGATGCTGAGTATTCAAAGTTTTAAGGGGAAATACAACTCAGCTCTCCAATTAGGGAAAGGGCTTAGTATAAGTTGTAAAGCTTGTGCCCAATCCCATTGTTATTTTGAAGGCAATAAATGTGTTTAAATCAAGTTTCCCATTCAAAACAATCTGCATTTTATACAAAATTGCTAAAGAGGCTTTATCAATACGTTGTTTTGGTGCCATCGCCCCGTGCATAAAAGAATCACATGCAATACGGGCATAACCTACAACTATACAACATCTATTGATCTGCATGAATGAGAAATGTCTCGTTGTAAGTTCAATTCATTAATGCTTGAATATAAAATGTAGACTAGAGCTTTCAGGCTGAAGTATTACGGCAAAAAAAAAGCAAAATTGGAAGGCCTTTAACTGGGGCAGGGAATTCAGTATAGTTAGTGAACGCCCATCAAGTGAAAAATACAAAAATCAATAACAATAACATCATAATAATTTAGCCGAGATCAAAACAGTTCATTTACAACTGTACATCAGTTTACAGTGGGACTGTTACTGTAGAAAATACAACACATCTTAGGTATATCACAGTTCATGCAATCATATACTATGTTTACAGAAAATTATCTGTAACTACTAACTCTAAAATCACTCATTTTGATTGGATTTTGGATTTCGTTTATTTCGTTGGTTATCTCGAACCAGGAATTCTAAGGTTTACAAAGTAACAACAAAGTTTGATATAAAGCAATACCAGTATACTGTTTTGGTTGGTGTATGTTTTAAATAACAAGTACAAACGATATGGTGTTTTGTCGTACAATCAGGACATAAAAATTTGGTCTCTCGAAAATATTTTGATTTTACAGTATCAGCAAAACACATTTCTAAGAACATAGCATAGAATCGAATTTTACAATACTGATTGTTATCGCACATAACTACTGTTTGTGACAAGACAGTTAAAGGCCCAATATACGTAACTTCAGGGAAATTTTCGTGATTCTGAAAAAATCTGGAAAAAAATTCAGTTGATAACCATGCAAAAATAAGTCTAAAACGAAGTAAACCTGAGCGGTAACTAACAAGAAATTCTGGACAAAAAAATCAAAAGAATTGAAAATAATTCAGGTGGGGCCCACTTCAACAACAAACCGAAGGTAGAAGACAGTTCAAAATGGACGCGTGTTTACAAATAGCGTGTTTCAACTGCCGCTGTACCGGTAACGGCGAAAGAACTCATCTTGAATATTGCTGATATCAGTTAATCTTAACTAACTCTATAAATATAATAAGTAATTAGGCTTGATTTTCGCTTCAAGTTTTGCTGAAAGTTACGTATATTGGGCCTTTAAGTCCCGATACCGTGTTCTAAATAAGTTTTTCATCAACTACAGCATCCATTCTGCTTATTGGTCCTTTTGTTGTAGCTCTCCTCCGTCTCGAACGAGTCGTCATAATGAGAAGTGTTGTTTTCTGGGGCTAAGTTGATGTGTTCGGTGGGCTGTTGACTCTCACTTGGCAGCTCCAGAATATGCTTTACAAGGAACTTCACTGCCTCGCCTAGGAACAGACACTATAATGTATACCAGTA
The DNA here is from genome assembly GCA_947623455.1 of Mimachlamys varia. Classification (NCBI taxonomy): domain Eukaryota; kingdom Metazoa; phylum Mollusca; class Bivalvia; order Pectinida; family Pectinidae; genus Mimachlamys; species Mimachlamys varia. The sequence goes on along the minus strand of OX392528.1, from coordinate 29,799,763 downwards.
CCCACCTCTTATTGGTACAGAAAATAAAAATGTACACATTTTATGACATATACCTCGTTTACACCAACTTCTATCGTTCTTAGCAGACAACAAGACCACAGATAACAATAGGCGATGTCGGCAACTGTTTCCTAACAATTAGGTAGCAAGTGTTGAATTGAAATGTTCAATTTGGGCATAAAATACCAAACATTCTCGAAAACGACAAAAAATGGGGCCATCAAATAAAAGATTTTCGGAAGGTTATATATAGAGCGGACAAATATCGGGTCTAAAAAAAACATTTGTCAGGTGAGGCGATATTTTTCCGTTATTGTTATTTATCAGGTCACTAAAAAACTGTGTAACGAATTTATCCTGCTGAAGGCTTATACTTCTGTCTTTCATTAGAAAAAAACATGAGCTGGACTTATATTTTGAACCGCTGTCCTGCGGGCGTCAACATAGAATTGTCCTAACATTTCCACCTGCCTCATCAAACGTTTCAAAGGTAAAATTAGCTTTCAATATTCTGGCTGCTTTCTCGTTGCATCTCAAAATTTTGTAATAATTTACTTTCTGGCGTTTCTGTGCCAATTCATCTTCCGTGATGTGGCCGAAGTGTTTATCAGCAGCCATGATTGTTATTGGATGGAGAGTTCTTTCAGGAACGATAACCCGTTACTGACGTGATACGGAATTTAATGACGTGATACGGATTTTTAGTAACCCGATACGGTTTCGTCCAGGACGTAATTTGACGTTCTTTTGACCAATCGGATAGTGAGATATTTGCCGTCAGCGGGATAAACTACGATTCACTACTGAATGTTGAGGATTTAACAAGTACTAGAATGAAGAAAGGAACATGTTTGTTAATTGTATATTATCTTCTTGAAAAAAATGCATTAGATAGGTAATTTATTATATGTTACATAATTAATTGTTATCTAAAGTATTACCGCGGAAAACTCGATAGTTTTCATTACCTACTGATACTGGTATCATTACTTACTAATGTCGACACGACTTATAACTTGATGTTGGTATCATTACTTACTAATATTGACACGACTTATTACTGATGCTGGTATCAATACTTCAGAATATTGGTACCACTACTTCCTAATGTTGACAGGACTAATTAATGAAGTTGGTATCACTACTTACTGACATTGGTATCACTACTTACTGACATTGGTATCACTACTTACTGACATCGGTATCACTACTTACTGACATTGGTATCACAACTTACTGACATTGGTATCACTACTTACTGACATTGATATCACTACTTACTGACTTTGGTATCACTACTTACTGACATTGGTATCATTACTTACTGACATTGGTATCACTACTTACTGACATTGGTATCACTACTTACTGACATTGGTATCACTACTTACTGACATTGGTATCACTACTTACTGACACTGGTATCACTACTAACTGACATTGGTATCACTACTTACTGACACTGGTATCACTACTAACTGACATTGGTATCACTACTTACTGACATCGGTATCACTACTTACTGACATTGGTATCACTACTTACTGACATTGGTATCACTACTAACTGACATTGGTATCACTACTTACTGACATTGGTATCACTACTAACTGACATTGGTATCACTACTTACTGACATCGGTATCACTACTTACTGACATTGGTATCACTAATTACTGACATTGGTATCACTACTTACTGACATCGGTATCACTACTTACTGACATTGGTATCCCTACTTACTGACATTGGTATCACTACTTACTGACATTGGTATCACTCTTGGCGGAGGTGGGAAACCAGCCAATAAACTGATGCTCCTTACAGAACTTGTCAATTTTACTCGTGTCAGGTTCAACGCCGTCCAGGTCACACTGCGATTGAAATAACACGTCAGTATATGTTTTATCATATTAAACAAGTATTACTTGTTACTGGGCGGTGGCACCTTATCTTTATAGGAAGCTGAACATAAATCAATTGTTTTCGTCCAGAAGTGGAGCATAAGTTTTCCTGATAAATTTTCAAAATGACGAATTATATTGATTTGTGATTAGTATTTAACTGTAGAGAAGGAAGTATGCTCTTAAAAACAACTTCCTTGTCATCAAGTTCGTTGTTGTAACCTACCTTATTGGCCAGCAGCAACACAGGCACTGGCTGCTCATTGGCTAACATCACTTTAGAATTGACGTCATTTAGCCACTGAAAACAAATTTCCAAAACAATTCTTAGTAGTATAAACCTAAAGTCATTGGATGCATTCTTGTAGACGTAATTGGAGAAAATCTGGTACGTCCAGTATAATGGTGTTCTGTATTGTTAATGTGTCATCGTCAATACAAGTCATAAAGGGTTAACCAAAAATAATGCTCAACAGCGCGTACAAAAATACCAAAATGTGGTGTATTTGTAAGATACGGGAGGCTGAAAATGATAGGGAGACCGGGGCGGTGAACTATTATAAATAAAATGTGCATGGCACTTTCCAGTTGAAAAGTCTTCTAAATAAAGAGTAAGTCCAGGGTAACAAGAAAATCATGCGTAATCATGTCTCGCCTTTCTCGCTTGGTCGATAATGCTTATGTCAAAACGAATAGTATAAGTGTGGCAAAATACATACAGCAAGATGGTATCAGTAACTTGGCCAAGTTTCAATTTAGTTACACATCAGTAACACTATAAAAAGTGGACCCTAACGTAAATTCTCAAACTTCACATGTTTTACCCCAAAATAGTAGAACTTGCAAAATAAATTTCCTCAAAATGTCAGTAAGGTATTCGGTATGATAATAATATCAGTAACTACGCTTAAGATTCAATTCAATCGAATACATGTATCAGTAAAATTATAAAATGACGACTTTAACGCAAATAAGCGGTATTAAGAGCCCGCGGTCTCGGTCGGTCATAACCCAAATCTCCCTCCATAGTTACGCTTCAAAAGGGCCATCCCTGTCTGATCAAGAATAGCCATCAACAAGAATACAATGCTGACAATTTAATATAAACAATTCCTTCCAAGGGGGCTAAGTGAGCGACCAAAGTCATAAATGGTCTATTTTTTTTTAAATGTACATGCTATATTTTGAAAGAAATCTGACGTATTGTTAAACACTAAAACCAAATTTTTTAAAAAGACCCAAAAGTACCAATTACAAACAAAACATATTCAATACGCAGGTCAACAATTCTTCCCAATAATGATATGAAAGAAACGTTATGCTTCATTTTTAAGCATAAATTATACAAGTGCTTGATCACAATTACTCGTACTACTGTACTTTTCATTCCATAAAACATTCTCACCTTAAGCACCGAATCAAACGTAGCGGGCCTGTGAACAAAATCAGACAATTGAGTGAGCATCTAACTTACACCATTGGTGTACCAAAAATAATTAAATAATAATGTTACTATTTCAGCTAGTAGGAGTCATTCTTATCAATAGTTTTCTGTTACAACAATACACATTAACAAAATGTAACGAACGCAAAATTAATATTACGATTGAAATACTCCCAAATAACCCCTACACGCTTCCATAATACATTGCGCTAATGATATATACACAATAAGTAAATTTAATTAATGTTCGCCACATTTTAGGAATGAATCTTGTTTTGGTCGATTTCATGGGGTGATGAATGGAGTTGGTCTTGAAACAAATTTAATGAACTGCGATCCAATTCATGTTAAAGTTTCTCTAAAATGGGTTTTATAGTGGTCTACTACCAGAAAAAAACTATCAATGGCTCCCTGGCAAATCATTATTAGAATTCGAAAACACGTTTTCCATTCGTCTATTTGTTGATTTAAGAAAATAAAACATTAAGTAAGGAACAGATTTAAACGTAGTTCATTGTACGTGGCTTTTGAGAATCATACAATCTCTACAAAATCGAAACTCTACTTTTAAATCCGATACTGGAGTGTCCATGGGATTCAAGTATTAAAACTGACCCGACACTGAATAATGACATCTTTAGGTCTAAGAATGTAAATGCAATTTAGTGAAAAAGTATCAAATTATCAAAACGTTGACGCAAACAAGAGAATACAAAAAGATTTTTTAAAAAAACATGGAAGCGGGAAAGAATAGTCTTAAAGGCTAAATGCCGTTAAAACTAATACAAAACGTCTTTGATCAACAAAGGATGAAAGCTAAAAAGAGACCTACCTGGATAGATCGAAAACAATTATTGCACCAATTCTGAAATATGAAATTAACAAAAAAACAATCTATATGTTTATACAATGCAATCTGCATCAGTTCAAATGTATCTTACAATATTACAGATTCTGCTTAAGACTTCAATCTGATATACACAAATTACGCACACGCCAAAATGTTAGACGAATACGACAGCATCTCAGTTATGTCAATGTCTTCATTAAAACTACAGGCTCTCCGTTCTGTAGCGTAACTAACATCATCTCACAGTTAGAGGTACTGTAGTTTCAGTGTATCTATGACTACATTACACACTATAAGTACTGTAGTTTCAGTGTATCCATGACTACATTACACACTATAAGTAATGTAGTGTCAGTGTATCCATGACTACATTACACTCTATAAGTACTGTAGTTTCAGTGTATCCATGACTACATTACACACTATAAGTACTGTAGTTTCAGTGTATCCATGACTACATTACACACTATAAGTAATGTAGTGTCAGTGTATCCATGACTACATTACACACTATAAGTAATGTAGTGTCAGTGTATCCATGACTACATTACACACTATAAGCACTGTAGTTTCAGTGTATCCATGACTACATTACACACTATAAGTAATGTAGTGTCAGTGTATCAATGACTACATTACACACTATAAGCACTGTAGTTTCAGTGTATCCATGACTACATTACACACTATAAGCACTGTAGTTTCAGTGTATCCATGACTACATTACACACTATAAGTACTGTAGTTTCAGTGTATCAATGACTACATTACACTCTATAAGTAATGTAGTTTCAGTGTATCCATGACTACATTACACACTATAAGCACTGTAGTTTCAGTGCATCCTTGACTACATTACACACTATAAGTAATGTAGTGTCAGTGTATCCATGACTACATTACACACTATAAGCACTGTAGTTTCAGTGCATCCATGACTACATTACACACTATAAGTAATGTAGTGTCAGTGTATCCATGACTACATTACACACTATAAGCACTGTAGTTTCAGTGTATCCATGACTACATTACACACTATAAGTAATGTAGTTTCAGTGTATCCATGACTACATTACACACTATAAGTAATGTAGTGTCAGTGTATCCATGACTACATTACACACTATAAGTAATGTAGTGTCAGTGTATCCATGACTACATTACACACTATAAGTACTGTAGTTTCATTGCATCCTTGACTACATTACACACTATAAGCACTGTAGTTTCAGTGTATCCATGACTACATTACACACTATAAGCACTGTAGTTTCAGTGTATCCATGACTACATTACACACTATAAGCACTGTAGTTTCAGTGCATCCTTGACTACATTACACACTATAAGTAATGTAGTGTCAGTGTATCCATGACTACATTACACACTATAAGTAATGTAGTGTCAGTGTATCCATGACTACATTACACACTATAAGTAATGTAGTTTCAGTGTATCCATGACTACATTACACACTATAAGTACTGTAGTTTCAGTGTATCCTTGATTACATTACACACATTTAATACTGTGGTGTCAGTGTATCAATGACTACAATACACACTATAAGTTACTTAAGTGTCAGTGTATATATTCTTTATACAATACACACTATAAGGTACTGTAGTATCAGTGTATCCATTATACAATACACACTAAAAGTTACTGTAGTGTCAGTGTATCCATTATACAATACACACTATAAGGTACTGTAGTGTCAGTGTATCCATTATACAATACACACTATAAGGTACTGTAGTGTCAGTGTATCCATTATACAATACACACTATAAGGTACTGTAGTGCCAGTGTATCCATTATACAATACACACTATAAGTTACTGTAGTGAGTGTCAGTGTATCCATTATACAATACACACTATAAGTTACTGTAGTAAGTGTCAGTGTATCCATTATACAATACACACTATAAGTTACTGTAGTAAGTGTCAGTGTATCCATTATACAATACACACTAAAAGTTACTGTAGTATTAGTGTATCCATTATACAATACACACTAAAAGTTACTGTAGTGTTAGTGTATCCATTATACAATACACACTATAAGTTTATGTAGTGTCAGTGTATCCATTATACAATACACACTATAAGGTACTGTAGTGTCAGTGTATCCATTATACAATACACACTATAAGGTACTGTAGTGCAAGTGTATCCTTTATACAATACACACTAAAAGTTACTGTAGTGTTAGTGTATCCATTATACAATACACACTATAAGTTTATGTAGTGTCAGTGTATCCATTATACAATACACACTATAAGGTACTGTAGTGTCAGTGTATCCATTATACAATACACACTAAAAGGTACTGTAGTGTCAGTGTATCCATTATACAATACACACTAAAAGTTACTGTAGTGTTAGTGTATCCATTATACAATACACACTATAAGTTTATGTAGTGTCAGTGTATCCATTATACAATACACACTATAAGTTACTGTAGTGAGTTTCAGTGTATCCATTATACAATACACACTATAAGGTAATGTAGTGTCAGTGTATCCATTATACAATACACACTATAAGGTACTGTAGTAAGTGTCAGTGTATCCATTATACAATACACACTATAAGTTACTGTAGTGCCAGTGTATCCATTATACAATACACACTAAAAGTTACTGTAGTGCCAGTGTATCCATTATACAATACACACTATAAGGTGATGTAGTGCCAGTGTATCCATTATACAATACACACTATAAGGTACTGTAGTAAGTGTCAGTGTATCCATTATACAATACACACTAAAAGTTACTGTAGTGCCAGTGTATCCATTATACAATACACACTAAAAGTTACTGTAGTGTTAGTGTATCCATTATACAATACACACTATAAGTTTCTGAAGTGTCAGTGTATCCATTATACAATACACACTATCAGTTACTGTAGTGCCAGTGTATCCATTATACAATACACACTATAAGGTACTGTAGTGCCAGTGTATCCATTATACAATACACACTATAAGGTACTGTAGTAAGTGTCAGTGTATCCATTATACAATACACACTATAAGGTACTGTAGTGTCAGTGTATCCATTATACAATACACACTATAAGGTACTGTAGTGTCAGTGTATCCATTATACAATACACACTATAAGGTACTGTAGTGTCAGTGTATCCATTATACAATACACACTATAAGTTTATGTAGTGTCAGTGTATCCATTATACAATACACACTATAAGTTTATGTAGTGTCAGTGTATCCATTATACAATACACACTATAAGTTTATGTAGTGTCAGTGTATCCATTATACAATACACACTATAAGGTACTGTAGTGCCAGTGTATCCATTATACAATACACACTATAAGGTACTGTAGTGTCAGTGTATCCATTATACAATACTCACTATAAGGTACTGTAGTGTCAGTGTATCCATTATACAATACACACTATAAGGTACTGTAGTGTCAGTGTATCCATTATACAATACACACTATAAGTTACTGTAGTGTTAGTGTATCCATTATACAATACACACTATAAGTTTCTGAAGTGTCAGTGTATCCATTATACAATACACACTATCAGTTACTGTAGTGCCAGTGTATCCATTATACAATACACACTATAAGGTACTGTAGTGCCAGTGTATCCATTATACAATACACACTATAAGTTACTGTAGTGTTAGTGTATCCATTATACAATACACACTATAAGTTTCTGAAGTGTCAGTGTATCCATTATACAATACACACTATAAGGTACTGTAGTGTCAGTGTATCCATTATACAATACACACTATAAGGTACTGTAGTGTCAGTGTATCCATTATACAATACACACTATAAGGTACTGTAGTGCCAGTGTATCCATTATACAATACACACTATAAGGTACTGTAGTGTCAGTGTATCCATTATACAATACACACTATAAGGTACTGTAGTAAGTGTCAGTGTATCCATTATACAATACACACTATAAGGTACTGTAGTGTCAGTGTATCCATTATACAATACACACTATAAGGTACTGTAGTGTCAGTGTATCCATTATACAATACACACTATAAGGTACTGTAGTGCCAGTGTATCCATTATACAATACACACTATAAGGTACTGTAGTGCCAGTGTATCCATTATACAATACACACTATAAGGTACTGTAGTATCAGTGTATCCATTATACAATACACACTAAAAGTTACTGTAGTGTCAGTGTATCCATTATACAATACACACTATAAGGTACTGTAGTGTCAGTGTATCCATTATACAATACACACTATAAGGTACTGTAGTGTCAGTGTATCCATTATACAATACACACTATAAGGTACTGTAGTGTCAGTGTATCCATTATACAATACACACTATAAGGTACTGTAGTGCCAGTGTATCCATTATACAATACACACTATAAGTTACTGTAGTGAGTGTCAGTGTATCCATTATACAATACACACTATAAGTTACTGTAGTAAGTGTCAGTGTATCCATTATACAATACACACTATAAGTTACTGTAGTAAGTGTCAGTGTATCCATTATACAATACACACTAAAAGTTACTGTAGTGTTAGTGTATCCATTATACAATACACACTAAACGTTACTGTAGTGTTAGTGTATCCATTATACAATACACACTATAAGTTTATGTAGTGTCAGTGTATCCATTATACAATACACACTATAAGGTACTGTAGTGCCAGTGTATCCTTTATACAATACACACTAAAAGTTACTGTAGTGTTAGTGTATCCATTATACAATACACACTATAAGTTTATGTAGTGTCAGTGTATCCATTATACAATACACACTATAAGGTACTGTAGTGTCAGTGTATCCATTATACAATACACACTATAAGGTACTGTAGTGTCAGTGTATCCATTATACAATACACACTATAAGTTTATGTAGTGTCAGTGTATCCATTATACAATACACACTATAAGTTACTGTAGTGAGTTTCAGTGTATCCATTATACAATACACACTATAAGGTACTGTAGTGTCAGTGTATCCATTATACAATACACACTATAAGGTGATGTAGTGCCAGTGTATCCATTATACAATACACACTATAAGGTACTGTAGTAAGTGTCAGTGTATCCATTATACAATACACACTAAAAGTTACTGTAGTGCCAGTGTATCCATTATACAATACACACTAAAAGTTACTGTAGTGTTAGTGTATCCATTATACAATACACACTATAAGTTTCTGTAGTGTCAGTGTATCCATTATACAATACACACTATAAGTTACTGTAGTGCCAGTGTATCCATTATACAATACACACTATAAGGTACTGTAGTGTCAGTGTATCCATTATACAATACACACTATAAGGTACTGTAGTGTCAGTGTATCCATTATACAATACACACTATAAGGTACTGTAGTGTCAGTGTATCCATTATACAATACACACTATAAGGTACTGTAGTGCCAGTGTATCCATTATACAATACACACTATAAGTTTATGTAGTGTCAGTGTATCCATTATACAATACACACTATAAGGTACTGTAGTGTCAGGGTATCCATTATACAATACACACTATAATTAGTGTCAGTGTATCCATTATACAATACACACTATAAGGTACTGTAGTGTCAGTGTATCCATTATACAATACACACTATAAGGTACAGTAGTGTCAGTGTATCCATTATACAATACACACTATAAGGTACAGTAGTGTCAGTATCCATCATACAATACACACTATAAGGTACTGTAGTGAGTGCCAGTGTATCCATTATACAATACACACTATAAGGTACAGTAGTGTCAGTATCCATCATACAATACACACTATAAGGTACTGTAGTGTCAGTGTATCCATTATACAATACACACTATAAGGTACTGTAGTGTCAGTGTATCCATTATACAATACACACTATAAGGTACTGTAGTGTCAGTGTATCCATTATACAATACACACTATAAGTAACTATTATGTCAGAGTATCCATGACTACAATGCAAACTTTTAGTACTTTGGTGTCAGTGTATCTTTGTCAACTGCACTATCAAAAATGTGTCGAATGTTGTGAATATGAAAATTTATTTACTTACGCATATTTGTAATAAACTCTCGTCATGTGTCCAAACCGTTCATGGCCTGCAATATCCCTGTAGAAAGGAAATACACATGGACATTTCCTAATTTCATATCACGACATGACATATATTACATCATTAAAGTATGATTAAGGGCCACAACCAGGAACTGATGTATTCTAAAGCAGCATCTGAGTGATATAAAGGAACTAACCCAAACAACTATAATAAAGGTCGACTCCTGTACTTTGTAAAGCTGCATGTACAACAGTAACTGTTTTGGTTAGTATGAATGACATGAGAACTTTCCTCACCCCCATGTTAGTTACACAAACAATTTTGTGATGAACAGTTTTTATGAGTTTTCTTCAATTTGGAGTTTGAATGTTAGGTACCAAATATTGTATCAAACAGAAGTTTGAAAATTATAATAATAATTAATTAATATGAAGGAACGCTTCAGCCTGTGCTATAGTTAAACATTTGAAGCATCCTTGAATCTCATTGAAATTTATATAATATATGAAAGTACTGTTACTGTATATATTCAATTTGTTGACTACATCTATTCTTAAATGTTAAATAATAATTATACATATATGTAGTAATTAGCTTTAATGTGGTCCCTGTGACCTGTACACAATTTACTTGTAAAGAGAGACAACTTTTACCCACCAAAGTTGCATGTTGACTTTTGTGTTTTCATCCCAAACCAGAGACTTCAATGCAAAATCTACACCAATTGTTAATTTGTAGTTTGGAGAAAATGTTCCTAGAATTAAAAGGAGGAAACCTTTAAAATTCAGAAATATAATTAGAGGCTCAGTTATAATGAAAAGCACAAATTGTCCCCTCTAATTAACATTAGGCCTTGTAATTTCAGATGCTATTGAGCAGTCACTAAACTTAACATAAATGCTTCGCGTTCACGCAATTTACCTCATGCTCCAATGGATTTATGATCTCATAAACTAAACAAAATAAAAAGTTAATCCTTAAATATATATCATACTAGCTCCTAAGATATAGCATGGGTCATGCAATCGAAAAAGGTTTTCTTATTGTTAGAGTAATGTATATAACTGCATTTTCAATTAGCAACTTAAACAAAATAACATTTTTTTTAAAAATTGTCATTTGAATGATCAATAATGTGAGTTATTAGTAGATTAATAAAGCAGGATGGAAACCCGTTTATTGGCAAATATAAAAGTTCAAGCAAAACCAAATAATTGTTCAGCTATAATGGTTGCAATTCAATTAATTTTATTCATCTTTAATTGAGCATGCTGTGAAATGTGTTCAGTAATTACATATAGGGAACAAAGATGTCTAACAACTTTACAAAGTAGATATGTAAAGTCTACAGACCTTCTGTGTATCTTCTGATGATGGAAGTCTTTCCTTGTAAAAATAAACAAAGGACAGATTTATTAAAATTATAACTCATATTTTGTACATAACTTATAAAATTAGCTGTAGCGTCCACTTCACTTCTTCCGTGCCATATACCACTTACAGTCTGTTCAATCAACTTATTCAATAATGGCCCTTCAAAAACAGAATCATAAATGCATAACTATAGTAGAAAATAAAAAGGATACCTGTACATTTTGATTATACAAAATGCTATTGTCATTTTCATACAGTTGAGTGTAAGCTAACCTTTACACCTAGTGCACTAGTAGTGCACTACGATTAAACTAGTAGTGCACTACATTTAAACTACAGGTAAACTAGTAGTGCACTACACCCTGAACCCCATATAGGCCAAATACCCCTACAGGTAAATGGGCAGTCCCATCCATCTACCTGTGATTTTTACCTGTACCTCACCTTTGTCGTCTGCTAGTACTTAGAAGCTGGCCTTATCATTAGTTAATATTTATAACTTTAATGTACATGTATTTATATGCATTTTATGTAGTTATTTTTCTCAAACAACCTTTTTTCTTTCATTTCAAAACTAGAAATTGTGAAATCATGATAATTACTGTTACAATTTTTCCCAAAACTTTCTTACATAGAGGACATAAATAAAATAGAAAATTATTATTTATCAAGCAGTTTTCATGTCTTATATTTCATTTAATATACACTATTAACAGGTTTTTTTATATTCATTTACCAATTAATTTACAATCAAGTATATTGAAAAATTGAAGGAACACCTATTGATAATTATTTGTTTAGAAGTATATTTTTAAATATTGTAAGAACTCATGAAAATAGCAAATAAATATTATTTTATTACTCAATTAAACTAGATATATGTTTTCATTAAATACATGCATCCCTCAATATACGTCTCTGTTCAGATCTATATATTTATGTACGCGCTAAAGAGTTTTGATAATCTTTATTTTTAAATTTTCTATCTGTATATCACCACATACAAGTGTTGATATAAATATAAGAAGTTGAAGTTGAAAAAAAATAATACAACAATAAATTAAAATTTAGTCAGATGGTTCAGTATGTGGGACAGATGTTTTGATTTGACCCACAGGCCTCAGGCAATTACCTGACCTGTCTCAGCCTCATCATGGAACACCTGCTGAAATAAGCCTGTCAGTGATATAATTGAGATGTGAATTCCTCACCTGACTATCACTGGTCAAATTTGAAACTTATTTGATTTAAAAAAGGGTTCAGCTGGAGAAGACCAGGATCATAATTATGATAATACATATTTTAACTTTTACTGGGGTTTAATCATGTTTATATGAAATTCAAAATCATTGAGAATATATGTCGATATTAACATATTTCCCTATAAATAGTGGATATTTTGAAGAATTTAATTTATTTTTTTTGGTTTCATTAAAAACATTTGATTATACAATAATACATTGATAGTACATAAAATAACATTGAAATTAATAATAATTAATTGGACAACAATGAAAGTCTATATCAGGCCTAACCAGATTCTGGTTTTCTTAAATATTAACTTAAATTACCAAGTATCTTATAACACTTAATGAATGAATACAATCGAATGATGCATTTTGATTTCTAAATATTTACATATATATACTTGTTAAATGATGACAAATTATCTAGTTTACATTGGGTGTAATTAGGGACGTATATGTGAGAGAATCGCTCAGTCGCTTCATACGGTTTGTTAATAAAATACTAACAATAATTACACTTAATTTTTTTTCTAATTATCAGTATGATAGTATTTTAAAATGATGTATTTCCCATATTTAGGCCTAAATATTGAAGGCAATTACAGGTTGTATTAAATATGACTTGAAGATTTATGCATACATGTAATAATAATTTTCAAAAAACAAGGTCAGTTTAATGGAATCATTTCAATTAATTCTATATTCTAACTTCTAAGTATACAACAAATAAATAATATGCAGTAATATAAGCCCAAATTAGAACAAAGTTAAGCCTATGCCAGTCACATTTATTGTACTTTTAAATCAATCTAATGACTTATATAATCTCTAACTAAAAAGGGCAAATATAGATCTTCAGGTAGAATCCTTTACCCTCCAGGCATAATTACGTACCTGACCTGCCGGGGCCACATCCTCACAGAGGTCAAGATAGGGGACACCCCTAAACTGGCTGTAGTTAGCCAGGTGTGAATTTCTCACCTCCCACTCCCCCACGGCCATTACTGGCCATGTCTGATTAAAGGCCTGAGGGCCCTGTTAATTAATTAATGATGATCCTATTTAATTAATGATGATAACATTGATTACAGTCAATTGGATTACATGTAGATGGATATTGGTATTATGATATGAAGAAGGAAATGGCTTAAAATGTTCTGATGAAAGTAATCTTTTCTTAGTACTTGATGTTTATATAACCTTTCATTTGTATGCATTGTACATGATCATGAGAGTATAGTGAAACCAAATACCAATGCAGTACATGTAGGTAGTATTGCCATGGACGTATAAAACCTTATAGGTATCTTGTATTGTACAGCTAGCTTCTTAATGTCAAATATTAAAGTAATTTGTGATTGAAACTATTATACTAAGTACAAAATCTGTTCTTCTAATATCTATTTTTTTTATTACAATATGTTGTTCACTTTATTTTCTGTATATTTTTAGTAGGATGAACTTAATAATTTCAACATAATACATGTATTATACCACTTTTTATTTTAACACAAACCTTTCAATTTAATTGAAGAATGAAAATTTTTATATAAAAGAGAAACATTGTTACTTCTTTAAAAAGAATTATAAGTTAGTATATTTTAATTATTATTATATTTAAAATTTTGACATGCAGTGAATTAATTTAAAATATAAGTTATTATGATGAATATCATCTGGCAAAAACTCAGAATTTTTCATTCTTGTACTTATATGAGAAAATACTAACAAACTAATGACTTCAATAGTATCACATAAAAGTACAGGTAAGTCATATTACATCTGTACAGGTAAGGATACAGGTAGTCATGGACACTCCCATTACTAGCTGTAGGGGTTTTTGTGGCCACACCTGGCTGGACGTAGTGCACTACTAGTTTACTTGTAGTTTAAATGTAGTGCACTACTAGTTTAAACGTAGTGCACTCCTAGTGCACTAGGGTGTAAAGGTTAGCTTACACTCAACTGTAGGTGTCAACCTCTGAAACATCCAATGAGGGTGACTCCCTCTTTTCATATTTCCAATGAGGGAGAAAGTGCGTGAAATGTGACTGAAACTGCATTGCTCAATTTGTCTTTCCCTTATTATGTATCAAAATAAGTATTCATTTGATCCAGATACACCTATTATGGCCATTACACATATCTTGCAGTAATTAGGATCTCATTTGACCACAAGAAGTATAGATTTTGAGTTATTGTGGGTTTGGACTTAAAAGAGGGAGATGTCGAGGGACATTGGTAAATTTTGGTCAAAATGAAGGAGTTTCCCTCCTAATGAGGGAGCCTCCCTCCCTCATTAGGAGGGAAACTCCTTCATTTTGACAGATATGCATTTTATGAATTATATTAAAACAACAAATTGTTCGGCTCATCATAAGTATAAACTGAAATGGACCTATTACATGTAGCTTTAAAGTTTTCTCTGTTCCTCAGCCAGACATCAGACTGATACATATACAGTGTATACATATTTTTATAGGGCATTTCGACTGATAAATGTCTGGTTTAATACTCTGAGACATTCATTTGTTAAAATATCTTAATTAGTCTGGTGTCTGGAGGGCCAGAGACACCTACATGTATAATGCACTATAGCCGAAAATTACACTACTGTAGCAGAACTGTTTATTTTTGTTTTTGACTGTAACGGTTGGAGACCAGATTTAACTTGATTCAGGTGCACATGTACTCTCTCTGTGACTGTCTAGGCCCAGGTTTGGGAGGTCTGCATGACTCGATCTTGAAGTTTGAAGTTAACAGGGTGTCTTACGTACATTTGTACCCGTGCATTTAATCCTTTCCTGTCATATGAATTTCTCCATTCTGTTGAAGAGAACACTGTGAACGTGCAACGTACATGTACAATTAAAATATTAACGTTTACATGTGTAGCATAAATTGGCCTATACATACATGTACAGTGTATGTACATTGTATGTTTCTTTACTAACATTCAATACCCCCCTATGAGGACAGTAACAACCTACGCGACTAATACATGTCTCTTTTTGAACATTAGCAATACTCAAACCTCGCACATACAAATGCACATACAGCAGTAACACAATATCTACAGCTGTACTGCACCACATATATATGTAGTACATGTACATGTACAAATGTACTACATGTACATGTACATGTACAGTGTAGTGTACAATGTACAGCCTGAAATACAGGAAGCAGGAAGCGTTTCACATACTTTAACGGTCTTGTCATGTCCGATTATATGCATTTTCCAACACAAATAGAACAAATCAACACAAAATATTGTTCTATCAATCACTTACCTACTCCAAATTCTCCGATTACCAATATCTTATATAAATGCTCCTGATTATTGCCAGGAGTCGACGCCGCCATCTTGGATTATCATGTGACATGTAGGTCATGTGATCGTGTACATTATGAACTGAAAGTGGCGTAGGTGTTTATTTATAGCATATATTTTTTTTTAATTCTTTCGTCAACCCTCCTACCTCCACAAACACACATTAAACAATACATGGGAATTTATTTAATTTAAATAAATAACTAACTTTAAAGATAAACAGCAAGGACATTAAATGCTTTTCTTACTATGTTTGGATACTAATTGTTTAACATTATTGATACAAACTTTTTGCAAAAGGATAGTACAACTGTATCTTTTCCTAATAAATATTGTTTGTTGAATAATGGTATCACGTAACTACGGAAGCCTATTGGTGCAATATTAAATCGTAAAATATCATATTTTTCAGTTGGCACCAATGTAACGATATATATTATTTTCCATTTTCTAGGTTATCTAGGTTAAATCAACAGATATACATGTTCATATTTTTTTTTCTTAGAAATGCTTCTATTTTTGAATGTTTCAAAATGTGTTGTGTTTTTTTTTTTTATAAATATTTTTCTTTCTTTCTTTCTTTCTTTTATGTTTCCCGACTTACTTTATATTTATATAATGGACTCTGCTAAACTTTTTCAAAGATTGCTTTGCCTGAAAAACCGTTAAAATTTCATAAAAAAATATGATATGATATTCATAACTCTAGATCTATTGTATAATGATGATATATACGCTGGATTCTTTATAGCTGGCGTTTCCTTCGGCTCTAACACCAGACATTTTGACAGATATGTAGATATCTGATAAACGAAATATATATAGTGTCGGGGCCAAATTTTATTTATTTCGACTTTAGATCTGATGATTTTCCCAAACATTCAAACTCAAACAAACTAATGAGTGAGTAAGCGAAGCGAGTTTATCCGTGGGTATCCGGTCGCCACGATGTACAAAGACTTGTCAAATAGCAACGTCAACGTGAAATATGGGTTGAGGTGTAACATACCGGGAGAACTACTAAATTAACTTTTTCGTACTTCTCAAGTAATTGTGTTTTCAGTGTTTCAGTCAGGATAACGCATGTATATACATGTGTATCTTTTAAAATGTTTATGATTCCGTAAGCTCATCAACACGCGTACGTTCATCTCTTAAATATATGTATGGTAATACCCTTTGATGTATAGGAACCATGTGCATCTAATTTACCACAACCTGTGTGGTCATTAATTCAATAAACAAGTATGAACAGAAAGTATAGTTTAGATTCCGAAATACTTCCAACGCCCAGTATACTACCCATGATCACAACAAAAATATGAAATGAAACAAGTAAGTCAAGTGTATGTTTTTATTAGCATATATTCATATTAGTTGATTCACAAAATACGTGCAGTACAAATAAAGTATATATATATGTAACACATTAGTAGTTTGATTAAGGGTTGATAAAATGATGAAATTGAAATGAAAGAATAATATTAATATCGTATTTACAATGTATATGAGAAAAAATGATATGTAAATGTGACAGGCAGACATACTTATGCTTTTATCGTAAAACAACGCTACTGCATGGTAGTATTAAATGAGGACATGTCGTGGTTCCATACGGCAGTGAATCGTTGTAGACAGTGGATCCTTAAGACGAACGCAAGGGTCAATGGTCAGATTGTATCAAGTATGTAGCCTAGTTCGAGGTGTTCCGAAGGGCACAATAAGTAGTTGTCAATGAAGTATTTGGCAAGCTCTACACAGATCCATCCACGTCCGCTTTGCGTCGTATCATCAAGACACCATCCCGAATAGGAACCAATACCTGTTGATTAAAGCACAGTGTATACTTTACAATTAGTGTATCAGTGTGAATTAACTAGTTAGCGTGAACGCGTACGTTAACTGGAAAGTTACCGGAATCAACATACAGTGTAAAGTTACATATCAGATAGATAGAAGTTATATAATTACACAACGAGGGGTTGTTGGATATGGAAGTTACTTCCCTCTCGTTATTTATTTTCTAAAAAGCTCGTGTCTTTTGTAACTTTTAAAAAACTTCTATCTGTTTAATATGCCTTTACACTGTCTTTTGTAACTCGTCTTTTGTAACTTTAAAAAATAATTAAAGAGTGAAATGAATTCGTTATCCAATAACCACGCGTCGTGTGACCTGTTTCTACCACAATACTATTAGGTATAAGTCGGCAGTGGTAATGTTGTTTTGTTGAGTGAACCGCGGACTATTTGCAAAACATAACATCTCGTTTATATTCCAACTAAATTGTGATGAAGTATCTTCAAGAAGTATAATTTTACAAAATTTGCATATTCCTGAATAGAGGCATCTTCGTTTAATTAATACATTTTGTCTACAACTATTGAACGACTGGAACCAAACTCGGACTATCAGACATCTATAGATTTGTCAAAATGTCTAAGTCTGGTGTTAGGGCAAGAGGAATCTCGGGCTACTTCTATCAATACTCTCTATCTGGATACAAACGCAACCCAACACTGACGCAACAGTGACAAGACAGCTTAAATACCAACACATTAAAAACTACCACCAATATCAGAGATACGGGGAGGCCTTATACAATTTAAGTTTTAGCCGTTGGAGATTTCAGGGTGTATCATATTAAATAGCCACTTATACCACCTACCTGGTAAAGATCCTGGTTCTGAGAAATAAACTCGTTGAATTTATGTGTACTTTCACCATTAAACCTCGTTTTCTCCTTGAGGTACGGAGATCCTTGGAACAGGGCGTTGTCCATCAGAATCGTCCCTCGGGGCGACAGCATGTTGTTACTCATTATAATCTAAACACATCGACATAGACAGATAACCATAGATAGTGACATTCACCATTGTAACGAGAGACATACAACTATAGATAGTGACAGTTTCCTTTGTAACGATAGACATACAAGTATAGATAGTGACCCTCACCATTGTAACGAGAGACATACAACTATAGATAGTGGCAATTGTCATTGTAACGATATGCATACCACTATAGATAGTGACGGTCAGCATTGTAACGATATAAATACAACTATAGATATTGACACTCACCATTGTAACGATAGACATACACCTATAGATAGTGACAGTTTCCTTTGTAACGATAGACATACAAGTATAGATAGTGACCCTCACCATTGTAACGAGAGACATACAACTATAGATAGTGGCAATTGTCATTGTAACGATATGCATACCACTATAGATAGTGACGGTCAGCATTGTAACGATATAAATACAACTATAGATATTGACACTCACCATTGTAACGATAGACATACACCTATAGATAGTGACAGTTTCCTTTGTAACGATAGACATACAAGTATAGATAGTGACCCTCACCATTGTAACGAGAGACATACAACTATAGAAAGTGACAGTCACCATTCAAACGATAGAAATACGATGTATTTAAAATGGATTTTAAATTCATAGCAACATTCAACTAATATGTAATTAAGTGATAACAAATTATGTTTCTTGTTCACCAATAATACTGGCCCATTATCCAAAATAATTCTCATATTCTATCACAGAGTTAACATTTAGCATGGCATAGCGGTGTTTTTGTAGATTAGGAATATAAACAACAGTATTAGTTCGGCAGTTACAACCACATGCTATATGTAGAACTTTACCTCGAAGTAACTGTAGTAATCGTCTTTGTTGGCATCAAGAAATATGATATCAAACTGTTCTCCATCTTTCGCTAATGCCTTCATTGTTTGCAGTGCTGGTCCTGTAAGACAAAAACTTTGACTTAGTGCATAATAGGATCAGGCAAGGTATAGCTACATGTAGTTTGAACTAATGATGGCATTGTCGCTGTAAAGTTTACACTATTTGATATTCTTCTTTTAAGTGACACATACAATGTGTGCCCCTCATCCAGAAAAAAAAGAGAAAAAAACATAAAACAAAAAATGTACGAAATTAGATTGCTAACCAATGAAATACAAAAGTATTGGGTTCAACAGTTTAAGGCGAGCTTTCATGACTTACCTCCCTTGATTATAACTTTCTTTCCATGTGGTGATTGGTCTAAATAACCTCGAGCGAGATCTTGTAGATATGGGAGAAGTTCACATGAAATGACAATGCCGTCTTCAGGAAGAGCCTCCGCCATGGTTAAAGCACCACATCCGGTAAATAGTCCCACTTCTAACACCTTCTTAGCGTTACTCATGCTTACAAGAGTTTTAAGAAAATTCCCTGAAAGAAGAAGTTTAGCATTGATTCGATGATTCTATCTTTATGTTATACTATACAGAGATCAGTAGGGCTTTAATGCGGAGGGATATTTGATAGAACAATAAAAAATACACGAGTAAATATGAAAAGATGATATGTTTCTGTAATACGGTGTTGCACAAAATAGCCAGATGTCAAAATGTTGGTCTCTATGTTATATTAGTGCAGTACGTTGTTTCCTTAGACGTACACTAAGTAATTGTTAATTATTCCGCTATTCCAATAATTGGAATAATTTCACAAAATAGGTCACAGTGATCCTTAGTTTATTGACGCTGTACTCTAGAATCCTAAGAAGTCCAGATTAAAAAGAAAGTATACATTCGTATACCTAGAACAACCCATTTGGACAGAAAGACGGATAAGATATGGATTTGGGAAATGGATGTATTCCAAGACCATAGGACCCTTCAACATCAAACACTGATTGGGTGGAGAAATATCAAGTAAAACACTTAACAGAAAAATCTAGTAACCAAATGTTCAGGATAACATCAGTATCTTTGGATAGACATTCGGTATCTATTAACCAGTTTACCTTCTAACTTTCCCGAAACCATCATTGGAGATAGGTGAGGAATAGTGCCCTGTTCGCTGAGTGTTTTCCAGGGATGTTGCAAGGTCTGCTCCATCACATAACGGACACCTTGACTGGCAGGGGAAGACATCTTCTCGCAGTACTCCTCCCGGGTCTGGAAACAAGGAGGCAGTATTAACCAATTATCAAATAAACTAGTCATGTGCTAAACCTCCCGGGTCTGGTAACAAGGAGGCGGTATTAACCAAAAGTTAAATAAACAAGTCATGTGCTAAACCTCCCGGGTCTGGTAACAAGGACGCGGTATTAACCAATAGTCAAATAAACTAGTCATGTGCTAAACCTCCCGGGTCTGGAAACAAAGAGGCGGTATAAACCAACAGTCAAATAAACTAGTCATATGCTAAACCTCCCGGGCCTGGAAACAAGGAGGCGGTATTAACCAATAGTCAAATAAACTAGTTCATGTGCTAACCTCCCGGGACTGGCAACAAGGAGACGGTATTAACCAATAGTCAAATAAACTAGTTCATGTGCTAAACCTCCCGGGCCCGGGTCTGGCTACAAGGAGGCGGTATTAACCAATTATCAAATAAACTAGTTCATGTGCTAAACCTCCCGGGACTGGCAACAAGGAGGCGGTATTAACCAATTATCAAATAAACTAGTTCATGTGCTAAACCTCCCGGGTCTGGCAACAAGGAGGCGGTATTAACCACTAGTCAAATAAACTAGTTCATGTGCTAAACCTCCCGGGTCTGGCAACAAGGAGGCGGTATTAACCAATAGTCAAATAAACTAGTTCATGTGCTAAACCTCGCGGGTCTTGCAACAAGGAGGCGGTATTAACCAATTATCAAATAAACTAGTTCATATGCTAAACCTGGCGGGCCTGGCAACAAGAAGGCGGTATTAACCAATTACCAAATAAAGTAGTTCATGTGCTAAACCTGGCGGGCCTGGCAACAAGGAGGCGGTATTAACCACTAGTCAAATAAACTAGTTCATGTGCTAAACCTCCCGGGTCTGGCAACAAGGAGGCGGTATTAACCAATTATCAAATAAACTAGGTCATATGCTAAACCTTCCGGGTCTCGAAACAAGGAGGCGGTATTAACCAATAGTCAAATAAACTAGGTCAAATGCTAAACCTCCCGGGTCTCGAAACAAGGAGGCGGTATTAACCAATAGTCAAATAATCTAGTTCATGTGCTAAACCTCCCGGGTCTCGAAACAAGGAGGCGGTATTAACCAATTACCAAATAAACTAGGTCAAATGCTAAACCTCCCGGGTCTCGAAACAAGGAGGCGGTATTAACCAATAGTCAAATAATCTAGTTCATGTGCTAAACCTCCCGGGTCTGGTACAAGGAGGCGGTATTAACCAATAGTCAAATAAACTAGTTCATAACCGAATTCCTATGCATTGTAATTGAATTGAAAAAAATTAAGGTTCATAATGCAAACATACCACACATATCAAATTGATTAAAATAACACGGTTCCAAAATCTATGTTAAACAATTTGAATCCCGTCTAACAACAATGAGACAGTACTAACAGCTAGTCCAAGTAAACTAGTTCATGTGCTAAACCTAATTTTACTGAAAGTAGAACACCTTTCCTTGTAATAGGACGAGTAATAGTGATACAGATAGTGCTGTCGCTGGGTCTCGAACTCGCGTTTGTTGGTTCTCCCGTCGCCCGATGCTTTTCCCTACAGATCGATCACGCTTGTAAGGCAACCTCATCAATGCACATTTGTTTTAACATTTATCATTCTCATTGTAATTAAACTGACTTAATACAAACATACCCAACACATAATTTAGATGAAAGAGTACAGTACCAAAACCCATGTAAAACAATTGCTGTCAAAAACTGTCAGAATATAACTAAAACTACTGTACTCTCGTAAAATGAATGTAAGGCATTTGCACCTTTAATATTTATCATGAAGGACTCATCAGTGATAAAACTATAAATAATAATAAAAAAAAACAATTATTTGCATTACCTTTCTATTTGAGACAAAGATATTTCTACTCACCAAGAAGCTATGAAGACACTTCTGAATTTGTTTCTGGACTTCCTCGGGAACTCCGTGCTGTTTAGCTAAGTCCTCTAGTTGCCATAGGTTTCTGACGGTTGGGTCTATGTGGTAACGACCGGACGCCATCCTTACGTATCTCTCTGTTAAACGTATACGTGTACGTAGTTACACTGTTACACTGCAATATGTCAAAAAAAGGGGGGGGGGGGACCAGTTACTACAGTTATGAGTAATTAGAGTTATTACTACAGTTTTTAGTATCAATGAGAACAAGCCGTGTGTAGATAATTTAAAAAATACCTTTAATGGCAAATAAAAATATATTTGGTGAAAATGTTTGATCATATTATATATGGTAATAAGATCTTTAAAATAGAAGAGAACAAAATGATGTGTGTTTCATTTCATATAAATTCCATATAAGTATTAAACGTGTTTAAGATTTGTTTATCACACGTTTTTGTTTGGATAACATATATCCATCATCGTCACCATTGTGACATCATACCAACACAGGGGAGAGCGTGGTACTATTTCATCATGGGCATTAACGAGGTACTTGTTTAAAGTAAATGTATACAGATCTTATCAAATGTACACATGGTTTTAGAGAGTATACCAGGTGCAAAACATTTGAGGATATGTTTTGACAGCGCAACTTAATCTTTTTATTTAACCAATTCCATAAAATCATTCTGAAAATCCAAGGTGATATGTTAACACGTGGATTTTAGAATGTTCGATAATAATTCAGCAATTTTAAGTGCTACAATGTAAGAAAACTGCTCAGATGACAAGTGAATCTCTTAATTATCAAGATCATATATTGTTCCATACCTCCGAATATACTTCTAATCAGTGTCACATGTTACATGTATGTACATTTAAATAGACAATAAAATAGTCTACTACAATATCTGATTGAAGGAAATCCTGCATGTTAAACAAAGTGAATGTTCTAAATATTGACCTGTACTGTATATAATTACGGAGTCGGCTTGTTGACAGTTAAATCTTATCTCAAGCATGACGGATTGTGTATAAAATGTGATATGTTGACTTGTGCGTTTGGTTACACTAGCTATGACCACAACATTCCATGAATCATTTAACACTTATAAGATAAACAAAAACTCGAATATGTGAGAGATGGATAGTTAAAATGTTCAAATGAAAAGGGAAGTAATGACAACAATATCCTACATCAAGGATATTAAGACTCTATAGTTTCATTTAATGTTCTAATGCGTGACCTGGTAGTTACTGACCCTTCGGTCCACTGTTTAACCAAACAATATAAAATTAAAAAAAACTTTGACAATATCCCTTCGTAAATCAACGTATGGAGTTTTACTACTACAGTATTTTATTACTGTATAATGTATAATTCCATTAATGAATACAAATATAATTAAAGTTATTATACACGTATCAAGTAGAAGTGTATGTTACCAACAGGTAAGCCAGATGAAGAATGTGTAGTAATTACATCAAGATATAATTGCACGCATTACACGTGCATTGTATACAACTTATTTGTCATTACTTCGCTTTTCATTTGAACATTTTAACGATCCGTCTCTCGCATATTCGAGTTTTTGTTTATCTTATAAGAGTTAATATTATCAAGAGCTTTATAAGAGCTAATTCAAATGTGTTATGTTAGCAGTATAAACATGTAGATACAAATAAAAATGTATCACTATAGCATAATGATACTTACGTGCTTGTTGGACGCTATAGTTATCGTCTCAGCTAGTCAATCAGCTTCATCGATGTGCTGCCCAATATTAATGTTCTAAATTATAACCTGGGTCTTCCACACTACAAATCTGACTATTTATAGTCATCGTGTAATGTTATGAACGTGGCGTCTATAGAAATGTTCTTGTTTATGTATTTTGTTAGAAAATTGACAAATCAACTAATGTGTATCAGTATAACATCTCATCAAAATATAAGTGCACTTACTATGCATGTATTGTTGTAAGCAACAAGTAAATATCAGCATAGAAAACAATATAACATAGGAATACTTACGTACTTGTGGGACCCAACAGTTATCGTCTAAGCTACAGTGCTGTAGCTACAATGTATAGTCAATCAGCTTCATCGATGTGCTGCCCAATGTTCTAGATTATAACATTGGTCTCGTGTTTTGCCCGCTATAAACCGTACTCTTTGTAGCGTCAATGGAATGGCTCTTGGTTATGTGGTTTTTTTATTTCACATAAAAAAAAAACACAAGAAAACTCTTCAATTAATTATTGAGCGACTTTTTATGCAATCCACTGTATAATTTTATTTAGTAGTACCATTACTATTTTGTTATTTTATAGACCGAATCCTGTTAAATAGACTTGTATCAAAACTAATCATGAGTTAGTAACCTAGTTAATGTCCTTTTTATTACCCACCTTGAAGCATTCACCGGATATTTACCTTTCTGTGTCGGACATGTATGTCAACTTTCTATACTTAATCTATGTAGTCACGTCCACAACCTATGTTTTAATTCTACTTATAGGCAGGCATAACATGCTTGATCTTCATTATAATTACGCAAACAGCTGTGACATGACATTGTATTTTCGTTTGAACATTTTCTCTTTAGTCAATCTTTCAGACTGACAAGGATTCACAAAGAAACTGGTTTGGTCCCGTTAGCATGCTTCTGTCGAATTGTGTCCACACCGTGATCTTTAATCACTGCACTTTGTTGATCACTATAGCGTCTATGTTCATTCATTATTTAACTTACAGTCGTTATTCTAAAATGAAAGAATCATCAAAAGAATGGTATTAATATGTAAATTGTTTAATATTTTCGCCGAAAATGCATAAATTACGTAAAGTTTAAATAGAAAACAAAATGAAAAATAGAACAAAGTCTCCAAAACTAAAGTTTGATTAAAAAAACAAAGATGTCTGGGAATATATGATATAAAAGATTGTTGTAATACTGCAGTTTAGACAATATGGAACCGCCTCAAAACAACAGTTAGGAAATTAGATTTGTTCTAGTAGCTAGAATATTCGTTTCAGCTTATGTTTTTATCGATAAGTTTACAGTTCATAATCTCTTCTTGGTATCTTGACAACACATAACTTTTCTTTTGTATTCATTAGCAATCCCCTTTATTGATTAATCTACATCGTAAACGCTCCAATTGTACGTCATACTGAACTAGGTTGTATGAAAATCTGCAAAACCTTACACAGGGAAGAAAACAAAACATGGAATAATTTAGTTGCTTTTTATCTTATTAAACAAACCATTATCATTCCTCGAACGAAACACGAACCGCCATTTATCAACAAGTACATACAATGTGTAAACGACAGCAAACAAGACCATCCCCACAAACAAAATAATGTCAATGAGATAGTATTGGTACCAGGGCATATCTACCGAGTAGGAGTGGATATACCTGTCTCCATACCGTACCACGTGATCTACCCAATAGGACGCTCGCTGGAGTGGACTCTCAGCTCGACCACGAAATACTGTTGAAGCATTCTTTATACTATGGATGTAAAGTTTCTGCGTTGTAATATTCCGTAAGGCTGATTCTATGTCATTGATACCGAATGTGCAGAAATCGAGTACAACGCCATACACTTTTTGTCTCATGCGTTCACAGTTGTAATATTGGTCGGAAAACAATGGAAATCCTATCATGGGGATACCATGATACAATGCCTCAAATTGGCCGTTGTTACCACAATGAGTCATGAACGCTACAGTCTTAGGGTGACCTAAAAGGTCATTCTGTGGTATCCAGGGTGAAAACATGATATTTTTATCTATATATACCGAATTCCCATGTTTAACGATGAAGTTGACATCAGTGTGGCGTTTAAATGCTTTCACAAATGTATCAATGCGTTCATGGGGGAAATAATTCAATCCACTCCCTAAGGAAACAATAACAGCGCCATATATACTTGAATCCATGAATGTCTGAAATAGTTCCGATAGAGGCTTCGACGGTTGGGTAGATATTCCTCCCACAAATGCAATGTGTGGCAAAGTCGGTTTAGGATAATCCATGAGAAAGTCATTTTCCACTAAATGAAAAGAGGCCTTCGAAGTCAGTTGGTTTGCAGTAATTGTTGACCTACTTGAGGTGTATTCGGCGACATTAGTAATTGACACTAGACAGCTAGGGGCTATTTCCATCACAACAGATGTTAAAACGTTATGTAATCTTTCAGAGAAACTCATTTTGTCACTCAAAACAAACCGATGATAGAAAGGAGTTGATGCTGGAGAAAAGGGAATTCGCATCCTCACAGGGTCGTATAGAACTCCAAAATAGATGTAGGGCAGCGCAAGTTTATAGGCCAATGATGCAAAGCACCCTGCAAGGGGAATATTGTCAACCATTGCCATCTTGAATTGTCTTTGTTTAAGAAGAGTAAACAGAGACGTGTCATTATGAAAATTAATGCACACCTTTACTAAGTTCACTTGCTCCGAAAGGCTTGGTCTTTTACCATTTGTTTTCAAGTGGCATATATCTTTAGCTAATCTTGTCTCTGCACCCTTAAAGTCTGCTTTGTCAAGTCCTTTTGAAATAATTATATCGACTGCAAAGTTAGACCGAAGTTCCAACTTGTTAGCTATCAATGATGATGTCACGACGGTGGCTGTGTGGCCGTAAGTTTGAGTCACATAGTTGACAACTTTCATCAGGTTACGGGTGTGGCTAAAGGTTGGTACCGCCAGTACAAGAATGTGTTCCCCACTAGCTGGATCCACGTGGTTTACCAGTAGGCCGCATGACATCAGAACCAGGAGGAACATTATCCTGTAACCTGAAATTAGTCTCAATTATCTTTAGTCATTACAATAATACTTACGGTTCCCGACCTCGCGCGGAATATATCAATATTCTTCCATGCATGCAAGGGAAAGACTAAAGGTAGTACCATTGTACACAGGCACGCCTAATTAAACAATTTCGTCCAACAAACGACAATTTAACGGACGGACTTCATCAAATTCATCAAATGTCAATGAATTGTAAAAGATAGAAAAGGTACGTTCATCTTATCTAAAAAGTAATGAAATGTCTAGGGTTTTCGCGTCCATGAGAAAATGGTTAAACGTGATTGAAATGAAAACATATTTGTTCTTGTTTAATGTAGTGTATGGACAGCTTGTGTGAAAACTCTTTAGGGGAAAATAAATGGTATATTGTTGAACCATGAGAACGAGTTCATCTGTAAAATTATTATTGAAAGCGCATGTGCCTACGTAATTCATTTAGAAATAAGATTACCTTTCATACGGCGTTCTCCATGTAGCCATACATATATTGGATAGTCAACTAAATTGAAAAAAGTGTTTAAATGTCGAGAAAATTGTAGAAAATTTTTGTTTAAGTGTTCCTTCGGTAGCATAAAGCATGAAATGCGTTGTGATCTGATCTGAGAGAAAGTGACTATTGTTGATCAGTAGTCTGTATCCTATGCTATGCTTGTAACAGTGCTAGAACTATTCGAACAAAGCGGTTACTGTTTAGGAAGCTACATAAGCTACATAAGACGAAAAAGTGTAGGCCATAATCAAGTTAACAAAATGACCTCTGAAGTGATATACGTTTTTCTAAGATAAATAAAACAATGCAAAACAAATTCCACCAAGCAAAATTAACATCAAATATAAATTATCTGTCATCATCTATTAAACTGATTGAAATGTTCATTTCCATACCAAATTGAGAAACGTTTCCGTCATATTTCCATAGAGCAAGTGCAGCAAATTATAATTTAACTGTCACTTACCCAGATAGCTTGTACAAAAGTGGTATCTCCCGTCTGTATACGTGTCCTAATAAAGAAAACTGGCAATGGAAGATGTCAGCTGTCAGCTTTATATACACAGCATAGAAAAATAATGTGTGATGCTTGGCGAAAATATACATAATATATTTTATATTAGCTTAGAAAAGAATCATTTGATATAGCTATCTAGTGCATATATCTATAATTATGCATTAGATGCTAAAATGTAGCACTAATGCGAAAATCATGGTATAACTACACACTTAAATACACATTATCATATTCAAATCGATTCAGATAAGTTCATAACCTTTAGGACCGATATATTAATATACATGTGTGTCAATGACATGCATCAAATAATAGTTTCCTTATGTTCTTTTATTTCGGCACCCCTCATTGTCGGTGGAACATCAATATACAAATATACATATCATATATAAAAATTCAAGAAACATGAATGTTCATGAGGAAATCATGCAAAAGCTCTCAACTTCATGTCTTCCAGAAGGTACGCTGACTGTGGAATTTAATTAATCTTCGGTTAGTACAAGGTTTAAACACTATCGGTCGAAACATTGCAAATTATTGTAACATTACTATAGC
Organism: Mimachlamys varia; assembly: GCA_947623455.1. Lineage (NCBI taxonomy): Eukaryota > Metazoa > Mollusca > Bivalvia > Pectinida > Pectinidae > Mimachlamys > Mimachlamys varia. The sequence continues at coordinate 29,770,227 of OX392528.1, read as the reverse complement.
TACTGTTTAAATGAATGTCAATAAGCTGGAGAGATCATAGATTGTATCATCTCTTTTCAAGTTTCCTGATAGTCATCACCAATACGTTTAGTTATTGTATTTATAGTGCTTAGAATGTGTATTTATGTGTAAATCAATAAGGAAAATAAGTACAATTTTATAAGTAATCCATTTTTTTGGCACATATGTTTAAGCTCAATAATATCTAATCCCCTTTCATTAAACTATTTTTCAAAATTCTCACGTCATATTTTTCGTTGGATTGACGTCCTATAGTAGGTACACGTCTATCATCAGTATCGATCTCTAACACGTCACCCTAGTAGGTGTTACTATGGTAACGTGTTACTATGGTAACGTGTTACTATGGTAACGTGTTACTATGGTAACGTGTTACTAGGGTGACGTGGTATACATAACATAGGTTTACTTCTATCACCAGTCCAATGGACTGCTGTGTAAAGCAGCAGTATTAAGTGAATGATCATAGACAGATGTTATGTTGTTATGAAATCGATATGAAATCCTGTCTAACATGTCAAAATATCTTCATTATAAAAGATATTCGTAATATTTTAGAAAAAAAAATCTGTAAGGGTATAGAACGTTTGTGTGTGTGTGTGTTTTTTTTTTTTTAATTTTAAACATAGGATTATTTAGTTTAGGTAAATCTTTGCGGGATACCATGGCCTTTATTCGGGGGATTTCAACCCCCAGTCTGTAGTAGATTAAACTGTATTATCTGTAAGAGTTCGTATAAAACGCATTTCTAATTTTTGAATTTTGCATTAAATCAATCTTTGATATTATGACTTACTAACATGACTAACCGTACTATATTAAGCTTTTATGTTAAGCGTGACAATGTCGATTTTTTTCTATTTTTGTATCGTACAAAACCACTTGAAATAGGTTTGGTATTCAAGATCTCAGTCGAATTAACTTATTTCCATGAAGGATGTCGATTGCTGACAAACAAACTCGGAACATTGGAATGGCATCAAGACAAATAGCTTAAATGAAAAAATTATTGACAATTCATTAATATCACCATCTTTATTAATCGCATTTGGAAATATGATGGTCTTTTCTGTAATAAGAATGTTTAATTGTCTTCATTATTATTGTCAGTAGAGTGGTTTTTTTCTGTTTCATTATAAATACCTCGGTTCTCGAATTGTTGTAGAAACAATTCAACGTTTGTGAATTTTAATTAATAACGATGTTTTGACAAACGTCTGTTGTTGATGACTGCAGTTAGTCCCTCAGGATAACTATATGCAGGTAAACGATTGGTGTGTCTGATATAATAGCTTAACATGTAACAGTTGATTGATAAACGCGGTTTTACCATTATAACTCAGCTAGTGTTGCATAATAATATTGATACAGGCGCGGTTTGCCTAGAGCTGATTAAATCAATTTTTAAAATAACTAATAAAGATTAACCGAACACACACACGTGTGCAGCACCTTTTGAATCTAGTAATAGATACAGCTGCTGGGAAATAATACACTGCATCATACAGCTGTCACGTCCTCCTAGGACTCGTCAGTGATGTTAGGGGCAAAACGATTGGAACGTTCATTTTCTAATCTTCTGTAGAAGTAGAAGGGGCAAGTGCATGAAACCGTTGTAATTTATGCAAAGAATTAGTAGTGGATCATTTCAAACGTGTACTTCGACAAGTAACCATGCCACTACTCAAATGCGGTAACTGTGAATAAAAAGTCAACGCAATAACATAATATGGTATGATGATCGATCTCTCCTCGTAGTTGTTCCGTTCGTGCTATATTGACAGTGTTGCTAATGACGAACCGCTACTCACACCGGTTACCAATAACATGAAAAGGTAGAAAAACACACTAGGCGTCAATACCATCAAACCTGAACAATAACATATGTATCTTAGATTTTTAAACTTGCTTTTCCCTGTTTAATGTACTTAAAAAATCAAAAAATATTTTCTGTCCAAAGGAAGGATACTGGTACTTTATCAAACGTCAAACGTTACCTCGTGTCACCTTGTCTTGGTCGGCTCGGGTCTCCTTGTCTTGGTCGGCTCGTGTCTCCTTGTCTTGGTCGGCTCGTATCCCATTGTCTTGGTCGGCTCGTGTCCCCTTGTCTTGGTCGGCTCGTATCTCATTGTCTTGGTCGGCTCGTGTCCCCTTGTCTTGGTCGGCTCGTATCTCATTGTCTTGGTCGGCTCGTGTCCCCTTGTCTTGGTCGGCTCGTGTCTCCTTGTCTTGGTCGGCTCGTATCTCATTGTCTTGGTCGGCTCGTGTCCCCTTGTCTTGGTCGGCTCGTGTCCCCTTGTCTTGGTCGGCTCGTATCTCATTGTCTTGGTCGGCTCGTGTCCCCTTGTCTTGGTCGGCTCGTGTCTCATTGTCTTGGTCGGCTCGTGTCTCCTTGTCTTGGTCGGCTCGTATCCCATTGTCTTGGTCGGCTCGTGTTCCCTTGTCTTGGTCGGCTCGTATCTCATTGTCTTGGTCGGCTCGTGTCTCCTTGTCTTGGTCGGCTCGTATCTCATTGTCTTGGTCGGCTCGTGTCCCCTTGTCTTGGTCGGCTCGTATCTCATTGTCTTGGTCGGCTCGTGTCCCCTTGTCTTGGTCGGCTCGTATCTCATTGTCTTGGTCGGCTCGTGTCCCCTTGTCTTGGTCGGCTCGTATCTCATTGTCTTGGTCGGCTCGTGTCCCCTTGTCTTGGTCGGCTCGTATCTCATTGTCTTGGTCGGCTCGTGTCCCCTTGTCTTGGTCGGCTCGTATCTCATTGTCTTGGTCGGCTCGTGTCCCCTTGTCTTGGTCGGCTCGTATCTCATTGTCTTGGTCGGCTCGTATCTCATTGTCTTGGTCGGCTCGTGTCCCCTTGTCTTGGTCGGCTCGTATCTCATTGTCTTGGTCGGCTCGTGTCCCCTTGTCTTGGTCGGCTCGTATCTCATTGTCTTGGTCGGCTCGTGTCCCCTTGTCTTGGTCGGCTCGTGTCTCCTTGTCTTGGTCGGCTCGTATCTCATTGTCTTGGTCGGCTCGTGTCCCCTTGTCTTGGTCGGCTCGTGTCCCCTTGTCTTGGTCGGCTCGTATCTCATTGTCTTGGTCGGCTCGTGTCCCCTTGTCTTGGTCGGCTCGTGTCTCATTGTCTTGGTCGGCTCGTGTCTCCTTGTCTTGGTCGGCTCGTATCCCATTGTCTTGGTCGGCTCGTGTTCCCTTGTCTTGGTCGGCTCGTATCTCATTGTCTTGGTCGGCTCGTGTCTCCTTGTCTTGGTCGGCTCGTATCTCATTGTCTTGGTCGGCTCGTGTCCCCTTGTCTTGGTCGGCTCGTATCTCATTGTCTTGGTCGGCTCGTGTCCCCTTGTCTTGGTCGGCTCGTATCTCATTGTCTTGGTCGGCTCGTGTCCCCTTGTCTTGGTCGGCTCGTATCTCATTGTCTTGGTCGGCTCGTGTCCCCTTGTCTTGGTCGGCTCGTATCTCATTGTCTTGGTCGGCTCGTGTCCCCTTGTCTTGGTCGGCTCGTATCTCATTGTCTTGGTCGGCTCGTGTCCCCTTGTCTTGGTCGGCTCGTATCTCATTGTCTTGGTCGGCTCGTATCTCATTGTCTTGGTCGGCTCGTGTCCCCTTGTCTTGGTCGGCTCGTATCTTATTATCTTGGTCGACTCGTATCTTATTGTCTTGGTCGGCTCGTATCTTATTGTCTTGGTCGGCTCGTATCTCATTGTCTTGGTCGACTCGTATCTCATTGTCTTGGTCGGCTCGTATCTCATTGTCTTGGTCGGCTCGTATCTCATTGTCTTGGTCGACTCGTATCTCATTGTCTTGGTCGGCTCGGATCTCATTGTCTTGGTCGGCTCGCGTCTCATTGTCTTGGTCGGCCCGTGTGTCATTGTCTTGGTCGGCCCGCGTCTCATTGTCTTGGTCGGCCCGTGTGTCATTGTCTTGGTCGGCCCGTGTGTCATTGTCTTGGTCGGCCCGCGTCTCATTGTCTTGGTCAGCTCGCATCTCATTGTCTTGGTCGGCCCGTGTGTCATTGCCTTGGTCGGCCCGCGTCTCATTTTCTTGGTCGGCCCGTGTGTCATTGTCTTTGTCGGCCCGCGTGTCATTGTCTTGGTCGGCCCGTGTGTCATTGTCTTGGTCGGCCCGCGTCTCATTGTCTTGGTCGGCCCTTGTGTCATTGTCTTGGTCGGCCCGCGTCTCATTGTCTTGATCGGACCGTGTGTCATTGTCTTGGTCGGTCCGTGTGTCATTGTCTTGGTCGGCCCGCGTCTCATTGTCTTGGTCGGCCCGTGTGTCATTGTCTTGGGCGGCTTGTGTCTCAAAGTCTTGGTCGGCTTGCGTCTCATTGGCTTGGTCAGCCCGCGTCTCATTGAGCTCTCATTGGTCAGCTCGCATCTCATTGTCTTGGTCGGCTCACGTCTCATTGTCTTGGTCAGCTTGCATCTCATTGTCTTGGTCGGCCCATGTGTCATTGTCTTGGTCGGCTCACGTCTCATTGTCTTGGTCAGCTCGCATCTCATTGTCTTGGTCGGCCCGTGTGTCATTGTCTTGGTCGGCCCGCGTCTCATTGTCTTGGTCGGCCCGTGTGTCATTGTCTTGGTTGGCCCGCGTCTCATTGTCTTGGTCGGCCCGTGTGTCATTGTCTTGGTCGGCCCGCGTCTCATTGTCTTGGTCGGCCCGTGTGTCATTGTCTTGGTCGGCCCGTGTGTCATTGTCTTGGTCGGCCCGCGTCTCATTGTCTTGGTCAGCTCGCATCTCATTGTCTTGGTCGGCCCGTGTGTCATTGCCTTGGTCGGCCCGCGTCTCATTTTCTTGGTCGGCCCGTGTGTCATTGTCTTTGTCGGCCCGCGTGTCATTGTCTTGGTCGGCCCGTGTGTCATTGTCTTGGTCGGCCCGCGTCTCATTGTCTTGGTCGGCCCTTGTGTCATTGTCTTGGTCGGCCCGCGTCTCATTGTCTTGATCGGACCGTGTGTCATTGTCTTGGTCGGTCCGTGTGTCATTGTCTTGGTCGGCCCGCGTCTCATTGTCTTGGTCGGCCCGTGTGTCATTGTCTTGGGCGGCTTGTGTCTCAAAGTCTTGGTCGGCTTGCGTCTCATTGGCTTGGTCAGCCCGCGTCTCATTGAGCTCTCATTGGTCAGCTCGCATCTCATTGTCTTGGTCGGCTCACGTCTCATTGTCTTGGTCAGCTTGCATCTCATTGTCTTGGTCGGCCCATGTGTCATTGTCTTGGTCGGCTCACGTCTCATTGTCTTGGTCAGCTCGCATCTCATTGTCTTGGTCGGCCCGTGTGTCATTGTCTTGGTCGGCCCGCGTCTCATTGTCTTGGTCGGCCCGTGTGTCATTGTCTTGGTTGGCCCGCGTCTCATTGTCTTGGTCGGCCCGTGTGTCATTGTCTTGGTCGGCCCGTGTGTCATTGTCTTGGTCGGCCCTCGTCTTATTGTCTTGGTCGGCCCGTGTGCATTGTCTTGGTCGGCCCTTGTGTCATTGTCTTGGTCGGCCCGCGTCTCATTGTATTGGTCGGCCCGTGTGTCATTGTCTTGGTCGGCCCGCGTGTCATTGTCTTGGTCGGCCCGTGTGTCATTGTCTTGGTCGGCCCGCGTCTCATTGTCTTGGTCGGCCCGTGTGTCATTGTCTTTGTCGGCCCGCGTCTCATTGTCTTGGTCGGCCCGTGTGTCATTGTCTTGGTCGGCCCTTGTGTCATTGTCTTGGTCGGCCCGTGTGTCATTGTCTTGGTCGGCCCGTGTGTCATTGTCTTGGTCGGCTCGTATCTCATTGTCTTGGTCGGCTCGTATCTCATTGTCTTGGTCGGCTCGTGTCCCCTTGTCTTGGTCGGCTCGTGTCTCATTGTCTTGGTCGGCTCGTGTCTCCTTGTCTTGGTCGGCTCGTATCCCATTGTCTTGGTCGGCTCGTGTTCCCTTGTCTTGGTCGGCTCGTATCTCATTGTCTTGGTCGGCTCGTGTCTCCTTGTCTTGGTCGGCTCGTATCTCATTGTCTTGGTCGGCTCGTGTCCCCTTGTCTTGGTCGGCTCGTATCTCATTGTCTTGGTCGGCTCGTGTCCCCTTGTCTTGGTCGGCTCGTATCTCATTGTCTTGGTCGGCTCGTGTCCCCTTGTCTTGGTCGGCTCGTATCTCATTGTCTTGGTCGGCTCGTGTCCCCTTGTCTTGGTCGGCTCGTATCTCATTGTCTTGGTCGGCTCGTGTCCCCTTGTCTTGGTCGGCTCGTATCTCATTGTCTTGGTCGGCTCGTGTCCCCTTGTCTTGGTCGGCTCGTATCTCATTGTCTTGGTCGGCTCGTATCTCATTGTCTTGGTCGGCTCGTGTCCCCTTGTCTTGGTCGGCTCGTATCTTATTATCTTGGTCGACTCGTATCTTATTGTCTTGGTCGGCTCGTATCTTATTGTCTTGGTCGGCTCGTATCTCATTGTCTTGGTCGACCCGTATCTCATTGTCTTGGTCGGCTCGTATCTCATTGTCTTGGTCGGCTCGTATCTCATTGTCTTGGTCGGCTCGTATCTCATTGTCTTGGTCGGCTCGGATCTCATTGTCTTGGTCGGCTCGCGTCTCATTGTCTTGGTCGGCCCGTGTGTCATTGTCTTGGTCGGCCCGCGTCTCATTGTCTTGGTCGGCCCGCGTCTCATTGTCTTGGTCGGCCCGTGTGTCATTGTCTTGGTCGGCCCGCGTCTCATTGTCTTGGTCGGCCCGTGTGTCATTGTCTTGGTCGGCCCGTGTGTCATTGTCTTGGTCGGCCCGCGTCTCATTGTCTTGGTCAGCTCGCATCTCATTGTCTTGGTCGGCCCGTGTGTCATTGCCTTGGTCGGCCCGCGTCTCATTTTCTTGGTCGGCCCGTGTGTCATTGTCTTTGTCGGCCCGCGTGTCATTGTCTTGGTCGGCCCGTGTGTCATTGCCTTGGTCGGCCCGCGTCTCATTTTCTTGGTCGGCCCGTGTGTCATTGTCTTTGTCGGCCCGCGTGTCATTGTCTTGGTCGGCCCGTGTGTCATTGTCTTGGTCGGCCCGCGTCTCATTGTCTTGGTCGGCCCGTGTGTCATTGTCTTGGTCGGCCCGCGTCTCATTGTCTTGATCGGACCGTGTGTCATTGTCTTGGTCGGTCCGTGTGTCATTGTCTTGGTCGGCCCGCGTCTCATTGTCTTGGTCGGCCCGTGTGTCATTGTCTTGGGCGGCTTGTGTCTCAAAGTCTTGGTCGGCTTGCGTCTCATTGGCTTGGTCAGCCCGCGTCTCATTGAGCTCTCATTGGTCAGCTCGCATCTCATTGTCTTGGTCGGCTCACGTCTCATTGTCTTGGTCAGCTTGCATCTCATTGTCTTGGTCGGCCCATGTGTCATTGTCTTGGTCGGCTCACGTCTCATTGTCTTGGTCAGCTCGCATCTCATTGTCTTGGTCGGCCCGTGTGTCATTGTCTTGGTCGGCCCGCGTCTCATTGTCTTGGTCGGCCCGTGTGTCATTGTCTTGGTTGGCCCGCGTCTCATTGTCTTGGTCGGCCCGTGTGTCATTGTCTTGGTCGGCCCGTGTGTCATTGTCTTGGTCGGCCCTCGTCTTATTGTCTTGGTCGGCCCGTGTGCATTGTCTTGGTCGGCCCTTGTGTCATTGTCTTGGTCGGCCCGCGTCTCATTGTATTGGTCGGCCCGTGTGTCATTGTCTTGGTCGGCCCGCGTGTCATTGTCTTGGTCGGCCCGTGTGTCATTGTCTTGGTCGGCCCGCGTCTCATTGTCTTGGTCGGCCCGTGTGTCATTGTCTTGGTCGGCCCGTGTGTCATTGTCTTTGTCGGCCCGCGTCTCATTGTCTTGGTCGGCCCGTGTGTCATTGTCTTGGTCGGCCCGTGTGTCATTGTCTTGGTCGGCTCGTATCTCATTGTCTTGGTCGGCTCGTATCTCATTGTCTTGGTCGTCTCGTATCTCATTGTCTTGGTCGGCTCGTATCTCATTGTCTTGGTCGGCTCGTATCTCATTGTCTTGGTCGGCTCGTATCTCATTGTCTTGGTCGGCTCGCTTCGCATTGGCTTGGGCGGCTTGTGTCTCAAAGTCTTGGTCGACTTGCGTCTCATTGGCTTGGTCGGCTCGTATCTCATTGTCTTGGTCGGCTCGCTTCGCATTGGCTTCGGCGGCTTGTGTCTCAAAGTCTTGGTCGGCTTGCGTCTCATTGGCTTGGTCGGCCCGCGTCTCATTGAGCTCTCATTGGTCAGCTGGCATCTCATTGTTTTGGTCGGCTCACGTCTCATTGTCTTGGTCAGCTCGCATCTCATTGTCTTGGTCGGCCCGTGTGTCATTGTCTTGGTCGGCCCGCGTCTCATTGTCTTGGTCGGCCCGTGTGTCATTGTCTTGGTCGGCCCGCGTCTCATTGTCTTGGTCGGCCCGCGTCTCATTATCTTGGTCGGCCCGTGTGTCATTGTTTTGGTCGGCCCGCGTCTCATTGTCTTGGTCGGCCCGTGTGTCATTGTCTTGGTCGGCCCGCGTCTCATTGTCTTGGTCGGCCTGTCATTGTCTTGGTCGGCCCGTGTGTCATTGTCTTGGTCGGCCCGCGTCTCATTGTCTTGGTCGGCCCGTGTGTCATTGTCTTGGGCGGCTTGTGTCTCAAAGTCTTGGTCGGCTTGCGTCTCATTGGCTTGGTCAGCCCGCGTCTCATTGAGCTCTCATTGGTCAGCTCGCATCTCATTGTCTTGGTCGGCTCACGTCTCATTGTCTTGGTCAGCTCGCATCTCATTGTCTTGGTCGGCCCGTGTGTCATTGTCTTGGTCGGCCCGCGTCTCATTGTCTTGGTCGGCCCGTGTGTCATTGTCTTGGTTGGCCCGCGTCTCATTGTCTTGGTCGGCCCGTGTGTCATTGTCTTGGTCGGCCCGCGTCTCATTGTCTTGGTCGGCCCGTGTGTCATTGTCTTGGTCGGCCCTCGTCTTATTGTCTTGGTCGGCCCGTGTGCATTGTCTTGGTCGGCCCTTGTGTCATTGTCTTGGTCGGCCCGCGTCTCATTGTATTGGTCGGCCCGTGTGTCATTGTCTTGGTCGGCCCGTGTGTCATTGCCTTGGTCGGCCCGTGTGTCATTGTCTTGGTCGGCCCGCGTCTCATTGTCTTTGTCGGCCCGTGTGTCATTGTCTTTGTCGGCCCGCGTCTCATTGTCTTGGTCGGCCCGTGTGTCATTGTCTTGGTCGGCCCTTGTGTCATTGTCTTGGTCGGCCCGTGTGTCAAAGTCTTGGTCGGCCCGTATGTCATTGTCTTGGTCGGCCCGTATGTCATTGTCTTGGTCGGCCCGCGTCTCATTGTCTTTGTCGGCATCTCTATTGTTGAACTTCCTGTGACATCAGCTGAACAAAGATATTCTTTTTAATAGATTATCCCTGACAGCAAGAAGTTTTGTTTTACAAGAGGTGTTGTGTATTTATGTCTTTTCTATGTATACATGTATATTATTGGACCATTACACTTTTCATGAACCTGTGTTTATAATTTGTCGTTATTAAATTTGCATTAATGATTGACTATTTATGAGTCAGATTATGAGACGATAAAATCGAAAAGGTTGGCAACATATGTGCGATTTATATGAGGCTATCTACAATCTGCTACACAACCAAGAATTGCATTTTACTATTATTATCAGGTAATGAGTTTTTCATTTCAGTTTAATATAGATACAGGAATGATATGTTCTGATATCTACAACATTGGTAAAACCACCAAATAGTTCTGATAACGTGTTTTATAAGATGATACAGTGTTTTGTACAAACCGATGTAAGATCATATTAAGCAACAAAGCATATCACTACCTAACAATGCACTAAAGTTGAGCTAATTGCATCTAAAACAGGGCTGAGCGACACATAGTTTACGTATTGCCAGTTATAAAGCTGTAGGAGATACGGTTGACCTCTCATGTTTGTTTTCTGATTTATTCAGAAACATAACGACTATTATACAAAACTTTATATATTAACCAACAATCATAAAACAAGCTATCCAACTTACATAAATCACTCTTGTTGGCCCGGATTTCTCTCGTTGCGGGAGGAACCTGGAGTACTCGTAGAAAACCCACGTAGTCGGACAAGTGACCCCATACCTGGCCGCCTTGGTGAGCTGATAACACTACAACAGGAAAGGATGTCCAATTATTTCTTAATTTCATCGATAACATGATTAGAGACCATTCAAATTATTGGAAATACATATGCCACTGTGTGTTAAAATGGAATTTACTATTTATACTAAATGACTGTTTTCCTATCTTAGCTATAATCGTTTGATGTTGCTATTTATGTAGGCGAGATTCCTGTTATGGTTGTATTCGTAGACAGCATATAATCAATTATTATAACATACTCTGAGCTTGGACTGCCAATGCAAAACTATTGGTAAGATATTAAGTTGTTTTCCGGACGATATCGAAGAGTACACTATATATATGAAGAATGGACAATGATTCTGGAATTAAAATCTAAGTTGAACTAAAGTTGCTAGGTGGTTAGAACCACGTTAATCTTACTTGCAAATTAACTGGTTATTCGAAAATCGATATTCTATCTAACCCTGCATCAGTTTTACATCCTTGCTAAATTTCTTGTTCAAGGAAAACATTGACCTACCTCGTCAATATTGGACACTGAAACTTCACAAATAGTTGTATAAGCAACGTGTTATCGCAGGCTCTGATAATTGTTCGATCAAAACGTTATCAAAATGTATTACTTCCATTCTTAATACCAATAAATCAGAGCTACAGTCCTATTGTGACAATACATATATTGTCTATAAACAAGAATAAGTTCACTTACCTGGTCGATCGTATATACCCTTCTGAACTAGAATTTAGGTACATTACTTCTTCATGATTACCTCAGACACGGGCAGTGTACTACAAAGCTACACGATTAGCAAGTCGATATCGATTTTCATATCGTAAATTTCCCCTTTCTTGAAAGTAACATCCCTGCTTCTCTCCAACTTATGATGCTAACATGGCGCAGCTAATTCGTTATTCTAGGACTTGTTCTAAATACCGAGGTTGCTTGATAGATGTGCGGCTACTAATGAACAAACTAAAGACACAGATATTCGAGAAATGTAGATTGATGAAGACTATGAACAAGTTTTATGCTCGCCGTCTTCATCTCACAAAAAATGTTTTGTATCCTTGAATGTGACTTTGATTTAGATGGCGGGTGTCTCCTAATCCCCTCGTCGTTCTTTTTTGTTCATTTTTGAGGTTCAGCATATGTGTATGTTACGTCATCTTTATGATAGGGAGTGGCAGACTCTGCTGGTGGATTTTTTAGTCCCCGAGGTTGGCTGGAGCCTCCATAGCCACAGTTAATCTCATTTGAGTGGTGGCACGGTACGTAATATACACATTTTCGTATAACGATTTGAATTTATATAAAACTAGTTTAATTTTACTTCTAAATTCATATATTAAAGGGGTTTTACGCACCTGACCCTTCTTCTTTTACATCGGTTTAGAAATTTTGGATTCCTACCTTTTGGCCCCTAGCATCACTGAAGAGTCCTAGGAGAACGAAACAGCTGTATGATGCAGTTTCATTAATTTTTTCGGCATACTGTATCTACTAGTAAATTTAAAAGGTTCAGCATATGTGTGTGTTACGTCATCTTTCAAAGGTCTTGATTTGGCGATTTTGAGTTTGAATTATGGTTTTTATTTATGCGTCGATATGTTTGTTAAGTGTTATCCATGATCCAGTTAAGTGTGTTCAAACGAAAACAGGCATTTAATTTGCAATTAAATATTCAAAGATTGTAATATGAAGGGATATCTGATAAAACACAAATAATTATACGTCATTTAGGGTTCTCTATATGACAATAACACATCTCCCCGTACCAGTGCTCGCATGATCACTGGAATATAGCAGTTAATTTGCATCATATCATCATTGCGTTGCTGTAGACTCCATCTGATAACATGTCTGTACGTATTGGAATTATGGTCTGTATTCTGGCTGGTGTCTGTGGTAAGTACGATGTTAATATGTGACTGTTTACACACGGTAGGCGTGTACGTTGTTCAAAGCATATGTTTCTGAGAATTCATAATAGTTAGTTTTGGATATAAACTTAGGTTTTAAGAGTAATGTTACACTTTCGATGGGTTTAGATCAATTTGCGATAAAAAAATCCACCCCAATGGTCATATATATGATCATTTGGTTGACATTTAAAAAAAAAATTAAATTCCAAAAAACGTAAATAATTACTCTTTAAACCATAGTTTAGATCCAAAACTAACTGTAAACAAATCCAAAGAACACAAATTAGTCTATCGTATATAGTTGTTTATCTAATGATTTAGTCCCAAACCTGTACTTTTCGATACACAAATATAAATATAAAGTTCTTCAAATCTACAGGAACAGCTTTGTGTATAAAAACTTGGACAATCAGTTTATTAAGCCAATATAAAGCACACATCAAAGACACTAGCGCCAAGTAACTAAAGCATATCTAGTATAAGTATGGTGTTGCTATTGTCTACATCAGGATATCCATTGTATCGAAAAGATTTTTGTATGTATTGATCAAATCAAAAACATTATTTTAAATCATAACATTTTTTCTGTTTTAACTTACTTGAAGTAATCAGATTTACAAATATACATGCCATATGTTTGACAGTCCAGGCTGAGAACACAGTACACAACTACGTGTCCATCCGTGCCAACAGTGACATCTACTACGGTGATACGAAGGATATTTGCTATTGCGACGGCGTTGTGTTACCTGTCGTCAGTCCCCTTACCTATGATCTTACCTTTGATACACTGATCTATGAGAAGATTACTGTAGAGCGTGGTGAGAGTTACCAGTGTACCCGAAACGATGAAATGATGAACAATGCCACAGGTTTGCAGTTTTTGTATTTTGATCTGAGAAAAAAATCTATATATTATGGTCTTTGTAGAGTAATTAAGACTCCCTAGGATTTCAGAAAATCAACAAATTAAGTTTGACATAAAACAGCTAGTTGGAGGGGGGATTATCAATCTGCTTTCAGATTTTATCTTTTGAGTTTCATTCATTCATATTGTTACAATTTTTTTTTCATTTGTATGATATGTCATATACTTGGCTATAGTAGCATGTTGTACTGTAAAAACTGTACAGAATATCTACGACATTGGAGTACAAGAATGTTTATATTTTTTAAAACATTTCCCCCACGTTTTTTATATTGTGTTTGCCGTTCATCACTCGATCCCCGTTTGTATCATTCTATATACATTTTGTTGGTAATCAGGTATGAAAGGTGTTTTTGTATAATATAGGTCAAATCTAGAACACACGTGTACCTGTTTACTAATTTATCTTACAATCTTATGTCTGGTATGAAGAGTGCTGAGCGATGTTTAGGTCGATATAAAATATTTGACGCACGTTGCCTGTCCGTTGTTTTCTGCAGACTAAAGAGCTTGTGAAACGCCTCAACGCAATGGTATTGTTTTTGTGTAAATTGATTACTCTTTATCACCAGTTTTCGTTATAACTACACATGGTTACATTGAACTTATCCTAACATGCTGTTTTACCTTTCCCAGGTACAGCCGTTAAGTTCCAATACCTGGACCAGAGGGACCGCCAATTCCATACACTTCAATTTTTTGTGTTCCTTGATGAACAAGTAAGTTTTTCTTTTTATGTATATGATGGAGAATGTGAGAATACTTTTAAAGCACAATACGTATACGGTCAATGAAAAAGTATTATCTAAACAGAATAAATATAAGTGTTTTAAATACTTTTAAACCAAAATATTTTCAATGTTTGGCAATTTTGATATCGGAGTATATATTCGGCATACAGCAATGTATCTTATTTGAAATAAATTTAATGTGTTTTTTTATTGCAGGATTTCGTGACTAACTTGCAAAGTGGCATCGCGCCAGTATCTTAAAAGTTATTATAATGACCGTATGCATACAAAACCTGACCGATATTTTGTAAATAAAGCTTTCTCTCAATGAGTATTCGCCATTTCATTATTCATTACTGCAGTGATAGTACAATGTGTATTGGATTCGCGATGTGTTATGATTACTTAGAGATGATTCGAACAGCTATATTTTTCATCTGTATATATTATTCACGGAAACAGGATGTAAACAACAGAATAAAGAACCAAGATACGGAGATTGAATACTAACACACTGCCAGTTCCTTTCGCGGGGATGATTTCGCCGCACCCATGTATTACTGTCGACGTCATAGAAAGTTGGCACGCTTTCTAGTATATCCATGAGATGATAACTCTAGTTTGCGGAATAATGGTTATTGAGGGAATATATGTGTAGACTGTTAATTGTATAATATATATATTCCAAGTGCATAACTATAGTCTGGCAGTACAGTGAACGTTGCGGGAGTATGCAGTATGTTAAAGGAAATTCGAAAGATCTACAGATAGGTTTATGTATGTATATTCACGAATTGCCGTCATTATCAATATAATACGGGGGATAATAATGTAGCACATGTGTGATTAACCTATAAAGTGGTGCCTCATTTGTTCTAATTATATAGATAAGGAACCACACACGTAATAGGTAATGTGTCACTGTTTGATAACTCTACAGTAAGTTGTACAAAGAGACATCGTGGTTGAGTGGTGAAACGGATAGCACACTTGCCTTTCACCAAATTAAAGCAGCCAGGCTTCACTTCCCCAATCGGACGTGAAAAAACATATGGGGTCACTGCCAAGTGGGTTTTTTCCCGGGCCATTCCGTTTCCTCCCACAATAGACGTCTATGACCCTCGCGCGCTTACACCCGGGCCAACAAGATTGATTGATATAAGTTGAATAACTTGTTTCATTATTGTTGTAAGATAAATAAAGTTTATACATGTATATAAGCATCGTGTGCATTTCATAACCATGACAAATACACAGATATGATAAGGCTCCAGGCACATAATGCCTCGATGTTATCGGTACATTTCTCATCATATTACAGTGGTAGTTGCTATGAAACAAATCTGCTCTAAAATATCTTCAATTGCCTAATTGCGCAATAGATCGGATGGTTTTTAAAAACTCGAGACAATCATGGTTATTATCATTGCGCGGCATTGACATTTTCCTTCTCCTTTGGCATTAACAAAAACAATCTTCATTAATCTCTGCTAGAGGATTTTATCCGAAAATTTTATATTAAAAACGTGACTTTAACCATGCATAATATGAAGGAGTGTACATACATATGAAGTTACCAAAGGTATTACAGTATAGTTTGTTTTCATTTTGGCAAAGAAAACAATATTAAGAAGAGTATGCCAAAATTGATCATTATTACACCCTTCACTATATATTAAAATAAAAAAACAATCACGACTAGATGTAAAAGAAAAATATCAATTCTGATATTAAGAGATTTGACCTAAAAAGGCAAGGACAGTTACCTTTCCGGAACATCATATTTCATTTTTATTGTACTTTTTCGAAGGTCTTCATGTCATGTTTTGACCTAGTTTTATCGATTCTGATTCGATCGTGGTTTTGTTGGCACTTTGGAATTGTTGCAGCCATTTTGTTGATTAAAATAAAATGATTTGCTTGAAAATCTAGGTAACCCTTTTCACACATTGACCGGTTTTTCGAAAGATGAAATTCTGTCGAACCATGCTTCTGTATTACAATCTTTCCAATTACCGGTTAATGAGCAAGACGCTGGCCTACCTTGTCTTTATTGGATACCGAAACTACACAAGGATCCTTATAAACAACGTTTTATCGCTGGCTCTGCTAATTGCTCGACCAAGCCATTATCAAAACTTCTTACTACCATTCTTAGTACCATAAAATCAGGGATTCAGTCTTATTGTGACACTGTATACTCCAGAAGTGGAATTAATGGGATGTGGATTTTGAAAAACTCGAAAGATCTTTTGATCAATCTTGAACACCCCCTCCTAAAAATGTCTTTTCGGTCAAAACATTTGATTTTTCGACCCTGTACACTACCATACCTCATCCAAATTGAAGGAACGTCTTCTATCTCTTGTTACGAGAGCTTTCTTTTCCAAGAAAGGCGGATGACGATACAAATATATGGTAGTGAGCTATCTTGGAGCATACTTTGTGAAAAACACGACAAAAGCTAAGAGGAAATAAACTGAAGAAGATATAGTAAGGATGATTGAATTCCTGGTCGACAATAGTTTTGTTGAGTTCGGTTGTTGGCATTCCCATTGGAACAAACTGTGCCCCACTCTTAGCTGGCTTGTTTTTGTTTTCATATGAGGCTGAATTTGTGGAAGAGCTAATCAGGACTGGTAACAAAAACCTTCCCAAATCTTTTAATTTCACTTTCAGATATATCGACGATGTGTTGTGTATAAACAACAAGACGTTTGCTGACCACGTCGATCGTATATACCCTTCTGAACTTGAAATAAAGGACACAACGACTCTTCTACATCAGCTGCTTACCTCGATCTCTACTTAAATTACGACCAACATGGACACCGTTCTGCTAAGCTATACGATAAACATGATGATTTCAATTTTCCGGTCGTGAACTTTCCATTTCTTGACAGTTACATCACTGCTTCTCCAACCTATGGTGCTTACATGTCGCAGTTGATTCGATATTCCAGGGCTTGCTCTAAATATCGGGATTTTCGTGATCGATATCGACTGCTGACAAACAAACTAACAACACAAGGATTCGAGAGATGCAGGTTGATCAGAACTATGGGCAAGTTTTATGGTCGCCATCTTTGTCTCATTGAGAAATATTCTGTATCTTTAAGTGATATGAAGATGGACGTTTTTGAGTATGCTCATTGGTGTGTTTACTTGTTGTGATTGACAATGATACTATGTTCTCATTTTGAGCAGAAGACGCTTACTCTTCGAAACACATGGTCTGATCCTCTTGTACTTTTGCGAGAGTCTCCTTGTGGATATTTCCTTTGTACATATTTTGCCGCTGGTTTAATCGATTTTGAGTTTGGATTATGATTTTGTTAACGCTTCGGTATACTCTAATTTATCTTACCTCACAAGTACTGCAGCAGCAAGCTGAATTCTTTATCGCAAAATAGTCATCAAAACAGTGATGAGACACCAAAGGAAACATTTCCTTTTAAATATTTTAGATCGACAAGATCGTACGAAAAAGTCAACTCGTTATTAGAATGTTTCTAAGATTTTCAGACACTGGCTTGGTTGAGGCACAAGAACAGCGAGCGTAAATATGATGTACGTGGTATTTCGCGGGGAGTTCTTTATATTATTTCAAGTCTCAAACGTTTGGAGTGATTCCTCTGTTGTCAAATATAGAAAATGAAAATGCAATCTTTTCTTGCAATCACAAATTTAACAAAATAAAAAACAACGAGAATGTCATCTTCGACTAGATAATAGTAAACATGTATTAACTGTTTATAGTAGATAATGATTACTCAAAACACAATACAATTTTCTGTAATTGATTGCTAGAAAAACAATTTTATACTGATCACACCACTTTTGTCCAATTGATGATACCAATGATATTTGAACAGCTATTTTGCAATTCCAAACCACATGTGACCATATGACTAATGACTGTTATTACAGAACGTTTTATTTTAATGGGCGAATTATATCGAAATGATAATGTTATTATTTATCATGGATGTGCCCGCCAGTGTTAGGGGCGTGTGAAAGCAGCATCGCGCATCCTCTCATTTTCCGTCTATCCGAGAACATGTTTGCCCATATTGTACTGCTTCTCTGTGTTCTGACAGCTGCTCTGGGTGAGTACAAATAGTTTACATAACTGGTACCAAATATAAAAGGACTGTTAACACATTATTTTGAAATAGTATAGCATACCAAAATGTGAATCAATATTTGTAGATTTCTTATACATTTGTAGTAATAAGTCAACGTTACACGATTAAAAAACAAGTGAATAATTTATGTTTTAGACGTTTGTAATGTTTAATTATTATATAGGTATGGAGGGTAGATTTGTAAGTTACTTTTAAGGAGGGTAGATTTGTGTGATAATCAAAATGATTACAACTGCAAATCGTACTGGCATGGGGCTATACAAATAATTTATATATGAGTTTAACCAAAATACCAATTTCTTTTTTATTAAATCATACTTTTCAACCTGTAAAAAGTGTTTAAAACAAAAAACAAACAGGTAATGAGGTTATTTCTTTAAATCAAAATGACTCAAAATGATTCATCCATCCTTGCATTTTTTATAATAAACTATCCAAACACCTTTAAATTTGCAGAGTTCAAATCCGTCTTCAGGGTTAAAGGAGTTAATGCGTCTGCCTTTCTTGAATTTAAAAGGTGCAGCACATGTGAGCCTGGGTTAGGTTCATCTTTCAAGATACAAGTTGGTATACTCTGCTGGTGAATTTTATCACTCAAGTTTACTGGAGCCTCAATGACCATATTTATCTCATTTGAGTAGTGGCATGGTTCATAGAACTCATTTTTGACATTATGCAGTTTTCTTAATTCGTAAATTAAAGAGGTTTTACGCACCTGACCTTTCTGCTTCTACAGTAATTTAGAAAATGTCTATTCCTTTTGGCCTCTATACATCACTGATCATGACGAGTCCTTGAAAGACGAAACAGCTGTATGATGCAGTGTATTTTTTATTTTATTTGTTTCTTTTTATACTGTATCTATTACCAAATCTAAAAGGTGAAGCATGTGTATGTGTTATTTTCATCTTTCTACAAAAACGAATTAAAGGTTCAATTTTTTTTTAAATAATTTCATGTTAGTTCATGGTCATTCCTACAGAAATAGTAAAACCTCGTATGACTGTAGACTTTCAATACTAATGACGTATCACTACTTCCCCGGAGTTCGGGATTATCAACACGAACAGAGAAGCGTATATAACTATCTGGTAGTTAAGTATTAAATTACATTTGTATCACTACCAAAGACATTTGGGTGTGGTTAATACTATTCGCTCCTTTGGTGAAAGAGTCTCAATTTCTAATGCTGTTGTAGAAACCAAACCTCCACTCCCAGGATGATGGGATGATAAATCCTTACTTCTTTTATGGTAACATGACCACTATTCCATGAGTGGAAAAGACCAAATCTTGCTTTCTAGATTCTGAAATTGATCCTCTGTTCCCTGAGCGCTGATATAAAGGTTTATTCCTTGGCGATGTTAATATGTCCGAATCTTATGTGATAGAATAATCCAATTACTTCTTTGATAGTGGTAATTGCTCCTAATATAGTTGGATGGTGATGACTCCAAGGTCTTGAAGTGATGATATACAAAAGTTACAGATTTTAGAAAATATATTGTGAATCCATTGCATGTACAGCTAAAGGACATTTGTGAATTCATGAGAAAGACGGATACATAAATGTAGTTGCACAGACAAGTCTGATTTAATGAACCAATAAGAGCACATATATTCCATTCCTGACAGGATCAATTCACCACAATCATCAATCCTTTCAATAAACGTTTCAACCAAACTCGATGAACAGTGTATCTCACATATATTTTGCTAATCATCCTACTGTAACAATTCAGACTGTTAACGTCATTTTGATTATTTTCAGCCCAGAGTCCTACCAGAACACGCGAGTACATAACTATCTATGCCAACAACAACATTTACTATGGGGACAGATCCAATATTATATACCGAGACAACCGCATACAACCAGTGTGCAAACAGCTAGACCGAGACCTCGTCATCGACAAACTGGTGTATGACAGAATTACCATTGAACATAACGGGAGTTTTCCTACCGCGTCCGGTGTGGTGTCAGGTATGTCATAGTGGGTCATACCCCATTCTTTCTGCAGAGATGGCATGTATGTTATTGCGGGTCATACCCCATTCTTTCTACAGAGATGGCATGTATATTACCGCAGGTCATATCCCATGCTTTCTACATTGATTATATGTATGTCATAGTGGAGCATACCCCATTCTTTCTACAGAGTTGTCAAGTATGTTATTGTGGGTCATACCCATATCTTTCTACAGAAATTTCATGTATGTCATAGTGGATCATACCCCATTCTTTCTACAGAGATGTCATGTAAGTCATAGTGGACCATACCCCATTCTTTCTAAAGAGATGTAATGTATTCCATAGTGGATCATATCGCATTCTTTCTAAAGAGATGTAATGTATGCCATGGTAAGTCATACCCCATTCTTTCAACAGAAGTACAGGTTGTACCATGTATGTCATATAGCGGGTCGTAAATATTCTACCTTTCTACAGAGATGTCATGCATGTCATTGCACAGTAAAACTATTTTAGTAGCAGTAAAACACTGTTTTATGAGCAGTAATAATCCAGTTTAGTAGCAGTAAAACATTTCATGAGCAGTAAAAACTGTGTGCAGAACGACACTGCTACAGCAGCAGTTAAAACTATGTTAGTGACAGTAGGAAAACTAAATACAAAAAAGTACAGATATTTCAACAACAACAGTTTTAATTCAACACTGTTGTGCGTTGTCATTTTATACTATTTTCATATCAAATAAGTTGTGATTCATCTCACTTGTCAACTTTTGTTTTAAAAGTTAATAATTACATCAAAACCATATCAGATATCATGTTCTTATTCGAACGGATTTGTGTGTAAGAGTATATCCAGTGTATCATAAACATCTCATATTTCCTTTTTAGAAGACAGCAATAATACGTCGACGAGCTCCAATTGAATCTATATGAAAACTATGAATCCTCAAGAGGAAAAAATGTCTTTAAAATTAATGGAATTAAAATACACCCTCAGATACGAAAGGCGCACTACCAGATCATGTCAACTGATTAACAATTTATCAATTCTTTTATTCCAGGGGTTGGAGTAAGGTTTCAGAAGATTCAAGAGGGCCAGGAAGATTTCCGCACAATTCTCCTTCTTGTTTTTAGTAATGAGCGGGTAGGAATTTGTCCAATAACTTATAGTAGTAACACCAATTTAACGTTAAACGTAATAGTAGCAAATCCCAATTATTTGACAAAAAAGACAAAAGCTTATCATATTAACGAAAAACGTTTTTGCTAATTTCATTGTATTTTGTGAATTAAATGGTCAACTGGCATCTCATTACAAAATATTACTACCTGACAGGACACAGGTCTGACGATATACTGAATTAATATTCTATAATACCACACTGTAGTCTAACAAGATGATGAACACCGCTTTACCTTTCTTTCAGGAATACACAACTTTTCTCACTCTCTGATAACCTGAACAGCGTGATTTGCTGGAAATGTGTCTGATACATTGTACGTGTGTTTAAATAAAGCATTATTACCTGAAAATAAATTTCATTTGTTTTGTATCTTAGAAGTCTAAAGTCGTCGATTGTATTGGAATGTCATTTATCGGTATTTCTGATGATTGAAATCCGTACCATTTTGAAGCTAACGTCACGCTACCACAGTTGGTACACTTTTGACAGTTTTCCAGTGAAATTTAAAACTGTATGACTTGTTTATGAAATTTTCATCTTGACAAAAACTATCCTCGCTGGTCCATTGATTCTCAGTAAAAGCATATGCTAGACCTGCATCGAACTCCTTTGTCTGCAACAAATTTGTTTTTATTTCTATTATTTGTTTAGCAATTGTACGAAAATATATTGCTTTCACAAATAGTATGCATATATATAAACACGATAAGATGAACCAATTAAAAGGGCTAAAGTTCAGCATCTAAACAAGCGTATAACGTCGTCCCTTTACAAGAAATGTAAACAAAAGCACCACTCGCCTATTGGTGATTCATAATATTTTGATGATAACAAATATCAATAGAAACACAAGTTCTTATCAGAGAGTGGGAAATATTTTATATGACAGACTTATCAGAGAGTGGGAAATAGTTTATATGACAGACTTATCAGAGAGTGGGAAATATTTTATATAACAGACTTATCAGAGAGTGGGAAATAGTTTATATAACAGACTTGTCAGAGAGTGGGAAATAGTTTATATAACAGACTTATCAGAGAGTGGGAAATAGTTTATATAACAGACTTATCAGAGAGTGGGAAATAGTTTATATAACAGACTTATCAGAGAGTGGGAAATAGTTTATATAACAGACTTATCAGAGAGTGGGAAATATTTTATATAACAGACTTATCAGAGAGTGGGAAATAGTTTATATAACAGACTTATCAGAGAGTGGGAAATAGTTTATATAACAGACTTGTCAGAGAGTGGGAAATATTTTATATGACAGACTTATCAGAGAGTGGGAAATAGTTTATATAACAGACTTGTCAGAGAGTGAAAAATGGTTTATATAACAGACTTATCAGAGAGTGGGAAATATTTTATATAACAGACTTATCAGAGAGTGGAAAATATTTTATATAACAGACTTGTCAGAGAGTGAGAAATAGTTTATATAACAGACTTATCAGAGAGTGGGAAATTGTTTATATAACAGACTTGTCAGAGAGTGGGAAATATTTTATATAACAGACTTGTCAGAGAATGGGAAATATTTTATATAACAGGCTTATCAGAGAGTGGAAAATATTTTATATAACAGACTTGTCAGAGAGTGAGAAATAGTTTATATAACAGACTTATCAGAGAGTGGGAAATAGTTTATATAACAGACTTGTCAGAGAGTGGGAAATATTTTATATGACAGACTTATCAGAGAGTGGGAAATAGTTTATATAACAGACTTGTCAGAGAGTGAAAAATGGTTTATATAACAGACTTATCAGAGAGTGGGAAATATTTTATATAACAGACTTATCAGAGAGTGGAAAATATTTTATATAACAGACTTGTCAGAGAGTGAGAAATAGTTTATATAACAGACTTATCAGAGAGTGGGAAATTGTTTATATAACAGACTTGTCAGAGAGTGGGAAATATTTTATATAACAGACTTGTCAGAGAATGGGAAATATTTTATATAACAGGCTTATCAGAGAGTGGGAAATATTTTATATAACAGACTTATCAGAGAGTGAGAAATATTTTATATAACAGACTTATAAGAGAGTGGGAAATATTTTATATAACAGATTTGTCAGATATTAGGTTTTATTTCGAAAGGAAGCATGGTCAAGAAAAGAATAACGGTGATCGCAACTAAAGGGAGATAACTCATTGTGAAATAAATATTAATTAAGATTTTGACACCTGAGTTTTGATGTATAGCAGTATCTATAACTTTTGGCTTTTTGTCCTTACACTGAACCTACCATTAGCCCCAATCAGGTTTGAACTAGAATATGGACAGGTCAGCAAGGGCCGAAGAACATCGATGTTAATATGCTTTTCAACAAATCTGGATAATATTTTTAGAAAATTGCGACAAATAACACTTATTATATATTAACGAGTTTCGAGTTGCCGATAAGTTTGAAGCAGATAAGTTTAAATGAATTTCATGCAGATAGTAAGAAAAGATGTCCTAAGTCTATGCATAAAACATAACCGGGAATGGCTGCCTATTATGGTATATTTCACCTGTTAATAGGCTTTATGTCAGAGTGTTTCCAGAGGTGTAGACCAATAAACTTTCAAGAATCAATAAGGCAGTACTAGTATTTTTCATATTGTGTGGTATTAACGTCGGCGTTTTATTGTATTCATTAATGCGTCATTTTTGTACTACCCTGGTTCTCGCTTTGATCTCATGACAATGTTTTGGACATTACCTAGACGTATATGACGGAACAGTTAGTCGCATTAGCTTAGTAATTTTCAGACTGTTTAGTGGGTCAGAGAGTCAAAACCCTTCGGACAAATTGTTCTGTCGCCTTGAACTGCTATAGATACGTCATGGTAAATTAAATCGTCACAGTGCCAAGTTTGCCGAGATAACAGTAACACCTGTCAGGTGTTCACACTTACTCAATACTACCAACATGGCGAGAGTTGTCCTGTACTTGGCTCTCTTATCTCTAGTAGCAGGTAAGGAAAATTAGTAACAATTTATATTTCTTGCTGATGCTCCTTGTACAGCAACGCTATATTTAAGTATTGGCGATTGTATTTATCATAGAATTTCCAAAAGCTTCATTTTTCTTATTTGAAATAAATTTGTGATATTTCATTGATCAGATGATACAGGAACAGTCTTGACTAACACATTTTGAGATAATAATAGCTAGCAGTGTTTTGCTTATTAATTAAATGACAAAGAAAACTATTACTGATAAATAGTTAATCATTGCAGTTCTGTTTTTCCAGCTAAATGTGAGTTTAGTATTTTCGTGTATAACTTGTAAATATGACCGCTAATACATATACACTGATTAGATTATTGCCTCACAAGGTTTTCGTGTGTAAGCACGTAAAACCAGTAAAAGAATTGCCTTAGATATGCATCAATATTTCACATTCTTTATTTTTTCCACAAGGTTATGATAAAGCCTATTAATGTTTTGTAGTGGTATGCTATGGAGCCCCCGAGCGGCGGGGCGTGTGCTTGTCTATGTGTGGCCCCTACGGAGTGAATTGTCCCAGTGGTTACGAATGTAAAGGAAATGGGTGTGGCCACCAGTGTTACAGGTCCCCAGACTACGCCCAGCCCGAGGGTTCGTTACAGACATTTGTATACCTATTGTGTACTGTAACTGTACAACTAACTGATATGTGACCTTTTTATGTCCAGAGGTGTAGGGTAGGAATATTGTACCCAAGGATTAGAACAGAGACTTACCATTGGAAAATTAGCATAAGATCTTTAGAAAAACTGTTATCCGGGCCGTATTCATATCTGTTTTTAAAGCAATGATAACATTCATTGCTAGCTTATATGTCTTTTTCTGTTCAAATATAGCAATAAAAAGGGCATTTGGACTGAATAAACACCAATTAATGATCAGTAAAATGTATTTGACTTGCTGTTGACTCCAATGAGTTTTTCCATTGAAATTTTATGAAATCTTCGTTTGGTATAAATATTCCCCCTTTTCTGCTTCTATTGAATAAAGAAAATGAAGATAATGGATTTAAATAGTATATAATGCACGTGTCTATTGTTGTAAATAGAGGATATACACGAAAGTATGTACCACGATAGCATCTGTTTTTTGTTTTTTGTTTTATTTTGTTTCGATTATGCCGTAATGAAGAATTGTCTATCTTTATAAGGCTGTGTGACTCCCTCCTGTTCCGGGCAATGTCTTCTTGGATACAAACAAGACTCCAATGGCTGTGACACATGTGAATGTGATTACTCCGCGCTCCAGAATATTATCGTGTAATCCTGGAATAGAATCAACCAAGCGTTACAGAAACCAAGGTAACAGTAGTGTTCCCTCATTTGTCATTTTTGTTGTGATTAAACTTGAATCTTTTCAAACTTATAAGTAATATGACGGATAAAGTTTATATCAACATGCGACATTTAACAAACAGGAAAACATACGGAAAAGAAATCAGAGAATATCGAAGCGTCATTTTAACCATACCCCGAACCCAATATATTAGAATATAGGAAAATATGAACAAAGGAAACGATCATGCAGATGGAGATCCTTGAGGAGATACAAGAGAATGAGAACGTAAAACAACGTACGTCTTCATGGATGATACCATCCATGTAAATCCAGGTCACATCCAGGTAAATGCCACCTCCCCAAAGTAAGAACTGAGGTATTGACAACATAACAACATGAAACATTAATGAACATATCATAAAACGTCCACTTCGATGTCACACAAGGATACTGAATACTTCACCAAGCTAAATCATAATTAAATTACAAAATTCTTATATTAGAAGCAATCCCCATAATAGCAACTATAAGGCACGTAAACACCACAGGTGGTGTAGGCACAGAAATCAAGAAAATGATTCTTGAGTTCACAATTGAAAATCGAAATCGTCACGTTTATCATATAACTTTGTAGTGATATGTCCCTGTTGGGCATATTGTGATTAAACATGAAGGTACGCGACAGATGTGGAGAAGCATGAAGTGATGTTAATTTCAAGTTCTGAAGTAGCTTACACCTGGGTTAATGTTCTGTGCGTGGTTTTAAGGTATCCTTGTCTTTAATCGTCTTCATCTTAATGTAGTCGCTGTTACATATTAGTAAGAATTGAGTCTCTGTTCACACTTCACCATTCGGTAGTTCTGTTACTCAATAACTTCACTACCGTTTTATACTTTGACCCGTGTACATGTATATAATTAAATCTGCAAACGTCTACTCAATATATAATCTTTATATAATTTGTTTCCTTTCAGAAAGCTGCATTATAATCGAATGGCGAAGATGTACCTATGAGAATTACACTCTATTAAATAAATGTGTAGTTATGGTAAAACTCTTTTAGGGTTTGTTCTTTTTCTCTTTTCTATTGTACCTCGAGCTCCTCGGCTGTAACTATCTTGCTACCGTGTCCGTTCGACCTTGGCTGTTGTGAGGACGCTACCTCGGCTGTAACTACCTAGCTACCGTATCCGTTCGACCTTGGCTGTTGTGAGGACGCTATCTCGGCTGTAACTACCTAGCTACCGTATCCGTTCGACCTTGGCTGTTGTGAGGACGCTACCTCGACTGTAACTATCTTGCTACCGTGTCCGTTCGACCTTGGCTGTTGTGAGGACGCTATCTCGGCTGTAACTACCTAGCTACCGTGTCCGTTCGACCTTGGCTGTTGTGAGGACGCTACCTCGGCTGTAACTATCTTGCTACCGTATCCGTTCGACCTTGGCTGTTGTGAGGACGCTACCTCGGCTGTAACTATATTGCTACCGTGTCCGTTCGACCTTGGCTGTTGTAAGGATGCTATCTCGGCTGTAACTACCAAGCTACCGTGTCCGTTCGACCTTGGCTGTTGTGAGGACGCTACCTCGGCTGTAACTATCTTGCTACCGTGTCCGTTCGACCTTGGCTGTTGTGAGGATGCTATCTCGGCTGTAACTACCTAGCTACCGTGTCCGTTCGACCTTGGCTGTTGTGAGGACGCTATCCCAACTCTTTCAACCCAAATGTATCAAATCATTACCACAAAGAAACAATTGCTTACACAAACGGTCGTCAATGAGGTAAAAGTAACGTTCATACTCTTATCTCTTAGCAGTTAATTTTGGTGGGAACAGAAATATTTCTGAAATAGCCATTTCTAGAAACTGTTACACACAAAAATACTTACACTTCATGGGCCGACATCTGACGTGAAGTTTCGTTTCAAGACATCTTAACGTTATGGCAATACGAATATAAAATATGTATTATAATTTTATATTATCTATGTTATATCTCTTGCGTCTATAGAAAAATACCAAAGAATACCAAAGCGTCAACAAAACAATAATCCGAACTCAAAACCGATTAAAGAAGGGTCATTATATGAACAAAAGGGAAAGATGAACATGGATGGAGATCCCTACAAAAGTACTAGAGAATAAGACCATGTGTTCCGGAAGAGTAAACGCCTTCTGCTTCATCGACGATACTCGTCATGTAAATGTTCATCAAATCTAAGTAAATGCAATAGCCTCAAATTGAGAACTGAGGCATACTTCTCTAGTACAACTAATGAGTAATTCAACAAGAATTACGCGTAATTATATGTGTCGCCTTTCCCGCTTTGTCAAAATCATAAGCATTTATCATGGTACTGAAGGATATATTTGAAAAGAGAAATGAAATTGAAGATCATATCTTAAATTGCTGAATCACCAAATACTTATTAGGTAATAGGTATGAGAAAGGCAGAAATTTAATTAATAATAAAATAATGAAATAATGGCCAATTTGCGGAATCATGCAACCAAAGTTGCAGTTGTGTTCGTAGAGTCATAATACACCTATATACCAAATTTGAGTGAAATCGGACAATATCTAAATTTTGACCAACCAGTGGCAAGGAAATGGTGGCCATTTTGTTGAATCATGAAACGGAAGGTGCGATAGTGTTTGCTGAGTCATAATACACCTACATACCAAGTTTGGTTGCTGTAGCTTTTATACTTAGTCAGAAACAGCCTGATATGCAAGAGCTAAACGCAAAACTTTACGTTGCAATACCAGAAATTTGAGATTTTTATCCCAAAAAAGCAGAAATCCATGTTTTATTTTTAGCCCAGTAGGCTCTACTACCCATGCTTCATCTATGATTGAGGTTTGGTTGATGTAACTTTGTCAGAAACAGAGCTAAACGTAAAACTTTAACATTGTTGACGCCGCCGTCGCAGTCGGAAAAGTAACCCCTATGTGCCGCCTTTCCGACATCCGTCGGAGGCGACACAAAAATTGCAACTTCTTATCATAAGAGGATAAAGAATATTTCTCAATGAGACTAAGATGGCGACCATAAAACTTGCCCATAGTCTTCATCAACATGTATTTCTCGAATTCCTGTGCCGTAAGTTTGTTCGTAAGCAGTTCTATCACGAAAATCTCGATATTCAGAGCAAGCCCTAGAATAACGAATCAATTACGACACGTTAACACCATAGGATGGAAATCGTCATGTTTATCGTACAGCTTAGTAGCAAGCTACCCGTGTTAGTAAGTAAAGATAGAGGTAAAAGCTTACATAATGTAGAAGAGTCTGTTTTGTCCTTTATTGCAAGTTTAGAAGGGTATATACAAACAATTAAGTCAGAACATTTCTTGTTGTTTATATACAACACATCGTCAATATAGCTGAAAGTTAAATTGAAAGATTTGGCAAGGTTTTTGTTGCCCGTCCTGATAAGTCCCTCGAAAAATTCAGTCTCGTATGACAAACAAAAATAAGTCAGTCCAAAGTGTGACACAGTTTGTTTCCATTGGTATGCCAACAGTTTGATGGAAAATCTTTCCTCCAAACTCAACAAATATATTGTCAACCAGGAATTCAATAATTACTAAATCTTCTTCAGTATATTTCATCTTAGCTTCTACTGTGTTTTTCACAAAGCATGCTCCAGGTTAGTTCGCAACCATGTATTTGTATCATCGACTACCTTTCTTGTTAAAGAAAGCTCTCATAATGAGAGACCGAAAACGTTCTTTCAGTTTGGTATATAGTATGGTAGTGTACAGTGTAAAAATATAAAATGCTTTGATAGACGAAATAGTATTGAGAACGGGGATCTCAAGACTGATGAGAAATATTTCAAGTTTTTCAAAATCCACTTCGCGTTAATGCCACTCCTTGAGTATACAGTACCACACTTAGACCGAAGCTATGATGTCATGGTACTAAGAATGGTAGAAAGAAGTTTCGCTAATGTCTTGGTTGAGCAATGAGAAGAGCCAGCGACAAAACGTTGCTTATAATGACCCTTGTGCAGTTTAGGTATCAAATATAAACGAGGTCGGTCAGCGTTTTTCTCATTAGTCAGTATCTTGAAAGATTGTAATACTGATGTATTGTTAGGTGGTATTTCATTTTTACATCAAATGCCGCGGCAGTGTAACACTGAACTGTATTGATAAATGTAAGTTTTTTTAAAGTCATAAACTTTTCACATGGGTAATTCACTCGTGACATTACTTAGATCAAGGTAATAGAAAGGTCTAACTTGTGTCCAACACCTAACTCAGAAGATTGTAAGGCGTTAGAGACAGGCAGCGATCAATTTACAATTTTATTTCCATGGGTCCTTTTTGTAAATATTGCCGTAAACTGTGGATCCCACAATGTTAAATTGAAGTACTGGACTCGGGACTCGCACGTAGGTTGATCACTGGTGACAGGTGTACTGGAATTATGAAGAAGAGGCGAGAGATGAAGATCACAATGGAGATGATAGTAATGCAAAACATATAGTACTGGTCTGCATCAAGTCTGGTCGGAACCTTCACAAAGTAAAGGGAGACCACAGGAGGAAACTATAGAAAGATTGAAAAGGATTCCGTTTGATGGCGGCTGTCAAAAACGAGTGAAAGGTAATCTTTCTTTCAAACAAAGAACTACTTAAAGTTAATTTACTTACCAAAAGATAGAGCCATGTCTTTATAAGGAAGCAGGCAAAAGAGGATATGTCATTATAATGAATAACATTTTTTATTGTTGAAAAAATATTGACATGTTGGGAAACGATGAATTCCATACACTTATTGATTATAATGAAGATGATGTTACCCATAAGCTTATCAATGATTTAGTCGTGACATACAAGAATGACATTTTGGAGGACGAGGGAGACCATTTAATTTCTGCTGTTCACAAGACAAGTTGTTGCTTTGCCAAAAATCCACAAAGGTGCCGCCAATGTTTACTCTTTGTTAAGACCAGTGTTAACATACAACTCGGAAATATGGCATGCTGATTATTACCGGAAAGTTGTCAATACTACTAATAGAGCAATATTACACACTAGTAATTATAATGGAATCGTAGATACAATACCAATACTTGACAAAACTCCTGTGGAGCATATCAACCTCAAATTTTGTAAAATGGTTCTTGGAATTTGAAAATAATCGGTAAACTTAGCATCAAGGGCAGAATTAGGATAATATCCGATGGATTGTTTTATAAATAAACAAGCATTGTGTTATTTTTATAGAATATCACAAAATAGTCCGAATTGTCTTGTAAATCAAGACATAAAAGTAAATTAATAAATGCATAAAAGTGGTACATATACATGGTATACATACATTGATAATATTATATGGAACAATAACGTAACGTAACATGACCCTTGTTACTCTAAAATCAGAACAAGGATAAAACGTTTGTTAAAAACCTGGATACATGAGAAATTTGAAAAACATTTTTTCTGATAAAATGCATATCATTGATGAAAAAGGTAAACTACATTTATATAGTAAAGGATAAAACCAATATGGTTAAGAATCGTATTTATCATTGCTAAATTTTGAGCACAACTGTTAGCAAAAATGAGAATACGTAATCATATATATGGGATTGAGACTGGTAAAGCTAAACAGATTGTCAGACAACTTCGTCTCTGTAAAAGTACATACTATGAGACGAAATTCATTTTATTTTTCAATATTAGATAAATACAAGTTTTTCCGATATACAAAATCTACAGATGCTTTTATCAACTAATGAACCGCAACTTTTCGACGATATTGGTCTCTTCGTTAAAAAGCCTTTTGAACTGAGGAAGGTAGGCTTATAAGTTTGTTAAATACTATTTATGCATATATGTCTTTTATATGTATGTTTGATTATGTTAATTTACAGTTCGATCCATACAATGTTATGTGGATGTAAAATGCAATAAAATTGAATTGAATTGCTATTATATCCATGAAACTACTGAACAACAGAGAAGTGAATATATAGATATTTTGATAATTCTAATGATTCACCGGTAAGGCCTATAAGTGGTGGCTCTCAAAGTGTTATTCAACACCATTTTCTTGATCTTGTTTGAAACCCCTCTGCTATACAGCAGAGTTTTATTAAGGAAGATTTCGATTTTCAGACATTTTCTTACAGCAGTGAAAACAGAATCTGAATCAATGTCTCCCTGTGTTGACAACACAGGTAGACATTAATTCAGAATCTGTATGTTTATGTACAAATGATTTAGGAATTGAAACAATGGCATATTGGCATATGGTCACTCAACGACTAAGCCATTTTCTTGATCTTGTTTGAAACACCTCTGATCTTCATTAGAGTTTTATTAAGGAAGATTTTGATTTTTCAGCTATTTACTTACAACAGTGAAAACCGATTCTGAATTAATGTGTTGTTAGTTTATGTACAAATGATTTAGGAATTGAATCAATGTCATATTGGCTTGAGGAATATCCTACCAAGATTGATGTATAATTCAGACATGGGTCAAAAATCAAATCGCTGAAATTGTTTTAAAAAGAAACATGATATATTTTGATGTCAATTACTACAAACAAAAGTAAGGAACAACAGTGGGCACTGAAGTCACATTAACACATGCTACTTGTGTGTCGTGTTATTTGGAAGACATGCTGCACACAAATATAGAAAAAAAACATATTTCCTGAATATTGACAACACATCTTTGAAGATTTCTGGGTGATTGCTTTATTTTATGGCCTTCCAATATGTGTTTTGAGGAATCCAGAGGTCAACTTCACACCACATTCTGTAATAAGTTACACTGGGGATATAACCAGATTACAACAGATTTTTTACTGCAGAACTACTGATGCACATGATTATTTAAATTTTCATTTTAATCATGCTAAACACACTAAGATTATTATACAGTTCAATATCCTATCTAGAATTATAACTCTAGTAAGCGATTCCAATATGCTGGATGTATAAACAAATTCTGGTGTTTTCTTATATCACAGCATTATCAGAGCTCAAATATATTTTGAAAAAAGGCATCCTTTTTCAACCCCTACAAAAGTAATTCCATATATATATAAGTACAATAGTGATTGTTTCCTAATCATTAGAGTTAAATACATTTTGTAATTTGTACATACCATTTGCCTTGCATAAGATATTATTTATATTAAAAGTAATTAGTAATGCAATGGTTATTCTTTTTTTTATCGATTTGTAATCAACATAATCTTCGTATGTATCCGAATGTAAGAAACAAAAGATCTAAGTTTGAAACTAATAAAACTGATCCATGTGTATCTACCTGTAGTTAAAGTAGGGCGTAAGAATTGTACCTGCTGTCCCATTGCATGATCGAAGAAGGCGATTAAACTTGGGTGATTTTATCTTTCCATTCTTTCTAAACAACTTTCTCCTTCCTAATGTCTCCCTTGACACAACCTCACTTTTGGCCTTTAGTTGAGCATTCGCCCCTGTGGGGAAGGCTATGGGTTCTGTCCCCATGCCAAGACATACCAGAGTCTCTAACAATGGTAGTTACTGCTCCCTACTTGACGTTCAGTATTATGGGAGTGGGACGACTGGTTCGCCCGTTGTCAGTATAATAAGCCCGGGTAGGGTGTTCTGCTTGGGGCCTTCGGAGGTATACTGCAGTTTGGTAGCACTTGAAATCGGCAAAAGATCCGGACTATCACAAGAAGACTTACACGAACATTCCACAGCCTGCTATAAATACACACGCTCAAAACACACACAACCCAACGCATACACCGGACGTAAAAACAACCAACAAACCTTAATTGGTGTGGAATATTCCAACTGCTCTACTTTTATCATTAAAAATGCTTTCAGATTTATTATACGTGAAAATATTAACTACAGAATTGTGCTGATAATAAGTTCAAGATAATCCTTATATAACAAATGTATTCTTCCTATGTTATTATATAGAGTAAGGGCGATAACTCATATTATAGAAAAAAATAGTTTCGTAGCGTAGCGAAATCCATTTAGATGCTGCTGTTTTAGGGAGCCATTAGGGGCGAGGGGCTCCACCTACATAAGGCGCATTGTAATAAAATCCATCCACCTGTTTGAGTATTGGCACATTCCCCTTGTCTTTCCTCCTACATACTTTATCCCTTCTACCCTCTTTCCGATCTTTTCTCGTGTACCGAAATGTATATTTCTATAATATAGGAGGACGCTGGTCGGCCTTTTCTATCGGATATGATTTTGCCGACTGCGACACACGGCGCCGGTCAAAAAATAGCTCGCCGCGTGTTAAACCTCTAGCATAGTTGGAGTACCGAAAGGTCGTATATCAAAATGAAAAAACGAGTGATTGCAAATTATGCATTGAATTGAAAAGCGCAAAAACTAACATTTCACTTTTCAAACTGTAAATTAGGGGAAGAAACCAAAAGACTCGAAACAGATCAGGATACTCTATTTTTTAGTTGAGCACACAAAACAGATCAGGATACTCCATTTGTTAGTTGAGCACACAAAACAGATCAGGACACTCCATTTGTTAGGTAAGCACACAAAACAGATCAGGATACTCATTTGTTAGGTGAGCACACAAAACAGATCAGGATATTCCATTTGTTAGGTGAGCACACAAAACAGATCAGGACACTCCATTTGTTAGTTGAGCACACAAAACAGATCAGGACACTCCATTTGTTAGGTAAGCACACAAAACAGATCAGGATACTCCATTTGTTAGGTAAGCACACAAAACAGATCAGGACACTCCATTTGTTAGGTAAGCACACAAAACAGATCAGGACACTCCATTTGTTAGTTGAGCACACAAAACAGATCAGGATACTCCATTTGTTAGGTAAGCACACAAAACAGATCAGGACACTCCATTTGTTAGGTAAGCACACAAAACAGATCAGGACACTCCATTTGTTAGGTAAGCACACAAAACAGATCAGGATACTCCATTTGTTAGGTAAGCACACAAAACAGATCAGGATACTCCATTTGTTAGGTAAGCACACAAAACAGATCAGGATACTCCATTTGTTAGTTGAGCACACAAAACAGATCAGGACACTCCATTTGTTAGGTAAGCACACAAAACAGATCAGGACACTCCATTTGTTAGTTGAGCACACAAAACAGATCAGGATACTCCATTTGTTAGTTGAGCACACAAAACAGATCAGGATACTCCATTTGTTAGGTGAGCACACAAAACAGATCAGGATATTCCATTTGTTAGGTGAGCACACAAAACAGATCAGGACACTCCATTTGTTAGGTGAGCACACAAAACAGATCAGGATACTTTATTTGTTAGGTGAGCACACAAAACAGATCAGGACACTCCATTTGTTAGGTGAGCACACAAAACAGATCAGGATACTCCATTTGTTAGGTGAGCACACAAAACAGATCAGGATACTCCATTTGTTAGGTGAGCACACAAAACAGATCAGGATACTCATTTGTTAGGTGAGCACACAAAACAGATCAGGACACTCCATTTGTTAGGTGAGCACACAAAACAGATCAGGACACTCCATTTGTTAGGTGAGCACACAAAACAGATCAGGATACTCCATTTGTTAGGTGAGGACACAAAACAGATCAGGATACTCCATTTGTTAGGTGAGCACACAAAACAGATCAGGATACTCATTTGTTAGGTGAGCACACAAAACAGATCAGGACACTCCATTTGTTAGGTGAGCACACAAAACAGATCAGGATACTCATTTGTTAGGTGAGCACACAAAACAGATCAGGATACTCATTTGTTAGGTGAGCACACAAAACAGATCAGGACACTCCATTTGTTAGGTGAGCACACAAAACAGATCAGGATACTCATTTGTTAGTTGAGCACACAAAACAGATCAGGATACTCATTTGTTAGTTGAGCACACAAAGCAGATCAGGACACTCCATTTGTTAGTTGAGCACACAAAACAGATCAGGATACTCATTTGTTAGGTGAGCACACAAAACAGATCAGGATACTCCATTTGTTAGTTGAGCACACAAAACAGATCAGGACACTCCATTTGTTAGGTGAGCACACAAAACAGATCAGGATACTCATTTGTTAGGTGAGCACACAAAACAGATCAGGATACTCATTTGTTAGGTGAGCACACAAAACAGATCAGGATACTCCGTTTGTTAGTTGAGCACACAAAACAGATCAGGATACTTCATTTGTTAGGTGAGCACACAAAACAGATCAGGATACTCCATTTGTTAGTTGAGCACACAAAACAGATCAGGACACTCCATTTGTTAGGTGAGCACACAAAACAGATCAGGATACTTTATTTGTTAGGTGAGCACACAAAACAAATCAGGATATTCCATTTGTTAGGTGAGCACACAAAACAGATCAGGATATTCCATTTGTTAGGTGAGCACACAAAACAGATCAGGATACTCCATTTGTTAGCTAGATGAGCACACAAAACAGATCAGGATACTTTATTTGTTAGTTGAGCACACAAAACAGATCAGGATACACCATTTGTTAGTTGAGCACACAAAACAGATCAGGATACTCCATTTGTTAGTTGAGCACACAAAACAGATCAGGATAATTCATTTGTTAGTTGAGCACACAAAACAGATCAGGATAATTCATTTGTTAGGTGAGCACACAAAACAGATCAGGACACTCCATTTGTTAGTTGAGCACACAAAACAGATCAGGATACTCCATTTGTTAGTTGAGCACACAAAACAGATCAGGATACTCCATTTGTTAGGTGAGCACACAAAACAGATCAGGATATTCCATTTGTTAGGTGAGCACACAAAACAGATCAGGACACTCCATTTGTTAGGTGAGCACACAAAACAGATCAGGATACTTTATTTGTTAGGTGAGCACACAAAACAGATCAGGACACTCCATTTGTTAGGTGAGCACACAAAACAGATCAGGACACTCCATTTGTTAGGTGAGCACACAAAACAGATCAGGATACTCCATTTGTTAGGTGAGCACACAAAACAGATCAGGATACTCCATTTGTTAGGTGAGCACACAAAACAGATCAGGATACTCATTTGTTAGGTGAGCACACAAAACAGATCAGGACACTCCATTTGTTAGGTGAGCACACAAAACAGATCAGGACACTCCATTTGTTAGGTGAGCACACAAAACAGATCAGGATACTTCATTTGTTAGTTGAGCACACAAAACAGATCAGGATACTCCATTTGTTAGGTGAGGACACAAAACAGATCAGGATACTCCATTTGTTAGGTGAGGACACAAAACAGATCAGGATACTCCATTTGTTAGGTGAGCACACAAAACAGATCAGGACACTCCATTTGTTAGGTGAGCACACAAAACAGATCAGGATACTCATTTGTTAGGTGAGCACACAAAACAGATCAGGACACTCATTTGTTAGGTGAGCACACAAAACAGATCAGGACACTCCATTTGTTAGGTGAGCACACAAAACAGATCAGGATACTCATTTGTTAGTTGAGCACACAAAGCAGATCAGGACACTCCATTTGTTAGTTGAGCACACAAAACAGATCAGGATACTCATTTGTTAGGTGAGCACACAAAACAGATCAGGATACTCCATTTGTTAGTTGAGCACACAAAACAGATCAGGACACTCCATTTGTTAGGTGAGCACACAAAACAGATCAGGATACTCATTTGTTAGGTGAGCACACAAAACAGATCAGGATACTCATTTGTTAGGTGAGCACACAAAACAGATCAGGATACTCCATTTGTTAGTTGAGCACACAAAACAGATCAGGATACTTCATTTGTTAGGTGAGCACACAAAACAGATCAGGATACTCCATTTGTTAGTTGAGCACACAAAACAGATCAGGACACTCCATTTGTTAGGTGAGCACACAAAACAGATCAGGATACTTTATTTGTTAGGTGAGCACACAAAACAAATCAGGATATTCCATTTGTTAGGTGAGCACACAAAACAGATCAGGATATTCCATTTGTTAGGTGAGCACACAAAACAGATCAGGATACTCCATTTGTTAGCTAGATGAGCACACAAAACAGATCAGGATACTTTATTTGTTAGTTGAGCACACAAAACAGATCAGGATACTCCATTTGTTAGTTGAGCACACAAAACAGATCAGGATACTCCATTTGTTAGTTGAGCACACAAAACAGATCAGGATAATTCATTTGTTAGTTGAGCACACAAAACAGATCAGGATAATTCATTTGTTAGGTGAGCACACAAAACAGATCAGGATACTCCATTTGTTAGTTGAGCACACAAAACAGATCAAGATACTTTATTTGTTAGGTGAGCACACAAAACAGATCAGGATACTCCATTTGTTAGTTGAGCACACAAAACAGATCAGGATACTCCATTTGTTAGTTGAGCACACAAAACAGATCAGGATACTCCATTTGTTAGTTGAGCACACAAAACAGATCAGGATACTCCATTTGTTAGTTGAGCACACAAAACAGATCAAGATACTTTATTTGTTAGGTGAGCACACAAAACAGATCAGGATACTTTATTTGTTAGGTGAGCACACAAAACAGAACACCGGTGAAATTTCGGCTAGTGATGGACATTGCGGCCAAATTATATTTCATAACATTAATTTCTCTTTCTTAAATATCGTAGTACTTTATCATCAGCAGTGTCACGATAGGGGTATTTATCGGCGAGATATCAAATGGAGCGTTGCTGATTACCATGCAGTTGTATCAATTCACTGGCCCAAAGTTCACAAGAAATAAGTCAGTGATCACTGTCCCAAATTGAGCCGTCTCCTTGCAATATCTCAATAACAAACGATAATCCAATAAAGGAACTTAGACTAAATCTATATTTTGTAGTATACTTGGTCAAAAAAATATAGTTTTACTATTAAACACTAGCACTATATTTGCATGATGAGTTTGGCACAACTTACTGTTCAGATGGCCGGGCGGTATTCTATGTGAAAATGATTTCCCCCCCCCCCCCCTGTCTCCTTGTTGACAAGTGAAAAAAGAAGCGAGTGACAAATGCAAATGAAGGATAATTTCTCAATATGTACGTCCCTGAGTCAGTGAATGAAATTGGTATACAAACCCAGGGACGTATATATATATGTGAGACACATATGCGTCCCTGACAAACCACAGGTTTCCTTGTTACAAACTATATACAAGATACGATACATTTATCATAAAGTTGTATAACGTGTAAAACTATTTTCCGACTGTCAAGCATAGTTATCAAAATAAGAGCAAGTATCATCACGGACTTTGATAGCAGGGATTGGCAACACTATATACTTTCATCTAGCGTATGTATTATTGTCCACCTTTTGTATTTGTGCACCGAACCGTGACGACCTGTAACTCTCTCGCTGGAGCCAATTTACCTGCTAATCTAAGTCCGTGGTATCATGCAAATAATTGAGTTTCTAAGATCACATTCATGGCTGTTTATCTTCACTGTCTCTTTTCTGTCACCTGCCCTTTAAGCGTATTTAAACTCAGTCAACGCGATCTTTCTTTTCTCTTAATTTGATGTTATTCATATCACGGGCTTAAAGATAATCTTATTCGATTTCAATGAATTATTTATACAGTGGCAGTACTGCAGTACTAGTAGAGGCTATAGTAACGGTATGAGCCTGATAGTATCTGACCTTGGCTTGTACAGGATACATATATACAGTGACGTGCCAAAAGTCTTCTTTTTTTTTTTTGCTATATATTCTTTGTATTACCAACTTTTTTCAATGAATTTTCCTGACTCCGTTTATGGATCATTTTTAATGAAATTGTGTGTACTTATAGAGAATTGTTTCCTGTTTCGTCTCATAATATTTTCACTGTTTTCCGTGATGTATAACTAGAGAAATCATAATTTTTTTTTTCAACATTCAATTTTCGGGACGCCATTTTGACGTCATTTTGGTAACGTTATATATAGAGAAACGGCGTCACATGGAAATTAGCAGCGTAGATAATTCTGTATAGCTCAATAAATACACAACGGAAAATTAAATAAATATTATGATAGGAAACCTTGTATATTTCTATACCAAGTGACAAAAAAATTGTCAAAATCCATTCATAAACGGAGTCAGGAAAATTCAATAAAAAAGTTGGAAATACAAAGAATACAGAGCAAAATAAAAAAAAATGAAAGAATTTTGGCACGTACGTAAAGTTCTGTATATGTCTATACGTGGTTTTTTTTCACAACGCATTCCCGTACGTCGTCTGGTCTATATACCACGCTGTCATGATCAACATACCTGTAATGTTTACGTCAGTAGGTCATTGATGCCACAGGTGAACTATACGGAGGAGTTATTTATAGACACGATGAGTCACATGGTTGTGGAAGCATACCTGTTCATATGCAAATACCTGTGACTGTCCTGGATTTGAATCGAGGCCATTGTGTGTGGACAGAAAATACGTATTGGATTTCCGGGTACTTGTGGTGTAAGAGGTTGGTCAAGCAATCGAGGGTGTCGATCACCTTTCGGACATCATGTTTCTTCGTTTTATTATTGTGTATAATATCATTTGTGATTAGACTACCTGAAAACAGGTAAAAGCGATATGTAAGTCCCATCCGGAACCGAAACTGACAACAAACATGGCGGTCTCCGTCTTATTTTTAGTGTTATCTGTGACTTCTCTGTGTTTTGTTGATGTCGGGTGGGGACAGAGAATTACTCCCCCACCCCCGGGGAAATTACCTGAAGTGTCGGATGGTATCGTTTACAATCTGTATCACATACCGACTATATGCCAGGAGCCACGCGTGTTGGATTCGGATGAAATCAAGTTCGGGATGGTTATCAAGGGCTCTAAAAAAGCATTGATGAAAGATCAAAGTCCTTACAAAGTGTACGGAAACATCGAGCTGGATAAGAAGTCATGTCTCTACATTGAGCCCGGGACTACGATGCACTTCGGTGCAGGTTATGGAATGATTATTAACGGAACTTTGATAGCAAGAGTAAGTTTGTAAAACTCCTCTCTCTGCACAGGGACACGCAAAGACTTTTAAATTGATATTGTTTACCCAACGACTGTAAGTCAAACAATATCAATACGTGTCCCTGTGCTCTGTCTCAACCACGGAAGTCCGTGGTCTCCACACAGGCGCTAGTCTCGTGTTTTCTTGCCTCTCCAATCATGATAAATCACTAGTTAAATTATTTAGAAAAGTCCCTGTGTCCTCAGAGTAATACCGCGGAATTTGTTTACCTATCTAAGTCTGTGGTATAATACCTATGTTAATTACTAGAACCATTATATATACACTGTATATATAAGTACTCATTAACTTATTAACCGCCTTATACAGGGTCATAAATACACATGTACCCAACCTGTTTGTTGACTCACAGTATATATAAGTGTATAGGTGTGAATTACAGAACACCTGTAGGCAAAGAAATGGACACATGATAATTAATCATCACACAGGTAAATAAGTAAAGTTTTAGGTAGAGAAGCCGCACAACATACAGTGCCCATTTATGAGTGTATATAGCTTATAGTATTAAATTAATGCACAGGGACATGAGAAATGATTTCACCTATATATTTAATCAGGAACATAAAATGTTAAGTGATCATGCAACTGTCGGTAAAAATGCCAACCCTGCATGCAATATGCTGATATAGATGATATATTATCCCTTATTGAAACAAACCTCCAATAATATGCATTAAAATGTGCATGTTATGCATGCATATGACATCATCTGATTTTGTTTAATTTCCATCAAAAGTTAACATATATTAAATTAACACACTGTTTCCAAATTTCAAAGTTTTTTAAATCAATCAAGTCGATCGGTCACTTTTGATCAACATTCATCATAAACTGCATAGCACAATTACAGTACTTGCTGAAGAAAGCTATAAATATTCAAAAACTGTATAATTAACACAATCATAATTTAGTAGAATGATTTTAACACAAAAATAGCTATAATTAAGTTTACTGCTAAAATGAATTATGTACATAGTAAACGTAAACTTTTAATTAGAGTGCAGTTGAGGGTATTTTTTTGTGTCCACAGTCATTATCATCAATTCCAGCGTTCATACCAACCCGTTATTTAAGGATGGAGTATAATAAATAGTACGTCCTAATTTCAAATCCAACGTGGGGCAGTTGCCAAGTACTGACCGTAGGTCGGTGGGTTTTCTCCAGGTACTCCGGCTTTCCTCCACACAGTAAAATTTTACCCAAGCATGGTTATATTTATAAGGGAAATGAACTACATGTAGTTATTAAGTGACAGTCACTGTTTTACATCTTCACTTTTATGTTAACAGGGAAGTGAAGGACCAGGCGGGCGCATTACCATGACCAAAGATCCCGAGGGAGTTAACGTAGTTGGGAGTAGTTCCCCTTTCCCTAATACAGCGCGACTAGTAGATGGAAACACTACACGAGATGGCAAACTAGAACTCTTCTACAAAGGGAGATGGAGAGGCGTGTGCACTAACTATCTCAAGTAAGTTACACATGTATTTCTCAGCAATGGCTCATAAATATATGTTTATTGCAGTGATTTAATTTTTACCTTTTTTGGATTCATACAATGTAAAGTGTACATGTATTAAAAGTCAATGATTTAATATTAACTGTTGAACTTACTCAGGCTTATTACCAATATTTTGAAAATTAAAAGTTCTTCAGAACTAACCAGAACAAAAATTTAACAAGAATCGCTGAAAAAGAATTTAAGTTTAAAAAAAAAAAATTCAAATTGGGATATGCTCATCAAGTCCATATGTATTATATCCTTCCTAATTATAATCCTTCTTACAAAAAACGTTAATTAATTATTTTCTATTTAATTAATGCCTATAATAAATCCCCTTGTTGAACACCTCTTTTAATTCATCTTTATCTCTTCAACCGTATGAATCTGAATCTGTAATGAATGAGGGATATTTAGAACTGAAATGAGGTAAAAATGATCATAATACAAGTGAAAAATGAATACCATTTAATTTAGTATTTATAATTGTTCAGTATACCATATAAAACTGATGATGTACCTCTGGTTACTTGACAGCTACTCCAAGATAGATGCCAATGTGACTTGTAAACACCTTGGTTTTGTGTGGGGCAACTTCACATACCACTCCTACTCCCGTAACAAGACTGAGTACATGTTTTACCCACGCCCGGAGTGTACAGGGACTGAAACCGATCTTTTTGACTGCCCAGGAAATCAGCGCATCAACGTTGGCACACACATTTGTGGTGAGTATCATTGACAACTGAGCTTGATAACTTCACTTCTTGATGCCAAGAAATCGTACATTTTATGTTGAGGCTCGAGATACTGAAAATGCTCACTATTTGCTGTGACAATGTGGATTCGCCTATAACCGGTATAATAGAATTTTTTAGTAACTTTTCTGGTGTCATCTTCCAATGCTGAATTGTTTCAGGTTTTGGGGGTTTTTGAGTTTTTTTATAACCAGATGGATAGTAGAAAGCAGACAATTTTGAAAATGTTCAGCATGAAACTGTAAGTTAAAATATGTTACCAGATAAATTGTTTGAATTGTCAATAAAGAATAACGTTTTAATCTGAGTACAAGCTTAAGGATGCATCAACCTGTGTGTACTTTTAGCTGCATCTCATATTTTTTGAAAGAGACAAGTGTACAAGATTATATTTCATATGATTTCAGATGGACAACAGTTGATAGGTTTTGAGTGTATAGGTTTACGATCTGACTTGGCTATGGACTACTGGCGTGGACTGGAGTTCTACAACTCAACAACAGAGTCCATCAAAGAAGGCCTCATCATTCGCAATGAGCCATTGTCCTGG
The DNA here is from genome assembly GCA_947623455.1 of Mimachlamys varia. Taxonomy (NCBI): domain Eukaryota; kingdom Metazoa; phylum Mollusca; class Bivalvia; order Pectinida; family Pectinidae; genus Mimachlamys; species Mimachlamys varia. The sequence continues at coordinate 29,727,152 of OX392528.1, read as the reverse complement.
CTGGAATACCTGGACATATCTTACGCTGGGCGTGACATTAACAGGAATGACGGCATGATCCATGGTCGCGCCAGCATCAGTGCTAGTCCCGATGTTCCTTTGATGAATAACGTGACTATCACCAATGGAGCGTATGACGGCCTGAACATGACGGAGATCACAGGGCGTATACACATAGCCAACAGTACTGTGGCAGACAACAGAGGTAATGATGGAGAGGTCACCAGGGGTCAATAGGTCAACAAATGAAAAGTCAATAGGGAAATGTCAACAATATTGGCCGATATACATTTAAGGTCAAATAGGGAGAGGTCACCAGGGATCAGTAGGTGTTAATGGTAAGGCACAAGTAGTTTGCTGTATAAGGTCAGTATCAACTTTAATTGGGTAAATTATCTCCCCTTATCTGTATCAGACTAGTGTCAAATGTGACTGGGTAAATTATCTCCCCTTATCTGTATCAGGTTAGTATCAACTTTGATTTGGTAAATTATCTCCCCTTATCTGTATAAGGTCAGTATCAACTTTGATTGGATAAATTATCTCCCCTTATCTGTATAAGGTCAGTATCAACTTTGATTGGGTAAGTCATTGCCTCTTATCGGTAACAGATCTGTTGAAACTTTGAGCAGGTAAATTTTCTCCACTTATCTGTATAAGGTCAGTAAACATGACTGACGTGGAACAATTATTTTTGTGTAGGTTACGGAGCATTTATCCAGAGTAATGTTGGTCGTGTGTTGATAAACATGACTGACGTGGAACAATTATTTTTGTGTAGGTTACGGAGCATTTATCCAGAGTAATGTTGGTCGTGTGTTGATAAACATGACTGACGTGGAACAATTATTTTTGTGTAGGTCATGGAGCATTTATCCAGAGTAATGTTGGTCGTGTGTTGATAAACATGACTGACGTAGACAGTAACTGGGGTGATGGAGTGAAGATGTACATGACAAACTACACCATCCATGACTGGGACCGCGACTTTCCTGCTTCCAAGTCTTTCTGTCGGACGGCTAACTTACTGTACCAGACATACCCTGTCCTCGTACATGAGAACATTATTGATGACTACGGGGATAAACCACAATGGGACAATCAAGACTGTCAAAAGGTTTGTGGTTTACGTGGTATTTTCAGGTTATTACGGCTAGGTCTTGACATGTGTAGGGCCGCAGTATATAGCTGCGTGGCTCTGTTAAGGTGTCTGATGGTCTACATTATTTGGCCAGCAGGTTCTCCTACACAGAACCATTGGTCAAGAGGTTCTTCTCACGAGCCTTTCCTCCGTCACCTAAATCTGGCCGAGTCGCATACTTAACTCACTCACCCCCGAAATGTAATAATATACTATTCCAGCCTATGAATAGGGGGAGTACAAATGTTTCTTCAGGGTTGATTCAGTTAAAGGCCCAATATACGTAGCTTTCGGCAAAATTTGATGCGAAAATCAAGCCTAATAACTTACTATTTTTATAGATTTATTTAAGATTAACTGATATCAGCAATATCCAAGATGACTTCTTATGCTGTAACCGGTACGGCAGCAGTTGAAACTCGGTATTTGTAAACACACGACCATTTTGACTGTCTTCTACCTGCAGTTTGTTATTGAAGTGGGCCCCACCTGAATTATTTTCAATTCTTTGGATTTTTCTGTCAGGAGTTTCTCGTTAGTTACCGCTCAGGTTTACTTCCTTTTAGACTTATTTTTGCATGGTTATCAACTGGATTTTTTTTCAGAATTTTTCAGATTAACGGAAAATTTCCTGAAGTTAGGTATATTGGGCCTTCAAATGGTCGAAGCTGTTTCTTGTCATCTCTATAAATAGAAATATCAATATCATGCCACTAGTGACTTCGTTTCTTCGTTATATGAGTGTTAGTGAACTAAATTAAGCAAGCTAGTGTTATAGGGTCACAGAGCGGACAGAGTGTTTTAGGGTCACAGAGCAGACAGAGTGTTTTAGGGTCACAGAGCAGACAGAGTGTTTTAGGGTCACAGAGCAGACAGAGTGTTTTAGACAAAACTGCATTTGATAATCTTACAGCCTTGGTACTGGTCGAAGAAGGCTGTTCATAGAAAAATCTCTTTCATTTTGATACTCTCAACTAGTTCTAATAAGTTACAGTAATGGTTTCCACAGGAATTAAAGAAACAACATTTAAATATCATCCTTTTTATGAATTATCATTAATTGTAGCTACATATAGCTATACGTTTGTATATACAAATGTACATGTAGGTTATCCTGAAAATTATCAGAAAAGGTTTCCCTGCAAATGATCTGAAAACTGGAATCTTTCTTTTTAATCATTTGAGGTTGGAATGCTAACCCTTTTAACCTGGGGAATATTAAAGTAGTAATGTGTGATTTGTTTTCACATTGGATTGTAGGTATACCGTGGGCACGGAAAGCGGATCACGGTCCACTTCCTGTTGATGGAAAGAGCTCCCTCTGTGTCTGGTTTTATGACGATCTATGACGGGGAAAGTAATGGTGGAAATATTCTGGCAACATTTCCTTTCAACAACGGTTCATTTCCACAGTCTATCACCAGTAACACCGATACTCTTAGTGTCCGTCTGAACTACACACTACCCACACGAACTAAACCCACAGACCCAAAGAAGCAGTGGTGCGAGAAGTTCCGCCCCTGTGTTCGCTTTCTATTGGAATTTACAGCTGCAGAAGGTATGATATAGCTCTAACTTAACACTGCATGCACACCTTTTCAAGTATTTGTAGGTCTTTATATACTTTTAGATAATAGGTAATGGTCATCACTTTGCCTGTGCGTCCATCCGTCTGTGCGTGTATCCTGACCATGTGCACAAGATACCTGATGAAACCCAGTTTATATAGGGTTCATATTCACACCATAGCCTCACAGGGTGAGATTTACACCTGATTTGGTTTTGGTGCCGTGGTCATCGGTCAACGTCAAAGGTTACCACTTTGGGAATAAAAAGCTTGAATGTGTACAAGTTATCTCATGGACCCCTGGACATATTTGTTTCATATTCACACTATACCATCAGACACTATCAATTTCTACACCTGATTATATTTTAGTGGTCACTGGTCAATGTTAAAGGTCGAAGATCACATTTGACCAATTTGTGGGTGTGAATTGGGGGGGGTTATCTATTTGAGCCCCTGATCACTTTGCTTTTATTAGGCCAAGCTTTGCGAGTTTTGTCTAATCACCTCAAAAAATTTGACTTATTCTGAACATGGCTAAAGTTAAATATTTATACTTCAGTATAATTATGCTGGAACTTTCCATAGCTGATAACAAACTAAATTCAATAATGATCTGGATCCCATTCTTTCTGACACCTGATAGGCAAGGCTATAAGGGGGTATAATTTTAACATAGCCATCAATCATATTCTTCGTAAGGCCACAGATTTTATTCAATAAAGGAAGTACTCCTTGCTGATAAAGTCACTCTCACTACACAGTGAGAAGAAGGTTATAACATACTACAGCATGCTGGTATAGTCAACAGTACAATTTATATATATATGTCATAGATTACACTCATTCACTTCTGTGTCTTATTTGAACTCTTCTTATTCAAAGGATGGAATAAATCTGTAATTCATTACAAAATTTGAGGGGTGAATCTACTTGCCATAATGTGATTTGCTGCCTTACATGTGATTTTTTTCGTTCTATTATAGGTCCAGATGAAGAGTTCCGCTTCATTAACTCCAGTGCATCTAACAACAATGGCTACGGGGTCAATATCCAGGACATGAGAAGCAAGGTTGCCTTTAATTCTTCTGTTGTGTCTGACAATAAGTATGGCGCAGGCATAAGGATCTACCAGGGAGCTGGCGAGATTGCTGTAAACAATACCATCATAGAGCGTAATTTACGATCAGGTATCAACATCACATACTCCGGGGGCTATCAGCTTGTCAACAACTCAAAAATCATCGACAATAAGGGTTATGGCATCATTTCTGAATATGAACGCCTCAACAAAACAAGATTTGAAATTCTCCAGAAAATAGAAATTGTTGAGAGCTACTTTGAGTTTAATCAATGGATCGCCCTTCGTATTGGAAACTACTGTCGCGGTGGACATATTCTGGTGAACGAGAGTAACTTTAATTTCAACTTTGATGAAGCCATAGAGTATTTGTCATGCAATGTATCAACATTTGTTCCTACTAATTTTAGTCTGGCTTTTAATATGTTCAATGGAAATGTACGTCATGGGGTTCTGATGTTTCCTATGGTCAACACTGTAGGGCGAATGACTAACAACACTTTTAAAAACCATAGTCTTGGAGCTGTCCGAATAGATAATGGTTACGATCTGCTCATTAGTAAATGGTACTCAGATTTTGAAGTGAACTATGAAATATTTGAAAACATCTTTAAAGAAAATTATGGACGCTATGCAATCAGTATGCGTTTAACGCAAAGTAGTCCATTTCAGAAAATTGTCTTCAGCTTTAATTCTGTGGCAGACAATTACATCAACGACACTTCAGATTACCTTAATCCCAGAAACCGTGCAAATGCTCCAATAGTTGTGTCGTCAGGCAATATTTTAGTGCAAAGAAATCGGATCTTCAATCCCCATTCAGTACGTGATATGGCTACACATCTTGTTGACCCGTCCGTTATCATTAGAGGTGACTTGAACTGGTGGGAGACCATCAGTCACGAGTATATGTACGGCCGGATCTTTGACAATGATGATCGCTACAATTTGGCGGAAATAGAGTATTGGCCAGCATTACGAGATAACTGGTTGTATGGACCGTTGTCTACTGCCGAGTACCCGAAATACCGTTGGGTGTTCTCGCGTGGCGGACGTATTGGTGGTGTATTAGACACACCAGGATTTGTGACTGAGATTGGTGTTCAAACTTATCATGTTGATAAAGATATCTTCATCCTTCCTGGAGCAACATTTACCATCCGTCCCGGCACTACCCTGGAGTTTGAGAATTCCATTGGAATGGTCGTTCATGGGAGACTGAAAGCTGATGGTGGATCAGCCAATAGGCCCATAGTCTTTCAGCTGCGAGAATTGCAGAATGTCGTTGCTATAGAGAACAGAACAGCATCTGTTCGCCTTGTGGACGGTAGCGATGAGTTTGAGGGACGACTGGAGGTATTCCTTGATGATGAGTGGGGCACTGTCTGCAAGGATGTAAGAAACCTGTTATGAAATATTATATATGCAGTGGTGTTGTATAATTAAGATTATAGGCAGTATTGTTCTAGTAGAAATATGATATGTCTTTAGATCAAAAGTGGATCCTTAGATTATATATAAACAGCTGATTTATTATCACAGTTTAGCGAGATATTAGAAATGTGTATTGGTCTAATGATTATGACAAGTATATTATATTTCCGTTTCATTGAGGTTAAATCTCACAGGGTGCTGGACACACTAATATGATGCAAATATGTTATGGCATAGTTTATCTAGTTATACAGTATGATGTGTTTAAAATATAATATATACATGTAGTTTATACACATCATACTGGCATGGCCAGCATTTGTGTGTAGTCCTGCTTTTGAATTCTAATTCCAACATTAATAATCATGCTGATTTTAAGTTTTGTTGCATTTGGGTATTTTTCCACATTTCCATCTATAGAAAATCCACAAAAGTCATTTCTAACTCCTGAACATTTTATACTCATACATATAGGGATGGACTCCGATGGACTCTAGCGTGGTCTGCCAACAACTAGGGCTGACTTTTAACCCTGAATTTGGAGAAGCTCTGAATAAGGATCCAGGATTAATTTCAACACAGAAACTGCACATGAGTGGCGTGGATTGTGACCAGCTAGATACAGACCTCAGTAAATGTCGGTCACTGAGGGGTGACCAGTTCACGTGTAATCCACGCAATATTGTCTTTTTACGCTGTCAGCTGTCGACCTGGTCAGGTAAGTTGCGACACTGTAAGGTTGCTTTTATTCTTGAGGGATTTAATTTCGCTTTATTCGCAGTCAAATAAAATTCTGCAAAAAAAGGCATGCTCAGGTAAAAACACCTGACCAATCGCTAGACTGATGCTTGTCTTTTGAAGATTACAAAGGAGTTGCAACCGACTTCAAAGCTTGTCATTTTTTACCCGTTATTCGACCATGAGCTTCTTTTGATGTACATCAAGGGGTCAAACTAGTTTTTGTGTCACCTGAAAAGGCGACATATAGGGATCACTGCGTCGGCGGTCGAAGGTCAAAGGTCAAGGTCACTGTTGCTATAACTAGAAATTATGTTTCCGTGCGATAACTTCAGTTGCCTTGGGCCAATCAAACTCAAACTTCATACAGTGCTTCCTTACCAAAAGTGATCACTTGGGATTGCTTTTCAGGGTCGAAGGTCAAAGGTCAAGGTCACTGTTGCTATAAATAGAAATTATGTTTCCTTGTGATAACTTCAGTTTCCTTGGGCCAATCAAACTCAAACTTCATACAGTGCTTCCTTAACAAAAGTGCTCGCTTGGGATTGCTTTTCAGGGTCAAAGGTCCAGGTCACTGTTGCTATAAATAGAAATTATGTTTCCGTGCGATAACTTCAGTTTCCTTGGGCCAATCAAACTCAAACTTCATACAGTGCTTCCTTACCAAAAGTGATCACTTGGGATTGCTTTTCAAGGTCAAAGGTCAAGGTCACTGTTGCTATAAATAGAAAATAGGTTTCCATGAGATAACTTCAGTTTCCTTGGGCCAGTCAAACTCAAACTTCATACAGTGCTTCCTTACCAAAAGTGGTCACTTGGGATTGCTTTTCAGTGTCGAAGGTTAAAGGTCAAGGTCACTGTTACTATAAGTAGAAAATCAATTTTCCTGATCAAATCAAACTCAAACCTAATACAGTGCTTCCTTACCAAAATTGCTCTATTGGGATTGCTTTTCAGGGTTAAAGGTCAAAGGTCAAGGTCACTGTTTCTATTCCACTTGGAACTGATACAAAGCATATCCATAGATAGCTCCTAAAAACCTATCTCCCAACTTGCTGCGCAGGCGACACATCTACTTCCGTGGAATTCTTGTCTTGTCTCACCAACAAGTTGGCACACACAGAGCCTTCAGTTTTGCCATGACATATTCCAGAAATGTAGAGTGCGTAGGTGATCATAATCACTACTATGGAGAAGGAGGATAGTTGTAAAAGTACTTTATGTAAAAGACATACAAGCTAGTGTAAAGTGTTCACCTACTGGTAACTTTATGTTAATGAAGTATCATAGTTATCACAAAATATGTTTTGCGGTAATATCTACCGTAATTTCCTGCATATGGCCTCTGGCTCTAGGATGTTTCACAACAGAAGATGCCCAGTGCGGGCTATCTGCCGGTGCAGACTATATATTTGTGGATTTTTTTACCAAATTATTAAAAAATGTGGCCTATACGTTGTTAAATATTTCCACTTTTATAATAATGATAATAATAATAGTCTTTATTTAAACTTGATGACATATTGAGTCAAGGACTCGTCTTACATATGGTCAAGTATGATAAAATGAACAGTATATACAACAATACTGTTATCATGTAGATCTACGCTATTTGTAAGCAAAAAATATCATTGATAAGTTTATATATAGCTTTAATTATTCAAATAAACATATATATTTACAAAATAAATACAATGTTTCCATCATATGTCTCTGATTTCCAACATTCAAAACCAATAAATCATTAAGTCACATACAAAGTACACTCGTACTCACTTGGTATACATTCGACGTATAACCTGCGGGCAATCTACCAGTGGGGGTTATCGGGAATTTATTTTACAAAAGCCTCAACAATGCCTTAACTATACCCCGATGCAGGTAATACGCAGGAAATTACAGTATGTATCTTTGAATTATCTAATTTTTTATTTCCTCTTTCTTTGTTGTTTCACACTTTTGTGTTTAGAATTAAAATCATGAATAGAAATGTGTATAAAATGTAGTTAAATCTTAATATCATAACATCTATGCAGTTGCACCATAGAAGGTGCGACTCTCTGTTTATAAACGGGCCACTCTAAACTAACAAATGACTGCTCTTAAACAGGTGTCACCATCCCCGCCGTACCTACCGGAGGAAGTCTTGAGGATACTCAGATCCGTCACGTGATCATCCGTAACGCTGGACTCCTGGATTACGAGGAGATGAAGTACACACCAGCACTGCGGATAGATTACATGTTCTATAAGATCACTGGTTTGCAGGTTCTCAACTCGGCGTCGGATGGTGTTGTAGTCAAGTACAGCAACCCACACACAGAAAACTTGTTTGAATTCTGTAAATTTGACAGCAACCTCGGACATGGATTTCTGACAAGGAGTCCCTACCTGAGAATATATTACACTACAATGAACGGTAACTTCAGGTCTGGGTTTGCCTATGATCCTTTCTTCACAGAATATGAGGCCCTGAGTGTCCGCAACTTTATTTACAGGGACAGAGTAATATCTTTAACACAGACCCCTAGCTATGACCTGGGTGATAACTCTATGGTCTTCATCACGACCTCAGCAGGGTCGGGAGAGGAGAGACATACGTACGATATGGAGATCGCAGTGACATATCGGTATCGTATCACCCTGCAGATCCTCGACTACAACCCTCTCACAAACATTGAATCTGTCACAATTTATGATACCGGCAGAGGCGGTATTGGTGAAAACTCTGACAAGTGGGAGATAGAGAAGGATTTGGTTGACTTTCCCATTGTGTCTACCTCGACAAGGATTACCATTCGACTGGTTGTAACGGGAGTGAGAACAGATCGGCTCACCTTCGCTGCGCATTCACGTAAGTTTACAGAAAGCAAGCTGTCCCGGGAAGGAGGTACTGGGCTGTATTAAACTGAATCCTCAAGCTATCTCAGAAATCAATTAGTAAACAAGTGGTCAGCCACATTTATTGTGTCACAGTCGCACATCTTTAACTCGTTCACACCTGAACTTTTTTTCCAGCCGTTGATTGGAAGAGATCAAAGGCATCTTCAGGGATGAATGAGTTAATCAGACATTCTAGTTATGAAGTGAGATATAATTCAGTGAAACGTAAATGTATCTACACATTTTCTTCAGGTGATAAAGTGTATATCATTGCCATATATCACTCCATATATCACTATCATGAAATAGAAGTCATTTTTCACAGAAATATTACAAAATGTAAATGACATTACATATAAATGCATTTTGCAGAATTATTAATGTTCAGAATTTGAAAACAAAGGTAAAAAAATAATCACTTTAATCCAAAAAAGCTTCATTCTGTTGCTTCATCTTTCATATAGAAGGGTGGATACTCATAGTCACAAGCATACATGTAGCTCTTAAGTGAAGGGCAGGATTCCCCTTTGGTAAAGCTAGGTGTTATAGCTTGTACAGTGATGCTGTAAATGTAGCTGAATTAGGAACCAGAAATGACAATCATTAAAACCCAATTGTTATACCCCCCCGCAACGAAGTTAGGGGGGGTATACTGGAATCAGCTTGTCTGTCCGTCTGTCCGTCCGTCCGTCCGTCCGTCCGTCCGTCCGTCCGTCCGTCTGTCCGTAGAAAAATGTTGTCCGGACAACTCCTCCTAAACTACTGGATCGATTTCAATAAAACTTGGCAGTATTGTTGGGGACCATGTGTAGATGTGCATGCAGGGTTTCGTTTGTCAAAATTTTGGTTGCCATGGTAACCAGGTCACTATACACAGGTTTCCATAATAAAATGTTGTCCGGACAACTCCTCCTAAACTACTGGATCGATTTCAATAAAACTTGGCAGTATTGTTGGGGACCATGTGTAGATGTGCATGCAGAGTTTCGTTTGTCAAAATTTTGGTTGCCATGGTAACCAGGTCACTATACACAGGTTTCCGTAATAACGTGTTGTCCGGACAACTTCCTATAAACCACTGGATCGAGTTTAATGAAACTTGGCAGTATTGTTGGGGACCATGTGTAGATGTGCATGCAGAGTTTTGTTTGTCAAAATTTTGGTTGCCATGGTAACATGTTATATACAACTTGTACTACATCATGTTTTTTTCAAAAACATGTCAGACACCTCTAATAAGAGGTAGCGGGGGGGTATTAGTCAGCCATCGGCTTACAGTTCTAGTTTATATCTAAAATTATAATAAGTCTTTTATTTAATGTTTTTTTTGTTTTTTGTCCAATTTTGGCTGTATAGGGGTGAAACAGAAAAAGTGTTACCCAGTCAAAGTAGATTTTACCCGACGCTAATTTGATGCACAAAAATTCCCTTTGTTGGAGCTTTTCAGTGACCTTGCTTCAGTATTGTTTATAATGAAGTTGCTAGAAACAGTTGTCTCTCGAAAGCTATTTACTGGTAAAGTCAGTCAAACCTTTGGTCCCAAGGTGGGGGAGGCCTTGTCAAACTGTTTGCCCTCATCCTAGCGACCTCAGATAAATAGTTCTCCAGAGCTTTCCCTTTCTCGGGATAATACTTTTGACTGTTCCCCAAATAGCCATGAACTATTTCTATTTTTATACTGCTGCTCCCACAGCTATGGTAGCAGGAGTGCCGCCAGTATATTGTTGAATATTTATCCAACTCTTGAGAAGTTGCAGGTTTAAATCTTTATCATCATTTCATTCAGTATGATGCTATATCCATATGTTTAATGTGTAATTTGTTGTTACAGGTGTTTACTCGTCATCTTACCCGATGTCAATTATTGACGTGTACAACTCGACCATGGCTAACAACTACCAGGGCATCGTAACTAAACATTACAACAACCCCTCTAATGAGAAAAGTGAGATCTTCCACCGGGCCAAAGAAGAAGTGATCAAGTTTGTCCAGGTGCAGGTATTTAGGAACAAAATGGAGGCGATGTATATTCCAAGCCTTACAAAATATCACGAGAACTTTCTGCCTACCCTTGAGGAAATGACACGTCCAGAACGCATCGGGACGATCACCTACAAGATTGAACGGACCAAGTTTCTCGACAACGGAAGAGGTGTGGTGGGAGACCACAATCATGTGGACTTTGCCAATAATGTGTGGCATTGGAATATCAGCGACTGTCAGTTCAGAAATACTGCAGACGGCGGGTTTGATATAGAACTACCACGCGTCAACGATATGCTGGAAAGGAAGTTCCATTCAGTATTTATACAGGAATCAAGATTTGAAAACAATCCACAGTTTGGATTTTCGGTGAATGGTTACTATGCCAATGTGACGATAATTGCTAACATTCTGTCGGGAAATGTGTGTCCCAGAGGTCTGGTAACAATTGGAGGGATGGAAAAAGAAATCACATTTCAACACAACAGTCTGGTCGGGAACACTGCAAAATACATGTTTGAGCTGAACACACATAGTCACTCAGAATATTCGGGCACAGTGAGCGGAATGTTCTCCCACAATCAGTTACAAGGTAATAACCCTCCTTTCAACAGTTTTACGTCGGGTGCTGTAAACATTCCTCAGACCTACTCCGTCGCCCTGCGAGGTGTGCAGCAGATTAAGCTGCGGAGAAATCTGATCGACAACCCACAGCTGCAGTACGAACTGGTGGCCGCTATTTCCTCACTGTCCCTAGATACTGTACTGGATGTCACCGAGAACTGGTGGGGTACCCAGTACCAAAATGCCATCCAGAAGAGAATTTTTGATTTTGATGACTGGAATAATTATGCGATTGCGAAGTATTTCCCGCAGTTGACAGTAGGAGATATAAATAGTCTACCAGCGACAGGCTCTGCATTTGAACCCCCTCTTGACCTTGAAAGACTTGGAGGACGGGTGCATTCAGACTTATCCCTCCCATACAAGGGTTCATCATACATGGTGGTTTCTGATCTAACTGTGATGCCGGGAGCAAAACTGGTCATTGAACCGGGAACTATTATTGAATTTTATCCCAATGTTGGCATTCTTGTTCTTGGTCAAATTGTTGCAAGGGGACTTCCATTTGCTAGAATAACATTGCGGCCTATTGCTTCTAATGCACGTGTCAAGAGGGCTGTAATTGACACGTTTAACACCACTGTCAGGCTAAAAAGAGATGATGCAGGCAAAATACCTAATAATGAGGGATTTCTGCAACTGTTCAACATTTCTTCTCAGTCCTGGAACTTCATGTGTGACAGCCATTTCAATGAGAAGATGGCGGAGGTCGTCTGTCGCAGTCAGGGATTGGAAACGGTAAATGTAGATGTTAGGTTTACACATTTGTATGATCACTACATCTTCGGAGAGCCTATGTACTTCCTGAAGGATTTCTGGAGGTATTCCTATTATTGCCATGGTGACGAGGCGGGACTAGACTACTGTATGAAGCGTGTGAACTACGACATTCAGAAATGCATTCAAGCTGCAAATTATACATATATCAGGTGTGGCAAGAGGAACTTGGATTCTGGCTATCAGTACTGGGGAAATATTAGAATCGCACCTCCAACTTACGAAGAAGAAATCAAACCTGTTATCAAACTTGAGGATAGATCTGCGTTAGAATATATTGATATACACGGAGCTGGGATGCTGCACGGTGAAAAAGTGGGAGCAGTACAGGTCACTTACCACACACCAATCATCAGTAACCTCAACATTACGGGATGTCTGCTGAACGGACTCGACATGGTAGCTCCTAGACACGAAGTGAGGGCACACACACTGAACGTCTCGGGAAATCTGGGCTACGCTGTCAACATGCTCATACTTAATGGAGAGTCACGAGACATTGACGTGTCATCGTTCACTCCCCTCCATCTCAACACTGTACCCTACAACATACATGGACTTGTTGACATATGTAAGATGGAGAAGGAAATCTCCATTGATAATCGTCTGATTGTCTTTTACAAATACTCCGAGACAGCTCTGGACTGTGTTAAAATTTTCTCTTCCAAGAATTCTCTTCGTAGAGTGTCCCTCAGGTTTCTTCAGTTCAATCTGTACCATGATGACTTTTATCGCAACACAATTGAAATTTTTGATGGGAAGACGGTTTCGCTTGCAACAGAGATGGGAGAACTGACATATAACAGCAGTAGGTTTGACATCTCGAGGCGTTACCTCAGTTCTGGGAAATCCATCGCCATTCACATCCATGCCTCGCCTTCATTTGGAGAGTATGGATTCATCGCTGAGGTTGTTGCCTTCCCGCTATCAGGATTAACCTACCCAGGTATGTCAGTTAATACTAACCATATACTCACATGTATTTTAATACAAGTCAGACTTAAATGTTGTTGAATGATTAATCAGCAAAATTTTCTATCATTAAATTGACTTGGGTTTTCAGTTAACCCTTGACATAAGCTATTTCAGAAGTTAATTAGATCACCATTTCCTTGAAACATAAAAAACAAAACATATTATGGTAGACAGGAGCTTAAAAACAGGTGGTCACAAAGGTTTGGACCAGAGTAAGATGTCCATGGCAGAGTAACTGAAAGTTCAAAACTCATTCTGGGATGTCAGAACTCATTCTTATTCTGGGATGTCAAACACTAGGAGTCGAAGCTCATTCTGAGGTGTCAAAACTCATTCTGAGGTGTCAAAACTTATTCTGAGGTGTCAAAACCTATTCTGAGATGTTAAAACTCATTCTGAGATGTCAAAACTCATTCTGAGGTGTCAAAAAAGCTCATTCTGGGATGTCAGAACTCATTCTCATTCTGGGGTGTCAAACAATAAGAGTCGAAGCTCATTCTTGGGTGTCAAAACTCATCCTGAGGTGTCAAAACTCATTCTCATTCTGGGATGCCAGAACTCTTTCTGAAATGTCAAAGCTCATTCTGGGGTGTCAAAACTCATTCTCATTCTGGGGTGTCAAAACTCATTCTCATTCTGGGATGTCAGAACTCATTCTCATTCTGGGATGTCAGAACTCATTCTCATTCTTGGATGTCAGATCTCATTCTCATTCTGGGATGTCAGAACTCATTCTCATTCTTGGATGTCAGATCTCATTCTCATTCTTGGATGTCAGATCTCATTCTCATTCTTGGATGTCAGAACTCATTCTCATTCTGGGATGTCAAACATGAGGAGTGAAATCTCATTCTGAGGTGTCAAAACTCATTCTGAGGAGTCGAAGACCATTCTTGGGTGTCCAAACTCATTCTGGGGTGTGAAAACTCATTCTGGGGTGTCAAAACCCATTCTGGAATGTCAAAACTCATTCTGGGGTGTTAAACAGTAGGGCTCAAAACTCACTCTGGGTGTTGAAGCTCATTCTTTGGAGTCAAAAACATAATTTCTCATGGCAGGGTTCGATATACTGAAAGTTTTGCAATGATCATGTTGTTTATTGTATATGTTGATTTATTCTTTGTAGTTATACAGTGTACATGCATGTAGAGTTAATACAATTATACAGCTGTTCAATGACCATGAGCTTTAAATGCACTATGATTGCAAGTTAAATATACATTGTACATTACCCATAATAAATGACAATCTTGTATCTTCTGATTAAAACCAGATCTGAATTCTACTCCAGACAGGACGGGTACACTTCATTTCATTAAGGAAACAAAGTGTACCTGTTATGTATGGATTTGAATTCAGATAATACATGTACATGTACCTGTACTGTGTGGAGTTGAATTCAGATGATACATGTACCTGTACTGTGTGGAGTTGAATTCAGATGATACATGTACCTGTACTGTGTGGAGTTGAATTCAGATGATACATGTACCTGTACTTTGCGGAGTTGAATTCAGATGATACATGTACCTGTACTGTGTGGAGTTGAATTCAGATGATACATGTACCTGTACTGTGTGGAGTTGAATTCAGATGATACATGTACCTGTACTGTGTGGAGTTGAATTCAGATGATACATGTACCTGTACTGTGTGGAGTTGAATTCAGATGATACATGTACATGTACCTGTACTGTGTGGAGTTGAATTCAGATGATACATGTACATGTACTGTATGGATTGGAATTCATATCTGGTTTTAATCAGATTCTATTAAAAAACAAGCTTTCTTTACTAATAAAAAAATAAATTCTTAATTTCACTTACAATTTTTTTTTCTGTTGCAGACAGTAGCACCTTCAATCATATCCTTCAGCACATTGAAATGAAAGGTAATGAAGACGGAGCCATCTTGTACAAGAATGTTGGTGAGGTGAACCCTTCCCTATATGTGGATCAGTGTTGGATCGAGGGAAACGGTGTGGCCATTTTGAATTTAACCTCTCCTCCTGTCATAGACATCGGTCTACAGGATACCAAGATCTTTATTTTTGAGCACAATTTTGTCAGTCAGAATTTAGGAGGAATGTATGTAGACGCCATTACACAGTCTGTAGCGACACACATCCGCGGAAATATCTCCAACAATGTGTTTTCATTTGGTAGCCATGGCGAGACTTTGAGAATCACTGGACATCATTATCAGCGCTTCCGACTACATGAAAACTACATTTTCAACAACACTGCGGGTGACTTTATAGACACAATCTATATAGATAATGTCGGTATAAATGCCACATTCAACGTCATCGGAAATAACACTGCCTATCACATTGTCGAGGTGTTCGCTCAGGAAAACACAGAAGCCACACAGATGTTTCTCGGAAACATGTGGTTTGAGAACAACACCACTGCAAAGTATCGCTCCATCTTCAAAGTTGGCAGAGGCAAACCTCTCGTAAACAACAACTACTTTGTCAACTTGGAGAGTGACTTTGAGATGGAGGCTAATCCTAAACAGTAAGTGCTTACGACCTAATACTGCAGAGGAATAGGGTTAGAATTGGCATGGAAACTTTATCATAATAGTGAACCGAAATGGAGGTACATATTGGTTTCTGTAAGTTCTAGTAATGGAATACCAAATGAACATAGTGGTCCTCTTACAATTTAGTCTAAAGATAGGTTACTACTGTTAACTGAACCATAGTTGTAATAGTTTATATTTGCATTTATCTTGGGTATAAAGGTATTATCTAACAGGACTGTTAAAAGGTACATTTTTAGCGGAAATATAATTTAGGGATGAAAACATTCTACTAAGTTATTATTGCTTCAATCAGAACCATGTATTGCTCTTTAAAGGCCGGTCCGGGAATTTTTTTAGTGTGCTAATTCATAATTGTGCTAATCTACATGTATATAATTTGGTTATGTGGTAAATTAGTTTTTTTGATGATCAATGCTGTTTAAAAAAAAATTTAGCCGATAATAAAATAACATAATTATATTAACTTTTATAGCAATCTCGGTGGAGAACCTGATGAGGCTATTGATGCCACTCAAAACTGGTGGGGCTCCAACAGACTCGGTTACATCAACGGAAAAATCTGGGACAGCTCAGACAACGACACCCTGGTGTCCATCACCGCTGATCCCTACAGAGTATCCAACCAGTCAATTATAGACGGTAAGGATAGCTGGTGGTCAAAGCTAGAGTGGGGTTGTATGAAGGGTGAGGGGACATATAGAACTATATAACCAGTCAATTATAGATGGTAAGGATAGCTGGTGGTCAAAGCTAGAGTGGGGTTGTAGACATAAAGATCTACATAACCAGTCAATTATAGATGGTAAGGATAGCTGGTGGTCAAAGCTAGAGTGGGGTTGTATGAAGGGTGAGGGGACATATAGAACTATATAACCAGTCAATTATAGATGGTAAGGATAGCTGGTGGTCAAAGCTAGAGTGGGGTTGTAGACATAAAGATCTACATTATAACCAGTCAATTATAGATGGTAAGGATAGCTGGTGGTCAAAGCTAGAGTGGGGTTGTATGAAGGGTGAGGGGACATATAGAACTATATAACCAGTCAATTATAGATGGTAAGGATAGCTGGTGGTCAAAGCTAGAGTGGGGTTGTAGACATAAAGATCTACATTATAACCAGTCAATTATAGATGGTAAGGATAGCTGGTGGTCAAAGCTAGAGTGGGGTTGTATGAAGGGTGAGGGGACATAAAGAACTATATAACCAGTCAATTATAGATGGTAAGGATAGCTGGTGGTCAAAGCTGGAGTGGGGTTGTAGACATAAAGATCTACATAACCAGTCAATTATAGATGGTAAGGATAGCTGGTGGTCAAAGCTAGAGTGGGGTTGTATGAAGGGTGAGGGGACATATAGAACTTTATAACCAGTCAATTATTGATGGTAAGGATATATATATAGCTGGTGGTCAAAGCTAGAGTGGGGTTGTATGAAGGGTGAGGGGACATATAGAACTATATAACCAGTCAATTATAGATGGTAAGGATAGCTGGTGGTCAAAGCTAGAGTGGGGTTGTAGACATAAAGATCTACATAACCAGTCAATTATAGACAGTGAATTTCTCAGGAGAGGTGACCCATGCTCAAGAGTGGGATGGTGTCAAGGGGGGAGGGGTATCAAAATACTGTACATTGTTACCAGGCAATTATAGATGGAACATTTCTCAGGAGAGCTGACCCATGCTAGAGTCGAGGGATGGCGTCGGAAGGCAGGGGTTTCAAAAAACTGTACAACCATTCAAATATAGGCAGAAAATCCTAATAATTTTTCAAAATCCTCTGTATGGGTTAATTACAAAGCATTACAGAAAAATGCCTTTTGTAAAAATGTTACACAGGAAAGAGTCAGTCGACTTTCTACCTAATTTACAGTGTATGACTATATCAAGTATATTTCATTGCCAACTGTAGCCTTTCTTATAACAATGGTTTAGATTAATTTTAAAGTAATAGCACATAACTTGATTTACATTGATATCTTATAGGTAAGTGTGCCCCTGGCTGGAGGATACATGAGAACCGTTGCTATAGATACATGGGAGCAGCCCTGCCATATCACAAAGCCATCAGCTTTTGTAGAGTAAGTGTAGTTTGAGAATGTGCAGTAATATACAGCTAATTCATGCCCTTTTAGTCAAAACTGTTTTCCCGAGGTGTTTGGACCAACCTGGTGAACTATTTCCTAAGGCTGAAGGCCGTGGGAAATAGATCTTCAGGTTGGTATACCTACACCAAAGGAAAACTGTTTTGACTTATAAGTGACTGAAAGGTCTTGAATAACCTGTTTTGTTACCTTTACTCCAAAGATCTACAGTTTTGTACCATGCTGCTCACTCATTTCGAAGTCATCGTAAATCCTTTTGTGCCACAATAATTCTGTTGAATCTAGCTAGATGGATTTCTTGAAACATTTATCTTCGTGTTCGGACATATACAGCTTGTCAGAAAATATCCAACAGTTGGTAAATGACTACAGTCAAAAGATTTTGTCTGCATGTAAACAAAAGGTTTTAATCAAGATCACATATAAACTTGGGCACAATTGTTTCTAAGGAAACATGTAAAAGTTCATGACGTCACCAATAAATTAGTTAACTTATTCATGGCTGTATATATGAAATGCATTGGATTGGCCATGAATATCTTTTTATATAGAGAGCCTGAAAGTTGAGGTAACAATAATAGATATTTTCTATCAAATTTCACTTATTATATATTACATACATGTATATATAAAGTACATTTGGTACATTTAGAAATGTGTACATGATTATTTCATTTTCTAATAGCTGGTAAGCTATGGTAAAGGTATGGGGGTCAGCTGCCTGGCCACATAGGTCTTTCTGGGTACTCAGTAACCTCCTACAAAAAGACCCCCAGCACAGTAACAACAGGGCCACAATAGTGATTAATATAGATTGAAAAAAACTTAATTCATAATTGTTGTAAAATAAATGAAGTTCACATTAATAGCTGGTTATATAAGCTTACATTTCAATTATATTTGAAATTCTTTCGTACTTATGGTTATAAAATGAATTTTTTTTATAATATTGTTTACCTAGAAATGTTCTTTGTTACAGAGGGTGAATGGATTTCTGGCGGAGGTGAAGGATCGTGAGAACTTTATTAGGTACCTTATACGTACCACTGAGAGTGTGTACAAAGAAACACAGCGAGTTTGGATCTACGCCGAGGTGGCTGTAGGTTATTGTAGCTCGTTTGAGGATAACTTCATTGTCGCAGAACAGGAGTGTCATCTCAAGTTTCTACCATTTGTTTGTGAGAAAGGTGAGTGTAGCTTTCAACGAAATCAATGATTATCTGGATCTTTTTTATGAACAAAAGAGTAAAAGAGTGAAAACTGCAATATTCAAATCAGGATTTTTACCCTAAGACATCTAGTTGCAATGGTACTTATTTAAACATAAACCCTTTTTCTACAGTCAGGTAATATTGCGGTATTGGTGCCTATGGTACACGAAATTGATATGGACAATTGTCTTGCTGCAAAACCTAATTTTATTTACCTTAACTAAATATAAAATCACCAATTTCAAATAAATATTGTGAGAAACATGCGAGTGTCAAAGTTTTTTGCTACCTGATGAGACAACACAGACTGTAGGAGTCAATGTCTGGTATAATTCTATATCAACTTTCCAAACCAAAGCTTCTAGATTTTTGTTTGCAGTATGATATTTGTCACTAGCAGATGAAGTGATATGTATAATACCCATCAGTCAGATAACATTTTGATGACGTTTGTATTTCAGACCTTAGATAACATTTTGATGATGTTTGTATTTCAGACCATAGATAACATTTTGATGATGTTTGTATTTCTGACCCATAGATAACATTTTGATGACGTTTGTATTTCAGACCCTTACATTCTACCCCCCGGATCAGAAGTGCTGACCATGGCCATCGCTATCTCTGCCAGCGTGTTTGGTGTAGCTATCATCGTCATTGTTGTCCTTCTCATCTTGTGGCGCGTCAAATCTCGGCAGCGAAAAGAAGAACAGTTTGAGCGAACACAATCAATAAGGATGTCAAAGACGTCACTCAATAAATCGAGATCAACCATCGCTATGCTGGACGATAAATATTCGTTGTCGGGTGTATCATCACGTAGTAGATACTCGGATGAGAAATCAATGATGGCATCGGCAATGAGTCTTACTAGTGACAAAAGAGGTTACCGTGACAGCAGATATAATTCAAATGGATATATTGGGTCTCGTGACAGATTGCATGAAAACGGGCGTGCAGGATCACGTGACCGATTGGACAGTGATCGTCGTCTTGGAAACCGTGATGACAGATTAAACAGTAGTAATAGGAGGCTTGGCTCGAGAGACCGTCTCAATAAGAATGGTAGATATAACTCACAAGATGGACTTCAGGATGATCGAAGGTACGGATCTCGGGACGGGCTCAATGATCAAAATCGATCAAAATCACGTGACAGACTCGATGACAAGATGCGATCTAATTCTAGAGAACGTTTGAATCGTTCAGAAGAGAGACTTGACAGAGTGTTACTTGATAAACAGACTCGTTCAAATCTTCATCGACGTGATAACAAGAAAAATGGCACCATTCAGAAAAATGGTACGGTTCCAAAGGAAAGACAAACTGCCTCACCTCAAGAAAAGAAGCGTCTTGTTCCGGCTGATTTGGATAATCAGGATACAGATGTGGGCTATACAGATGATGGGTTTTCAGAAAACGAATTCGATGATTTTACAACTACAGCTGATGAAGGTGGTAAGGATCCTAATGATACGGATGCAGCTAGCACAGTGATCAACTTTCATACAACTAAAAAACCACCCCATGTGGAAAATGAAATAGATTCCCTCCACGCGAAACCTTCAATGAATGACATTTATCAGAATCACACGTTTAACAGCACACCAAGTGTAGACCTTAGTGGGGCTAAGTCTCTGACCAGTTTTTATCAGCCAGAGAGTCCCGGTGAACGTCCACCTACACCACCTCCTCCACTTCCTGTCGATCAATACCCATCAAAGTCTCGAAACCAGTCCACAGACCACGAGCCCGTCCCACAACCAAGGCAACGTCCTACACCAGTTCCAAGGTCATTACAAAACAGTCGGGAAAAGATGGATCCAGGTAGTGGTTCTGAGAGGAGTGGACCGATCAACCCTGCACTCCGATTTCAAAATGCACCTGGCAGACCTCCTCTGCATCTGAGTAGAGAAAGTCTGAATTATCTAGACAACAGACGGGAGTGGATGACCGATCAGATGCCAGAGAAACAAGAGGACAGTGAAGAGGAAACCGAAACTGAAACAGAAACGGAGACAGATAGCAGCGAAGAAAGCTACGAAGAAGAGGAGAAATTTACCGACAAGAAAGATTTACCACACCCAGCTACCTATTATACAGACCCTCACGACAGGCCTCACAGCCGTGAGAATCTGTATGATCCGAAAACCTATATACCTCCCCCTTATGAGCCGCCTCCCTATGAAGCCCCTACGTATGGTAACATGCCAGATAGTGATTATACCCATAGGAGCCGGAGTCGGGAAAATCTTCCTCAGTCTTACAGCACCATGGATGGGGGACAGAGCTACCATCCCAATGACTACAATCCATCGCCTCCCGTTAACCCTGGCAGTATAAATTTAGGTTTTAACAGAAGCCGTGAGAATATACCTGAAGCCATGAGCAACATGGACTATATGAGGGATGTTCCCTATGGTGGTACGAGTGATGATAGATACCAGCCAAGCTTCGACAACGTTGCTTTTGTTGCCAGTCCCAAGCACAGCCCGACAGAGCCAATGGGGAGTGTTAATGATGTTCGGGGAAGTAACCAATATCTTGATCAACTGTCACGGAGTCGGGAAAATCTCCATGGCTACCCAGGTCATAGTAACCAGCAAGGCAACATGGGTAGTCGAAATGACGTTAGTAGGAGTCGACAGAGTTTAGATCATTTGTCGCGAAGTCGTGAAAATATTCATGGAAGTATGGCGAGTGTTCATAGTCACCACCGGAGTAGAGACAATCTCGGAGTGGTGTATTTGGACGGCAATAGGTCACAACCAGGTAGTCGACCGGAGCCAATAGAAACAGAGATCTGACGCGGGAAACCTGCTCGTCAGTCAACATGATTTTATATCTTTTAGCTCAAATGGTCTAAAATTTATTGCTTATCGATACATATCAAATAATTCCATCCAGTTACGAGAGGATTTGATTGAATCTTACATTGGATGTTAAATGCACATATCGTAATGAAATATATAATATTTTTGCCATTAATTGTTAAATAATTATTATAATTAAATGAAATTGTAACTACAAGTTTATAACAATGTGATGTAAAACTAATTTTATTTTGACTTAATCATAAGACATTTTTACTGAAATCTTATTTTATGATTTTAATACTTCATGCTACAAAGTAATGTGCATCTGATTAAGCAAAACATATTGGTTGTAATAGATGTAATTAATCATTAACTTTATTTATCTAAATACTTATTTACAACACATTGGTTTATTTGAAGTGGTAGGATCTTTATTAATGTAAGCAGTAAGCATTCATATTTCCTTAGAATTCTTATGGCTTGAGTTGAATCTGCTTATTAGTAACCAAACCCATATTTTTAGTGAACATGTCTGTTAGCTAGGTAACTCCCGCCTCCATTAAAAATAATCATATTTCTTAAGAGATCACTATTAAACCACCACTAAGTGCATATCAGTTTATTAGTATCTTTGTAACAATATATACATGTATTTAAATCTGCCAAAAAACAGTTTGTACAGGAAACATTCTCTGAAGAATAAAAGCAATATTCACCCAGAGGATGGCATAAAGGCCAAATTTCAAATTCAGTTATAGAGGAAAAATCTCAAAAGTGCTTATACCATACCCATTTTGTACATTGTAATGTAGCATCTCTGTATACAGCAATACTTCAACAATTTGTGAAATTTTGCCTCGGATAAAAATGAGAAATCGTATTTTGTTTATGTATAGAATTGAGGTGTTTCAAGACCTGTACTTTTATGTGTGTTTGTAATTAACCCACTTTAGGGAAATATGGGCGTTATACTGTAACAGTTGTGCCTCTCTCACAGTGAATACAGCGATACATTTTGACTCCAGTGCCTTGTGTATAAGGAAGAAAATACTGTTCCATGAATTAAGATTGTTTTTAAAGTAGAACAGTGTATCGTCCAATAACTAGTTATTGAAGAGTTTTGTTAGAATTCATCTGATTTTTATGCTTGCTTTTCATTCTGCATTTCCATGAACAATGAAAGATGCTCAGAACCGGTGAATTTTGAAATGATTCAAAATGTATTGAACAATATTTACTGTTTGAATAGTGAGATATTCAATTAGTAAAACTGTTATTCTTTTAATTATTAAGTCAAATTACCAAAGTCAAATATTCAAACAAAACACAGGTAATGTATCTAGATTAACTTTTACAGAATTTACAATGAACTTGATTTTGAAAATACAATTACTAGTACTTGAGTTATGTTAGGCTAACTTGTACCTTAGTTTTGTCAGATTATATAAATTAACTTGCACTTGAGTTAAGTCAGGTAAACTTGCACTTGAATTATGCCAGGCTTAAACTTGTACTGAGTTATGTCAGGATAACTTATACTGAGGTAGGTCATGTTAACTAAGTCTTGTCCTTGAGTTACATCTGGTTAGTTTGTATTTCAGTTGTCAGGTTAAATTGTATCGAGTTATTTATGTCAGGTTAATTTGTACATAATTGCAGCTAGTGTTACTTAATTGTAATTGATTTAGTCTGGGTTAAATTGTACCTGACTTACGTACTCACCAAAATAATTGATCTAGTATACTTCAAATCTGAAATGCTTCAGATTGATCTAGTATATCTTAAATCTGAAATACTTCAGATTGATCTAGTATATGATCTAGAATATCTTAATTCTGAAATACTTCAGATTGATCTAGTATACCTCAAATCTGAAATACTTCAGATTGATCTAGTATACTTCAAATCTGAAATACTTCAGATTGATCCAGTATACCTCAAATCTGAAATACTTCAGATTGATCAAGTATACCTCAAATCTGAAATACTTCAGATTGATCTAGTATACCTCAAATCTGAAATACTTCAGATTGATCTAGTATACCTCAAATCTGAAATACTTCACATTGATCTTTACAGTATATGATCTAGTATATCTTAATTCTGAAATACTTCAGACTGATCTAGTATACTTCAAATCTGAAATACTTCAGATTGATCTAGTATACTTCAAATCTGAAATACTTCAGATTGATCCAGTATACCTCAAATCTGAAATACTTCAGATTGATCTAGTATATCTTAAATCAGAAATACTTCCGATTGATCTAGTATGCCTTGAATCTGAAATACTTCACCATAAACCATGATTCTACTGCATTCAAATGGTTGTATATAGAAAAAGGATTTTTCGTAATGTACTAATATTTAAGAATAAGTCATCTATAGTTTTATTTTGTACATACTAATCATAACCATTATTGACTGTAATCGGTCAATGTAAAAGATCTGTGATACTTCATTCATTCCCAAACATGTCTTTTGTTGTGTTTTTGTTATGTAATCAGAACAGTGTTTAGACAAATTGCCACAAATATAAAATATAAAACATATCAAGAATACTGTATATAAAATTTGATTTAAGACCCAATGTAATTGGCATTCTGACAGTTTAATTGTTGATAACATTTTGTTACCCCAAATTTTCCATATGTAAATATAACATGCTGCACTATCACTTTTCACCCCTGTACACCCAATCCATCGCTAACCAGGCCCATACCCAAGAGGTGGCTGTGTGGTTAAGGTGTTCTGACATTCTACCACTAGCCCTCCACCTCTGGGTTGCGAGTTCGAATCCCACGTGGGGCAGTTGCCAGGTACTGACTGTAGGTCGGTGGTTTTTACGAGTACTCCGGCTTTCCTCCACCTTCAAAACCTGGCACATCCTTAAATGACCCTGGCTGTTAATAGGACGTAAAAAAATATAAACCAAACCCATACCCAACTGCAAACTAACAAATTATGATAATGTTGTACGTGTTATACATAAAATAACCAGAAAGTGCTCTTTCCGCTGCTTTGGGAAAACATATGTATTGTCCAATAGATTCTATATAACATGCATCTGTCAAATCATTTTGAACAGTGCGTGTTGTATAATTGGATAATTAATTAATTATTAATCTACTTCTAGTAATTTCTATTTTGATATGAATTTTAACTTATTGTTGATATGATGTTTCTTTTTAAAGTGGATCTTGACAATGATTTTTTTAACTGAATTTAGGAAATTGTACTATAGAAACATTAAATATAGCATAACGGACTTGTAATACTGAGAGTTTTGTAGATTTTGTAAGGTGTACTCCATATTTGATGGCACTCTCTTTTAATCTTTCAGCAATGTTCTCAACTCTTCATCATCATGTCAAACATGCATTTCATAACGGCCATTTTTTGTAATGTTATAGGAATAACCTACTGTTACATATCTGTGTTGACAAATGATACGTTTTCTGTGTGATCACTTTTGATACCTTGATATATCGTTTGAATAGCAAGTCAATAAAATATATATGATTATGATCAATGAATACATTTGATTTGTTGTCTTTCGTGGGTGAAATGAAAGGAGATCGTGGCAGATCTCAACTGTAACCAAGTTGTGAAACAGAAATAAGGTCCGCAGGCCGTGACCCGATCCCGGAGTTTAAGGTTCAAAACCAGGAGTATGTAACTTAAAATATCAGATAATTATGACAGTGATCTCCTTATGGAGAGCCAAGTTGTCATTTATCCATGCATCGAGCAACGTAGATCTGGTATTTTACCAAATTATAAGATATCTTTAAGATATCTTATATATAAGGATTGAAAGTCATTTGTTTAACTTTCATAGTCCTATGAAAGGTCAGCCGTTACATCCATATTAAATGAAGCTCGCTGACCTTTCATAGCACTATGAAAGTTAAAAAATGACTTTCAATCCATATATTTACATTTTTATCATACAACAATTGCTTAACTTCATTGATATTTTCCCAAATTAATAGTTTATTACCTGCGTTTGTTTATGTGTCGTCATTTAAATGACATTGGCGAAACAGCCCAGCTTAAATAAAATTGGCGCCAAGGATAATAGTTAGTCCTTTGAGCGTTTGACGCAAGGGCATTCTCCATGTTATTTGAAGCGGAACAATAAGACTCATTGAAGAAGCTTGATCTATGACGTCATAATTAAACCACGTGCTACGTTTCGAGAACCATTGCTTTCATACTTTTATGAAAAGAATTTTTGCTGGTAATGTTCATATAGTGGGTTGCAGCGCAAATGTAAATATATGTTTATAAACTATCTTACATGTTTGTAAGATATTTTATTTAATGTTCATGATATATCTTGCATAATATATATCTTATATTATTTTTGAGATATCATATATATCGTGGTTATATATCTGATATCGTTTATGAGATATAAACTGTTCTTTATAAGAAACCTTATATATTGCATACTATCTAAGTAGCTGTACATGGTATGACACATCCCATGACCAATGTAAGAGCAAGGAGGTGGAGTCATTTTGGTTTAGTTTGGGTAAGGATATGAAGATATTTTAACATTTACAGGGTTAATAGATTTTAACTTTCTTTGATATGAAACAAACAAGATTCAAAAGAAACAATTTTAATCACCTAGTCCATCTAGCAGTCCATTTATTAATGATGCAAAACTACAGAAACTTAAGGTAAAGGGTCTATATATATACCAGGAGACTGTTACTTTTAATAGGAACATTGGTTACTTAAGGATTAAACTTATATTTTGTTTAGTTTATGAGATCATAAATCCAATGGAGCACGAGGTAAATAGCGTACAGCGAAGGGTAATCCTTATACATTGTATTTACACTATTTTTCTGTAAATAGTTCATTTTTATTCTGTTCAACTGTGGACATAGATTTCATTTCAAAACTTACAAACGTGAAAACGGTTCAATAAATGTAATAGCATAAAGCTTGCATGAGCCGTGGTTAAGTCCGCCCATGTCCATTGTTGGTTATGTCATACAATTGTGACTCGAACTGCATAGCTCTGAAAATGTATTGATGTCGATGTCATAGAAATTTGGCACGTTCTCAAGTATAGTTATTGGAAAATAACTCTAGTTTGCAGGACAATGGTTATGGAGTTAATGTCAGTGTGGACTGTCTATATAAGACAATAATGCACAGCGTAGAATACTGCAGTTGGAAAATTGACAAACCATTCAATTATCTCTCAGTGCACAGGGACACGTTACAATAGTAATGTATGTATAAAATATATGGGGGGGGGGTCGATATAAACATATATCGACCCCCATATATTTTATACATACATTACTATTGCAACGTGTCCCTGTGCTCAGTGCGAGCTTTGATTCGTTCAGGTCCATCATCAAAAAGGATACACAATTGAAATTGATAGTTAAAATTCTATACTTTTCTGTGATGTCCAAACCACACAATGCTTTCATTGTAAGTATATGGTAAAATACTGCTTAATTGTTGATATAAACAGACTTTCTAAATATGAAAGTTGTAATAAGTGATAATCCCTTTGATATTTTGCAGTCCTTCCTAGTTAAGAGGAAAATAATATTTACGAACCTGCTTGATTGCATTCGATTCCATTTTTTAACTCCATTCTCTTGCTCGCCCTGCTAGTTTATTAACCACAAACGTTTAAGCTCCTTTCATCATTCTTTGTACCATTAACTTATAATTAGGATGACGGGCGTATTGTAGCGTGGTCCGAATGGTTCTGACTCTCTTACCCACTAAATATTTGGACGGCTAGTGAGAGCGAGAGCCTTCAGACTATTTGTAGCGGTGTTTTTCCAGAATTGAATTATGGTAATCTCAGAAAGATGTATATGTTATAATAAACAAAAGAATAGTGAATGACCACAGGGACCTGAGAATTTGTTACAGCTAGTTTTGGACCTAAAATAGGGTGCTTAGAGTAATTTTACACATTTAGGGGGTTAAGATCAATTTTCGATAATGGTCATAAAAGCTAAAGGGTGGAAAGCTTTCCAGATTTTCTAGCTTTTATGACCATTGAGGGGGCATTTTTATCGAAAATTGATCGTAACCCCCCCAAATGTGTAAAATTACTCTAAACACCCTATTTTAGGTCAAAAACTAGCTGTAACAAATTCTCAGGTCCCTGTGTGAATGACCACTCACATCGTGATTTAATCTCGAAATTGATATCACACGGACAAAGGATGCATACCTGTACTCTTGAAAACGTCTTCATGATAGGCGACAACTGTCGTGTAAATCCAGGACAAATTAAAACCGAAATCACAATGCAGTCGACTTTTTTTCTACGAAAATCAGAATGGAAAATCTTGCTACTTAATTCAACAAAGATCAACAAAAAACTAAATTTGTATTGGCCGTTGTTTTTCTTTTCATTATACAGTGTACCCTCGTTATACCGCCACCTTTCGTCCACAGCAATTATGGCGGTATAACGAGGGTGGCGATAGTATCGAATTATGAAAATTATTACCATGAATTAAATTGCATAATAGATTGCGTTTCCAACATTTTATTAAAAACAAGCTTCTCGTTATATATACCAAAGAACAATTAACTACGACATGCCGATATCGCCGTTTTCTTTTTGGCTACTTAATTCAACAAAGATCAACAAAAAACCTAAATGATTTCTTTTTGGTCGTTGTTTTACTTCTCATTATATTTACACCAGAACAATAACTACGACATACCGATATCGCCGTTTTCTTTTCTTGGAAAAATACTATCATAAAAAGAACAACAAAGGTGTTACTTGAAGCTGGCATGGACTTTGGCAGAGTAGAAAAGTCGAAAAAATTAAATGTTCTGTTAAAAAAATCATTTTTGAGGAGAGTTAGTACGTCCCAGTTAAGGTAGTTCGAAAAGCGTTCTCAATACTTCACAGTTCTAAATCTACTTATGATCAAAATTGTGACACAATTCAGCAACGACACGTAATATTGGATAATAGACAGTTTATTCTTAATTGTTAATTACACCGAGATCACAAGTACATGTTCATGGTATTAAACAGCATTAAACTTGAAAGTACTTCGGCGTTGTGTCTCAGTCTGGCTTAGTCAATTGTCAACTTATAAGTCTTCTACATCTTTACAAGCACTAGCCGTAGCCCTCCTGGTGTCCTCTCGTGTAGACTGTCAAAGACCTAGTACTATATAGACATCGCAGGTGTAGACTATAAAAGACCTACCCCAGAGTCTTCTCATGGTACAGACTGTACAAGACCTACTCCATGGTCTTCTAATGACAGACTCATCTCTATCACTACACTAGCTTGTACTTATAATTACTAATCCCCTTCGTGTGCAAAGTTAAGTGCCGTGTGGATATGTAGTATCATATTCCGAATCAACATCTGGCGGCACTTATCTGACCAATACTTTACCCTGCCCCAGTTTACTGATGTAATAGACAGAGACCTAATTAACGACTATTTTTTTGTAGTTTACTTTAATAACAAATCACAGCACCTAGGCTAATTAATACTTCCCAACTGGTAAACCTACCGTGATATATCATATCAGCATGCTTACTTTGTTACAAAATGTCATTTAAAGATCCTCAAAGTCCTTATTCTACGAAATTAAATGAAAAAAAATAACAATCTTCATAATCCACATCCCTCTGATGACCAAAAAAATGATTTTTATTTCTTCACAATCCACTTTCTCCTGGTGACAAAAATATTTCTAATTTTTCACAATCCACATTCTACTAACGGCATTTGTGGAATTTTTAGTTTTAGAATACAACTTTAATTAATTGACGAGCTTTTAACATGTAGTCAAGACAACGATGACGTGTGTGTCATGTTACCAAGAATTACGAGCTTTTAATATTTCCCCAAGACTAATTTATCAACTCCTATAAGTGTTTTCTACATAATCATGAATCATACGTTTTATGAGTCACATCACCAGAAATGGTATACACAATTTGTTGATATCTATTTTCCAACAGTATTGTCACAACGATTTTGTTAAACTATTGATTATTCATTTCCAAAGTTTTGAACGTACCACACATCATCCCCGATATTCAGTCTATCTCCAATACCAGTCCGGAAATGTTGACCTCTCTCGAATCTCGCTCTTTTATCTTATCAGCACGATTCAAAGTATCTGTTGGTAAGAATTGAGCTAGTGTTCGCCCATTCCTCAGTCTACCTCCATGTCTATACAAAGTTGGTGACAAACATTTCAAAACCAGACTCTCAGTATTCCAGTATCCTTTCTATGCTACAAGACATATTTCACCGACAAGTCATTCTACGTACTTCTTTTCGAAACTCAGTGTCAAATAAGCTATATATAATCGGATTTACTAAATAATTGATAATAAAAACAGTGTAGCCAAGTCTAAATCTAACAATATCGGTATCTGTCTTGGTAGGCCATGGGTTCACATCTACAATTTCCAATATAATTACTATAAACGTTGGAATAAAACACACACCGTAGGTGAAGGTTATTATGAAGTACATCAGAGACACCCGAAACCCCCTTGTTCGTACTTTCTTAGGCATGTTGCGTGTTAGTGTACCGAGTGCGTCGACCACTGAAGTCTTTTCTGTATTGCTTGCGGCAACGTCGAAATCTGAGCACGACATCTCGGTAGTAAACTCGCGAGTAGCAGCAGTCCGTTGGGCTTTCCGAAGTCTCATCTTGCGTAAGGTGTTACCGATAGAGATATAGAGAACAGAAAGGAACATAAGGTTTGTGATACACACTATCGATATAACACAGATATAAATGAGTGACGCCAGGTTAGAACCGTCAACGTCAATGGAACCACAGTACTGACCGGTGATATTTATAGATGTATGTCGCACCAGCGATGTTCCAAATGTAACAAAACAAGGAGCGCTCATCACGCAGGATAACACGACGACTAGAAGGATGCCTATCCATCGTTTTCGTTCAGACACCTGAAATTTGAAAGGCCGGCATATCTTCTGATACCTTTGTGCTGCAATCACCGATAGCAACAACGCAGAGCAAGACGAGAAAAAGAAGCAAAGTGCATAGATCCATTTACAGAGCATGGCACTAGTAAACTGTACTGGATTGTAGTTTATAATCAAACTAGCAATACAACTCCCCACACATGCGAATATATCAATTCCAGCTAGGTATGGTATGAAGAAGCGACCGTCCGTTTTGTGACGAAGTCTAGACTTATAAATGAAGATGACAATGGAGTTTCCTAGTACACACACAACCAGACACACAATGAGAAGGACACTGTGCGGGAGGAGTACTCCGCGTAACTTCTCATTCCATTGGACGAGGAGTTCCTCTTCTGAAGGTCCTGTATAGTTCATTGTCTAATGGCACAGGGGTAGTTCTCGCGAGAAGAAAACGTCGATTTCGCTCTTCTGGTGTATTTTATGTTACCGATCTTTGGCAGTGTCGGTGTGTCTATAGAATCCTGGTTGACACACACTTGGGTATGTTACTCGACCTCCATGTCTCCCCATGTTATGTATTCTGGATACACATCACATGTGATTCTAGGCAATTGTCGATTGCGGAAACTCGGATATGCACATCACTAATATGAGTTTATGTACCAACAAGAAGCCATGGACTGTACTTCCTTTTTCCTGTTTCTGGTGCGTTGATTTCATTGTATGTGCAACAAAATAACATGTTCCTCGCACAGAA
Source organism: Mimachlamys varia (assembly GCA_947623455.1). NCBI lineage: Eukaryota > Metazoa > Mollusca > Bivalvia > Pectinida > Pectinidae > Mimachlamys > Mimachlamys varia. Next base: position 29,695,561 of record OX392528.1, on the reverse strand, counting down.
AAGATTTTTTGTCTGAATTGTATCATATATATAGTATTCATTTAAAGAAAGCTTGGCTCTTTAATTATGATTTTGAAGAAATTCGACTCATTAGTTTATTTGCTCAGAAAAAATCCTGTCACATCGTGTAGACAAGGGATGATGGTGTGTAACGAATGAGGAAATAATGTTCGCGATGTGACCCTCGTTAAACAGTACACACCCTTTGATAACAGTTGTTTGAGTTTCTGTCAGTATATATAAAAAAAATGTTTATATGTATGGAGCCGCAGCCCATTACAGAATGTAATGGTTTACATTACTGTAATGAGAGGCTCATTTCACACATATATATTTATTATCTACTGCCAGAAACTCGAGCAACTGAGCTTTAATAATAGCAACACATTTTTACATATTCTTCAACGTTATGGAATTTTAGGGGTTCTTAGGTATACTGTACCTCAGTACTAGTATCCCTAGATACAACAATCAATATATCATTGAAATAATCCCGAAACCAAGCCCTGTGATTTCAACGTAAAGCTTAGATAATCTTAAAGCATAATTGAGATCCCGTTTGTTTGTCCGTTTGTTTGTTAATTGACATTATTCTTTCGGTTTTTTTAAATTAAAGATTAAATGTTTTGTAGGTTTGTTTTAGTTTTGATCTATTTAAACATCGCCGTCACCTTCGCTGATCCGTGTGATCGTTTGTGTTTAATGTGCATATATATATAAACTCCTACCGTCCTGCGATTGACTCGATACAACAGCAAGAAACATCGCCATCGTGCCGAGGAAATGATGTTGGTGACTATGGCGATACTATTAAACAATTAATATGCTAGGTGACTTATAATTAGTTTGTTGCGACAGTCGTTGAGTATGTATTTCATGCGATGAGGCACCGTCTTCGTAACGATCCCGTCATTACAGGAACTTTGCCAGAATATCCCGTCTGTAAAACAGGTATTTTTATATAAAGATTTGGATAAAGGGTCTTTTGAATTCTGGATCCAGTTGCTTAAAATGCGATAAGCTTGATCAGTGATAAGTGCCAATATCAATTCCCCTTTATCTTTAAAACGTAACAATTGAAATAGTTACAAATTTCCAGATATCAAATATCTACTACAGTAAATCTACAGTGGGATTGTACCTTGTATATTTAGATAATTATTAAAAGTTAAAAAAAAACATTGTTGAGTAGTGATTAAGCTAATCACCTTTTGAACAACCGGGCCCTAGTTGACAACTAAATGTACACGAGGCTATGTTACTCATCCTTCCAGTCACACCATACTATGTTTGTGAGAGTTACAGGGAAACAGTAGTAGCAGGATATATACGTCACCAAGTTTACGCATCAATGAGTATCAATGGACTTGACCTTCTTTTTCCTGTCGCTGGTGCGTTCAGGTCATGCATATGCAATAAAGCAATCTCGAACAGAAATGAAATTTTATCTAAATTGTATCATATGAATTCAAATTTTGAAAAATTCCGACTAAATGATTCAATATTTCCAGGATATTTCTTTTACTCAGAACAGGCTAGGGATACTTTTCTGTACCGAATGAGGAAATGAACTTCGGGATTGTCAGACGTAATCGGTTTATCCTGTTGTGGTAAGGTGTCTTTCTGTAAAAAGTATATATCATAGAATCAGGAAGCGTCCCTCGTTACAAGTCTGTATTGAGGCAATTACAATTGATGTGCTGTACATGTCCCCAGGTATTTAGCAAGTGAGTTATGATACGGGTATATATACACTAACAAATTAGGTACTAGTATAACCGCGTTTTGTACTCTTCAGTAAGCTGTGTTTCAAATAGAAGTGTTTGCTATTACTATGATATCACTTTACTCAGACATCATTAAAACGTACACTTGCATATGACGGATAAATTGGATTTCAATTTGGTCCGGTTTGTTCGTAGAGTTGTAGAACCATATTAGAGTTCTTCCTCTTTACTTTCATCCCAAGGGAGGCATATAAAGTCACTTTTAAATTATCAGAGAACACCGAAGCGTCAACAAACCCATAATCGAAATTCAAAATCGGTTAAACTAAGGACAAACTATGAATAAAGCCTACATTTACAAGAGACCATTGTAAAAATACAAAAAGAAGACCAGGTGTTGCGAAAAAGTAAGCGTCTTCTGCTTCATCAACGTAATCAACCATGTTAAAGTAAGGTTACATTCAAGTAAATATCGCGTCCTCAAAATGAGGACTGAGGCGTCAAACTATCAGCACAACAATGTGCACATTAAAGAAAACGTAACATGCTGCACCTTTTAAATTAAGTAATAGAAACAGTATGCCGAAATAATAAATCAAACTGCATCATACAGCTGTTTCGTTCTCCTAGGACTCTTCAGTGATGCTATGGGCCAAAAGGTGGGAATCCAAAAAAAATTCTAAACTAATGTAGAAGCAGAAGGGTCAGGTGCGTAAAACCCTTTTCATTTATTAATTTAGAAGTAAAATTAAACTAGTTATGTATAATTTCAAATCGTCTACTACGAAAGTGTGTATATTATGTACTGTGCCACTACTCAAATGAGATTAACTGTGGCTATGGAGGCTCAAGCAAACCTCGTGGACTAAAAAATGCACCAGCAGAGTCTGTCACCCTCTATCATTAAAGATGACGTAACACGCATGTGCTGCACCTTTTCAATTTAGTAATAGATACAGCATGCCGAAAAAATGAATTAAACGGCACCATACAGCTGTTTCGTCCTCCTTGGACTCTTCAGTGATGCTTGGGGCATCCTTTCCGCTCACCTTCACATCAAACAAGATTATAGAACATTTTTCAACGGGAACAAGTGACGACCATGAAACTTGCTCATCGTGCTTCAACCGTCAAATCTCGAATTTCTTTATCGTAAGTTTGTTTGTTAACAGCCGACATCTATCACAGAAAGCACTAGAATAACGAATTATTGAAAATGAGTTTTAGAAGTTAAATATTATATCATGTTTGCGTCTGCGAATGTATCCACTTGTATGAATGATCATTATGCCCTTAATGCTAATGTTAGCATGCAACCAACCTCTTATGAAGGTGGTAAGAGCTGAAGAAACTGTATTACTTAGATCGTTGGATCCTAAAACCACATCGAACAGGAAGACCAGGCATACATCATACCGAGTTATTTTCGGCCGAGAACGAAGCTTGTACCAACCAAAAATAAAGCTCATAAAAAGTCTGTAAATGGGCAGGTAAAACATTTTCACGTTCAAAATAGTTATTGGGAAAGGTACAAAGTAAAGAGCAACTCTATGAAGAGAAGGGAGTGGGAGTAGGGAGACAGAGAAGATGTTAAGTAGTAAAATACACCAGAAAAACGCTGTTTAATGGTAGGTCTAGTCCGATTGTACCAACAGACAACAACCGAAACGATGATCCCACTACACCGGAAAAATATACGGAGAGAGTTAAATAAAAGTCTACTTAGATATCAGTTAAGTTTAAACAGTGATTTATTTAATTATTTCATGTACAACAGAAATCATACACAATTGTATTTAGTAGATGAATATGGATTTCACAGCAAACTCTCAGCTAATATGTTAGTCATTTCCCTTTTTCAGTGGTCATATATGGATGCAATAAAGTAATATTATTGAATATAGCAAATATGATAAGTTAAGTCAATTAAACATATAGTTAAAATGAATTATATATCTTACGTTGATATTGTACGGATTAAGTAATTGTTATGCGTGTTATTAGTATCCCCAGCCGATTATTAAGACCCCGATATAGCAGTAGGTGTAATCTTTGCTGTTAGAATATTTTCCACTGTGGTAACTTTAAAATATTTAGAAAATACAAAAAACCGGAAATTAACAAATGAATGTTGACATCTTGTCTGTTATAATTGCACGATAATATTGATGTTAGGGTGGTGAATCAAAGCCAGTGTAACAGCCGATGCAAGCACTGACTAATCACATATACCTAGCTATATGGAAGCTGTGTTCGTCAGCTTTACCAGAGTTATTTATTCTGAAACTATGTGCTTGTCGTCCATGATATCAAATATCCTTGAAAATAAATATCACGATAATGTACAACGAACAATGATAAAACAAAAGTCACCATCAAACAAACATTTCAGATTTTGATATAACAAACATCTTTTTGGGGTACCGCTCTGTAGTTTAGTAAAATAATTATAACTAGAAAACACATATTGCAATGTGAAAATAATCCTTGTAACATGTACATGATTAACTGACATTTAATATTGTCGTTTATTCCATAGTTTCATTTTAACGGGCGATATAAATATGCTATATCATACATGTGTAAGTAAAGGAACAATATTTCTTTTCTTCTGCATCACGGATATAAACCGGACCCGACCGAGGATGACACTTCACCGTCATCAGTTGTTTGTACGTTAAGAGATGAGTATCTGACAGACGTGAAGTGAGAATTTTAAGTTTTTACTTGCTCTGTGTTAATGATATTTATTGTGATCATTGTATGTTATTTTTCATTCTGCGTAATTATATAGTGTGGAGAGGACCCTTGTAATATGTTTATAACGTTTGTCTAGTCAGTTTGCTACATTTATCAAATAAAATGTGTTTAAATCAAACCAATAGGCCAAAGTGATCCCGCCGTCACAATTAACTCCTCGTGGTGATCTTTGAAGTGGTTTCCCGTTTAACATTTAATATTTTTATTGCCTGAGATTTTATGCATACGTATTCACCGCGAACCCGATGATTACATTATGCATACTGTATGTGAACTTTCTATTATTCAGAAGAAATAAACATCCGTGTCACATATGAATGGGTTTCAACTTCCCGTTTTACTATGTATTTACACTTTACTAAATACAAAATAGAAATGCAATAAATGAAAGCAAGTATATATGATATTACAATATAATATACAATTTAACCAATGTACCAATATTAGCCTTCGTTAGCATTCATGAGAGGTGTCATTTATAAGACCTTGGTGGTAAGTTTATAGGGATTTCACTTTTGCATATCCGTGGCGAATGATTATAATAACAAATACATATATATATCAACTAGTACAGTTAGCAGTCGTTCAGGTTAGCAGTCATGGTCATGCACAGATTCTAGCTCATTAACAATCTCATTCATTAACTGACACGATCACTTATTTCTGCTAACACAAATTTATCTTGAACCTCGTTGAACTCTTCCGCCAAGTTAAAGATGACGTAGCACACACATATGCTGCACATTTTAAATTAAGTAACACATATGTATACACAGTATATGCCGCAAAAATAAATTAAACTGCATCATACAACTGTTTCGTCATCCTAGGAATCTTTTCAGTGATGCTAGGGGTCAAAAGGTGGGAATCCATTTTTTTTCAAACTAATGTAGAAGCAGAGGTGTCAGGTGCGTAAAACTCCTTTACTTTATTAACTTAGAAGTAAAATTAAACTATTTCTGAATAATTTCAAATCGTGTACTACGAAAATGTGTATATTATGTACCGTGTCACTACTCAAATGAGAATAACTGTGGCTATGGAGACTCCAGCAAACATCGGGGACTAAAACCTCCACCAGCAGAGTCTGCCACCCCCTATCATTATAGATGACGTAACACACATACATATGCTGCACCTTTTAAATTAAGCAATTGATACAGTATTAATGATATCCAACACAGGCGTTTAGGCACCTGACCCTTCTGCCTCTACATTAGTTTAGAACATTTCGATTCCCTCTTGTTGGCCCCTAGCATCACTGACGAGTCCTGAAAGGACGAAACAGCTTTATAATGCAGCTTACTTCATGTTTTTGGCATAGTGCATCTATTAATAAATTTAAAATGGGCAGCATGTGTGTTTGTTACGTCATCATTAAACCTATTTAATTGAAAAAATTAATAGAATTTAATACAAGACACAAATAATACTTTTATGATTGTTATCTATATACAATTTGCAGCTTAATTTTTATACATAAAGATAGCATTTATATATTTAAGTAGATGGACATAAACATCATACATAAGTTGTTACGTGCTAAATATATGTACTCCTAATGCAAACGTTATTGTAACGTAACAATAAGCGGCCACCATGGGATTAATGCATAATGTAATATATCTTTTTCCTGCTAAATGTTGATAAAATAACTCCGTCCCGGCCACAAACCAACTTTATAGTTGTTACTGTGTTGCAACTCAATGTACTATACGTTACATAATGATAGCTTATTTTTGTATAATATATGTAAATTTAGCATCCATAAATGTTATAGTAACTTTTGGAATCATCAGGTAAAAGTTTGGATAAGTTACAGGCATATATGAGAGTTCTAGCTGAAGGAAGGCTGTTGTGGTTCTAGAGATCTATTGAAGGGATTATAAGGATTAAAATGATTTCGAAAAATTACAAGCTACAGGTCCTTAAAAATAGTAACTGGAAGAGAGCTTGAAAAGACAATTAAAATCCAACCAAGCTGCCATCGAAGGGGAAATAAAGAAAGAACTCTAATACAACAAGCCAGATACAAAATCCTGGATGTGCTGCACATTGTAATGCAATGTGAAATTTTACAAAAAAAGGCAGTCACTCACTCTCAATGGCGCTTCTGCTTTTTTGTATTCACAGGTTTTCTAGAAGGCTATGTTACCTAGCTAATATACTGAGCATCACGACACACCCATTTGTATCATCCTGTGATACAACAAACTAGAAATAGAAACATTTACTTAATATATTTAACATAAGACGTGAAGATGTGAATGTACGTATGCATGGACTGTGATTGGTGGAAATAAAAACATAATTTGTTTAAAAAAACATACAACTGCAGATCTTTGAGTCATTTTTCTCAATAATTCATTATGGTTTCGATAAAATCGTTTCCGTTTTGTTTTGTGTAAATCATCCAGTTTTTAAAAATATTATGTATATATATATGTCTTTTTATTAAAGAGATATATATATTATAAAAAAGTAACATTTACCGGAGTGTCAGACATATTACAACGGAAAAACAAAAAAAAATAAGCTCGTGAACTTTAAATCAGACCTAATTGTCGTCATGCTTCGAAACTTAAAAACTAGAAAAAAAACTGTAATTGTATACTATCGAAGTCATACATTTATCATAGAATTATTCATGCATATCATATACGAAGTTGGAATTGTCTTAATATATAGATGATCATTTCTTGAAGGTATCACAATACACAGAAACTTATTGAATGTTAAAACAAAGTCTTATTCCTCTGCTGATATTTAAAAACTGTCCTATTTCATTTGGATTCTTTCAATCTAAGATATAATATATCACAGAAATATTTTCTTTCATTTTGTCCAACATTAAGTTGCGCTTGATGAGTCCCTATTATCGACCAAATAAGGGTAAATGGTAATTAATGACATGTCCTAACATATATTAGAAAGCCATAAAACCGTTTCCTTCCGTAGTGCCTTGTCGAAGAATCCATATATTATTGGGTTTACAATATTGTTTACGATGTATAAGGTATTAGCAGTTCGAAAACCGAGAGTATCGGCGGCGGATTTGTCTTTCCAGTCATTCTTGTCTAGAGAACTCCGTACCATCGCAACTAGTGTTGGCACAAAGCATAATATATACACCAACGTTACAACAAAGAACATTATCGACAGTCTATTACCAGCCGTTCTCATCTTCCTTGAAAACTTTCCGTGTAAAACACTAGGCGAGGTTGAACACTTTGTCTCTGAAACGGTCGAGATTTTCCCCGTACAACTTTCAGTTGGGCCATCTGAGGCTGAAGATTCACATATAGGTTTCAGTTTCATACTCCTTCTGTACCTGACACGGCCATATATGGTCTTCCCGATCAAGACGTAGAGAGTACATAAAACAAACAGGTTCCCAACGCAAATGGTAAGAACCAGCAAATTATACACAAATGGGAAAACACTTGACCCCATCACTTTGACGGACGCGCACACGTATCCTGTTACATTCAATTGTGTGTTTGTTATCGGTACAATTCCTGTAGTAAACAAACTTGGAAATGAAGAGAGGAAAACTGCCAATAACGTGCAGAGTACCCACAGTCTCTTCTTTCTCAGGGTCATCTTAGGTTTGAAAGGCCGGCAGATTACCTGAAATCGCTGAACGGCGATAATCGTCAGCATCAATGCTGAAGAAGATGCAGCAAATTGGCTCAGCATGAAGAAACTTTTACACAAAATGGCATTTGTGTAAAGAATGGGATTAAAATTGATAATAAGATTGGCAGAAGAACATATGACACAGGCAAAAGCATCTATACCTGCTAGATACGGAATGAAGAATCTGTCGTCTGACGACTGTTGGAATCTAAACTTATAGATGTAGATGACCGCTGAATTGCCGAGAAGTCCCAATACAATATAGATAAATAGCATGACGGTGTTTGGAAGAAGAATCGTGGCCATGCGACTGTTCAAAAGGCCCAGTATATCTTTGTTTACTGTTGCGTTATCCATATCGATAGGTTGTATAATCTTTTATACAGATATCCAACACAAAACTGAACAAAATGATAGGATCTTCAATATTTCCTGTAATATGTTGAAGGAATTTGCTGTTGAGTAATATTGGATGTGAATCGGAAAGCGCTTCAAGTACCACTTATGCTTACAATTAACAATCACGAGATGTATTGATATTACGTCGAGACAGTTTTTCTCGTGTTCGTGTAGGTCATTACCAGTCGTCAGAAAGTCTAGTTAACTTCAATTATCGTTTCAATCATTCTTCTTAAAGTTATGTTGTTAACAAATCATTTGATACGAACTAATGTAAATTATAACAACCTGGGCCCAGTTGTTCAAAAGATGATTAGCTTAATCAGTGACAAGTGAAAAATTTAATTATCCTGTAACTTAAAAATGAAACAATAGATTTATGTACAACTTTGCAGATATCAAAAACCTTATATTTCCAATTTACATACATAATTTCAAGATTGTGACTTGTATATTGACAGAATTATTCAAGTTGGTAAAATATCGTTAATGATGATTAAGCTAATCACCCTTTAAACAACTGGGCCCTGGTTTGGATTTAAGACAAGAGACCCAATGGCCTTAACGAGTACCTGAGTACTGGTAGCTCAGGTCCATTGTTCAGATATGATGTTAAGTTTTATTTTGCTACTGAAAGAGGGCAAAACATCCCTAAAATTGCTCTTTCCCTATAACTACAGTAAACTATACCCCCTACCCACTTAACAAGAGAGTCTTGTTCCATGCATGCAGAGAAATCGACTGTAATGCCTCTGATTTTTAAGAATCGTACAAAAGACACACAAGAAATAATGATTGAAAACGGATACAGCCGAGCCAAATTAGGAATTAAAATGCACCAAGCAGCTGTTTCGTCCTTCTAGGACTCGTCAGTAATGCTTAGAAGGGAACTAAAAAGGTGAAGCTTAGGAGGCAACTGAAACAAATTTGACCGAAAGAAATGTCCAAATCCAGACAGGGAAGTGCACTAGCCCTTAAATTGAAAATATTGTAATTTATTATTGTAAACCTTGGGGAATGAAAGTCAACCATCAGTGTCTACCACCTACGATCTCTAAGGAGGTAAGAGTTTTAAAATACAGATAAGTGTCCCTTACGGGAGACTCCCTGGACCCTAACTCCTTGACAAAAGTCCCAAAGTTATATTACTTTAATTTCTGTATATCAACATACCCTTAAAACAGTAAGAGGCTCATTCGAGGGGAAGGGATGTTCTTCTATTTTAAAAGTTGAATTGATTGATCAATTACGTTGCTCATTTACAGCTTTTCATTTTCTCTTCACTCCAACCACATACAGGAAAAATAGGATCACCATAAAACAGAAAATACACAAAGTGTATAAAAAACAATCTTTATATCGGGTAAAACTGTGTATACCTATAGCTAAAAAAGAAAGACAGTTCGTCGTCTTCTTTACAGATATAAAACAGGAAATAACCTCTAATCTCTATATCGGGTAAAACTGTGTATACCTATAGTTAAAAAGGAAAGACAGTTCGTTGTCCTCTTAAAAGATATAAAACAGGAAATAACCAAAATTGTATGTCATTAAGATCATCAAGGTCACCATTGATTCATGGCTAAAGTTCATTAAACTGGTTTTACTAAGTGGTGCATTCCGGATTATTCAGCGATGCCCTCAAATTCTATTTACATATAACATCTTGATAGTTCAAATAAAACAACATTTATTTGAGGATAAAATTAGTTAAACACTTATTAACATGTTCTAAAAGCAAGGACAACATAAGAACAAACTTCTAAATTTCAGCGAAAACTGACCATGATATTATTAGAAGAGAAAAGCATCTTTACATTAAAAATCAAATTGATTGACATACAGGTTTTCATCAGCCTTGGCAACTAGTTATTACTTTTTGAGTAGTGACATAATTCATAAAATACACATCATCAATCAATTTTTATTTTGCAGCGCACACTGCATGATTTTCTGACCTGATAGATTTCATCATCTCTGAAAAAAAAATCAGAGATTACCAAAGCGTCAACTAGATTAAACTAGAGGCAAAATAGGAACAGAAGAAAGATTTACATGGAGACTCTCGTAAAAGCACAAGAGAATAAGACCTGGTGTCCCGGAAGAGTAAGCGTCTTCTGCTTCATCGACGACACCCGCCATGTAATCTTTTGTAACATCCAAGTAAACATCAAGTTCTCAAAACGAAAACTGAGTATCATTGTCAATCACAACTTGCCCATAGTTTGATCGACCTGCATCTCTCGAATCCTTGTGTTGTTAGTTTGTTTGTCAGCAGTCGACATCGATCGCGAAAATCACGATACCTAGAGCAATCCCTAGAACATCGAATAAACTGCGACATGTAAACGCCATAGGTTGGAGAAGCAGGGATGTTACTATCAAGAAATGGAAAGTTCACGATCGGAAAATTGAAATCATCACGTTTATCGTATAGTTTAGTAGTACGCTGTCCATGTTGGTCGTAATTTAAGTAGAGATCGAGGTAAGCAGCTGATGTAGAAGAATCTGTTGTGTCCTTTATTTCAAGTTCAGAAGGATATATACGATAGACGTGGTCAGCAAACTTTTTGTCGTTTATAGACAACACATCGTCGATTTAAATTGCATCCAATTCAGCATGTTCCTGTTTAGCCCATTGCCTGGCGTTATCTTCCAAAGTGTCCATATGAATCTTGAAATTCTAATTACATTTGATGGATGGAGTCTCCAGAGACTTACTAGGACCTTTCATGAAAAGTTCCCGTAGCTTTATGTTGGGGATGATATTCAGATTACTGGTTACTGTGTCCAGCTGGGTGGTCATAGCAATGTGGGGATGAAGAACATGAACATGCTGAAGGAGGAGTCATTCAAATGTCACTTGTTCAAATGTTGCGGTGTTTGCTTTTAATTGAAAAGCTTAGGTATAATAGGTACTGAATAACTGTAGGAAATGATGGGTGTTTTTTTTATAACGGAAGTTTGTTGGTATGTTACATATGTAGCTTGAACAGACTTTTGCTGCAAGACATTGCCGATGTTAACGGCATCAATCCCCTTGTTGGCAAATTCGACTTTCATAAAATAATGAGTCGCTGGTGCCTAATGGCCGTCCGAAACAGTCGAACTTCCCACCTTTTGGCCCCTAGCATCACTGAAGAGTTATAGGAGGACGAAACAGCTGTAAGATGCAGTTTAATTCATTTTTCGGCATACTGTATCTATTACTAAATTTAAAAGGTGCAGTATATGTGTGTGTTACGTCATCTTCTGCCATATCATCAATAATCTTATGAAAGGTCATCCGGAACAGTTTTTGTTTGAGTATTTTGCGGTGTTCTTAATGCAGCCAGAGACAGTGAATAAAGTGTGGTACGAACACGATGAGCACCCAATGGTCCCTTAAAAGTGACCAAAAGGTCCTCAAATTTTACACTGCATTATGTTGGACTGTTGCAATGCCGATGCCCTTGACTACGAAAACGTCTCCTTTGAGGAGTAAACAAAAACATTACATTTGTTGACTGCATCCAGGAATCGACATTTAATCTGTACGATCATTGCATCAATATGATCATAGCAGTGCCAATATGTCTTATGTAGTCTTCCTATAACGTTCCTATAAACCAGACCGCACAAAGAACACTCAATACCGTACACAACATTGGATGTTTAAGGAACCAAAAATAAACACATTTTCTACATATTGCCTCGAAAGGCCATAACTCTAATAAATAGTGTTGAGTCAAACTGCGGTTCAGGAAAACTTCGTATCATGGTGATATGTTTGAAAGATGTCGGTTGAAAAATGAAGGAGAAGATCTCTGTACAAACAAAAGTTTAAACAGAAACGCATTTTCTACATAATGTCTATGTTTGGCGATATGCAATGTTACTTGAAAACTTGAAACAACCCAACACAACCCATAATATATGTTTAACATTATGAGTTTTTATAGTATCATACCAAATTTGAAAGGAATGGAAGAAAACGAAAAAAAAAAAATCTGATATTTTCTACATATTGTCCAAAATTGCTTCATGCCATGGATATTAGACATATGACGTTTGAACGATATCGGTTGAAAATTGTAGGGGAAGCTATCCGGACAAGTAAAAATTATTTAGGACTTACGGACGGACAGACAACGCAATACCATAATACGTCTCGTCAATTAGCCCAATTGACGGGCGTATAAGAATTCCCGAATTCAAATTTTAATTGGACGTAAAGTATAACCGCCACAAACGAAAATGATATGTAATATGTACCTAAAAATAATCTGAATGTAACGTTAATTTTCTCTGAATTTTAAGATGTGTATATCAATGATATATAAGATACATAGTTCCTCGTCCTCCCTAACATCAATATAAAACAGGAAATGAGCATATACAGACACTTAAAACATTCGCCGGTGTGTACGTTAAATTTAAAGACAAGATGGAATATCTATGTCGTGGTCAAAGTACATTGGGTCATTAAGGTCAGCATGTATTCGTCGCTAAATGTCAATAAACTTTATTTTCCTTGATCTGGTTTTACCAAGTGATGTATTCTGGAATATACAGTATTGCCCTCAGATTCCTTTTACAAAAAGCCTGTAGAATCATGTATAAACCTGATTTCTATAAACTTAAACGTAGGATCGTACGGTCATGTATTACACTAAACTGATACACAGGCTTCTATAGATGCATAGATAGACTTTCTTGAGACGATTTCTTCTTTGCACTATCTATTACACGCTAAACAGAACACAAATACAAAACAAAACGCATATTTTTCCTAGAAAGAACACATTTTTGATTTGCAGACAAATGTTTGCATATGACCTGTGTTTATAGCTGAAATAAAACAAATCCATAACTAAAGACTGAAACTGTTTTTAAACTTTATTACAACAAAGTGTGTTTTCACGTCCATTCGATATTTTCTGGTCTTGTTTCATTAACATCACATATAAAACAAACTTGCCAGATCTATGAAAAAGAAAACTGATCAGAATATCAAAAGGAGACGAAAATTATTTTTATGATTAAACAAAGTTAATTATTTACATGACTGGTTTAGTCTTGATGGTCATAGTTCTTTTTGAGAAACGCCATCTCATGAATTACACATTATAGATATTATCTAGATGTAACATACAGTGTCATTCATTGTCGAATTACTGTACGTATTTGTATCTGTATGTACATTACATTTGATATATTGGAAACAACAGACTCCTCTACATCGGCTGACTATCTCGATCTATACTTAAACTATTACCAACAAGGGCAGCTTACTACAAAACTATAAGCTTAAGCTTTTAAACAAATTAAACAAATTCTTAATGCTTGGAAAATCGAACAATAAGGCCAGTCATATATGCTGATCAGTAAACAGATTAAGCCAACCATAGTGATGTCAATACCACGTAAATTTGATTAAAGCAACTTCATACAACTTAAGTAACCGAATGTCTCGATTTGGTAAAAAAAAACAGCCGATTAAAAGTCATATCGGTTTTTTTGGGTTTTTTTTCAGCACCTTTTCATATTCCAACTTGACCTATCAATTAAATCATAGCCTCAATGATGGCTGTTTCTTTTAGTCAAATATTTTAATATCAACAAACGCAGATGCTTACTTATTGGGTATACTGATAATGAGTATAATATCCACGCTGCGACAATTAAATAACTCTTCCAGAAGATTGTAGAATACCGGTATTGCAATAGTGCAATGGAACCCTGAGCCAGATCCTAGCCAGGACAGACTAAATTTCAGTATTAGCATGCTATATTTGACATTACTTAAAAAAAACCATAAGATTAGTCAACGATGTCAACAGTAGAAGAGAACATGATCCGAAGTGACATCACTACAGAAGATTTTGAGGTTTCAACTGAAACAACATTGATATACATTGTATACAAGAGGTACACCTTTGTGAGGAATTTGAAATGACTGCCGAATGACCTATTTAAAACAAATGTGAAAAACACAGTTATGCAAACCATTGGTATCTCGTGTTCAGATACATGCCTTTTTTTCAATTGGTCATAGATTGTTGTATTCAAAACGAATCCGATAAACGAGATCAAAATGGGATTTGAACATGACTAAACACAAGAAAAAAAATGCGTCTAACAAAGCGAATATCATTTTTACACAGAAAATGACACAATTAATGGAACAAATAACAAGAGGTCCATAAGACCTGTATCGCTCAGTCTGGTTTCTTCAGAATTATAGAAGATGACTTGATGTTGTGACATAGAAGTTTCCAACGATTTCGCCGTCACACCCTCAAGATAGAGGAAGTTTCTATTTATCAAAACCTTATTATATTATCATCTACAGGGAGCATATAAAAAACTATTATCTAAGCCTGTATTAAATGTTATACATTAAGGAGAATTCCACCAAATAGTTTTTAAGCAGCGAACATAGCTCCGGTTATTAATATATGTACTGCTTAGCATCGCTGTTCTTGCTTATCGGTGATTCTTAAAGACACATTATCACAATAACAAGTACGTACTAACACATATTAGACAGCCATGCGATCATTTCCTTTCGTAGTGCCGTGTCGAAAAATCCATATATTATTGGGTTAACAATGTTGTTAATAATATATAAAGAATAAGCACTACGGAAACCGAGGATCTCCAAGTTAGATTTCATCAGCCAAACATTTCTGTCCAAAGAATCCCAGACTATCACAGTTAGTGTCGGCACAAAGCATACTATATACACACCAGTGATGACGAGGAACATGATTGATAGTCGGTTACCTGCCATCTTCATTTTTCTAAAAGACTTCCGGTGCGAACTGCTTGGCATGGCCGTGCTCTGTGTATCCGAGTTAGTGGAGGTCTTCCTCGCACAGCTATCACTGATGCCGTCGGAGGATGAAAGCTCACACATGGCCGTCTTCTGGACGCCCTTCCTGTACCTGACGCGGCCATAGATGGTCTTACCGATCATAACGTAGAGAGTACATAAAACAAACAGATTCCCAACACAAATGGTAAGAACCAGCAAATTGTACACAAATGGGAACAAATTAGATCCCATCACTTCGACTGAAGCGCAAACGTATCCAGTTACATTCAATTTTGTGTTAGTTATTGGCGCTATCCCGGTTGTGAACAAACTTGGAATCGACGCAAGAAAGACAGCCAATAACGAGCAGAACACACACAGTCTCTTATTCCTCAGTGTCATTTTAGGTTTAAAAGGCTGACAGATTCTCCTGAATCGTTGCACAGAAATAATAGTTAGCATCAGCGCCGAGGATGATCCTGCAAATTGGCTAAGCATGAAGAAACTTTTACACAAAATGGCATTTGTGTAAAGAACGGGATTAAAATTAATAACAAGATTGGCAGAAGAACAAATCACAGAGGCCATAGCGTCTATGCCTGCAAGGTACGGAATGAAGAATCTGTCGTCTGACGACTGTCGGAATCTAAACTTATAGATGTAGATGACCGCTGAATTGCCGAGAAGTCCCAATACAATATAGATAAATAACATGATGGTGTTTGGAAGGAGAATCGTGGCCAAGCGGCTGTTCCACTGATCAAGTTTACTACCAGGTATAACTACCGTCACGTTATCCATAATGGCCTGTTTCGTACTTATCCAATGTCTCACAAAAATAGAGATATTTTGAACAAAATCCCAAGCGCTTGTTTCTGCGTTTACAGTCTGTCCAAAGATCGGGAAATGAGCATTATACGATATATGAGCATTATTAATTGATGTGTAATTGAGGATATGTCAAGACACCGCACTTCATCCCCCACACATACTCTTATAATACAGATTGATCTTGTGACAACACGTCAAGTGATGATTTCCCTTTATGAATAACGTATAAGTCTGGTTAGCTTTAAGTCAGTATATTCTGAAAGCAATGCTAGGATTTCAAAAAAAAAAAACAATACATGTAAATAATCTTGAAAAATGTTATAAAAAAATGCTTGGGTTTTTTTCGATTTTGTTTGAGCACTTTTTTATAATTAACAACCATGTCAAGAAATAAATGGCAAGTTTCAAAATATCATGACTTTATTACCTTAATCCTTAACAAAATACAATGTTTCCTTCTCTCGTCATGACTCGTCAGAATTTCTCGGTTTGAATTAAGTATCACTTTAAAAATGTAAAGCGGAAACATTTCCTGATTTGATTTGCATACCTAGGACGAATTTGATAAATCTAGACTGTACCACAAAACAAGATATCCAATGGACATGAATCGCTCACCTATTAGGGAACTATTTCACTGTTTTGGTGTTTACATGTCGCAGTTGATTTGCTGTTCTAGGGCTTGCTCTAGATATCGAGATTTTCGTGATAGATATCGACTGCTGACAAACTAACATACTACACGGGGATTCGAGATCGAGATGCAACTTGATCAGAAATGTGAGCAAGTTTTATGGTCGCCATCTTCGTCTCATTGAGAAACATCCTTGTGCGATATGAAGATGGACGTTTTGAGTATGCTCACTAGTGTGCTTACTTGTGATTGAAATTGATGAATCGGTTTTCACTTTGAGGACTTGATGTTTACTGGGATGTAACAAAGATTAACATGGCGGGTGTCGTCGATGAAGAAAAACACGCTTACTCTTCCGGAACTTATTTTCTTGTACTTTTAAAGGAGTCTTCATGTAAATCTTTCCTTTGGTCGTATGTTGCCCCTAGTCTAAAATCGATATTTAGTTCGGATAGTAGTTTTGTTGCTGCTTTGGAATTCTCCGATTGTTTTTACAGCTATATACAAGCACAATATTAGCTTTATAGACATCAGTACCCTAGGCATAATAAATTGCTTGAATATATTTGACGCCCGTGACCTTGAACATTGGTCAAGGTCATTCATCTAAGCATGCTACATGCCCAATAGCAGTACCTTGTTGTCTCCTGGTTATAAGTATTTTCAAATTATTGTACAGATTAGACCCCTGGGATTTTGAAAGTAATTAATCTGCAAACCTGATAGCCCTTTATCCGTGCATATGCTTCACACTTAATATCAATACCTAGGGCCTTTTGGTTGTTGAGAAGTTGCTTGAATGTTTTAACACATTTGACCATTTAAACAAATCTTGGCAGTCCTTCACCCTAGCATAACTAATATCAGTATCTTGGGCTATTAAGTTATTTAGCACAAGCCGTTCGAGTCCATTTAAAATATCTTTGACCCCTTTGACTTTGAAAGAGGATCAAGGTCATTAATTTAAAGAAATTGTGTAGTCCTTTATCTCAGCAGGCTATAGGCCTAATTTCAGTACCCTGTGCCTTTTGATTATTGTATATCGAGAAGAAGTTGCTTCAATTTTTTAAATAGATTTGACATATGCGGCATTGATAGAAGGTAAAAATCATTCATTTGAACAACAAACTTGATAGCTCTTTATATCCCAGTATGCTTATGACACAAAATCAGTACCCTGGAGTTTTTGGTAATTAAGAAAAAAGTTGTTTGAGGCAAAATCTTTACAAAGCAACATTGCATAAATGGTTTATTTCTAAAATGTTTTGAAAAACAGAATTCCTTAAAGGGTTATGTTTCAAAAGATTATGCTGATAGAGTTGCAAGAACACTTTTGTAAATACAAGAATTCCACGGAATGGGATGTGTCGCCTGACCAGCAAGCTTAGTTTTAAGAAATAAGTTTCATTTGTATGATTTGTCTGATGGATTTCCATGCAATGATGAATAACCTTGCAGATTAGGATGTGGTGTCTCATGAAACAGACTTCCCGTGGATAAGTTTTCCTGATTTTTTACCAGTTATTATAAATGCTAAGTGCTTATTCAACAGGGGCTGGTGATTTTCTATTTATAGTAGCAGTGACCTTGACCTTTGAACATGAAAAGCAATCCGTAAAAAACACTTCCTGTTAGGAAGCACTGTACCAAGCTTGAGTTAGATCAGCAAAAGCAAACTCGAGTTAAATTATTCAAGGAAACTGAATATCCATTTGTAGTAAAAGAAATCTTGACCTTTGACCTTTGAATCTGAAAAGCAATTTCAAGCAAGTACTTTTGGTAAGGAAGCACTGTATGAAATTTGAGCTTGATCAGTTTAGCGAATTCAAGTTACGGCATGGAAACCGATTTTCTATTTATAGTAAGTGACCTTGACCTAACCTTTGAACCTGAAAAGCACTCCCAAGCAAACTTTTTTTGTAAGGAAGCACTTTATGAAGTTTAAAACTTGATCAGCAACAGCTAACTCGCGTTACGGCATGGAAACCAATTTTCTATTTTAGCAACGGGGACCTTGATATGAAATCTGAAAAGCAATCTTAAGAAAGTATTTTGGGTAAGAAAGTACTGTATAAAGTTTGAGTTTGATCGGCTAAAGCAAACTGGAGTGATCGACTGGAAACTAATTTTCTTTTAATAGCAACAGTGACCTTGACCTTTGAATCCGAAAAGCAATCCCAAGCAAGCGCATTTGGTAAGGAAGCACTGTATGAATTTTTAGTTTGATTAGCCCAAGCGAACTCAATTTATTGCACAGAAACTGTTGAGTGGACGACGCCGACATAGTGATAGCTATATTTTCAGGCGACACAAAAAGGAACAAAAAACGACAGTTTGTTTTAACGCTTTTAATATTAGCCATATTTGCACGATTGGTAAGGAAATGTGGTCACTTAGACTTGATGTCATACTGATAAATGTAAATCTAAAACATTGGCATATAAGCACTAAAGATGACAACACCGTCAAAACAGATATTAAAGGTAGAATCAGTCGGAGTGAGAGCATTGTGTCATTTAGTAGAACTTTCCAATCAGATAGGCAGCAGTTATAATCCACATCAGCAATACTACAAACAACATAAATCCTTCTAATTAGCACCATTAATCCCACAGATCAGCACAACTTGTCATTAAATTAACCCTCAAATCAACACTCGTCCCTCAAATCAACACTAATCCCTCTAATCAGCACTAGTACCTCAGATCAGCACCACTAATCCCTCAAACCAACATGTCCCTCAGATCAACACTAACCCCTCAAACCAACATGTCCCTCAGATCAGCACCACTAATCCCTCAAATCAACATTTGTCCCACAGATCAAAACTAATCCTTGAATCGACATTATTAATCCCTCAGACCAACACTAGTCCCTTAGATCAGCACTACTAGTCCCTCAAATCAGCACTAATAACTCAGATCAGCACCACTAATCCCTCTAATCAGCACGTATCTCTCAGACCAACGCTAGTCCCTTAAATAAACACCACGTATCCCTCTAATCAGCACTAATCCCTTAGACCAACACTAGTCCCTCGGATCATCACCACGTATCCCTCAAATCAGCACAAATCCCTCAGACCAATGCTAATCCCTCAGACCAACACTAATCCCTCAAATCAGCACTAATCCTCTAAATAAACACCACTAATCCCTCTAATCAGCACTAATCTCTCAGACCGACACTAGTCCCTTAAATAAACACCACTAATCCCTCTAATCATCACTAATCCCGCAGACCAACACTAGTCCCTTAAATAAACACCACTAATCCCTCTAATCAGCACTTATCCCTCAGACAAACACTAGTCCCTTAAATGAACACCACTAATCCCTCAGACCAACACTAGTCCCTTAAATAAACACCACTAATCCCTCTAATCAGCACTTATCCCTCAAACCAACATTAGTCCCTTAAATAAACACCACCAATCCCTCTAATCAGCACTAATCCCTCAGACCAACACAAGTCCCTTAAATGAACACCACTAATCCCTCAGGCCAACACAAGTCCCTTAAATGAACACCACTAATCCCTCAGACCAACACAAGTCCCTTAAATGAACACCACTAATCCCTCAGGCCAACACAAGTCCCTTAAATAAACACCACTAATCCCTCAGGCCAACACAAGTCCCTTAAATGAACACCACTAATCCCTCAGGTCAACACAAGTCCCTTAAATGAACACCACTAATCCCTCAGGCCAACACAAGTCCCTTAAATGAACACCACTAATCCCTCAGGCCAACACTAGTCCCTTAAATAAACACCACTAATCCCTCTAATCAGCACTAATCCCTCAAACCAACAATAGTCCCTTAAATAAACACCACTAATCCCTCTAATACGCACTAATCCTTCAAACTAACACTAGTCCCTTAAATGAACACCACTAATCCCTCAGACCAACACTAGTCCCTCAGACCAACACAAGTCCCTTAAATAAACACCACTAATCCCTCTAATCAGCACTTATCCCTCAAACCAACACTAGTCCCTTAAATAAACACCACTAATCCCTCTAATCAGCTTTTATCCCTCAGACCAACAATAGTCCCTTAAATAAACACCACTAATCCCTCTAATCAGCACTAATCCCTCAAACCAACACTAGTCCCTTAAATAAACACCCCTAATCCCTCACACTAGTCCCTCAGATCAACAAAAGTAAGAAGGTTACAACAAAGAAGTACTGCATGGATAGTCGGTCGGAAACGGATGAACATAACTATACTTTTATTGCATGGGAGGACAAAAACATGGTGATCACTATTTTATGATATATGTATAAATAAATTTGATGTTCAACTGTACAAAATAACACTGTTTACTTATAATTTATAACAATAACAGTTTACATTATAATTAACCTAATAATCATAGCATTTATATTGTTTCTGTTCTCTGGTAAGTTTTCCATAAGCAGGTCATTTAGGCAATTATAATGTTTTGGAATTTAGTTTCACTTGTCTTCTTCAGTGATTTTCTCCACAACACTTGCACCTAAGTACGTAGCTCCAGCCGCTGTTGATCCGACAGTGGCAGCCCCAGTGAGTCCCAGACCCGCTGCCCCCACAGACTGACAGACTGCCACAGCCGATCCTGCAGCCACACTCCCTCCATTGGCAACTGCCGCGGCGGACATAAGATTTGCTGCCAGAGACCCTGGAAAACAGGAAGTCATTGTCATTTTTCAAACATTCAAATGTGGGGTGCCAATTTGGGTTATTCTGTGGCTTATCAGTAATAAGGCTAATATTTTGCAGGAAGATACTTGCTTGGCCAGCTTCATATAATGTTACATTCAAAACATCTGATTTTGTAAGAACACATAGACAGTTGGGGGAGGGGGGTCAAGGTGGGGGAATATAAAAAGAAAATTTTGTTGGGAAATTTTTACAAAATAAATATATTAATATATAAATAAATTTTTGACCCCTGGTGAGTAGCCCTACAAAAGGGTCAAATTCAACGTTTTCTAATTTAGATAAAACCATCCTTGTGAAACTTTATTAAAACTCTCAGCGTAAATGTGGCCATAACTCTGCAACAAATAAGTGAACATTAACCTAGCTGGAACCAATCTGATTAAAATACAGATCCTCACTATTACTACCGTGTGTAGGATCTGACAGCGACCAGTAGAAAGTCATGTGCAGATGACCTTTATTATTTCCATATCTTGGAAATTCACAGCCAATCAAAATGCACCTTCAAACCGTGTTTGGTAGACGAACTAAAATGGCGGTGGATTAAAGCGAAGAAGATAAAATCTTTTCGGGCGTTATATAACAATTTGATTAGTATCTTTTTTGATAATTGCTTTACCTTCAGTTGTTATTTCTTTTCGGACAAACGAAAAACTACAAATTAAACTGATAATGTCTAAAAAGAAAACACGCCTTGGCGTAGAGACCGCTGAACTGGGCGCCGCCATTTTTGTATACGGTCGTTAGGGTTTCTCAATACTTTACTCTGGTTTAACGACAAGTGTAGAAACAAATCGAAATAAGCTTTTCACTTTCAGAATCTGGTGAGCAGCGATTTGATTGATGGATACAAAGGTCATCTGCACATGACCTTCTACTGGTCGCTGTCAGATCCTACACACAATAGTAATAGTGTGGATCTGTATTTTAATCAGATTGAGCCGGAACAAAATTACCTCCACTTTGTCATACATTTTCATACCAAATAACATTTAAAATCCCTATCAAGGAGAGAAATTGCGTCAACTAAACAGAATGACAGTTTTATATCATATAACCAGAGAAAAAGTGGTTTAAACAAATATAGCCAAACTACATATTTTGGATCAATCCCCGCCCATCAGCTTCCTTGAGGGTCTGCCCCACTATTTGTACAATTTTGGGTCCATGCATACTACCAGAAAAAATCTGGTTGGTATCCATAGCTTAGTTTGGACCAGTCCCTCAGGCCCCGACCCAGCATTTATGCATAAGAAGTTCTTCTTCTGCAAAGGATGCTTCTGACTAAACTTTATCCAAATAGAAGGATTATATATATAGCCATTCCTCTATTTCCCTTATTAAACCCCTGCCAGAAGCCCCTAAGGGTTAGACTCACCATTTACAAATTTGAGAGTCCCCTCCACCCAAGGATGCTTCAGACCAAATTTGGACAATATCTTGTCATTTTTCCTCATAAGAAAAAGTATTTCCAAAAAAAAAAAAAAATAATTTACTTCCCATATTGTGTCCCTCTGCCTCCCCTACAAAATTGGACAAGTGAGCTAACAGTGATAAGTCTGCTACAGTAGATAATGTACCTGCTGCAATCCCACCAGAAGTAAATCCCACAGCCCCCAATACCAATGGTGTTGCTGCCACCGCTGCCACTCCACAAACTGCAGACAGACAAATCTTCCCAAAAGTCCAGGATCCTTTCGATTTCTTCATGTGACCAGTGGAACTATTTGGAGCTGGATTTGGAGTTGGAGCACTGGAAGAAACAGACTTTTCCTCTTCCTCAGAGTCAGAATCATCTAGCTCCCTATCCAGATTTACTTGAGCTCGTTGTAAATCTGACAATCTGTACAACTTTTCTTTCTTCTTGTCACACATTGCTTCTTGTGCTCTGTTCAGTTTGACCTTCCTTATTTCTTCCTGTTTCCTGCTACTGTCGGCCATATTTGATTGTGTCCGTATCTGTATTAACCCTATACTTGGTCTCTGTAAAATAAAAAAATAATCATTTAAGTATACAGGAATAACTAAATTAATCTATGATGAAGAAAACATGCTTTGTGAATCTGCAGTGTTGCTATACGTTAAAATTGGATATCAGTAGCAACTACGGCAGCCCAGATATTATGTTAGGAGAGTTGACCAGTTACAGTCACCAGCTGCCTTCAACTTGTACAGAATTCCAAGGGAGCAGAGAACGCGAGTGTACATTTACGGTTATACCCATGGAGTATAATAATTTAAAGATTGATTCCTTTCGTTATCTCACGGTAAATGCACCAACATAGAGTTTATAAAATTAACAATTGCTGATTTAAATATATACAGTGATGTCCACTTACAAACATAACATTTTTATTTTTATTTCCAACTGATTAAATGTATATATAGGATATCTTTTAATTCTTATTACACACTACCACTATCATCTGCATATATAATTTATATTAGACACTACTAAATGCTTTCATATGAATAAATTTTGTTTCAGGTACATATATGTATACCTTAATGCACCAAGGAGTTCAAAATCATGTAATTTAAGAAATACTTAGACATACTAACTCCTGTATAAATATATCGCACGAGTGAAAAATATCAAAATATTAGCCACACGAGTGAAATATGTTTGGTATTACTGAAGATACTGTTAGATATTCTGTTTATTACATTTTTGTATGAAAATCTACAGTGGCAGCTTCTGATTTTTCCCAAACGTTGTTTGTAAGCAGCGGTCTGATTGGTCAAATCAGAAAAAGTGATATTTTTCTACTAGTGAAAAATATCACTTTTTCACTGGTAAAAATGTAATAATTACCCTTCTTCATATTTTGATACATATCATATCAGCTATGATTGGTAGTGTGGGTTTTGTTGGGTTAGAGTTGGTATTTTTTTATAATTAT
Source organism: Mimachlamys varia (assembly GCA_947623455.1). Lineage (NCBI taxonomy): Eukaryota > Metazoa > Mollusca > Bivalvia > Pectinida > Pectinidae > Mimachlamys > Mimachlamys varia. The sequence goes on along the minus strand of OX392528.1, from coordinate 29,671,155 downwards.
TTCCTTATTCAGGTTTTTTCACAGCAGTCATGTCATTTAATTCCACAGTTCAATTCTGCATGACTTGAAATCAAACACATGCACACAAAGTATGAGGACAACTCCATGCACCTTACACAACATATGGGTCAATATATGTGCACTAACACACACACACACACACACTCATGTAGAGCAAACTTATCAGATATACTTATATTCCGCTCAACATTTGCATTGACATGTTATCTGTTCAGCATACTTTTGGAACCCATTCTGCATACACACCATAAGCATGATTTGCCACTATGATCATGTCAGAATACCGGACCGTCTATCAGTATCACTATAGTAACAACTTCAAAACATCCTTTTTCGGGGATGTCGAGTTGGCGCAGTGGTAACAGCCGCAGGTATTTCTGGCTAGGTGATTTGGTGCCGGAGATCGCGAGTTTGAGGCCCGGATAGGGCACAAGTAAAAAAAATTGTCTAAGACTCCTTCGTCATTTGTGTTTCTGTGTTATCTATAGGGCACAAGTAAAAAAAAATGTCTAAGACTCCTTCGTCATTTGTGTTTCTGTGTTATCTATATATATACATGTATGTACATCTTCAAGTGATTAACAGCTAGAGTTGGTATTGACAAATTTTTACCAATGCCTTGATTAAGGCCTAGCACAGTTGCTTGAGTTTCTGTCAGTATATAAAACAAATATGTTTATATATATGGAGCCGCGGCCCATTACAGAATGGGAGGCTCATTTCACACATATATATTTATTATTTACTGACAGAAACTCAAGCAACTGTGGGCCTAGCTAGAAATGATGGACCTACCTGAATGGAACTGCACTTGAAGTTATAAGCAAGTCTAGTTTCGTTTGCCAAAGCGGTTGTACGAAAAATGATAAACGCCTTCATTAACATTTTTATAAACATTCCAAAAATCCAATGGTTAATATAAAGTCAAGATGAATTTGACCACTTATTCTTCAACTAAGTCACATTAACATATATGCTATTTCGTGTTGTCTAGCAAACCTCTAGTTGTGATCCCCTCAAATGATAAGGGTTAAATCATATCTATACGTACTGGACATACAATTTGTACATACATCAATCCAACATTCATTCCTGATAAGATGATGTGTAGTTGTTTGTGCTGTACTTGAATAGATAAATAAAACAAGACACTGTAGTACAGTATGACAGCCTGATATTTAACAGCCTGCAGTGTTTGTTCAAGAGAATGTGACCACGTATAATAATTGCCTCAATAGCCAATACATTCCTCTGGTCAAGTCTGACAGAGAAAAGGGAACTTAATTATATGACAAGACATACCATCAAACTCTAGTGTTATTTTCTGAAAGTATTGAGGGGCTCCAAAATCTCTTAGATAATTTATATGAATACTCAACAACCTGGAAATTATCAGTAAACACAGTAAAAACTAAAATTGTTATATTTCGGAATGGAAATAGAATTTTAGATAATGAAGTTTGGTTATTTAATGGTGTCCCTATTGAAGTTGTGGATGAATTCTGCTATCTAGGCATGATGTTTAGATACAATAATAACCTAAGTATTGCACAGAGCCACTTATGTAGTCAAGGTAGAAAAGCTCTTTTTGCTTTATATTCAAAATGTAAGAATTTAAGTTTAAATGTCCAAACCATGTTTAATCTTTTTGATACATACATAAGTAGTATTCTATGCTATGCATCTGAAGTATGGGGGATAAAGAATTGTAATGATATTGAAAAAGTACACCTCGATTTTTGTAAGAGATTACTATGTGTAAAACGTTCAACTTGTAACGTGATGGTGTACTATGAACTTGGTAGATACCCCCTTGAGCATTTTGTATTAATACGTATATTTAAATACTGGTTTAAGATACTAAAATCTAATAATTGTATCCTGCAAACAGCATATCAGGAATTATACAGGATGGCTGAAGATGTTAACGTCAGAACTAATAATTGGGTTGATTTTGTAAAGCGGAAATTATTCATGCTTGGCCTAGGTAACCTTTGGTTGAACCAGGGTAATATTAATGAAAAAGTTGACTTGTGTATATTAAGAGAGCGAATTTTTGATCATGCAAAGCAAGGTCTTCTTGGTATTATTAACACATCTACGAAATGTGAATTATATAGATTTTTTGTGGATAATTGCATATTACAATTTTACTTAAGGAAATTCATTCCTAAAAAGTCGAGAATTTTATTTACTAAATTACGTATGTCTTCCCACAATTTGGCAGTAGAGACGGGAAGATATCGGAACATTGAAAGATCTCAGAGATTGTGTACCTATTGCTCAATTAATTCGATTGAAGATGAATATCATTTCTTACTTGTGTGTCCTTTGTACCAATCTATTAGAAGTAAATATATTAAGTCATATTATTGGTCTAGACCATCAGTATTTAAGCTAACTCAACTTATCAGTATTCAGAATCATAAGGTAATAAATAATTTATGTAAATTCATTGTGGAAGCATTCAAAATTAGAGCATCCAATGTAGCCATTGTGTAAAGATGTACTTACTACAGATCCTAGCACTTCGTGTTATGTAACACTGTATGCCATGACAAATTGTTTGAATGTACTTTTTTTGCTGATGAGCTGTAAAGCTCAAGGCGTAATAAAGAACTTGAACTTGTAAACTCAAGAAAAATAATACACTATTTTTTTTTATTAAAACATAATTTATTGGTCATCAAAGGGATTGGGCACAAGTTATTGAACTTATAACAAGCCCTTTCCCATCATTATTTACAGCATATATATAAATAAATAACATGACAAGATGGCATTAATGAATAAACATATGTACATTATCTGTAATACTCACTACAGTTGAGTGTAAGCTAACCTTTACATCTAGTGCACTACTAGTGCACTACGTTTAAACTAGTAGTGCATTACATTTAAACTACAGGTAAACTAGTAGTGCACTACAACCTGAGTCCCATATATTTTTTGTATATATGTAAATATCCTGTATATTATATGTTTACACTGATAAGTCGTAAGACTTAAAGTCAATAAAGAACTTGAACTTGAAAAAAAAAAAAAATAGATAGGCCAATTACCCCTACAGGTAAATGGGCAGTCCTATCTACCTGTGATTCTTACCTGTACCTAACCTGTTTAGTACTTAGAAGCTGGCCTTATGATTTAAGTTAATATTTATAACTTAAATATAGAAATGTGTATATTAATGTTATGTAGTTATTTTTCTCAAACAACCTTCTTTCATTCTTTCAAAACTATAAATTGTGTCATCATGATAATTACTTAAATAGTTCAGTTGTCCTAAACATTTCTTGAATTCCGGACATAAATAATAAAATAATAATAATTTAACTTAAAATATTGATGTCTTATATTTTGTAATTTAATAAACATCATTTACACCATTAACCTTTTTATATTTATTTACCAATTTACATTCAAGTATATTGAAAAATTGGAGCAATTTGGGAGTTAAGATCAATTTTCGATAAAAATGCCCCCTCAGTAGTCATAAAAGCTTTTATGACTACTGAGGGGGCATTTTTATCGAAAATTTATCTTAACCCCCCAAATGTGTAAAATTACGCTAAACACCCTATTTGAGGTCCAAAACTAGCTGTAACAAATTCTCAGGTCCCTGTGACTAAAAAAGGATGGATACAGATCTACATGAAGAATCATTTACCCTCCTGAACCAGGCATAATTATGTACTTGACCTGCCTGGGCCAAATCCTCCCAGAGTTTATGATAGGGGACATCCCTGTAGGCTGGCTGGTGTGAATTTCTCACCTCCTTCTCCCCCAGGGCCATCACTGGCCAAGTATGATTATAGGCTATATTTTTTTATTTTTTTTTTTTTAGGTAGGGCCCTGCTAATTGATGGATGATGATCCAATATTCGATAATTGATGGGATAACATTGTATTACAGTCAATTGGATTGCATGTACATGTACAAATGTATATTGGTATTATGGTATGAAGAAGGAAATGGCTTTATATGTTTATTTGTACATGAATGTATAATGAAACCAAATACCAATGCCAGTACATGTAGGTATTATTCCATGGCTCAAATTCATTAAAGTACTATACTACATGTATGTACAAAATCTGTTATTTTAATATCTGATCTTTTATATTACAATCTGTTGTTTACTTTATTTCTTTATACACTTTCAGCAGGATTAACTATTTACAACATAGTACATGTACATATTGTGCCCGATACATGCATTTCTTTTCAATTCCGCTCATTCTATTTAAGGATTAAAGTTTCTTTCTGGTGGTTTTATCAAAGGATAAAGTTCAGTAGGATATTGATAGTTGGAATGGAACGCAAAGCGTTCCATGAAACAACTATCGATATCCTACTGAACTTTATCCTTTGATAAAACCACCAGAAAGAAACTTTTATCCTTATATTTACTGTCCAGACCTTATATTCCCACATATAATTATTTCTTTAATCAGATATTATGATGCTTACTGCGATGAAATCAAACAGTATCGTTTGGTTTCGGCAGACTGTTGAAACAGCCGCCTTATGAGGTGACGAACTCCCGCGAAATTTCAGTCAACAAGTAAACAAAAAAGTTCCAAAAGATTACATCTTTTTATTGTTATTTTTTCAAGTAAGTTCATATATAAACAAACCATACTGTCTTTGTTACTGTTATTGTATTTAAAAAAAACCCATTAAAATGCTTCTTATTTATTTCTTTAATAAATTAACACATATTACGCGGCAGGATATTGATCGAGTCTGTAAAGTAGTGATGCGGCCTCGTGTTCAAATCGTAACGGCGCCAATAGGCGCGTGTTCCACTGATTTTATCGGAAAATAAAGTTCAGTAGGCATTCGTAGAAATGTATAGGCAATATACTATCAATTCCAAACAGACTGTAAATATTGGAAGTTGTATGAAATTCAACTTATTTACAATTTACATATTTATCTGTAGAAAATGACCACCCTCAATATTTCTGTAATTAGTCCGATGAACAAGTGATCCACATTCGTGAAAATATACAAAAAAAAATCTGCCATACTCGAGAAATATGCTTGATATTAAACGGCAAACCATTGAATATCCTCTATTTATTACTGTTAATTAAGAAATACCGTACTGGTATGAAATTTACAAGAGTTGCGTCCCCTGAACCAGCGGCAATATTCTTTACTCGAGACTATTTCAAAAGGCCTACAGTGTAGGCCTATATACTGTTGGTTTGGAATGGGCGGCTCCTTTCCAAACTTCTCGGATGTTTCCTGATATATTTGCAATGAAACAGCGTCTCAACTTTTCATCACAGTTCAAGTTTCCAGAAAACGAAAGTTCATTTCTTAGAAAACGAAAGCAGACGACACACGTCACTTCGAAATACCACTTCGCAAAATATTATCGGTGACAAATTGGGAAATAGGTTTATTTTGTCAGTCAAAAATAATTACAAGATTTAGAAAGGATTGAAGGAGGGAGAGGGTCTGCTCATAGGGACACGTTTATTATGATAAAATAGCTGTAGATAGTCTAGGCCTAAGTTGCCCCACGGACTTAGATGCTACCTATCTAAGTCCGTGGTTGCCCTGACTAAAACTTGGTGTGTAACCATGTTTACATACATGTATGGTACAGTACACAGTGCACGCACCCTTCTCATTTAAAGTTACATATACTCAGTACACATCAAAATTCATACATCGTGTAGGACCTATTATGGTATATTTATATTATACTACCTGGTCAGGAGTCGACTGCACGTGTGGTGTGGTCTGTCAGGAACAGATCCAAATTATGCAGAACAATGCATATGCCACTACGTGAGCATGCGCGATACACGACGAAAAAAAAAGGTAGACCTACATGTACGCATGCCGATAATTATAAGCAACAACAGCTGTTATTCCACTCAGAGACTTAAAATCATTTATAGGGCTCTGCTCAACTCTTCATCACGATTCTAGCAATAAAGATTGCGACATTGAAGGAATTCGGTATACTGAAAAATTTCGGACTTGGTCCTCGTCAGACCACAGGGACCTGAGAATTTGTTACAGCACGCGTACGGAATTATATATATTAGATGGGAAAGGCAACTGCTATCGTAAGTCCGTGGTTACAGCTATTTGTTGACCTAAAAAGGGGTGTTTAGAGTAATTTTATACTTTTTGGGGGGTTAAGATCAATTTTCGATAAAAATGCCCCCCTCAGTGTTCATAATTCATAATGAATTGATGGGGGGGGGGGGGTGTTCATTTTCAGTTGGAAATAACTGTTGAAATTATAACCAGGAGATGATGGTTTGATAATATGAAAGCATTGACCTTGACCCAACAACCCGGGGCTGTAGGAATGGTCTCGAATGTGTCAAATTGGCTAGAAAAAACAATCTTCTCATTCAAACCCAAATATGCTGGAATTAAACCTTCTTCATTGATGGAAGGGTCGTGAGGTGCTTTATTAAAATTGTGGATGCCCCTGGATCTCTGACGTGTACCGTTGGTTTCCGACGCATGCAGTACCTAAACATGGAATTATTTAATTAAAACATACTGCTTCTAGGCGAAATTTATACAGTCAAGAGCACTGGTATTTCGGTTGAAAGTTTTAATTACACGATTAAAAGTACTGAATTTTCTAACATTTAGCCTACTATGAGGAGAACTAAATTGCGAATGTACAGAGGATCGTAAACATGTTCTTGCGGCTAAAACACCAATCCTTTCTACAAGATATGGACAGTCAAAAAGACCATGAACACATCTATAACAGAAACAAATATCTAAATAATGGCGTCTGCTTTCTAGAGAAGACAAATTAAAACACAAGAATTAAAAAAAAAAACTCTGGACAGTTTTATATGTACTTAAAAGTTGGATTTAGATTATGTATTAGTTATCAGCATAATATGGGGTTTTGATTAATAAAGCATGGACGAATAACAGCTAACATTCTACAATATTTATTTGAATATCTAGCACTACCCATCACTTACGAGCGGGGGATAGAACCTTGCGTGACACCCGTAAAATTAGATGGAATTCCGAAATGTTATTACGTCAAGAGTTAAAAAGAATATTTGAAAAGGGTTGTTTTTATAAATATATAGTGTATGAAATTATGCCAGGTGATGTAAATAGGATAGTTGTGATACATGTATGGGGAAGAGACCATAAGTTTCCTATTCATTTGTCTTTATGCAAGTATACTTCGCGTCTTCAATAGACACACAGGGACCTGAGAATTCGTTACATCTGTATTTGGGCAATAAGAAATGTGCCGTGTCACCCCGCAATTTGTATTAACAACGCAACTTGTGATACATTTTATTACAAATTGCGTTGCTATTACGAATTACAGGGTCACAGTGCTGTCAGAAGCTCTATACCAGAGACATCACGGAACACTCTACAACTTCGCAAGCCAAGGGTATATCGTACACCCTTGGCTTCCGAAGATGGGAACACTATGTATATATGTAGTGTTACTTGAACTGTATGTTGGTGGGGAAAAAAATTAAAAAGATTGCAGCTGTTTAAAAGAAAAAAATTAAGAGTTCACATAAATTATTTTTCGATTCTTCCCTATTTGAAAACAGCGGATGTTCTGTAGCAATAGAAAATATATCTAATGAGTAGATGTATATTAGAGATAATACATATGTATTTCTATTTGTTTATACAGGTACGGACTTAAATACATTCCGTGACATATGGTATTCTTAAATCAATTTAGATTATAATTGATCTTTATATGTTTCTTAGCCAATATATTATGGGTTCATTATTATAAATACTCACGATTAATTTTTAAACCTAAATTCAGCCATCCGTCGGTATTCAAATCGTCCTTTGTCCGTGTTCCGTCCACCATCCGTCCCATGTCGGTCTTTAATTTCTTGATTTGCTGGGTGGATAATCTCTCATTTGCTGGTTCCTCTCGTTCCGTAGTGTGCATCGTCTGATTTTTGGACTGATCTGAAAAGCAATATGGCCGACAAGTGGCTATCATGGATTTGACAGTAATATATGTTGTGATTGCTCTTTCATGAGAAAGACTGTATGGGTCATATGAAGCTGTCCCTTGGTGCACAGGGACACGTTACAATATTAGTGTATGTATAAAATGTAGGGGAGGGGGTCGTTATGTTTATATCGACACCCTATACGTTTTATTGCTTTATATAGATAGATGACTATAACAGTATGTAGTTATGCAATTTTCGGACATCCTCGATATCCAGGAGTTACGATCACTTACGTATTTATAAGCTCTCTACACCCCTATAATACGTCATGGTCATGGCAAAAATGAAGGCAGGTTCAGGTAAAAAAAAATACCCGTGACCAATCGCTGGGCTGCATGCCTGTCCTTTGAAGATTACAAAGGAGCCGTTATTAACCGACTCAAAGCCTGTCAATTTTTACAGTTATGCGACCACAAGATTGATGTACACCAGGTTCACTAGTACTTTTTGTCAGTTTCGAGTTACAAAGTGCGAGTTGCGAGTTGGAAAGTGCGAGTTGCAAGATCATGAAATTTTACGTTGAAAAGTACATGTATTACTGTAGATTGTAAATAAAATGCAATGCTCTGTTCTGAAAATGTTAACTGTACACTTTATAATTCAAGGGACTTGCAGGACTAATTATTGTTGTCAAAACATATTCCAGTGGTGATGTAGAGAGCGAAGGTAATTATAAGTATCTCCTGGATGATTTTCGGACTAATCCAAAAGGTAATAATATGGCTATAATAACAGGCGACCATATATGATTTGATAAAAACAATTTTTATCGCATTTCTTTTAAACAAATAATACATTAACTCGCAACACATTTTAATATACTAATTGTACTGGCTTAAACGGCGTCATATAGTTTAACAAATCAGGGTATGGATATAGGCTATGTCCCTGAAAAAAAACCATATGCATTATTTGGTCTTGGGTGTATCAAATTGGTGTTACAATTTAAGCGTCCTTCTATTAAATCAGAGGCGTATAAAGGCTTTATTCGTCGTAGATTTGACCAGGGACGTCCCTGATTTGATAAACCTAGACAGTTTCATTACGCGGTTATTCTACATATGTATATGCACAACGTGCCGTCTGTCCCGCAATATAGGCGGGACGCCATTTTACACGTGTTTTGTCGAGGTGTATTCAGATCAGAGGTAAGAGCTTTCAGTACTGGTACGTGTAGTGTGAAAGAGAAACTACACAGGTTGATGATAACTTCTTAATTTGTAATACGTCTATGTCAAAAACTATTCCACATCGTAACGATATAGGCCTACTTGTAAGAAAATGTATGCCTTCCAAATGAAGTGGGTTCAATAGGCCTAATGTTGGTCGCGGATGGTCCGACGGCCGACCGCATCTCTTAATTGTAATTCGACAATATTCTTAATTTTTCTCTGTGAACATCTTTGCCAAAAACCTAAGCGTTATTGTACAGCGATCATATTATTTAGACAGAATTTTATTAGTATTGTAATCATGGAGTAAATGGTGGTTATCTCCCTTAGTACTGTCTAGCGCGAAAGGCAAAGTTTTTTTTTCTTATTCTGTTTAAATTATGCTGATAGCATTTCTTTTGTGTTTAACGAATCGGAATGGAAACAACTTCCGTGTATTTTTTGAGTCAGAAGACTGTATTAGCCAGCCTCCTTTATATATATATATGCAGTATATCCTTATGCATATGGAACCATATATATATAGGCCTATAAACTAATAAGATATATATATACTGCATGTATACCTTTTAAAATAATGGATAAATGGCAATAACAGTCAGATGAACAATTTAAGAATAGACTTGCAATGTATAGCCTACCTACCCGCAAGTTAATTTCACAAGACAGCCTGATAAATAATGCTTATAGTAAGATTGCATACATGTCAAAACAAAAAAGTAAGACCTTGCATGTCTGAAAAATTTTGGGTGTATTAGGAAGCTAATATATAAGGTAGAGGAAGGCAATGAATGAAATAATTTGATTTGAGGAGGTCTGCTTTCAAAATCTTTGGCAGGTATATACTAGAGGGTACATGCATGGGCAAATGCAGTGGTGTTTATTGATTTTTTTGGTGGAACATGTATTAGCGCTTTTGATTGGATAATTTTTCACAAAACCAGAAATATACATCTTTTCTTATTCCTTTAAAGGCCCAATATACATAACTTACGACAAAACATGAAGCGAAAATCAAGTCTAATAACTTTTTATATTTATAGATTGGTTAAGATTAACTGATATCAGCAATATTCAAGATGAATTCTTATGCCGTTACCGATACAGCAGCAGTTGAAACTGTATTTGTAAACATGCGTCCATTTTGAACTGTCTTCTAACTTCGGCTAGTTGTTGAAGTGGGCCCCATCTGAATTATTTTCAATTCTTTGGCTATTTATGTCAGGAGTTTCTTGTTAGTTACCGCTCAGGTTTACTTGGTTTTAGACTTATTTTTGCTTGGTTATCAACTGGATTTTTTTTCAGAATTTTTCAGAATCAAGAAAAAATTCCTGAAGTTACGTATAATAGGCCTTGAAGAGCCAGCCTTCATTTCACTTTTGTGTCTGTATCTATGGCAAGCCGTTTTGTTTTTTACCTATTGAAATGAAGATATCTCTATTTAATTAAAGATATCTGTTATTTAAATAAAGATATCTCTATTTAAATAAAGATATGTCTAAGTAAAATAAAGATATCTCTATTTCTATTGAAAATAAAGATATCTTCTTTTAAATTACAGATATCTCTATCTCAAATACAGATATCTCTATTTGAATTACAGATATCTTTAATTGTAATTGAGATATCTTTATTTGAAATAGAGATATCTTTAATTCATGTCCAATTAAATATATCTTTATTTAAAATAAAGATATCTCTATTTGAATTAAAGATATCCCTATTTTAAATAGAGATATCTTTAATTTTGTTTAAATGGAGATATCTTCATTTGAAATACAGATATCTCTAATTCAAATACAGATATATCTAATTCAAATACAGATATCTCAATTTAAAATAGAGATATCTTTAATTGAATTAGAGATATCTGCAATTACTTTGCAATACAGATATCTCTATTTGAATTAAAGATATTTGTATTTACAAGTGTTTGCTCAGTGCGAAGATTAATATTGAAACACAAAGAAAATAATGATTACTCCCTAATCCTGATCAGTGTTAACGAAACGCTTGTAATTAAATCGGACTATCCGGATCCCATATATGCATGCATGAGAGATGTACGTCTAAACCGATAAACTTGAGGGGAATTCTAAAGGACAGAACATAGTGCTGGCGACATCCAGCAGCACACGGTCTGCATTTCCCGCCATTTTGCGTCAATACTGCTTTACTTCCATCATGTGCAAAAGGGAGAGTCAATTAAGGGAGCAGTCCTTTTTCCTATTTGATGGTTAAATACAGATATCTCTTTTTCATGTCAAATAAAGATATCTTTAATTCAAATAGAGATATCTGTGTTTAAAATAAAGATATCTGTATTTCTACAACAATTAGAGATATGTGTATTTGAAATAGAGATATCTTTAATTGAATTAGAGATATCTGTATTTAAATTAAAGATATCTGTATTTGAAATACAAATATCTTTATTTACAATGAAATGCAGATATCTCTAATTGAAATAAAGATATCTTTAATTGAATTAGAGATATCTGTATTTGAATAAGAGATATCTCTACTTCGTGTTTAATTAGAGATACCTGAATTTTAAATAGAGATATCTCTTTTTGAATTAAAGACATCTTTAATTTTCATATTAATAATGATATCTTTATTTTAAATACAGTTATCTGTATTTAATAGGTAAAAACCCAAACGGCTTGCCATATGTATCCCTGTATAGGTGAAAGTTACATTGTGGACAGAATTTTCTAGCGATTGACTTGTTTAAGGAACTTGAATAGCAATGGGATATAATTTAGATGGCAATTAATTAATGAAATACCTTGATTTACCTACTTTCAAGGTCACAGGGGTCAAATATGTAAAAATCTTTCAAAATCTATTTCTGAATAATCAGAAGGCCCAGAGTACTAAAACTTGGCCAGTAAATGTACATGGACTGCTTCATCATATTGCAGATAAATTATGTTTTTAATAATAAAACCAGAACAAAATTAATATAGATTTATTTCATTACATATTGTGTCAATATTTTTTGTATTGCTCACAACTCTCATTGGAACAATATACACATGAAAATTGCTTTATCAGCCAAAATCAAAACCTAGACTGATATTGGTTTTCTCACATGAAAGTTAAATGGAATAGAGATTTAAAAAGTAAATACTTTATTTCAATATCCTGTACAAAGAACTTTCATTTGAATATTCCTTTTCACATACAATATGTCTTTGACACAGAATGTATAATTCTGGTTGTGTACATTAGATTTAAAGGTGATATAAAGGTTCCTACATACAATCACAGACAACCTATAGGAGTTAACCCAAATGTTGTTTTAACAGTGTTACTGTGTATTACCCTTGTTTTTATTACAGCTCAAGTGTTCAAGGGTTCCTCTACCATAACTGGGCCACCTGCTATCAGAGGAAAGGACAAACAGAGTGCATTGGATTAACAACAGTATGGTCGAGTAAGTAGTATGAATTTGTGTATTAAGTCTTTGTGGAGTGTTGTTTTCATATTGATCTTGATTTGTTTGTTTATACTGCTGCTCTTTGAAGTTTTTGAACTACTTATGATGAATCATTGTTGAACAGGTTTCATTGTCGAAACATTGATTTTTTCAACAGTCCTCTGTGTAGAATATGATTGACAAGTTTATACCTAAAACATAGCTAAACAGTGTCTCAAATATACCTACATTGCATATTGAGCATACATATATACCCCTCCTATTTTGTCTTGCATTTTAGTTTACCTGCTAGAAGAGCTGATACCATGGTGCAGCATACATTGTCTGGCCATTGTTCAAGGTAAAGATGAAGGCGTTAAATTAGTTTTAAAAAAATTCAAATACCTGGTAACTTCTTCTCATAACCAAAAGGCCCACAGTACTGATATTCGGGGGCAGCAGTGGCCGAGTGGTCAAGGTGTTCCAACATTCTACCACTACCTGTCCACCTCTGGGTTGCGAGTTTGAAACCCACGTCGGGCAGTTGCCAGCTACTGAACAAAGGTCAGTGGTTTTTCTCCAGGTACTCTAGTTTTCCTCCACCTCCAAAACCTGGTACGTCCTTAATAGCCCTGGCTGTTAATAGGACATAAAACAAAATAAACCAAACCAAATGATATTGGGCATGTAGCATGCTGAAATGAAAGGCTATTAAGTTTGTTCAAATGAATGACATTGACCGACTTTCAAGGTCACAGGGGTCAAATGTATAAAATTTTCAAATTCTTTTCAGTAACCGAAAGGTCTGGAGTACTCAAATAATGGACCAGTAGCATGCTGGAATGAAGGGCTCCAAAATTTGTTCAAATGAATGACCTTGATCCACTTTCAAGGTCACAGGAGTCAGATGACTGAAAATCTTATAACAACTTCTTCTTAATAACCAAAAGGCTTTCAGTACTGATTTTGGTCCTGTATTGTGATTGGATGAATGGCTTCAAGATTATTAAATGAATCACCTTGACAATAGAAGTGAAATGTATGCAAATTTTCTAATAGTTTTTTCTCGGTATCCAAAATCCCTAAGGTACTGATATTGGACCTGTAGCATTATGGGATGAAGGGAATGAAGTTTGTTGAGATGAATGACCTTGACCTACTCTCAAGGTTGTATTTGTGATCTACATGATTGTATTTAATTTTTTCACTATATTATTTTGATCTCAGATACTGATATGTTGTATATACATGTATCTGTATCGTAGTTCACTTTTTAGATTAAAAGTGTGAGATTATAAGCTTACCAAAAATGTATGCTTAATGTATGTCTCAAGTATGTGTTATATTAGACAATGTAAAAATATTATTTAGAATGGCACTTACCATATTTGTTCAACAGAATGCACCATCCCTGGCAAAAAAAATCTTAAAGAAGTTAATTATGCCACTGCAAGAATGTTACTGAATGGTACACAATACATTGTACAATATAATATTAAACTGTCCTTCACCATATAGGTAAGTCCTTATTGCAGCCTTGAGTGTTTTGTGTACTTCCAATATTAAAAGTTAAACCCATTAATCTTTATAAAATGTTCCCTAAATCCAGAATATTGAATACATATTTTTGTTAAATTTAACATGAGGATAATTTGTGAATGGCCTTCTCAACTCCAAATTTGTTTTGAATTGTCACAGATTTCAAAATATGTAATTGAAATTTTTTTTTATAATATATCATAATGGAATTTAATAGGTAGGGTATATATACATGGCTTGTTACACTAATGGCATAATGACCTATTATAGTAAGAGTGAGGTTATTACGGCCCGGTAAATAATGTTTATGGTAGATATTCATCAGTTTGGAATAACTTTAACTTTCAGTAATTTTCTTTTTAGCCTGTAGGAATGACCATACAAGCATCATGCATTTATGAAATAATAACAGTTTTATAGAGCTCTCCTTTGATGTATAGACACAAGGTTTAATTCATAGTACAAAATCATCAAATACAAGAATGTATTTGTATTTTTGATTGGTCTGCAAAATCAATGAAAATTAAATTGCACTTTGGGGTAGGTGGGGGTGAGTGCAAGCACAATTATTTTTTTTAATTTTTCGTCTCTCAATATCTTTACAAAGAATCAGATTTTCTAAACTGAGAATTGATGAGTGTAATAGCTAGGGACCCGATATAGGGTCGGATAACCGTTGGTTTGTTATCATGTTAACACCATCAGATACCTAATATTTGTGCCACAATATACTCTAAGACATCCTTATAAGACCATTGAATATTGTCATGGTATATAAATTTTGTCCGGATGGAAAAAATGATTGGGAATAAAGAGTCTTTGAGTAAAACGAGTTGAGGGCTAACGAGGCTCGACTATATAATATCTATGATTTTATGAGAATTTCATTGAAATAAATTTTAGTGGTTAAAAACAATTATGAGACAAGTTATCCAACTTGTATTAATCACTTTTGTTGGCCTGGATGTTAGTATGTGAGGGGTCTTTTTATGGGAGGAAACCGGAGTACCTGCAGAAAACCCATTAGTCGGACAGGTGAACCAATATACCTTTTCATGTCTGAAAAGATAACTTTTATTGGCCTGAATGAAAGAGGGTCTTATTGTGAGTACAAAACGAGATATGTTCAGAAAACCTGCTGGATGAGGCTGCTGAGGTGACACCAGTAAATTTTATAAATTTCACCTCTGATTTGGGAATCAAGCCCCAGCCATTTGGTTAAAGTCGAATGCATTATGTATTCAAAGCATCACCCGACCAAGTAACTTAGAACTCTGGGTAAGTGATATTTGCTTTAAAAATCGATTAAAAATGGAGACAATTCATTTTAGATTTCATGTCTATTAGTGTAGACAAGTGTTGTCATGGTTTTTGCCTGGCATTTATAGGTCCAGTACTACACAGACCCGTTCCCAATTGAAAATATTATTAGTTTGTTCCAAAATGCCCCTACAAACTCTGTTGGAAAAAAGATTAAGAAAAGATTTTTGATTTTTATCGAAATACTAGTATTCATGCAGATGGCAATGCAAAATCTTGCTCTTTAATTGCACACTATATTGAATAATGTGAGTGTATTGGTCTTCAAAATGACACTTTGTAAGACAAATAAAAGTTAAAACTTTCCAAATTGAATGAAAACACTGATGCTATTTTCCAAATGCAGTAAAATTTTAGGACACTGGGTCCCATTCCCAAAATCCCTGATAGGAAAAAGGAGCTTAATTTTTACTCATTGTAAATACTTGCAGATACGAATCATTAAAATCAAGATCCAGGTAATTTGAATACATCAAAGTTTTGAAAGCTTTACCGTACTTTTAAATAATTCCGATATGTGTATTAGGTGTTCAATATAAATAGGTGAATGGCTTAGAAGACATTACCAGTAGTAGCTCAAAGCTGTGAATGAGACAAGCATGGAAGTGTAACACGGGATATTGGTATAGTGCACTACTGTGATAACAGTGTAACACAGGATATTGGTAATAAGTTCACTACTGTGATAGAAGTATAACCCAGGATATTGGTATAGTGCACTACTGTGATAACAGTGTAACACAGGATATTGGTATAGTTCACTACTGTGATAGAAGTATAACACAGGATATTGGTATAGTTCACTACTGTGATAGAAGTGTAACCCAGGATATTGGCAATAAGTTTTCTACTGTGATAGAAGTGTAACCCAGGATATAGGTATAGTGCACTACTGTGATAACCTGACAGACAACATGGATATTAAACTTCGACAAAACGGTAAGTCTCATTCTATAATACAAGCATTACACTGAGTACTTTAGTGATAAATCATTTATAGTTATGGTATAAATAATTTCAACTTTCATTATCAAAGATTAATTAATCTTACTTTGTTTTTGAAGGAAATCAATATTGGGGAACTAACTTGAAGGGATTTTATGTTCGGATTTATATATTTTTATAGCAATTATTGGTCCACGCACGAAGACTTAATTAGCAGTAAAGCATGTTTTGTATTCTTATTGTTTTGTTTTATATTTTCCTTTGCATGAAATTGTTTCTTTATCATATACATGTATAAAAGTGTGACCTAGTCATTAAATTTCAAGGTTTAATATATTGAGGAACTTAACCATGTATGCATTTTTTATAATTATCTATGAACTCAATTTAGTATCTGTCTTTAGTTATAAGTGCACAGTCCTAATCTCTTATAACGGACGATGGACCACATAGTTTCAGAAATTTGCTATGTGCAGATAATAACCATATGACATAAGACTGAAATACTTACTAAAACTACTGATAACAATAAACAACAAGCCAGCAAGCATGGTTCTGTAGGGTACTATACAGGCAAGCTGGAGTTAATAGGAGTTATTAATGGTAACTATAAGACCTCATTAAAACAGTTTTATGTTTAGGAGTAGGAGAAGCTAATTCTCCCCCATTGTCACTTTACAGAGCCGGGGGTTGTGTGAGGGGGTCGCCCTCAATATACACAAAATAGTGGCAAATTTGTTAATTATAATTTAAAGGGACATGTGATTATCAACGTTTGAATCTAAAGTGTGTGTTATTTTCTGAACAGGATTACTCTTAGTTTATAATCTTTCAACTCCAGTTCGTGTTATCCTTAATCTTTAAATCTCGAATACTATCCAGGTTACAATCCAAATTGAAATCTTCAACGTTAGCAGTGAGGTTTAAACCTGTAATTATTTTCCAGTGCTAACGTTAGGTTGTCTGATCTACATGTTCCTCCTGGGGTGGGGAGAAACCCAATAAAGGGGCAACTCTTACGCTAATGACGTAGACCTTATAGGCATGGTTTCATTCAAGGTGTCGCAATAAACTTTCAGGCTGATGGAACAACCACTTATAATGCTAGCTGAGTTATCCCTTGCATTCAACCATCTTCCCTGTACAGACCTTTAATATGTTTTTATACAAAAATGTTTGGATTTGAATCACAACCTCATGTTTGCCAACTCTCCGGTTTTAGAAGGGAGACTCCCAAATTTTGGACCCTAAAATGGAGCTTTTTCAACCATTGAATCTGCTGAACTATTCCTATATTTTCTTAGATCTGATGATCTTACCTAAAATGCAGTATAAAAGATGCCAATTCAAAATAAGTGATATTTTTACTTTTAGGGTAACAGTACAATGTACAAACTTATTTTGTGCTTTAAGTCTGAGCAACTTTATCTTCCACATGAAAATTTTCAAAAGAATAATATTACCATGTGCTTTTACATCAATTAAGAGCCAAAATGTCATATCATCTATAGCTAGTACTTAATTACAGTACATTTTAGCTTACCAGACTTGCCTATATTTATATACCCTAGGAGACGAAACACAGCTTCGATCTTGAATTGACTCTTGGCCTTTTCCACTCTCTCTTGTAGTTCTTCAATCTGGGGCTGCATTTTAATCTTCATTAACTTAAAACAACTATGAAACAGTTAACTTTTGTCAATTTGTCTGCCTAGATTATGTTTGTAATAAGGTGCAAATAACGAAGGGTCTTTGTATAAAGGGAAAACCCAGAGTCTACGTACCTTTCATGTTATTGGGTTATCAGTCTATATTGTTGTTTCATAGAAATTGAGGGAATGCTGATAATTTAAGGTTTGGATGATGTTGGAGGTGTATGAAGAAATTTTTTGTAACAATCGTATGTTGTATATTAATGAGGTTAATTCTTAATGACAGAAAGTGACTTTATAGTTACTAATAAGTAACATAGTAAATGTACCTGGAACCAATGTTGTGATCACAGTCATTCTCTAGCTATGTCCGGTACCATTGAGTTATAACAATGTGATATCTGGGTGTCTGGTTGATCGAAATGTTTCCTATTTTTGTGGTCCCAATTCAATTCACTGAGGATACATACCAATATCATTATATAGGTATAACTGGGAGAAGTCTTATATAGGCTTCAAGCCTGCTGTCTAATCCTTTTGATATGTTTAATATGTCAATAAAATTCATTGAAATGAAATGAAAATATAGGTATAACTTCTTACAGAACAAAATCAAAGCATTTCAGTTTTATACATGGTGTACCATACAAGTCAGTAATTTATAAAGTAGAGAAGACAAATATATAGTCTTAAAGGGTTCTTGGCACAACACTATAAAAAGGAATGAATATAGTACATATACTATAACCTGCCTATTCAAAGGTTTACTATCTTAAAAGATAGTTGTACCGGATGCATTTAATAAATTAATGCATGCTTTAAATTGGATTGTCAAAAAAAATACCCAGAAATTCCCTTAGTTAATCACGAATCTATATATAGTACAGTGCTGTATAACCACATGCAATGCACAGAATCAGAATGAAAGATGAATTTTGACAAGGGGAATAACTCTTAAAAATAAATAAATCAGAAATCAGAAAAAAACTTTCATTTGTTTCTTTATTTTCTAAATGCATAAATAAAGAAAAGTGGACATTCTTTTCACAAAATAACTGTGCAGTGTATTTACCTTTAGGTGAAATCAATACTTTAATATACACAGAGAAGTTATGATAAGTTAAATGTCCCGCAAGTGTGTAATCCACCCACCTAGTGATAGGATGTTATCTCTGTCAGGCTAATTGATAAGTAAACATCCCGATAATAACAAATTAAATCATGTACTTTCAGGTCAACATTACCAAAATGGCATTTAAAATATTGAATTTTTCTTGTTCTTTATTTCTGGTGAAGTTAAGCCTGTCACATGCCTCATTGAGTTGAGGTCTATATCAGTATAAGGAATCAATATTTCTGTCAAGGTGGGATATATGTGTATACATATACCTGTATACCAATCATAGTAGGGGTTTGTAGGAGTGTGGATAGCTAACTTAATGTACCTTATAGGATCAACATCACAGAGTAATATTTCAGTCGGATTTACCGCCATTGTGTGGATCCATTCAAACATTCCAACACCATGTGGTTTTATGGAATTCGATGATGCAAGTATGGAACCAATTTTTTTCAGTTATGTGTATTACATGTCATATATTTTATCAACAAACACCCATGTCTGAATATTGATATATACATACCTTAATTTATAATAGAAGATTGGGTGATCCCACTTACTACTACTTTTACGGTAATTCAGGTCAAGCCTGGAAACACCAACTTAGATTTTCTTTCTTCCATTATTCTAGTTGTGTATGGTAGGATGTAGAGTATTATAGATTTGGGAGAACCACAGCAGCTATAGTGTCTGTATAGGCCTAATCTCAATGAATAAAGGGGAGAAATTGACTGAGCTTATAATGATCCTGAAAATATAATATACATCAATCTATGGTATAACTACTATCTGTTACTTAGAAAAGAATTAAATAACATTCTAAAAGAAGAAATGATTTTATAGTTATTTATTTTACAAACCTATGAACAACAGCTGACAAATTACTACTAGTAGATAAAGATTGGAGATAGACGTAGCGACTGTCATTAGTTTACATATAGACAGGTACCAAGTGTTATCATTGGTCGTGAGGTGTTATCAGTATAACAATCTGTACCAGATGATGACCACGGTAATAGTCAATATTTACCTCCCTTACATTCAGTGATAGAAACTGATTAGCTGGTGTACATGTACCACAATGGGTTATGTAAACACTAGTATAGTTTAGGAGTTATTACTGGACTTGTTGACCCCTGAGAAGGCTTCCTGGTAACCTGTGAGAATATTCTGGTTTTGCATCTTATGCCGAATATACACCCTTAAATTGTATGTTACAAAATTTTCAAATGGATCCCAGGTGAGGAGGATTTAAGGAGATAATTACCCTGATCTATATCCCAGGTGCTGTGGGACTGTAATTCACCTGTAGTCTGTGACAGTATACTGTCATTATAACAAGTTTAAATTAAACAGTACAAATAGCTAGCATAAAGTACATATTTAACTTGGATTTGTAATCCT
This sequence comes from Mimachlamys varia, assembly GCA_947623455.1. Lineage (NCBI taxonomy): Eukaryota > Metazoa > Mollusca > Bivalvia > Pectinida > Pectinidae > Mimachlamys > Mimachlamys varia. The sequence continues at coordinate 29,650,542 of OX392528.1, read as the reverse complement.
GATAAAATTGGATTTCTGGTGTTGTATGTTGGCAGTGGTATTGATGGGAACTCGTCTCCAGTATCAAGCTGGTACCACACACACTTAGGTGATAATTAAAGTAGCTGGTGGTTTAAATTTACTAAAATAAAAGTTACATAAAGATTTGGTTTACAGAGGATCTTCATGTTCTTGCTGAACAACTACAATTGTACCTTGCAACTTTGACTTTTAACTGTAAAATACATTCAAGGTAATTCAATAGTTACTAAATCATGTTCAAGTTGTCAGATGGTGGGCTATTCAAATTGTCCATGCATCTGTGGTAGTGGGCCTGCATGCACATCTGTCCCTAAACAATTTTTGTGATCATTATTTCTTAAGAAGCACTGGATGAATCCTTCTCAAGTTTCACATGCAGGTTCCCTTTGGTCCCTTTTTGTGCATTGTTTCAATTTTTAGCTCACCTGGCCTGAAGGGCCAAGTGAGATTATGTGAGGGTGCCGGGCATCCGCTGTCTGCCCGTCAACTTTTCCTGTAAACGACTTCTTCTGAAATACCAAGAGGCCTAGCTAGTGACATGAAATTTGGCTGGTAGGTTTTTGCAAATAAAGCATCACTTTGACCCACTTTCAACTTCAAAATTCTGGTCACAGCTAGGGTCATGCAAGTAATTGTCAAAACCTTCAAATGACTTCAAATGATACCGTCAGGCCTAGCTATTAGAGACCTTATGTTTGACTGGTAGCTTTCTTGGAAGAAGGCGAACAAAGTTTTCGAAAAAAATCACTTTGACCTACTTTTAAGGTCTCAGGGGTCAAATATATGAAAACCTTCAAACAACTTCTTCTGAATTACTGAAAGGCCTAGGTACATGCTATTTGGCCATGAGCCTTGGGTCCTCCTTGTATGGAGCTGAACATACTTCGCGAAAAAATGAATAAATAAATAAAAATCATATTGACTTACCTTTAAGGTCACAAGTTTAAGGATTAAAAGATATCAAAACATCCAACTGACTTCTTTTGAAATACAATAAGGCCTAGATACATGTTATTTAGCTGGAAGTCTTTTTGGATGAAACTGGGCAATGTTTTTCAGTAAACACTACCTTGACATACATCAATGATGTAGGGTCAAATATGTTCAGAGTTTGATGTGTTCTTTAGAATTACTTAATCAAAGATTTCAGACCACTTTAAGGTTACAAATGTAAGATTAATACCAGGTGAGCGATGCAGGCCCATTTGGCCTCTTGTTTAATGATCCAAAAACAATAATGGACCACAGCCGGGGTCCACCTTTGATTTTGACAGTAATAGTTTTGTGATTACTTTTTCTGGAGAACTCCTCAAATTTCATTTTCACGTTCCCCTTGGTGCCTTTGTGTGCATTGTCTAGTTTTTTAGCTGATCTAGAAACCAATATATTGCTGACACGGTGGTATACATCTGGCATTTTGACCTTGTGATCATATTTTTCTTGAGAAGTATACTCAATGGATCCTTCTCAATTTGCAGGTTCCCCTAGCTAATGGACCTAGCTGTGCATTGTCTAGGTTTCAAGCCAATCCAGAAAACAATATGGCCAACAGGTGGCCATCTTTGATTTTGTTTATGAAAGTATACTTTTGATTATGGTTATTTTTTGAGAAATAACTCAGTATGCATGACACACCCTCACCATAAGTGATCAACTTAAAACAGGTTTTGGCCTCTCTCTATAAAACTTCCTCACAAACAATCTCATGCAGTCAATATAAAACTAACCAATTTAAAGCTTTGTTAGACTGCATTTGAGGTTTGTTTCTCTAATTAACATAACAATAGATTCCCAACAAGTGTACAGGAATGACTGTTGCTACCTGATACATATAAAAGCTTTTGTGAGTTAACCTGACGATCATTGATCACAATGGTACATGTTGGACCAGCTTGCTGGTGAGATTTCTACACACCTGTCTGTCCAGTAGTACTGGAGTGGTGTCCCATTGCAGTCTGTACACACCTACAGGAACTGTATAATATTGACTTAGACTGTAACAAACAGCACTGGTGTGACAGGACATGCAATATACAATATCACCTGTCACTACAGGTACAACAATCTGGTAAGTTAGGTAATACACAAATATATATATAGTTACTGAACTATAGACAGGTAATCGTCATATAATTATTAGTTTTTGTGATAACTCATCAGTTATACTGGCTATTGAGTGTTTGGTTATAAACTTAAGTACTGTGTTATGTTTAATCATTAAATTGTTATACATGTGCTATATACTGTAATCATGGTACCTTCCTGTACGAAATAATTCAGTCGGACCAGAGTCGGAATCCGTACGGATTTTTTAAAGCAAAATCTGTACGGATTTTTTTCACCTTCTTTATTCTTTACCAAAAATCCAGTCGTACTTTTAAAATCCAGTCGGAAAACAGGGGCGTAATATTGAAATGAGTAGTGTCGGATTTTCCATATATGGAAAATCCGTACGTAAAAAAAATCCAGGCGGGTTTACAAATTGAGGCGGAATAAAATCCGACTGACTTTTTTAGCCGGAATCCCAGTAAATTCCGATCGGATTTTTGAAGATATTCCGATCGGATTTTTGGAGAAATTCCGATCGGATTTCTGTTCCCTATCCAATCGGATTTCTGCCATTTTCCGATCGGATTTTTAGTGGATTTCTGCCATTTTCCGATCGGATTTTCAGGCATATTCTGATCGGATTTCTGACCAGACCTTAACTTGATTCAATTACTTACCCAGGTATATTTAATCATTGGGCAATTGCATAAACCGGGAACCTCTGTGGGTATAAATCTCCATTAATAATGTTTGAACTTATATAGAACAAAATGACCAAGAACAATTTGTTATTAATAATGTATTCTGTTTTCTTTATTGTTGGTATTGTGCAAATCTTATCAGACTCTTCAGCTCCTAGTTGACAACTGGGGTCACATCTGAGGTTTTTTGCTGGAATGTACCTGTAAACATTAAATGAAAAAAAGGTCACACTAACAAACATTGAATGATTATTTAGCTAATTTCTTTATATATATATATATAGGTAGTAAAATGTTAAGAACTGACCATATTTTCTGCCTGAAAAATATTTCATTGGAAACAATGCAGACCTCGATATAGTTAATAATGTTGAACCACATATATAACTCTATCTTATAAACCATTGTAGATATCACTGGTACAATGCTTTTCAGAGAATTTTGCATGCATGGATCACCGTTTTTCAAAATTTGAATTACCAGATAAATAAGTAGTGATTAATACAAAAATACCATGTCAATTATAATTTTACAAAGACTTCATTTCTGTGTTGTGTAACATTGATATAAATTTTTTGTTGAATGAGTTGATTTGGGTAATACTGTATATCCACATTCTTGTGAAAGATAGACTTCCTGTTTTTGATATATATCTTTAAAGGCTGCTGGTAACTAAATAATCCCCTTATGAAACCCCAGTGGGGCTGGCCACCTGGAGGCAGGATCCCCAAGCAAACCTTCATCAGTACACATGTATACATAAACATACAAAACTGAGCAGCTTTAATACTTCTGAGGGTTTCTAAAATTTCTCAGTTGTGTTGCATACATATAAGTATCCAAAATCTTTTTGACTTGTTATAAAATTAACATTATAACATCTACAATAATAGTACATTTTTTAGTTTGATTTCAACTGCTAAATTCTGGTCTGGCACATTCAAATTCCCTGCAATTTATATTGTACTTGCACACTTTTACATGTAGACTACAACACATTCTAAGTACTTGTATTTTTATTAACTGATTTGTTTACAATGCATTTATGTATGTATATGTACAATTAGCAGCATATTTTTCATTTTACAAACAAATATACCAGAACCAAACTGTTAGCAAACTGTACTTGACCTAATTATAGTACTACTGTTATTATACTGCATGTATCACACCAAATATACATTAAAACAGTATTAGTTTTTTCATACTAACCTGTAGTTGTGGTATTCAAGTGTTCTGGTATTTTCTCCTCTTGCTGATGTCCATCATTTTGTCAGAAATTCACATAATTCATAATCCATCACACAATGCAACCAACATCCATGACTTGAGGGATTGACCTCTACAGCTCACCACTTCCTGTACATGTGTATCAGTTTAAAACTGACCAATCAGAATGGTCAGAGTTGCTATGTTTACACATTCTTGATCCTTATCTTAGAACAGCCTGGTAAGCTGTAGACATGCTACTTATATAGAAATTAAGTAAACATTTTTTTGGTTACATATAGGCCTATTATTGATGTTATAAGTTTGTTAAGGAAAATAAAAAGCAATTTTAAACCATAAATATATTGCAACATTTTTCAAAATCCATTTGCATCTACAACATGACTTTTAGTTTTAGAAAATATTGATTTAATTGTTCACATGCATGCATTTTATATGTATCCTGAATACAAATAATGAAGAAATAAAAAAAAAAAAAGTTATCTCAAAACTCAATATATTCTAAGTATGAAAATCCCAAACTGTATAAATGCTCTAAGTGGGAAAATCCGTGTCAAGAGATTCTGAAGAAAAGTCAAAGTTCAGAAATCCGTGTCTTAACCAGATATTGATAAAAATTGTTTTAAAAATCCGACTGGAATCCAATAGGATTTTTCAAGACACAGATTTATTCCACAAAACCCGATCGGAATTTATCTTCAAAATCCGTGTCCGATCGGATTCTTACTGCATTTCAAAGAATCCGACAAGAATCTGATCGGAATTTCACTTTTTCCGATCAGAATCCGACTGAAAATTTCGTACAGGCTAGATTATATTTCTAGCTTCGTTTATCTCTTTTGAATAGTGGAATAGTAAATAATCTAATACAGGACCCAGTTGTTCAAAAGGTGATTAGCTTAATCAGTGATTAGGTAGTGCAAATAATTAATTATCCTGTAACTTTAAAATTAAACAATATATTTAGTTACAACTTTGCATGTATCAAATACCTAATAGTGTCAATTAAATTTAAGAATTTACCTTAAATATTGACAGAATTATTCAAATTTGAAAAATGTTGTTAAATAGTGATTAAGCTAATCACCCTTTGAACAACTGGGCCCTGATGTCTAACTAAGTGATAATCTGAAATTAACCGCAGTCTCTTCACTTATGTTTGAAGTTCATGAAATGAAGGGGTATAACACTGAATAGATTTTCTGATTTCTGTCATTTTGGCTCCTTCCAATAAGTCGGGTCTATGAAAGTTGTACAAAAATATGTACTGACGCATGGGTGTTAATGCTGTACATCTAAACTAAAATTGAAGAAATGTGGTCATTTTTGAATAAACTAATATTTCCCCGGTTAAACTAACAATTTTAGTCCTTAAATGCATCTTGTCGTGAAACTTGGTTGTTAAAGATCAGTCTTGGCTGCTTATATAACGCAGTTACTGTTCCTGTCAGTATTCACGTGACCTCGAAATGGAGCAGCATTAACACGACTCAAAAAAATCTCCCAGCGCACCCTTTTCCCGTATATTAAACAACCCGATTAAGATTTACATTTGTAAATAATCAAAAATAAATCACAATCAAATGTTGGAGCAGTTTTAACTCACTTTAGATCAGCAAAAAATAATGAAATAGTCAACCAGTTTCCCGATTATGAAACATAGGTCATCCAATAAACTTAACATTTCACGCTAAACCGGGATTTTTTAAACTGCTCCAACATATCACCGTTGTTTTAATTGCAGTTTACATTGATGTAACATATATAGTCATATATATAGCGGAAAAGGGTGCGCTGGCCTATTTTACCGTATGTGTGTTAATGCTGCTCACAATTTTGGAACTCTCTTGTGTTTTTGATATACCCCTTGGCAACAGTAAATAAAAAAAAGTTACATACACACACGTTCCGATCGACCGTTATTCCTGTAACTAATCGTTTGTAGATAGTTTTTATAGGAGAAGCAGATCTTGCTGTACATCTAAGGATATTCTTACAAGTTGGTACGTTTTTATACAGGTTTATTTTGTACATTGCAATATTATCTTTAGACCTATCGTTGCCACGACGGCCGATCACGGCTGGACCGACAGAATGAACGTTGATGCATGGCTACCGCGAAACTTATCGTATTTCATAAAACTAAGTAATACCTGGTATTGTTTGATATTATACTATATTATCTCATCAATCTAAACATAACAAAGTCATTGCAAACGTTAAAGAAACAACAAAATAAGTCTATATGTCAGCCAGTGCAAAGCTACCTGCGGGACACTGTAAACATTGTGACGTCATCGTAATGTATAACTTGCAACAATGTATCTTTTTTTGAATACACTAATGAGCGACAGAATGAGGAGCAGCATTAACTTCCATGCAGAATAACAAAATAGTTGTATACGAGGGGTGTTCCAAAAATAATGTCACTTGCATCGGTGCTCATATAGCGGAAGTGCTTTTGTTCATTTTAATTTGCTCTGCCCTTCAAAATACTCTCCGCCAGCCAGAACACACCTTTTTAGCCAGTCAATCCATTTTTGGAAGCATTTTTCATACTCTTCAATGGGTACACCCATCAGACACTGATAAACAGCAGATCCAAGGGCATTTCTTGAATTGTATATCCTTCCAGATAAATGATATTTAAGTTTTGGAAAGAGAAAATAGTCGCAGGGGGCCAAGTCTGGCGAATACGGAGGGTACGGAAGGACGGTAACCTTCTCTGACTCCAAAAAGTCAGTCACAATACGTGCCTTGTGAGCGGGTGCATTATCATGCAAAAGTCGGACATACTTAAGTCCTGTTTTGGGGCGGCAACTTTTGTAGTAGTTCTTCAACTTTCTCAGAACAACGTTTTTATAGAACTTGCCTGTGACCATTCTGCCTTTTGGCACCGGGATTTGAATAGCTGGACCCTTATTAGTGAAAAAAATAGCATACAAAACCTTCTTTACCGTGCGTATTCGTTTGGCAATACTTGGGCGTCTGGCAATTTTAGTGGCCCATATTCAGTTGGCAACCTTCCGCTTTGGTTCAAAATAATACACCCAGGTCTCATCACCAGTGACTATATTATCAAAAGCCTTTTTACTATATTTTGGGTACATTTTGAGAAGTTTTTTTGCCATTGTTACACACGTCTTCTTTTGCTCATCCGTTAACAAATGGGGTATCCATCTTGCATTGATCTTTCTAACTTTTAGGTGTTTCTTCAAAATTGCATGAACTCTTGCTAACGACAAGTTCGTCATTCGAGCCAATTGTCTTACGGTGAATCGAGCATCAGTTTGGAGGATATTTCGGATTTTTTCTATGTTACCTTTGGTCGTAGTTGTTGCAGGACGACCTGGGTGAGCAGCATCTTTCAGTTACTGCTGCCCAGCACTAAATTTACCTACCCACCTACAAACAGTCCTGTGAGACAATTGGCCCTCCCCATAAATGTCACACGCCTCGTGGTGAATATCTACAGCGTTTATGCTGAGTAATGACCTACCTTTTATATAGGCCCTAATTTCAAGAACATTTTCAGCTCGTTTTCCTGTCATTTTGTGTCTAGTCTAACGAATAGGCTATGAAACGATGTACACTGTACCGAGGCCAGTGAACGTGTGGACGAGATATTTACCTGTGTCACGAGCCAGTGATCACTCAATTTACATGAGGTGGTCTTGTGCATAAATTGCACAATTCGCGAAATAAAGCACAGATGACATTATATATGGAACACCCCTCGTATATATTATTAGTGTAATGCAATTCATTTTTGGCCTACTGTTTACAATATGGTACAGTTTCATATACTACAGATGTGTCTCTTTTTCATCTTTCTATACAGTGTATATGTGCAAGATTAGGTACTGAGAAACTGCATGTCTTTCTGTGACTAGTTAAAATACCAATCTTTTACATCACCCAAACTTTGTGATAAAAGTGTAGTATTGTGTACTGTGTGTTTGAGATATCTGAAGGAACTGGGAGGCTGGAGAAAGAATGATAAAGTCCATCACATGTGGGATAAGAAATTGTACCACAGGGTGTGGAATTCCCATCTCCCAAATTGTTCACACCTCTAATACAAAATTCAGGGCAAAATCAATCCAACATGGCGAAATCATTAATAAATTTGGTATTTTTTCTCAATATATTTGAAAAAATATTGTCATGTGTCAAGTTGTCATGGTGTGGCATCTGTTGTTTGTCGTTCATTTTCCTGCATCTATAAACATTTTCTTTATTAAACCAATTCATCTGAAATACCAAAAGGCTCGAGACATGATTTTTGGCTGGTAGCTTCATTAGAAGTAACTGAACAAATGGCGAATGAAAATATCTTTGATGTACTTTCAAGGTCATATGGGTCAAATATGTCAAAACCTTTAAACAACTTCTTTTGAAATAGGGAAAGGCCTAGAAACATGAAATTGTCTAGTAGTTTTTATGGAAGAGCAAACCAAAGTTAATGAGAAGGAAAATGACCTTGAACTTCTTTTAAGGTCACATGGGTTAAATACATGTCAAAACCTTCGAACAACTTCTTCCTAAGTACAGAAAGGTCTACAGAAATAATATTTGTGTGGTAGCTTCCTTTGAAGAAAAAAGTTTGCAAATAGAATAACTCCAACTTTCAACGTCGCAGGGGTCAAATACGTCATGTCAAAACCTTGAAACAACTTCGTCTGAAATACTTAAAGGCCTAGAGACATATGCTATTTGTGTAGAAGCTTCCTTGGAAGGAGCTGAACAAAGTAATAAAAATAACTTTGATAGTACATTCAAGGTCACTGAGGTCAAATATGCTTAAATCTTAACATGTTATTTTGAATGTCTTACAGTCACACATTTTGGACCATTTTTATGTTACAAGTGAGAAATTGAATTACCAGATGTGCTATGCTGGCTCATTGGGCCTATTGTGTAGCTATATAGCTCACCTTGTCCAATTAAGGACCAAGGTGAGCTTTATCAATTGGGAGTACGTAGGAGAATTACACAATCATTATGACATAAAAACCCCCACCCTATAACCATTTGCTGAGTTTTTAGAGATGAATATGACTTTCAGGTCTGGCCAAACCCTAATTAAGGGACTCATTTTTTAATAACTTCAAAACAGGGCTGATATCCCATCCAGTTAGGGTATATTAGCATTGTTTCTGGAATCCGACGTCCACTCTATTGGCTTGATTCCTTCACAACAACATTGAAATTGAATGATACTTTCATCAATTATCTTATAGTCCATTGTTGGGCAGAGACCAACATAATCATAGTATTAATCTTGACCCGGGGTCTGGCCCCACCCTTGCAAATTTATATACATGTAACTCACTGCCTGTTACTTTGAAAGAGTTGAGATTTCTGTTCCATAGCCATACATTGCTTTACATTAAGATTTCTGTCCCATAGCCATGCATGTATACTATATTGCTTAACATAAAGATTTCTGTCCCAATTTATTAGTCATACATGTACATACTATATTGCTTTACATAAATTAAGGCCCATGTGAGTGTTACAGGTCCTCTGTGCCTCTTACTTCTTTTTCCTTTTTTCTAACTTTTTTGGTTTATTTTCAGAATCAAGATGCTGATGGGAAGTGAGGCTGAATGTGTGTGGGGCTCCAGACATCAGCTGTCAGACCAGATCAGGTAAGTCACTGGCTTATTTCTCATTACACAATTGGCCCAGTCTGATTGCCAAGAATTAGAAAGAATTGATTGTCGTAAATGTGGCTGAGAGTGATTGTAGTCAGATCACAGGTGGGAGTACATGATTGTAGCTGATATCGTTGGGACTGTACTATATATGGCTGTCACTGCAGTTTGAGCTGAGCAGCAGTCACTCTTCACTTTAGTTGTAGTCATGTACTTTTACATCCAGTTGATGTGAGAAAACTTTTATTGAGCTTGACAGGGATATAAAAATATCCAGGGACACCTGATGTCCTTACATGTGTCTGTCAGCCTGGACACCACTTTTGATGTGACCTAGCTGAGTCTTCCCTTTCCAAACAATGGACGAACTTTTACAAACATCTGTTGTGTATTAATCGATGTTCATCTCCAATGGGAGCGGAAATGTTACAAAAGAATTCAAATAATGGCTTCTTCCGTGAACACATACCTGTACACTTGTCATGAATATTGTAGACAGTTAATATCCCTATATCCCAAGGTAGATCAATCAACATTGATCCTCCTCTACCACCAGACAATGGTCAGCCAACAGTACCCATTCAAAATGTCCCAGCCTTTAAATAGTCCTGAAAATGCAACATTTGTACTTTTGCTATTTTGAAACTGAGATACTAAAATATGTCAAAATCTTCAAACAACTTCTTCTGAAGTCCTGAAAGGCCTAGAGACATAATCTTTGGCTAGAAGCCTTTTCGGAAGAAACCAAACAACTTTTTTCAGCAAAAACTACCTTGACATACCAATAATGTTGCTGGGGTCATTATTGTTTAAATTTTTAATGTGTTCTTTAGAATAAGTTAATCATAGGTTTTAGACCACTTCAAGGTTACAAATGTGACATTAATACAAGGAGAAAGATTCGCAAGCCCATAGGGCCTCTTGTTTATGTGATACAAGGATGGGCCAATTTAACTGGTGTGATAAAGTGATAGTGTTGTTCTGTTTTATTGATCATTGTCTGTGGAGCTTAGTTTTCCACCTAGAGATTTTTCAGTTTCAAAAGAGGATAAAGGCTGTTTTGTTCTGATGTATTTGTTTGTTATTGATTGGGGTGCCTGTGTGATAGGGATCGTTGTGATGGTGGGAGGAGATCTATATGTAGTGATGGGACACAGGTGTTACAAGGTCCGTCGTTGGACTTTTTACCTGGCTCCGATTCCCATTGTTCTTCCACATAGTCTCGAAACATTTATCAAGAAGTTTCAACCATTTTTTGGGCCCCTTACTGTCTAAATATGGGTTTGGTCAGCTGGAGAGTGGACATTGGTCAATAATGACTTTGGAGGATTGATACTTCGTTAGTCGAAGATCTGCAAGACATAGACATGGGTAACATGGAACCAGCCCCTATAAGCTTGCAGCAATGGGTTTGTCAGCTAACCGATGTATTGCCAGGCAACTGCAAGTACATTGTACTTAGGTAAGTAGGTAATATAGCTGTTGATCAGTAGGAACCTTTTGTTGAAGTAACTGTTTTGATCTATTAACCCTTTAGGTGCCACGCCAGTGTCACATTTTTGCCATCCGTACGCCAGATTAAAACAAAATACTGACTTATACATGTAAACATTTCATTTTTTTATTCCGTTGTTTACATCATGCTTTTAGAAATATCCAACATTTGAATCTTGTATTCATATAACATTACTGTCATATTTCATTTTCAGCTAGGCCTATAACATTTTCAATATATCAATGACGTCATATCGTCATTTTCTCGATGACGTCAACAATAACTGTGACATCATTATAAAATAAGGGAGTCACCGCAGCAAATCTATCAATTTCCCCTTGTCAAATTTATACCCCAAACGGTCATATACAGCTTTCTAATATATTCTTCTTTATAATTTCTTTTCGTGTGGACAGTTTTGAAACAAGATCACACAGAGATTTGATCTCTACAGTCTATGCAGATGATTTTTTTGTTCTTTTGCACACTTTAAATCGTCGATGCATTCCATCTAAAACAACAAACAACTTTAGTTTGAATGTATTGAAGTTCGTGTCACTGAATATAAAGTTATACTTTGTTTAGACCCTGAAATGCGTGCTTTCATTTGATTTGTCGCATTGGTATATCGTACCATTTGTAAAACAAGCAAAGTGTCGATCGGGAAGACGTTGACAAAAATGCATGTGGCACGATCCAGCTGGTTGTAGGATGGAGGATACGTATACGTCTCCTATCAACTCTTCATATACAGGTTGCTTAGCAGCGAAGTCGAAATGACTCTTTTTTTTCGGCATCAAACTTCTGTTTTGCTTGATTGGCTTGTTTTGGTTGTTTTACGACCTTTTAACAGCCATGGTCATTTAAGAGTGAATGCGTAGAAGATGATGTAAGCATTAATTGGGATAAGAAGAGGGGCTCATTTTGAATACATGTATAAATATTTAAACAATCAATTCAACACGGCAAATTTTTTTTGCTAACGTGTCCATGTCTAACAGCTATCCTTGAGCGATTCATATGTAGTACATAGATAAGTTCAAAGCCGACAAAAAGTCATCGTAAAGCCATGTAACTCTTAGTAGGATGTTGACGAAAATTGTTTTTCTATAATTTAACTCTTCGATTAAATGGATTTGAAATCTTGATATAGACAGAATGAATTTAAAATTGAACTTTGAACCCCTCCCCATGTTTTATCGTTTGGATCACAAGTCCACCCCTCGGTCCTTGGTTCGAAATCCATCTTATGTAACATGACAAGTCTTTAGATGACGTGGATCAAAGCTGTTACATAAATGCATTCAAATAAGCATGCACCATTACAACACATAAGCGAGTACGGTCCAGTTTTCTGATAACTGTACAAATCGATAAACATTCAATCATTTGTGCATTGGTTTCCTAAAGCTTTTAGGCATTGTTATGTTTTCCATTTTGTCCCCGTGTTGAATATTGGTACTCCGAGTAAAATATGTACAACTTTATATCAACAATAATCGATGTCGATTTCGGCTACGCTGTAATGTGCATGTGCAATAATATTATAGTTGTTCCGAAATGACGTGATTCAGCAACGATTTGTATGATACTTGGCAATAGATGTACAAGAGTCTATAAGACCCTCATCTCGATTTACGTGGTCAACTCGTACCAATGTCAAATCTTGTATGTACATACACTTTACTGGTCATTTGTATGATGAAGGTGACGGAGTACATTCTGTACTAATCATCTGAACGTTAAATGAAATCATACATTCCAACCTGAAGAAAACATATCAGAAATAATCTAAATACTTGAAAATAGTTTGTCCTGCAACTGAAGTAGCTACATCAGAAAGAAAGTTCATTAAACTAGAGGAAACAATCTTCTGATTGGTAAAGTTATGCCGCCTGGCATATCGCACTGTAGACATGAAATATGTGCCCTGTTCAAACAGTTGATCGCATAGGCATTGGCTACTGAAGTAGTTTCTACTGTCACGTGATGATGTTTTCCATATAAAGGACTGACAAGGTCAGAAACAACCCCAAAGCCCAGACGATTTTGATGTAGTTGTTCAGTTGTCTTTGCCTAAAATAAAGGTCATCTTAAGGAATTCGACATAAATATGTCAGCTATACAAAGCTATTACACTTAAAGTATTATACAGAGTAGTCAATGTATCTGAATAAGACTATATGTTTCAAACTATGTATTTTCACAATACGGTCCCGTCAATACCATAAATCCAGGAAATAATTCCTTAATAGTAAAAGAAATATTAAAGGAAAATAATGTTTGAGGTCTGCCCTGACCGAGCTTCGAACTTAATATTTACCACGCTATTTCAACAAGCCAACTAAGTAGGATGTTTGTTTGTGTTTACGTCCCATTAACAGCCAGTGTCATTTATGGACGTGCCAGGTTTTGGAGGTGGAGGAAAGCCGGAGTACCCGCATCCTCGATATCCAGGGGTTAAGATTACCCACGCTCTCTACAACACTGGCATATGTCATGGAAAAACTGAAGGCATGTTCAGGTAAAAGAAAACTGACCAATCGCTAGGCTGCATGCCTGTCCTTTGAAGATTACAATGGAGCCACAACCGACTTCAAAGCATGTCAGTTTTTAGCGTAATGTGACCTCGAGATTCTTTCGATGTACATCAAAGGGTCTTCTTGCCTCATTAACAAGTTGGCACATATGGAGCCTTCAGTTTTGTCATGACATATTCCAGGGGTGTAGGGAGCGAAGGTGAGCGTAATCCCTGAACACCGAGATGGAGCACGAGGAGAAAAACCATCGACCTACATGTACGGTCAGTGCTTCGCAACTGCCCCACGTGAGTTTCGAACTCGCAACCCAGAGGTGAAGGGCTAGTGGTAGAATGTCGGAACACCTTATCCACTCGCCCACCTCGGCCCCCTAAGGTCTCAGCGGGAACTCAGATAAGATTTTGAATATGTGTTCAAACATAAAATCATATTCAAATGCAAATTAACAGTGGTTTAACTGGAGCCTTTAAAAGGAAATGAATAAACAAAGATTTAATATGCTACCTAGATTGCAATACAAGTATTTATCTGAACGGCACAACGGTTACAATTTATAACCATGAAATATTTCTCTTATAATCATTTCGGATAGGCTTTGGGGAATTTATCGTAACGATAGATTGAAATGTTGACTAATTAGGATAACAGGCACCTGTATATAACTGATGATAGACAAGTATCCTGTGTCAGATTCTACTATTTTAAATAACTTGGCTCCCTATCGGAGAGTCTTCTTTCCTGGACAATACTGTACAATGTGTTTCGTTTCCTTGAACCCTATCACATGCTTTCATTAACGATGACATCACGACTCCTTAAATGACTCAACAATCTGGATTTGACATTTGTTATCTTTCTGGTTTCATATAGTTATCCATATTCTTGGATGGAACCTTACCTTTTGTGGTTCTTACTGCTGCCGAAAACGTTTCCCAGTACATCGACATCTCTATCACTTTCGCTTTCCATCTTGTGCCTAAAAAATCCGCTAATTTGCCATGCCGTCATTGTGACGTAAAATTCGCAACCGATGACGTAAAAATAATCCGCGAACATGTAACGTCATAAAATGCAAAATCCGAGACGTTGTCTCCAATAAATCACAGTATGTTCCGATATGGATATGATGTTGAAATGATCAGAAATTATCCGTTAAAACAGTTTGGAAAGACCAACTGTTCCTAATCAACCAAAATGTTGCTTTGTTTTAGTTATTTTCAGGGGTCATATATGACCCCTCTGGCGCCCAAAGGGTTAAGTAGGAACCTTTGGTTGAAGATTCTGTAATTATGATTGTTAATGGCTGACCTTAACTCATTCACTCTTGAAATTTTATAATGAACTATTCCAACCTTTGAAATGGAAATGTTCAAATGTGTGAGGTCAATGAGTTAATGGCAATTAGTGACTTCAGTTCTCATCAGCATAATGAATACCAACATGTCTTTGATTGTGGATGATACCAAACTTTCTTTGATTGTAGATGATATGTAACCATGGGAACAGCAGAGATTGACCTTGAGGACACTGACCTCTACATCTCCCAGCTAAGGGAGGTGTTCGACAGCTGTGACACCTGGGAGAAAGGCTACCTTAATCGTAATGAACTTATCGTCCTGTGTCAGAAGTTACAGCTGTCGGAGCAGGCGGATGACATCATTGATCAGCTGCTCCAGAACATCGGTGCTCTTACGGTAAGGAAAATCTGTAGTGATGATTTATTAGCTTTAGTACTTTTCAATTTCATATGTAGTAAATTAGATATGACAGATTTCTCTCTTGCAGATATTTTCATAAAACAAAATGGATAAAAAAAAACATTTATCAGTCAAATTACTAAAGTATCAAGTCGTGCGTTAAACATATTATGTATCCTTGTGTTTGTTCATCTTTATTTGTTTTACCATCCATCCATCCTTGCCTCAGGGCCATTATATACCATACATTGAGGGACGGATTATAGACTTTGTATGTTATTGGTACCTGATCAAAAGCTTCTTGATGGACCAAAATAGTGCCTTTATGAACTATTTGGACCTTAATTTTGATGTCCAAGTTCAGATGAAGAAATTAAATTTTCTAGAACATAAAATAATGTCCTGATCACTGTTTTTTATGTATGGACAGCAGACTTACCAACACACCAAAATGTCTTTTCAATTGCCTATACATATCATTAGAATTACATTTATTTTTGTTTAGTATTCTAGACAACAACCATTCTCCCGACGTGGACAAGTTGGCAGAGGCCAAAAGTAGAGGGTGGGCTTATTACCAGACATCCCCCCAGTGCATAGGGGGAGGTCAGAAGTGGGGGTGGGCTTATTACCGAACATGGGCCTATTGCCGGAGAAATACGGTAGCATATGTGAAAAACTCAGAGGTCACTCTGTGTCAGTGTTGATTTTTGATCTCGGACATTGTTGTATTTTCTGGTTCCAAGGTCAAAACCAAGGTCGCACTTGCTTTTTTAGCCCACCGTCATCGTGTTCCTCTTGTTTCCTAGTTGTGCATTATCCAGATTTTGAGTTGACCTCAAAAGCAACATAGCCAACTGCAAGCGTCCATGTTCAAGTTTGACATAAATATTTTGTGATCGCTATTATTTGAGAAGCACTGGATGGATCTTTCTCAAATTTCATATGGTAGTTCCCCTTGGTCCCCAGTTGTGCATTGACTAGTTTTTGAGCTGGAAAAACAACATGGCTGACATGCGGCCATCTTGGATTTTGACAGTAATAGAATGTGATCGCTATTTTATGAGAAGCACTGGATGAATCTTTCTCAAATTTCATATTTAAATTATCTTTCTCAAATTTCATATTTAGTTAAATATTTTATTTAAATCAGTCCAAAGTTGTGCGTTGTCCAGTTTTTGAGCTGATTTGCAAAATAATATGGCTGACAGGCAGCCATCTTGTATTTGACTTTGAAAGTATGCAAGAGACTTTCTTTCAGCGATTATTTATTTTTAAGAGACATTTTCACATTTCATATATTAAACTAAGATTAAACTTTATTAGCAATTTCATTCTTTCTTCGACATTCTTTCATGGAGTTTGGATTGAAATCAACTTATCATCTTTAAGTGAAGTGTATACAGTGGACCTGCGATAATTCGAACACCGATAGTCCGGAAAAATCACAATCCGAAACAAAAATGCACAGAAACGGATTTCCGTCACATTATTTGTACTCATCAATCCGGAATTTCGGATTCTGTTTCCGGAACTCCATTTTGGAAACGGAACATACTTTCCATTAGGAAAAAGTTCCCACAATAATCCGGACGATTTTTTCATCCGCACAGAGATGGAAAAATGTTGGGTCAAGTCACCTGTGTTGATAGCTGTACAGAATATATCGCTATATTAAAAACATTATATAAATATTCATATTTACAAAAGACTCAAATTTAATTTTGTAATGTCATTTAAACGTCTCGCAGTGTATATAGTCAAGGGAAATAACCCTTATGTGACACATTTTTTGACCTGGTAAACAAAATTCGGCAGTCCGGAAAACTCGTAATCCGGAAGGTTCGGACTGGGAACGAAGGTGCCGGATTGTCGCGGGTCCACTGTAGTAGTACCTTGTGTGTGACATCAAAGTGGTGAAATAATTAATGACTGCAGGGACATTTTCTAGTTTTCAGTCAAAACTTATTCATCTCAGTCAGCTTCAGAAATAATGCTCACTAGATATATAAATAAATTACATTCATTTTCAAAAGTTATCTACATGTTCTATATAAATCTCAATGTTCAAGTTCTTGATAAAATCTTTAATTACCATATTGTCTTTCAGAGGAGAAATGCTAACAAAAAGGTAAATTGGTAGTCTACCATTGTGTCCCTCTGTCAATGTATCTAGTGATTATCAACTTTACCTGTGCTTATAGTATCACTGGTCTGTTTGTCTCAATCTTCTTGGCTTCAAGTCTTCCTCTTTGGTATTAATGGTCTAAAATCTTACCACTGCTTTTATCAACATTTATGATATACTGGTATTTCTTGCTTTTCTTTTTGGTTTTCGGCCATACATAAACAATTTCTTGGCACCGGATTTCTAATCTTTATAGTGTAGAAACTAAGTAAATATGTATATAAAAGTTATATTTCTGATTATTTGCTTTGTTTAAGTATAATGTATGCATATCTGATACTAACTGAATTAACAGATAAGCTTTAATTACCGGGTAATTTGTCATAAACTTGTCATTTGAAAACTACCAGTCCAGAACATACAATGTATCTATTTTAACTTCAATTTCACATCAATTATCCCACAGTAATTGTCTTGCCTCAACGACAGATCATCATACTTATAATACCTAACTTCAAGTAAAAGAAATTGTGTTACAGCTAGGTTTTGGTATTTTAGGACCAAAACATGGGATTTTGAGAATTTGCGTTAAAAGTCCACTTTTTAGGTCACCTGAGACAAAGTCTCAAGTGACCTATTCTAATCGCCTTTTGTCCGTCGTCGTGCGTCGTGCGTCCGTAAACTTTTTACATTTTCGACTTCTTCTCCAAAACCGCTGAACCAAATTCAATGAAATTTTACAGGAAGCTTCCATGGCTAAGGGTGAACCAAAATTGTGAATTATATGGTCCCCACCCCCCAGGGGCATGCGGGGCAGGGCCAAAAAGGGTCAAATTGACTAAAACTTCAAAAATCTTCTCCTCTACTCTCAGATATGGTAGAATCAAATACTCTTCATAGATGGAAGGGTCTTAAGGTGCTTTACCAAAATTGTGAATTTCATGACCCTGGGGTCTCATGTTTGCCCCTGGGGAGGGGGTAAACTTTACTATAGTTTATATAGGGAAATCACATTTTTGACTATTATTTGTTGGATTTGTATTGGAATTCATTCTTACTTGTATCAAATTATCAGCATGGGATGACACTTTGATGGTATGTATATGTTGGCCCTAGTTGACCCCCAAGGGCCTGCGGGGCCGGGCCAAAAAGGGTAAAATTTACAAAAATTTCAAAAATCTTCTTCTCTACTCTTAGATATGGTAGAATCAAATACTCTTCATAGATGGAAGGGTCTTAAGGTGCTTTACCAAAATTGTGAATTTCATGACCCTGGGGTCTCATGTTTGCCCCTGGGGAGGGGGTAAACTTTACTATAGTTTATATAGGGAAATCACATTTTTGACTATTATTTGTTGGATTTGTATTGGAATTCATTCTTACTTGTATCAAATTATCAGCATGGGATGACACTTTGATGATATGTATATGTTGGCCCTAGTTGACCCCCAAGGGCCTGCGGGGCCGGGCCAAAAAGGGTAAAATTTACAAAAATTTCAAAAATCTTCTTCTCTACTCTTAGATATGGTAGAATCAAATACTCTTCATAGATGGAAGGGTCTTAAGGTGCTTTACCAAAATTGTGAATTTCATGACCCTGGGGTCTCATGTTTGCCCCTGGGGAGGGGGTAAACTTTACTATAGTTTATATAGGGAAATCACATTTTTGACTATTATTTGTTGGATTTGTATTGGAATTCATTCTTACTTGTATCAAATTATCAGCATGGGATGACACTTTGATGGTATGTATATGTTGGCCATAGTTGACCCCCAAGGGCCTGCAGGGCCGGGCCAAAAAGGGTAAAATTTACAAAAATTTCAAAAATCTTCTTCTCTACTCTTAGATATGGTAGAATCAAATACTCTTCATAGATGGAAGGGTTTTAAGGTGCTTTACCAAAATTGTGAATTTCATGACCCTGGGGTCTCATGTTTGCCCCTGGGAAGGGGGTAAACTTTACTATAGTTTATATAGGGAAATCACATTTTTGACTATTTTTTGTTGGATTTGTATTGGAATTCATTCTAACTTGTATCAAATTATCAGCATGGGATGACACTTTGATGGTATGTGCATGTTGGCCCTAGTTGACCCCCAGGGGCTGGAGGGTGGGGCCAAAAAGGGTAAAATTGACAAAAATTTCAAAAATCTTCTTCTCTACTCTCAGATATGGTAGAATCAAATACTCTTCATAGATGGAAGGGTCTTAAGGTGCTTTACCAAAATTGTGAATTTCATGACCCTGGGGTCTCATGTTTGCCCCTGGGGAGGGGGTAAACTTTACTATAGTTTATATAGGGAAATCACATTTTTGACTATTATTTGTTGGATTTGTATTGGAATTCATTCTTACTTGTATCAAATTATCAGCATGGGATGACACGTTGATGGTATGTATATGTTGGCCCTAGTTGACCCCCAAGGGCCTGCGGGGCCGGGCCAAAAAGGGTAAAATTTACAAAAATTTCAAAAATCTTCTTCTCTACTCTTAGATATGGTAGAATCAAATACTCTTCATAGATGGAAGGGTCTTAAGGTGCTTTACCAAAATTGTGAATTTTATGACCCTGGGGTCTCATGTTTGCCCCTGGGAAGGGGGTAAACTTTACTATAGTTTATATAGGGAAATTACATTTTTGACTTTTATTTGTTGGATTTGTATTGGAATTCATTCTAACTTGTATCAAATTATCAGCATGGGATGACACTTTGATGGTATGAACATGTTGGCCCTAGTTGACCCCCAGGGGCTGGAGGGCGGGGCCAAAAAGGGTAAAATTGACAAAAATTTCAAAAATCTTCTTCTCTTCTCCCAGATATGCTGGAATCAAATACTCTTCATAGATGGATTGGTTTTAAGGTTCTTTACCAAAATTGTGAATTTCATGACTCTGGGGTCTTGCATCTCCCGCTGTGGAGGGGGTTAAGTTTACTATAGTATATTGGCAGAAAAAACCCATTTTTTTGCATTATTTGTTTAATTGCCATAAGAAATGATGCAAATTTGGTTGAAATTATCAATATGACATGACTTTTTAGTAGTACGCACATATTGACACTGACTGACCCCCAGGTGCCTGAGGGGTGGGGCCTAAAAGGGTCAAATTGACATAATTTCAAAAATTCATTTTTTCCACTCCCAGATATGCTACAATGTATTGTTATAAATATTCATCTCAACATTCCCATATTTCTCTTTCATATCAAACATCAGGTGACCGTTAAGGCCCATGGGCCTCTTGTTTATAGTTATACTGATATCAGATTGCATTGGAACTTGAAGTAGTTACTAATGTCATCATACTTAATACCTTACTGAAATTAGGAGGAAATTAATTTGCGGGTTCTGCTGTTTTGGGGCAAAAGCATGGGAATTTGGAGAATTTACGTTATCATCCACTATTTATAGTATTATTGATGGGTAATTAAATTGAAACTCGGCCAAGTTACTGATAACATCATGGTGTATGTATTTTGTCACACTAATTTTTCCGATTGGAAAGGTGAGATATAAAATGTACACCCAATTCTTGTCCTAAATGAATGTTGTGTAATTTAAGGGTGTCAGCAAGTGAGGTACCAACCAGTTGGAGAAATGGACTGTATTTGAGGTTAATGTAATTCTTTGTTATAGTATATATTGGTAAGGAAATTGTGAGTTTTTTTATATAGATTATTTTTACCTGGTAACTTGGCTTGGGAGAATCCCTGGTTGGCAAGGTGAATTCAGTCTTGTGTAAATGAAGTGAATGAACCCCACCCCCGCCCACTCCACCCCAGGGATTGAAGGGATTAGCAACCAACAGGAAATGAAATGTGGGAGGGATCTTTTTTTAAGATTAATTCTATATGGGGAGAGGAATTCTGACTGGCTTGAATTGAACATCTCTAAAACATTTCCGGGGGGGGGGGGGGGGGGCAAGTACTGTGCCAAATATTAGAAAAGTACCTTTAAAGTGTTGTTGAAATGATTTGATGCAAGTGAGAAATTTTTTTACTGTGAACAGTCGAGTATACAGCTGTTGGTATAAGGTGTTTTGCTAATCTCTATATTTCTTAAAATATATGATGTTATATAAATCAACTTATTTTCAGGAGTATAAAACCATATAATAATTTAGTGTGTGTCTAGATTCTATTCTGTGAACTTAAAATGGTATTTTGTATTATGGTATTTAAATTGGCAAGTACTTGTGATAAATACATATTGTGTGATTGTTTTCCTGTTCAAACCAAATACTGTTCATTTAAGGCAATTCAGCTAAATTATTGTATTGCTACATACAATTGCTTTCAATACATATCAATCTGTACAAAGGACAAAAATATTTGGAAAAACAGGGAACCCTTTATTTGAACTGCTGGCCTTTTCTATACCACACAAATGTTCAGCTAAGTATTTCAGCACGACATTTTGAGGATTTCCTAACAAAGCTACGGACCAGTCCTAGAGTAACATAAAGTAGTCTGTTGGACCAGTCCTAGAGTAACAAAAAATAGTCTGGTGGACCAGTCATAGAGTAACATAAAAAAGTCTGGTGGACCAGTCCTAGAGTAACATAAAAAAGTCTGGTGGACCAGTCCTAGAGTAACATAAAAAAGTCTGGTGGACCAGTCCTAGAGTAACAAAAAATAGTCTGGTGGACCAGTCCTAGAGTGACAAAGTCTGGTGGACCAGTCCTAGAGTGACATAAAAAAGTCTGGTGGACCAGTCATAGAGTAACATAAAATAGTCTGGTGGACCAGTCATAGAGTAACATAAAAAAGTCTGGTGGACCAGTCCTAGAATAACATAAAAAAGTCTGGTGGACCAGTCCTAGAGTAACATAAAGTAGTCTGGTGGACCAGTCCTAGAGTGACATAAAATAGTCTGGTGGACCAGTCCTAGAGTAACATAAAATAGTCTGGTGGACCAGTCCTAGAGTAACATAAAGTAGTCTGGTGGACCAGTCCTAGAGTAACAAAGTCTGGTGGACCTGTCCTAGAGTGACATAAAATAGTCTGGTGGACCAGTCCTAGAGTAAGGAAGTCTGGTAGACCAGTCCTAGAGTAACAAAGTCTGGTGGACCAGTCCTAGAGTAAGGAAGTCTGGTGGACCAGTCCTAGAGTAACAAAGTCTGGTGGACCAGTCCTAGAGTAACATGAAATAGTCTGGTGGATCAGTCCTAGAGTGACATAAAGTAATCTGGTGGACCAGTCCTAGAGTGACATAAAGTAGTCTGGTGGATCAGTCCTAGAGTAACATAAAGTAGTCTGGTGGACCAGTCCTAGAGTGACAAAGTCTGGTGGACCAGTCCTAGAGTGACAAAGTAGTCTGGTGGACCAGTCCTAGAGTGACATAAAGTAGTCTGGTGGACCAGTCCTAGAGTGACACAAAGTAGTCTGGTGGACCAGTCCTAGAGTGACATAAAATAATCTTGTGGACCAGTCCTAGAGTAACAAAGTCTGGTGGACCAGTCCTAGAGTGACATAAAGTAGTCTGGCAGACCAGTCCTAGAGTAACATAAAATAGTCTGGTGGACCAGTCCCAGAGTAACAAAGTCTGTTGGACCTGTCATAGAGTGACATAAAGTGGTCTGTTTGACCAGTCCTAGAGTGACATAAAATAGTCTGGTGGACCAGTCCTAGAGTAACATAAAGTAGTATGGTGGACCAGTCCTAGAGTAACAAAGTCTGTTGGACCTGTCATAGAGTGACATAAAGTGGTCTGTTTGACCAGTCCTAGAGTAACATAAAATAGTCTGGTAGACCAGTCCTAGAGTAACAAAAATTAGTCTGGTGGACCAGTCCTAGAGTGACAAAGTCTGGTGGACCAGTCCTTGAGTGACAAAATAGTCTGGTGGACCAGTCCTAGAGTAACATAAAATAGTCTGGTGGACCAGTCCTAGAGTAAAATGAAGTAGTCTGGTGGACCAGTCCTAGAGTGACAAAATCTGGTGGACCAGTCCTAGAGTAACAAAGTCTGTTGGACCAGTCCTAGAGTAACATAAAGTAGTCTGGTGGACCAGTCCTAGAGTGACAAAGTCTGGTGGACCAGTCCTAGAGTAACATAAAATAGTCTGGTGGACCAGTCCTAGAGTAACATAAAGTAGTCTGGTGGACCAGTCCTAGAGTGACAAAGTCTGGTGGACCAGTCCTAGAGTAACAAAGTCTGTTGGACCTGTCATAGAGTGACATAAAGTGGTCTGTGTGACCAGTCCTAGAGTGACATAAAATAGTCTGGTGGACCAGTCCTAGAGTAACATAAAGTAGTCTGGTGGACCAGTCCTAGAGTGACATAAAATAGTCTGATGGACCAGTCCTAGAGTAACATAAAGTAGTCTGGTGGACCAGTCCTAGATTGACAAAGTCTGGTGGACCAGTCCTAGAGTAACAAAGTCTGTTGGACCTGTCCTAGAGTGACATAAAGTGGTCTGTTTGACCAGTCCTAGAGTGACATAAAATAGTGGGGTGGACCAGTCCTAGAGTAACATAAAGTAGTCTGATGGACCAGTACTAGAGTAACAAAAATTAGTCTGGTGGACCAGTACTAGAGTAACAAAAATTAGTCTGGTGGACCAGTCCTAGATTAACATGAAATAGTTTGTTGGACCAGTCCTAGAGTGACATAAAGTAGTCTGGTGGACCAGTCCTAGAGTGACAAAGTAGTCTGGTGGACCAGTCCTAGAGTGACAAAGTAGTCTGGTGGACCAGTCCTAGAGTGACACAAAGTAGTCTGGTGGACCAGTCCTAGAGTGACACAAAGTAGTCTGGTGGACCAGTCCTAGAGTAACATAAAGTAGTCTGGTGGACCAGTCCTAGAGTAAAAAAGTCTGGTGGACCAGTCCTAGAGTAACATTAAGTAGTCTGTTGGACCAGTCCTAGAGTGACACAAAGTAGTCTGGTGGACCAGTCCTAGAGTAACATTAAGTAGTCTGGTGGACCAGTCCTAGAGTAACATTAAGTATTCTGGTGGACCAGTCCTAGAGTGACACAAAGTAGTCTGGTGGACCAGTCCTAGAGTAACATTAAGTAGTCTGGTGGACCAGTCCTAGAGTAACATTAAGTAGTCTGGTGGACAAGTCCTAGAGTAACATAAAGTAGTCTGGTGGACCAGTCCTAGAGTAAAATGAAGTAGTCTGGTGGACCAGTCCTAGAGTGACAAAATCTGGTGGACCAGTCCTAGAGTAACAAAGTCTGTGGGACCAGTCCTAGAGTAACATAAAGTAGTCTGGTGGACCAGTCCTAGAGTGACAAAGTCTGGTGGACCAGTCCTAGAGTAACAAAGTCTGTTGGACCTGTCATAGAGTGACATAAAGTGGTCTGTGTGACCAGTCCTAGAGTGACATAAAATAGTCTGGTGGACCAGTCCTAGAGTAACATAAAGTAGTCTGGTGGACCAGTCCTAGAGTGACATAAAATAGTCTGATGGACCAGTCCTAGAGTAACATAAAGTAGTCTGGTGGACCAGTCCTAGATTGACAAAGTCTGGTGGACCAGTCCTAGAGTAACAAAGTCTGTTGGACCTGTCCTAGAGTGACATAAAGTGGTCTGTTTGACCAGTCCTAGAGTGACATAAAATAGTGGGGTGGACCAGTCCTAGAGTAACATAAAGTAGTCTGATGGACCAGTCCTAGAGTAACAAAAATTAGTCTGGTGGACCAGTCCTAGAGTAACAAAACTTAGTCTGGTGGACCAGTCCTAGATTAACATGAAATAGTTTGTTGGACCAGTCCTAGAGTGACATAAAGTAGTCTGGTGGACCAGTCCTAGAGTGACAAAGTAGTCTGGTGGACCAGTCCTAGAGTGACAAAGTAGTCTGGTGGACCAGTCCTAGAGTGACACAAAGTAGTCTGTTGGACCAGTCCTAGAGTAACACAAAGTAGTCTGGTGGACCAGTCCTAGAGTAACATAAAGTAGTCTGGTGGACCAGTCCTAGAGTAAAAAAGTCTGGTGGACCAGTCCTAGAGTAACATTAAGTAGTCTGTTGGACCAGTCCTAGAGTGACACAAAGTAGTCTGGTGGACCAGTCCTAGAGTAACATTAAGTAGTCTGGTGGACCAGTCCTAGAGTAACATTAAGTAGTCTGGTGGACCAGTCCTAGAGTAACATAAAGTAGTCTGGTGGACCAGTCCTAGAGTGACATTAAGTAGTCTGGTGGACCAGTCCTAGAGTAACATAAAAAAGTCTCGTGGACCAGTCCTAGAGTGACATTAAGTAGTCTGGTGGACCAGTCCTAGAGTAACATAAAGTAGTCTGGTGGACCAGTCCTAGAGTGACATAAAGTAGTCTGGTGGACCAGTCCTAGAATAACATAAAGTAGTCTGTTGGACCAGTCCTAGAGTAACATAAAGTAGTCTGGTGGACCAGTCCTAGAGTAACATAAAGTAGTCTGGTGGACCAGTCCTAGAGTAACATAAAGTAGTCTGGTGGACCAGTCCTAGAGTGACATAAAATAGTCTGGTGGACCAGTCCTAGAGTAACATAAAATAGCCTGGTGGACCAGTCCTAGAGTAACATAAAGTAGTCTGGTGGACCAGTCCTAGAGTAACAAAGTCTGGTGGACCAGTCCTAGAGTGACATAAAGTAGTCTGGTGGACCAGTCCTAGAGTAACATAAAGTAGTCTGGTGGACCAGTCCCAGAGTAACAAAGTCTGGTGGACCAGTCCTAGAGTGACACAAAGTAGTCTGGTGGACCAGTCCTAGAGTAACATAAAGTAGTCTGGTGGACCAGTCCTAGAGTGACATAAAGTAGTCTGGTGGACCAGTCCTAGAGTAACATAAAGCAGTCTGGTGGACCAGTCCTAGAGTAACATAAAGTAGTCTGGTGGACCAGTCCTATAGTAAAAAAGTCTGGTGGACCAGTCCTAGAGTGACATGAAAAAGTCTGTTGGACCAGTCCTAGAGTAAAAAAGTCTGGTGGACCAGTCCTAGAGTAAAAAAGTCTGGTGGACCAGTCCTAGAGTAACAAAGTCTGGTGGACCAGTCCTAGAGTAACATAAAGTAGTCTGGTGGATCAGTCCTAGAGTAACAAAGTCTGGTGGACCAGTCCTAGAGTAACATAAAGTTGTCTGGTGGACCAGTCCTAGAGTAAAAAAGTCTGGTGGACCAGTCCTAGAGTGACATAGTCTGGTGGACCAATCCTAGAGTAACATAGTCTGGTGGACCAGTCCTAGAGTGACATAGTCTGGTGGACCAATCCTAGAGTAACATAGTCTGGTGGACCAGTCCTAGAGTAACATAGTCTGGTGGACCAGTCCTAGAGTGACATAAAATAGTCGGGTGGACCAGTCCTAGAGTGACATAAAATAGTCTGGTAGACCAGTCCTAGAGTGATAAAGTAGTCTGGTGGACCAGTCCTAGAGTGACATAAAGTAGTCTGGTGGACCAGTCCTAGAGTGACAAAGTCTGGTGGATCAGTCCTAGAGTGACATAAAGTAGTCTGGTAGACCAGTCCTAGAGTAACATAAAGTAGTCTGTTGGACCAGTCCTAGAGTAACATAAAGTAGTCTGGTAGACCAGTCATAGAGTAACATAAAATAGTCTGGTGGACCAGTCCTAGAGTAACATAAAGTAGTCTGGTGGATCAGTCCTAGAGTAACAAAGTCTGGTGGATCAGTCCTAGAGTGACATAAAGTAGTCTGGTGGACCAGTCCTAGAGTAACATGAAGTAGTCTGGTGGACCAGTCCTAGAGTAACATAAAGTAGTCTGGTGGACCAGTCCTAGAGTAAAAAAGTCTGGTGGACCAGTCCTAGAGTAAAAAAGTCTGGTGGACCAGTCCTAGAGTGATATAAAGTAGTCTGGTGGACCAGTCCTAGAGTGACAAAGTCTGGTGGACCAGTCCTAGAGTGACAAAGTAGTCTGGTGGACCAGTCCTAGAGTGACATAAAGTAGTCTGGTGGACCAGTCCTAGAGTGACAAAGTAGTCTGGTGGACCAGTCCTAGAGTGACATTAAGTAGTCTGGTGGACCAGTCCTAGAGTGACATTAAGTAGTCTGGTGGACCAGTCCTAGAGTAACATAAAGTAGTCTGGTGGACCAGTCCTAGAGTGACATAAAGTAGTCTGGTGGATCAGTCCTAGAGTAACATAAAATAGTCTGGTGGACCAGTCCTAGAGTGACAAAGTCTGGTGGACCAGTCCTAGAGTGACATAAAGTAGTCTGGTGGACCAGTCCTAGAGTGACAAAGTCTGGTGGATCAGTCCTAGAGTAACATAAAATAGTCTGGTGGACCAGTCCTAGAGTGACAAAGTCTGGTGGACCAGTCCTAGAGTGACATAAAGTAGTCTGGTGGACCAGTCCTAGAGTGACATAAAGTAGTCTGTTGGACCAGTCCTAGAGTAACATAAAGTAGTCTGGTGGACCAGTCCTAGAGTAACATAAAGTAGTCTGGTGGACCAGTCCTAGAGTGACATAGTCTGGTGGACCAGTCCTAGAGTGACAAAGTCTGGTGGACCAGTCCTAGAGTGACAAAGTCTGGTGGACCAGTCCTAGAGTGACATAAAGTAGTCTGGCAGACCAGTCCTAGAGTGACATAAAGTAGTCTGGTGGACCAGTCCTAGAGTGACATAAAGTAGTCTGGTGGACCAGTCCTAGAGTGACATAAAGTAGTCTGTTGGACCAGTCCTAGAGTAACATAAAGTAGTCTGGTGGACCAGTCCTAGAGTAACATAAAGTAGTCTGGTGGACCAGTCCTAGAGAGACATAGTCTGGTGGACCAGTCCTAGAGTAACATAAAGTAGTCTGGTGGACCAGTCCTAGAGTAACAAAGTCTGGTGGACCAGTCCTAGAGTGACAAAGTCTGGTGGACCAGTCCTAGAGTGACAAAGTCTGGTGGACCAGTCCTAGAGTAACATAAAGTAGTCTGGTGGACCAGTCCTAGAGTAACAAAGTCTGGTGGACCAGTCCTAGAGTAACATAAAGTAGTCTGGTGGACCAGTCCTAGAGTAACAAAGTCTGGTGGACCAGTCCTAGAGTAACATAAAGTAGTCTGGTGGACCTAGAGTCACTGTTAAATACATGTACTGGAGACCTTTCTTATTAAAGTAGCGTTCAGTTACTGGTGGTGTAGAGTTTTATAATGTAAAATGGTTGGTTCACAGGTTACATTTGAGCAGTTTAAGAACACATTTGTCCACATACTGTGTCAAACAGCAGCAAGAATAAACCAGGACTCTCACCATCTCAACACTGGACAGGATGGGACTAAACTCAGGGGAGATAACTCCGATTCTGGTAAGTGTCATCATCACAGCTAGAATTATTTACATGCCTTTGATTTCAGGTTTAGAAATTGACTTTTGCATATCAATTAACATAAAGATGTCTTCTTCAGATATGGATGACCTAAAATTTTGAGTTTGTCCTTCTGTCTGTCTGTCCATTTTCTGTTTTTTTGCATGGAATGATATCTTATAAAGGATTCAACAGATTTTACTGAAACTACCTTTTATTATTTTAGATACCCATGTTTCTTATTCATAATCAATGTTCAGGAACGGCAAATTGATCAGATTTTATACCAACTTGTCAGGACACCCTAACTTACTCAGCCACCACAGCCCTTTTTACTCTTAAAAATATGGTAATAAGCCTTATATATTGGTCAGTGATATTGACTCTCATTTGAATAAGAACCCTTGGTTTAAAGAGTCCAACAAACTAGGTTGGTGTTTGGAATTGGGAGGGGGGGGGGGGGGGGTCTGCTGTAGGGCATTTCCATTTAAGAGTGCCAGAAGCAGTAGAAAATTAAGTTTGAGAGCCAAAGATTTAGGGTTGGATCCCCAGTGGCAGCACAATCTTTATCACTGTTCCTTGTTCTACTGCATAGACATTAACATGTGTCAATATTTGTACCTCACTTTAGGAAAAACAAAAAATGATAATTTGGATGGGTTCATCTCTTTGAAAGTACACTAGCTAGACCTATATAAAGTTACCACTCGCCAACCATGTGTAATATGGGACAAGGACATGTGATACAGATAGTGCCGTCGCTGGGGCTTGAACCTGCGACCCTTGGCTCTTCAGTCCGGTGCTCTACCGTCTGAGCTTAAGGGAAATTCTCTACAGCTTATGCTTGTAGGACAACCTAATCAATGCACATCTTTCACACATGTAGCTCGATTGGCTGAGAGTGATATGTATTCTTTCTGTTCCTGTTACATTTAGTGCCTGCGACCTACCCTTGTTTAGTAGTAGGTGAATGCCTGACAACTGATACTCGAGCCTTGGTTGTAGATAGTTTGTCTTCTTTCACTTTGTGATATGTCCCACTTCCAACTGACTAAAACACCAGCAGTAGTAGGTGTCTCATGATCAAGATTTTTTTTCAGTCAATATTAACACATGTATAAACATGTCTGAAATTAATTTACCAGAAAACTGTCGACGAAATGTTTGGCTCCAATGACTTAACTTTCTTTTATTGCTGATATATTATCTATTCAAAACAACGTTGTTGATTTAATAAAAAAAAGTGGAGGTTTACATGTTGAATATTTATAGCTTTAATCCCTGTGCTATAGACTATAGTGACGGTCTACCTAGTAGATAAGAGTTATATATACTTATAATAACTGAGCACTGTTCATGCCATGTGAAGGAAACCAGCTGAGCAGTGCATGCAAATTAATGATAAATAAACATGAGAAGAAACTCATGGTAGAGGGCTTGATAATGTTCTAACATCTCCAACACATTATATTAAAGGCACTTGAAACTACTGTAAGTTAGTGAAACTGTTAATGTTGTAGTAAAGTATGTATAGGGAGTTTAGATTTGAGTGTTGCTTAATAAGGGAATAATTAAAATATATATAGTCATTGCTGTTAATTAGGGAACACAAGGAGGGCATGTTTTTGGGGTACATGTATATCATGTTACCAATTAAACTGATGTAGATGATTGTAGCATTGGTTTGATGTTAAACAAGTATATATATCATTAAGGTGATCCGAGTCTGCACAAGACATGAAAGTAGTTTATGGATGTGAGAGTTTGATGAATTCTGAAAATCGATTTCATATTTCAGACATGTCAGATGAGGTCAGTCCTGTGTACATTAAAGATGGTAAGCGGTACGGCCGCCGCTCCAAACCTCTTTACCCTCAGTACCATGGCCAAGATGTGGAGGATCTGGATATCCAGCAGGGCAAGGTCAGTGCTATTATATACTAGGGCAAAGTCAGTGTGATCAGGTACCAGGGCAAGGTCAGTGTTATTATATACTAGGGCAAGGTCAGTGTGATTAGATACCTGGGCAAGGTCAGTGTGATCAGATACCAGGGCAAGGTCAGTGTGATTAGATACCTGGGCAAGGTCAGTGTGATCAGATACCAGGGCAAGGTCAGTGTGATCAGATACCAGGGCAAGGTCAGTGTGATTAGATACCTTGGCAAAGTCAGTGTTTTCAGATACAAATGTTCCAGGGCATGGTCAGTGTGACCAGATACTTGGGCAAGGCCAGTGTGATCAGATACCGGGGCAAGGCCAGTGTGATCAGATACTAGAGCAAGGCCAGTGTGACCAGATACTTGGGCAAGGCCAGTGTGATCAGATGCTAGGTCAAATTTGGTAGCTCTTCATCCCAGCATGTGACTTGCTTGATATCAGTTCCTAGCTCAGGGCCTTTTGGTTATTAAGAATAAGTGGTTTGAAGAAAAATCTTGATGTTTGTCATCAGATGGCCTCACCACCACATACACTTAGTTAACATTCAATGATTTATCTCAGTTAGTGATTCCCTGAAGAATGGTGGTTGATAAGTGGTTTTATGGGTGTAGTGATGTAAGTGAAAGTAAACAAAAATTCCTACCTCGATGGATCAAAAAATAAAAATCACTAAATAGGTATATACATGTACTAAGTTTTGTAAAAAATATCACAAGCATTTGTTTTGAAGCAACTGACAAGCAATATTGGATTGTAAGAATTAATTAACTCAATGAAATTTAGTAAGGTATATACATGGCCATTTTTTTCAGAAATCAATATTGCTGCAAAATAATTGCGCAAAAAGAATACATTCTTTGTTCACTCCTACGTATATGTTAAACCTCCCTGACTTTATGTCTTTGATTTGGTAAAGTTCAGAGTGACCTTAGAAGTGAATTACCTGGGGTATACATGATACCAGGTATACAAAAACACAATACTAGTAAAGGCAAAAACAAAACAGAAATACATGAATTGAGATAATTCCTGATAATATACATGTGTACACTATACAATATAGTAGTGTTGTATTATATTAGTTTAGATGTTTGGTATATGTACCTGGTATTATATATGATTGCCAGAACACTGGTTTAAAGTTACAGATTGTTATCTAGTGTGAAGTGCTAGCAGACGATCCCTGACCCTACACAGTAAATAGTTACCCATAATGCTACTGCTGTTAGCCATTCCTACAGGTGTATTGACAACCTGTGTGTGTACAGGTGAGAGGAAGTGAGTACAATCAACTGTGTGTAGCTCCGGGGAAAATGAAAGTAGACACCTACCGTGTTTGTGCCTAACTAACGTATTGTGTATGGGTGTTGGCTGAGACCGGGACATTGGGACATTTCACGTTTAGGGAATGATTACTTACCGTTGTGTGATTCCTATAGAAAATACTACCTGGGAAGATTTACCTGCAGGATCATTTATTATCCCTATAATGTGTATATACTCTCTAAAGACAATACAGCTCTATCACCAGAGATAAGGAAGTGTATATGTGTATACACACGGTAGTCCTAATTGCGACACTTTGGCCTCCGCATGTATAGGTCTAATGATCGACACACTCTGTAAGATAATGTTCCAAACAATCGTTCAGAACAATGGTATATATAGATAGATACATAACGATTTGAAAACCTTGCTGTGAGACATTATATAGTGTATAGGTCCATGTTTGTCGTCATTTATTCAGTCCGGTTCAGTGTGAGCGACAGGATCTTTTTTTTCCTGTGGTGGTAATCTGTAGATTACACATGTGTTACGTCCGTCAGCTGTGGCTGCTGGTTTCTCGGGGACAAATACCTGACAATCAATATCATGTTTACGCCCCGACAGCGTAGTTACTAAATCTAGCGAAGGATTAGCACTCTGACTTGATTTGAAGTGATCATAATGCTCCAGGATGTCAAGATATATATGAAGAACGTACAATATCAACGACTTCCTTCAGGATTGTGTACTAATTACATCAACCCAAAATGAATCATAACATAACAGTATGGCTATCAAACTATCTGCTCCTACAAAAGGATTTATTTAAAATTTCCTTGACTAATTGGCCATGAAACTTAACATGTTAAAAAATGAACTCAAAGTCGAAGACCTTATCATTCTGATACAAATATATTCGTTTATCGTTCTGGATACTGAGTGGCTGAAATGAACAATTGTACTTTGTGTCTTGTGCATTCACAGACACTTGAATATATTTTGTGGACGTGAATTTGAAGTAGTATCCGTTACAATGCCTATACACAAGGATCTTCATGCCTTCTATGTGCAGTGTACAAACTATGGCATCTGCAGATACAGTAGATCTCCCAGGCGTATCTGCTCCTACAAAATGTTTCCACTGGTTTTTCTCCTCAGTTTGTGTCTTATACTGGCAGTATTAATTTTACACACGACAGTAGATTTGGAAACTGAAGACATTTTAGATGGAAAAGAAGTTGAAACCGTACAGACAGATGAGGATTCTGGAAATGTAGAAGAAGTGATTAAACTAGAAAGTCTAAAGGATGAAGCCAAAAAAGTGTTCAACAACCGACCTCCTGAACTTTTAAACAATCGTGATTGCCAGGTGAACAATTTTGTGTTCATCAAGTGCATGAAATGTGCAACGGAGACTATGGGGACCATTCTCCGTAGGTACGCTTTAAAAAACAGGCTGAGTGTTTTATTACCACGAGGGATAAATATCTATCTAGGTTGGCCATACATGATGGAAAGTTCTGACTATCGTCCTTCTAGTAGCGCGAGTGGCAACAGGTATTATAATTGTTTGATTGAACATGCGATTTACAATGCTTCCGTGATGAAATCCCTGTTCCCACACAATACGAGGTTTATATCTATCATACGAGAGCCTTGGTCACATTTCAAATCGACTTTTCATTATTTTAACATGCAGAAGCTGGCACATGTTGTGTCTGACACTCCATTATCAACATACCTACAGGATATTCAGACCTACGAAAAGATTTACAAGAGTCCTGAGGCAGCATCACATCGGTACTGTATCCCGGATGGATTTTCCGTGACCAGGAATCTCATGTCTCACTGTATGGGTATGAAAACCGGATTCCCTGAAGGTACAATAGATATCACAAAAAACACCAGAGCGGTACAGGATTTCCTAAATTGGACAGAAAATGAATTTTCCCTTGTCATGATTGCTGAATATTTTCACGAATCTTTAGTTCTTCTGAAGCGATTGATGTGCTGGACAATGAAGGATATTATTTATAAACGAGTCAATTCAGCGAAATATAAATACGAGGAGAATGACGGAGACAGGGCGATTCACAAACGGTGGAGCCGTGCCGATTATCAACTCTACAATTTCTTTAATGAATCTTTCTGGGAAAAAGTTATTTATCAGGGAAAGACATTTAATCAAGAAGTTCAAATATTTACAAAAATTCAAAACTCTGTAAATGTATTTTGTAATTTTTCATCGGAGAGTGGTAAAATTGACCCCATGTTTAACATGACAATGACAGTCTTGACAATTCCACAAAACAAGTTTAGTTTGGGGCTCTCGTTTACTCGGGAGGACTGTGAACTCCTTGGATCTGATCTTTTATCCGCCCTGAAAGAGCAACACGAGGAAAGTACCAAGTATGAAGACAAGGACCCCCCCAAACGAACCTGTTGATTGACAGGTCTATAGACTCATTCAGCCCTTAAATTGCATAATGAACTTTTCCTACCTTTGAACTGGAAGAGTTAAAATGTGTCTTGAGGGGTGAATGAATTAACAAATGAAAAATAAAGTGCCATACCTACTTAAAATTTGTAAAATGTTTTGAGGGAAGGTTTGAAATAAGTCAAACATTAAATAGAAAAAAAATTGTTTTGAACTAAGTTAAGCTTGCAGTTTCTGTAACATTCCATAAGATCTCAAAATACCTGTACCAGAATGATTAATCAATGATATTGTTTACAGTTTGGTTGTTACTATACGATGACTGTCATATCACGTCTGTACATTATTACTGTTTTTTGTATAGAATATTTTGAATGCAGGGTTGTCTTTTCTTTATATAATTTTCTAAATGGTTTGTCTTTTCTTTTGTTTTTTTCTTTTATTTTTGAAAAGTGACCTAAGACAGCTAGCAGTTGGAATAATTACAACATTGATTTTAGAAATTAAAAGCACAAAATTGGGAAAATTTGTCAAAAGACATCTGATACTTCAGATAAAATCATGGACATTTATTGAATTCTTTTATATCATTTAATTTATACTGTTGTTATCATATTTATGATTTTGTTGACATTTTTAGACCTATATCTTTTATTGGGAATAATCTACAGCATATAGTTTCTATATGACATGTGTAGTTATCTCCCTTCCACTGCAGGGATTCTGTAATGTTTATGAGTGCTATATTTACACTATAGTGTATGAGTAGGACTAATAAACTATTGTTTTGGAGTATTGGTTTGAATGATAACCTCAGGTTACCCTTGTACTTAACATGTATTTGTGATTTTATTAATTTCATTTACTGGTTTATGTACTATAATACATGCCGACATTCTTCCATTTGAGTGTTATTATGTACTATAAGTCTGTTCTAAATTTTGTTTTTAGGTGTTTTTTTTACTAAGCTTTGCATGGTCTCCTTGTTAAAAATGTATTGAACTTTATCTCCTGCCAGAGATTTGAAATTTAATTATTTTTCTTGATTTATTAATTAGCGATAGCTAGGTTATATTGAATTAATTAGTATATGGTCATGGGAATACCTGTAATGTTTAACTGTACATCTTGTGATAATATAGAGCTCATTACAATTCTACCTGACAAGTGAAAAGAGCTACAATGGATGAAAAATCAGTTTCTATCAATCCTCCTAAACAATCAATCCTTATCTAAACATGTTCCTGTTTAAATAGTATGATAAATTATATAGACAGGATCCAGAGACTAGTCCCTACAGAAATCTCTGTTGTTATACTACAGTATATACCAGAATCATTTCTGTACATCACATATCTGATTTAGTTGTTCCAGGGTACATAGACGTATTTAAATTATTCCATGCCAAATGCCTTCAGTTTCTGCAAAAGTTGAGTATAATTTCCTAAAAGAAGTAAATGTGCTTTGGGTAGTCTGCTAATTCTGACATAGAAATTTATGCAATAACCGTGTATGATATGTGATAGTGTTTGGTTATTGTATCT
This sequence comes from Mimachlamys varia, assembly GCA_947623455.1. NCBI lineage: Eukaryota > Metazoa > Mollusca > Bivalvia > Pectinida > Pectinidae > Mimachlamys > Mimachlamys varia. The sequence goes on along the minus strand of OX392528.1, from coordinate 29,614,618 downwards.
TTATTAAACTGTTAGTTGTATGTAAAAATATTTGTTGTTTGTAGTTTTCATGATAGATAAACAATATTTTCTTGTGTTTTGGAGATTGAAAACAATTTCACTTCCCTTAGAGTTCTCCGAGTCATATGATTGTTGTTGTGCCATTTGTTGTTATGAGATATAAGATGAAAAGCAAATAAATGTTTTGAAACTTTTATTATTTATTGGGACTTAAATCTTTTATTTAAAATTCAGTCAAATCTGCTTGAACCGTCACCCTAAATATGTGGCCACCTGCATTATGCGACCAGTCTGTGGTCCAAATGATGTAAAATACTCTACTGAACCTTAAATAAGCTGTCACCTATCAAACATGGCCAGCAGTCGGTAAAATCTGGCCCTAGTTGTTATCTAATCCCGTATCTAGCGGCCATTTTGACCAGTCCAGTAGACATCAGAGATGATCACATGACCAGATTTTATTATCAATTGTCATGTGATTTGTTTTGTTTAAAGTATATTTACGGTTACACAGAAATGTTAAGTGCTATAATGAGGCTGAGGCTGAACATAAAAAACTTCTTGTCAAATGTAGCATACAAATCACAATTGGAACTTTCTTTCAGAAGCAATAAAATAAAAACTTTGTTCTTTGTTGTGAGATTCTGGTAACCTGGTTTATCAGCTTCCTGTCTTACACAGCCAATTTCTGTTGGTCTCTTAAATGACCACTTATTTGATACAGATTTGACTGTATTAAAAAAATTATGTACTTAAATTTGAATGCAATTGATGAATTTTATCAAATGTGCAGTGCTGCCAATGTTTCATAATATTTCATTTATACGTACTGAAAGTTTGAACTGGTCTGTCTGACTGGTCATCTTTCTTGCTGTACTCACCTGCATTCATTGAATCACATGTTTGCTTTAAGGAATGTCTCAGATGCTGTTCTGTGTAGGAGTTATGGCCCTTAGTTCCTGGTAATGCTTATTATTGCGTTTTCTCTTTATTGGTACTTAAGATGTTTCTCTAGTGACATAAAAAACTAGGTTTGTGTTATTGACCAGCTCCGTAAAGTTGGTGGGGTAATACAAACATGTTCCAATATGCATTTATCCAGTCATCAATCTAGATCTGTGCATGTACAGTCTTTAATTTCTGTAGCAATTATCTTAAAAAACTTGCAACATGAGTCATGACACTTTCGAGTCGTGTCATTAACTTAAAATCTTACAAAATGTTCAGTTATTAGGGAAACTGTATTCAGTATCCCTATTCACAAAGCAAGTTCATAATTACAAAAAAAGAAAAAAAAAATATGCTTTAACTTGAACAAGAGGAGTAGGGGTAATTGAGGACTCGGTAACATTGTCTTGTTTATTTTTGAAACAACTATTTGGTTTACTTAAAATGTTCAAAAATTTGACCAAAGAGAGGCAATCCAATGTATTGTATTTTTTTTCCAAGTTTAAAGGTCAACTGAAAAGGACATGTGGCCTTATATATATCTTTTGTAAGTAAATTAATTACAAATATGTCATTCAAAAAAGTCTTAGAAACGGTTACCAGTATGTTTCCTGAGTTTATTATATAGATTTGGCTGGACATTTCATACCTGAAAATGTTACAGCAGCATGCTTTTAAAGTTTTCTTTTGTGAATATAAATATATGTAAACTTGCAAATTAACAAATATACACACACACACACACACACACACACACAAAAAAAAAAATATAATACCATATCAAGAGGAGGGAAAACCTAAGAACTTGAAGAATAATATTCTATCAACGTTTATTCCAATAGCTTATACGTACATGTATCGTCAGTTAAAATCAAAGATTTTATTTTAGGTCACTTCTTTTTACTGAAGTTCATAGATTAGTAAAATGTGCATAAGCTAAATTGATATGCTGTATGGTATTTTCAAGACCTAGTTTGTACATGTACAGATTTAAGATCTGAGTGTCAAGTAATGAGGTCAAAGCTCAATTAATGTTTTTGACATGGTTGGGAAAAAATTGTTAAATTTGCACAGGAAAATAAAATGTTATGAGTTAATGTTAGTTTAGTTCAGACATGTTATAATCAGTTTCCAGAATATGGTCAATATACAGTTTATCATATTCATCATTAATTATTGTTGTTATCGGAAATTAGGTGTCATAATCAATACATGTCACTACAAGTGTATAATTTTTAGTGTGCTGTATTGATTTCCGAATATCCTTCCATGCCGTGTCCTATGGCGTCCTATCTAAACCCCTGTCTACTTGTTATCTGACCTTTGTCATTGATTTTGTGTGCTGTCAGTAAGAAATATTAGCATTGATATTTAATGTTTTTCCTCGTATAATATCTATCAATCATAAAAGGTCAATAAAAAACAACCTTCTCAGGTACAATGTAGCTAGCAATTCTCTGCTGATTGCAATTGAAAATGTCAAAAATTTCAACTTGTTGTCAAAGTTTGGTTAATAATCAGATTCCCCGCTCACAGTTAGTCGTTTGATGAATGTCGAATTTCTCTATAGATAAAAAATTGGTATATACCCAGATCTTTGCCAGTAAAACTAAAATGTTAACAAAAAAGTGCATGCCAGCACAATTTAAAAGCAGTATAATAATTCATACATGTTGGTGGTCAGAATTATATTTGAATATCTAACTTGATATAACATTGCACACCTGAGACCTGAAATGACAATGTGTGGCATGTCGTGATTTCTACGCCTGATTGGTGTTGAATACCTGTGAAGTTAAGTCGTTGAATGGCTTTTATGATTTATCCTGCCTAGCTACTTACATATCTTAAACGGCATGTGGTCACACGTCAAGATACGACCCCATAGAGTTCATTCCAATACAAAGACTAAATTAGCATTATGCTAATATTCCAGGTCATTAAAATTTGTATATATGAGTTCTATAGCCAATACATACCTTTAACCATTTAATGTTATCCACTAATATAACTTAGACGGCACAAAGAACTTTGAGTAGAAGAATGTATCAGAGTGTAAATACACACAGGTATAGAGGGCGGATTATCAAAGGGTGTATAATAGTTGGATCTCTGTTTTAGGAACTGTGGCGTCCGTTATATCACGTTGTTCTGAAAAATATCGGAAGATATTTAACTCAGGATATTTAACTTTGTCAAACACCTGAGAAGTCCTTCCTGGCTTTAAGGTCTAGGGTCTGCCCCTGAAGGAGCCAGCGCGGTACCCCTGAAGTGTGCGATACCGCCGAGGAGTGTTGTGTTTTGTTTAAATGCCGATGATTACCCAGCACTCTTCACACCGTTTTATAGATTACAGCTGCGTTTAAACATCAAAGTTATATTGATTTATAGATTGACAGGACATTCACTGGTACCGCATTTTGTGAGAGAAAGGTTGTCACATTTTATAGTGTGTGCAGTGTACATGTGTTGACACGGGGAGAGAGTTGGTCTCCAGTCCAACTTATGGATGGTTAGCTGTTCTTCTTCTCAGATGTCTTATGTGAAACTAGTTTACAGCTTCATTATAAAACCTTGACCTTTAAATCACTCAATGTAAAACTGTGATAGTGGTGTTTTCAGTAACAATATTTCATTTGTCATGGTGCATAACAACGAAGGCAACGTGACAAAATCTGTGAAATGTGAAAAAAGAAAGTGGGCAACAGTAAGTGCTGTGAGGTACTTATTAATGGATCCTAACCATTTCTGTGAGTGAACAGTGCTCACTTACTCGAAGTGACAGTGGTTATCAGTGAGGAAACATGGAGCTGTCACCAGATCTGGAGGTTCAGAGTCTTAACCAAGACCTGGACGAGGATATACAAGTAGGTACCACATACATACCCAGACCTGGACTGGGACACACAAGTACGTACCACATACATACCCAGACCTGGACTGGGACACACAAGTAGGTACCATATACATACCCAGACTTGGACTGGGACACACAAGTAGGTACCACATACCCAGACCTGGACTGGGACACACAAGTACATACCACATACCCAGACCTGGACTGGGACACACAAGTAGGTACCATATACATACCCAGACCTGGACTGGGACACACAAGTAGGTACCATATACCCAGACCTGGACTGGGACACACAAGTACGTACCACATACATACCCAGACCTGGACTGGGACATACAAGTAGGTACCATATACATACCCAGACTTGGACTGGGACACACAAGTAGGTACCACATACCCAGACCTGGACTGGGACAAACAAGTACGTACCACATACCCAGACCTGGACTGGGACATACAAGTAGGTACCACATACATACCCAGACCTGGACTGGGACACACAAGTACGTACCACATACATACCCAGACCTGGACTGGGACATACAAGTACGAACCAGACCTGGACTGGGACACACAAGTAGGTACCACATGCATACCCAAACCTGGACTGGGACATACAAGCAGGTAATACATACATATCCAGACCTGGACTGGGACATACAAGCAGGTAACACATACATACCCAGACCTGGACTGGGACATACAAGTAGGTACCACATACATACCCAGACCTGGACTGGGACACACAAGTAGGTACCACATACCCAGACCTGGACTGAGACACACAAGTAGGTACAACATACCCAGACCTGGACTGGGACACACAAGTAGGTACCACATACCCCGACCTGGACTGGGACACACAAGTAGGTACCACATACATACCCAGACCTGGACTGGGACACACAAGTAGGTACCACATACCCAGACCTGGACTGGGACATACAAGTAGGTACCACATACACATACCTGGACTGGGACACACTTGTACGTACCACATACCCAGACCTGGACTGGGACACACAAGTAGGTACCACATACCCAGACCTGGACTGGGACACACAAGTAGGTACCACATACAGACCTGGACTGGGACACACAAGTAGGTACCACATACCCAGACCTGGACTGGGACACACAAGTAGGTACCATATACATACCCAGACCTGGACTGGGACACACAAGTAGGTACCACATACCCAGACCTGGATTGGGACACACAAGTACGTACCATATACCCAGACCTGGACTGGGACACACAAGTATGTACCACATACCCAGACCTGGACTGGGACACACAAGTAGGTACCATATACATACCCAGACTTGGACTGGGACACACAAGTAGGTACCACATACCCAGACCTGGACTGGGACACACAAGTACGTACCACATACCTAGACCTGGACTGGGACACACAAGAAGGTACCACATACCAAGACCTGGACTGGGACATACAAGTATGTACCACATACATACCCAGACCTGGACTGGGACACACAAGTAGGTACCACATACATACCCAGACCTGGACTGGGACATACAAGCAGGTAACACATACATACCCAGACCTGGACTGGGACATACAAGTATGTACCACATACATACCCAGACCTGGACTGGGACACACAAGTAGGTACCACATACATACCCAGACCTGGACTGGGACACACAAGTAGGTACCACATACATACCCAGACCTGGACTGGGACACACAAGTACGTACCACATACCCAGACCTGGACTGGGACACACAAGTACGTACCACATACCCAGACCTGGACTGGGACACACAAGTAGGTACCACATACCCAGACCTGGACTGGGACTCACTAGTAGGTACCACATATCCAGACCTGGACTGGGACACACAAGTAGGTACCATATACATACCTAGACCTGGACTGGGACACGCATGTAAGGTACCACATACCCAGACCTGGACTGGGACACACAAGTAGGCACCACATACCCAGACCTGGACTGGGACACACAAGTACGTACCACAAACCCAGACCTGTACTGGGACACACAAGTAGGTACCACATACATACCCAGACCTGGACTGGGACACACAAGTACCTACCACATACCCAAACCTGTACTGGGACACACAAGTGGGTACCACATACATACCTAGACCTGGACTGGGGCACACAAGTACGTACCAGACCTGGACTGGAACACACAAGTAGGTACCATATACATACCTGGACTGGGACACACAAGTAGGTACCACTTACTCAGACCTGGACTGGGACATGCATGTAAGGTACCACATATCCAGACCTGGACTGGGACACACAAGTAGAAACCATATACATACCCAGACTTGGACTGGGACACACAAGTACATACCACATACCCAGACCTGGACTGGGACACACAAGTAGGTACCATATACATACCCAGACCTGGACTGGGACACACAAGTACGTACCATATACCCAGACCTGGACTGGGACACACAAGTAGGTACCACATACCCAGACCTGGACTGGGACACACAAGTACGTACCATATACATACCTGGACTGGGACACACAAGTAGGTGCCACATACTCAGACCTGGACTGGGACATGCATGTAAGGTACCACATACCCAGACCTGGACTGGGACACACAAGTAGGTACCATATACATACCCAGACTTGGACTGGGACACACAAGTACGTACCACATACCCAGACCTGGACTGGGACACACAAGTAGGTACCACATACCCAGACCTGGACTGGGACACACAAGTAGGTACCACATACATACCCAGACCTGGACTGGGACACACAAGTACGTACCATATACCCAGACCTGGACTGGGACACACAAGTAGGTACCACATAGCCAGACCTGGACTGGGACACACAAGTAGGTACCACATACATACCCAGACCTGGACTGGGACACACAAGTAGGTACCACATACCCAGACCTTGACTGGGACACACAAGTAGGTACCATATACATACCCAGACTTGGACTGGGACACACAAGTACGTACCATATACCCAGACCTGGACTGGGACACACAAGAAGGTACCACATACCCAGACCTGGACTGGGACACACAAGTAGGTACCACATACATACCCAGACCTGGACTGGGACACACAAGTAGGTACCACATACCCAGACCTGGACTGGGACACACAAGTAAGTACGTACCATATACCCAGACCTGGACTGGGACACACAAGTAGGTACCACATACCCAGACCTGGACTGGGACACACAAGTAGGTACCACATACCCAGACCTGGACTGGGACACACAAGTAGGTACCACATACTCAGACCTGGACTGGGACACACAAGTAGGTACCACATACCCAGACCTGGACTGGGACGCACAAGTAGGTACCACATACATACCCAGACCTGGACTGGGACACACAAGTAGGTACCACATACATACCCAGACCTGGACTGGGACACACAAGTAGGTACCACATACATACCCAGACCTGGACTGGGACACACAAGTAGGTACCACATACATACCCAGACCTGGACTGGGACACACAAGTAGGTACCACATACATACCCAGACCTGGACTGGGACACACAAGTAGGTACCACATACCCAGACCTGGACTGGGACACACAAGTAAGTACGTACCATATACCCAGACCTGGACTGGGACACACAAGTAGGTACCACATACCCAGACCTGGACTGGGACACACAAGTAGGTACCACATACATACCCAGACCTGGACTGGGACACACAAGTACGTACCACATACCCAGACCTTGACTGGGACACACAAGTAGGTACCATATACATACCCAGACTTGGACTGGGACACACAAGTACGTACCATATACCCAGACCTGGACTGGGACACACAAGTAGGTACCACATACCCAGACCTGGACTGGGACACACAAGTAGGTACCACATACATACCCAGACCTGGACTGGGACACACAAGTAGGCACCACATACCCAGACCTGGACTGGGACACACAAGTAAGTACGTACCATATACCCAGACCTGGACTGGGACACACAAGTAGGTACCACATACCCAGACCTGGACTGGGACACACAAGTAGGTACCACATACCCAGACCTGAACTGGGACACACAAGTAGGTACCACATACTCAGACCTGGACTGGGACACACAAGTAGGTACCACATACCCAGACCTGGACTGGGACGCACAAGTAGGTACCACATACATACCCAGACCTGGACTGGGACACACAAGTAGGTACCACATACATACCCAGACCTGGACTGGGACACACAAGTAGGTACCACATACATACCCAGACCTGGACTGGGACACACAAGTAGGTACCACATACACACAAACAGACCTGGACTGTGTTATCTTACATTATAAGTTTGTTGGTACCACATATAGGACAGTTAGGACCCAACCTTAATGGCTTGAGCATCCAAGGACACATACTAAATATATATTATATTAAGGTACCATGCATGTATGGTATAAAAATAATGTTTGATGTGGACCTTAGTGTAAATCATGTCGGAAGTTTAACTAAAGACTGTTAAGATGTGTATTGGTTTACATAATTTGCCTGTACCTGAAGTACTGTGTTATGTTGGGTTCTAATAAACATTTGGGAGAAAACCCAAGCCTAATCTTAAAACAGATCTCTGGAGCCAAAGGAATAACATAGCTATAGGACATTTAATACTGAATCCTGTCAGACGACCAAATAGTGACAAATCTTAATGTTTGTTTCATTATTTATATGCAACCTGAGATTTACCTATAAATTACTGTCAACAGTATATGCATGTATAATATGTTTGTGCACCTACAAAAGTCTTTTTTAACGGTTTGAATATTGAATTGATTATACATACTTTGGAAGGAAACAATGTACATTTTGATATATCTTTTGCCATTTTTATCAAGAAAGGTTAACAATTGCAAGAACTGTAACAAGTATACTGACACTGCATGTACTTTAATACATAAATATGTAGCTGATTGCACAATGAATTGTAGTTGGATTATGGCATGTATAGATGTACAATTTTATCATGCATTACCCGATTATTGCAACATATCACAGCTGCACTATTATGACGTTATCTAACATACAAACTGTACTATGTACTGTTTTATATATCTTACATTGAATATGAAATGGGTGTCCCTTAAGTCCCTGTCACACTTAACCGGATTGGGCCTCCAAATGTGAAACGGATGCCTTTTTAGGTCACCTGAGACGAAGTCTCAAGTGACCTATTCTAATCGCCTTTTGTCCGTCGTCGTCCGTCGTCCGTCGTGCGTCGTGCGTCCGTAAACTTTTTACATTTTCGACTTCTTCTCCAAAACCGCTGAACCAAATTCAATGAAATTTTACAGGAAGCTTCCATGGCTGAGGGTGAACCAAAATTGTGAATTATATGGTCCCCACCCCCCAGGGGCATGCGGGGCGGGGCCAAAAAGGGTCAAATTGACTAAAACTTCAAAAATCTTCTCCTCTACTCTCAGATATGGTAGAATCAAATACTCTTCATAGATGGAAGGGTCTTAAGGTGCTTTACCAAAATTGTGAATTTCATGACCCTGGGGTCTCATGTTTGCCCCTGGGGAGGGGGTAAACTTTACTATAGTTTATATAGGGAAATCACATTTTTGACTATTATTTGTTGGATTTGTATTGGAATTCATTCTTACTTGTATCAAATTATCAGCATGGGATGACACTTTGATGGTATGTGCATGTTGGCCCTAGTTGACCCCCAGGGGCTGGAGGGCGGGGCCAAAAAGGGTCAAATTGACAAAAATTTCAAAAATCTTCTACTCTCAGATATGGCAGAATCAAATACTCTTCATAGATGGAAGGGTCTTAAGGTTCTTTACCAAAATTGTGAATTTCATGACCCTGGGGTCTCATGTTTGCCCCTGGGAAGGGGGTAAACTTTACTATAGTTTATATAGGGAAATCACATTTTTGACTATTTTTTGTTAGATTTGTATTGGAATTCATTCTAACTTGTATCAAATTATCAGCATGGGATGACACTTTGATGGTATGTGCATGTTGGCCCTAGTTGACCCCCAGGGGCTGGTGGGCGGGGCCAAAAAGGGTCAAATTGACAAACATTTCAAAAATCTTCTTCTCTACTCTTAGATATGGCAGAATCAAATACTCTTCATAGATGGAAGGGTCTTAAGGTGCTTTACCAAAATTGTGAATTTCATGACCCTGGGGTCTCATGTTTGCCCCTGGGAAGGGGGTAAACTTTACTATAGTTTATATAGGGAAATCACATTTTTGACTATTTTTTGTTAGATTTGTATTGGAATTCATTCTAACTTGTATCAAATTATCAGCATGGGATGACACTTTGATGGTATGTGCATGTTGGCCCTAGTTGACCCCCAGGGGCTGGTGGGCGGGGCCAAAAAGGGTCAAATTGACAAACATTTCAAAAATCTTCTTCTCTACTCTTAGATATGGCAGAATCAAATACTCTTCATAGATGGAAGGGTCTTAAGGTGCTTTACCAAAATTGTGAATTTTATGACCCTTGGGTCTCATGTTTGCCCCTGGGGAGGGCGTAAACTTTACTATAGTTTATATAGGGAAATCACATTTTTGACTATTATTTGTTGGATTTGTATTGGAATTCATTCTAACTTGTATCAAATTATCAGCATGGGATGACACTTTGATGGTATGTACATGTTGGCCCTAGTTGACCCCCAGGGGCTGGAGGGCGGGGCCAAAAAGGGTCAAATTGACAAAAATTTCAAAAATTTTCTTCTCTTCTCCCAGATATGCTGGAATTAAATACTCTTCATAGATGGATTGGTTTTAAGGTTCTTTACCAAAATTGTGAATTTCATGACTCTGGGGTCTTGCATCTCCCCCTGTGGAGGGGGTTAAGTTTACTATAGTATATTGGCAGAAAAAAACATTTTTTTGCATTATTTGTTTAATTGCCATAAGAAATGATGCAAATTTGGTTGAAATTATCAATATGACATGACTTTTGAGTAGTACGCACATATTGACACTGACTGACCCCCAGGTGCCTGAGGGGTGGGGCCTAAAAGGGTCAAATTGACATAATTTCAAAAATTCATTTTTTCCACTCCCAGATATGCTACAATGTATTGTTATAAATATTCATCTCAACATTCCCATATTTCTCTTTCATATCAAAAATCAGGTGACCGTTAAGGCCCATGGGCCTCTTGTTTGTTTATTTGGCGTCGGTATATGTTTGTCAATTTCCGTTTAATATCAGTTTTAGTAAGGCAATGTACAGTATGAGGTTTGAGTTTCATAGACACAAGAAATCTCAAGTTATTTGACAAAATTTGTATTCAGACATGGTTCCATTTTAGATAGTAGTTATGTTGAACTTTGACCTTCAAATCTGGAGAGAAATCCCAAGCAATATGGCGCTTGGTAAGGAAGCTCTGTATGAGTTCTATAAGCCTAAAAGGACTCAAGTTGTGGCATGCAAACCTTTGTTCAAATATGCGTTATATTTATAGTAACAGTGACCTTGATCTTTGACCTTCGTATCTGAAGTGCAATTCCAAATAGGGCTTTCAGTAAGGAAGTATTACAATGCTCGAGTTGGAAGGAGATTACCTCTATCATGGATTTTTGGGTCAAAAGATTGAAGGTCATAGGATGCAATGCAGTAACCTATACAGTAGGTTTCTGCCAAACAAAAGTGTGCGCCAAGATGTTACCAACAGTCCCTCACTGTGTCAAACTATACATCTGATTTAAAGGTCAAACTCATATTTTACATTTTTATCTCGGTGCTATCAGATCAAATGTAAAAAAGTGTTGAGGTCAAATTTTACATCTTTAAACTGCTAAAACACTAGGGTCAGATATGGTAGTACTAGTGGGCCCTTCCTGACATATGTCTGTGTTCTAGTTTTGCTTAAGCTTTGTATATATATGATGACATTGAAAACGCTATCCAAGCATCATTTCCAGCTGTAGGAATCAGTTTATAATTAACAGGACTTCCGGTCATAATGTGGTCAAAATTTGAAAATAATTTCTGAAAGATTTTGTCTGGATAAAAACTTTCAGGCTGTTAAATGGGATCGAGACACATATTTTTCTTCACTAAAGCAAATCTCCACTTATACATAAATATTCTAACACTCTAAATATAATTCTGGTAACATGGTGTAATGATTGCATTGAAAGTTGATTATGTTTGTCTATGTACAGTATGACTTAATATAAGTACATGTTCATGATAAAGAATCAGGGCCTTAAATGGCTTATAAATATTAACAGGATTTAAAGTGATTTGTTAAAGATGCTTGCACCACAGGAAACCATAATCTTTGGATATAAAATAAAGAAACAACATGTAAACAACTTCTTTAGTTTTAGGCCATCTTAAATTATTCCCCTTGACTCCCATTCAGATGTCACTTGAGTGGGCTATAATATGTAGGTGAGGGAGCTCGAGGAGCATAAATCTTTGACAAAGATTTCTTTTTTTCTGAATTAAATTGGTGTTTGATTGACACAATTTTGATCTGTATTTTCGAAATGGTTATTTCTTTGTTGATATATAGGTTATATATTCATCAATTGATTTCTATTAATTAGTATCAGACTGTGATCAGTGGGTGTTAATATTGCAGTCCTCATGGAATCCACTTGTCAGCAGATCTTGTGTGACATTATGTACACTAATGTGCCACAAGAACCCAATCACAATAGACCCATTATCTCAGCATTATATCTAATATTGTAGGTATACTGTTACACCTAGCGGAATCTCTGGAATGGCTTAAATCAAAACAAGTGTTGTAGATATCCTCAAATACTACCTAGTAAAATAATGTATAGGATATTGGTGTTCTCAGACTCTGACGAACGAAGGAAAAACCAATACGATTAATTAACAACCAATTAACACATGTTTAGTGTACCAGTCCATATCTGAAAAAAACAAGCGTAAATATTCTGTATTGAAAAAGGATATATTTTGAAAAACTGGCAATAATAATATATATATGAGTACATGTTGATTATTTCTATATTCATTCAATACTGAAATTTATTCTTTTGTCAAATGTGATCATTTCGTTTGGTTAACCAGATAAAAAGGGTCTAATGATACCATACATACTGGTACTATAATTCTCATCAACTTTTTTATTTGATTTATTGAGTTGCCAAGCATCACATCAACAACGAAAGACACCCGAGAGCATTATTATAAACCTCCAAATATAATGTGTGCATGCAAGCTGGATGTTGGTATATTTGTGTCCTATCAGGGTATCGAACCCCGGCAGCATCGGTGAAAGGCAATGCAAGTGTGCTGGTCCACTAGTTCGCCACCCGACTACCCAAGTAATTTTTTCACTTGAGGGAATGTACATATTATGTTTTTCACTAATTAAGGCCTGAAGCAAAGTATATTGGCAAAATGAGCTTGGAATTAGAAATTAGAAATGAGAGGAAATATCAGGATTTCAAATGTTGCAATGGGTACAGCAATTTGTTTTGTTTTATTTTGTGTCTAAAGGTTACAAGAGAGCAAGAAGCAAACCCTAAAATTCTATAGGAATTAGGTTAAACATGTGCAGCTTCCTAAAAATCAAACATTTCATAGTTTACAGTACGTATATAATTTTCCTAAATCGGCCGCTTACAGAGGTAACTGACATCAAATTAAGAAAAATATCACTTTCAGGTCGCCAACATATTAAATCATCAGGTGAACTGATTAATCATACTGGTAAATATATAGCACATTTTCCAAATCAAATAACACATTATTTAACAGGAATATATTATTGTTGAATGCATCCAATATACTAATATGCTACATATTTAAACAGTTATCTACTCATGTATAGTGCAGTCTATATATATAAAGTGACCTAGTCTCAATGAACCATTTCAGTTATAACTATGAATTTTGTGCTTTAGAAAACAATTTACGTCAGACAAAGCATGCAATAATACTCTACGTTACCTTATTAAACCTAGGATACAATCCCAAGATAAACTACAGTCTCCAATTGTACACAATTCCTGCATGCTTTCCATCATGTCAGCCATCTTTGTCAGTTGGGGAAAATGGAGGGAATTTACATCTACAGGATATTCATCCAAAAGCCCCAAATTCCTTCTCAACTTAAAATGACGCCTCAGTTTCCGCCTCACCCTTTAAAATGACGCCCGTAAAAAATTCATAGTGGAGTTGTAATGTGGCAGGATTTTTTCTTAAATTACGTGTCCTGCTACATTACGACAGTAATTTTGATTTTCCATGCGGAATCCATCTACTTTCCGCCTGTTTTACGGGCGTAATACGCCTTAACTTTTCATACAGGTTGTCTTATACACTTACAGTAATGGAAACTGGTTAGGATAAGAAAATGACTATCAAGTTTCTTTTTCTTCTAGAAAGTTTCTTCGTAAGAAAACATTTGCAAAATTATTGTGACCAGCTGGATGCATGACATTTAGGAAAACCCTGCTATAGAACTGATTGTACGTTAGGGATACCGTTACATCTTTATTGTTTAGCATTCATGTACAGCGATGATTGTTCTGTGGATAAATGCTGCAAGATATGGAATATGTACCAGGGGGAGGTAAGCCCTGTAGATAGCTTAAGTTTCCTGTTGGGTTTATAATACAGGTTGACTTCAGAGATACATTGTAATACTTATAGCACCAACGACAGATTCTTGTTTATAAAGATTGATCTCCAAGCCACAATCATTTTAATAGTCGTCAGTTGATTCCTCAGCTATTCTTTTCTATATCCCAAACATATTTATTATATTGTCAAATTATACCAATGAATATAATCAAATAAAACTGATTCCTATGAGATTAATTTCTGACAGTTTAAGTAAACAGTCCTGAGAAGGTCAGGCAACTTATAATACTGTATTTAACTGGCAATATTCCATTGTGTATTAATCAATCCACCAATAACAGTATAGTTTTGTCCTTATATCCTGTTATAAGCCCAGCTAGTCCTGCTTGTGACTTTCAGTATATACATTGTTATTACAGTAGTGGTCTCCAATTAATATCATCCCTGTTAATATGACATTCCTCTTTATATCATGTTTTTCCCAAGCACCATTTTTCAAAATGTTGCATAGAAAATAAAAAATAACCCCAAAAATGATTTATAATTGAAATAATGTTATCTATATATTGAAACATCTCCATATTATGTACATTTTGAATAGCTTACTTTTGGTTATGGAGATTGGAAATGAACTAGATTTAGTGGAAAAACATGCTTCTTTTAATGTCACATTCCTGTTAATATCATGTTTTTGTCTGTCACAAATGCAACATGATATAAAGAGAAGTGCACTATAATAGACTATTATTGTTGGTCTCCTGGACTTATATTGCAGGATAGAGGGTAGATATATGATTAATGTAGGGGATTGTTTTTGTTACAATATTAAATTGTTTATAAATTTTGGTATTAAAGGGGCATCCCGGGGAAGTCTACAATGAATTTATTGAATGAACATGCTGTCTGCACTACCAGATGCATTTTCCTGTTATTTCAATATTCAAAGTCCTCTCAAAATGTGTTTATTAGCCACTTGCAAAATTGCATTTCTCGGGAAAGCCCGATAAAAATAGCGATGATCACGCGTCAATCACGTGACTATTTTGTCGCATGTCGACGAAGGGGCCCAACGGGAAAGGACGCGTAATGTATAGGTCCGATGATGAACCAGACACAAAGTCCGTGTATCAATTTATTGAATCATGTTCACATTAATAATCAGACGTTAATTACACACGATATTCATATGAAGAAATTTATGTCGGCATCTCTGCATCATTTATCGACATCAGTACCTGACTGAGACCGTTAGCCATGCATTGTCAGAAACCAATACGACACTGCACTATCTTACATTGTACGTTTAACAGTGTCATGTGGGTTTCCGACGATGACAACCATAGGGCAAACCTTAATTTCTGTAAAAAGTTATCTTCACGAATCCTCATTTAGAACCATTTCACAAAAGGTGTGCATGCATTGAAAAGTGCAAAAATAAAATGAAATGATTCGGATTTTTTTTTATACAACTCGATGTCTTGAAGATTTTTTTTCAGACTTTCTATATATTCATCTAAAATCTATCCAACTTTCAGCGTCAACATACTTTAACACTTACAATTATATATGTATCACGGAAGTCCGTGCACTCATACGACGCACCACGCACTAAACATGTAGAATACATGTATAATATATATATCAAATTTGGAACTTGTCGAAAAGATAATTGTCCAATACTTAATCCATTTATATATGTTATGATTCATTTTACTTTTTTTTTATGTAAATTTAAAGGTTCGTTAACATTTTCAACACAACTGCAGACATGGGACATACATGTATATGATTTTTTTTATGAATTAATGACTTCACTTATATAATGCATATATTTTGATTCATATCAAATTTAATACCGGGGTCCAAACCCGATAATATTTGTACAATCCGTATTTTATAGATCAGGTATGACAAGAATTTTTTATCCGCACATGATGACATAAATTTATTCATTTTGTCCAAATTGAATCTGTATACATTACACTCAATCGCCCGGGATACCGGCGTTTTATAACGTAACTCCCCCGCCCCCCCCCCCCCCCCATACGGTTTTTCTTGTATGTGAAAAGGTCTTTCTCTTCAACAATATAATTCAATAATGTCGTTTTACTGGAATATTATAAAGGGAATATTACAATACACGCTTTCAAGTTTTACACACGCATTTCATGTAACAGAGGAATGAAAGAGTTATCCCTTGGGAAGCCCCAAAACCAAATCAAAACTGTGTCACCGGCTATCCAGAAGAAAACTGTAACAATGCAAACAATTGGGCTGTTAGTCTCTCCCTTGAATACTTCCCATCCCTCATTATGCTTCCGTAATATAATCCTTACGTTAAAATTTGACCATTCGGCCACTTTTCGCTTGGTAGTTACATGTAGGTCACGCAGATCGCCATTTTTTGTTTACCGATTTAGCTTGTTATGCGCATGCGTTATTATATGTGATGCAAAAAAATTTGCATGTCCAAATCGTTGATCAACGAATAGTGATTCCCTTTTTTAATTATTAATCAAAATTTTTGAGAACATATTTCAGCGTAAATCGGCCATTAATTTTTCACAAGAGTATACATTTAATTCATATATACAATAATTCTAAATAAGCATAAAAAAATATAGTTTTAACGTGATGCCTCTTTAAATCAGCCTTAATGATTGTTCAACATGCAGTAAAGCTCATTTCAACAGTCAGAATTCTTAGAATTAAAGCCTATCATTCGAAATAATATTTACATTATTAATCCCTATGGGATTTAAGTTGACCAGCCTACCTCCGTTCTGAAGTATGGGTATATTGTCTTGATTAACTGTGTTAATTTGTTTCCTTTGTCAGTTCTAGGTCAGGTCGTGTACCACGGAGTCTTCGTCGTTATTAAATTGATTTCTGATAACATACCTGGTGTTATAGAATTGTCGTAGTTATCTAAAATCAAACTTGAATGTGTACAGTTTGCCACAAATATGTTGAAAATCTTATTGAATTATTTTAGGCTAATTATTAAATCATTGACCAATCATGTCTTATATACATTGAGGCATTGTGAAATATACTACACCCACTAATTATACTAGGTGTGCGTATTTTGATATTTCCAGTTGAATCTCGGACCGCCAGTTTGCAGGTACAATGATATTATGTACAATTCCCATTGACATTTTTAACTATAAAATCTAAAATACTTGATGGTTTTTGACAAAGACAGTCAAGAAAAAACATACAAAATAACACACACAATGAGTACAGAAATAAATATGCAAATATGCGTTAAATCTTTTATCAGGCGTAATTCCTTCATGATCAGGACATATTCAGAAACAATTCTCGATTGTAACACTCGTGGATTTTCAGATGTGATGGTGTATATGTATCATAGACTGGACAATTAAACAATACACTGTACTTAATAGGATCAAATTTCTAGATCATCCTGTTTATTTTATATGATAATTAATTGTTAATTTTGTTCCTGTAGGATGTTTTCAGTACAACAAACTAAACATCAACATGACCATGTGTAATATCAATTATAATCTTTCAATACAGTTAAGTGTAGTGCCAATGTAATTCTGATATCCATTCGTTGTAGGGTTTTGGTGATATATATATGCTCAGCTGTTCCCATTTAAAGTGTCCGTCTGACATTTGGCTACCCAACTAGCCCTCTTTGTCAGACCTTGGCGGGAGGTGGGGGGGGGGGGGGGGGGCGCAGTGGTGTGCTAGGTAACCTGGCGGGAGGGGGGGGGGCGCAGTGGTGTGCTAGGTAACCTGGCGGGAGGGGGGGGGGGCGCAGTGGTGACTGCTAGGTTACCTGGCTGTTGTAAGTTGGGAATTTCTCTTTTCTTCGGGAACTCCAGGCCATTTTAACACCAAACATAACTACCATTATACTTCCGATATGGTACGACGGGCGTATCATGCCTCCGCTAGTGGTGCTCTTGTTCAATTGATGTATTCAGCGCTACATTAATATAGATATATAGCTACAATAAATCTACAAGTGTAAAAAACATACCAAGGTATCTATAATTACAGATGAATTTGTCTGGACCTGAACTGTATTTGAGCCAATCTGAATTCCATAATGTATCAATTCATTGTTGGTTTCTGGAAGGTTTTCATTTTTGGTGGCTTGAAGGTTTTCATTGTTGGTGGCTGCAAGGTTTTCAATTTTGGTGACTGCAATTAGGTTTTCATTATTTGGTGGCTGCAAAGTTTTTGGACATAATGTCCTGTGCAGATCATTAACCAGGACCCTGATTCCTGACTCTCTCCTTGTTAGGTCTTTAGTTGTTATCATTAAAGACCTGAATCACTTTTGGAAGTCTTTCGATGTTTTTCAGAGTTTCAGTACGACCTTCTAATGTAACAGTGTGTTATTAGGGGTTTGTGTGGTAGTGATGTTTGTATGAAGGTGGCTGACAAACTTTCAGGTGTGTTTACAGATGCACTGGTACATGGAGGTGATATTATAATAGGGGTCATTAAAAATGTATCAAGTAATCGTTAATCAAAGTGTACACAAACAGGAATCAAATTACCTTCTGCAGGCTGAGACATCACTGGTGAAACAGGATCTGTCACTATTTATAGGTTATAGTTTGCCTCTATAATAACTTCACCATTATTTTTGACATTATGTACAACATGTGAAGGGTAGTTTAGCAATGACCTTACACCTGGGTAATAAAATCTGCTTTAGAACATCATACAAGTACAGTTATAGTGTAGTTTTTTATACATTCTTGTCTTCCCCGTGTATTCACATTTACCACCTGTACAATGCATCCTGGAACGTGGAATAATGTAGACCACACAAGATGTATGACAGAGGTGGATTTTCTCCAATTTAATGGATGAATTATATTTATTTAAATCTGAAATATTTTGAAAGAGAACATAATACTGAAGCATGCCTGTATTTTACATACTATTTACTTCTATTTTAATATCTAAATCAACAATTTATCACTTCAGCATTAGAAAAAATATTTTGCAATCAAGACCGAAGTTCTGTTATTAAAATGACTGTTAATATTTAAATTACAGGAAGATGGCTCAAGGTCTGTACGACGAAGCAGGGGAGATAACCCTCTACGTGAGTCTGCATCGTCTCTTTCCGAGGAAGAGAGGGAGATGTTTGAGGCAGAAGGTAAATACAACTCTTAACTTCAAAGCTAATTGTATATGCATGGCTTAATTGTTTTTCAATGTAATATGATTGAATTTTGAATTCATTGGTACCACAGAATCACCACATTTTATGAGTTACATTATATGACATTAATTTAATTGGACTTGGTGTGGCAGTATATGGAAATAAAAGGTATCCGATGATATCAAAATTAAAACTGGAGAAAAACAATTGATATGTCACTTAATTAACTTGAATTACCTTGTCAGATTCATTTTAAATGAAAAATCGGTATGATATTCTGTTGTAATTAAATCATTGATAAGAGAATCACTGAAGTTAGAATCCATAAAACAAAAGGAATGTGCATGCAATCGGCTGATTATATATATATATATATATAACTTCTACCATATTGTTAGCCTAGCTAGATGTTTGTCTTACCTGTTGATGTTTGTTACACAAAGACAACAGCTATAAACACAAACTGTGACTTAGTAGTTACTTATTATATACCTTTAATGCTGATATAATGTTAGCACCTTTTATATGACGTCTTTAGTGGATGGATGTTGATTTTTATGCTAATTAAGATTTTGCTGCATTTGTAGGTGAGTTGAATCTGAACATGTGTGAATTGGAACAGACCCAGGAACTGACAGAAGAGGACTATCTACGCAATATCTGGAAAACCCTGGGAGTGGGGCAGCGAGGGTACATAACTCTTTCTGACCTGTCAGCGGTGTGTGATCACATCGGCATGGATGAAATGGACGACGAGGTAAGAATTAATTTAACAATATATGTATTTCTTTTAATATCTCATTTATTACAATGTGTATTTAACTATACAAATATGTCAGAATATCCATTTCGGCCAGTGGGAAACCAAAATATCTTATGTCTAATTAAACTCAGCTTCAGTTGATGGTGATCAGTTGTCGTATAAAGGTATGAGATTAATTAGTTGTTAATCGTATTGAATACAATATGTAACATTTACAATTTTCTCTCTCTCCCCCCCCCCCCCCCCAGTCACCACAGGGTATAATTACTAATATCTGTATGTATGTTATTTATATAGGAACTACAGCAGCTATTTGACAAACTGGACTCGGATGCTGATGGGAAAGTAAGCTTCAATGAATTTCTACACGGCCTTCAGCACAGTGCCCCACCAGCCTGTCCCCCTACACCCCGTTCTCTCGGCACCCCTACGCCTCGGACACACTCCGCTCAGAAGAAAATCAAGGTGATGGCATCAGCGAGTGCGGAGGAGAGATTGACACCATCCATAGTGTTGGGGACTGGTGTCTCTGGTATCTTCACCACGCTGGACCCTACCAACACGGGGTGTGTAGGAGAAGTAGCACATCAGCTTCAATAACTCACACATTTGCAAAATCAACTTTTGTCTGTTTAAATACTTTCATAAAATTTTCTGTTCCTCTTTGAATATTTTTATGACTTTTTAATGTCATTTTATCTCATCTATAATTACTGTGATTTATTGGATTATATTAATCACATAATGTCGTATTAAAGCATTGTGCACCTTCCTTTGCTCAAACTTCTCTAGAAACACTAAGCTTCAAACATGACTTACAAGAGATTGAAGCAGACGACAAAAAAGGGACGTTAATTAATCCATGATATTGTCAATCTCAAAAGGAATATAATTATGTCCTGGTGAATGATTGTTGATATTTTGTTGTGTTATTAAGTCATGGCCTTTGGTTACAGGTTTTCTATGCCAGACAACATCATTGATTTGTGGGAAAAATACAATGTCACAAATGGAGCCGACATCCTCCTGGTATGTACCATCTAAACTAGACAGACATCCTCCTGGTATGTACTCTCTAAACTAGACAGACATCCTCCTGGTATGTACTCTCTAAACTAGACAGACATCCTCCTGGTATGTACCATCTAAACTAGACAGACATCCTCCTGGTATGTACTCTCTAAACTAGACAGACATCCTCCTGGTATGTACTCTCTAAACTAGACAGACATCCTCCTGGTATGTACCCTCTAAACTAGACAGACATCCTCCTGGTATGTACCATCTAAACTAGGCAGACATCCTCCTGGTATGTACCATCTAAACTAGACAGACATCCTCCTGGTATGTACTCTCTAAACTAGACAGATATCCTGCTGGTATGTACCCTCTAAACTAGACAGATATCCTCCTGGTATGTACTCTCTAAACTAGACAGACATCCTCCTGGTATGTACTCTCTAAACTAGACAGACATCCTCCTGGTATGTACCATCTAAACTAGACAGACATCCTCCTGGTATGTACCATCTAAACTAGACAGACATCCTCCTGGTATGTACTCTCTAAACTAGACAGATATCCTGCTGGTATGTACCCTCTAAACTAGACAGATATCCTCCTGGTATGTACTCTCTAAACTAGACAGACATCCTCCTGGTATGTACTCTCTAAACTAGACAGACATCCTCCTGGTATGTACTCTCTAAACTAGACAGACATCCTCCTGATATGTACTCTCTAAACTAGACAGACATCCTCCTGGTATGTACCCTCTAAACTAGACAGACATCCTCCTGGTATGTACTCTCTAAACTAGACAGACATCCTCCTGGTATGTACTCTCTAAACTAGACAGACATCCTCCTGGTATGTACTCTCTAAACTAGACAGACATCCTCCTGGTATGTACTCTCTAAACTAGACAGACATCCTCCTGGTATGTACCATCTAAACTAGACAGACATCCTCCTGGTATGTACCATCTAAACTAGACAGACATCCTCCTGGTATGTACCCTCTAAACTAGACAGATATCCTGCTGGTATGTACCCTCTAAACTAGACAGATATCCTCCTGGTATGTACTCTCTAAACTAGACAGACATCCTCCTGGTATGTACCCTCTAAACTAGACAGACATCCTCCTGGTATGTACTCTCTAAACTAGACAGACATCCTCCTGATATGTACTCTCTAAACTAGACAGACATCCTCCTGGTATGTACCCTCTAAACTAGACAGACATCCTCCTGGTATGTACTCTCTAAACTAGACAGACATCCTCCTGGTATGTACTCTCTAAACTAGACAGACATCCTCCTGGTATGTACTCTCTAAACTAGACAGACATCCTCCTGGTATGTACCATCTAAACTAGACAGATATCCTCCTGGTATGTACCCTCTAAACTAGACAGACATCCTCCTGGTATGTACTCTCTAAACTAGACAGACATCCTCCTGGTATGTACTCTCTAAACTAGACAGACATCCTCCTGGTATGTACCATCTAAACTAGACAGATATCCTCCTGGTATGTACCCTCTAAACTAGACAGACATCCTCCTGGTATGTACCCTCTAAACTAGACAGACATCCTCCTGGTATGTACTCTCTAAACTAGGCAGACATCCTCCTGGTATGTACCCTCTAAACTAGACAGACATCCTCCTAGTATGTACCCTCTAAACTAGGTAGACATCCTCCTGGTATGTACCCTCTAAACTAGACAGACATCCTGCTGGTATGTACTCTCTAAACTAGACAGACATCTTCCTGGTATGTACCCTCTAAACTAGGTAGACATCCTCCTGGTATGTACCCTCTAAACTAGACAGACATCCTCCTGGTATGTACCCTCTAAACTAGACAGACATCCTCCTGGTATGTACCCTCTAAACTAGACAGATATCCTGCTGGTATGTACCCTCTAAACTAGACAGACATCCTGCTGGTATGTACCCTCTAAACTATAGACAGACATCCTCCTGGTATGTACCCTCTAAACTAGACAGACATCCTCCTGGTATGTACCCTCTAAACTATAGACAGACATCCTCCTGGTATGTACCCTCTAAACTAGACAGACATCCTGCTGGTATGTACCCTCTAAACTAGACAGATATCCTCTTGGTATTTACCCTCTAAACTAGACAGACATCCTCCTGGTATGTACCCTCTAAACTAGACAGACATCCTCCTGGTATGTTGGTTTACCTTCTTATGGAGGCAGCTTAAATGATTTAAACAGAAATTTATTGTGTATGATCTGTTAAAAGTAAAACAAAAATTACAAATAAATATTTTAAAATTTTCAATATTCAATATTTACATTTTTTTTAGAATTGGAAACATTCAGTGTTACAGGAATTCTTTAACTATTTGTATAAGAACTAGCTATAGGTGTGTAAAGATAATGTACAAGCTAACTTAAAGTAAACACCCAACTGTATGTTAGAGAAGTATTAAGTAGACACACATATCCTTTGATATTTCAGGCGCTAGGATTTGACCTTAACACCAAGGTCAGTCTGTCAGAGCTGTCCTCCTACCTGGAACAAGAACTCATCAACAGTGATGACCAGAACGCTGTCTACCAGGCAGCCCTGTCCTCCTACCAACAGGAGATCCGACACCTCAAGTACTGCCTTCTCTGTAGATTCTACTTCTGTATTTGAAAAGTTCATGTCCATATAAAGAAAGCAAACTTTCAATCATAATATCTCATTAGAAGAAAAGGCCACATGTGATGACTTCGTCTTGAAATTGGTTACTGCAATTGTACATAACCATATTTGCGGTGATCTTATTTTAGTGAGTTTTGTGCTAAAAGCTGTTTGCTAAGTTATGATTGCACTAAAGAACTGTTTATATATACTGCTTTCTACAGCAGGTATATTGTTCATCAGTGAGCCATAATAAATCATCACTGCTTTCTGTTTTAATTAGATTTTTCCTAAAATTTGAGTGCATCAAAATAAGTACTTTTACAGTATCGTTAGAAAGCAGAGCTTAAAAATTACATACAATGTAGCTTATATTCAATCATTATGTGTAAAGTTATATCTAAAATAAGAGGCCATATAATGACTTTGTCATAGAATTGATAATATCAATCTTTATGTACTTTTTTCTACAATTCATCTGCCCAAATAAACATGTTTTGAGCCGACAAAGAAACAAATTTATCGTATAATATTTTGTTTTATTAAAACCTGTAGGTCAACACTGGAACAATTTAATTGGGAGACAGAGAAATTAAAACAAGACTTGTTAGAGGCCAATCTTAGAAACACTAAACTAGCCAAGGAAGTGGACGAACGCCACGCTCACATGGAACAGAGCACGGAGAGAAAGCTTCTGTAAGTCTACAGTCCTTGTCTGTAAATATAACATAGCAAATTTGTTAGTGTTGTGTTCCTCTTAGGTGTTTTTCATGGTGATTCGAGAGAATTAAAAGAAAAATGTCATCAATTTATATCTTAATGATCTCTATCCAGAAAAATTAGTGATCTATAATCAAATGACGACAGTAGAACAACAATACTCGATACCATAATCAAGCTGAGAATACTGCCAATATATGCTTCAACCTAAAATAAAACTGATCTTTGTATTAGTGTAGGAAACTGAATTATGACGTTTGCAAAATGATTTTTGATGCAGTATTCAGTAAAAGGGCTGTGTAATGTATGAATCAGGAAGATTCAGCATTTCAACCTAAATTGTTAAATTATCTACATTCAATTAATTTGTACCCATACCAAAATTTGCTAACAAGAAGCACATGAGCAGCATACGAGAAACTCACATGAGAACTAACGTCATTTTCTCATGTGCATTTTAACATGCAAATGAGGCTGAAAGCTCACGTGAAAAAAGCTCACGTGAGGAAAAAAGCTCATGTGAGGAAAAAGCTCACGTGAGGAAAAAGCTCACGTGAGGAAAAAGCTCACGTGAGGAAAAAAGCTCATGTGAGCAGAAAGCTCACGTGAAAAAAGTTCACATGAGGAAAATAAGCTCACATGTGCAATATTCAAAATAAAACAGCCCCTGACCCTCAGTAAATTTGAAAAATTGAAAACATTTTCATGTGATTCAAACTGTTCTATTGATTATACAACAGATTAGATGTACTTATATATATAAACATGTCATTAAAGGTTAGCTGAATCCTAAACAGCTTTAACTCATACAATTGTAGCTAAATAATATAGTTGTATGTGCCATTTCTGTTAGACTTTCAATCACTCTATGAAATTGAAGGTCAAGATTTTGGAAAGTCTTAATTTAACATACTGATTTATAATATTGATCTTGTTTCATAAACATTGTAATTAGACTTACCTTGCTAATACATGTACATGTAGAGTTGCAATTGCAGTACACTATAGCTATACCAAGTTTCTGTCAGTCAAATTCCTTCAGAACATATTGCATTTTAAATATTGGAATTATCAACTAGTTTGAAATCTGTGCTAATATATGGAAATTGGTTTTTACAATCATGCAAAACAAACTACATTACCTTATCAATCATATGTATACAGAAATAGTATCATGTGATATCACAGTTATCCATAAATTCCATTTAATCCTGGAGCCATGTGCAATGCAACAGCCTTGTGTCGGCCATTTTGCCAGATTCAAAAATGGCAGTTAAAGTTTGAGAGGGAAGTGGCAGATAAGTTGATGTAGGAATAGCTCACGTGAGCAGAGATTTCCTAACATGAGCTTATGTAAGAATATATTTCCTCATGTGAGGAAAATTTTGCACATGTGCAATTGAGGTGAGGAATTTCCTTGCTAACATGAACTACTCTAAAGCTCATGTGCTTAACTTAATTTGCATACTTTTCTAACATGTTTCTCGTGTGTTTCTCGTGTGCTGCTCATGAGTTTCTCGTGTGCTGCTCATGAGTTTCTCATGTGCATAGGTTAGGTTTTTCTGTACGGGTAAAAAAATAAAAATGATCATGTATGCAATAACCTGTACATATGTTGATCATTTGACACATTTTCTTATTCACCAATTTTACAATTTTACTTATAACCCATCTGTTTATCAAAGTTGTATTCAACAACTTCAAGTGTTAATTAAATTGTACTATAGAATCTATTGTTTGAAGGGAGATAACTCCTCATGCCTTACTTAGATCATTATGAGGCTAAGATCAAGAACATCTATTTCCCTTTAATGCATATCAGTAAGATACTAGTTGAGATTAAGAAAACGTACCTGTGAGTATACATTATGTAGATCATATTTCAGTCTGGCTTTGTAGATGGGCTTTAATGTTTAAAGGTTAAGGGATACTTTTTCTTTGTCATCTATACAATGGCCTTGGGTTAAATTGTCAGTTTTAATTGCATGCTTTAGGTCATAAATATTGATGGGTTTGTATTATGGTATGAACTATGGTAATTGATTATTTAAAATATGTCATATCAAATTATTACCTGATCAGGCATGCCACAGTCTTTTCCTTTCATTCTTTGAGAAACCCAAGGATTCCGTTTTCAACAAGACATGGTAGAACTTGTTGGAGTATATTGAGTTTTTCTGACGGCTAAACTGCGATACTCAAAGTAAATTTATGAACCACTTTAACTGACATTGTTTGCTAGGCATCTACTGCCACCTATATATAAAAATGTCGATTGACCAAGAGTCTCTTATCTTTAAAGGGCCAGGTATCAATATAGAATTATTACCGTACATACCTGGGGATGATGTATTGGTCCTCTATATAATGGGATTCTAATTGAAGTGAGTGTACAGTGTCTTACCTGTACAGGTATACAGGTAAACATAAACAAGGCCACGGAGGTAGATATTGACACAATAAACACACGTAGGATGGTTAGAGCTGTACGTCCTATAGAAGTGGGGTGACATTCTTAGGTGAGAATATTTGCATGTAGTTTGAATTCATTTAAATGATGTGAATTTTAAATATTTCTTGATTTGCATAGAGGAAAACCTGTTTAAATACAGTTTATAAACATGTTTATTTTAAATTGTTGCTCTAATGAAGTTATATTTTGATCAACTGACCTGAAATTTTCTCAATGAAATTTTAACCCAAATACTTGCTCTAATGAAGTTTTGACAATTATATATATACATTGTATCAGGTAATGAACTTGTGTTCCTAGGTTCTTTTGGGTTTAAATTTGTTTTGTCCTGACAATTTCCATAACTATGGATGTTCCTTTTAATTTTGTAATTTATTATGAATCATAAAATGATGTCTATAAGTTCATCTTAACTTCTAACTCTCAATTCACTCCATTAAGTTGATTTGCCTTAAACTGCATCCTTGACCGATTCTTCACTTACCAAGCTGGTATCTTTTGCTCCCTACCCTCTGAGATACAATAGGGCCTTTTATAAGAAGCACACCTTACAGATAAGGGGTGTGGGTACCAGGTGTCAATTTGCATGAATGTTTTCTTGGTTTATTTCTGGTAATATTGGTGTAGGTATACATGATTATTTTTTACCCTTTCTAATTGGCTAAAACTTGGTCATGTTGAGGTCACTATTTTGTGATATTGACCTGGTGTTCCTACTTTTAGAAACACTGAGTTAATATTGTGTTTATGATGTCATAAGCATTGTGACGTCATAGTACCCCTCTGTAAATTTCATGCTTTATCAAAATAGATATAATGTAATGTCAGTCTTTTGCAAAAAAGTTCCATATCTAATATTAAAATTAAGGACTTAATTGATGAGGTCAATATGGTGTTATACCGACCTACCAACCCGGTAGAATCTAATATTGACCAATATTTTGTTTTGTATCATTATAATATTTTATTGTTGTGATATTGTTTGAGAATTTGATTAAATGTTGTTGGAAAACATCATTCTCTTGTAGTCTGAATTTAGATAAAAAATATCAACTTATAATAAAACTATTACATGTATTGCCTTTCGAATTTCGGTCGATACATGGTTTTATCGAACTGAGAAAAAATATCAACCTCAGACTTTGTCTTCTAACCATGTATCGACCTCATCGAAAGGCTCTAATTGTATATCATATTTTCGAGTTTCATAATAATTATATAAATATGCTTATTGCAGAGCACTACTTCTTATTGACCCCCTGAGTTTTGTTTATGTTTGTGTATAATTCTGTTTTACTATAATGTTAAAATTTAAGTCATTTGTTTGTCCACCATAGTTATATATCAACATACAGTAGATAGAGAATGCTGGTACAAGTTCATACTAAACAAGTTGACTAACTAAATTAGATTTAGGTATGAGTAGGAATATCTTGACCCAGTCACTGTTAAGTAAATATATATTCAATGTTTATGAAGAGTTTACATATTTACTTCTACCCAGTAGTGTACACATATATATATACAGTCATCTACCAAGTACTGTACCTGCTTCTGTTGGAATACACCTGAATTGAGAAGACTATGGACACCTTGTTGTGGTAGTGTTATTGCTTGTACCTGTTGTGTTTCCCAAGATGTTATAAGTCATATGGTTGATTGACAGAACGGTCGAGAAGAAACATTAATGTACTATATGGTTGATTGACAGAACGGTGGAGAAGAAACATTAATGTACTATATGGTTGATTGACAGAACGGTGGAGAAGAAACATTAATGTACTATATGGTTGATTGACAGAACGGTGAAGAAGAAACATTAATATTCTATATGGTTGATTGACAGAACGGTGGAGAAGAAGTACCAGGAACAGGTGAAGATGTTACAAAGTGAACTGGAACAGGAAAGGGAGCAATACAGCACACAGGCTGTTACACAGAAAACTGTACTGGAAGGTGAAATGGAACAACTACGACAGGAAGACAGGAAGCTCAGAGAGAGCTTGGCGCAGGCTCAGAAGGTAGGGTGTTAAACAAGCTTAGAACAGACTCAAAAGGTAGGTTGTTAAACAAACTTAGAACAGACTCAGAAGGTAGGGTGTTAAACAAGCTTAGAACAGACTCAGAAGGTAAGGTGTTAGACAAGCTTAGAACAGACTCAGAATTATGGTAGGGTGTTAAACAAGCTTAGAACAGACTCAGAAGGTAGGGTGTTAAACAAATTTAGAACAGACTCAGAAGGTGGGGTGTTAAACAAACTTACAACAGACTCAGAAGGTAGGTTGTTAAACAAACTTACAACAGACTCAGAAGGTAGGTTGTTAAACAAGCTTAGAACAGACTCAGAAGGTAGGTTGTTAAACAAACTTACAACAGACTCAGAAGGTAGGGTGTTAAACAAATTTAGAACAGACTCAGAAGGTAGGGTGTTAAACAAATTTAGAACAGACTCAGAAGGTAGGTTATTAAACAAGCTTAGAACAGACTCAGAAGGTGGGGTGTTAAACAAGCTTAGAACAGACTCAGAAAGTAGGTTGTTAAACAAGCTTAGAACAGACTCAGAAGGTAGGGTGTTAAACAAATTTAGAACAGACTCAGAAGGTAGGGTGTTAAACAAATTTAGAACAGACTCAGAAGGTAAGGTGTTAGACAAGCTTAGAACAGACTCAGAATTATGGTAGGGTGTTAAACAAGCTTAGAACAGACTCAGAAGGTAGGGTGTTAAACAAATTTAGAACAGACTCAGAAGGTGGGGTGTTAAACAAACTTACAACAGACTCAGAAGGTAGGTTGTTAAACAAACTTACAACAGACTCAGAAGGTAGGTTGTTAAACAAGCTTAGAACAGACTCAGAAAGTAGGTTGTTAAACAAGCTTAGAACAGACTCAGAAGGTAGGGTGTTAAACAAATTTAGAACAGACTCAGAAGGTAGGGTGTTAAACAAATTTAGAACAGACTCAGAAGGTAGGGTGTTAAACAAGCTTAGAACAGACTCAGAAGGTACATGTAGGGTGTTAAACAAATTTAGAACAGACTCAGAAGGTAGGTTATTAAACAAGCTTAGAATAGACTCAGAAGGTAGGGTGTCATGGAGATAATAAGACCGACTTTTTTGATGAACAATGAAGTAAAGTTCACATGTTTCATTTCAGGAGATAGAGAGATTGGAGAGAGACCTGATCGACTCTGTAGAGAAACGGACAGATATTCAAAAACATAATTCTCGCCTTCAGAAGGAACTTCAGTCGGTGAATGACCTTCAAAGAAAGGTAAACTTTGGAAAAGTGGAATGTGGAATGAACTTAAATTTGATTCAACTTGTGTGTTTCTATGAATTCATATTGTGTACTGTATTAATATAACTAAGTATATAGCTTTGCTGGCAATTTTCTACGTAATGCAGATAACTGTAGTGTAAGTGAGTACATGTACATCTATTTCTGAAAATCTGAGGTCAATTTTTATTCAGGAAATGCTTCAAGAAATGGTTTAAATTCAAGATGTCTTGGTTATATATTAATTTGACCTCCTACAGTTGGATGAGTTTGAGTCCATCGGTGTGCTTTCTCCAGATGAAAAGAAAGTGACAGAAGAAAAAATAGAGAGAGTAAAAAGTGAAAATAAGGTATTTATAAATATTGCGTAAAACATATTGAGGTGTTACATTTTCTGAACATTGAAAAAACAATTCTGTTTAGGATATAAAAATTTCTTCAATTGAATAAAAATCAGAAATGTGTATTAATGTATTACAATATTGGAATCATTTGACTTTATTACATGTATTTAAGTTTTATGCTATCGATCTATTTGATTTTGTCTGACAAATTAAATTTTTTTGGAAATTGAAAAAATTGGATGATATCATGTCTTATTGAACTGTAGGATTTGAAAGATCGCAATGATGAACTAACAGCAGAGTTAGAGACAATAAAGCAGCAATTTCCAACACTGAAGAAAAAGGAGGGCAGTGTCGGTCGCTCTCCGAGAGGGTTTGGATCCCGCATCCCAGTTAGGGAGGGATCACTACTCTCTGACTACATCAAGGCAGGACGCAGGGGCATCAGGTCATCTCTGTCCTCAGGTAGGTCACCCAAGTTTGGATGCAGGGGCATCAGGTCATCTCTGTCCTCAGGTAGGTCACCCAAGTTTGGATGCAGGGGCATCATGTCATCTCTGTCCTCAGGTAGGTCACACAAGGCAGGACGCAGGGGTGTCAGGTCATCTCTGTCCTCAGGTAGGTCACACAAGGCAAGAAGCAGGGGTATCAGGTCATCTCTGTCCTCAGGTAGGTCATACAAGGTAGGATGCAGAGGTGACAGGTAATCTCTGTCCTCAGGTAGGTCACACAGGGTAGGACGCAGGGGTATCAGGTCATCTCTGTCCTCAGGTAGGTCACACAAGGTAGGATGCAGGGGTATTAGGTCCTCTCTGTCCTCAGGTAGGTCATACAAGGTAGGACGCAGGGGTATTAGGTCCTCTCTGTCCTCAGGTAGTTCACACAAAGTAGGATGCAGGGGCATTAGGTCATCTCTGTCCTCAGGTAGGTCACACAAGGTAGGACGCAGGGGTATTAGGTCCTCTCTGTCCTCAGGTAGGTCACACAAAGTAAGACGCAGGGGCATTAGGTCATCTCTGTCATCAGGTAAGTCATACAAGGTAGGACGCAGGGGTATTAGGTCCTCTCTGTCCTCAGGTAGGTCATACAAGGTAGGACGCAGGGGTATCAAGTCATCTCTGTCGTCAGGTATGTCACACAAGGTATGACGCAGAGGTGTCAGGTCATCTCTGTCCTCAGGTAGGTCACACAAGGTAGGATGCAGGGGTGTCAGGCCATCTCTGTCCTCAGGTAGGTCATACAAGGTAGGACGCAGGGATATTTGATCATCTCTGTCCTCAGGTAGGTCATACAAGGTAGGACGCAGGGGTATTAGGTCCTCTCTGTCCTCAGGTAGGTCACACAAGGTAGGACGCAGGGGTATTAGGTCCTCTCTGTCCTCGGGTAGGTCACACAAGGTAGGATGCAGGGGTATTAGGTCCTCTCTGTCCTCGGGTAGGTCATACAAGGTAGGACGCAGGGGTATCAAGTCATCTCTGTCCTCAGGTAGGTCATACAAGGTAGGACGCAGGGGTATTAGGTCCTCTCTGTCCTCGGGTAGGTCATACAAGGTAGGATGCAGGGGTATTAGGTCCTCTCTGTCCTCGGGTAGGTCATACAAAGTAGGACGCAGGGGTATTAGGTCCTCTCTGTCCTCAGGTTGGTCATACAAGGTAGGACGCAGGGGTATCAAGTCATCTCTGTCCTCAGGTAGGTCATACAAGGTAGGACGCAGGGGTATTAGGTCCTCTCTGTCCTCGGGTAGGTCATACAAGGTAGGACGCAGGGGTATTAGGTCCTCTCTGTCCTCGGGTAGGTCACACAAGGTATGACGCAGAGGTGTCAGGTCATCTCTGTCCTCAGGTAGGTCATACAAGGTAGGACGCAGGGGTATTAGGTCCTCTCTGTCCTCGGGTAGGTCATACAAGGTAGGATGCAGGGGTATCAAGTCATCTCTGTCCTCAAGTAGGTCACACAAGGTAGGATGCAGGGGTGTCAGGACAGCTCTGTCCTCAGGTAGGTCACACAGGGCAATAACTCATGTTAGCCTTTAACTTATGATTCATAAATCTTTAAGGAAGAAATTTTGAGGTCAAGTTGAAGATTTAAATTTTCAATATTGTGTTTTAGAAACATCTGATGATGAGAC
Organism: Mimachlamys varia; assembly: GCA_947623455.1. Taxonomy (NCBI): domain Eukaryota; kingdom Metazoa; phylum Mollusca; class Bivalvia; order Pectinida; family Pectinidae; genus Mimachlamys; species Mimachlamys varia. The sequence goes on along the minus strand of OX392528.1, from coordinate 29,581,667 downwards.
GCAGTCCTCCGGGTCTACGGGACTGACTCCCAACTACAACAAACGGACACGGCGGAAACTCCCTCAGGCTCCTGATGAGGAAGACGCAGGAAGTGAGTACAATTACCCAGAATACAGCAGCAGCCAAACACATACATTTATCATAATTGACTGACAATATTTATACACACCCATCTGTAGGTTTCTCTTCATCTATATATGCCAAATGTAGGTTATTCAGCGTTACATGCATTAGGTTTAGTTTGGTTTCCAAGTGGAATGAAAATATTGATTTAGAATTTTATAACAAGGAAATAGATTATATACATATGTGTAAGAACCAAATATATATATATTGAATATGGTTAACACAAATCAAATTTTATTCAAGCTAAACACTTAAGGTTGTCATCCTAATCTGTTTTGAATTTGGCTTGATATAACTGCAATAATTGGCAGCTGTTATATATTTATTTTAACTTTTTTTCTGTTCATGTATTCGCTTGAGTTGTTATATATATATTGTGTCCTGTGAATGGTATAACATGATATACTGAAATAAATCACTGACAGCCTTATAATTAAGCTTGTATGTCCTTATCATGGATTAAATATGCTCAAAATCTTAGTACAGTCAAACCACGTTATCCGACTGTAAAAAACTGCAAAAAACTCGAGTTATCCAGTATTCGAGTTATGTGACCTTGAATACTTAGTGTGAAGTCTGGACGGTGCTGACGAAATACTTTGAATTAAACAGGGTCTTCCAGTTACCCAAGTTTGAGATAATGAGGTTCAACTGTACTACTGATGTATGTCTTTTTCACCATAACAAATTGATGAACTGCCTGCTTCTGTTGATTCCACATGTCATTAATGGAATACAAATTGTTTGGATTTTTTTCTCTATATTTACTTTCATTTATGCTAAAAAGAAATAATTTTCCAAATAAAAATCTCCATCAAGCTTGTTTGTATATACTTGTGCTAAATTTGTTAACAATCCTACATTAATGGTGGAAATGATTATGATGGCTCTAACTCAGCTTTTCAACCTTTTTCACCCCATGGTTTGTTTCATGTATCGATATGCAGACTGGATCAAACGTAAGCTTGTGTTGTAACTAACACCCGTGTGCTGTGATGATAAATATTGTAACCTTGCTATCATCATACTATAGAACCTGATACTTAATCTACAATACATACATAATCTACAATATATACATGATCTACAATACAGTACTATATACAATGTAGTATATCTGTCCTTTTACTCTCAACTTCTGTTTTAGATTCAGATCCTTGTCATCAAAATGTTATGAAGTCATTTTTTCGAAATTTCAAATTTTTTCTTGAACAACATTTTTCCAATTTTAAAACTGTTTTGGTTGATTTTCTGATTATATCTGATGCAGATGTGTGTATGTAGCTCCAAAAAGATGCTAACATAGGAAATATTATTATAATTAGGACTCACTTCAATTGTAAGAGCTAAGAACAATTAAGTGGTGATTAATATGTTATAGAATACATTCTATTGTACCACTACACCATAGTACAGTAACATCAAACTGCCCACCTGATTCATCAGGTGTTGGTACATGTATATAATTCATCTGACAAGGTTAAAGGGTCAAAGATCACACTGAACAAACAGATGTGGGCAAGATCTACAAGAGTACTTTGAATTGTTAACATTAGAAAACTTTATCTTTTTAATTGTTAACATTAGGAAACTAGATTCCTTTTTATTGTTAACAATAGGAAACTTGATATTTTGAATTGTTAACATTAGGAAACTTGATATTTTTAATTGGTAACATTAGGAAACTTGATCCTTTTAATTGTTAGCATTAGGAAACTTGATCCTTTTAATTGTTAACATTAGGAAACTTGATCTTTTTAATTGTTAACATTAGGAAACTTGATCTTTTTAATTGGTAACATTAGGAAACTTGATCCTTTTAATTGTTAGCATTAGGAAACTTGATCCTTTTTATTGTTAACTTTAGGAAACTTGATACTTTTTATTGTTAACATTAGGAAACTTGATCCTTTTTATTGTTAACTTTAGGAAACTTGATCCTTTTAATTGTTAACATTAGGAAACTTGATCCTTTGAATTGTTAAAATTAGGAAACTTGATCCTTGAATTGTTAACAATAGGAAACTTGATCTTTTGAATTGGTAACATTAGGAAACTTGATCCTTTTTATTGTTAACATTAGGAAACTTGATCCTTTTTTATTGTTAACATTAGGAAACTTGATCCTTTTTATTGTTAACATTAGGAAACTTCATATTTTGAATTTTTAACATTAGGAAACTTGATCTTTTTAATTGTTAACATTAGGAAACTTCATATTTTGAATTGTTAACATTAGGAAACTTGATCTTTTGAATTGTTAACATTAGGAAACTTGATCCTTTTAATTGTTAACATTAGGAAACTTGATCCTTTGAATTGTTAACTACTGGTTGAATTATTAGATCAATGACACAAAAGATTGATCCTGACTGAGAGATAATTATATTGACTGCATGAATTATTTTTGTTCACAGTTACATATTTTCTTGTATTTATCTTAAATTGACACTTTTGACATTTAAACCCTTTTAAATCAAGCATGATTGTATATCAATTTCAGATTGGGAAACACGTAAGATTGTTGTAATGTTTCTTAAACTTCACACAAATTGAGATTCTGTTTTTGTTGACACACCCACATTAATGATATATTTGCCTACCCTGGTATGTACCTGTATTGAAACACTCTTTATTGGGTTGTGAACTGCACCCTGTGTACGCCTCATTGACTCATTAACAAATCCCACTTGTCAGTACTTACCTTCTCTACAAAATGTAACAGAAACAAACAATCAAATTATTGTATGTAAGTTTATGTAGGATTTGTTTTACACAAGTGAGTTTCAGCTCTTATTCAAATTTAAACATTATTTGCTTTTGTTGTTCATTCATACTCTTGTAACAGAAAAGCTGTTTCTTTTCAAACTTCAGATTTATTTATTTTAGCTGTGAGTGTTGTTGTGACTTTTACATTTCTTTCAATTCTGCAGCAAGTTCTCTATTTATTATGAAGTATATATATGTATGTTAAATTTAAGTTGATCCGAGTTCTTTGAAAACTAGTTTCAAATAATTATTCTATTATTTTATTAGCTGACCTGGTCCAAAGGACCGAGGTGAGCTTATGCCATACAGTGGCGTCCGTTGTCCGCCCGTCGTCCGTCAACAATTGTTTAAACGACTTCTTCTCCATAACCACTGAAAGGAAATCAACCTAATTTGGCAGGAAGCATCCTTAGGTCCTCAGGATTCAAAATTGTACTAATGGTGGGACTGACTCCCTAGGGGGCTGAGGGGCGGGGCCGAAAAAGGTTATTTAGCTATATTGGTTTAAGCGACTTCTTCTCCATTATCACTCATTGGAAATCAGCCTTATTTGGCAGGAAGTATGCCTAGGTGCTCAGGATTCAAAATTGTACTAATGGTGGGACTGACCCCCAAGGGGGTTGAGGGGCGGGACCAAAAAGAAAATATTTTACCATGATTACCTAGATACCAATGTATCCAGTTGAGCGATACAGGCCCTTTGGGCCTCTTGTTATACGCCTGTCAAAAATGACGGGACGTATTATGGTATGGCGTTGTCCGTCCGTCCGTCGTAAACTTTTGTTTGTCCAGAGATCTCCTCCTACAGTTTACAACCGATTTCTTTCAAACTTGCTAGGCTTAACCACCATAACATGAAGTTGTGTTTTCCTGAAAGACAATTTGATTCGAGAATATTTACTAGAGTTATGGCCCTTTGGGACGCAATTTTGGGCATTATTTAGAAAACATCAGAACTTTTTTGTGTTTTCTTTAATTCCTCTAAGATTTGGTATGGTACTTCAAATATCTATAATATTTAACATATATTACGGGTTTTGTTCAGTAATTTCAACTTTTTGCGTAACGGCATTTCATAGTTAGATATGGGCATTATGTAGAAAATGCATTTCTGTTGTAAACTGTTGTTTTGTCCGGAGATCTTCCCTACAGTTTTCAACTGATATCTTTCAAACTTGCTAGGCTTAATCATCATGACATGAAGTTGTGTTTTCCTGAATTACAGTATGTTTTCACAATATTTACTAGAGTTATGGCCCTTTGGAACTTTGTATCTGACGCAATTTCAGACCTTATGTAAAAAATGTCAGAACTTTTTTGCTTTTTCTTTAATTCCTCTAAAATTTTGTATGGTACTTCAAATAACTATAATATTTAACATATATTACGGGTTTTGTTGAGTTATTTCAACTTTTCGCGTAACAGCGTTGCATAATTGCAATTGCAAAATATAGGCTTTATGTAGAAAATGCATTTCTGTTGTAAACTGTTGTTTTGTCTGGAGATCTTCTCCTACAGTTTTCAACCGATATCTTTCAAACTTGCTAGGCTTAATCGTCATGACATGAAGTTGTGTTTTCCTGAATTACAGTTTGTTTCAACTATATTTACAAGAGTTATGGCCCTTTGGAACTTCGTATCTGATGCAATTTCAGACCTTATGTAAAAAATGTCAGAACATTTTTGTTTTTTCTTCAATTCCTCTAAAATTTTGTATGGTACTTCGACTAGCTATAATATTTAACATATATTACGGGTTTTGTTAAGTTATTTCAACTTTTTGCGTAACGGCATTTCATAGTTAAATATAGGCATAATGTAGAAAATGCATTTCTGTCGTGAATTGTTGTTTGTCCGGAGATCTTCTCCTTCAGTTTTCAACCGATATCTTTCAAACTTGCTAGGTTTAATCATTATGACATGAAGTTGTATTTTCCTGAATGACAGTTTAATTCAACAACATTTACTAGAGTTATGGCCTTTTAGGACTTTGTATCTGATGCAGTTTTTGGATATTATGTAGAAAGTGTCAGAACTTTCTTTGTTTCCGTACCATTATACTTCTGATAGGGTACAACGGGCGTATCATGCCTCCGCTTGCGGTGCTCTTGTTTTTTAATGTGAAACTATCCATTCTAAGAGGATTTACAAACAGAACATTTCATAAATAGACCTGTATGAAATATACCCACAGGAACATTAACTTGTAATTATAAGTGTAGTGAATATTTTCATACATATATAAACATCATTGTGACTATGAAATCATTGACATACATGTACAGAACTGTCAATGACATGTATTCATAGATATTATTCATCATTTTGCATACTGGTCTTCATGTACAATATGATTTCCTGAATTGAAATAATATTTCATGAAAAGGATTTATTGAACAGTGATGGTATTGATATGTTGTGGAATATATGTTGACAAATATTACATTTTATGTATGGAAAATGACACTAGAGGACAAGGACAAAATAGAAATGAGCTAAGGTACTTGAAGCAATTTCGTTGTATTTTTTTTAATGATGGATTCGGGTTAAAATCTTATGATCTGTCACTTTTTACTCTGATAGCTGTATACGGTATATAGTATGTGTGCAACCTGTATGTTGACCTCCCGGAGCATCCAGGAGAAGTGGTATTTACCAGCTGGGGTGTAATGAGTTGTCATGTCAATATTTACTTTATTGTCCTTGTACTGTAATTTGCAGGTAAAGGCCCTATAATCAATGATAAAGTCACTTGACTTAGAATGGTCAACACTTACAGTGTGATAAACAGCTTTCAGAATTTTTCATTCAGAAAGATCACAAACATTTGACTTCAGAACATAGTCTCCTTAATATACATACACATAAACTGACTTCTGGGTATCATGTCTTCTACAAATACACTCTATCGAAAGTACTGTCAAGGTAAAATAAAAAATTCTTTATTTTGCATATCATTTTGTAAGTTTTTTCTGTCTTCTGTAATACTTCTACTGATTAGTGAATGAAGCTTATTTGATTGATTTTAAAAATGAAGCTTCATATAACTTACAGGATTACAAAATTAAATACTTATCTGGCACAAAACAACTGACAATACATAATTTGTTTATCTTCACAAATTGTTTAAAGTGGTTAAGTTACCATAACCTCAAAATCTCTTAGTGAAGGTGGTCGGGTGGTGCAGTGGATATCGCACTTGCCTTGCATCAAGCCTGCCGGGGTTCAATTCCCCGATCAGATGTAAAAAGGTATGGGGTCACCTGCCCGACCACTTAGGTTTTCTCCGGGTTCTCCAGTTTCCTCCCATAATAAGATCCCTTGTGCACTAACATCCAGGCAAACAAGAGTGCATGATTTATATAAATTGGATAGCTTGTTTAATAATTGTTGTAAAATGAATAAAGTTTATATATTCTTCAGTGATCAAGCTAGAAATAAAAGCCATTTGATCTAGTTAGCTGTAATGTATGATAACCCTGCCTTGTTCTCTGTACAGGTGTCAGCAGTATCCAGAATGACAGGGAACTGATTGAGAACCTTAAAAAGGAGCTGATCGATCTTAAGAACCACATGGAAAAGGAACACAAGGAGATTGAGCACAGCTATAAAGAGGAACTCTCTAAGGTGGAGGAGAGCCATGACAACCAGAAAGTTGAACTGTTTAAGAAATTTGAACAGGAGAAGGTTTGTGTTCAAGATTAGATTTTTCAAGGTGAAGAATATATGGTTTTAATTCTTGGAATTATCAAGTGTGTCAACTAGTTTAAAATATACATACAAGTCTGGTACAGAAATGAATTGTGGGAATGTGCTAAAAATATATATAGTGTACCTTCAGACCAAAGAGATCTGTATTGAATTAAAAACCCTGTATATATCACTGATATCACTCTTAATTGCCAAATACCAAATATATTCATAAACCAGGTATTTGTAGAATAAATTTACTAAATTACAGAAATAAATAAGTTCAAATCAAATAAGAAATACCCAAGTGTCAAGAATCTGTCGGGAGTTATCTTCCTTGTGTCTGTTTACAGAGTGATATTTATGAGGAGTGTGAACATATCAAACAAACAGAATTGGCCGCTCATCAACAGGAACTCCAGAATCTCTTTACTAAAGAAAAACAAGACATGATGAAAAAACACGAGTCTGAGAAAAATTCACTAAATCAGCGATTTGTTGAGGAGAAGGATGTGACGGTAAAGAGGTGAGCTATATTGTATCTACCGTATGTTAAGTTCTATATCTGAGTAGGGCTTTATAAACATTAAATCTGGTCAACTTTATGAATCTCCTGTTGTATATAACGGATACATGTACAGTCCCAAATAAAGTGTTATTCAAAGTGTTTCTCCATTGAAATACATTATGTTGTCTTTATAGTGAAACCAACACTTGATACCTACGTAACACTAGAAGTTGTTACATATTGTACATCTAAGAATCCATCTTGTTACCTAGTAACTACCACATGTACATTGTGTAGTATCAAAGTAAGCATCCTTCTGTCCTTGTATAGGAGAAGTGGTTTGTGTTAATGGAATAATCTTTTAAGAATGCTCAAGAAATAGATTTTAATGGGTATTTAAAAAAAACTACCCCCAAAAGCTGTAAATAACTATTGATCCGATTGTCATCAAACTTCATATACGTAATAAGCATGAAGAACTACATGTAATTTCATATGGGGGAAGGGAGCATTTATGTCTCACAGACATTTCTAGTCTTGAAATTAAATTTCCTAAATGGTATGTAGTCATACAAAACCCATCATGTCTGATTTAACATGTGTTTACTTTGTAATTTAATTGTTTCCCTCCTCCAGTCTACAAGCAGAGTATGCCAAGAACCTGGAGGCCCAGGTGACAGCCGTACGGGAGGACTATGCCCGAGACAAGGCTGAACTAGAGGCCTATATACAGAATCCCGACGAGTCCCAGCTACAGCAACTGGAGCAGGAGAAGGCGGAGCTAGAAGAGAAACTGTTTGAGCACCAGGAAGAAATGGAACATCGCATCGAGGAGGCAAAGACGAGGCTCAGGACAGAACTAGAAACTACAAAGGAGGACGAAATCTCAAAACTCAAGTTTCAATTTGAAAATGAATGTGAAAAAATGAGAACAGACATGGATATTAATAATCAAAATGATATACGTATGTTAGAGATCAAATTTGAGGAAGAGAAAACCAAGTTAAGATTGGATTTTGAATCTGCAAGAGAGGAGGAAAAGAGTGAGTTTGATCTGCACATCTTGCAGCAAAGAGAGGAGCTTGAAGCACGATATAATAAGGAAAGGGAAAACTTAGAGGAAAAGTATGAGGACCAACTACGGAGGCTGAATGACGAACTACAGGCAAAGATCAAGGAGTACGAAAACAGTCTCTCAGAGGTCAGTGTACACATAACTAGCTAGGGAGGATGAAGGGGTTTTCAAGGTCAATCAAGGTCCTTTTAAATCAGGGGTCTGGGTTGGACAATACAGTCTTTAGGGGTTTCTCAATCTTAAGGTTGGTTAGTCTCAAATTCATTGGTGGCTATATGAGGGTTAAGGGCCAAGAGTCTTTAACTGTTTTGGATGTCACAATGTCAAAATCTCATAGTCAACAATCAGTTCACAGCTAACGTCATTTTATAGCATTATTGCATTTGAGTGTTTTTAAGGACAAATTTATAGAAATAACATTATGCATTTTGTCATAAAACATGAAGATCAAAGAAACATGTTTAACATGTAAATATTATGATGCTAAATAGAAACATCCTCTTTGTACTTGTGCAGGGTGTGGATGCCCTGAAAGGTAAGACAAAGGAGGACTTCTTTAACATTCTGTCGAGTGAGAAAGACTTGATTGCGTTCAAACAGAAGGAGGAGGTGTCTCGGGGTATAGAGAAGGAGAAAGTGGAGCTGGAGGGGCAGTACACCAGTCGCATACAGGAGCTAGGTAAAGATCAGACTTATTACCGCCATTCAATATATCAATGTCTAACTAAATTTTCTTACTGAAATTGAAACATTTGAGATTGACTGTAACAACCAAAGAAAGTGAAGTTAATGCAATGTCCCTATGCCCAAGGAGGAAATGCCTATTGATGCACAACTGTATAGCTGGGTAGCTTACAGTAAATGCTATGCAAAATTTTCTCGTCCAAATCTTTCATTAGCATAAATCGCTTTCATACAGCCTTAAGATTGGAAGGTCATCCTTAGAATTAAGGTACATGTATGAGGGGGGAAAAATGACGAAGGTTTGAAGCTGGTGATATGGAATCATAGATTTAGATATTGAGTTTAACTGTGAGTGACTGTGATAGAGACTTGTATACCTTACAGAGCAAGCCTTCGCCCAGGAGAAGGAGGAACTGAGAGACAGGTATGAAGGTCAGATAGTGGGACTCCGCAGCCAGCTTGACCGTCTTACTGTCAGGTTAGAGGAGGAGAGGGAAGCCATGGAGGAGCGGTTCGAGGAGGAGAGGGACACACTCGAGGAGGAGTTGGCACGCACCATTAAGGAGGAACTGGAGGTACGTTATTCTGAACTGTTTGATGATCTCACTCACCATATTGACAGAAGACCTGGAGTTCATGGCTATTAATTTCACTGTTTTTTTTAGGTCATAGAAGAAATTATCAGAGTTACATTCTTGATAAAATCACTATTACACTTTGAGGAAGAGGAAGAAGATTGAAAGATTGCATAAGATGTAAGCTTAGGGAAATTACTGTTCTCCTAGGTTTTCATTTGAATAGAAGGATTTCATAGACAGACATCCAGAGAAGTGCGGAGGTGGTCTCACTTCGTTTGAGATATGGAGGATATGGTAAATACTTCCAGCCTCAAAGATAACATTCATCATCAGGAAGTTTGGTTACATTGTAATGGAAAAGACTTTTTCACCCCTGAAACATATTTTAACTCTTACAATGTAAAAGTTGGAATAGTTCATGATGAATTCAGGGAAGAATGAGTTAATACTTATCCTACATCCAATCCACAATATATAAGCTAGTCCCATGTTTGAGTATGATTTCCTCTGGTCTGAAATTCCACAGTTATATTTAAAATAAGATTAATATAAAGTTTCTGGTAACACCAACAGGGGAAGTGAGATTGGTATTATATAAAAAATTTTCATAAATGTTTTGTTAGATTTGGTTAGCCGAAAAAACTTTATATCTATAAGATTAGCTTACATTTACTCCAATAATGAATAGTTAAAGATTTGTTCAATATAAGTTGTAACATTTGTATAATTTTTGGAACTAAACAGAACCACAAAATGCGACAGAATACCAGATTTGAGGTAAATTGTGTTAAATAACTTGGCCCCTATTGTTTACCCCACCAACTCTAACCCCGACACAATGTTGATGGTACTGCTGGCTGTATCCCACCTTCCCCACTTTTTAAAAAAACATATGGGGGAGAATGTTGTTAGAAGGATTATAGTCTGTTTCTGAATAATTTTGGAATTATTTACCTGTATTTACCTGTGTTCTTACCTGAGTTTTTACCTGTGTTTTAATCAGTGATGAACCTCTATATCTTATATGGATATATATGTTTTATTATACATTTGCAGATACATTTGCACTTTAAATAAATAAATATTGAAAACAATATTTTTCAAATGGAAATTTTGTTTATCAATGTAATATATGTTTATCATATAAGACTAAAATATGATATAATAAAAATTATAGTCTGTTGTTTAACAAATCATTATTAATTAAAAATCTTATAGATGCTCTACATATTTTATACCTATTATAAAACTTATTGATAGACTATAATTATCCACTAGCTACCAACTACTAGACCAACTACCCACAACTACCAACTACTACCCACCACTACCAACTACATGTACTACCAAACTATCATGGCGAATGCTCAGCTTCAGGTCAAGTTTGTGAGAAACAAACGTGGCACACGAAATCTAGCATATGATGGTTACATGTATAGTGTGAAGAACAACAAAGGCGAAAGGGCCTACTGGAACTGTGTTGTTGCCACCTGTCCTGCTACATTGACTACACTCAATGATATTCCGGTACGATTCGGTCAACGCCAGCACACTCATCCTTCGGATAATGCCGACGTCATTGCAAGAGAGATAATTGGGAATATACACAACAGATCCTAATAGGAGATTACGCCAATACCGACTATCTACAACGAGGAAGTGACCAAGCTTCGGACATTGACCTTGACGGTATTTGGACCAAGACGACTGCCGGGGAACAGTTCCTATACTCTTTGATGATGGAGACGATTCGCGTATCATCAGCTTTGCAACTACAGATAACTTATTTGACCTTGCCAATGCGGATAAATTATTCTGTGATGGAACTTTCTTCACGTGCCAAAGCTGTTTTACCAGATCTACACCATTCATGGACTTATTGACGGAAAGATGTACCCACTAGTCTACACACTTCTACCAGGCAAGACCCAGCAGCTGTACACTTGTTTCCTGACACGAGTGAAAGCAACTATGACTGACCACAGGTGCTTGTGGACATGAATTTGACTATTTTTTCATTGAACGTAGAAGGTAGTACACATATACGGTGTTTCATAATGATATAATGCTAAATTATAAAGTTTACAATAACAACCTATGCAGCGTAGCCTTATAAAACCTAGTTTTTTATAAGGCTACGCTGCATAGGTTGTTATTGTAAACTTTATAATTTAGCATTATATCATTATGAAACACCGTATATGTATATTACCTTCTACGTTCAATGAAAAAATAGTCAAATTCATGTCCACAAGCACCTGTGTGACTGACTTCAACTTGCCTCTCAAACCAACAACAGTATTCGTTGACTTCGAAACTGCCGCACACAATGCCCTTTTTCCCCGGGAGTGACCATCAAGGGATGTTTTTTCCACTTTACCCAATGTTTATGGAGGAAAGCACAACAGACCGGACTTCAGCAGCTCTACAGAGAGAATGACGACATCAACCGACTTGTACGCTTGGCTGCAGTTTTACCCCTAGTTCCCTTAGAGAGAGTTGACGATGTGTGGTTCATTGCTTTGGACGAACTTGAGGATGCTGACCTGCCCGTGCCTACAACACCCTTTACCGACTACGTGGTAACACAGTGGATTGAGGGAGATCGTCACGTCTGGAACCACCAATCATCTAGAAGCCTGGCATAGGAAGTTGAAGAAGAAGGTCCACCATCCCCACCCAAACATCTTTGCCATCATTAGAGTGTTTCAGGAGATTCAAGCTACAAATGAAATCAACAGGATACAGCGCCATGCGGGAGGAGCAAACAGACCATATGCGAAGAGATACCGGAACATCAACAGCCGCCTGACCCATCTGAAGGAACGCCTTGAGAACCAGACCATGGACATTATGGACTACGCGAATGCAGCATCACATCTTTTACATCTTGGATAGATTACAATAAAGAAATGTGGGCCAATGACTTGTGAACTTTAAGTTAATAGTAAAGAAATGACTATAAATGCATGTACTTATATATATGTAAAATCGAATGAAAGGTTATCATTATGTATAAGGTATCATATATGTACAAGGATGGAAATGTTTGACTATAAATGCATGTAATTAATATATATGTAATCTATGAAAATATTTGTACTTGAGTGTATGAGTGAAAGATACTTAAATTTACTATAATGTAAGTATTTCTATATGTGTAACCACGGACTTAGATTCTAAGTCCAGGGTGTAACCTATAATATGTCAATAACCTGAACAAGTTTTGATATAATTGTATGAATAAAAAAAACTTAATTTTACTGCAATGTATGCAGTATGAAATAGTATTAATAATTGTGTATTTCTCTATGTGTAACATTAATGAAGTGTCAATAACCAGAACACATTTTGATATAATTGTAGTTGTTAAATATGAATGATATATACTCAATTGTACTGTATTTTGTGTAATATGAAATAATATTAATTAATAAAAAATTAAAGAAATTAATACTTAAAAAGTAAAAATAAATGTTTTTCTGATGTAATCATGTGTTAAGTCTTAAATTGCTGTAAATTTAATAAGTAATACGTATAGATATAAATCAAAGTATTTTTCGCTATATACTACTATATAATACATATAGGCTGTATAGTCATATACAGGTAAATGACACGGGTAACTTTTACACAGGTAAATTACCTAGTATGAAACAGACTATAATTGGTTTGCCATTGTTCTATAATATTAACACATTCCTTTGTTATATAAAAAGTGGGGAAGGTGGGAACCCCCGTACTGCTGTATCAAACACACTTCACGGTATGGATTGTTCCTGTACACCATGCACTTTCAGCAAAACTGTACTGGGAGGGAGGAGAAGATAAAAAAACATTTTGTTATTCTCATCTTGAATTGATTTAATAGACTATTTAAAAAGAATACATAATTGTGAATAAATATATGATTAATTTTGTAATTATTTCTCTAATAATCAAGATATCAGTGGTAGGCATTGGCAAGAAGTTCCTTGTGCGGACGGCACGTGTTAACAAGTCAAAGGTAGAGAACTAGCCACGCTGTCTGTACTGTTGTACCTGGCTTGTGTTTCTGCTTGGTATGGAGTGTGGTTCTTATGCTGCGAGCAAAATAATAACACTGTTTTGTGTTGTAACATACAAAAAAACATCAGATAAATTGGTTAGAAAATGTTTGAAATAGCTAGATATAAGTAATATCTATAAAAGATATCCATGAAGTTACTCAACGATAGATTTAATTAACCAACGCCATGATGGAAAATAACCTAAGTGGAATTAGTACCATATGTTTCAGAAAGTTTGAAGTATTTGTGTGAAAAGTGTGAAGTATTTCATGTAATAACCAGTCAATGTTTGTGTCTAACAGCAGTCGTCAACATTAATAACTTTGAGGCTTGATTTGAATATGACATTGATATTTTCATTTCTTTAATATACACAACCTGTGCAGGTTTAGGGAAAGGAAAGGCCTAAGATATAACTAAATGTAAATCATATTGTCCTGGCTGTTGTACTCCCTAGGTACCTATCCTCATATGACCCTAGCTGTTGTACTCCCTAGGTACCCCAGCGATCAATTTACAATTTATTTTCATGGGTCCTTTTTGTAAATATTGCCAAAAACTATGGGTCCCACAATGTTAAATTGAAGTATTTCCAGAATTTCTATGAGTCCTTTCATAATTTTATGAGTACTGGACTCGGGACTCGCACTTAGATTGATCACTGGTACCCATCCTAGTATGACCCTGGCTGTTGTACTCCCTAGGTACCCATCCTAGTATGACCCTGGCTGTTGTACTCCCTAGGTACCCATCCTAGTATGACCCTGGCTGTTGTGCTCCCTTGAGGTACATGTCCTCATATGACCCTGGTTGTTGTGCCTCCCTAGTTACCCATCCTTATATTGTCCTTGCTGTTGTGTTCCCTAGGTACCGGCGTCCTCATATTATCATTTCTGTTGTGCCTCCCTAGTTACTCACCCTCGTATGACCCTGGCTGTTGTGCTCCCTAGGTACATGTCCTCGTATGATATCCTGGCTATTGTGCTCCCTAGGTACCCGTCCTAATATCACCGTGGCTGTTGTGCATCCCTAGGTACCCATCCTCAAAAGACCCTGGCTGTTGTGCCTCCCTAGGTTACTCATCCTCATATGACCCTAGCTGTTGTGCCTCCCTAGATACCCATCCTCATATGACCCTGGCTGTTGTGCCCCCCAAGGTACCCATCCTCATATGACCCTGGCTGTTGTGCCTCCCTAGGTACCTATCCTCATATTGTCCTGGCTGTTGTGCCTCCCTAGATACCCATCCTCATATGACCCTAGCTGTTGTGCCTCCCTAGGTACCCATCCTCATATGACCCTGGCTGTTGTGCCTCCCTAGGTACCTATCCTCATATGACCCTAGCTGTTGTGCCTCCCTAGGTACCCATCCTCATATGACCCTGGCTGTTGTGCCTCCCTAGGTACCCATCCTCATATTGTGCTGGCTGTTGTGCCTCCCTAGATACCCATCCTCATATGACCCTAGCTGTTGTGCCTCCCTAGGTACCCATCCTCATATGACCCTGGCTGTTGTGCCTCCCTAGGTACCTATCCTCATATGACCCTAGCTGTTGTGCCTCCCTAGGTACCCATCCTCATATGACCCTGGCTGTTGTGCCTCCCTAGGTACCCATCCTCATATGACCCTAGCGGTTGTGCCTCCCTAGGTACCTATCCTCATATGACCCTGGCTGTTGTGCCTCCCTAGGTACCCATCCTCATATGACCCTGGCTGTGTTGTGCCTCCCTAGGTACCTATCCTCATATTGTCCTGGCTGTTGTGCTCCATAGGTACCCATCCTCATATGATGTGCTGGCTGTTTTGCCTCCCTAGCTATAGGTACCTGTCATCATATGACCTTGGCTGTTGTGAGGAAATTAAAACCCAAACAAACTAAATAAGTACTGAATGTAACTGTTGTTTAAAAAGTGCAGTATTTCCACTTTTTCATTAACCTGGACCAGTGCTGATTGTTACCAATTGATTTTGTCTGGTTACTTCAGTATAAATAGGGCCAACTTTGTACATAATCAGGCTTCCTGCGAATGTTACCTTGGCAAACAAATAGATTTTTATTTGTTCATAGGATGAATTTACCCAGCAAGTAGAGCAGTTGAAGGCATCCTTTGAGAGTGAGAAGGCGGAGTTACAACGGCAGATTGACATGTACCGGGAGGAGACTGAAGAGCTACAGAAAGATTTAGACCAGAGAGAAACATCTGCTGGGAAACAAGAAGAACTGCAACTCACCATCTCAACACTGAAAAGGGAAAAACAGCTGGTACAGATCCCATACTGCCAGTGGAAACATAACTTCAATCACTTTTTTACCAAGTCACTGACAATCAGTTTAAATTTTATGACGTTTTTATTGGTGGGTTGTGTATCGTTAGAGGGATAAGCTATAGGGTGTTTACATTTCCGTATTAGCTGAAGATTTAAAATTTCTATCATAAATTCTCACAAAACATACAGTTAGGAGAAATTAAATATGAACGCAAATATTTATAAAATCTGTTGGTAAAAATCACCAGTATGATTTCATAGAAAATACAACTGGTGAGCTATTTAAGCCCCTTGGCCTCTTGTTTTATATATATCATCTGACCAACTTTAAAGGTTATATAATTATGTGAAATGTAACTGCTTCCAAATAACCTTAAAGTGTTTGAAGTGGATGAAATAAAAAAAAAAAGTCATGGTCTGCTTTGTGTGTTAAGTCTAGCCTAATTAATCCTGATTTGTTGGAGAACAGCATTGTGTGGTGAAGCTTACTAACATTTTGTAAACAACTCTTTGACAGGAATAGAGTTATGTTATTAAGATTATTTTCTTTAACAAAAAATACAACAGGTGTCAAGATCTGTTCAAAGACTGATTTTATTAGGTTTGGTAATTATAATCTATTTGAACTAGAAATAAGTTACAAAATTAAGAGAAAAATGTAAAAAAAAATCAAATAATAATATTAATAATTTTAATGACTGCAAGAAATACAGATAAAATGTATTTCACTAACAGTTATAAGCCTGAAGGATTCATTCTATAGTACATTTAATAAGTGAATGATTATAGAATGTTTAAATGTAAATATTTGGAAGGTGTTTAGATTAAATATTTGAAGGGTGTTTAGATGGAAATATTTGGAGAGTGTTTCAGTGTAAATATTTGAAGGATGTTTTAATGTAAATTTTTGGATGGTGTTTAAATGTAAATATTGGAAGGATGTTTAAATATAAAATTTTGAGGATGTTTAAATTTAAAGGTTTGGAGGGTGTTTAAATGTAAATATTGGAAGGATGTTTAAATGAAAATGTTTGGGAGGATGTTTAAATGTAAATGTTTGAAGGATTTTTAGATATGAATATTTGAAGGATGTTTAAATATAAATATTTTTAGGATGTTTAAATGTTAATATTTGGGAGGATGTTTAAATGTAAATATTTTAAGGATGTTTAATTTATAGATATTTAAAGGATGTTTAAATGTAAATATTTGATGGATGCTTCAATGTAAATATTGGATGGTGTTCAAATGTAAATATTTTGAAAGTGTTCAAATGTAAATATTTGGAGGGTGATTAAAAAAAAAAATAACCAACTGTGCCTTGTCCTGGGCATTGCAGGCAGAAAAAGCACAGAAAGAGGCCCAGCGGAATCTGAAGGAGAGCAAGTCGAGTTTAGAGTCACGGATAGAAAGTCTTCTAACGGAGCGAGAGGAGGTCATCAAAGCAGTGAAGGCATCAGAGGTCCACCTGGCTAAGGAATCTGTAGACAAGGTCAGATAACTCTGTCAATCCTGTTGGTGAAATAAATGAAATAAAATAATGATACTTGAGCAATCAGATCAAACAGAAAATGCCATTAATTTAATGTTGTTAAACATGATTAACATTTGTACTTTTAAAATGTATAAAAAAAAATTTATTGAAAATTATTTTCATGAATGAAAACTCATATCATACAACTGCAGCACTCAGTGGTGGTCAAGGAGAAGGTTGCCTTGGAGAAGGAGGTATCAAAGCTGAGGAGGCAGGCCCTGGAGCTAGAGGTGGACAACCAGAGGCTGAGTGCCCTTCAGGAGGTAAGTCACAGACACTAGAAGTGGACAACCAGAGACTGAGAGCCCTTCAGGAGGTAAGTCATAGACACTAGAAGTGGACAACCAGAGACTGAGAGCCCTTCAGGAGGTAAGTCATAGGCTCCAGATGAGAGGTGTATCAGTGACTAAATGCTCTACCAAGATTAGTCATAGGCCCCAGAGAGGTAGACTAGTGACTAAATATTTGACTGAGATTAATCATAAGCACTTGAGGAAGGAGTGTCAATCATTGAATGACTGGATAGCGTTTAGCTTTTGTTGAACAGATTTAGCAAACAATCCGCATTAATTTTAACTAATAATGGATTAAACCAATTTTTAAAACTTTCAATCTGTGTCTATTAATCATAAGTCGAACCAAGAGCAACTGATGGTAAGTCAATAATGTTACCTGCAAAGTATTCCATTAATATACTCAAATGTAATAGGTACACAAAAGTCTGTGAAGGGAAATAACTCTGTTATAACTGCTGTATGTTGTAGACTTCATACACTGACTGGGACCAAGAGAAGACAGAGTATGTGCAGAGAATTCAGAAGCTGGAGGAACAGCTAAAAGATCACAGTACAGAATCGATCCCCCCTCACGCTCAGGTAGCCATCTTTAAACAACTGTTCATGGTCAGGTGGAGTGTTATGACTGCTGCACATTTATATGCACTTTTAAATGCTACGTTTGTTCCTAACTTAAAACCATTGTTTTAAAAACCAAAGATAATTGTCTCCGGTTAATTTAAACACAGTTCACAATGATTCCAATTCATTTAAATGCTGCCAAATAATGTATTTATTAACAAATGCATTTTGATCTTGAAATTACTGTTTCAGACTTTATGTAATTTGACTTTTGTTATTTTATTCCAAAATTAGCAAATTGGAACTTCATTGAGATTTATAATTCTAAACTAATAAAATGTGGTTTCTGAGAATGTAAACTTTAGAAGAGTTTGAAATTACAGGTTTTTCTCATTATAATTATTTGTCACTAAAAAGGAATATGTTAAACAAATGTTGATCATTTACAATATTTAAGTGAATCATTGTAATATGCACGATGAATGTGTTTCACTGTGATGATCACCCTTATCCCACATCACCTGCTTCACCTCCACCCATCACCCTCACCACCATTTTAACCTTTACCCTGACCTACCTCCAGGCCTCCACTTTGACCAGTGAAATCTATCCAGACCTTAACCTGACCATGATATCCACCTTTTATCCTTGAATCCAAGAACATTTGCCAATCGCCCTCACTTCAATCACAATCCACTTTCTCCTTGACCTCAGTCCTAACCCCTCAAATACATCTTGACCTATAATAATAAATTTTACCACCTCCACAATGACATCTACCTTATATTTTGACCTCAATCCTTCACCTTCATATCCAGCTGATCATGAGCCCCAACATTCAGTCTTAACCACACCACATAAGCCCCTACCTTCAGCCCTACCCACACCACCTGAGCCCCTACCTTCAGCCCTACCCACACCACCTGAGCCCCAACCTTCAGCCCTACCCACACCACCTGAGCCCCTACCTTCAGCCCTACCCACACCACCTGAGCCCCAACCTTCAGCCCTACCCACACCACCTGAGCCCCAACCTTCAGCCCTACCCACACCACCTGAGCCCCTACCTTCAGCCCTACCCACACCACCTGAGCCCCAACCTTCAGCCCTACCCACACCACCTGAGCCCCTACCTTCAGCCCTACCCACACCACCTGAGCCCCAACCTTCAGCCCTACCCACACCACCTGAGCCCCTACCTTCAGCCCTACCCACACCAACAGTATTGATGTGTTATGTGTTTTCACTGTTTATTCCCTGCACTTTGTATAGAATGTGATTGACAATCTACGGAGGGAGCGTGATGACCTTGACCAAACACTGGCCTCGGCCAAACAAAAATTACAGGACGTTGATGATAGGGTCAAAAAGATGACCGAGCAACAGGTATAAAAAATTAAGTGTAGTTGTCAGTCATTTATAAGTCGTTTGTGCACCTTTTGATGTTTTCTTTTACTTTGTTTTCATGGCAAATGTTCAAAAGATAACTTTCAATTTGTTTTTCTTTGGATTCTGGTATAACAAATTGATTATTGTTTAAAAGCATCGCAGATATGATTCTACTATTTCATACAATTAACAGGCCATGAAATGCTTTAAACCATGGTCCATAAAACTTGGATGTGCTGGTGAAAGTATTCTACAATGTGTAGTACAAAAGTATGGAAGCATATTATCTGACACTTTTCTGAGTACGATTTTAAAGCTGTAAGAGAAACTCCTAAACGTTCATATAATCAGACTTAATGTGTTCTTTGTACATTGTATGTTAACTAGATATTAAAGAGAAAGTCGTCAAAATGTGATTTGTTTGTAATTAATAAATAAGCCAGTATATAGGTACATCTGTATGTTTGCTGACAACAATCAAATATTTGCAAGTTTAGAATACAAGCTTCATGTAATTTATAAGATCAGTAATTTAACGAAGTGTGTATAGAATTGGTATGGTATTTTTACTTAATGTTATTTATTATTTATCATCCAGGTTTTCCTGTGTCCTGTTATGGGTATTATTGTGATCAAGACTTTATACAACAGGATTTTTTCTGAAATCCATTGTACATTCAAACTTAAAAATTCTGTTGCTTTATACAGATGGCATTTAACTCAGCTAATAGCAGCATGAGCTCAGAGAACAAGAACCTGCAGGTCAAGGTGGATTTACTAAACAACCATCTAGGGGAGACAAACACCAGTCTGGAACGAGAAAAGGTAAGGGTAGAAATATACTAACAACCACCTAGGGGAGACAATCACCAGTGTGGTACGAGAAAAGGTAGGGGTAGAAATATACTAACAACCACCTAGGGGAGACAATCACCAGTCCGGTACGAGAAAAGGTAAGGTTGGAATTATACTAATTATCATCTAAGGGAGACCAGCACCAGTGTGGTACGAGAAAAGTTAGGGCTGGAGATATACTAGCAACAACCTAGGGGAGACAATCGCCAGTCAGGAATGAGAAATTGTAGGGCATGAGTGCAGCAGGTAGCAACAAGAATTATATACTGTATAGAAAGAAGTCTTGAGATTTTCATTGACAAGTACAAAACTAATCAAAATAGTTTTTATGCCCCTACCATGATATATAGTGTTACCCATATGGGGGAAGGGGGCATTTATGTCTCGCAGACATTTCTAGTTTAAAATTTTGTTAAGTGCAAGATTTAAACATATTTTCCAAGTTGAAATTAGGTATGATTATTTGTTTTACATAAAAATTTTGTTCTGGATATAAACAAATAATATGTTATATTTCAGGAGAAAATGATGGCCCTTCAGTTAGAAAAAGAACGACTGGAAAATGAGTTAACAAAGGTCTCCTATCAGGTTAGTGGTGTCATATATACAGACAGGCTTTCTTATCAAGGTCCTACAATCATAGTGTCTGTCTGATGATATACCTGCCTGTCTGTCTGTCTGATGATATACATGCTTGTCTGTCTGTCTGATGATATACATGCCTGTCTGTCTGTCTGATGATATACATGATTGTCTGTCTGTTTGATGATATACATGCCTACCTGCCTGTCTGTCTGTCTGATGATATACATGCCAGTCTGTCTGTCTGTCTGTCTGTCTGTCTGATAATAAACATGTCTTTCTGCCGCCTGTTGATCTGTATACTTACTTGCTATGGTTTGCAGAGATTATCCAATAATCCAGAAATTTCATGTGGTGAGGCACTGTTAAAATTCTGAAGGTTAAGGTCAAAGTCTCTGTGACTAAAAATATAACATTGGAGATATATATACTGACACAAATAAATTATATACATTGGAGATATATATACTGACACAAATAAATTATATACATTGGAGATAAATACTGACACAAATAAATTATATACATTGGAGATATATATACTGACACAAATAAATTATATACATTGGAGATATATATACTGACACAAATAAATTATATACATTGGAGATATATACTGACACAAATAAATTATATACATTGGAGATATATATACTGACACAAATAAATTATATACATTGGAGATATATATACTGACACAAATAAATTATATACATTGGAGATATATACTGACACAAATAAATTATATACATTGGAGATATATACTGACACAAATAAATTATATACATTGTAGATATATATACTGACACAAATAAATTATATACATTGGAGATATATACTGACACAAATAAATTATATACATTGGAGATATATATACTGACACAAATAAATTATATACATTGGAGATATATACTGACACAAATAAATTATATACATTGGAGATATATACTGACACAAATAAATTATTTTGTCATTTCGGTACTTCATGGATATTTGTTTAAAAAGTGTTGGTTGTGACATATGCAATTTGGTGGATAACTGGTATTTGCCTGATTAAATACAATTGTAATGCTTTATTGTCCTTTCTCCAAAACCAAACATACAATTACTGGTGATGTTTGTTTTATGATAAACTGACAGGATATGTGGACAGGCATAAGACATTTGCCGTAATGCTGGCAAGTCAGTTTTTTAGCTATAAATGTTGAAACTTTTCCTTGGTATCAAAAAGTGTGTTTTTCTATTCCACATATTCA
Organism: Mimachlamys varia; assembly: GCA_947623455.1. Lineage (NCBI taxonomy): Eukaryota > Metazoa > Mollusca > Bivalvia > Pectinida > Pectinidae > Mimachlamys > Mimachlamys varia. Next base: position 29,559,445 of record OX392528.1, on the reverse strand, counting down.
TATGTATTGGCTAGTGATCATGATTGTGGTGAGAGAAAAAATACTAAATGGTGATCATTTTCTTCTTGGTAAACAATTGTGGTGAAACTGTCTGATTAATTGAAAATATCTCACACTTTTGTACGTCAGCTGGAGGATACCAGTCAGAAGCTGGTTGATCACAAGGCCAACCACGAATCAGAGATTAGTAAACTGAAGGACATGAACAGCAACTCTATAGACCTGGAGAAGTTCACCATGCTGCAGGGCGACCTGGTTGATCACCAGCAACAACTGCGCGACCTCCATGACGCACTGGAAGAAAAAGAGAACGAGAAAAACAGGACTTTTAAAGGTATGATAAAGTATTAGTTACTACATAGAAACTACAGTGTGGCAGATTCATAGAAACTTCAGTGTGGTAGATCTATAGAAACTTCAGTGTGGCAGTTCTATTCACACATTTTCAGTCTGTTAAATACATGATCTTGTATACATATTTAATTTCATTAGTCATGATACTTAATTGTTTTTTTGTTTAACTCATTTTGTATACTGGTAATCTGATATGAAATAAACTTGTGTTGGGCCCAGTTAATATGAAGTAACATAAATATACACTTTGTTCCACAGTTAAAGAGGAGGAGTTTAAGAAAGTCATGGAGAGTTTGGAGGAGGACAAGGTCAACCTTCGACGCAAACTCCGTCTTACCCAGGAGATGTTAGACGAACAGCTGGAGAAAATTAAATCTCACGTAAGCATTAAAATAATTTGTATTCACTTATCAGAACACACTATATCCAAGATATTTCAGAGTTTGTATTTTGCATGAAAAAGCAGAACCAAACTGGACAATAAGTAGAGGACGTTTGTTGGTGCCAGTAAATCACTGTTGATCTCAACTCTCAAGGTCAGGATCATCATCAGAGATCAACCGAATATAATGTTTTTCTTGATCTGATGTCCTGATGTTGTAGATATAATTCATTTAATGCATCCACCCCTGAAGACACAATTGGACTCTCCGAATTTAAAGTTAGAAATAAGTGATTATGAAATTTCAGGGCTGATTGAATGAAATGGGGAAAATTCATAGATGTAACAAGTCTTTTGTATATTTAAAAGTATAGGTGTTAAAGTAACCTAGTTCTTGAATTAATGCATTTAGCCAATGCAATATAGTGTTTATTTTCCTGAAAATATCATGGTCTATGTTTTAGTACTCAGACTGTGACAAGCGAAACCTTTTGGTGGTTGACTTATATAAGGAAAACGCGGACATGATGGAGACACTGTTTATGATGGAGGAGAAGAAGAAGGACGCAGTATCACGTTGTTATAAACTAGAGGATCAGTGTAAAGCACTACGGAAGATGCTCAAAAAAGTTGTTCATGTCACAATGACCTGAAACTGGAGGTTCCTTAAGAAGAGCTGAAAATCACTCCGGCCTTGAGTAGCTTCCAGGACTTCAAAGGCTACATGTTGCATTGATCTGGGTCTTAAATCCTGAGGCCTTGTGTCCTGCAATATTCAAAATGTCCTACATATATATCCTAACACTATGTGTCCTGATCATGTCCTAAAAGCAAGGTAAACTGAGGGCCATGTGTCCTCCAATGTAGGAAAGGTCATGTGCTTTGATGGCCATGGTCATATGTATCCCGAAAAAGTCCAGAGGTTATCCTGCCGAAGGTCATGTGTCCTTGAACATACATAGGAAAGGTCAGAAATCCAGAGGTTATGTATTCTGTATTCTGCTGAAGGTCATGGGTCCTCAAATACCATGTATTCTGAAGGTCAAACATACTGCAGACTGTCATATGAGAGAGGAAAAGGACTTTGGAATTCTCATAACCTGTCAGTTGGCTGTGCTTGCCCATCATGACTTCAGCAAAGTTGAATGGTTAGTGACAGGAACAAACTGTTACAGGATTTAAACTTGACTGTTGAACTTGCCACCAAAGTTCACATTTCAGTATATACACAATCGGCAGCTGATTCTATCTATTTTTTTCAATTAATAAACATGTAAAATATGACTTACACCTGTAAGTAGCAGCATTGTAAGCTGGTACTCAATCTAGTGTGTACTGCTGAAAGTGAGTGAGGACACTTTATAATCCTCCGATGAGGTTTTGAGCCCTGAGGATACTTGGTAGTAATGACATTAGGAAGATACCTTTGTTAAGTACCAGTAGTACAGGTACATGCTTGTATGTGATATACCAAAGAGGCCAAATAAACTTTGTCACTGGACAGTACATTGGTCTACATATAGTATGATGGATACACATCGGGCCAAGCTTTTTTTATTTTAAGTGTATTATGTTTTTATATTAACTGACTATCAACATATCTCGAGCAATGACTTTAAAGGATCTGTGATATTCCAATGGCGTTCATTGGGGCAATGTAACGCAAACAGTGCATTAGATCTATTAGGAACTCATTATGGTGTGCTCCTAGTACGAAAATCAGACAATATTTTGCACTCATAGTTAGGTCATTGTTAAGAAATTTTACATTTAAAAATCATGAATAATTGGGAGTTGAAAAAACCGATTGTCTCAAACAATCAGATAAGATTTTCATTTGATTTTATTCTTAAAGTGCTTAGTATGTATTTATAGTGCATAATACATGATGTACATGTTAACTACATGTATGCACTGTTATATTATATCCTATTGTGATATTGATCTTTCTTGTGAATTACATTCTGTTTATATTTAGAATGTTTAATACATACATGTATACCAGAAAAGACCGATGATAAAGATGCTGTTTCCCGAGTCTCATTATTACATATATATATATGTACAAGATTCAGTGTAATTAATTTCATACTGGGGAGTTAATAAACAAGATTAGATATATATAATCATCATCTGCCATATCATGAGCTGTAATGAATTTATATTTCTAATTAAATCATTAACATTGAGAAAGGTGATTAAGAGATATGAATAAATGTATGACGCAACACTCAAGTCAGATTACCGGATTAGCCCTAAAAAATCAATACGGTTCTAGTTTATACTTGATACTGGCTGGAATCTTGCAACGTCAAGCCGCACTGCGTCAAGTCTCTGCTTAATGCTACAAATACAGTAACAGTATGCTATATACACATACAGTACACATGTATGTGGATGTTTTTGTTTATAATTATTAAAATTTTCAATATAGTTTAAATGTATATAATTACAAGTCCAATTATATCTACGGTATATTGATATCAGACGTATGTATGGTGATGTGTATCTAAATATATGTATCCACACATATATTGTATAAAGTACACAGTCATCATCATTGCTGGCTGAGGGAAGATGAGAGGTAGGTGTACAGATTTTCATGTCCTAGTCTCTGAGCATGCCTTTTTCATGTTAAATCTACTAACTAAAGAAACTGTCTGTTAGGGTTTTCTGACTTTTACAAAGTAGACTGTCATCATTGTAATTTTCCCATGTTTAAGCATCACCAGTCCAGTTTGAACACAGTATTCTGTACAATGGAGTATACTGTATATACTGAGAACCGTATTGTTGGATCGTACGTCTGCTTCACCACCGAGTAGTTTGGTTATCTAGCAGATGATGTTGTTTATAAGATATACTTATTTTACCTATTTATTGAAAGCAATATCTGTGATACTGGCCATGGTTCATCCAACTTTGAAGTAAATGATGCTTGTGTCACCGTAAATACAGTATAGCCTGTCTAAACTGGAGGTCATTTGGACCAAAAGTTTGGCTGGATTACAAAGGTGACCGGTTGGTAAGATAGAGGTAAGATAAGAAGGAAATACTGAGACCAAATGATAAGGCCGGAATAGACAAGGTTTTGGATTAGACTGAGGCTGGACGGAATAAACATGGTTTTGGATTAGACCGGGGCCGGCCGGAATTAGACAGGGTTTCTGATTAGACCGGGGCCGGCCGGAATAGACAAGGTTTTGGATTAGACCGGGGCCGGCTGGAATAGACAGGGTTTCGGATTAGACAGGCTGGCCGGAATAAACAGCGTTTTGGATTAGACCGGGGCCGGCCGGAATAGACAGGGTTTCGGATAAGACCGGGGCCAGCCAGAATAAACAGCGTTTTTGATTAGACCAGGGCCGGCCGGAATAGTCAAGGTTTTGGATTAGACCGGGGCCAGCCGGAATAGACAGGGTTTCGGATTAGACCGGGGCCGGCCGGAATAGACATGGTTTTGGATTAGACTGGGGCCGGCCGGAATAGACAGGGTTTTGGATTAGACCAGGGCCAGTTAAGACAGGTTATACTGTGCATTACAGGTCTACACACAAGTTTTAGTTAACATTGTGATATTATTTTACAAACATTTGTCACTATGCCAATAACATGAATCATTCCTACTTGACATGTGAACAAGTTTACATCAATGTTTCCTCAGTACCATTACATATTTTATGTTGTGAATCATATAATATCTGTTGTGGATCATGTCATAAAATATGGGGGTTGTCTAAAATTGTCGCATCAAAAGCAATTGTACTTTAGTATTGGTGCTGCTCTGTAAAATATATTATCATCACACTGAGGTCACATGACCTGCAGTACTACACTCGATGGATAATAACCATCATGCGATAAGAGGATGGTTTCCCAGGGGGCTTTATTACAATGTTACACTGTATGTGTATGTCTTTACTTGGAAAAAATGTGAAGACAGCTAGGGGATGAGTAGTGTAAATCATTGATACATGATTATTGATAATCCAATAAATGAAATACAAATATATCTATTTAAATTTTGTTTTTCTCTCTTAATCCTGGTACATGATGTTTTGGTTCTGATAATTGTCTTAGCCTCTTTTCTGTGTGATGTGAGATGTGAATTTTTGCAATAAGATTGTCAAAGCATTTTAAAGTTCCAAACCAAAATTGATCAAGTACAATTAAGTAATGAAATAAAATAAGAGAATACCGAAGCGTCAACATAATCATAATCCAAACTCAAAATCGATTAAACCAGGGGCAAAATTTGAACAAAGGAAAGATTTACATGCAGACCCTTGCAAAAGTACAAGAGACTAAGACCAGGTGTTCCGGAAGAGTAAGCGTCTTCTGCTTCATCGACGAAACTACCAGAATGTCCATAGACTGGTCGACCGCTAGACAAAATGGAATTTATGAGTTATAAAGCCTTAGCAGTCAGACTGAATTATATTCATATTATAGGTACTGGTAGCTTAATTTCATTGTTATGATGTGATGATTAGGAAATCTGCATATCATGGCAAAATGGCCAGGAGATAAATGAGAACAAGAAACCCAACAGACTATAATGCTAACATGAAACAAATGGATTAGAGGTCAATGACGAAGATCATTTTTAAGAAGCAGATGAAAAATATGAAATTTAAGTGAAAGGCCTATGTGGTCAATTAGGAAAAAGTAAGAACACGTGATAATACACAATTTGACCTCTCCATTTATGATCAGAAGGGGAGGATTTTTTTTAATAATCCCATTTAGTGCCACCCCTCAGGCTACTTTGGATAAGTCATGCAAGCTGGTCTCGATTTTACTGTGGAAATGCAGTCACCTGATGACAATTTTAATCAAGTTTGAAATATGTCCCTTTGAAAATAAATCCACAAAAAGCTCTATTTCTCCCTATATAAACTATTGTAAACTTGAGTTTTCTCCACAGCGGTGGATGGGTGACTCTGCGGTCACGAAATTGAGATCTGAAAAAGGGCCTTAGGAACTTTTCATCTAAAAGTACTTGATTCCAGTATATTTGGTGTGACAATGCACACAATAAAGACACAATGTCATAATCGTTGGTGACAGTCATGATTTATTCTTGATCGTACATATAAATCACATTAACATCACAAGTACATGCTCATGGTGAACATCATCAATGTACAGTAATATTCTTAGTCACAGTACTACGGCATTGTGTCACAAATATATCCTATAGTTAATGTCACAAGACAGCTGGCTAAGTAACTTCTAAAACATGGTACACTACTGCTGGTAAAGTCATATCTCGACATGCCCTCCTGACCTATGGGGCCTGCTAGTCAGCTGTCGGCGGAAAAACCTTGCTTTGTTACTTTTCAAAAATAAAATAATTCCTAATTATAGATCCTAAAATGTTATACACACTACTTTGTTACACTGGGTCTGGAGAAGAAGATTGTAGCTAATTTGATACTTACATATGTACACCTGGCTAGCTAGGCCTTTAACCGTCGATCCGCACCGACCTGGCCGCCCAGGGTTTACTATCGAATTTGGTATTATCTATGATTTTGGATGTCCGCCTAAATAGCTAATAAAGGTTTATTTCTATGAATTTAAAATTATTGCGCGATCCTCTGAGCCGGCGTTATCACACCTACTCTTCTACGAAAGACTCAAAGGGATCTTTTTCGTGCAAGATTGGACAATTCTCACACGGGCCACCATTTATAGTCCCATCCGACGCACTGTATGTTAGTGCAAGAAGGCATGCAGGTGAAAATTTATTTTTGTAGTCCGTTCTGTTTTCAGTTCTTCTTCATTCGTCACAATATATACCTTTATCACTTTACAATTGTCCACTTTCGTATAAGTCTCTTCATAGCTTTCACCTTGTACATGTACATAATGTACCTCAACTTCGCAAGCCAAGTGTGTACAATATGCTACTCTCCTTTTCACCCAAGGGTATCAAGAGCTGTGCTTATGGTTTGGGCTGTGTTGGACCAGGGAGGGACGGGTGATGGGTGAGGTTTAGGCCGTATATTACCCTATATAGATGTGTTCTGACCAGTAGAGCCCTACCGGTTCTCCGGGATCCGGCGCTCTAGGTACATGTATGATCCCGAGTCTCAACTAGCCTAAACATCTTTGGTGTATCGGTATGAATAAACAGTATCCATGCTTACCACTCCTAGCATAAGAGTAGGACTAACCCTATATATGTGAAGAGGTGATCAACTATAGCCCCAAGGGTGTGAACACTGTCCAAAGGTACGCAGTATTGCAGTCCCCAAAATTGCACTCTTGCAGTCTAGCCCGTAAATGATTAATATTACCTATATTAATGGTAAGCATTGAAACTGGATATATAGTGTTTAAATACTAATTGTATTTGTGTATATTGTAGAAAAACAATATAAATGTGGTTCTATGAATTTTAGTTTGATTACGCGGGTTTTTTATTCCCACAACTACACAGATCATTCCCTCCGTAGAGGTCACCTGACGAGGTGAGAAGCTGTGACTGTTGCAGGTCCTATGAAATTCGTTTATATTTTATTGGTAATTTTAATTTAGTTGATTGTTCGCGTGAGATGTGTCCTTTTGATCATAAGATTACTGTGGGGTAGGAGACAGATCAGTTGATCGGAACTCCCCGCCTGAGGTTATTTGTATTGTATTAGTTCCTTAGAAGTTTGGTTTTACTAGATCGATTTATTTAGACTGCGTCATATATACTGTGTCAGATAATCAGATCTGTATATCAAATAGTAGATCCAATTATCGTCTTACATAACGTTCGGAGGGTCCCGATACACTCAAGGACATCCCCTCATACCCGCGTCAACTTCATTTAAGTCACGCCGATGGGGGAGGAGGACCCTCCAATTGGTTGTATGTTAAAAACAGTTTAATTCTACGGCTTAATAAATGGAAATTATAGATTTTATTATCTGGTTTGATACTTATATAGTTAACATATTCTGGGTTTTGTCTGTTATAAGTTTTATTTTTAATAGAATTTTTGTATTTAATTGTTTATTTTAACTTTGTTTTAATCGCCTGATCTATTCCGGATAACCAAAATCGGATAACCTGAACAATTTTATAGTTTGATGCGATGATATGACAGTTAATACCGAAGCGTCAACAAAACCATGAGCTGAATACAAATAGAAATGAGTCCGTTTTCTGAATTAGCAGTGGATCATGTTACGAAGTTCACTAATACCGTGCAATAAATGGCGACTTATTTCCACTTTGGCTTGCCATACGCGGCTTCCGTATTGCGAATGTTTTTTGGCAATGTGCCAATAGTTTATATGAATGGTGGTTATGCGCAGTATTGTTTATATTATGATTTGAAGAAATAATGAGCTGCAGCTGGTTTCCAAAACAACTGCCAAAGGTAGGTCACGAGTAACAACAGTTACTATATGTTCATTGATATTTTGATCAAACTATCTGTGAGGAGTTTGGATTTCCGTCGTGTATACTACTAAGTCAATTATATACATTCAGTTTACGAAGATCGCAGTTGATTGAGTTTCTGTCAGTAAATGATAAATATATGTACATGTATAGAGTCGCCAGAACCTCAAGCAACTGTGCGTAGATGTACCACCATGAAGTGCATTATTTCCATAACCTACTGAACAAAACAGTTTATAATTAGAAGAATAAAGACATAACCAATTGATTTCGTGTCAGAAAGGAAATAATGCAGATGCGTATGTTTTGAATTTGTAATCATTACATATTATTGATAATATACATATTCTGGACCTTCTCTACGATACGTTTTATGTTTACATTGGAGTAATAACAACTATTACCTTAAAATACAACCGAACACAATGTATCTGAAGCGATTGCCTGGTCTGGTCTACACAGCAATGTATGGCCAATATATGGTTCTACAATTACAAATACACCATACAACATCATACAACATCAAGTATGCTTGCATATCACAGATATGCATAAAATAAACCAGAAATATATTTTAACACATATAATTTACATTACGGCTTGATCATAAATGTATCGAATGTTATTTAAACATAAATAATATGCAATAGATACATAATTAACAAACCTTATCAGTCCGACAGGTGGTCGTCATTTACATACTACCTGTAAAACAACACGCATACAACTTACAAAATACGCTTGATACTAGTTTAAAATTTCTGGCCCGTGACATAAAGGCCTATATAACCCAGGGTCCTTTAATTTGTAGATATCACTGATGAAGAACCACATCCAAAACACATTTACTAAATAAAATATAATCTAGTTTCCTCCATTTGCAAAATACTTAAATTCAGAAACGGTTATAATATAATAGAAACTTAAAATATTTTTTACTTATGGTTTAAATACAGTCGTTTGAAAAAGTACCGACGCGCTGCACTATACTAGAACCTTCATAGTCCATGTCATGTGTGGGAGTGACAGTAAACAATTACAGCTACTATTTATATGCAACTTGTCTGGCAAGTACTTACACGCACATATCAAAGCAGATGGCAGCTATGGGGCGCCGTTTTACTATTTATTAACAAAACTGGATATCCCCAATTCGAATTATGGATATCCATAAATCATTTTTGGATATCCATAATTCGAATTTTGGACATCTTTAAATGCTTGAAATTTAGGATATCCTAAAATCGATTTTTGGATATCAAAAAATCATTAATTGATATCCAAAAATTGAATTATGGATATCCAGAAATGAATTATGGATATAACAAATTCCATATATTTTTGGATATCCATAATTCGATTTTTGGATATCCAAAAATAATTAAGGATATCCAAAAATAAATATGGAATCCAAAATTAATGAAGGATGTCCAAAATTATTTAGGGATATCCAAATTCGAATTATGGATATCCATAAATCATTTTTGGATATCCAAAAATCGAATTATGGATATCCAAAAATACATGGAATTTTGGATATCCATTATTCTATTTTTAGATATCCAAAATTCATTTATTGATATTTCCAAAAATGAATTATGGATATTACATGTATTTTTGGATATCCATAATTCGAATTTTGGATATCCAAAATTAATTTAGGATATCCAAAATTATTTAATGATCTCATAAATTCGAATTATGGATATCCAAAAATGAATTATGGATATCCATAATTCGAATTTTGGATATCCAGTTTTGTTAATAAATAGTAAAACGGCGCCCCATAGGCAGCGCACTGGACATATGATGTAATCAAATATTTTGAAAATACAAATAAGCAGACTTTATAGAGCTGGTAAAAAAAGACGTTAAAAGGAACATATGCCTTTTAACGAAGCTTTGATTTATTTACATATTGACGAAGACCAACGATTTCTAAGAACGGAGTTATTTGTATAAACAAGGAACAAATGAAAGATTTATTATTTTCGTTTTAAAGCTTACTGTGATATATACACAAGGTATCAATGTTTTTTATCGTAAATTGTGAATCGGAAATTAAAAGTTCAAAAGTAATTAATAAATTTGTCTTTGATGAATTAGTACAATTTAATTATGGTAACGGTCAATCCGTGTAAACGGTTTTTTATGGGACCTATCATTCTTGAACACATACAATGTATATTAATTGTTTACTTTTATTTTCCATTACAAACATTTCATTTCGCATTGTCTTGGTATTTGTTTACAAAAGCTGCAAGTAATAGATGCTTGATTTAGCTTAAAATTTTATAATCTCTCTATTTAAAGGCCCAATATACGTAACTTTCGACAAAACTTGAAGCGGAAATCAAGCCTTATAACTTTTTTTATCATTATAGATTTAGATGAATTCCTACGCGGTTACCGGTACAGCAGCAGTGGAAACTCGGTACAGTATTTGTAAACACGCGTCCATTTTGAACTGTCTTCTAACTACGGCTTGTTGTTGAAGTGGACCCAACTTGAATTATTTTCAACTCTTTGGATTTTTCTGTAAAGAGTTTCTTGTTAGTTATCGCTCAGGTTTACTGCGTTTTAGGCTTATTTTTGCATGGTTATCAACTGGATTTTTTTTTCAGAACTTTTCAGAATCACGAAAAATTTCCTGAAGTTACGTATATTAAATTGGGACTACTGCAATCAGTCTTGTTGAAACTTTGTAATTGTATGCGTTTTCGAATTGCGTGGCTCCTTTTGTGAGTTTACATTATGGATGACAAGATAACTTATATTTATAAGTCATATGAATTGTAACGTGGAATGCTGCTGTAAGCTAATCTTGTTTCACTACGTAAATGTTTCTGTTTATAGCCAACACTCATCAACGTTATGCCTGTCTATTTTTAGCACACATTCATCTGGAAAAAACCTGTATATAGGCCTATTTATATCGCCATAATGTATACCTTCACAAATGTTAAGAAACTACGATGGCCGACAAGAGCCTGGCAAAATGAAATGAAAAAAACTGTAACACTTTTTTACACGGTACAGTTTTTTTTACATCTTTTTGTACCATAGTACGGTACAAAAAGATGTGAAAGCAGAGTTGAATGAGTCAGTCGCTTTTGTATCTTTCTGTACCAAAATATCTAAGTTGTTTATAATCTTTCTGTAACGCATATAGTACAAAATGATTTGAATTTTCACATCTTTTTGTACCATGGTACACTTTTCTATGGTACAAAAAGATATGAAAAAACTGTACCATTAAAAAAAGTGCTACAGTTTTTTTTTCATTTTGTTTTGTCAGGCTCTTGTTGGCCATCGTAGGAAACAGCCATGCATGCGCAAGATCAATGTATCTATATATATATGTGTTACACCACTGTCGAGCACGACAAGAAGAATGAAGTCTCCATTATGATTTTCTTACAGACAAATACAAGTTACAAATATCACTTTTTCTGATTTGATCAATCAGAACGCTGCTTACAAATGACGTTTGGAAAAATCAAAAGCTGCCACTGTAGATTTTGCTACAAAAATGTAATAAACAGAATATCTAACAGTATCTTCAGTAATACCGAACATATTTCACTCGTGTGGCTAATATTTTGATATTTTTCACTCGTGCTGCGCACTCGTGAAAGATATCAAAATATTAGCCCCCCTCGTGAAATATATTTGGTATTACTGAACACAGGGGCTAGGCACGGACCTATGTCACTATGAAATGATTGTCAGATATTTTTTTTTGTGTCACAGATATATAGTAGTGGGAGGGGCTATATTCGAGAAAGGTAAAAAAAATATCTGACAATCATTTCATAGTGACATAGGTCCGTGCCTAGCCCCTGTGTTACTGAAGACACTGTTAGATATCCTCTATCTATTCTCCACTCCTTCCGAATAAACACGCACAAAGCAAATATAAATTCGCCGTACTGTAACGTGCCCGTTCGATAGAAATAACAAAGGATGGAAGCAAAAAAAAAAAAACCGAACGCGAAATATGACTTGAACGCGCCCCTAATTATTCCGATTACAAACCCATGTTTTGCGTAACGATTAAGCGCGGCTGAAGAGAATCTGCGACGTAGCCATCCTTATAATTACTCGTCTCGCTTTTCCAGCGACGTGCCTCTTGAAACAGCGATCATTTACGCCGTTGTTGTCGGCGACGGTAGCCCCACCCGCACGCAGACTATATATAGGCAAACCGACGTTCTTATAATCGCATACCAAAACCAACTGCTTCATTATGGCATGCCTGGCCCCAGTATAACTCAAACCTTCATTTTTGTAAATAAGTTTACATATCGCACCCGAGCGAAATATAGGCCTTAATAAAAAATAATTTGAGTGGAGGTCTATACCTGCTTCTTCGGGTGTATCTCTGAACGCCAACATTTTTAATTTGCCTACGGGGTAGTTTGTTGTGACAGCGGTTATAGTCTTTTTCCTTAAAGTAGTCTCAGTTCCAACAGGTAAATTTACCTGTAAAAGTTACCTGTTGGTGTTAAGGCACAAGTATTAATAAAATATCATAAAATTATCTTCATGATACTTTTTTTAATCGGAAATATTAAACTGTGTAAGTAATAAATAATGTAACTATTATAAGATTTGTGATTATTAATTAAAATTCAATGCTTAAGATAATTTTCTAGAAAAAAATAAAACTTTGTAATTCACCATTGAATTATTTTATGACTGTAATTCTTACTTTTAAAAGATACTGTTGTAAAAATATTTTTGTATATAATAGGTGATTAATTTAATAGGTTTTTATGATTGAGACATAACTATAGCGATAGTGTAGAGAGGTATTTCACTCAATTAAATGTATTCAATCGTCTTTTGTTACAGAGGACAATAAAGTTACCTAAATTTGAAAGATCCTGGTTTTAAACATTTGTACATTTTTGCCGTATTATATTTTCTATGGTAATACAGTTTGATGAAACGTTTTTCATAATTACTGTGTTTCATTACAAAACGGTACAATCCACTGTCGCAATACGTACAAATCCTATTAATTTGATCTTTTAAGATTAAACTGTCCAATTTCAATATTCAGTTTATGAGACGACAATCTGATTTTTGCTATTTCTTTAAACAAATAGGTTTTGTTAAATTCGGTTTAAAGACAAAATTACCACTAATGAATTTTCGAAGTGAACATTTTGATGACACATTTAAATAGTCAATACATTATTGAAAAAATATCTATCATTCTATATTAAATAGTGATTAATGTTTTACCTTCATTCTCTGTATTTTCTGTTTGCTACACATATCCCAAACCTATTCTTAACAGATTGTTTATTATACTTTCTGTCCACTCAGTGCCCTTTTCAACCATTTCACCATAACATACAATTGTCCGAGTTTTTAACTTTAAGCAAATATTTGAAAATGATAAACTTTCGAATCATAATAAATGAAAGTCTTCCTAATTCATGACTGATCATGATATTTGGCGTACTTTTCTTAACTCCTAAATTCTCTTACAAAAATTTAGATGTAGTTTTTTTTCAATATTAGGTGCTTAATGAAACCCCCGCACTTCAGATACATAACTAAAAATGCTACTTACAAAAGTGTAACAAAAACTAAGTTGGGTTTTAAAATTGAAATATTTTCTTTTAAAAACATTCATAATTCCAAATAAAGCTTTTCAACTTTGTTCAGCTATTTTCTCTTGTGTTGTCAAGAATTTTCTGTTATATATCAACAGAATTCCTAGATAACTAAAACAAATTTCTAAAAATTTAAGACTAATTACACTTTATTGAATACTTTTCTATATTTCTCTTTATTTCTTCAATATATGATTATCTCTGGGTTGTATTTTATTTACAATTAAGTGCTGATTACTCATTTGATAATTTTCTTTTTATTTCTTTATATATGTATCCTTGTATTTTTGAAAAAAAATGTATAATTTAATGCAATTGTGGTGCTGACTGTCCACAGTTAAATCTCAGGTAAGGTGAGTTCACAGGTAAATCACAGGTAAGGTGAAAAGGGCAGTTTATATGAAACAGTATATAATTGACTTCCCATTGTTCTCAAAAACAACACCTACCTCTTGTTAAAAAAAATGTTGGCGTTCGGGTCGATCGTCGGCGATCAGATAGCTTAATTGGTTGAGCGTCCGTCTAGAGTTCGGAAGGTCCCGGGTTCGAATCCTGGTCTCGGCACCACAGATGTAACAGGTGCAGAAAATTGCACGGCCAGACCGGGATTCGAACCCGAGACATCACGATTTACAACCCAGGTTCGGGTATCCCCTTGCTAAGTATGCACCCAGTACTTGAAACAAGGTTTGGTCACACGCACCAAATGTAACAGGAGAGGAAAAATTCACAGTGAGACCGGGATGCGAACCCGGGGCCTTCCGAACTCTAGACGGACGCTCAACCAATTGAGCTACCCGGTCGCCGACGAGTTCCGAAGGTCCCTGGTTCGAATTCCGGTCTAGCCGTGCATATTTCCTCTGCCCTCCATTTTGAACTATTTCTTTTTTTAGATATTCATATATCTGACTTAAAGGCATGGTGAAACATCGACAAAATTAACAATTAAATTGGATTCAAGCATGCAGTAAAGATAAATGTTACTTGGTATATCGTAAAAAAGCAAAAACTGCCCTTTCCTATCACGATAATTTTTTTTTAGCGATTGCCAGTTTTCCTTTTTGGGCGAATGTACAGCACGTGGAAAGATGTTCTTCGGCACTTCCGGCAGTGTTTTTTTCAGGTAATTCAATGATTTTTGAAATAACCTGTCAATCCTGCTGATCAAAACCATAACCACGCCTGCTTTCATCGCCCACGTGCACCCGACCCATGTGGCATCCTGGGACGGCTCCCAATGACACTTGTCCTCCGCGATCAGAAAACCGTGCTCGGTCAAAGATTTTCTGACGAAACGGCTGGCCTTCCTAGCCCCGCCTACAGTATTGTGACCGCCAATGCCGTCATCCAAGTACATCACTAGTTTATGACCTTTGCCCCGCACGTGTTTGACTACCTCTCGTAGGACCGTAGTGAATAAATACTCTGCTGTAGAAATGCCGAATGGCAGGACGTTAAACACAAACGAACGCTCGGCTGCGCCGATAACAACCTCGAAACCTAGAACAACTCTGTGTTCTTTGAATATTTCGATATGATGATATGCTGACTTTAAATCATATGTGAATAGAAAACTGCCTGTATCGAAAACTTCTCGGGCTATGCTAGCGTCCTCATATTTAAATTTAAATTTATGTGTATAAAGATTAATATGACGACAATCTAACACGAGACGGGCCTTGCCCGCCCGATTGTTCGCTACTGTCAACGGATTGACAACACGTTGCCGAACTTTGACTTCAGATATACAGCCCAAGCTGAGTAGTTTGTCAACTTCAGAATTCACGAAAAGCGAATTGTCGCGAGCAGACTTGTTATTTCCCAAATGAGCATTAGGTGGAATTTCTTTGAATGGTAATCTATAGCCGTTTGCTATTACTGATAAAACTGCATCGCATTTACCATTACCTTTCCAAGTAGAGAAACAATTCTTTAACCGCCCAACTGGCGAACGCGTTGTTTGTACGTTTAAGCTCAAAACACTAAATCTTATGACCGCTACTGGGCCCTGCTGCTAATATCGCTGGGCACTCTGACCTCCAGTGTCCGGCCCTATTGCAACCATAACACCCCCCCCCCCCCCCCCCTGGCCTAGGGTTCCTGGCAGGTACAGCTTTTTCCGTAGGTGTGAAAGTTTCCGTAGAGGTTCCGTGGAACGCCCGGAATTGCTGTTGATATGGCGAAACACGGCTCTCCCATTTCGCAGTTGACTTTGATTTGCTGGCTTTGATCTTTCGATCTTCTCTATTTCGAGCCCGGTCCATCTTCTTTTCGTCGTCGGAATCAGAAGCTAGGATATTTGAAACATATTCGTCGACGGCTTTCCAGCCCGCTTCAGACGTTACAGCCAATTTGATTAATTTTTGCCGATATTGAATTAAAGGCCCAATATACGTAACTTTCGGTAAATCTTGAAGCGAAAATCAAGCCTAAAACTTATTATATTTATAGATTTAGTTAAGATTAACTGATATCAGAAATATTCAAGATGATTTCTCACGCGGTTACCGGTACAGCAGCAGTTGAAACTCGGTATTTGTAAACACGCGTCCATTTTGAACCGTCTTCTCACTTCGGTTTGTTGTTGAAGTGGGCCCCACCTGAATGATTTTCAATTCTTTGGACGTTTCTGTCAAGACTTTCTTGTTAGTTACCGCTTGGGTTTAGTTTGTTTTAGGCTTATTTTTGTATGGTTATAAATTTGATTTTTTTTTCAGAATTGTTCAAAATCACGAAAAATTTCCTGAAGTTACGTATATTGGGCCTTTAAGTCCATACCTTCACCTATCAGAGATTTGGTGGCTGAAGGGTCGATGAGAGAAGACTCCTCTGCTTCCTGAAGGTTATTGGTGACTTTCTGGTTGAATTTGAATTGCTCTTCACAACTCCTTGTTGAGAACTTAATGATTGTCAACGCCCACGATGTCTTGCCGGAGTTGAGCGCGCTGGGCGTTGGAAATATCTAATTGTTTCTCATTAATTTTTGCCTCCAACACGCCGAGCTTTTCCGTCATTAACCTGTCCAAACGTGAAAACATAGCTGGTTGGATATCGTCCATCGTATACTTTATCTGTCTACCAAACTCCAGATCCATTAGTAAAATAGTATGTGAAAGGAGCGATAAGAAAAAAAAATGTCTGTCTACCCTGCTAGAACGGCAGCTAAAAAGTATTCCGAGCGAGATCTTGCGATATCATCTGTATTGACCTCACTTTGGATTGAGCCACCGACGCTCTCTCGGTTCTGGATTTCTTGCGGTCTCTACATCCTAAGCCATCATGGTGAGTAAATATCCTTAGATATAGAAACTGTTTTTAAATGTTACAGCGAACAAGTTTCGGTAAGCGCACGGTTCGGGAAAAGCGAACGTGTGTTTTACTTCATGAATTAGGTACATGTGGTTTAGTATGTCGGCGAACATGTGAACGTGTTGATTTCAGTAAGCCTATCATTATTGTTGAAGAGTCGTAGGTGTTATGGGGCCGTATAAATTATTATTTTGCGGCGCACAGCTTGTAGGGTGTTGCGAGGTCTTACCTTGTATTCTGTTTACACCCGGCTAAGAGGAGCACGTTGGGCCATGTGTGCCTGGGCCTGCGCACGTGATTGGCGGGCGATGAGTGCTACCGGGCTGGCCTGGTATGTTGGTCATACTCTGTTTAGGGCAGCTTTTAACTCTTTTATCAGGTTGATATTTAATTTATAATTCTAAATTCCATCGGCCATAGGTGGCCCACTCCTGTGGTTGAGTGTTGGGTGAGTGGCGATATATTGTGCGGTGGGCTCACATGCTCACATTGGTTTATGTACAAATTATTTTTTGGTGCATAAGGGACCTCGCATATGTGTTATGAGGTTTATCATTGATGTACGCGGCTCGTACTGATTTGGCGTACATATTATCCTGGTAAGTGTATGTGTGGGACTGTTGTTGTGCTGTACTTAAACACGAGGACACTGAGATGCCACAGTTAGTGTTTGGTGCGTTAACGACCACAGGGACCTGATAATTTGTTACAGCTAGTTTTGGACCTAAAATAGGGTGTTTAGCGTAATTTTACACATTTGGGGGTTAAGATCAATTTTCGATAAAAATGCCCCCTCAGTAGTCATAAAAGCTAAAGGGTGGAAAGCTTTCCGGATCGAAAAATAGACCCCTCCTACCTTTCTTGCATCAAAAATCACATTTCTAGTTGAGGTACGAAAAAACGCTGGTCTTTTGCTGTCAATGGATGGCGGTCTTCCTTTAAATTTAGCCATCCAATGACAGCAAAAGACCAGCACGCCGGGTGACGTCAACCTAATGAATATGTAACGAAATGGCCTCCAAGCCGCCAAGATCCTAAGACACGGATATTTTGCGTGTTTTTGGAGGAAATGGAGATTATTTCTGAGGAAGGAGGATACATTTGACTTGCATTTAGGAGGTTTCTAAAATAAAAATTATCCATCTGTCCAACGGTACCAAGCGTTTTTTCGTACCTCAACTAGAAATGTGATTTTTGATTCAAGAAAGGTAGGTGGGGTCTATTTTTCGATCTGGAAAGCTTTCCACCCTTTAGCTTTTATGACTACTGAGGGGACATTTTTATCGAAAATTGATCTTAACCCCCAAATGTGTAAAACTACGCTAAACACCCTATTTTAGGTCCAAAACTAGCTGTAACAAATTCTCAGGTCCCTGTGTTAACGACCTTGTTTATGATATGAGGTTGCCTTTGTTAAAAGCGATATGCAGTTTAACTTATTATAGACTGTTCTTGTGCTTACGGTATCATTTTACGTGAGTATTATGTTATTCCTGCAGGTTTTTCCTACAGGCCCCCGGTAGAGGCGGGCGATAATTTAAAGTGTACTGTCAAGCTTGAGAAATAGTGACAACTTAAGCATTTAATGTAGTTATATTTGTGGGTTAATTAAAGCTTTAACTATTTATTGGACAGATGGCGGTGCTGAAATCACGACATTCTCTTCACGGGAATAATGTGTTGCCGTTAGCTCTAAGATTGAAGTTGATGGATGTTGAGGCACAAGTACCAAAGACCTTTGCAGACTTCGCGAAAACACACTTTGGAGGGATACACAATAGAGGAACTTGAGGCGAAGTTTGTTTCACTTAGTGGAGGTAATGCGGCCGATATGTTCGAGTTGGCCGGGGAAAAGAGATCAAAAGAAACTATTAGGGCGCTGGTACATCTGACAATTTGACTCGCTAACGACATTGGTGCCCTAAAGAAACCCCATTGATAAGGGCTAGTTCGGCGACCCCGCAGGTGCTTGCTGAGTCAGCAGGGACCAATTCGGGAGAGGCATCGGCTGCAGGCCTCAGCCACAGTTACAAGTATGTATGTTGATGTTATTGGTGTTGTTTTGCATACATTTGTAGTGTATTACCGGTTAGAAGGGATGCGATTCACTTGATAGATCAGAGTGATTATAATAATGCATCAATAAAATAAACAAATAATAATAAATAAATAAATAAATGAAGGGATATCGAGTGATTTCTTGCTATGCATTGTGCTTGATGTGCCGACGCAGCTTTGGGGAAGGAGAATGAGAATACAGAGAGTATGGTTGACAGGGTGAAACAGTTGGAGTCCTGCGAAAGTCGACAGAGACATATCAGGTATCACATGCACTTCGACATATCTCCATATTGGCCAGTAGACCCCAGCTTATATTAACATCAGTGTAAGTGGCCGCGATGGAGTCACTTGTGGATATTGCCACAATGACTGCTCATAAGGACTTGGACTATTGTATTAAATCGCCGTAGGCGTGCAGGCGGAACGAGACCACGGGCGATGTCTGTGGTCTCGCTCAGAGATTTTTGTGTCGCCTGAAAAGGCGACATATAGGGATCACTATGTCGGCGGCGTCGGCGGCGGCGTCTTCACCAACAGTTTCCGTGCGATAACTTGAGTTTCCTTGAGCCAATCAAACTCAAACTTCATACAGTGCTTCCTTACTAAAAGTGCTCGTTTGGGATTGCTTTTCAGGGTCAAAGGTCAAGGTCATCGTTGCTATAAATAGAAAATCGGTTTCCGTGCGATAACTTGAGTTTCCTTGGGCCAATCAAACTCAAACTTCATAAAGTACTTCCTTACCAGAAGTGCTTGCTTGGGATGGCTTTTCAGGGTCAAAGGTCAAAGGTCAAGGTCACTGTTGCTATAAATAGAAAATCGGTTTCCGTGCGATAACTTTAGTTTCCTCGGGCCAATCAAACTCAAACTTCATAAAGTACTTTCTTACCAAAAGTGCTTACTTGGGATTGCTTTTCAGGGTCAAAGGTCAAAGGTCAAGGTCACTGTTGCTATAAATAAAAAATCGGTTTCCGTGCGATAACTTTAGTTTCCTTGGGCCAATCAAACTCAAACTTCTTACAATGCATCATTACCACAAATGCTTGCTTTGGATTGCTTTTCAGGGTCAAAGGTCAAAGGTCAAGGTCACTGTTCCTATAAATAAAAAATCGGTTTGAGTGCAGTTACTTCAGTATCTCCCAACTTGCTGCGCAGGCGACACATCCACTTCCATGGAATTCTTGTTTGGGTCTGCAGAGGATAAGAATATTCTTCTGCTGTTACAGTGTGGAATAAACAGAAGAAATATACCGGAGTGGAGGTAAAGAGGAACAGATAGTTATGGGTAGGGGCATGTGGCAGGGTCAACCTCCACATAATGTTGGGGCCCCGGGCACCTTGCCCTATGGTGGTACTCCTTTTGGTTTTCCTGGTTGGGGCCCCAAACAGGATGTTCCCCATCACCAATATCCCCCAGGTAGACCATACTAAGGGCGAAAACTTATAGGTCCATGCCACTTCAGTAAAAAGAAGGGTCATTTTGTGCCAGGCTGCCCAAGCATGAGAAAGAGTCAACGAGATTTTTTTATTGTACATGGACAATGCAAGTGTCCACATAGGGCATCATGGGTTTATGCTGAATTATGTTGAGTAATAAGTGAGTATGGCAGCGACGTAACGTTATGTAGGGATTATCTAATGCTTGTAGTATTGTATTCTTTGGGTATCTCCATTCATGTTTATATGTATATATAGGAGGGATTTAGCTTTTTGCCTGGGGGCACTTAACCCTTAGTGGAGTTTTGCTTCACGTAGACTAAGACTGGATTTCCTCGTCCTCTGTGATTTCTTTACAGAGCTTTAAGAATATCTATTCGGCATGGTCAGTCCCATCATGGGAGCTGAATACAGGGTTTGATCCTGTTGTTTGGATGAAGGGAAATGGTGTGTGGGTTAACTACAGAGGAGAGGCATTTCAGTCATCGGCCTACGTTCCATCTGCTGAGGAGGCTTTGGGTGGTATGAACTTTGATATTGGGACCTTACCTCTGAGGGATCCTTCAAAAGTTGTTCCGGGGAGTATTCATGCCCATTTGGAAGAATGGGCTAGATTGGGATCCCGAAGTCGATCGTTGGTTGAAAGAGGGTGTGGATGTGATTGATCATTTTGTGCCTTTTAAGGGTAACTTTAAGGTCAAGTCGTGCGATAGTGCCACCCCCTTCAATGGGCTTTGCAAATGCGCCAGTGTGCAAGAAGTTCTCAGAATATGTGTCAGAATCTATTTTAAAAAGGGTGGGTAATAGCTCGCTAAAAGTTTGGGGAAGGATCGGTGAATTTAGTTATTCCTTGGCAGTAGAACCCTCCAAGCCCAGTTTGTTTCAAGATTAACGGTTTCTGAATCTCTGGATACGCAATTTACCTTTTAAGCTTGATACACTGCGTGATGTGCCTCGTATTGTGGATAGAGTTGGATAGTTTTATGACGTCATTGGATGACAAGTCCGGTTATGATCATGTTTTGTTGAAGGAGAATAGCAATACATATGGGATACAGTTTGCAGGATGGTGGTTAGTGTACACCAACTTACCCTTTGGTTTTAAAGCTAGTGTATATATTAACAGTCCATTGGTATGGTTGCTACAAGCTATTGAAGGTCATTGGGTATACCAGTACTCCAGTATATTTGATTAAATGTTCATTGGCGAGGTCCAATTTCATTTGGGCGAGACCCAATTGGAGCGGGCTAAACAGGCTGTATATGCTGTTTGTCAGGTTTTGGCGCGTGTGGGTTATTTTCTCGGTATTCCCAAATGCGCGTTTGTCCCTACGCGGTCTTTGGAATATTTAAGTCTGATGCCTATGTTGACAATACGGCCTTGGTTAGTGTATGGGCAGAAGGGATCCAGCTTTGAACAGAATGGTGAAGGATATTTATCGTTTCACGTTTGACCACAATATTCACCTGATTTTGTGTTACATCCCATCCGGAGTAACCCGGCAAACAAACCCTCAAGGTCATTATCTTACCATGACTGTAGTCTGTCTGACCGGTCACGGGTCTTTGTCCAGGACAGGTTTGGACCACACTCTGTTGATCTCATGGCATTGGACTCTAATGCAATGAGGGGAAGGGATGGAAGCAGATTACGGCATTTTTCGCCATTCCCTATGCCTGAATCATCGGGAACGAATGTTTTCGCTCAGGCCGTAGAGACCGAGGGTAACCCTGACGTCTACCTGCTCCCGGTTTTGGACCCAAAGACTGATTGGCGGCCATATGTTGCGACCTTGGCTGCGGGCAGTTTACATCTAGGTGATAAGGGGGCATATTTACCATTTTGGTACCATCTTAAAAGGGTTAAGTCAAGGGTAAATTTGGTTGGGAATGGCCTGTGGCAGCATACCGTTTCTGGTTTTGATCCTTTCCAGATAATTCAGAGTTGTCGGTTGCTCCGACAGAATTTGACGAGAGGCTGCAACAGTTGGGTGTAATGTCTTGCACTAAGTATTATAAGCAAAAAAAACACTTGCAAAATAATTTTCTGCATTTCTCATGGACTTTTCTACGAGACAGATATCAAATGCTTTACCTTTGGATGTTCGTAGATTTATAGTATTTAAGGATAAAGGGGACAAGACAAAGGTCCATTTTGTAGACTGAAGATACTTGGGAGGGGTGGTACTGACTGTGGCTGCCCTTCTAGGCTCGCGGTGGGTTCTGTCAGGTCAATTTTGGGGAAACTGACATCCATGTTTAAAAGGCATGGACGTACAGGAAAATGGCGGCTCTCGGATTTTACCGGAAACCCAGTTCATAGTGAAGAGCTTGGTTTGTATGTTAAGGCAATTCAAAAAGAGCAGGCGGCATCGCACGTAAATGTTACGCAGACACCGCCGTTGTTTACTTGTAAACTTAAGCAGATTTCTCAGTTTATTGCTTCTTGCATTAGGTGTGGAAACAGGAGGCCAGAGGAATTTTTGCGGGGGATAGGGCGGAGGCCTAGACCGGACTTTGACCCAAGAGATCCGGAGACTCCCAAACGATGAGGGTTTCCTGTTTCGACATAGTGTTGGGACAAACCTTACATGTGGGCGGGTTAATACATTTGCTGTGAAAAGACTTAGTGATGGGGATCTATGCCCAGTAAGGGCGTTGGAAGCTTATGTGAATGTTGCCGCGACTTTTGGGCTTGACATATCTGTGGGATAAATTTAGGCCTGTAGGAACAGGACGTATGACAGTTTTGGATGAGTATCTCTCTTATTCAGCAATGTATGACCGTCTCAAGTTTTATCTGCAATCCCTAGGTGTTTACGAAGGGGATACTCCTCATAGTTTGAGGAGGGAGTGTGCGGTTTTTCTATCTCTCTCTGGGTCTCTGTCCCAAGCACAGATTATGGGTCATGTTGGATGGTTCACTCAGGCTAGATCGTTATAATGAGGTATCTAGTATTACCGACACAGCTTCAGTGGCATCCCTCTTTGCTTGGACATCGGAGAACAATGCTGAGGAGCTTTATAGGTCATGTGGTACACCTTCAAGTCTTCCATCTGCCTTGTGAGGATAATAATAAGTTCAGAGAGGGAATGTCGCATACGGGAATGTGACTGTACCTATGTGGGACGGAGCAAAGGAGTTATCAGTTTGAATGGTTGTCACATACTCTCAATAAAAAAAAAGTATTTCATCTGATGTTCCCAACCTTCTTCACCCTGGGGGGATCTCAACATGATTACTTTAGGATATAACGTACAAAATTTGGTTAAAATCTCTCCACTTATATGCATATAAGAAGATGGATTTTAAACGTTATGTCCTTTATGTAAGCATATTTTCAAGCGCCTCCTTGGAACACCGTGCCAATAAGGATAAGACACGTATTGGGATAAATAATATAAAACCTTTTATTTTCTGTATTAGTGGAAGGATTTCCTATACTCGCTTGATAAACTTGTATGGCAGTTAGAAGGCTTTTGATTAAAAATGGAATGCCACGGCAGTCATTCAGGTTACGAGGGCCTCTTGTCTTACTGTATTGATCAAATTTGATAGGATTGTACCTGTTCCACTGAGAAATGTTTTATTTTAATCATTTTGTTTCTTTTTATTACAGATTATTGCTTGCAATTTAGTCAGAAACACTGATGGTGGTATGCTGATACAATGATACGATGCCTCTGATAATATGGGGCAGCTATAGAAGATCATAACTATCTAAGGTAAAAGTGAAAAATAAAATGCTATCAATATACGATTCTCGTAAAACTTATATGTATTACATTCTGTTACTCAGTGTCAACTCTACAGTTTGGAGGAAGCAAAGTTTTTGAAGAAAACACCATAAGGATGACCAGACTCTAAGATTCAGAGGAGCGGATCAATCTTCACGATCTCGGTGTATGTGAGAACCTCCCAATCATATTTGATTACATATTAGATAGACACTTAAAAGTCCGTGTTGTATATTGGGAGATGGGAGTCCCACAGGATGAAAAGCTATCCGTTAGTTTTTTGGTGTGAAAATAAAGGACAAAGTCAAATGTGTTCCTTAAGTCAACAGGAGGATCGGTATTCATGGATAAGGATGACTTCTTGATCTGCTTCAGGACATGCTACACACGAGAGAACAATAACTTTACACAACTTTAAAAACATTGTTAGACGAAGACTGATTTCGATTGTCTTTATCCTGAAGTGTAGGAATGCATTTCTGCCCAAACGTAAAACAAAACACAATGACCCAATTTTACATTTTAAATCCCTGTTCTTTCTTATACTGCTATTGGAGCTGACCGTGAAATGAATCGGCACCTTTACAAATTACAAATACTATTCAATCAAAACTCGGCGCTCACTTCTTCATCTGCAGATGATTACCATTGAAGCTTTTTCGAACAAAACCTGTAATAAGAGTTTACATGGAAGGAAATGAACAATCCCTCTATCACAAAAGGACAACCTGGCAAAACATTTAGCAGCCCAACTAAAAGCAAATCCAAACAACTCTGCTTTTGCCGAAGTACCAAACATAGTTTTACGCCAAACTAAAACCTCTTGCCACCCTTTGGTATCCGAATGTTAGCTTTCTGTTTTGTAGTTTTTGTAGGAACTCAACAGCAGGTTGACTAATATTGGTGAATAAAACATATCCGATGTTCGTCCATGGACCATACAAATACATGATTTCAACTCATTATACTAGTGATGAGATTTTGCTTAAAGCCAAAAGTAGTAAAATCCTTTTTCGTGAGTGCAGTTCGAAGTTTCTGTTCATACACAACTTAACACGATAGCTACAAAGAAGGCCAGACATTAACATCAGCCAGATTGTCTGCTTACTCTTGCACTTCAGTGAGACAGCCAGACAGATTTGGGACACGTTTTAGTTCCGTGGCCTCGAAGGCAATATTCAACTTTTCTGAAGGTCATCGGTATGTTCGATAGTTTTAAACAATCTTTGCCCTCTTTTACGCTATCTATGATTAAAATATTCCATGTTATCTATTCATTTCATCTTTAACCTTCACTAACTTAATCCCTTTCCCTTTTTAGTCCATCATAATCAGATGGTTGGCTAATTAAACCGTCATGCGTCCGCCTTTCTTTAAACAAAGAAAAGTAATAAGGGAGAAGAGAAAGGAAAGGAAATATCCAGCATTTAAAAAGAACAAAAACGATCCGCAACGTTGGGCTTAAAGATCCCAAGAGATCCGGGAGATTGAAATTGAGTTTGGCATATCATGAAAAAATGAACAATACATATATACAGATCTGGAGTGTCTGCAATTATTACATTTGAAATTTCAACCATGACTTCAGATCAGGATACTTTTTGTGCCACACAACCTCTTTTCCGAAGACCTCTTTGGAAAATATGAGAAAACACAAATTGATATGGCTACACTGGACTTCTCAAAGACTTTGAACACCGTGCCACACAAACATCTCCTAGAAAGATGAACCTTACACGCACACACATTTGCTGCACCCTTTAAATTAAGTAATAGATACCATATGCCGAAATAATGAATTATATTGCACCATACAGCTGTTTCGTCCTTTGTATATTTTCAAATCGTTTACGCTACAGCGTATCAGGCGACCACAAGGAACATTTTCGGGATAACTACAATACTTATGCCACATCAACTACCTACCTACTCCTTGGTGATGATTTCCTACTATACTCGGCCAATAAAATCGGACAACTACCATCAGATACTGCAAAATGACCTCAAAAGCTTTGGCTAAATTTCGTCTAAAACATGGGACATCATCATCATCATCATCATCAACCAGTTTTGATTATACAGACCATGGATTAATCCTCTTGTCGAGGGTGTGGCCTGTCAGTCTTCCTCTCCACGCCTGGCGATTCACTGGGTTGGTAGAGTCAATGTTCAGGGCTGCATAATCACGATTCACGAGTTCGTCCCAGGAATATTTTGGTCTGCCTTGACTCCGTTGTTCAGAGATGCTCATGTTTCTGACCTGCTAGATCAAGCTGCTTGTGCTGCGTCTTCAGGCTTGACCAGGCAGGTCAATCTTATCATCGCTCTGTCATTACGTTGAAGGCGCTTGACGGTACTCGCTGATGTTGCCCACTTTCAGAACCATAGAGCATGACACAACTCACACTGCTGAAGTAAACCTGACCTCTGGTTGCATCAGGAAGTTGCTTGTTAGTGAGGATAGGAAAGAGTTCTTTGAACTTTTTCCTGGCTGTCTTGCACCGAGTTATGGTTGCGAGTTAGGACTAACCATCTCATGACGATCGTAAATGGACAGGGCATATAAACAAAAATCAAGTAAAGCTAATAAAACAAGTAGTACTCTAGGATTATTGAGACGAAACCTAAATTGCTGCCCAAGAGAGTTGTTAAAACCTGGCATATATGTAAAATGTAAGATCAGTGATAGCATATCAGTGAATCATGGGATCGCCATACACTAAAGGACATAAGCAAAGTAGAAAGCATCCAAATGCGCGTGCAACGTTTGTAACTGGTGACTATAAATCGAGGGAAGACGGCATTGTAACCAATATGCTTGAAGACCTCCGATCCATTCCTCTACAAGAACTAAGGAAACAACATTGGCTTACTATGTTTTATAGGGTGGTTGAGTGACTGGGGCCGGCAATCGCGCCAGATAGATACTTAACAACAGTGAAGAACGAAACACAAATCAAAGCTTAATACAGAAACGACTCCGAACATAAAAACATAATCAATTAACAAGAGATTAACAACCGAGGGTCTTCAAAGTAAAACAATGTAAATCCGATTGAACAATGATCGATATGAACCACCTGGAGGACAGTTTTGTGCGTACCAAGTCAAGTGAGAGCCTCACTGAAGCCCTCCAACAGTGCTACTGAAGCAACTCCCTCTCCCGACGCAAAGATAACGCCAGTCGTTTTCTGCATCGTAGAGATACAGATACAGAAATAAACAAAAGAAGCTACTGGTATTGCAAGTCTGTGTTATGGTTTCTTAAGTTCTCAAAAGAAAAGTTTCATCACTTTAAAGTAGATACCCCCATGGAGCCACCTGAGATGTCGAAACAATTCTTCGGATAACATACTGTTTGCCCACGGGATTCGGTAAATAGTTTTTGGCGGTTTTGTGATCACAGATTGGAAATTATTGCGTTGACAATGGTTCTGAAATCTGCATATTTTATATACATGCATTATAGCACGTTATCGTCTGAAATAATATTATAGTGCACATTCTTTAAATCAACTGACAAGGGTGGAAGTCTAAAAACTACCACTTGAACCACTTCTAAAGAATGTTTCAGGGCATATTCCATGTTGTTGTCAACGTTTCAATGCATATTTTTTGGAACGTTATTGAAATGGTTTTACTAATTATTCACCTCGCGTTTGGCTTTAATGTTGAACATCGCCCAAGTGAGGAATGCAATGGTCTCTGTTTAGCCTTTTATGGTAATGC
This sequence comes from Mimachlamys varia, assembly GCA_947623455.1. Lineage (NCBI taxonomy): Eukaryota > Metazoa > Mollusca > Bivalvia > Pectinida > Pectinidae > Mimachlamys > Mimachlamys varia. The sequence goes on along the minus strand of OX392528.1, from coordinate 29,531,407 downwards.
CAATGACTGGTTCATCCGTTGTCAATGTGATGTAAATGGGCGGGATGCTTTGCTGGCTGGGTGCCTTCGGTATCATATTTCTGTGAGATAGCACTATAAGGAGAGCATCGTATCATAATAAGGCAAACACCGACTTTCCTATATTTGGATCAGACAAACGCAACACACACTTAGGATGTCCATAAATTAATGATCTGACTTGTTGATAGGACGCCGAATTCTAAAACCAAATTCTTCAAATAAAATCATAACAACACAATATTTTATGGTTATCTGTCGGCCTGTTGATCAAGGAGTCGGTATCACATGTCAATAAATTTCAAAGTTCGATTATTTTAGATCGAGTCGAGTTTAAAATCCTGACATGTCGGGAAGACGACGAATGTTGTATGAAGTTACTCAATGGGAGGTTTGAAAAGGGTGTAGGTTAGTAGAAAAAACATATGTACCTTCCCAAAATTAAGTGGACTAGCGGGGAGCCAGAACCATTCAGACCAATCAACGTGCTTTAGGGACAATACTTGTAAGCAACACAACTTTACTCAGTTAACTGTTTAAAACAACCCTTTGCGTCCTTCTACAACTTAATTCTACAATCTGAATTTGTATCGGGCTTATCATGCAATAAGAGCATGAAGAAATTCAGCTTTATCAGTAGGAAGTATAAAACTAAGGTTAGGTATTTCAGCATGGAGAAGAGCAGGGTATTCCGTTGTGTCATCTAAAATTTCCTGGTGAAATTAGCCTGCCTGTCCAAAGCGCAAGTGCAGCGTCCGACGTCAATTTTTACTTCATGCATCTTAAGTGCAGTAACAAAAACAGATGTGATATTTATATTTAACGCGTATCATGTTTGTGTGATGAATTGAATGACCTTGACGGATAATCACATTTTTGTTTTAATTCTTTTAACAACATTTTCTGAATACACTTGTAAATAAGAGGCCTAGGGTGTTGAAAAGGAACTGGAATAAATGGCTACCTTGTTTGTCCTTATCAATGCCCTTTGCCATTTTTTTAATTATTAGGCTGGAATAATTTCTGAATCACTCAAAGGTCCTGGGTATATGTTGTCTGAAGTATGCAGGGATAAAAAGCGATAAATTCTGTCATTGCTTATTTTCACAATGTCACATATTTAATGTTAAATGAGATCTGGGAATCGTTTTTATTTATTTTTTTTTTAAATAAAATGGTGATATTTGCATGTAGTTCTATTTAATTCAACTTTCAATGTTGTAAATGTGAGATGATTCAATAGGTGAGGGATTTAGGTCTTTTGGGTCCTCTGTTCATTCATTGCTGGTCATTTGGAACAAGTTAGAACAAATGGAATGTAGAAATTGAAAAAAGTAGTTTTTACAGCTAGATCTTGGTGTGGGGGTGGGGTTTAAAGTAAAATAAAATGCCCCTTCAATTGTAAAAAATTGAACTAAGCCCTCCTCCCTCCCACCCCCAAAACCAAAAGTATAAAATTACTCTTTTCATATGCAAAATGCTTCCTTGCGTTCCAGTAGAGCAATACAAGATATGCAAATTTTGTGGGTAACCCTTCTACGAAATTATCCGACATTTCGTTACACACCATCTTAGCACATCGGTTCTAAGATATACGTTTTTAACGAAAGTAATGGACTACTATGGAATCCAACAATATTAAGACATTCTAACATATCAGAGGAACATTTTCGTCGGGTACTATTCCAAGGAAATATCGAATGTTGTGAATTTTACTGCAACATTATAAAGGAGGAATTCGCAAAAGACTGTGCCTATCTATTAAGAAAGTCGTCTCAGATTTACTTCAGGCAATTATGAAAGATAGATGTATCATATTTCTAAATATTCGCACGTCATCTTCTGTACGAGTTACAGGATACTGTAGAAATCTGGTCTGAAATGTTCCAATTTGTTCTATGATTGTTTAGATAGCATGTTTATTCGGGGGAGCAATAGGACTGTCCGATCCACTTTTTTTCAATACTTCTAAAATATGTTAAGCAAACTACGGGTATCCACTACTTTTACACATTTTTTTTTACATAACGGTATATCAGCTTTAAACTAGTACTAATTGTAATTGCGACCATTACAGAAGTCCCCCAAACACCCGCAGTTCGCTTCGCAGTGCTAAATTACACTTATATACCAAATTTAATGAAAATCGAACGATATCTAATTTCGACCGATCAGAGGCCAGGAAATGACGGATATTTTGTTGAATAATTCAACCGAGGTTGCAGTTGTGTTCGAAGAGTCATGTTTCACCTACATAACAAATTTCATCCAAAACAGACATTATCTAAATTTTGACCAATCAGAGGTCAGGAAATGGCGACCATTTGTTGTATCGTGAAACAGTTGCAGTTGTGTTCGTAGAGTCATGTTACACCTACATACCAAATTTAATCAAAATTGGACAATATTTAAATTTCAACCAATCAGAAGCCAGGAAATGAAGTGCGCGTTGCACATAAGGAGTGGTCAACCAATACCTGTGTTAAGTTTCAGAAGTGTAGGATTAATACTTTTCTAGAAAAGTGGCGGACACCATTGGCTGAAGAAAAAAAAATAATAAAAAAAAAATTAAAAAAAGAAACGGAGTAAAAACAAAAAGTCCCCCGCTTCGTTATGGGGACTTAATTACTTGTACATGTGTATGGGTACAATTTAGATGTGCACAAACATGTGATGTTAAAAGAAAAAAGTGCAAAGCTCGTTTAAACTGATAATGTAGCATGTTCTTCTGTGTTTAAATTTCTGTTACTCCAGACTGACCAATAGGAAGAAGCACCTGTTACCAATAGCCAGTGAGGAGGATTTGGTAAACAACACTACGTCCGTTTAAACATGTGTAAGAACAGAAAAGAGATGCTTATTCCAAATGACAAAGATTGTCGTACAAAGGTAAAAATAAAAAGGATATACAATCGAAAGCATGAGTGGCTAGAAATAACCTATTTTGTATTTCGCCCTCATTGAACTGCTTTGTTTTTTAATCACCCATTGGTTTTAAAAAAATGGCATTTCAAACCCATATTGATGGATAAATACTGTTCCTTCATAGAAATGTTGTAGTGTTCAATTTATAAATATATAGTTTTGTTTTCCAGACAAAGTTTTTATCTTTATATCTGAATTCGTTTTACATTCGTATAGAGGCTAGTCTAATTAAAACAATTAAATTCCCAGATCTTTTACATTGCTTTCCTGGGCTGATTACACAAACTGATGATATGGCCCGTCATCTTAGCGCCGAATCCAAAATGGCGGACTCTTTAACAACGATTAAAGCCTTCGGGACGATATCTACATCATATCATCATGAGTGTTTGTGTGACGTCATATATAAGGATGACAGTCATTTTTTTAAAACTCTTACAGTGCTAAAATGTTTAGCGATTACATTCATACATCAGGAAGCCCGCTAGGGCTTCATGTTATATACAGTATGGATGAAACCTCTGAACTCTATAGCACTATGGAAGTTAAAAAAATAATGACTTTCAATCCATATAGTTACATTTTTACTATGGAACAATTGTTTCATTTTATTTATGTTTTCTCTAATAATTAGTTGACTACTCGCGATTGTATTTGCGCCGTCAATTAAACGGCATTGGCGAAACAGCCCTAATTTGAATAAATTTGCGTCAATGTTAAACATTAATCATTTGAGCGTTTTCCATGTTAAATCTCGTTAAACAAGGTCGATCTATGATGTCATAAATAAACCACGTATAACGTCACGAGAAACTTTGATTTCTATTGGTTATGTTCATATTGTTGGTTGCAGCGGAAATGTTAATATATATATATATGAAAACCCCCACTGGAAAAATGTGTTCAATTTATCAAGAAATTACGCTTAGCCTTAGAATTTTTTCCATGTCAAAATGTGAAATATTATCATAATTTAATACCTTTTATTGCTATGAAAATAATTCAAATTCCGCACAATACTTGATCAATCAAAATCAAAACTGATACAACACTACCTTATCGAATGACTTGCTTGTGAAGTCGTCTGATCAAAGTTCAATGTAGTACTAGTATATTATCGATTCTTTGGTATACATTACATATCTATTTTGCTTAACTATTCATAAGAACAAGAAAACAAGTACATTATATCTTCAAGATACTGATTGCCGGGCTACACCTTCATAAAATTATGTTATATGTGTTTACACAATGGAACTCCAGGCTAGATTTGAAGATTATCCATACCTTTTATATTTCATTATAGGTTACAGATACATTGCCGATTGACCGGCGACCCATTTTGAACCATAACTTCCAAAGAAATAGACGGATTTCACTCAAACGTGACATGTGCTTACGAAATAGAAATATTCATGTCAAGGTAAAGATTATACCAATCCGTTCATACAATTTGGCCTATAACACTTTTGCAACGCAATTTGTAATACCGCCGCAACATGTAACATTACATTTCGCGTTGATCAAATAACGCAAAAAGGAATTAACGCAATATGTAATTCGCGAAATTCCGTTAGTAGTACATTTTCAATTATTTGATAACGTGAATGCTATAACACGTTTTGCGATGGTATTGCAAATTGCGTTGCAAAAGTGTTAGGGCCTCGTTTGGTCTTTTCGCTCTGTTTGGTTTCAATCTGTTCTTCATTCAGTTTTTACTATATATTTTGTATGTCATTATTTCCCTTCAAACGGCGTGTCGTTATTTCGTTCTTTCTGATGGTGTCATTTCGCAGGCGACATAGCAACAAACGAAAAGGCGTGTATACGCCACCATAAAAAGTCAAAAGCTAGTGGGCATATTCCTTCTTCATTTCATTTAAAATGATTTTTGTGTCGCCTGAAAAGACGACATATAATGATAAATATGTCGGCGTCGGCGGCGGCACCAACAGTTTCCGTGCGATAACTTGAGTTTCCTTGAGCCAATCAAACACAAACTTCATACTGTGCTTCCTAAACGAAAGTGCTCGCTTGGGATCGCTTTTCAGGGTCGAAGGTCAAAGGTCAAGGTCACTGTTGCTCTAAAAAAGAAATTCTGTTTCCGTGCGATAACTTGAGTTTCCTTTGGCGAATCAAACTCAAACTTCATACAATGCTTCCTTACCAAAAGTGCTTACTTACTGTTGCTATAAAAAGAAATTCTGTTTCCGTGCGATAACTTGAGTTTCCTTGGTCCAATCAAACACATACTTCGTAGAGTACTTCCTTACCAAAAGTGCTCGCTTTGGATTGCTTTTCAAGGTCAAAGGTCAAGTTCACCGCTGCTATAAACAGAAAGTCACTTTTCCTGGGCCAATCAAACTCAAACTTCAAACAGTGCTTCCTTACCAAAAGTGCTTGCTTGCGATTGGTTTTCACGGGCAAAGGTCAAAGGTCAAGGTCACTGTTTCTATAAATAGAAAATATGTTTCCGTTCTATAACTTAGTTTTCTTGTGCCAATTAAACTCAAACTTCTTACAATGCTTCATTACCAAAAGTGCTTGCTTGGGATTGCTTTTCAGGGTCAAAGGCCAACGGTCAAAGCCAGTGTCATAACACACATGTATTATAATCAACAAAATCATTCATTGTATAGGAATCAATTTGGATAACCATAAAAATTCCACTTGGAACTGATACAATGCATATCCATAGCTAGCTCCTAAAAACTTATCTCCCAACTTGCTGCGCAGGCGACACATCCACTTCCGTGGAATTCTTGTAATTCCCTGTCAGTGACCTGAATATAAATGTCACGCCATGAGTATTACGCGATATGAATTGTGATGTTTGCAATTTCTACATTTTATAGGAATGGCGAATCCAGATCTTCAAATGCAGTGCGATCGTTTGGATAACATGAAGTAGTAGGTAAGGGAGGATTCTGATGGACAGAATTACACAGTAAATCATGGTTGTTTACAGTGAGTGATTAATCTGATTGTATGATACGTTTTTACGACAAAGGACATTTTGATAGCATATGTACCTATTTACCAAGATAGAGAGGCGCAGGAGTTAAACGGAACAATTCGTCATATAGTGACTACAACATCCTAAATAAACCTAGTGAATTATCAAAGATGACACACACATTTAATTACGCCCCACAAGTTTCATAAAGGATGCCATTTTTGGTATGCCAAAAATGAATTGCAACATAGCGTCCTTCTAAGCTCATCAGTAACTAAATGGGTCAAAGAGATAGAGAAACGGAAAGTGGCTTGTATAGAATCCTCTCAAAGAGAGATGTGTATATATAGTGTGGTCGTATACATACAGGTATGCACATGAACAATGGATTATTTTTGAAAGCAGTAGAAAACCGCCGATGAATAAACGCAAGGATGTATGACACACTAGTTGTTTGTTTGTGACGCCTATATATAAAAGCACCAAAGTTAAAAAAAAAAACAATAAAATTCAGGGTAGTTTTGTTTTTAATTCAAGGGCACCCTTGAAATATATCCTGTGATTTTAAATTCGTTCAAAATGTACAGTACCGGGAGAATAAACAAGCCTCCTCTCTTAGCCCCACCCTAGTGATAGTCAAGATGGCGGCTTTGCGACTAGCAGGAATGTGAACGGCTCACCACCAAGGGTTTGATTTGTGTATACTATGATAATATTCTGGTGCCAAAAGTGACTCAATAGCTACATCAAATGCTTTTGTATATTTCTGAAATGTAAATCTGTACATTCCACGTGCTTATAGGGAATAACAGATTGATTTCCATATTCACGAGCTTGAACTCTATTGTCTACATGTACGTATACGTGTCCGCCATTTTGACCAGGACAGCTCGTCCATTTGTGTTTTGAACTATAGCATGTCCAATACCTCTATACTAGCTGAAGCTGTAGTGACCCCAGCACGACAGAAACGTAACCAACCTGATAGTAACACCCCGAGTCCCAACACTGAGCCCCCCACCCACAGACGTCGTAATTCATTGTCCGACATGGATGACCAGACTGGCTCGTCAACATTCCACCAGGTGGATATATCTTCTTTACTTATGAGCACTCTTGTCAATCCGAACTTTGCCGAATCAGTGGCCCCAGCCCTTGCACCCGCTCTAGCAAAGGCTTTACTCCCCCTCCTGCAGGAATCCATTAAAGACATAATGTCCGAGTTAACAGCCCCTCTTAAACAAGCCATTGATCAACAAAGAGTACACATCGACGACCTCCAGAAGAACAATGCTTCACTGAAAGATCGTTGTGATTACCTGGAACATACAGTTGGAAACCTTGAGGGGCAAATTGAAGAGCTCGAGCAGTATGGAAGGAGGAACTCGCTCCGATTCCACAATGTCCCCCTCAGTGGGAGTGAAGTTAATGATACGGACTCGACCATTGTTGGTATCTGCAAGAACCACCTCAAGATCACTATCAGTGAGGACGATATATTTAGATCACATATTATCGGTACCCCCAGAGACAACAAGTATCAAGTGATTTGCAGATTTAAAAACTGGAAAATTAAAAACAGTGTGTTCCGCAGTAAGAGACAGCTAAAGGGTAATGCCGCTCGCCTGTTCATAACAGAAGATCTGACACGCGTTCGTCAGGGAATCATGAAAGATCTCTCCACAGCTAAATCCTCGGGAGATGTCCAGTCGTACTGGTCCAGCGATGGTAGGATCTTCATCAAGCGCGGCAGGGACGACAGGAAGATTCTCCTTAAATCACGCGCCCACATGTATGATGTCCTCCCGTCACTCCGCCCAGAGGACACACGCGATCGTGAATGAACTCAACAGCATCCAAACTTCTTCTGAACATTCCAAATACTCATGGTAGTACATGAAAGAAACCTGAAAACATTTGTTCCGATAAGTTTCTTGTTTTCATCTACAACTTATATTACTTGTTTGTTTATCTGTTTAGTCACCATACTTAGTGATGCATACACATGTAAGATACTAGATCTCCTAGTGATACATACACATGTAAGATACTAGATCTCTAAGTGATACATACACATGTAAGATCCTAGATCTCCTAGTGATACATAAACATGCTAGAGTTTAGATCTCCTAGTGATACATACACATGTAAGATACAAGATCTTGTAGTGATACATAAACATGTAATATACTAGATATCCTAGTGATACATACACATGTAAGATACTAGATATCCTAGTGATACATACACATGTAAGATACTAGATCTCCTAGTGTTACATACACATGTAAGATACTAGATCTCCTAGTGATACATAAACATGCTAGAGTTTAGATCTCCTAGTGCTACATACACATGTAAGGAACTAGATCTCTTAGTGATACATAAACATGTAATATACTAGATCTCCTAGTGATACATATACAGGTAAGATACTAGATCTCCTAGTTATATATATACATGTAAGGTATAAGATCTTTAAGTGATATATACACATGTAAGATGTTAGATATAAGATATCATAGTGATATATAAACATGTAAGATACCAGATCTCCTAGTGAAACATATACATGTAAGATACTAGATCTCCTAGTGATACATACACATGTAAGATACTAGATCTCCAGATTCATGATCTCCTAGTTATACATACACATGTAAGATTCTAGATCTCCTAGTGATACATACACATGTAAGATTCTAGATCTCCTAGTGATACATACACATGTAAGGTACTAGATCTTCTAGAGTTACATAAACATGTAAGATACAAGATCTCCTAGTGATACATACACATGTAAGATCCTAGATCTCCTAGTGATACATACACATGTAAGATTCTAGATCTCCTAGTGATACATACACATGTAAGATTCTAGATCCCCTAGCGATACATACACATGAAAGGTACTAGATCTTCTAGTGATACATAAATATGTAAGATCCTAGATCTCCTAGTGATACATAAACATGTAAGATTCTAGATCTCCTAGTGATACATACACATGTAAGATTCTCGATCTCCTAGTGATACATACACGTGTAAGGTACTAGATCTCCTAGTGATGCATAGATATGTATGATACAAGATCTCCAAGTGAAATATAAATATGTAAGATACAAGACCCTCAACTAATGAATACACACGCAAGACAATATATATCCTAGTGATACATACACATGTAAGATACTAGATCTCCTAGTGATACATATACATGTAAGATACCAGATCTCCTAGTGATACATATACATGTAAGATACTAGATCTCCTAGTGATACATACACATGTAAGGTACTAGATCTCCTAGTCATACATATACATGTAATATACTAGATCTCCTAGTGATACATACACATGTAAGATACTAGATCTCCTAGTTATATATATACATGTAAGGTATAAGATCTTTAAGTGATATATACCCATGTAAGATGTTAGATATAAGATATCATAGTGATATATAAACATGTAAGATACTAGATCTCCTAGTGATACATACACATGCCAGGTACTAGATCTCTAGATTCAAGATCTCCTAGTGATACATAAACATGTAAGATACCAGATCTCCAGATTCAAGATCTCCTAGTTATACATACCCATGTAAGATACTAGATCTCCAGATTCAAGATCTCCTAGTTATACATACACATGTAAGGTACTAGATCTCCTAGTGATACATACACATGTAAGATACTAGATCTCATAGTGATACATACACATGTAAGATTCTAGATCTCCTAGTGATACATACACATGTAAGATACTAGATCTCCTAGTGATACATACACATGTAAGATACTAGATATCCAAGTAATACATAAACATGTAAGATACAAGATCTCCTAGTGATACATACACATGTAAGATCCTAGATCTCCTAGTGATACATACACATGTAAGATACTCGATCTCCTAGTGATACATAAATATGTAAGATACAAGATCTCCTAGTGATACATACACATGTAAGATACAAGATCTCCAGATTCAAGATCTCCTAGTTATACATACCATGTAAGGTACTAGATCTCCTAGTGATACATACACATGTAAGATACTAGATCTCCTAGTGATACATACACATGTAAGATACTAAATCACTTAGTGATACATACACATGTAAGATTCTAGATCGATCTCCTAGTGATACATACACATATAAGGTACTAGATCTTCTAGCGATACAAACACATGTAATATACTAGATCCCCTAGTAATACATACACATGTAAATTCGATTCTAGATCTCCTAGTGATACATAGATATGTAAGGTACTAGATCTTCTAGTGATACATACACATATAAGATACTAGATCTCCTAGTGATACATACACATGTAAGATTCTAGATCTTCTAGTGATACATAGATATGTATGATACAAGATCTCCAAGTGAAATATAAATATGTAAGATACAAGATCTCCTAGTGATACATACACATGTAAGATTCTAGATCTCCTAGTGATACATACACATGTAAGATACTAGATCTCCTAGTGATACATACACATGTAAGATTCTAGATCTTCTAGTGATACATACACATGTAAGATTCTAGATCTCCTAGTGATACATACACATGTAAGATACTAGATCTCCTAGTGATACATACACATGTAAGGTACTAGATCTCCTAGTGATACATATACATGTAAGATTCTAGATCTTCTAGTGATACATACACATGTAAGATTCTAGATCTCCTAGTGATACATACACATGTAAGATTCTAGATCTCCTAGTGATACATATACATGTAAGGTACTAGATCTCCTAGTGATACATATACATGTAAGATTCTAGATCTTCTAGTGATACATACACATGTACGATACTAGATCTAGTGATACATAGATAAAAGATCTTCCAGTGATACATACACATGGATCTCTAAGATCCCTAGAGTGTACATATGTAATTATATTTCGTAGTTTTCTTTTCTATATATAAATCACAATACATGAATGTTGTTCCAGTCACTAACTTGATCCTTTTTATTTTGTTTAGTTTTGGTTTTTTTCTCTTGCTATGGAAATATCAAGTTCCCCAATGTACAAGTACTGACTCTAAATTTGATTAAAAAACTAGTAAATATTTTAATGTGATTAAAATCTAAATACAAAATGTTTTGAATGTAATACAGCGCTTTGCTAAAGTAAAATGTAATTGATGTATATGATAATGTTTAAAACTTATTTTATTTAGCAATGTTTGTACACATTCTGATAAAACATAAATTTTATCGTAAACTTTGACATAAAAGAGCATGATGCAAGTCATGTAAGCCATACTATATGTTTCATAAGTAACCTATATCCCAACAATCAAAATACAACTCTATTATAATTCAGGTAAAGTTTTGAAGTTTAGTATGCAGGTTAAACAACCTTTTATTTTTATTTTTTTTAATTTTTATTATTTTTGTTTTTTGTATATATGCCTCTGTGTTTCAATGCTTACATAAATCATTCAGATTGATTTGAAATAACGAGAACGAATGTGAGAAAGCTATCATTGATATGTATGGTTGAACAAAAGAATAATATGTAAATTTGTATGTATGCGATTGCTTTGTTAAGTACATTTGTAATATATTTTTTTTGCGCCAATGTATAACCTGAAATCAACAAACCCGTTCAGATGATTTTATCTCCGAAAATTGCTCCCATTCCCCCTTCTAACGCTACGGTCTACACCTCTGCTCTACCCCTCTACCTATTATTCCACATCTTTACATTGAACTGTAACCTGTTCCTGTTTTCTCTCTACCTCTTGCACATCTATCTTGAACTGTGTGACCTCACTCCTGACCCCTCTAACCTCTCTAGTCTATCCATTGCTGAGTGTGCTTCCGTTCTAGTGTGCTCATGTGTATTTAGCAGATCCGATCGTCGCCCTATAACAGTGTTGGTCTTTGATGATAATGGGTAACGATATAGTATCTTATAGAGCGGCGATCGGCTGTTTTTACCTATGCACACACTGCGTTCTTACTCGAAAACAGTATATTTTTTATGTAAATCTCCTTAAATTATTAAGCGGTTTTTGGTCATATATAATGTCCACTGCTGTCAAACTAGCATACGTTGCTCAGTTGTTTTTATCTATACTTGTTGATAACTCGAGCTTTTTCCTTATATTACAACTACTTCTTCTTTCTAGCAACGATGTTCATCCAAACCCAGGTCCCAACAGTCATTCTAAAGATATTTCTGTCTTTCATTTAAATATTCGTAGTCTTAGAAATAAATTATCTTATCTAGAGCATGTAGCATTAGATTTTGATATAGTCTGTATTACAGAGACTCACCTTGATATATCAATAGCAGACGATGATATACTCCTAGATGGTTATAACCTATACCGTAAAGACCGTGGTACTCCGGGTGGTGGGATAAACGTTTACACTTCCAGTCTCCTATGCACACGTCGTAGACCTGACTTAGAATTCCATATTGGCGAAGTTGTGTGGACAGAGATCCAGTTTCCAAACAAGAAATATCTACTCTGCACTGTCTATAGGCCTCCAAATTGTACACAAGCTTTCTGGAACTTTTTTCGATATTCTGTAGAAACAGCTATGAATGAAACTCCTCATGTTGTAATAGTTGGCGATATAAATGTTGACCTTCTAACAGTTGATAACAAACACTCTCTTATAGATACTATGAACCATTTCCACTTCACAAATGTAATAGACAGACCGACAAGAATCGGACGCACGTGCTGCACACTCCTTGACCCCATTTTTCTATCGGACACGTGTAATTACACTCTAGCTGACACTATCGACATAGACCGTGATATCTCTGACCACCAAGCGACATCTGTGGAACTGACTATAGAGACAAATATTACTAGGAGTTATAATAGAAAAATTTTATGTTATAATGACGCTAACTTTGAACTTTTTAATAATAAACTAGCGGTGACCGACTGGACCGATCTTTTTTCTTCGACCTCTACCCCGGACGATATGTGCAGAGTCTTTACATCTAAATATTTAGAAATAGCAAGTGAGTGCATTCCTTCAAAAGTAGTTACAATTAGACCTAATGACAAACCATGGTTTGACTCCGACTTGAGACGTGAAATTAGGAAAAGGGACAGATTACTTCAAAAATATAAATCCAGTCGCACTCCTCACAATTTAAACAACTTTAGAAAATACCGAAATAGAGTCAATAATCAAAAGAAAAGGAAGAAAGAATTATTTTATGCGGACATAAATGGTATCTTAGACAATTATAATAATACGAATCCTAAAAACTTTTGGAAACTTGTTCGCAGACTAATTAAATCATCTGATACATCAAATACTATTCCACCCTTAAGGAGTGCGGCTGGAAATCTAGAAATGGACGATAACGTTAAGACAAATATACTGAATGACTACTTTGTTTCTATATCGACAATAGACGACACTGAGACTGACATTCCGACTGTAGAACCAAGAACTGACTCTACGATTTCCGACATACCTTTTAACATAAATGACATCACTGACATACTCAAGTCCTTAAAAAGTGGTAAAGCTGTAGGAAATGATACAATAAGTCACATTATGCTTAAAAACACTGCTATCTCAGTAACTTATCCTTTGTCTTTAATCTTTCGTACTTCTTTGGAGACTGGGTCTTTCCCCACACAATGGAAACATGCTCTAGTGATGCCAATCTTTAAAAAGGGAGATAAGCAAGATCCTTCCAATTATAGACCAATTTCATTACTCTGTACTATTGGTAAAGTTTTTGAACGACTAGTTGCTAAATATTTACATAACTATCTATTAGAAAATTCTTTAATTTATAAATATCAGTCAGGCTTCCAGCCAGGTCATTCTACCGTTCATCAATTAATTGAAATTTTTCACAAAATTTGTGACAATCTGGAAAAAAAACAACCTACATGTCTAGTTTTCTGTGATATTTCCAAGGCATTCGACAGAGTGTGGCATAGGGGACTTGAAGTGAAACTAGCTAGCTATGGTATATCAGGCAAATTACTTGACTGGTTGATGGATTATGTGTCGGATAGGAAACAGCAGGTATTTTTGGGGAATAGTAAATCCTTAGTAAAATCTACAAATGCAGGAGTCCCCCAGGGTTCGGTTCTTGGGCCCCTTTTGTTTATTGTATATATTAACGATATAACAGATAATATAGAAAGCTTATCAAAACTTTTCGCGGATGATACTTCTCTTTTATGCTCTGATAAATCTCCGCAAGTAATCGAACAGAAAATTAATAATGATCTTTTGAATATTCAATCTTGGGCAGAAAAATGGTTGGTCAAGTTTAATCCCACAAAAACTGAGGCACTGCTTATCTCTAATACTGAACTGGATCATTTTATCGAAATAAATTTTAATAATATAAATATTGAATTTGTAGACTACCATAAGCATCTAGGAGTATATATAGATTCTAATTGTAAGTGGAGCTATCACATAGAACATATTTGTAAAACAGTAGCGAAACAAATAGGTGTCCTGCGTAAATTAAAATATATCCTTAATAGACGAACATTAAATATAATATATAGATCCTTTATTCTTCCTGTTTTAGAATATTGTTGTGAACTTTGGGACGGTTGTTCTATTGCTGACGCCGACAGTCTAGAAAAATTACAACTTGAAGCTTGCCGTATCATCACTGGCCTACCTTCATATTCAAGTAGAAAATCTCTTTATGCTGAAACCGGATGGGAACCTTTATCCCAACGGCGCTCTCGTCGAAAACTCCAACTGTTCTTTAAGATACACAATAACATTACCCCTGACTATCTGAATACCCTACTCCCGCCCATTGTTGCTGATCATTCTCAACACAGTCTCCGTAATGCTGAAAACTACATCTTACCTATGAACAGATTGGAATCATCTAACCTATCCTTCTTCCCCTCTACAATTAGACAGTGGAATCTATTACCCCTAGATATTCGGCACATTGTATCATTTTTAACATTCAAAAATTCCATTCGTAATACAGACTTACCACAGGTACCAAATTTGTTTTTATACGGTAAACGAAAAAGTAATATCCTACATACTAGATTAAGAAATCAATCTAGTACATTGAGAAATCACTTATTTAGAGCCAATCTTATTACTGATCAATGTTGCCACTGTGGTTTTGCTAATGAAAATACCCACCACTTTTTCTTTAATTGCAATACTTATGCTGAACAAAGAATTAAGCTCTTCCGACACCTTAACTCGTATATTCCTCTTACTGTAAATTTACTTCTTTATGGAGACGCAACCCTTTCTGCGCATGAAAACGAACTGATATTTATGTACACTCAGCAATATATTAATGATTCAAACAGATTTTAGCCCCCCCCCCCCCCCACCTTCTCCTTCTCTTTTTATGATCTTAAACAACTAGGTTATGTATTTAAAGATTTATATAAAATCTTTTCCGACGTTGACGGCACTAGAGAAACGAATTTTAAAGGACGAACGGAATGACCAGGAGGACGCAAACCAAGGCACGGGAAGTGATGAACATTTAGTACCAGCTGAGAGTATCGAATAGTGTCAGTGTTAACTTTTGCCGTCGGTGTCGGAAAAGATTACTATCATTATATATATAAAATGTTACTCATAAGATAATCTCTCTCTCCCTCCCTCTCTCTACTCCTCCCCTCTCCCTCTTTCTCTCTCTTCCCCCCCCCCCCCTCTCTCTCTCATGATGTTTGAATGTGTGACTGTGAGATATTGTATTTTATTATTGTAAATAAGCCATCTTGAAATTTGTAAATATATCAATGTTTTATTTTAGGGAAAGGGCTTAGTATAAGTTGTACAACTTGTGCCCAATCCCATTGCTATGGAAGGCAATAAATATGTTTAAATCAAAGCCCCACCCACCATTCCACCCAGCCCCCTTTGCGCGCGCTACGGGCCTGTCCAATTTATTTGCTGCTATTGCGAATTATATCATCACGTTATAACAACATTGCATATCTCGTAATAACGAGATAAGTTATCTCGTAATAACGACTTAGCGTATCTCGTAATAACGAGATAACTTAACTCGTAATAACGACTTAGCGTATCTCATAATAACGAGATAACTTATCTCGTAATAACGACTTAGCGTATCTCGTAATAACGAGATAACTTATCTCGTAATAACGAGATAGCGTATCTCGTAATAACGACTTAGCGTATCTCGTAATAACGACTTAACGTTTCTCGTTATAACGACTTAAGTAAAGCGTATCTCGTAATAACGACTTAGCGTAACTCGTTATAACGAGATAAATATTTTTTTTCATGTGGTACTAATCGGCTTTCGTAGTTATCCGTGATGGAGAGCGCAGCTATATATGTACCACAGGGACCTGATTATTTGTTACAGCTAGTTAAACGCAGTTTTGGACCTTACCTAGGTGTTTAGTGTAATTTTACACTCCTGGGAGGGGTTGGGGGTGCATTTGTCGTGCATTTTCATACCCCAGCAAGAAATGTGATTTTTTATTAAAGAAAAGTAGATGGGGTCCATTTTTCGACCTCGAAATCTTTCCACCCCTAATAAGCCTGATATTAATGACCATTGAGCCTGTGCATGGGGTCATTTTTATCGAAAATTGATCTAAACCTATCAAAAGTGTATTTCAATCCTAAACATTTAAATTGAAATAAGAAAGAATTAGCATACCATGGTTGTTACATTCTTTCTTTCTACGAGTTTAAAAACGCCGGGTAAACACTTATGACCTTATTATTACAACTCGGTAATAATCGACTCTTTCCGTAAGCACAATGTTATATTAAGCGAATCGAAAATAAATGATTTTTTTCAAAGTATCCGCATCATGCAGTGGTATTCTAGTCCTGATCTATATATTAATATATGTTGTGTACAAATTGACCGGAAGTACTACAATATATGCGTAACCCAACCCATCGAACCCGTATCAGCTGCACATATGGGAGATTTTGACGGCGATTTCAATGACACGTCGATTCATGTATAACTACGTGTATTGATGTAAGCCTAACGTGGTAAGATTGCAATCAAACTTGGTTACTTTCTTAATAAGTTGTAAACTGGTTAAGTTGTTCCATAACCTCAAAATACAATGTATACATGTAGGCCTTATACCCAACCAGCTTTTGGCAAACTCAGTATTTCTGCGCACCAATTAATGCAACTAGATAAATCACTGTTGGTTTAATTTGCACACGGATTAATCTAATTCCCTTGATCATCGTTTTATATTATGTAAGCAATATATTGTCTTGATATATATATAGCCAAAATATTTCCGTAGGCGTTGCCTAGATATAGGGATTTCCAATTTCAAGTATATTCTATTTTTAGCTGCAGGGACGGACACACTAGTGTACCATGTGGGTGTTACTAAAATCCGTTTACTTGCGTCAACAAGCGACTTCAAGCGTCGCCAGAAAATACCTTTAAAATACTTAACTAAGGCCATACCAATTTGATTTATTGTTCTTCAGAAAATGAAATTTCAAAGTTGGAGCGAGCGGGCGCATTTTTTTTGTTTTTAAAAAAAAAATGAATTCCTTAAAATTTCGAGCGAGCGGTAGTTTTGAAAAAACTAAATGTCAGAATATTTGTTTGACTATTAATATAATATATCACCAAAGATTACACGTATTTAAACTGTGGTAGCGGTTTTTAAAAATGATTTCCATGGTACAAACTACTTGCGTAATGCTGTGCAATAAAACAGCATTTGAGAGAAAAGCTTTCTTGAATTACTATCTTAATAGAAGACCCCAAGTCATTCATTCAAGTTTAGTGAGTGAACCAAAGCCGCAGGAAACACCTTTTAGCAACCACATTTTTTTCTTGTAGGTATTATGATGCTTCTGTTCATGCAGAATGCATATTTTATCGAATTGCTATATGAATTAATGATGACAAAATACATGTATAATCACGGACTTAGATAGTCTTATCTAAATCCGTGGTATGATGTACCGCTATATAAAACAAACCCTGAAGGCTAGATGTACAATGTATGACACTAGGTGTTTTGCTGACATAACCTTTGAGTTGCAATATTATTAATGGACACAAGCATTATTTGTGTACTATATATCCAATTCAGAAATATTAATATCAGTTCATAAGCTGACGTCACGTGGTTGAATAAGCATCATGAACCCAGTGTTCATCCATTCGGGATCTAAATGTTCTGACTACTGATGACTAAGTAACTACGGCATCTGGAAGAGAGTTCGAATGGTAAAACCTACATAAATATTTCAAAATATGAATAACAAAAACGTGGGTTTAACTATCAACATTAGACCTATTCTACTAGAATAAGACTGATGAAATGACATTGATGTCTGCCAAATTGGGTCGATTGCTTGAAAAGAGAATCGATTTGAAATTCAATAAAGAGGTGTTATTATAGTCGTACATTTGTATTTACAACATATCTTTTGATGTTGCTTACTTAATTTAGGATTTTAAAAGAATTTGCTGTTGACCCTTGAAGTCGGTTTTTAGTGAGACCGCTTGAGTTCGTATTTTGTTTATTTGATCAAGAGATCTTGGAACGATAAATTATCTATTGCGGTATTTTGCAATACATTATGGCGACCGGATTATGTAGTGAGGAAGCAATTTAGACACATTCGCAGTTTTCTTTACAAGTGTAAAAGCCTCGTCGCGCATTTCCCTCGTGTTGCAGCCGAAAACAAACGCTTAAAATACCATTTTTACCTTCATTTCAAACATTCGAATGATTCGAAATGGCGTTTTTTAAATTTTGAACCATTGTAAAATATATCCAGATTCGTCATTTTTCATTGACCTTAAAATTGGAGCGGTAATTACTTTTACTTTTATTTTATTTTTCCAAAACAGGAGCGGTAAATCCGACGAACAATAAATCAAATTGGTATGGCCTAAGTAAGCGACACCAGAAGATATGTAGTTAATATGACTATAATACACATCTTTACCAAATTTCAACTTGATCACCGATATTCGAAAAATTGATCGAGTTGCCACGAATTAAGTTTAGATCGGCGACGAACGTGAGGCGTGTATTATTACCCTACCCGAACAGTTACCGTAGAGATCACAGGGACCTGAGAATTTGTTACAGCTGGTTTTGGACCTTAAATAGGGTGTTTAGAGTAATTTTACACATTATGGGGGTTAAGATCAATTTTCGATAAAAATGCCCCCTTCAATGGTCATAAAAGCTAATTACTCTAAACAACTCTAAATATTTTAGGTCCCAAACTATAGCTGTAACAAATTCTCAGGTCAATGTGTTAGAGACAGGTGTCGCAGTCGGCAAAATCACATCCGATATCCTCGGTAAGGACATTATATTTCTGTTAACTAAACAATCAACACATATATATATACTATAAAAAACTTTACACTTGAAAACATGGGTCTGAAGAAGAAGATTGTTGAATTTGTTAGCCAATTTGACCCTTTTGAGTCCCTCCCAACAGCCCCCGGGATGGGCCAGAATCAAAATTCTTCCACTATCAAACAGTCATCTCCTGGTTGTAATTCCCTCCAGGTTTGAATCATTCCCAACTGAAAATGAACAAAATATATCCAAAATTATCATTTTCCAATATAAACTATTGTAAACCCCACTCCCTCCCCATTGGGGAACTTGAAGTCCGGAGGACATGGTTCCGGGATTTTTAAAGAGAAGTTGAACATGTTGTTACGTGGAGAGACGACATTGCATAACAATATCAGGAAATAACTGCATGGTCCAGACCTTTGGGCCTGGTGGTAACGTCCTGGCTCCATAATCTAGAGGTCTCGAGTTCGTACTGTTTATAATAATAACCTATGTCCGGGTGTTTGTATTATCACAATGATAATTTCTTAAATATAATTACAGGCTCAGCCCCGGTACCCGATTAAATGTTACGTCGTGACGGATCTGTTTGACGAATTTTGTATGCCGTTTCGTAACAATGTAGATTGTTTACGGACGGACGACAGACGATTCGCCCCTCTCAATGGTCATAAAAGCTATCTTTTATTACCATTTGAGAAGGGCATTTTTTCAAAAATTGATCTTAACCCCCCCCCCCCCCCCCCCCCCCCCCCAATGTGTAAAATTACTCTAAACACCCTATTTTAGGTCCAAAACCAGCTGTAACAAATTCTCAGGTCCCTGTGCTACCGATATCTAAAACCACAGCAATCACTAAAAAGAACCTAGGGCGCGTACGTAAACGGATTCGCGTGAATCGCTCCGAACCCCATTGACCTGTTTAACACCAAAAATTGAACTTTTTCGTGATGACGGTTACGACATTGAAGAACTTTTTAACGTATTGCATTTTTATCCGTTTTAAAAATAAAGTAATATTTTAAAGAATATTTCAAATTATTTTGTATTCGATTCAACCGATATTAACACACACACATGTGTGCCAGTTATTACATAAGAAATGTAAATCTTACATTGAAGAATAACCGTTGATATCTGGTATTAATTATCGGTACTTCATTTTTTAAAACGCTAACATTAAATAGAATAGTCACATGATCATATCATTGACCATTGATCACTCTGCTCACGCATTGTTTCAAATATCGGCATAAGATTAAGTTAATTTTTGTATCATCATAGTCATGTAAATAGCAAATCACTTAATCAAATAATTTTAAAGACGCTTCTTGACCTGTTGAGTTCTATATCCATATATGTCTGCCACGCCGCCGATAATCGCTCGGCTGCATACCTGTCCTTTGAAGAATACAAAGGTGTCACAACCGACTTCAGAGCCTGTCAATTTTAGGTCAACCGAGACGAAGTTTCAAGTGACCTTTTCTAACCGTCTTTTGTCCGTCGTCGTGCGGTGTGCGCCGTGCGTCCGTAAACAATTTACATTTTCGACTTTTTCTCAAACACCCCTGAACCAATTGGAATGAAATTTAGAAGGAATCCTCCCTAGCTAAAGACGCACCAAAATTGTGAATGATGTGGTCCTAACCCCTTAGGGACTTGAGGGAGGGGGCCAAAAGGGGTCAAATTAGTTAAAATTTCAAAAAAATCTTCTCCAGGGGAGGGGTGTTTTTTTTTTTTATAAGTAGGAAAATGACACTTTTGGATTTGTTTATTGTCAGTTAGAAATAATTGAAACTTGGTTGCAATAATAACCAGGAGATTACGGTTTGACTCAGGGATTGAAAAGGGTCAAATTGGCTAAAAATTCAACAATCTTCTTCTTCAGACCCATATATGCTGGTTCTTCTTCAGACCCATATATGCTGGTTCTTCTCCAGACCCATATATGCTGGAATCAAATACTATTCAATAATGGAAGGTCTAAAGGTGCTGTTTCCAAATTTTGAAGTTTACTTAGTATATACTTACTATAGAATACAGGGAAATTGTAAATCTGATAAATACGCATGTTTTTAGTACATATCAGCTCACCGGGCCAATATATAGAGAATATCACATGGTCATTTCCATATCAGGCTTTATATCAACCCGATATCCAAATATCGGGCCGAAAGGCTAAGGGTCTATACTGGGTCGAGGGTTGATATAAGGCCCGATATGGAAATGACCATGTCATATTCTATTTATTATATACTTTGAATTTTGTGACGGTTCATGATGATCTGTTTTTGATGATGCCTCTTTTTTGCTCCTTGTTTTGTCATCGTCTGGACGTTGGTTAAGATATTAATAATTTATACCATTAGCAATGGATTCGGAATTATTTACATGTTCTCTACATCGGCGTCTTCATTTATGTCTCTTTTTCTTCTATTAATTCATCAAGCTCTAGTATTCTTGATACGATAGACTCAATCACTTTCTCGCCAATTTCAACATCAACATCTGCCCTCCTGTCTATTTTCGAAATTTACATTTCTAGTGAACTTGGACTCAATATACCTACCAAAGTGTTTAAAGGTTATTTTTCGGTGAACTTTCCAGTTGGCGTATAAATACATAAGTAAAGTAGTGCGGGAATAAGTTCCTTTTTCCAAACCTGTGTTTTGTTTCAGTTTTCAAATTAACTATCCTAGTTTGTGTTGTGGCAGTTTATAGTTGTTATCAATACGAAAACAGCTTTAAATTTCATTTGGACGGCGTCACACAGTGAGTGATGACGTCACACGTCTCGGCACCTTCCGCTGCATAGACTTGCACAAGTCCAATATTTTAGAAATCGACCCGAAATAATAAAATCAAATTGAATGTAAATATAAAGATTGAATCCTCCTTTGTTGAGGTTTATGGGTATAAACCTCAATGGGTCTTGAGACAAATTTTATATGAACTGCTTCGCAGTTCATTAAATTTGTCTCAAGACCCATATTGAGGTTTATACCCCATACACATCAACAGAACAGAATGATTCAGTCCTTAAATGTGTAACGTCATGAACGTCATATGACGTCACGGCAAGCGGGCTGATACAGTGTATTCGGCCTGCTTAGCGAAGAATTGTCCATATTGGCCCGGTGAGCTGATGTGTACTAAAAGTATGCATATTTATTATATGCTTACTATAAAATACAGGGAAATTGTATACTCGATAAATACGCATGTTTTAGTACATATCAGCTCACTGGGCCAATATGGACAATTCTTCGCTAAGCAGGCCGAATACACTGTATCAGCCCGCTTACGAATTTGCCGTGACGTCATATGACGTTCATGACGTTACAACAATCGAAAATGGATAGGGGGACAGATGTTGACGTTGAACTTGGTGAGACTGTTATGGAGTCTATCATATCAAAAACACTAAAGCTTGATGAATTAATAGGAGAAAAAGAGACATAAACGAAGACGCCGATGTAGAGAACAGGTAAATATATTCCGAATCCATTGCTAATGGTATGAATTATTATCTTAACCAACGTCCAGACGATGACAAAACAAGGAACAAAAAAGAGGCATCATCGAAAACAGATCATCATGAACCGTCACAAAATTCAAAGTATATAATACATAGAATATGACATGGTCATTTCCATATCGGGCCTTGTATCAACCCTCGACCCAATATCGACCCTTGGGCTTTTGGCCCTCGGGCCGATATTTGGATCTCGGGTTGATACAAACCCTGATATGGAAATGGCCATGTAATGTTCTCTATTTATGAAGTATACAATTTCCCTGTATTTTACAGTAAGTATATAATAAAAGCACTGTATCAGCCCGCTCCCGAAACTACAGTGACGTCATATGACGTTCATGACGTTACAACAATTGAAAATGGATAGATGTTTAGTTGAGATGGGCGAGAAAGTTATGGAGTCTATCGTATCCAGAATACTAGAGCATACTCAATCCTATGTAACGTCATGATGAACGTCATAGAAACACTTCCAGTGTGGGAGCCATGATCAATGGCCTTCAGTGGCGAAGCTTGGCAACTCGTCGCCGTGATGCCCGCCTCACTATGCTATACAAAATAGCCAACAACTTGATCTCTATGTTCTCCCGACCTTATCCGAGCAGTCAGATCTTCTCGACACTTTCACCCTCTTTCTTATCAAACTCTCTCCTGCAAATGTACTGTGACAAACCTGGAAGGGGGGTTAGATCTAGATGTAAAAGTTAATAAAGTATAAGTATATGCTGAGGCATAAGATTTTAGCATCCTCACTGTTGAATACAAATAAAATGAGCAGTTACATGTTTAATGAGGCTACAGAATGAACAAAATGGTAGTGTGACGGTAGTGAGAAAGACCGACCATGTAAAACAGCTGATCGTTGTTTACGTTTGTTATCAGCTGGGTTGTGTTGTTTATTTTTGGATAAATGCTGGGAAATATTTGTAAATATGAAATGGAACGTCGTTTAATTATCCAGCAACGTATTGCAGTTGAAATTTGGTTAGTTCATGAAACATTCGATTTTTAAGAATATTCTTCGTTCCGGGGTCATAATTTAGGTCGTTCAGACGCCATTGTGATTTCGTCGTGAAGGATGCTGGATACGAATAACGATTGTGTTGACATCTTTTGATGTTTTGTTCAAGTTATAATAACTAAAGAAGCTCAAGATTAGTAGAAACATGAAGTTTAACTTTTATTACTTACGCGTTGCAAACGCCGGAATTTAGTGTTTGAACTTTCCGTTTCATCTCCGGCCCGCTCTCAACCCAGCGATCAATGTAATGGCATGGGAGAATGATTTGCGAGTTGTTTGTCGAAATCGATTACTTCCGATGTATCAGTTTGGACCTTAGCTATATATTGTATTGAAATAGAATTTAATCACAGTTTATATGTAAAATGTTGAATTGTAGCCAGTGTTTTTATCGGTTAGTTGTTGAACTATATCGCGGAAGAGGCGGTTATTCGGTTATATTAAATGTAAGCATTGACCCCAAACGTCGGGTCAATTATTCCATATTTGGTCATTTTCCTCACCAGGGTTGAGTTCTACTAAACAACTTAAGTTACGATTTCACGTAACTTTTATCGTAACCTTAACTTACGTGAAATGTCTGTCTTACTAAAATTCGTATCTTAAGTTACGTGTAAAATTCCGTCGTAACTTACGACAGCTTAGGGGCTCCCTTAACTTTGAGGGGGCATTAATTCGTACAGAATCGTGATTTTAGACGACCTTCCAATCAACGTACATGTAACAGACATCAATGACGTGACCTACATCATACAATTTAGACATGATGCCAATTTCGACAAAAAATAATAATAAAAAACTAGTGACTGCGCTTGCGTGATGTTTGTTATTAAGATAATTCTTACCCATAGGCGGATCCAGAGGCCCCCCCCCCCCCACCTAAAATTTGTCAAGTGACCAATTTTTCCAAGAATTAAAACTAAGAATTTCATCATCAGATGGCATTCCGAACCATATATTTGGTAGAAATATTTATAACAAAATCGGGGCTACGCCCCACATCAGACTTTCACAGTTTATAGTTCCTATATATTACAGTGTAGTGTAGTGTTATATATAATGTACGTCTAACAATTAACTACCCCCTCCTCCACCTCTTCCATTTTTCTAGTTGCCTTAAGAAATATTCACCTTTAACTTGAATACACCGTTAGAATCCAATTTTTGAAACAATGTTCATACTATTCTTTGGGTACACTAATCAGAAACGGGTAAACTGCAGAATCCAGCACGCTTCATGAACTATATCTCCTATCAGATATGTTGTTATTTTTTAGCTTCGGAAAGAGGAAAACAATCACACGGGGCAAGTGCTGGGCTGATTGGACGGGTGTTGTATAAGCCATTGACCTATTCCGACTTAGAAAAACGGTAGTTGCCTATTTGTGGGCTTGGGCATTGCCACGTAACAACTGAACAGAACCTCATTCTTATTGAAGCTGCCAGATACACCCTACCGTTTCGAACAGCAATTTGCATGATTTTCCCACTTTTTCTAAAGAATATTGCGTGTAACACATTCTTTGCTGTTAGTGTTCGTTTAGCAATACTGGGCATTTTGGCATGTTTAAAAGCCCAAATCCTATTGTCAACTTTCCTCTGAGGCTCATAAAAATTGCACCAATGTCTCATCACCCAGTATTAATTTAGACTATCAAATGCCCCTTTTCTGATAGTTTAGGTTCTTTTTCAGCAGTCTCTTAGCCATTTGTACCCGTGTACGTTTCTTCTCGTCTCGTCAGTGAGTAAATGTCGGATACAACGAGCACTTATTTTCCTAACTTTGAGATTTTTCTTCTGAAAGAAATGAAAAGATGATAAACCCAAGATTGTCATTTGTGCTAGTTGTCTGACCGTATAACGCGAGTCTTTCTCAGTGATTTACTTGATTTTATTGACGTTCAAATTTGTTGGGAACCGCAGACCCAAGTCTTTCCGAGTAAAGGGCATCTTTAACCGATTCATGACCAGAATGAAATTTAGAAAAAAACATCTGTAAGGGAACCGGTTTGTGGATTTTAAGGAAATGTATACACACAATACAGGGATGAGCAGTGAACTTGTTCGTACCACAGGGACCTGTGCATTTGTTACAGCTAGTTTTGAACCTAACCTTAGGTGTTTAGAGTAATGTTACACATTTTGGGGGTTTAGATCAATTTTCTATAAAAATGCCCCCTCAATTGTCATAAAGGCTAAAGGGTTGAACACTTTCCAGCTCGAAAAATCGACCCATCTACATTTCTTGCATCAAAAATCACATTTCTAGAAGAGGTGCGAAAAAGTGCTTGGTACCGTTGAAAGATGGATAATTTTTATTTTAAAAAACCTCTAAATGCACGCCAAATGTACCCTCCATCCGCAGAAATAATCTTGATTTCCCCCCAAAAAACCCACGCAAAATGTCAGTGTCTTTCGTTAGCTATCGTGCCACTTTCTGCACAGCAATGAGTTTTGACGTCATTGCACGCGCTAGCCTTTCGCTGTCAATGGATGGCGGTGTTCCTCTTAACAAAGGGGTCCAATGAAATTTTGCGTGTTTTTTGAGGAAATCGAGATTATTTTTACGGAAAGAGAATGCATTTGACGTGCATTTAGGAAGTTTTTAAAGCTTTCCACCCTTTAGCTTTTATGATCATTGAGGGGGGGGGGGCATTTTTTTCGAAAATTGATCTAAACCCCCCAAAAGTATAAAATTACTCTAAACACCCTAGTTTATGTTCAAACCTAGCTGTAACAAAGTCCCAGGTCCCTATGATTCGTTCTGGTTTAATGCGCGTAAATCACGTGATACTCTAGTATACGGTGCGTGCAAAAAAATTCGAACACTCTTCGTGTGAACAACAAAGATGCATCTTATAATGTTGTTGACTCAATATGAACTCAATATGGATTGGACGCCGAACGCCCCACACACTAAAGTGTGTTCGGCCAATCTGCATAACATTGCTTGTAATCTTCCCGGGGAGAGGAATTTATATAAATGCTTTCAGCTTGTGTTCCAATATCCAATACACAAAAATGTATTTTATTATTTTGACCAACTGTGTCACAATTTTTGAAAATAAAATACTGTTTATACTAAAAGTTCATTTCAGAAAAAAAGTACACCCCCTCTAACCCAAAATACTGGATCCGCCTATGTTACCTCCAACACAGGAAAGTTCCGAAATAGTAACTTATGAATTTTCGTAAGTTAAGTTTACGATGAATACTATGAATATATTACAGAAATATCGTAACTTAGGTTTGTACTTACGAAATTCGTAAGTTGGATTTTTTTGCGTAACTTAAGTTGTTTAGTAAAACTCCGCTCAGACTTCTATGTAACGTTAGTAAATCAAGGGCAATAACTCGTACAGACTTATCCGACAGTGAATTAATTTTACAGTCTAGGCCTATACATATATTTAGTAATCGACTAGTTTGTAAACCTATATACGGTTATACTCTATGTAGAGTCACTAGTGTTTATAATTATTGAGATACTATGTAAGTAAAATCTTTATACCTGTACCCAAACCTAGACGTTGATTGCCTACATAAGAGTGGAAAATATATACTTTATGTTGAAGAGGTGTGGTACTTATGTAATTATTTAAAGGGTTTTGGCCACGATTTTTCATTATTTCATATTTTCATCTCATTTGATGCAACAATACGTGTAGTGACCGATACCCCGTCTCTCTCGGTGTTGGGAAAATAGACAAGCTAGGTGACGTCCCATTTCTATGAGCCTCGTGAATATGCATTTTTTGACCGGGATTCTAGGTCACGTGATGTGTGACGTCATTGAGGCACAACGTATCCGATACCTGTACACGCCCATTACATATTTATGTATTATCTGTGAGTGTTAAGATTGACTTTTATCTAATTTTTTGGTGCAAGTAATGACAGCAACCAATACATGTTATGTGGTTAAAATTATCAATCGTCATTAATGATCTTGTCAGAAAAATAAAACTTATCTAATTCCGTTTTTTACATTAAACTGCATTCAATTAGAATCTAGTCCGTGACGTCTCAGCAACTCCAAGCTTAGAGACAGTGATACAATTTACACACTGATTTTACAGCTATGTAAATTACCTGTAGCCTTACCTGTCATACATATACTAGCCAAATGGCATTTGTTGTACTTACCTGTGAGTTGTGGCAGGTGTACTAATTACCCTGTAATTACCAAGAGGTGTGAATGTTATGACCAGTGAATTCGAAGGGCATTCATGCTAATATAATTACCGATCCTCTAAATAGCAATATACACCGGCACAATTATTTTTATCCCTAGCCGTCCCCGGTGTTGGAAGAAAAACTATTTTTTTAAAAAGGATTAAAGGAGTTTTCAACAGAATCTAACAATATTTTATCAGTATATAACATTAGGCTAGTAATCTTGGCAAAACTTGACACTGTTAATTAGGTTAAACTATATTTGTATCACACATATACGATGTTCTGAAATTTCTAAATTTTTAAAGTTTTATTATTTTTGTAAAAATGGTGATGCTGATACTATGACGTTTTTTTTCAAAGTTATTGCATATTTTAAAATATCAACATAAACATTTGTTTATTGGATTTATCAGGAACGCATTAGTGTCCCTGGATTTATGATATATATTCAGGGCGGATCCAAGAATTTAGATGCGTTAATGTGACACACTTTTACTTTCAGATATAAACCCAAATTTATCCAGATCTTGTTTATGAAAACTGTATGAAAAACAAGATTTAAACTAGTCTAATGATTTGAGTCCTAGTTGAAATAAATATCACCAAATAGAGTGAGCCTAACAAAATTCATTTATTTATCGCGTTTGAATTTCACGTATATCTAGAATCCTGTGTCTGTTCTAGTACAATTCAAAGAATATGGCACAGTATTTTTCTGCGCTGGGATTTAGAGTAATTATTTCCAACTGCAACCACTAAGAGATGTTGTAAAAACGTATGCAGTAATCGTAGGAGTTATATGTTTCAATAATCATTAGCGTATGTTATTTGTTTTAATCATGACCACAGACTTTATCCTTGGAAAATATTTATAATTATTCACACAAATAGACTGGTGTGTTACTGAATTAAGTGAAATAAAAAAAAGTTGGGAAGAGCTTTTTATTTTTGCAAACCGATTTCAGTCCAAATTTTAAACAATATTTCAATTTAACAAAATAATTCAGACTGTCATGTTTTCACACCTATTTGTGACAGTTTCTGCTTTATTGAAATCAGGCAGAAATTGTTTGTTTACGTGCGCAGTTCAAAAAATGATTAAATGATTTTTTTTGGCATTCCATATGTACGTGCTGTACTACTTCTACCATATACTTGTACAGTATATGTTATAGAGTGGTGGGGGTTTGCCGAACACTAAAACATAAACTCGCCGGTGCTTTATTTACTCCATCTCCACAAATCATACTGTACTGTTGACGTCATAAAAGATAACACTTCTGAGATATTAACGAAAACATTTGATTGCACAGCGTAAACAGTTTGTATTAGCAAATCACATTATTTTAAAATCACCAAGATCTAACACGGGGTATATTACCGGACACAATATAATATGCAATCAAGGGATATTTGATGTTTGCGAATTTTGCATGTTGTGGGTATAACTTGGAACACATATTCATGATTCAGCACTGTATGCTGTTTTAATTTAATTCCAGCTTAATACAGTCTATACAATCAAACGTTTGAAAAAAACCCTGCTATTTCAAGAAAATGGCTCCGTCCGTAATATACTCACAACCACTCTATGTGTGTATGTTGCTACTGTTTTCAAATACTATCTATAAAACCAATTTGTAACGCGTCTGTAAAAATCATATAGTCCTTTTACAGGCTTTACTAATTCCGTGGTCCTTTGTAGAAGCATTATTGCTAGGATATGGTGGATGTGTAATACACACCCACAACACGATGTTTTTAAATGGTATTTCCTATTTCCTTTCTTAAGTTTACAATTACATATCTATATTTTTTTCAATGTATTTTATTGGTTAATCAATAGAATTAAACAACAATCAAGATCGACTTGCATGTCGAAATCAATAGGCGTTTTTCTACTAAACTTTCTTCGTCAATGTACCACTGATCAATTTACCTGAGTCGATCAGTTGTGCTTCAATGACGTCACAGGTACCACGTGACCGGTTAGCTCATTAAAATTCTCGCCAGTCGGGAGCGGTCAACTTTGACTGTCAATATCTAGATCCCGGGACACAATCGAATGCTCGTTGATGGGCTAATCAGTATTTATTGAAATGTACTACAAGTTTCATAACTTTTTACAAGATTTTCAAAATCGTGGCCAAAACCCTTTAACAGATTATATTTTATCTATTGTTAAATTAGTATTGTAATACTAATTTCTTATAGATTTTGTGCTTGTATACATACCTAAACGTTGAAGCCTACAAGAGTGGATACGCTGTGTAGAAGAGGTGTTATACTGGTATTAATATCTATTTATTTTAATTATTTAAAACTCATTGAGAGATATTTGACTGGATTCGCTGTCAGGATTTAAGTCGTTATTTTGTATTGACCCTGCATTATGGATAAATAAATTAGTTCTCTATTTATTTCCTTAGTTCTTAACAGTTGTTGAAAATCACTGGAACTGTTTATTTATTAGTACATGAATTATTAAATACTTATTGTTTACTATGGTTTTACTATATAAAGTTGTGAATATAATTTATCTCTGGACTTCTAGTCATCTTTTATTGTAGTCAGTCTGATTTAGCGATTTAAGACGCAGACAGTTCTGATAAAGTCAGAACTCCATCTTTAATTACCCACAATTGTGGTACTGGATCCAAGTTAAACTTATATTGGTTGTTGGAGGTGGTCTGAGACCACGACAGTCCTGGTCAAACTACGCCCACAAGAAACAGGGTTTTGGAGCAGAGTGACGATATCAGAGAAGATTGAAACAGTACCATATATATATATATACATAAATATACCTACCGGAAACCCGTTTCGTTACAGTACTGCTCGGAAAGAAAGCTTCTTCCCCAAAACTATCATTCAATGGAACTCTCTCCCACCTGACTTGGCCTCTAGTGCCACACTTTCGTCTTTCAAATCAGCTATCAGTACCTATAAACACACTAATTAATGTATTCTTCCCCAGCCTGCCCATTCACCTCAATCTTGCATAATCTTCATTCTGTGGTTGTGTCACTACTACTACATGAAGTAGGCAAGTAATTGGTAGAAGTAGAAGTACTTACGTGCATATTCTTATGGAACGACAAATTAACATATAAGCTTACTCAATTAATTGTACATATCTTCAAATAATTGAAGATAGGTATAATTCAACTGAAGATACATTATGTAGGTTCAATTAAATTGAAGATAGATTTCAATTAAATTGAAGATAGATTTCAATTAAATTGAAGATAGGTTCAATTAAATTGAAGATTGGTTCAATTAAATTGAAGATATGTTCAAATAAGACGAATTGAACCTATCTGCAATTGGTTCAACTAGGCGAATGTATCCCTATATAGCTACACTGTACTTTCCTTTATTTGAAAACGAAAGTACAAAATATAAGTTTAAAACCGATCGCGAAATGTTGTTTTCCGGAATCTAACATGCCATTTTATATAATCATTTATGATACAGATAACTAGGCGTACATCAACAGGCGTGCAGTTATACTTAGTTAGTGTATAGTAATATTCATAGTAGTAGATTTAACTAGGCCTAAATAGCTCAGTATTAATATCACGTTACTGTATTTGTGGCGGTGCTTGTTGGTAACGTTTATATATAAATTACCTTTTAGTTTAACGTAGCTGCAACGCGTTCAGCCAATGAAATTCTTTTGTTTGTAATTTGAACATGTTCGCGAGCTCGAGGTAAGCCGAAACTGTAAGCTCACGTTAAAATACCAGGCCCCGGTTTCATCAACGTTCCTTAACTTAAAATTCTCCATGGAAAAACATTAGGGCATACAGAATTTAAGGGGAAATCCTTTTCCTTAAATTCTGTAATTCCTTATTGGTCAGAGATGACTTTGAAATAGGCCTAGCACAGGCACTAGCCTCGTCTGTCAAACACCTATACTATTAACATTAATATTATAGGTGTTTGAAAGACGAGGCTAGTGCCTGTGGGTCTAGTTTCTTTTATGTAAATAGAACGTTACCTAGCCCGAGTTTTCTCTGGCCATAATGTTAGCCTAACATGCACCAGATACGGCGTTTAATGGCTAATGTAAACTGTGTTTAGATGATTATCGCATTTTCAGGCAAGCATTGACGTTATCACAGGCACAGACTTAGTGGAGGCTAAGCTTAGGCCTATAGCTAGCGTTTAACGTTAGGCCTATATACATGTACGAGTAGCTACATGCTAGTCACCGATAACTTTATTTTTGGTGCAGGACATTTTATAGTCCTCTATATATACCAGACTAAAGAAAACCAGATATATATATACAGTGTTATATATTATATATGTACAGTACAGTACAGAACAGTGAGAACACGATATTATGCATGATATGTAATATGTACACAATACGTTAAAGATTAAATTTCAGTCCAGTATACTGTATAGGCCTAACCACTTTATGTTTTGCATGGTTATTTCAGCTGTGTTTCTTGAATAATTGGTAAATTAAGTTGTGTTTGTTAATGTATTGTCCTTTAACCCATAGAGTGCATGTGCCACAGAGCCTATACTGTACATGTAGGCTCTGAAATCTGGCAGTTCAACAATATTGCAATGACATCATCAACTATTAAATGACGTCATAGACAGCTAGTACATGTTTCGGTGTTCCAGCAGATCAGCTCGGCAGAATAATGTCAGCTCGATTATTTGCTCCTTGGTTTCAACCATATCCTCCTGAGAACCATATATGACTTTATACAACGAATTTGTTTGGAACCCCTAGGACCAACAAATATGGCCCCGAGTAGCCTCTAGGAATTTTGCCTCCGATTACATATTTCTTTTTTTTCTATTTCAGTTTCTTAATTTATTACAGAAATGGGTCTTGCAAACAAAGAGGTGAAGAACGCTATCTGAACAATTCAATGTTCTTGTCCAAAGGACCAAGGTGAGCTTATGCCATAGCCTGGCGTCCGGCATCCGTCCGTCAAAAATTGACTTCTTCTTCTTAACCACTGATTGGATTTTAATCAAATTTGATAGGAAGCATCCCTAGGTGGCTTGGATTCAAATTTATACAAATGATAGGGCTAACCCCCCCCCCCCCCCCAGGGGCATGGCCAAAAGGGGTCAAATTGGCTATATACACATTAACGACTTCTTCTCTGGATCTAAGCAAGATGAAACATTCATATTTAAGTGGTAGCATCGTTAGGTGGCTGGGATTTAAATTTACATAAATGATGGGGCTGACCCCCCAGGGGCCTGAGGGGTGGGGCCAAAAGGGGTCCATTTGGCTATATTCATATTAACGACTTCTCTGGATCTAAGCAATGTGAAACATTCATATTTCAGTGGTAGCATCGTTAGGTGGCTGGGATTCAAATTTATACAAATGATGTGCTGACCTCCCAGGGGCTTGAAAGGCGGGGCCAAAAGGGGTCCATTTGGCTGTATTCATATAAACGACTTCTTCTCTGGATCCAAGCAATGTGGAACATTCATATTTTAATGGTAATCCCTAAGTAGATGGGATTCAAGGGTGCTGATGTTTTAATCCTTAAGGTCATCTGTAGTACATATTGAAATGTGTTTACTGAGGTAATCATAATACCAAATTTTGCAATTATTTCACTTCAGAGGGATTGAAAAGCATTCACAACCAAATAAATTTTCAAAATTGGGACACGTTAAATAAATTGCTATGTTAAAATTCAATAACAATAAAGTTTAACATTTTACATAATCATTAAAGGCCAAATATATACATAACTTTCGGCAAAACTTGAAGCCAAAATAAAGCCTAATAATTTATTATATCTATAGTTTTAGTTAAGATTAACTGATATCAGCAATATCCAAGATGAATTCTTATGCGGTTACCGGTACAGCGGCAGTTGTTTTTCAGAATTTTTCAGAATCACAAAAAATGTCCTGCAGTTACATATGAATTGGGCCGTTACATGTTGTGGGAATTAAAATATATATGTATGTTGACAAAAAAAAAATTGTTATTACAGAAATGGCGATTTCATTGGGTTCTATGAGCTCATCTTCAATTCCCATGCAACAGACACCTCCAGGGAATCCAGATTTTATAAGACTTGATCCAAAGTACCAATGTTTGAAATGCAGGTATGATGTAAAAACAGATAGGAATGAAATGATAATAAGACACATTCATACTTCTCTAACGACATGTACTCATTTTTGAACAAAATGTGATATTTGATACACAGAACCACTGAAAAGGTTTACTGATCATGATGTTTCAATCTATAGATAACACTATTTCATCAAAGCATATTTTTTGTTTATTTTTTTATTTGTGCACTGTTTTGTACAAGTATCTGAAATCAATGGAAATGACATCATTTTCTTGATATTTTGTGATTGATTACAATTAACACATGATATTAAGAGGAATTCAACTAAAACTACATAATATATTAACCAAATAAAATGACATTGGATTATTTAGAGGGGAAAATGATGCTTTAATTGGAAAAACATGATATAAAGAGGAATGTGATATTAACAGTGGTGATATTAAGTGGAATCCACTGTACTATCATAATACTATCAGCCATGCATTCAAATAAGAAAATCTTGAGTAAACCACTAGATTTCTGGAAAAAATCTCATTAATCGGAATGCTTACAATATGAGACTCAGTCCTATCAGGACTTTGATGATCTATCATTGAACAATTTTCCAGTTGTTGTTAACTAAAAGTTATGAAATTCTACAATGCTATCAGCAATGAACCAAAAGATATCTCAATAATGTCACTGCATTAGTGCTATACATTAAATACTTTTCTGGGAACCCGAGTGACCACGTTCTTGCATTGTAGTCTGTGGAAAATGCATTTCATAATTGGATACATGAAATGTGAAAAGAGCAGAAATAACACTGCAGCGAAAATACTTTCCTTATTTGGTCTTTGATAAATGGATTGTAAAACAGAGAACAAATATGAAAGACCTATCAAATGCTGTAAAGGAATGTTGTTTTCCCCTTGGAACTGAGAAACCTAGGCCAAAATGAGAGATATTTGTAGAGGCGACATAGGTATCGCAGTGTCAGCGCGGCGTCCACACAAGGGTTTCCGTACGATTACTTGAGTCATTTAGGCCAATCAAACTCAAACTTCGTACAGTGCTTCCTTACCAGATGTGCTTGCTTCGAATTCCTTTTTAGGTTCAAAGGTCAAGGTCACTGTTACTATAAATAGAAAATCGGTTTCCATGCAATAATTAAAGTTTACATGGACCAATCAAACTCTATATAGACTTCATCCAGTGCTTCTTTACCAACAGTGCTTGCTTGGGATTGTTTTTCAGGGTCAAAGGTCAAGGTCACTTACTATGAAGAGAAAAACAGTTTTTGTGGGATAATTTGAGGTTGCTGTTGCATATCAAGATCAAACTTGGCGAATGCTTCCTTAAAGAAAATGCGTTCTTTTGATTCAATTGCTTTTCATGTTCAAAGGTCAAAGTCACTGGTTTAATGAATGGAAATCTATCTCCAGTTTTCTTTGGACAAATCAACCCCAAACTTTATATAGTGCTTACTGGTATGAAAAGTCCTGAATAAACACTTTACATTTTTGCAACAGGTAAAAAAATCAGGAAAATTTATCCATGGGAAGTTTGTGTGATGAAACACCTAAACATCAAAATCTGCAAGTTTATTCATTGCATCAGAATTCATCAGGCAAATCATATAAATTACACTTACAATTCAATGACTATCCCTAGCTTATTCCTCAAAACTTGACCATCTCCCAGCTATGCTGTGCAGGCGACACTTTCACTTCCTGAGAATTCTTGTTTATTATTAATTTGAAAATTTTGCCATGATTGCTTTATCATCCAGGTGAATGATAGAGGGGCTAACTGTTTCAGAATAATCAGTTCACCACAGGAAATGGATTGAGTGTCAGTGATGAACTAATCTTTTAAATTGTGTACTGTAAAATGTGGGACAAGTCAAAGAGCCAGGAAAATAAACTATTGTGTAGGTTGAGTTTAGTATATTTTTTTACTTGGGTAAGGCCAAAAAAAAATTAATTGGTTCTCGGGCCCGCGCGCATCTCATTTTAGGGCACTGCATTGCTGATTTTATCGTAAAAGTGATTAAAAAAAATTTTGGAATGCGCCTGCAGCCGTCTTTAAAAAATATCCGTAAAATTGGTCTGCATGTTGTTTTTACTGGTTTATAAGTCACCCAAGTCATTAAAACGTTTGAATAAAAGCAAATGCAAGCAAGCGTTGAAACGACTGTGATTTACCGGGTAGGTATCTTCCGCTACGTGTTTCTCACAGAGGCCACAGAGAATATGGCACTCATTTCTTTAAAAAGAAGGAAGGGAGGATCAGTAATCCTATTATGAAACATTGTCGGTGGTTTTTCTGAGGCTTATACAATGGCCGATATCTACTCTACAATAAAAACCGGCAACACTGATCTAGGAACGTGGTCATTCCCAGACAAACTGCATTCGGCAAACTTGTCGGTGTTTGTTGGGCATAGTAAATAGAGTTTCCCATTAAATATCATATATATTTCACGAGTATGGCAGATTTTTTTATATTTTCACGAGTGCGTAGCACGAGTGAAAATATATTTAAAATCTGCCATACGAGTTAAAAAAAAGTGAAATGGTTGGGGGGAGGGGGGGGGTGGCATTTACAGTTACTGTACCACTTACCAAGGACCATGGGCAGAAATGTTTTGAACAGAGAAAACAAAAAAAACAATGACAGAATAATCAAATTTAAATGAAAAATTAAATGGACCTGCATATGTGTTGAATAAAATTAGATATGATATCCTCAATTGACAAAAAGGACTTCCGAAAAGTATGCTGATGGAATCTGACAAAAGACACAGACAAATGTATTGCAAACACTTTCATCTTTATTTACTTACAATTGATAGCTGATTGTTCATTACTAATAAGATATTTATCTTCATTTTAAACCAATTTTTAAATACTTACGCAAAAATGCAGATTTTTTGCTGAAAACAATAAAAAAAATGCCTACCTCGTGTCATTTTTGCCTGGTAAAATGAAGAAAAAAAATGCCTACCTGCCTCATCTATTTTGAAAAAAATTAGCCTGAGAACCAAGTAATTAATTTGTTTTGGCCTAAACATAAATTGAAACAAAACTATTTGCAGGAAGGTACTAAGAGATGCAGTACAAACACTTTGTGGTCACCGGATGTGTGAGGTATGTGCATTCAAAGCATTTGATGAGCCACCCCCTATCAGGTGTCCAGGGAATGAAGAGTCATGTGTTCCGGTTCTGAAAAAAGAGGAGGTAGGCTATACTGTTACATGGAACCTCTAGTTAGCTACTGTTATAATATGTATTGTGCACACAGGTGCATAGTGCACAGGTACATTTTTGGGTATTTCTATTTAGGTCATCTGACCCAAAGGGTCATGCATCAGGATGACCTATTAGTCCAGTCAAATTAGCCAAAATATAGGCCTAACAGTGACAAAATTGCAACAGAATTGATTTTTAGGTCATCTGACCCGAAGGGTCAGGATGACCTATAGTCATCATGCCTCGTCCGTCATCGTGCGCCGTGCGCCGTCAGTAAACTTTTCCATTTAAACATCTTCTTCTCATAAACCAAAAGGCCCATTGACCCAATATTGGGCTTGTGCCATGCTGGGATGAAGGGGTACCAAGTTTGTTCAAACAAATGACCTTGACCTTCATTCAAGGTCACAGGGGCCAAAAAGGTCAAAATCTTTGAACGACTTCTTCTGAATAACCAAAAGGCCCAGAGACCTGATATTGGGCCTGTGGCATGCTGGGATAAAGGGGTACCAAGTTTGTTCAAACAAATGACCTTGACCTTCATTCAAGGTCACAGGGGCCGAAAAGGTCAAAATCTTTTTAAACAACTTCTTCTGAATAACCAAAAGGCCCAGAGACCTGATATTGGTCCTGTGTTATGCTGAGATAAAGGGCTACCAAGTTTGTTCAAAGAAATGACCTTGACCTTCATTCAAGGTCACAGGGGACAAAACGGTCATAATTTTTAAACGACTTCTTCTGAATAACCAAAAGGCCCAGAGATCTAATATTGGGCCTGTGGCATGCTGGGATAAAGGGCTACCAAGTTTGTTCAAACAAATGACCTTGACCTTCATTCAAGGTCACAGGGGACAAAACGGTCATAATCTTTAAACAACTTCTTCTGAATAACCAAAAGGCCCAGAGACCTGATATTGGGCCTGTGGCATGCTGGGATAAAGGGCTACCAAGTTTGTTCAAACAAATGACCTTGACCTTCATTCAAAGTCACAGGGGCCAAAAAGGTCAAAATCTTTTTAAACAACTTCTTCCGAATAACCAAAAGGCCCAGAGACCTGATCTTGGTCCTGTGTTATGTTGAGATAAAGGGCTACCAAGTTTGTTCAAAGAAATGACCTTGACCTTCATTCAAGGTCACAGGGGACAAAACGGTCATAATTTTTAAACAACTTCTTCTGAATAACCAAAAGGCCCAGAGACCTGATATTGGGCCTGTGGCATGCTGGGATAAAGGGCTACCAAGTTTGTTCAAACAAATGACCTTGACCTTCATTCAAGGTCACTGGGGCCAAAACAGTCATAATCTTTAAACAACTTCTTCTAATAACCAAAAGGCCCAGAGACCTGATATTGGGCCTGTGGCATGCTGGGATAAAGGGCTACCAAGTTTGTTCAAAGAAATGACCTTGACTTTCATTCAAGGTCACAGGGGCCAAAACGGTCATAATCTTTAAACAACTTCTTCTGAATAACCAAAAGGCACAGAGACCTAATATTGGGCCTGTGGCATGCTGGGATAAAGGGCTACCAAGTTTGTTCAAAGAAATGACCTTGACTTTCATTCAAGGTCACAGGGGCCAAAACGGTCATAATCTTTAAACAACTTCTTCTGAATAACCAAAAGGCCCAGAGACCTGATATTGGGCCTGTGGCATGCTGGGATAAAGGGCTACCAAGTTTGTTCAAAGAAATGACCTTGACTTTCATTCAAGGTCACTGGGGCCAAAACGGTCATAATCTTTAAACATTTTCTTCTGAATAACCAAAAGGCCCAGAGATCTAATATTGGGCCTGTGGCATGCTGGGATAAAGGGCTACCAAGTTTGTTCAAAGAAATGACCTTGACTTTCATTCAAGGTCACTGGGGCCAAAACGGTCATAATCTTTAAACATTTTCTTCTGAATAACCAAAAGGCCCAGATACCTAATATTGGGCCTGTGGCATGCTGGGATAAAGGGCTACCAAGTTTGTTCAAAGAAATGACGTTGACTTTCATTCAAGGTCACAGGGGCCAAAACGGTCATAATCTTTAAACAACTTCTTCTGAATAACCAAAAGGCCCAGAGACCTGATATTGGGCCTGTGGCATGCTGGGATAAAGGGCTACCAAGTTTGTTCAAAGAAATGACCTTGACTTTCATTCAAGGTCACTGGGGCCAAAACGGTCATTATCTTTAAACGACTTCTTCTGAATAACCAAAAGGCCCAGAGATCTAATATTGGGCCTGTGGCATGCTGGGATAAAGGGCTACCAAGTTTGTTCAAAGAAATGACCTTGACTTTCATTCAAGGTCACTGGGGACAAAACGGTCATAATCTTTAAACATTTTCTTCTGAATAACCAAAAGGCCCAGATACCTAATATTGGGCCTGTGGCATGCTGGGATAAAGGGCTACCAAGTTTGTTCAAAGAAATGACCTTGACTTTCATTCAAGGTCACAGGGGCCAAAACGGTCATTATCTTTAAACGACTTCTTCTGAATAACCAAAAGGCCCAGAGACCTGATATTGGGCCTGTGGCATGCTGGGATAAAGGGCTACCAAGTTTGTTCAAAGAAATGATCTTGACTTTCATTCAAGGTCACTGGGACCAAAACGGTCATAATCTTTAAACAACTTCTTCTGAATAACCAAAAGGCCCAGAGATCTAATATTGGGCCTGTGGCATGCTGGGATAAAGGGCTACCAAGTTTGTTCAAAGAAATGACCTTGACTTTCATTCAAGGTCACTGGGGCCAAAACGAAACTGTTGTTATTTTTCGTGTAGTCAAAAATCCAAGATGGCCTCCACAGCGGCCATTTTGAAAACACATTCTAAACTTCTCAAGTTCTACCAGTGGAATTGAGCTGAAACTTGCCAGAAATGATATCCTGAGATGGTCCCAACAAAGTGTTGTTATTTTTCAAGCCCATCAGAAATCCAAGAAGGCCACTATCTTGAACAAGGCAATCTATACAGGCATATTATAACTTGATTTAATGACTACACGTATTTTCATAGTGATTTTACAATTGGTATTCAGATGACCGTTAAGGCCCGTTGGGCCTCTTGTGTTTGCTACAGGCTTACCTGACGTTGTAGGAAATGCTGCATCAGTTATCGAATTGTGTGGAAAATGTAAATCCACCTGTGCTAGATTGGCGGATCAGGGCAGATCGCTGTGGCTTGTTTTCAAGACTTGGGGATCAAAGTGAAAATCCAGGACTCCGAATGAGCGATATCGAGCTCATCACAGAAATTATGCCTAATTCAACGTTGAACTTAAAGTATCCTGTACCACAAGAAGTAGGAGAAACTTCAGCCTTGATTTTAAAGGAAAGTCCTGAAGATTTAGGAAGGGATGATGGCATTGGCCATGCAGTGTTGGTCACAATCAACAAGCGAGCCCCAGGAGACTTCTATGTGGAACTGTTTGACAGTACTAACAAACACATTTCACTGGTTGTTACGCAACGATTAAAGAGTTTGTTACCTGACAACAGCCGAGTCTGTGTGCACCATGTTCCAGTACAGGACCAGGGACAAACATTTGACTGTTGTTTCTTTGTGATATTTTTTTTGACACATTTGTGTCTAGGCTTGCGCCAGGAACTAGATACTGTAGTGTTTGATTTATCAAGGATGCACACACATCTGGAACTTTGTTGCAAAATGAAAGATGTGACAGAATTCCCAACAGTCATAGATGAAAAATATGTTAAATTAAGAGACCTTGAGAGGGTTGCAATCCCTGATTATTCGTGGTAGATGTATGTCTATAGTTCTGCTGTTGTGAACTAAGGTGGCAGTGAACAGAAGGATACTGTGGCCATGGGTGATATTTTTGTTGTAACAGTTCTGAACTAAGGTGGCAGTGTACAGAAGAATAATGTATATTATTTATCATTTTATTGATTTCTTTTAGTTAGACCATTATCTTAATATTTCATATAAAATTTACATTTTGAAATTTCATCATTATTTATAATCAAGGTGCTATGTATTTACTAACTCATTGTTTATCACAAAATGATGCCAGTCACAGGACTAGTCTTTATCATAATTGTGCCAAGATCATAATACGGGTAGTGCTTTAATAAGTTTCCATGTTTACACGTTTAAGATATTCACCAGATGGTGAACCTTTCAAGTCATCCTTACATACAATAAAGGGTAATTATAATATCAAATGTTAAAGGCCCAATATACGTAACTTTCGGCAAAACTTGAAGCGAAAATCAAGCCTAATAACTTATTATGTTTATAGATTTGGTTAAGATTAACTGATATCAGCAATATTCAAGATGCATTCTTTTTCGCGGTTACTGGTACAGCAGCAGTTGAAACACACTATCTGTAAACACGTGTCCATTTCGAACAGTCTTCTACATTTGGTTTGTTGTTAAAGTGGGCCCCACCTGAATTATTTTCAATTCTTTGGATTTTTTTGTCCAGAGTTTCTTGTTAGTAACCTCGATCAGGTTTACTTCGTTTTAGGCTTATTTTTGCGCGTTTATCAACTTGATTTTTTTCTTCAGAATTTTTCAGAATCACAAAAATTTTCCTGAAGTTACGTATATTGGGCCTTTGAAATTTTATTTATATTTTCAAGTAAATATTGAGATTTTTGGGAAATTTTTTGAAACAGAATTATTGTAGATGATTCTTTACTTCTACAACTTCCTTAACACCAGATTAAATGATATAGAGGCAGAGGGATAGGGTCAAATAGGGAAATAAAGGTAAGCTTTGAAAATCCTTTTATTTATAATAAAGGGATTTTGTCCTAGTTTGCAATTGGTTGAGGTATCCTTGGGCAAAAGGAAGTCCGAACTAAACTTTGTATAAACGATTAGGTATGTCTCCCAAGGGCCAGAAGGGAGCTGGGGTCCAATAGAAATTGAGTTAAACTTTAGAATCCTAATTCTACCATAGTAATAAATGATTTTATCCCAAAGTTTTGTGTAAACGTCTGGTGGCCCCTTCCCATTAGGCAGACTGGAATAAGATATATATTGTATAGATTAGCATACAGGACTTCTGGGCCTCTTCTTTAAGTATCAAATTTTGTACTAATGTTACAAAGGCCCCTGTGCCTTTTTATATTTGCCTGAATATTTTTGTAGAATACAAAGATAGTCTACATGTTGGTTGGCTTCTTACAGGGACACATTGTGTAATACACAGTATATTTGGAAGACAGAATTAGTCATCTGTGCTTGTG
The DNA here is from genome assembly GCA_947623455.1 of Mimachlamys varia. Taxonomy (NCBI): domain Eukaryota; kingdom Metazoa; phylum Mollusca; class Bivalvia; order Pectinida; family Pectinidae; genus Mimachlamys; species Mimachlamys varia. The sequence goes on along the minus strand of OX392528.1, from coordinate 29,488,912 downwards.
TTCATATTTTTTCATGAGCTGTATTTCCTTATTCTTTTTTTTTTATACAAATAATTTGTCCAGTGTACAATCATATCAGCTTTCATTTAGTCAGAAGCTATTATTTTTAGGTCACTTGAGACAGTCTCATGTGACCTATTCTAATCGTCTTTTGTTCGTCGTCCGTCTGTAAACAATTTACATTTTCAATTTCTCAAAAACCCATAAACCAATTATAATGAAATTAATTTGGCTGGAACCTCCCCTGGTCAAAGATGCTTATATGGTCCTAACCCCTTAGAGGCCCGAGGGAGGGGTCAAATTAGTTAAAAATTCAAAAATCTTGTTCTCCAAATCGACCCAGATATGCTGGAATCAAATACTCTTCATAAATGGATAGCTCTTTAGATATTTTATCAAAATTGTGAATTTCATGTCCCCCGGATTTCACATTCCCCCCTGGGGAGAGGTTGAAGTTTACTTTAGTTTATATAGGAAAATGACACTTTTAGATTGTTCCCGTCCTAGGGCTTTTGGGAGGGGCTCCAAAGGGTCAAATTGGCTATTTCAGCAATCTTCTTCTTAAAACCCAGATATGCTGGAATGAAATTCTCTTCACAGATAGATAGGTCTTTATGTATTTTATCAAAATTGTGAATTTCATGCCCCTCCAGGACTTCATTTTGATCGTTGAGTTCAAAGCTCAAGGATTGATGATTCTGGAAGATATATAAACAGGACCCTTGCTTACCTATCAATGTTCTCTCTCACACTTGGTTTTGGTTAATGATAATTTCAGTGTAAGGACACAACGACATAAGTTATTGATACTTGTACATCAAAATTCAGGTGACCGGTAAGGCCCATGGGCCTCTTGTTATATTTTTTGAATGGTGGGTACCTATACTGTAACAGAAAAAAAGTCCCAGAAAATCCCATTGGGGGAAAGTGGTTTTTTGGCCTCCCTAAAGTACCACAAAAGTTAAGAAAATCACACGCTTATCCATATTTGAAGTGTAATATCTACCCCATTTGTATCACTGGACAAATGGATTTAACAGTATGACAAGATCAACCAAACTACAGTACAATTGTGTTAAAAATAAACACGGTCTAATTGAGTTCAATGGAATATTAACCTGTCAATATGGGTAATATTCATCTTTAACATAATGATAATGGCTTCATTTGACATTTTTAGTAAAGGATATACTAATAATCATGATAAATATCCATTCAAGCTTAGTTTAATTGCATTGTATAAGGTAATCTGTAATTCATAATTTTATATCAGAGATTTTGTTTTCAATCATAAACATTTATGAACCTTCGAAGTTGACTGGTTGCGCTAATTTTGAGCTATTCGGAAGACCAAATTGAACAACTTCTCATTTTATGTAACTTGTATTAAGATAACATCAAAAGACTATTCTTAAAAGTCATCAAATTATTTTCAATGCATATTTTTCTTAAGAGAAATGTCATCTTGGTGAAGACTTCTAGTAATAGTGAACCAATCCAGGTCGATCAAATCCTAATTTCGTGCAATTTTGACTGAGCTGCTGAAAATGGCAATGTCCATAATTTTGAATAACGAAAATTAGTGTATATTTTTTATGTTAGATACAATTGCCAACACTTTTGGTAGGAATTACCACCATAACATGTCCCTTTTGACTAAATGGAATTAAGGTTGAAATACAAAAAATGTAGTATTTTATATTTGAACAAATCAAATTTTTTTCGTTTCCCCCATAGCAACGCATTGGGGATACATAATTTTTGATAAAGCTGTGAAGTAGTATGAATGTTAAACTTCAAATACAGTTCAGTATTTACATACATATAAGGCAGCTTTACTGGCAAAGTCATTTGTTAATTGAAAAACAAATGAGGAAAAAAATCCATAGTTTGTTGTTCAGAATCGTGGACTTTGTCATATTTCAATGATTGAGCAAAATATGCACGGGGTGGAGTTCTCGCCATCAAAACTTGGCCACATTTGTAAACTCATCATACCAAAATTAGTTTTAGCAGTAAGTGGTGCTCGTACATGAATATATATAAGATGCTTTAATTCAACTGCTTGCCCTTATTCAAATTATATGTTTCAGAAATAGGTAGAACGTTCGATTTGGACATAAAATATCATCCATTTATCACAATTTGTAAGATTTGATGATTGATATTTTTTTTCGTATGCGAAAGTACAATTGATCATTGAGTAAATTAAATTGAAAATCATATTTTAAGAAATTAAATAAAGCCTGACATTGATACTGATATTAATTAATATTATTCTCTACATTTAAAAAGAAATGAAAAGCCAAAATAGTCTTTTAAAAAATGCTTTTCAGCCATATTGACAGTTCTGTTTTTCTTCAATACAATTCCTTGGGTGGAAAATCTCAACGTATCTGTTTTCTATATTAGTTGGTAGTTTACATACTGTTAAATCCATATGTCCAGTGTTACATTGGGGTAGATATTAGACCTCAAATATGGTTATACGCGTGATTTTCTTAATTTTTCTGATCCTTTAGGAGGCCAAAAAACCACTTTCCCCTAATTGGATTTTCTAGGACTTTTTACCCGTTATAAGTATGATGCTCATCAACCAAAAAATGAAAGAATAAATTCTGTTGCAATTAGTTCGAGGTTAAATCATAAATTGACTGGACTAATTGCCATCGTGCTTCGTCCATCGTCCGTAAACTTTTCCTTCAACAATCTTTTCTATTTGGCAAGTAGGTACCTGGGATTGAGTGCTACAAAATTTCCTCATATCAATGACCTTGAATCACTTTCAAGGTTACAGGGGTCAAATATGTAAAAATCTTTTAAACAACTTGTTCTCAATAACCAAAAAGCCCAGGGTTCTGATATTTGGCCTGTAGGATGCTGGGATGAGAGGCTACAAATTTTGTTCAAATGAATGACCTCGCCCTACTTTCAAGGTCACAGGGGTCGATTATGTTAAAATCTTTAAGAAACGTCTTCTCAATAATCGAAAGGTCCAGGGTACTGATATAGTGATATTTGGCCTGTAGCATGCTGGGATGAAGGGCTATTAAATATAAGTTTGTTCAAATGAATGACCGTGACCTACTTTCAAGGCCGCAGGGGTTAGGTATGGTAATATCATAAACACTTGAAATTATATACAATGTATAGTCAGATGACCATTAAGGCCCAGGCCTCTTGTATGTTAATACATGTACATGCATGACAGGAACAAAATGCGAAGATTGTTTTCTGAAAAAAAAAGTATCTGGACTATAAACATTTCTTGTTGTTAAAAAGTTTCATAAGCAAAGTTAGTTCAAAGAGGTAGTTTTCATAAAAATGTTTGCCCTGAAACATTGTAATACCTCAAAAAACAAACAAAAATTGGCTATGGACATTTGTTGGAGTAAACACAGTGAAAGTAAAATCTTATGCACTTGTTCATGGAAAAGAATCAACACTTTATCATCCCTTTATGTATAAATCAGACACAAATTTATACTGAATTACACATTTGTAAATATACAAATTAATTGAGTCAGTGAATCTAAAGACCATCATATTTTCTGTTCACAAATCATTTCCAAGATGAAAATTCAAGTTTTGAACAAATGCCTTGCTATTGAAGTTATTATGTACATGAGGGTGATAATTAAAAATATTTTTGAAAAAAAAGGTTTACTGTAAATAAAAAAAAAGGTTCTATCATCTTGCTTAAAAATTTTTTTTCTTTTTCTTTTAAAGGCCCAATATACGTAACCTTTTTTTCGTTATTCTGAAAAATTCTGAAAATAAAATCCAATTAATAACCTTGCAAAAATAAGCCTAAACGAAGTAAACCTGAGCATTAACTATCAAGAAACTCTTGACAGAAAAATCCACAGAATTGAAAATAATTCAGGTGGGGCCCACTTCAACAACAAGCCGAGGTTAGAAGACAGTTCAAAATGGACCCGTGTTTACAAATACAGAGGTTCGACTGCTACTGTACCGGTATCACATTGTATTGGTATCACTGGATTCTGACAGACATTGTCAACAATGTAGTACATAATTATATAACAGAGTATATTTAATATGTATTTTCCTGGTATACCTTAGACTTGAGTTTTATACTTCTGAGAACTTTTTCATACAGATATTCAGAGACCCCAGTGCACGACGTGAGATCAGGACACTTCCTGTGTATTGTACTTTCAAGAATCAAGGATGTCAATTAGAACTGCAATGGAAACAACTAGAGGTAGGATTGGGGGAATTTTAAGCTCAGTAAACAGTAACAAAAGTACTAGAAGCAGAGAAAATCTGAAATTAAATTTATTAAATTACATGTAAATAAGTACATTTGTAAATAATGGATGCAGGCAAAGTAATTGCCTCTATATCTATATCTAAGATCTTGTGTATGAAATTGATCATTGTTCCTCAAAGCTGTTTATAATTGTCCTAGTTAGAATTATTCATATATGTTGTAATTTGTTTGGACTAACAATGTGACAAAAATATTTAAAGAAATCATTATTTGAACTCATTCAGTTCATGTCCTTCAAATGAAATTATTTTAAACCGTGGTTTTTGAAAGACGCACTATTTTCCTGTTCCATGGCAGGCCTCAAACACTGAAGATACATGCCTTTGGTTAGGTCATTTCTTGAACTTTCAAGAATTTGAGATTGTTCTTAAAATCCTATTTCAGATCACAGCTATCAAAGCAAACCAGTATTGGCCAGCTCCTTTCTATGGCATCGTTTGCCCCTGTCTCTTATTGTGTTGCTTTCCTGGGTCTTGCTTGATGGTTTTGTCCACCACAAATATCTATCAAGTCTTTTACCACTTTGTTGTCAAAGTTTCTTATCACAGTGCACTCCTCTTTATATCATGTTGCATTTGTCTGACAAAAACATGATATAAAGAGGAATGTGATATTAACAAGGATGATATTAAATGGAGTCCACTGTATCATGATCAGATTGTTTGGGGACACCAAATAGTATCAGATTGTTTTCTCTTTCTTGTAATTCCTTGACTCAGATATTATTTCATCCCTGTCCGACAGAGATTGCTTTGATTCTAGGTACCTCTCGTCTTCTCTTTAATTGCTTCTTTAATTTCATGTCTTTCACATTTCAGTTTGATCTGCCTTTCAAGTTCCCCAATCCATGCTTCATACTCCTTCATTATCTCATCGCACCTCTTTTCAATTTTCATATCCGTAATTATGTTTTTTTCAACCGCCGCTCTACAGGATTGACTGAATCACATCGAATCGGATATTGATAGGACTTCATACTTGCGTTTATCACAGTTCAAATACAATACAGACATGACCATGGCATTAAAATATTGATTACATTCCATCATTTTTTTGTCATCCTTGCATTGGAGCATATCTTACAGCTGCCCTGTTCCTCTGTACATACGTCTTTTAACAATTCCTCTGATTTAGTGTGTTGTTTAGATCCCGACTGTGAAGCTGATTTTGCTCCTGTTACTATGACGCCTCCAAGACTTCTTCACCTTTCGATCCTGCTTTTTGTCATTTTCACAAATATTTAACTTGATAAAGCTTTTCAAATAATACAATACATATTGAATACATTCTCTAGATCAATTTTAAACTACAACTATGTCAACATTTACCACAGTTATTGACAAATGTCAACGAAAAATTACTCCATGACTACAGAACTCCAACAAGTACATCCGTATCCATTACATTATTTCACAATTCACCATGGCAGATACTATGGCCAGGTAGAAGACAAACTATTTTTTTTTTTAAATTAATCCAATTTTGCCTGATTAAAAGGTCTTTCTGAGAAGATTGTATAGATGATTTGTTTCCTTTTCAAAGGAGCACGAGTTAAGCTGCGAGTACAAGCCGGTACAGTGTAGTTTTGTAAGGAATGGATGTAGTGTGAGTACCATCAGACAGAAACTAGAGGAACACCTGAAGGGATGTGACTACAGAAACATTACCTGTACCTACTGTGGTGATGATGTCATCTTTAATCAGAAACAGGTAATAAGGACCCAATTTTGAATAGCTGTTAGGAGGTATACATATATGTAACAAATATAGGTTACACATCAAGTGGTTTTTGGATATGGAATTGATTTCACTCAAGTTAATTATTTTTTTAAAGTTACAAAAGACACGAGCTTTAGCGAGTGTCTTTTTTAACTTTTAAAAAATGATTAAAGAGAGTGAAATAAATTTCATATCCAATAACCACGAGTCTTGTGACCTGTTTCTACCACAATAATATTAAGTCAACAGTGGCAGTGTTATTTTCTGCAGGGAACTACACACTTTTTTGCACGAAAACACATCATCTCATATTTATTCCTGCCAATTTGTGATGACGTTTACAATCAGTGTGTGGCATTGAACCACATGATTTCTGGTCAAAGTCCAACTTCTCAACCAATCAAAAGTCTGGAAGGTCATATATATACCACTAGTTGTATATAACAAACATTTATCCAACAGTCAGCAAATTTATATACAATGGTCTGAGAGTGGAATAATACATGGTATTGTGGTAGAAAATATTCTTATACATGTACCTTCAGTGTTGCCTACAATGTTTATGCTGAAATGTTTGGTTGAAGTTTTCTATAGGCTTGCTTTTCATGTAATATCTACACAAGGATGCTTATAGTTAACATTTAGGTTCCTTAAGGGTCTACTATTGAGACAGATAAACATTTTAAAAAAATCTATATTCTTTATGACATTTTATCATCTTTTGGAGATACATAAATTCCCCCTGGGCCCATATTAAAATACGGATTCCGTGCTCAATCTAGTTTTTGTGTCACCTCCGACGGATGTCGGAAAGGCGGCACATAGGGGTTACTTTTCCGACGGTGACGGCGGCGTCAACAATGTTAAAGTTTTGCATTTAGCTCTGTTTCTGACAAAGTTACATCAACCAAACCTCAATCATAGATGAAGCATGGGTAGTAGAGCCTACTGGGCTAAAAAAAAATCTTGGATTCCTGCTTTTTTTGGGTAAAAATCTCAAATTTCTGGAATTACAACGTTAAAGTTTTGCGTTTAGCTCTGTCATATTAAGCTGTTTCTGACTAAGTATAAAAGCTACAGCAACCAAACTTGTTATGTAGGTGTATTATGACTCAACGAACACTATCGCACCTTCCGTTTCATGATTCAATAAAATGGCCGCCATTTCCTTGCCACTGATTGGTCGAAATTTAGATATTGTCCAATTTCAATCAGAATTGGTATATAGGTGTGTTAGGACTCTACAAACACAATCGCAACTTCTGTTTCATTATTCAGCAAATTGGCCTCCATTTCCTTGCCACTGATTGGTCAAAATTTAGATATTGTCCGATTTCACTCAAATTTGGTATATAGGTGTATTATGACTCTACAAACACAATTGCAACTTTGGTTGCATGATTCTGCAAATTGGCCATTATTTCCTTGCCTCTGATTGGTCGGAATTTTAATATTGTCCGATTTCACTCAAAATTGGTATGTAGGTGTGTTAGGACTCTACAAACACGATCACAACTTCTGTTTCATTATTCAGCAAATTGGCCGCCATTTCTTTGCCACTGACTGGTCAAAATTTCAATATTGTCCGATTTCAATCAAATTTGGTATATAGGTGAATTATGACTCTACGAACACTATCGCAATTTTTGTTTCATGATGCAGCGAAATGGCGGCTATTTATTGTCCTCTGATAGGTCAAAATTCAGATATTGTCCAATTTCACTCAATGTTGGCATATTGTGTCGCCTCCGACAAAGAGGCATAGGCGACACATATAATTACACGTAATTCTTGTCTTGTAACACGTGATCACTTGTAAAATTTAAAAACAGTACTTGGCTTTTCATACCTTACTTGGGTTAATTTATGTCACTGTATACAACAAGAAATCATGCCATGTACATTGTATACCGGAATATACCTACTGTGTTTGTGCTATCAAGTTAAATACCTGATACATGTAGTAGAAAATATTTGATATGTCATTTTCATAATATACATACATATACAGTGTACCCTCGTTATACCGCCACCTTTCGTCCACAGCAATTATGGCGGTATAACGAGGGTGGCGATAGTATCGAATTATGAAAATTATAACTATGAATTAAATTGCATGATAGATTGCATTTCCAACATTTTATTAAAAATAAGCTTAGTATTATATCGTCATATACCGGGTAGATCTACATTGGCACAAATTTATATCTAAAAATAGATATTGATCTACTTTTGCCACATGCTATTCCAAATGGAACACTAAAGGGTTCCTCAATCTCAAAAAACAGAACAATATGGCGTTATCATAGAGGGAAATATAAAGCGATTCGTGACATTTGTATTGTAAAGGGTGTGGCGGATGACGGTATGCAAGGGTGGCGAACTTAACAAGGGAATTATAGAGGACAGAAATCCATTCTAAAGGTTAAGGTGGCGGTATGAGAGGGTGGCGGTAGATTCGGGTGGCGATAGGTTGAGGGTACACTGTATACACATTTTTAGCTCACCTGGCCATACCATGGCGTCCGTCGTCTGTCATTAATTCTATAAACGACTTCTTCTCCATAACCAATGATAGGAAATCAACCTTATTTGGCAAGAAGCATCCTTAGGTGCTCAGGATTCAAAATGGTACTAATGGTGGGACTGACCCCCAAGGGGGCTGAGGGGCAAGGCCAAAAAGAATTATTTAGCTATATTGGTTTAAGCAAATTCTTCTCCATAACCACTGATTGGAAATCAACCATTTTTGGCAGGCAACATCCCAAGGTGTTCAAGATTCAAAAAGGTACTAATGGTGGGACTGACCCCCAAGGGGGCTGAGGGGCAGGGCCAAAAAGAATTATTTAGCTATATTGGTTTAATCGACTTCTTCTCCATAATCACTGATTGGAAATCCACCTTATTTGGCAGGCAGCAACCTTGGTTGCTCAGGATTCAACTAAAAATATAGTGCTGAGCATAAAGAGACAAACACAATCGTAATATTAGCATTGATGTCAGGGGTCTGGCCACACCCCTAGGGACCTAATTTCTTAGTTGAACTTGAAAACAGTTGATATACCAGGGCTTTTTTCTAGGTTAATTGGGAAAAGGCCCCAGAGTGAAATTGGGAAAAATTATCATTATATCAACAAAATAGTTCCTTGAATAAAAATCATCTATAAATTAATTTGTAAAATATATATCATTTTGTCTGCATTGCAAACAATATACACAGTTTTTTAATACATTTTCACATAACTTTCAGAAGTTTTGAAGAAATTACAGCCAAATTGAATCCCAAATCTCATTGGGAATGGGGCCTTATATCAGCCCCTGAAAGACCCTAGAAAAAGCCCTGTATACTTACCCATTAACTTAACTTTTAATTTATACAGATATGCTTCAAGGATTGGTCTTTCATTCTATCCCTGTCCTTGGGATCTTTTTGGATAATATTTTACCACATTTACGTAGATATCAATGTATCCAGTTGAGCGATACAGACCCTCTGGACCTCTTGTTTTTTCTGTTATTAGCCCCCTTCTGGCGAAGCCGGTGGGGACTATTAATTAGTTTACCTGCCGTCTGTCTGTCACCTATGCCAAGTCCCTGTAACTTGTTTAATAAATTATTGCATCTTTATAACTTGTTGTGGCCAATAGAGGACATGTATTGTTTCAGCAATACTCAATATGCTTGTCTTTAAAATTGTTTCTGAAATGTACTTAAAGATAGAAGTGTTATCTTATGATTAATTGAACTTGCATGTTCATAGGAGCATGAATCAGCTAGGTGCAGAAAATTTCCAATTTCCTGTCCGAATGGCTGCGGTATCGAAAAACTACCCAGGGATGAAGTAAGTGTGTTGTAGCAGAAAGAAACGGTCTTGTGGCCAGTATAAGTCATGTCAGACATAAAGGATTTATATATAAAAAAAAAAAGCTAAATCTTGCATTGTATAATACTATTTTTCAGGTCATTTTAGGTTTCATTAATGATTTCAAGATGGCTACAATTGCACTTGATTTTAATTGGAATTGGTATTGTTTTTTTTTTTCAAAAAAGGCCTGTCAGATCCTAACTTTGTCAAAACTTTTTATAGGGTTAATCTTTATAACTCAATTACAAATCTAATTTGACCACTTAACCTTTACTGGTAGAGAAATATCCAAACAAAAGTGCAGGTGCTACCTTCAATAAAATGAAATATTTTGATCATTGTTGATGTAGAATTTTTCAATCAGATTTCAGTCTAATTATATATTTCTTGTTTAAATTTTCAGATGCGAGAACATGAACCAGAATGCCCAAAAAAGCCCATTCACTGTAAATTTACTAATGTTGGGTGTGAATTTGCTGTAAGTATCAAGATCTGTACCAGATATGAATTTGCTGTATAGTATCAAGGCTTTTCCACAGATGTGAATAATTTCTGAAAGTATCTTGCATTGGTTTTTATCTGACTGTTTTTGACTGTAAAAGTATCTAAACCTTTAAAGCCCCAATATATGTAACTTTCGGCAAAACTTGAAGCAAAAATCAAACCTAATACCGTTTTATATTTGTAGTTTTTGTCAAGATTAACTGATATCAGCAATATATATTCAAGATGAATTTTTACGCGGTTACTGGTACAGCAGTTGAAACTCAGTATTTGTAAACACACGTCCATTTTGAACTGTCTTCTAACGTTAATTGGCCTGTTGTTGAAGTGGGCCCCACCTGAGTTACATATGTATATTCAATTCTTTGGATTTTTCTGTCAAGAGTTTCTTGTTAGTTATCGCTCAGGTTGACTTCGTTTCAGGCTTATTTTTACATGGTTATCAACAGGACTTTTTTTCAGAATTTTTCAGAATTACGAAAAATTTCCTGAAGTTACGTATATTGGGCCTTTAAATGTCCTTGCAGCTTGTTATGTAGACTTTGTATGTTAGAATTTGATGTGGGGGGTGCCATCACCTTCAGTCTTGATGTTTGTTGTCTGCATTTACTTGTCCAGAAAACAAGTCCGGAAGATTTAGTTAAAAAGTTCACTTGAACTGTCAGCATAAAGTATGCAGCATTTTAATTTCAGATTTCAACACTTTTTGATCCTTTGATAGCGTGTTCCATCATTGGATATATGTTTCAGTGTTAGTCCAATGTTCCTATATTGATCTTGTACTCGTGTTCTGATCAATTATTCCAGTATTGGTCCAATATTGACCCTGTGGTCCAGTATTGACCCTGTATTTCAGTATTGACCCTGAGTTCCAATATTGACCTTGTGGTCCAGTATTAACCCTGTGTTCCAGTATTGACCCTATGTTCCAATATTGATCCTGTGGTCAAGTTCTGACCCTGTTTTCCAGTATAGACCCTGCAGTCCAATTTTGACCCTATGTTTCAGTATTGACCCTGAGGTCCAATATTGACCCTGTGTTCCAATATTGACCCTGTGTTTCAGTATTGACCCTGAGGTCCAATATTTACTCTGTGTTCCAATATTGACCCTGAGGTCCAATATTGACTTTGTGTTCCAATATTGACCTTGAGTTCCAATATTGACCGTGTGGTCCAATATTGACCCTTAATTCCAGTAATGACCTTGTGTTCCAGTATTGACCCTGTGTTCTAAAAATGACCCTATGTTTTAGTATTGACCCTGAGGTCCAATATTGATCCTGTGGTCCAGTATTGACCCTGTGTTCCAGTATTTACCCTGTGTTCCGGTATTGACCCTGTGTTCCAGTATTGACCCTGTGTTTCAGTATTAACCCTGTGTTCCAGTATTGACCCTATGTTACAGTATTGACCCTGAGGTCCAATATTGACCCTGTGTTCCAGTATTGACCCTGTGTTCCAGTATTGACCCTGTGTTACAGTATTGACCCTGTGTTCTAAAAATGACCCTATGTTTTAGTATTGACCCTGAGGTCCAATATTGATCCTGTGGTCCAGTATTGACCCTGTGTTCCAGTATTTACCCTGTGTTCCAGTATTGACCCTGTGTTCCAGTATTGACCCTGAGGTCCAATATTTACCCTGTGTTTCAGTATTAACCCTGTGTTCCAGTATTGACCCTATGTTACAGTATTGACCCTGAGGTCCAATATTGACCCTGTGTTCCAGTATTTACCCTGTGTTTCAGTATTAACCCTGTGTTCCAGTATTGACCCTGTGTTACAGTATTGACCCTGTGTTCCAGTATTTACCCTGTGTTCCAGTATTGACCCTGTGTTCCAGTATTGACCCTATGTTACAGTATTGACCCTGAGGTCCAATATTGATCCTGTGGTCCAGTATTAACCCTGTGTTCCAGTATTGACCCTGTGTTCCAGTATTGACCCTGTGTTCCAGTATTGACCCTGTGTTCCAGTATTTACCCTGTGTTTCAGTATTAACCCTGTGTTCCAGTATTGACCCTATGTTACAGTATTGACCCTGAGGTCCAATATTGACCCTGTGTTCCAGTATTGACCCTGTGTTCCAGTATTGACCCTGTTGTCTAGTATTGACCCTGTTGTCCAATATTGACCCTGTGGTCCAATATTGACCCTATTGTCCAGCATTGACCATGTGGTCCAGTATTGACCCTGTGTTCCAGTATTGACCCTGTGTTCCAGTATTGACCCTGTGTTCCAGTATTGACCCTGTGTTCCAGTATTAACCCTGTGTTCCAGTATTGACCCTGTGTTCCAGTATTGACCCTGTGTTCCAGTATTAACCCTATGGTCCAGTATTAACCCTGTGTTCCAGTATTGATCCAGTGGTCCTACGTTGACCCTGCATAGAGGTCCTATGTTGATCCTTATCCTGTGGTCCTATGATGACCCTATGGTCCAGTTTTATCTCTGTGGTTCATTATAGTATTAACCCTATCATGTGACATGACGTCACACTGGCTCAACAGTGATGTGACGTCATAAATACGGTAAACTTTGATGCTGTAAAGGAAAAAGGCGATGTGATAAAATTAAAATCTTTCACGATTATTTAATCATAAATATTAGAAAGCTTAGATCAGTTTATCTGTGTAAGAATTATTCGCAAATATGGGGTAATTGAGCTTAATTTTGCTGGCTGAAGGGAAAAGTGAAAATGGTAACCAGTCAAAACATATTTTCATGGTTTTTGAGTTGTTTTACCAAAGAAACCAATTCGGATGGGATTTCCCTATCTTACATCCCAGGTCATATAATCCTTTTTAGTAGACATATAGCTTTCATCTTACCAGGGATCACAAGAAGACGTGAAGAAGCATGAACAGGAGTCTATTGACCATCACCTTCAGCTGACCACTGTGTATACGGCCAGCATTGACCTGCAGAGTATGGAGATCCGAAGGGAAATACAGGTAAATGTGGGACAATTTCTGTATTTATCCCGAATGAAGCAGAACAAAACAAGTGTATACGCATGTCTGTTTTAATATACACAGTGAATAATAATATTTTTTCATTATTGACTTCTGATTCCATGTGTATTTTAAAAGATTTTGTATATATTTCTTATTATGTTACATTGAAGTTTAAATGTATGGTATACAACAACATCACCGCAAACGCGAACAGATCACTAGGCTTCCTTAAACGTAACCTTAAAATAAACTCACAAAATATAAAAGAACATGCATACAAAGCCCTAGTGAGACCCAAACTAGAATACTGCTCTTCCATATGGGACCCGCACAACACAAACCATATCAACCAGCTAGAGAAAATACAACGCAGAGCAGCACGATACGTACAAAACAGATACCACAACACCAGCTCAGTACAAGACATGATGGACAAACTAAACTGGCCCACACTCCAGACACGCAGACTCAACACTAGACTTATTTTACTATATAAAATTATCCACCATCATGTCGCAATAGACGCAAACACAATCTTACACCCAGCAGACCCTAGGACAAGACAAACACACCCATACACATATAGACACCTATCTGCCACCAAGGACACATACAAATACTCCTTCTTCCCACACACAATAACACAATGGAACCTCCTCCCGGTGGCAGCAGTACAATGCCCTACACTAGAGATCTTCAAGGCACATATACACAACGCAGCCCTTGTCGATCTCAAACACACACCAACACCCTAAACCCACAAAGTTCTTTTATCTTATAGTTCAAAAATTAAAAAAAAAAAACACCACCGACCCCTCACTGTAAATAACAATTTCCTCACTTCCTTTAAATAGCGTCCAGCAAAAACAACCCATTACCCGTAAACATCATTTTTGATGGAGGGTGTACCCTAAAAGAAGAGAAGAAGAAGAAGTATAAACATTGTTTGTGAAGCATTTTCATACTAGCTCCTCTTTACTATTTCGAGTAGCAGTTAAATTGTAATCACAATACAATCTGTAATAAACTGATTATATGTTGTTTTTTCCCACACATTTTCTACAGTGTGGGTGTGTGTTTAAGTCAAGCATGTGGTAGCATCATGGGTTTAGTGTTTCTGGCCATGCAGCATCCCACACAAGACACATTGTCCAACTGACCAATTCTGTGTCATACAGCAATGAGTTATAATCATGTGACTTATTGTGTAAGAGTCCTGGGTTTGATGCACTGGCATTATGAATAGCAATACTAGATATTAATGTTGAGTTTGAAATAGGTTTTCAACTATTCCCAATCATTTTATTATATGTAAGAGGACAACATGACAATGCTGGGACTTCTTTCTTAGAGATTTGTTGGAACTCTATCTGAAATATGTGGGGAAAAAGGTTTGTACAGAGTTTGCTTCATTATATACAATATATTAATGTCATGTTTATTTTACAGTTGCAACCATGTGTGTTAATTAAATATTAAACACAATAAATAGATTAGTTTGTATACTTATCTTTTTCTTTGAAATGATACTTTTCAGTTTTCCTTCTTTATAGATCTGGCCCCAGGATCATGAAACAATCTTAAGTCTAAATTTGTCTTAAGTTTGGACTCAGCCAATCACAAATAACATTACAAAAAGTAACATCATACCTTATTGGCTAAGCACAAACTTAAGTCTAAGATTGTTTCATGATCTTGGGGCCAGATTTGTTAAGTTTACCTGTCCATTGAAGGTATAAACATACAGAAATCAAGTTTTGTGGTGAGCATGATGAAGATGTGTTCCAGTGCTATAGTGTTAGATGTTGAATTGAGATGACAGTATGTTTATTATAAACTATCACAACAGGACATCTCTGCGAGTCGGGAGAGCTACAAGAGGACCGTTGACCAATGCCTGAGGGAAGTGACCACTGTAAAGGATGGCATGGAAGTCAGCAAAATGGCCGTCAAGGATATGAAGGTTTGATATGTTACAATAACCTGTTATTTTCGGGAGTGTTTCAATATCAGTTTACAGGGGTAGAATTAAACTTCTTCAGCAACTCGCATTTTGTGGCGAGTGGGTTAAATTTTAACTCACCAAATTAGAAACCTGCTCGCAATTTTGAAATGGAAAATGAAAACACTATGATGCATTCTGATTAAGTCTAATTTACAATTTAGACAAGTGTCAACAAGACATTGTACTATTTGTGTGTGTGTATGTGGTTTCGTTGAAAGATTCATTTTATACTTTCGACGACGTTTTCTGACATGTGTACAGGTTTGAATAATATCTATACCTTTCAGCAGGCATTATACCCACTCGCTGAAAAATGCAAGTTCAATAATTTTCTACTCACAATTTCAGAAATCAACTCGCATTTGGCAAGTGTGCGAGTGTTTAATTTAAACTCTGCAGTTTTCAATCTAAATGAAACATAATGCTGCACTATCTAAAATAGTCAAAATCTTTGATGGTCAGAGCATGCACAGAGCACAGACGAGACATATCAAACCGCATGGCTTGGTGATATTGAAATGTCTGCTGTCTGTGCTGTCAAGGTGCCCGGAAAAGCCTAACCTCACCAAAATGTTTGATTCTAACAGTTGTTCCATGATAATCTAGGGAGAAGATTCAAAATGATGCTGTCAGATCAAATTTGGCTCATAGCTCTATGAACACAACTTCTCCTGGTAATGATTATAGAAGAAATAGCAACTGGAATGTAAATATAATTTCATGAAATATAATATGTATGATTGTTGTAATTGATAGCTGAAAGCTGTTGCCCTCACTGAAAGGGTGATCCACCTGGAGAGGAGAGTAGAAGATTTGGCAAAAAAAGATACAGTAGAAAAACAGGGTAGAGACATCCAAACCCTGCGGGATGGACAGACAAACATCTCGGACAGAGTGACACAGATCGAACGAAATGGAGCCGGCGGAGGACTGGGGGAGGGTGTCCCAGGTACTGACAGTCTTAACACAAACTATTATAACATTTTGTTTCTGTTAACATTTAATAAAGACATTATGGTATGGGGAGCTTTCGGCCGTCGATCCAATTATTTAGAAAATATAACACTTGGTAATTTGTCATTTTGTTTTGGATCCATGTTTTACTTCCGCGTTAATTCAACAATAGAATAAGCGACTTACATTATGCATCAATTGTATTCCATTTTGTTGAACCACTTGCTTGAACATGTTATTAAATGTTTGATCATTGACCATTCACACTTTCACAGATTTAAGACCTATATTGTGGAGTGTTTTTTCTCCGGTAGCTCGAGTTTTCCTTCATCACTAAAACCTGACTCATCCTTTAATTACCATGGCCCTTAATAGGATGTAAATACAATCAAACCTGAACCAAAAACCTTTCTATCTGAAAGATAATTTGCTTAATCCATTTAGTTTAATGAAACTAAGTAAGCATTTATTATGTAATGGCTAATTAAGGTCCAGAACAAAGATGACGGAAATTACTACAATTTGTATAAATATATACATGCAGGTTATTATGACACTGTACTCTGATTGGTTCATATCAACACTTTTAATTGAACACTAATAATGTGCTTAACAATCATCCTATTTGTCCATTTCTATTTCCTAATCTGTAATTTAATGAATATATTAACCATAGAAAGGATCTTTGTATAATGAACGTGATAGACAAAAGTGACAAAAAGTGCTAAAAATCATCTTCATATTAGACTATTTAATACCGTTATTTCTCGCGTATAGTGCACACTTTTTTAGGGAAAATTAAAAGTGTCAAGTAGGGGGTGCGTGCTATACGCAAGAACAAGCAAAAACCTTGACTTGGTTGTGATCATGCATCGTTAATTTTTCGGAGATTTTCAAAATGACTTGAAATATCCTCGCGTTAGTTAACAGTTGCTATTTCGTTAAATAATTCCTGATTTGCATTATCTTTTTACAACCAAAAAAAGTTGCAATTATAAAAGCCATACAATACAATAGGATCTGATAAATAAACTCGAGGAAAGTAGCCTGAACTTTCAGGTCGAGATTGTATTGACGATACATTATCACAAGGCATATGGTGAAATATACCGAAGAATAAGATCTGAGTTTCAAATTTTCCTATTCAAAGATGTTTGTTTAATTAACCTTAAATGGTGACTTACCTGGTTGGTGCTATAATTCCGAACTTGACGTTTTTTTTTCATTTTTGGACCCCAAAAGGTACCTGCGCACTATACGCGAGTGCGTACTATATGCGAGAAGTTACGGTACATATGTTATTATATTTACATTTGCTCTGCAACCCACTATATGAGCATTACCAGCAAAAAAGCCTTTTATAAAAGTATGAAAGCAATGGTTCTTGAGACGTAGCACATGGTTTCATTATGACGTCATAGATCAAGCTTGTTCAATGAGAGTCTTGTCGCGCCGCTTTGAATAACATGGAGAATGCCCTTGCATCAAATGACTAATTATTATCATTGGCGCCAATTTTATTCAAGCTGGGCTGTTCCGCCCATGTCGTTTAAATGACGACACATATACAAACGCAGGTAAAAAACTATTAATGGGAAAAAATATAAATAAAGTTATGCAATAGTTCTATAGTAAAAATGTAAATATTTGGATTGAAAGTCATTTTTTTAACTTTCATAGTGCTATGAAAGGTCAGCCGTTACATCCATATTCAGCATGAAGCACTAGCGGGCTTCATTCAATATGGATCTATCGGCTGACCTTTCATAGCACTATGAAAGTTAAAAAATTGACTTTCAATCCTTATATAAATTCATTGGATCAATCCAGGATCATTATGATGGCATGAAAAATACTTTTTGATTTTGGGGTTCAAAAGTAAAGAGGCTCGCCATAACAGTTGTAAAAATGTATTGCAATACTCCAAATTTATTGTCTTTAATTCCACTTAGGATCTTAACAATTAATAAAGAATGAATATTCATTGTGTCAGAAGAAACACCTGTGATTTTAGAGTCGAAAGTCTTGGGTGCAGTGACATGTTGTGATTAACTCACTCCACCTACCATGTGTATAGCTAATATCTTACAAGTGAACTGCACCCTTACCTAAGGGTTGACGAGTAACCCTTTTCATCCTTTATACCGAAATGTACCCTTATCTAATTACTCAGCGTGAAGAGAAATCTTCTTCATATGGAATCAAAGGAGGTTTCAAACTTTGTAAGATGTCTACATCAATTAACATGACAGATCAATTACTTTGTGTATCTCAAGTTAATGTTTATATTAGATGTTATTGAAATGTGACATTAGCAGTTTATACTGTATTATAGTGAAACACTTAGTTTTAGAATCAACTCAAAGTTTATGTACAGATATATGATCCTCCCCTTATGTTATCATTGTAAGTCTACTCTTGATTAATAAACACACCTTTATAACTGTTGTTTTCACTTTTACCCAAAGTCGAGGTTTCTTACATGTACCTGCTTGTCACGAAACTCAAGTAATAAATTCATCAGCACCACACCTTATGCGAGTTTATATTTCAGTCTATAAATAGATCATTGTTACTATCAATTGTCTCTGTATATATATATATCCTGCCATTCCAGTCTATTAATATCATCCATGATGTCTCTGTATATATATCCTGCCATTCCAGTCTGTTAATATCATCCATGATATCTCTGTATATATATATCCTGCCATTCCAGTCTGTTAATATCATCCATGATATCTCTGTATATATATCCTGCCATTCCAGTCTGTTAATATCATCCATGATATCTCTGTATATATATATCCTGCCATTCCAGTCTGTTAATATCATCCATGATGTCTCTGTATATATATCCTGCCATTCCAGTCTGTTAATATCATCCA
The DNA here is from genome assembly GCA_947623455.1 of Mimachlamys varia. Lineage (NCBI taxonomy): Eukaryota > Metazoa > Mollusca > Bivalvia > Pectinida > Pectinidae > Mimachlamys > Mimachlamys varia. The sequence goes on along the minus strand of OX392528.1, from coordinate 29,469,722 downwards.
TGATATCTCTGTATATATATCCTGCCATTCTTTGCTGATACACACTTCCTTCATGCTCAGTATTCCAGATCAATTGTATCCATATGTTCAGTTACATTGGAGGGGGCTGCGGTGGCCGAGTGGTTAAGGTGTTTCAACATTCTACCACTAGCGCTCCACCTCTGGGTTGCGAGTTCAAATCCCACGTGGGGCAGTTGCCAGGTTTCTACTGTAGGTCAGTGGTTTTTCTCCAGGTACTCTGGCTTTCCTCCACCTCAAAAACCTGGCACGTCCTTAAATGACCCTGGCTGTTAATATGACATAAAACAAAATAAACCAAAACAAATGTTTCATTGGTTCTGTTTTTATTTGTAGGTAATGTTGCTAACCAGTTACAGAACCATGAACGACAGATAGGACTGATGGATGTCCGTTTGGCTGAATTAGACCTCCGGCTCCAGATCCATGAGACTGCCTCCTTTAATGGTGTTTTGATGTGGAAAATCCGAGATTATGCGAGAAGGAAGCAGGAAGCCATTACAGGCAGGACACTGTCTTTGTACAGTCAGCCTTTCTATACGAGTCAGTTTGGGTACAAGATGTGTGCTCGTGTCTATCTCAATGGCGATGGCATGGGCAAAGGTAAGAAAGAAATTTGGGGGATATAGCAGTCACACAGGGTCCATCTGTCCATCCGTCCCACTTTTGTCTGGATGATAACTTCAAAATACATGATGACAGGAAGTTTATGTTTGGGGAACAAGTTATCTAGGAGGGTGCACAGACCTCTATTAATTTTGAGTGAGATTCATTGAAGGTCAAGGTCACAGTTGCTAAAAATAGATTTCTCCATGCTACACTCTTGTCCGGATGATATGCTTATGGCTGATAACTTCAAGTACTTATGGACTGATTAACATGAAACTAAGTCAGGATGTTTAGTTTATGAAAATACTTGTTGAGGTAAAACAGCAAAGTTAATGGTCAAGGTCATAGGTTCAGAGGTCGAGATAAAATTTTGTATTTTTTCACTGATGCACGTTTTGTGATGACATTATGGAGCAAATTTAGTCAGAATTGAACAAGGAGTTAACTCACCAAAATTCAAGGCCAGGAGTCAGCTGACCACATATCAAGGTCACTGAGTCAAGGATCAAATCAAAAGTCAAGGTCAAATTTTGTACCTTTTTACTTATGAACATTTTGTCATGATATTATGAAGCAAAGTTTGTCAGAATTATACAAGGAGTCAGCTGACCACATATCAAGGTCACCGAGTCAAAGATCAAATCACAAGTCAAGGTCAAATTTTGTACCTTTTTTACTTATGAACATTTTGTCATGACATTATGAAGCAAAATTTGTCGGAATTATACAAGGAGTCGACTGGCTAAATGTCAAGGTCACCGAGTCAAATTACAAGGTCAAGGTCAAATTGTGTACCTTTTCACTAATGAACATTTTGTTACATCATTATGAAGCAAAGTTAGTCAGAATTAAAGAAAGAGGCAACTGAGCAAGGTTCAAGGTCACTGGGTTAAAAGTCAAGATCAAATTTTGTATTTTTTCACTGATGAATTTTATGTTATGACATTTTTGAAGCAAAGTTGGTCAAAATTAAACAAGGAATATATTGACCACTAATCAACTTCTCTGGCTAAGACCATTGGGTACAAATCTCAAGGATTGATGATTGCGGGATATAAATAGTCACATGCCCTTGCTGACCTGTCATTGTTTCAGTTTTGTTAGTTTTATGGAAGGAAGAATTAAACCTTGTTCTAGGCCGTACTCTTGTCCAGATTATAACTTAATTGGATGAACTCAAATCTGTTAGCATTTGTTAAGGCTGAACTCAGTTCCAGGTACCGATTTACTTTTGAAAGACCAAAAAGAAAGCGCAGAATTATTGAACACAAAAATTTGACACAAGGATGATACAAATGCCAACTTTAGACCAACCAAAATAAACCCACCCCAATTTTCCATCGCCAAATTATCCTGTTTTCTGGTTTTTTTTTAATTTGTTGATATTTAGTGAACTTGATTTGGCCTAGCTATAAATGTAAAGTATTTCATAACATGCTGTTAAGTCCAAATTACTTGTCATACACACTTAAGTGTATTTATAATGTTACGTGGAGACAAGACCTTACATGAAAATATCAGGAAATTACTAACCAGGTTTACTGGTTTGGACATTTTGGCCTAGTGGTAACATCCTGGCTCCATAACCTAGAGGTCTCGGGTTCGCGCCCTGCTCATCACACTTGTTTCATTTCTGCTCCATGTTGAAAAATATTGTTTATTTCCCAGGTAGGGGTGTTTGTATGTACGATATGTACTAATTATCACAATAATAATTTCTTAAATATAATTACAGCCCCTGGTACCCGATTCAGTGTTACGTCGTGACAGATCTGTTTTTGATTTGTATGTCTACGGTTCTATAAGATGTCACGTTTTGCAACAATAATCTCTTGAATTATTGTTTCATAGGTACGCACATGTCACTGTTCTTCGTGGTGATGAGAGGGGATTTTGACACTTTGTTGCGTTGGCCGTTCCAGCAGAAGGTGAACATGATGTTACTAGACCAGGACACCGGAGCCAGACACCTTTCAGATACTTTCAGACCTGATCCAAACAGCAACAGCTTTCGTAAACCGCAGACAGAAATGAATATTGCATCAGGATGTCCCCTTTTTGTCTCTCACACCGTACTGGAAACAAGAACGTACCTTCACGAAGACACTATTTTTATCAAAATTGACGTCGACACCAATGGAATCAATCCTCCCTAACAAAGGCGGGCCTCGTTTCTTTAAGCGCAGTGGTCGCGCGATCATTGCAGCCAATATGAAAGACTGTTCACGCTATGCAGGAAACAGATATTGTAATGGTAAAATGTGGCTTAGCACTGAATGTAAGGAAATGATTTCTCTCAGTCAGCAACTTATTACTTGCATTGCAGCTTTATTGAACCACTTTTTATTTCCATCTTCCACCCTGTCTGCCATTACTTTTAAGCCCGTGTTTCAAAATCACCATCTTCATGGGAAACTACATGTATCATCTACAAGACTTGTTATTCTGGCTGTAAATGGAAAGGAAATGAGGCCCAAATCTATCTTACCTTCCCAGAAGACTGTTACCTTGGCGTGGTTGGGAAGCTTCAACACCTTCAATATACGATATAAGTCTAACATAGAAACATCCAAAATTGGTAGAAGGTTATACAAAACACAGTCCATGATCAGTTCTAATTGTTTGTTAAATCTGTATAAACCGTGTACCTTTTTTTTTGAAACATTGTACTATATAGTTGTTAAATTTCACATTGTTAAATTTTGTGATATTATATACAGGACTTTATTCGTTGAGATTTAATTTCTCTGATCACAATATCTACATATTTTGGAACACCATGCAGCTAGAATTTCGAATGTTTGTTACTACTAGCTAGCAGTGATCAGTAAAGTAAGTAACCATAGTGTGTATATTTGACATTTATAAAACACATCAAGGTGAAAAGTTACTTTTGAAGCATGGATTTATGTTAACAGTCTCAAAATATTCTCAAGGGTTTTATTTTCGTAAATTCTAATGCATTCACGAAACTAAATCCTTCACAAATATTAGCAATTACTCAGTATTTTTGCATAAGAGACATGTTTATTATGTTTCACATAATAATCAGGCATTGATTCACAGTATGTTTTTCAAAATAATGTAGAAACGTAGGTGTTTTGTAATATTTCTATGAAAATAATAACAGATTTAAAAATCCTATCTAAAAGTAATATTTTCAGTATGAACGCTCTACTGTATTCTAATCCAAACAGATGACGTTTAAATATTTAATACATTTCATACTTATATGGTATTAAAGTTTACTTGATTTTTTTCCCCGTGCCATTGCCAAGGTAGAAGTCTAGAAACTCCTCTTTCCTTTCCAACATGCTTGAAATGATAAAATATTGCTTCTACTGTATGACTGACATCATTCAACATTGGCTATTACAAAATATAAGATTTCATATTAACAGTATCTGATGGATCATTGATACCCATCACACATAGATATGGCAGAGTATTTATTTGTTCTTTGCTTGTTCAATTCACTGATTGAGAGATATCATTATATTGACATCCAGGAAAGCGTCCAGGATATCTTCCTGATCAATTTGATTTAATAAGCGACTAAAGGTGGACGCTAGAATTAGTTGTACATGTTATATACATGATATAGACAATGCATGAAAAACTTGCATGATGCTGAAAATTTTGCTTGAAAAATACATTTAAATGTTTTTCAAATTTAGTTAAACATGCCCAATTATAATATAACATTAAGCAAAAGCAAACCTGTCTAGATGAATGTAAATTGATTATTGTAATTTGCTACAGTGAAAGTTTCGTCTTTTCAGTATTCTAATGTGATGTTTTACAAACCCGTACATTATGTATATATGCAGGATTTGTTTTTTAATTTGACTGCAGTTTTTGTTTTCAATAATGAGGGTAAAATTGCCTGGTATGATGATGAATTAACACAGCATATATTGAATACTAATGGTGATCACGTAATTATGTAAAGATAATTGAACACTCAAGGGCCCATGTATCTTTTACTAATGAAGGGTGTCTGGGATAGTTCTCAGCATCAGGTATCCCTTAGCTGTTTTGCTCTCCCATATTGACTATGATCTTCATCATATTACGTCCAGCACTTATGATTATGATAACTCTATGTTTATGATATAGTGACACTTGGGTAAAATCTCTATGTCCATGATAAAGCGAAAATCAGGTAAAAACTTAATGTCCATTATAAAGTGGAACTTGGGTAAAAACTTGATATCCATTATAAAGTTAAACTCGATTAAAGACTTGATGCCCATGATAAAGTGGAACTCGGGTAAAAACTTGATATCCATTATAAAGTTAAACTTGGGTAAAAACTTGATATCCATTATAAAGTTAAACTCGGGTAAAGACTTGATGCCCATGATAAAGTGGAACTCGGGTAAAAACTTGATATCCATTATAAAGTTAAACTTGGGTAAAAACTTGATGCCCATGATAAAGGGCTAGAAGTCAGACTTATCTTCCCTTGTTGACTTCCTGTTACTGTATGACAGAAATGTCCTGGGTAAGAAAGAGGAACAAGACAGTTCTATCTTTACCCCATTGACTGTGTGATGGTGCAGTGATATAACAGTTCACACAAGCAGGAGCATTTTGATCATGATGCCAACATGAGTAAATAGTATTGTGGTTTCTGAGCTTATTGGTGATTGAAATGAGATAAAAAAAAAAAAGCATGGCTTCACACTCAGTGGTGTAGGCAAGCCTCTGGTTTTATCCAACTTGAACTTCCTGGGGTAGAATTAAATTCTTGCACCCCTCGCATTTTGCCAAGTTTGAAAGAACGTGTTTGACATACTAGGAACAGTTTTAGTGTGATATCATCAACCATTCCATCTTTGTCCATATTGTGCAGTTATCTTGTGGACATCATGTTGTAACAAACTCTCCCTAAGGAAAGGTCCAGTTACTTGTAATTATATAGGCCTGGGACATCATTTTAGATATACTATTTTTGATGTACTGAATACCAGGCAAGTTTGTAACAAAACCTGTTGTCACACTCCTGTTTTAAGTTTTATATGATATATACATTTAATATATTTTAGTACACATATACATGTTCAGAAATCTTATTTCAGATTGACATTTTTCAGTCAGTTCTTTATGGAGAGGTAGATGGAACCAGCAACCAGTGACCAATATTTAATTAACTTGTCTGTCAGGTTACATAAGTCCGACAGCATTTTGATTGAGGATCGGTCACTGGCGAAATTCTCAAATGTTCTATTCAAAATGATACCTGCAACATACAGGTAAAATGATCAACAACATACAGGTAAAATGATCTACAACATACAGGTAAAATGACCTACAACATACAGGTAAAATGACCTACAACATACAGGTAAAATTGGACATATTTGTAACATCAATACTTTTAACTCTAACTACAATATTGCATAAGATCTGGTTTTTAGACATTATTGTAACCTGTATATAGCAGCACTAGGAGGGGAGACAACCAATATATATACCTATATTGATTACTGTAGAAATAAGTGTGTGTGGTGTACAGGCATCTGGTATATAGTCCGATTCCATTCAGACACATTAGAAGCCTGGTACTCTTGAGATTGACAGGTACGTTTCTTATACTTCCTGTACAATATTCAGGTGCCTGCATATTAAGAAAATATACCAAAATCAACCCTTTGACCTCAGGTTGTCAGCTTGGAGTTGGAAGTACATAAAGAGATTACTGTATATAGGAAATGTACCAAAATCAACCCTTTGACTTGGGTTGTCAGTTCGAAAATGAAGTACATAAAGAGATTACTAAGGAAGTTTGTGTTATATTTTAATTATACATTCACTGAATACAACATTTAAGGATTACGTCTATGATGATGTCATGGCACAACGTCTGTACATTTCGTTTAACAGCCAGTCTATTAGTACTATACATGTACCTTGGAAACACAGCTGAGCGGAAAGGCCTTTATATTCTGTTTACCTCTCCATATATTTTTTGTAGTTTAACAAATTGGTTTGTTAGAGAATGTCTTACTATATATCTGATATTTATGCATAGCTCTAACATGCATTTATGATAACAAAACAGTCTCATTTGGACACTGGATTCAAAGAAATTGTTATTTTTTAGTATATATGTGTAAATTGATGCAAACATTTAAGAAAGCAAAGAAGTAGTAATGATAGTGCATATAAAGGAGTTGAAATTTCTGAGTGGGTGTGAAGGGCTAAAATTCCAGCTGTAACCCGAAGAAATCGGGTCATTTGGCAGGTATGCTGAGGGAATCAAATCCTTTGTAAAGACACAAAAATGAAACAATATATTAGGATCACAAAACAGAGACAACTAGTCACTACTGAAATAATATGCTGATGTTAAATCCTATCTCTTCTACCAGCCAGGAGCCATCCTCAATATGATGGGGTTACATTTACTGTAGCTTTCTACATCACTGTATTACCATAAGGCTCTGAGCAATACCTTTTGTTCGAGACAAGAAGACTACTTTTAATCTTTGAAGTTGGGCATCACTCCTCTATAATCTTCAAAGTACAAGTACCTGCCTAGTGATTGGTCAGGGTTTTTTACCCGACACCAATTAGATAGGTAGCTGTATGCCTTCAAATTTTGCTATGGCATCAGTACATGTATTCCAGGGGTGTATGAGTGAAAGTAAGCGCAATTCGTGTATGATGAGGAGGGCCAAGAACTCAAATAATTTCTAAGAATATTAGCCTTTGACTTTTGACCAACAAAGATTTACTATCAGCATAGTGTTAGTTGTTACAATTTTTCTCTGTTTTATATTTTCAGCCCACCATCATCAGATGCAGAGTTATTCAAATCACCATTTTTCTAATCGGTCAATTACCATTTTTTGTTGATGCTTAACTCCTAGGGAAGCACTTGAGGGATCTTTCTAAATGTTCACCTGAAAGTTCTCCACAATCCCTAGTTAGGAATATCGTAATTGATCAACACACACCATGTTGAAATATGTTCAGGCTAAGTGTTTTGTCACTATTTTTCAGAAAATAACTTCAGGATTTTCACCAATTTAAAACAAATGTCCCCACCATCTCCATCGGCATCAATTTTGAAACTGATCAGAAAACAAAATGGCTGATTGGTGGCCATCTTGATTTTTTAGTTAAAATTCCTTATACCTCTGGAATCTCCTGTTCTATATATGTAGTGCTACCATTGTTACTTCTTTGCTTATAATTGTATCTGGGCAGCTTCTGTGTTTTCATCTCTTCAGAGCTACACCAGGGGAGATAATTAAATTACATTGAAAGAAAAGGACAGCCATTATCTGTCAAATTGCTGACAAATTATTTGCACCCATGATGAACCTTTGAAGAGGTAAAATGGCTAGGGAGCTGCTCAAAATTGTTTTCTTTCTCCAGGAATTCATCTAATGATATGATATATATAACATAAAATTATATATCAAATTGAAGCTAAAAACAGGAGTTGCATACTGGTGTTCTTACAGACTGAAATAATAAAATACTCAGGTCCTACCGTCATCTGATGTACCTGAATCAGTATCATATAATTTAGACTGACAAATTAAAGCTCAGTGTAAATTGATCCTAGAGTTACATATGTGGTCTAAGATAAAGCTCAATTGACTTGTTCCTTTAAAATAACGTCTGACCTTTTATATCCAGGGAATAGATTTTTTTTGTTTTTTTTGTTTGTGATATTATGATTACAAGATATGTTGATTGATTTTGCTAGTTGCCAAGAGAGTAGGCTGATATAGGCATAAAGCAGATAGTAACATAAGTTGTCACACTCATAAGAGTAGGCTGATATATATAGGCATAAAGCAGATGATCTGTAGCATAAAAGTTGTCATACTCAAAGCAGAAGGCTGATATAGGCATATGACAGATAGTAACATAAAGCTGTCATAGGAGTAGGCTGAAGTATCATACCAAATAAATATTGAATAAATCTACAGAACTCCTAAACAACATAACTCTCCTTTGAAAAAAAATGTTCATACATCTCTGCCTCTTCATTTTTTTTAAGGGGATTATTTTGGACTAGCCTGTCGTTAGTTATTAAGCACTAATGTTATGGGAATAAGGGTGTTGTTTTATCAGTGGTTCTATACATGTATTTAGAAATTTACAGTTTTTACTGCTATTGATGACAAACTAATATGTAAGTTTGTCAGCAATAACAATGTGTGTTATAGGACTGTAAAAATGTTTGCTAAAATGTTTGTTACTTATATTTACATTTTGATAGAACTATTGTGCTGTATTTAGTTACCTCGAACCAATTTCGAACAGCAAATCAAGTGTCGACAATAATGAAATTGATGACGTCACAATAGCAACTGCTGTTATAGTCTGAGGCACTGGGTGTTATAGGCGTATGGCAGCAACTGCCTCTTAGCAGTATAAATGTCAACGGAAAATTACAGAGCAAACGTAAATATATAAATAGTGTTGTTGCATTATAGTGTCTTGCACCTTTTGAACTAATTCTTTGGTCATTGAGGAACTTAAACACACAAATTAGGAAAATCATTTGTACTATAAAAATATTTGGAAGTTTTGGTAATGTAGTTTTTCTTTTATTGAGTAATTTGATGTATACATTATGCATGATCAGACAGTTGATACCACAGAATTATATTTATCAAGTCGGTGGTGGATACATACATGTACAATTAGATAATGTATAATTAGTTCATGATATTAATCAGTACTGTAATATGTTTAATCAGCACTGTTTAATGAACAATCTGCAGGGTTTTCCCTGGGACCCTCAAATTTAATAAATTTAGGAATCCTGGGACTCCCATCACAAATGATATATAGTAAAACTTCATCAATTTTGGGAGTCAAAATGAAGGTTTTTGCGTGTCAGGGAAACCCCTGAATCTACTGTATGTGTTACAATAAAGTTAGTATTGTTTCATGATTAATCATTATTATGTGGTTTATCATTGCTGTATATTATCAGGCTTTGTTGTTTGTAATTATAACATGATTGTCATGTAACATCAAGAGTAATCTGATATTGTATCTCGCATCATCTTGTTAACTTTCAACCAATGTATGCTGTGCTCTGCTTATGAATAAAAGATTTATAACTCATACATGTTTCTCTGATGTTATGTATTGTCATGGTGAGCTATTCAAATTACCCTGTGACTGTGATTTATGGTCTGTTCATCCTTAAACAATTCTTGTTATCACTAATTCTTGAGAGGTGCTGGATGGATATATACTGATCAGAAAACCAATGTGGCTGACAGCAGGCAGACATCTTGGATTTTGATAGGTACGTATATAGTTTGTTTCTGCTATTTCTTGAGAAATACTGGATTGATCATTCTCTGATATTTCAGAGAAAATGTTCCCCTTGATCCTTAGTTTTGCATTGTCTAATTTTTGGACTAATCAGGAAACAAAAAACGTTATGGCTGACAGTTAGCCGTCTTGTATTTTGAGAGGAATATGTACATACCTGGTAGGTAATGTAGATTGTTACCGCTATATATTTCTTGATGGGAGTACTGGATGGAAAATTTTCAAATTAATGTGAATTTTCCCCTTGGTCACTAGTTGTGCATTAATTGCCCCATTTTTGCACAGCTCTGAAAAACAATATGGCTGACAGGCAGCCATCTTGGATTTTGACAGTAATAGTTTGTGATTGATTTTTCTTGAGAAGTACTGGATGCATTTTTTCAATTATTATTTTGTTTTTATTTATGGATGCAACTTCTCAATCTTCATATTAAGGTCCTCCTTGGTCCCTTGTTATATTCATTGTTAAGGTTTTGAACTGATCCGAAAAACAATATGGCTGAGTCGGAGTGAGGTGGCTGTTTTGAATTTTGAAAGTGATAGTATACTGATCAATATTTCTTGAAAGTCGCTACTTGATGTATATTTCTCAAGTTTCATACACATGTATGCAGGTTCCTTTTATTCCTAGTTGTGCATTGTCCAAATTTTGAACTGATCCAAAACACAATATGGCCAACAAGTAGCCATCTTGAAAATAGATAATGGATCTTTTCCAAATTTATTGTGTATGGTCCCCTTGCAATTGGTCGCTAGAAGTTTCTTATCTAATTTATTTGGGGATGATCTAGAAAGCTAAATGGCTGATGGGTTAAGAAAAGAATTGCATCTTAGTAAGATTAAATACATCAAGAGGAGTTAAAGGAAAATTAAGATCCAACTTTTTAAGAAAAATGAAGATCATCGATTCAGTGTGCACAAAGATCCCTTATGGATCTCCTGTTACAATCAATTTCAATATCAATTAGCGCAGAATAGTTTATATTCAAATATTAAACTGGTGATTTACCATGCAACGCTCAGAACTCAAAACAGATTGTATCATATGCAGAAAGCGTTATAATTAATGCATCTTTTAAGTGGTGATTTGACTTTTGTCATATGAGAAAAAAATATTCATAAAATTGAAATTCTGCATGTATGATATGGATTGACACTGTCCGTTTTGGCATACCGTGTCAGGCTCATATCTTTGTTATCCTTTGCTTGGAGTGTAGAGTGTTATCCTTTGCTTGGAGTGTAGAGTGTATCATGATTTTGCTTTACGGTCAAACTCATGGAGCATCAACATCGACAGAATATGTCCAGGCCATCAACTCTTAAAATTTTACCATGTACTCTGAGACTGTTTAATTTTTACTTGTCACGGGGTACATTATAATCAGGAAAAACCATTATGTGTAGAACTTCAACTACCCCCCCAAAAAAAACAAAAAACCTAACATCCAAGAAATCCATAAAACAAGGAATTTACTACCCAGAAAACCATAATACCTTGAATTATCCAGAAAACCGTAGAACACCTCAGAAAACCAAAATACATAGAACATTCAACAGCTACCCTGAAAACCATACAATATCCCTGAAAACTATAATACTTAGAACTACCCAGAAAACCACAGAACATACCAGAAAACCATAATATCTTGATCATGAGCTACCAGAAAACCATAATACCTTGATCATGAGCTTCCCAGAAAACCATACAACGTACTTCCCATATAACTATAATATTTAGAAATACCACGGACTTAGATTAGAAAGCTATCTAAGTCCATGGAAAATATCCAGAAAACCATTATACATAGAAATACCCAGAAAACCATTATACATAGAAATACCCAGAAAACATTTAACAACCCAGAAAACAATTTTATTACATTTTTACCAGTGAGATATCGAAAAGTATACATTCTATAAAAGTGATATTTTTCACTAGTGAGAAATATGATATTTTTCACTAGTGAGAAATATGATACATCATACATTCATTCTATCACATGACATTTAGTAAAATGACAAATAACAACCTGAAAGACAATAGGAAAAATGTCAGCATATGAACAGTAGCTGTTGACAACAAATTAATGCTTTCACTGTAATAAAAAAAAACGTTCAATCAATGAAAATTTTCATAAATATCTTTGTTATCATCTCATTCATTCTCTCTAACATCTCATTTACTCTCTCTATCATCTCATTTACTCTCTCTATCATCTCATTTCCTCTCTCTATCATCTCATTTATTCTCTCTATCATCTCATTTATTCTCTCTATCATCTCATTCATTCTCTCTACCGTCTTATTCATTCTCTCTATCATATCATTCATTCTCTCTATCATCTCATTCGTTCTCTATCATCTCATTTTTCTGAATGTTCAATTAATCCCTAGAAGTTGAATTTCTCTGGAAAATTGCAAAATCGTCAATCTTTGTCTGTTTCGTGCGTGAAATGACATCCTTCTGGATACTGTCTTGGAAAGTGAGGATGGAAGCCACATTGCCGGTCTGGAGTGTATAGTCCTTGAGTTTGTCCACCATGGCCTGAGCATCTGACAGTGTTGTGGTATGAGTCGACTCAGAGACACACTCTTCCTCCTCCTCTCTCTCCTTCTCCTCATCCTCCTCTAGATCTGTGGTCTGAATGTCGTTGAGGATGTCCCTTGCATTGGTTGTCCAGTCCCTCTGTTCTGTATCACATGTCATGATCTTTCGGTCGATCTCGGCAAGTTCTGTGAATCCGATGCCAAACAGGTCTATGGACAGTCGAAGGACCTCCAGTGGTAAATCATCCTCTTCTGTTTCCTCATCATCAGGTTGAACAGGGAGAGGCTCTGGGTGGTGAAACCAGCTGCTGAGAAGCACTTCGTGATGGTGTCAGTTTCGACCTGGTCCCAGGCACGGTTTACCCAGTAGATGGCATCCAGGATGGATATCTGCTTCAGGAGTTCTGATCCGGGTATCATCTTCTGACGCGCCATGTTGGTCAGGATGTGCTGCAGATGTCGCTTCCTGTACTTCAGCTTGACGGCCTACATGATCCCTTGATCCATCGGCTGGCTTTTCGGAGTTGTATTCGGTAGCAAGAACTTGAGGGTCATATTCTTCAAAGTCAGTTTTGGGTTCGATGGTGCATTGTCCAAGAAAAGCAAAACATCCAGTCCTCAAAGATAAGGCCCGTCATCCATGCCTTCTTGTTTCTGTAGTACCGGACCGGAAGGGAGCTGGCTGGAACCTTCTTGAAACATCGTGGATTCGCACTCTTACCAATGACGACCAAAGGTTCTTTCTCCCGTCATGCTGGCACAGAATGAAACAGTCAGTCTTTCCTTCGACATCTTCCCACCACTACATGTCTCGCCTTTCACATGGGAGCTCTTGCTCACTGAAGATCGGTAGAACAATCCAGATTCATCATGTTGAGGATGTCCTTGGGGGTATAGTTCTCGCATAACTCAGGCAGCTTTTCTTTCCAGTTGTCGACAACATCCTGTTTTACATCTCCACTCTCTCCGCTCATCACACCAAAGGAAATGTTGTGGCGTTTCAAGAAAGACTGCAGCCAACCATTGGAAGTCTTGAAATCTGTAACATCTAGGTCACTGGCAAAGGAAAGGGCTTTCTCCTTCATCATTAGGCCGTTGATCATTATCGTGCGTGATGTTGCCTCCTTAAACCACTCCAACACCAGGTCGTTGATGTCCTCATTCCCAGTCTTGCGCACTTCCCGCTTCTGCTCTCCAGGCATGTTCGACTCAAACTCGTCCATGATCTCCCGCTTCCACTTCAGGACATTCTGGATCTGTGTCTTTCCTACCCCAAACCGACCAGAGACCTTATTACAACTAAGCCCACCTTCAAGCAACCTACAACAGACAAGACTCTTATTCAAAACCCAATTTGTAAAAGATATGAAAATCTCATAACATTCCTTAAATAAAAACACAAGATTTCTAACCAACTTGTAAAACCCAGACTTCAGACAGACATTTAAAATCAAACATGAAAATCTCATAACATTCCTTAAATGAAAACACAAGATTTCTGACCAACTTGTAAACCCAGACTTTAGACAGACATTTAAAATCAAACATGAAAATCTCATAATATTCCTTAAGTGAAAACGGAAGATTTCTAACCAACTTGTATATATACCGTGGGATAAACTAGATGGAAACTCTTGTTTCCCCGAATAGAAGTTTATTCTGAGATTTCGACCAATCAGAATGGTCGTTTCTCGTGACACTCTGTTAGATCATTTTACCGTGACAACGATCGATCGCGACAAGTATATTTCTGTAGGCATGACGCCGATGTCAATCGTTGTATAGTAGGACCTTATATTCTAACACGATTTAATCGACACAATTATAACACAATCCACAGGTTTTGTTGACAGGCGGTGCTACAAATTAAACGGGATGCCCCGGCTGCATGTAATCGTGGTTGAAAGTATCGATATGATTTAATTTGCTTCTATTTTAGTACGAAAACGAAGGTTTCCATCTATTTTAGCCCACGGTATGCAAACGTCAGAGAAGTGTACCGTGGATTTCCAACGATGTGAATATCCCAGAAAACCATTTATACAGTTGGGTACGGCTCTTTTGAAATCTTCAAAGTACATGCATTCAACCTAGCAATTGGTAAGGTTTTTTTACCTGGGCGTGCCTTCGGTTTTGCCATGACATATTCCAGGGCAACTTCGCAAGCCAAGGGTGTACAATACGCTACTCTTAATTTTCAAGAGAAAGAGAGTAGCGTATTGTACACCCTTGGATTGCGAAGTTGATTCCAGGGGTATAGAGAACGTAGGTGATCGTTAGAACCATAGAACGTCCCAGAAAAAGTCAATCATACCATGAACTACCCAGAAAACCATAGAACATCACAGAAGTCCATCATACCTTGAACTACCCAGAAAACCACAGAACATCTCAGAAGTCCATCATACCATGAACTCCCTAGAAAACTATAGAACATCACAGTAGTCCATCATACCTTGAACTACCCAGAAAACCATAGAACATCACAGTAGTCCATCATACCTTGAACTACCCAGAAAACCACAGAACATCTCAGAAGTCCATCATACCATGAACTCCCTAGAAAACTATAGAACATCACAGTAGTCCATCATACCATGAACTCCCTAGAAAACTATAGAACATCACAGTAGTCCATCATACCTTGAACTACCCAGAAAACCATAGAACATCTCAGAAGTCCATCATACCATGAACTCCCTAGAAAACCTTAGAACATATATGCACACATTAATCATCTCAATGTACATATCAATAATAAAATGCTGATATGTACGTAACGTCGGTGAGGAGAGCCTAAAAAGAAAAGGGGGACGATCTAGAGGCATACTATATTTTATGTATATTTAACCACAAGTAAGACGAGTCTTTGGCTCATTTTGTTAGCAAGTATAATATATAAAGACTATTTTTTTTATTAGGTGGGCCATACAATCTTTAGGGTTTGCGTTTTGTACCTGTATACACAATCAAGTATTCATAGGAATTTGTAACAAGTTCGATTGATCTGATTAATTTTCTTAAACGCGTTAAACAGGTATGTTTGATTTCAATTACAAGTAGTGCAAAATGTACCATTATTCATATGTTTTAATCTAAAAGCGCTTTAAGAGTGATTTTACAAATTACAAAGGGTGCTATGCACGTGAATGTTTAACAAAAAATAAAACTGTTTCGATTTAATGAAGGTATCCAAAAATCAATAATTTATTGCTTCATTTCATGGCAAGCAATTCACAAATTCAACTCATGATAATCTACTGAGCATGCAGCCATTTCTGAATTTCTTAAATTCATCACCCATGAGACAAAATGTCTTCAGAAAGTTTAATGCAGAAGGAGAGTGAAAGTTACAAAAACGTATACGTATTTTTCGATAAAAATGCCCCTCAATGGGAGATTAAACTAATACCCCCCACCACCACACACACACACACACACCAACGTAAAATAAAATAAAATAAACACTTTAGTTCAGTCTAAAACTATCGTTTTGTAGCTAAAGCAAATTCCCATGTCCCTGTGACCAGGTAGACAAAAACCAGAGCGTAAGATGGTAATAAGCTTAGATCGTATAGGTTGTTCACAAAAGAATATAATCCTGAAAGTATAATGCCCAGATCGCACATGAGCGTTTTAGCTAAATTGCGATAAGGAGGTTTGCCAATGTGTCTGCATTACAATTATGCAACAGACTTTGTATGGACCTATATATATTGTATTGTTACAGTAGTAGATTTTGTATAGGCCTACATATTGTACCTAGTAGGCTTCGTATATGCCTATATATTGTATTGAAATAGATTTGTATATGATAAGATGTATTTAATAAATAATTGAGACGGACATTATAATAGTCTGGAAATGTAACGGATAATATAGTGAAATTAGGTGAATAATATACATGTAGAATAGCGTGATTTCCGTTCCAGCTCACAGGGACCTGAGAATTTGTTGCAGCTAGTTTTGGACCTCAAATAGAGTGTGTAGAGAATTTTACACATTTGGGGGGGTTAAGATCAATTTTCGGGCATTTTTATCGAAAATTAATCTTAACCCTCCAAATGTGTAACATTACTCTAAACACTCCATTTTAGGTCCAAAACTAGCTGTAACAAATTCTCAGGTCCCTGTGTTCCAGCTAATATCACTGACTAGGATCGATAATTCCGTTCTGTTATGAAATGAGCCGATGTAATCGTTTTTCAGTGAAACCTCCCTTAAAGACCACTTCATTTCAGTCCCGAAAAAACTTCTATGTATCTTTGTAATTTAAACTTCACTATTAAGACCACCTCAGTATTATGAACACCTCATTATTAAGACCAGATTTAAAAAGTCCCAACTACCACTTTTCCAAAAAGTTTCACCTCACTACTCAGCCCACTGACCAAACACAAAGTCACCTGGTGTGTATTCCACTGTGTACACCTGTCACCTGTCAAGTGCCAGACCAGTAAGCTGTGTTTTGGTGTCAAATTGACTAATCAGTTACAATTACTGTGTGTTTAACATTATAAAGCCTATATATTTGTTAATTGACCATAAAAAACAGGTGAAAAGTGGATTTCAGAGATTATTCTGCATGGTCACCATCGGTATTCAGACCACCACGCTATTAAGACCACTTTGGTGTGGTCCCTAAGGTTGTCTTAATAGAGAGGTTTCACTGTATATGAAGTGGAAACACGCAACATATTGTATACGTCTTTGGTTTTACATAATATCTGTTGCCAAATCAATTGTTTTTCAACGACAATTTCTTATGTCGACAGAAATTGAAATCAATAAATCGACCATTTGCCTCCCAGTTGCCCCCCCCCCCCCTTTTCCATTTTATGGAGTCTCGTATACGTATATATGTGTTTAGGCTTCATGTTCATAGAAGATCCAAAGTCTGGTCTCGGACTTAGATAGCAATATAAGTCTGAGGTCTGGGCCCGTAAACATGAAATCATTCTCATGCTCAAGCATGGATTTTGTGCTCATGCCTAATTTCTTATTTCGTCTTATTTCGTCTATATCTTATTCAAAAATTCTTATTTTGTCAAAGTTTTAGTGAAAGATTGAAGATCTATGAAGCCGAATATTAATTACAATATCTACAATTTACTTTTTGATATTTTACATGATTTAGGTGAGTTTCAAGAAAGCTGGCTTGAGCACAGCTGCAGAATCCATGTTTGAGCACAATAACGGTTTCATGAATACGGGCTCTGGTGTCTTCCCATATTAAATAATTCATATATAATTTAGTCCGTATAGGGTTCTGAGTCTATAATTATCGGAGTTCTGCTTATTATAATAAATTTTAGTTTTGCTGACAACTGCATTACTGCAGATACCAGCAACACCATAGTCAGAGATTTTGGAAAACGTCCCACTTAGCCAATATATCCTTGTATTTTAGTAAATATGGCACAGGTACAGGGTGAGAACAGTGGGTACTAGTTACAGATACGCTATAGCCTGTTTTTGAAAAGTAACTATGATTCTCAGGTAACAACTCACCTGTGGAATGCTTCATCGTATTTAATTTATTGTCTTTACCAGAGACGTATAAAGTCATAAAGTTATATACGTCTCTGTCTTTACCATGTTTATTAAAACATTTTTCATTTTGTAAGTATTTTCTATTGAAGGCTAAGTTCAACTTGAAATAAATGAACGGGTTGCTTATTAGACTTGGAATATTGAAAAGAGACTATACTCGGGTTTGACCAGGTAAAAATACAGGCAGAGACGTATAAACCATACGTCTCTGATACAGGTAATACTTTTTAAGATGTTGACTGATGAGTGAGAACGAACCCTGGGTCTACACAGTCAGCAGCCTGTACCACAGGCACTAGCCTCGTCTGTCAAACACCTATAATAGGTGTTTGACAGACGAGGCTAGTGCCTGTGCCTGTATCTGCAATTTTAAATAAAGGTTAGTTAGTTACGAGTTTAACGCCTATGCAGACACCGATTTACATCGGAGTTCCGCCCGGCGCAAAAAAATAAAGGTCATACATATGTATAAGGTGTGATGACCTGTTTCCAACTAACAATCAGGGGCCCCGGGGTTATTATCTCCAGACCTGCTACAGGTAAATTTTGACCAAGAGGGATTGAGGCCTGAGGAGGTCATTATCTAATTAGATGGCCAAGTGTAGTGTAAGCCTGTCTAAATCTTACCATCTGATCTGACCTGATACAGACAAACATTGAGTAGGGAGGGGACGGACAAGGACCAATTATCAAAAGCCATTCATTGTTTATTGTGTTTTGAAGTTGTTGTTTGAAAACTTTCAAATGTGAAGCAGTAAATCTTTTCACATTATACTTGAATGTCTAATGTTTTAATTAAAATATAACATTCTTACTAAAGTTACAATATTACATATCCATTCTGATCAGCTATAATTGAATTAATCACTACACGGCATTTAAAATCCACACTCAGACTTCACATATTTTAAGACCACAAAGGACAAGTCAAATACATGTTGTGCTTGTTCCGAAATCGTTCACTGCATTGTAAATCCTTGAGATTTATTCAGTTATTTTGTATAAGTTATTGTCATTCAAAGTTTCAAATACAATGATGTAAGTAAACATTTTAAGGTTTTTATATCAAGTTCAACTAATTGATTACAAAAATTCAGGGACGTATATGTGAGACGTCCCTGCAAAAATTAAACAAAGATTAAACACAACAGTCTATATTGCTTGTAAAACAACTAAATAATGACACTTTATTATAAATATCTACAGCAACAAAAATAATTATTAATAAATATTGATTGATTAATTTGTAGGATACATCAAGTTCATCTGGAGTCCAAACGGAGTGCACAGGAAGTGCACTTTGTGTAACCTTAAATTTGTCTACACTCAACTGTATCGACGGTACGTATATATAGTACCGGCCATAAAGTTGTGCTGCCATGATTAAGAACCTGCGCAAATTTTTAATGGTTTCTGAGTTTAACATAAATATAAAGAATCTTTACTTCTTTTATCTACAGGTCATACGTACTCTTAAAAAATTACAAAATTGAAAAACAAAATTTATAGGCCAGAGACGTATATATTATGGCTTTATACGTCTCTGTAAAGGCCTAATATAAAAAAAATATAAAAAATTATTAATGTATATAAGGCAGGGATCAGAAGGACGTATATGTACGTCCCTGGTATAGGGTAGGGCAGAGACGTATGGCTTTATACGTCTCTGGGTAGGGCCACGGACTTAGATTATAAGTCCGTGGTAGGGCCTACAATTTAGACTATATGAGTTTTATTGAAATTGAGCGAAAAAAATAAGCCCAGAACTTCTGGCAGAAGACAAGCTGAATTTCAGCTGAAATTCAGCTAAATTTGACCAAGGACTTATATAGTGATAATGTAATCTAATTTCTTCATTTAACCAAACGTAAACCGAAAACTTCACGCAACGGCGCGGGTTGCCTGAGCCCGAGTTTTTTTTCTCTCTTTCCGGATTTTTTTATCCGCTTTCAGAATTATTTTATATTCGTTTTGTTATTTCCGGTCAGAGACTCGTGGTGTTTGTAAAAATACTTTTTTACTGATTGATCATGTTCTGACTCTCGCCAAGTATGTCGGCTAAAAAGAAGCAGACTGGACAGTATTTCAGTGATCCGCGGTTGTTGTCAAGAGTTCGACAGGTTCGTAAAACTTACATTGATAACTTATCGTATCCACATGTACAGGTGCTTGTGGACATGAATGTGACTATTTTTTCATTGAATGTAGAAGGTAATATACATATACGGTGTTTCATAATAATATAATGCTAAATTATTAAGTTTACAATAACAACATATGTAGAGTAGCCTTATAAGTTTATAAGGCTACTCTGGGGGATGAGGTAATGATATGTTCTCCATCATTTTAATGTTGCAAATTCAGAGATCATATAATTATGTGAAAATAGTGTCAAACTGTTAGGCATTGTGAACAGGTTGTATACAGTGATGCATATGGGTAGTAATCCTGCATTTGTGGGGTAACAAATAAGTCGCACATTGCAGTAACTACTAGCGATTAATAATTATAAGTGAAAATACCACTCATGAATTGAGTAAGACTACCATGACAGTGAACAGTAGTTTTTTTTATGTATATATTATGGGGATACACTATGTTCTTGTGATTTGGATCAGATAAAAAAAAAACAATAAAAAATCTGTTGGTGTAAACAGATTGCTTAATTGTACAAGATTGTACATGTACAACAATTTAAAGAAACAACAGCTTAATTATATATATACTCATAGGTATGTTATGTTAGAGTTGTGTGGATCCCAACACCACATAGATTCAATTGTAACCAATATGTAGACAAATACATTTAATAATTGGATTCACTATTTCAGTATGTCAAGTATGCCAGCGCCTCAAGGAAACCAGTTGTTGCCAGTGTTATGGCAGATGACTTGCAGAATCAGTTTGGGTAAGAATCTCGAGCCGAGCTTCTGTTCATAAAGTTACAACTGTAAGGTATACATAGAAGTTACTGGAGATGAACGGCACAGATCTAGATATTCTTTAAATTAATGAAGATAAGTGGCACATTAATACACATTATGTCATATACACATTAATATGAGTCCTTTATAAGGCTTTATTATTGTTATTATATATTAAATGGAGAAATTTTTCTTTTTTCCAATATATTCTCTTAATGTTGTCCCTGTTTAGATACTGCTGCAAGAACATCAAACCAGAATAAAGCATAATACCCAATTTATTGCTACAGTACATGATTGTATGTTGGAGTCTTGGGCCTCTCGAATCATCTTGATAATAAATGATAGTTCAACAATGTGTAAAATCTCAGTTATTTAATTCTATAGTTTTGTACAAAAATGTGACACATGAACTTTATTATTCCCTTTTCTTTCAGCGAGTATGCTAGGAAGAAGAAAAATGCTTTTACCAAGTCTGTGGAAAAAGGTATTAGTATCCCAGGTTTTTCCCTGACTCACAAAAACCCGCATTTTGACTCCTAAAATTGTCAAAGGACTCCCAAAATTAATGAAGTTCTACTTGATGATATAATATTTGTAATGGGAGTCTCAGGACTCCTAAATTTATTAAATTTGAGGGTCCTAGGAAAACCCTGGTATCCAATAGTTTGCATAAAGTACATGTATGTTTATAACTATCACAGGAGCAGATATAGTACTTATTTGAAAATGTTACCATGGTAATGTGTTTATGAAGTGTTGAAAATGCACTGCATGGAGAGGATTATATGTATAAGAGGTCTTAGTCACGCTGATTGGATTGGCAAAAGTTTCTCCCGATGTTAAACCTCTATCATTGCTGGAGTAGGAGAAGATATTTTGGAAAGGACACAATTTTCCATTTATATCTGTTTTTTATTGTAGAAAAAAAATATCATTGTAGAACTTTCTATATTTTTGCTATTTTTTCACAGCTTACAAAGTTGTGGTAAAGGAAGGGGGCATAGATAGCACTACTCAACTGGAAGACCAGCATCTTAGGAAGAGACAAAAAACAAGTACAAAAAATCAGAGGTAAAAACAGATATGACTAACCAATGACAAAATGAGAACCAAAGACTTACCTATGTTATTATCTGCTAAGACCAAAAGTTTGAGTAATCATAACCACACTCAAATGTTAACACTTGTAATATTGCTTTCTACAGGGGTGAAACTCAATAGTTTAAAAGTCAGTAATCAACAACATTAATGTTTTTCTTGGAAATGAAATTAATCAATTTTTGTTAAAATGATACTCATATAAAATTTTTAAAAATCTGCAAGTATAAATTTATAAAGTGCATTTTGATTTTAACTCTGATGAATTAGCGAAGAAGATGGGAGTTCACCTCCCAGGATTTTTCTGAATGATGCTTATTTAGCACTTGTCATTAAACCCTTTCACCACTAGTACTGTAGACTATAATGGACAGTACAAAATCGACATTGATCAGTGCATGGAAGAGTTTACTTATGTCATAAACATTTGGATGAAAAGGTTAAAAAGGTTCTCCAGGTTTAACTGTTTATAAGGAAGAATCATTATGCAAAATTTTACTGTATTATAAACATGCAAAATTTTACTGTATTATAAACAGCCAACATGTCATTGAATTATAATACGTTAGATGGATAATTCATCAGGCTTTTATTTTAATTTCAGATCACAAGAAGATGATGGTGATACTTCAGATTCATCTGGAAGTTTCTCTTCTGACCCTGAGACCTATGTATCATATGAGGTCAGTTGTGCATTTTATTGAACACTTATGATATTACATTTTATTCATTATTGAACACTTGTAGATTTGTATGATGTTTTACACGCTACATGCAACAATTAATGTCAAAAGGACAGTATTTTCAAGCATATGTGAACTTAAAGAATAATATCTTGATTTGCCACTAAAACAAATTTGTTGATTTTCAAAATTTCTTTTGCACAGATCTTACTTAAGTATAGTATAAACATCTTTACGTATTTTGATGCACTTAAATTTTGGCACAAAACTCGATATACAACAGATAAGTGCAATGATCAATGATACAGAAACTGTAATTTGCACAATCATAATTTAGCACAGGGATAATCCTGGAGGGGGCCATGGGGTCATTGACCCCCTCAAAAATGAAAATGACGCCTCCATGTTCCAAATTTCTTTTGTTCACTTGGGATCGGTGCTTATTGGCGGTAAAATACAGTACATGTATCAAGAAGTTACTTATTTGAAACTTTATTTTGTTGATGTGACTGGTAAAAGAATATAAAGTGTGGTACATATTTCAGCAATACACTCCTATCATTTAGTCGAAATACCAAAGATGTTAAGATTTCAGGTTATTCACCAGATCATTCTCATTATGTCAGAAATTCTCATTTCATCAGGTATATGTATCATTTGTTATACTTGACAAATCTTATATAAATATCCCTAACAACCATTTATGCACTTTTTCAGGAGACAAATGGCATGAACAACATGATGACAAACCTCTACCAGAAAAGTCCCAAACCTATACCCTCTAGAGACAGTGGTAACTCCAAACCATCATCTCCCTGGTACGATTCAAGTTCACAAACCTCCAAAATGGATCAAGATTCTGTTATGTCATTTTGTGACCTGGTAGACTTGACAGATTCTCCTTGTTCTCATATTTCAAAAGAGGATAATAAGAGTGCAAATAAAAGTATATCTCAGGAGGAGATGGATGCTTGTGGTAGTGACAACACTTTCTTTCTTGACAGAGTAGGATCTAAGGGGAATAACTCCACTCCTAATGACAGAGTAAGGTCTAAGGGGAATAACTCCACACCTAATGACAAGAATCCAGGTAGATCTAAAAAGAAAGCCCCAACTGATGCTATGGATATGAGTCTTCAGGAAGAAAAGGACCATACCAACAAAAGAAGTATTAAAAAGGTAGGTAGGCTATGGGGTTAAAGATAATTATAAACCAAGATTATTATGTAACACATGAAATGAATAATACTCTTGCTAGGACCTTCACTGACAGACTCTATACTCCTGGAATATATATCATTTGACTGATTTATAGTGATATACCTCACCAATACTTTTCCTTTGAAGATTACAAAAGAGCAGCACTGAACATGTGTCCATGCATTATAGACAAGAAAGCATAATCTGAATCTTCTTTTTTGTCTGACATATTCCAGGGGGGTAGAGAATGTGATTGAGTGTACGTAACCCCTGGAGTACAGATGATTACGTCACATTCCAGGGGGGTAGAGAATGTGATTGAGTGTACGTAACCCCTGGAGTACAGATGATTACGTCACATTCCAGGGGGGTAGAGAATGTGATTGAGTGTACGTAACCCCTGGAGTACAGATGATTACGTCACATTCCAGGGGGATAGAGAATGTGATTGAGTGTACGTAACCCCTGGAGTACAGATGATTACGTCACATTCCAGGGGGATAGAGAATGTGATTGAGTGTACGTAACCCCTGGAGTACAGATGATTACGTCACATTCCAGGGGGGTAGAGAATGTGATTGAGTGTACGTAACCCCTGGAGTACAGATGATTACGTCACATTCCAGGGGGATAGAGAATGTGATTGAGTGTACGTAACCCCTGGAGTACAGATGATTACGTCACATTCCAGGGGGATAGAGAATGTGATTGAGTGTACGTAATCCCTGGTGTACAGATGATTACGTCACATTCCAGGGGGGTAGAGAATGTGATTGAGTGTACGTAACCCCTGGAGTACAGATGATTACGTCACATTCCAGGGGGGTAGAGAATGTGATTGAGTGTACGTAACCCCTGGAGTACAGATAATTACGTCACATTAGTCTGGTGAATTTAAATGTGATGAAAGATATTACTAAAGATTCTGTCATCATTTAGCACTATCAAAACCTCCAATAGGATGTATTCAGAAATAGCTTTCTAGTCTGCTGTGTAAACAAAAAAGTTTTTCCATTCATAATTTTCTTTATAAAACCATGATGAGTTTTGCTTGTTTTCTATGTTTTAGATTGTTAAAAAAAGGAAAAAGAAGGATGAGAGTGATGATGAAATACAGAAAAAGAAAAGCAAAGGTAGACACAACTTATTGTCGATTAAAAACATATACATGTACTAGTAATTATACATATCAGGTATTCATGAATCAAAATGATTGTTTTTCACAGCTATGAGTTTAAAATAGCTTGCAGCTTGTTGTTTGACTTTAGCTTGACCAGTTCTTGGAGAATGAGCAAGAACTTTGTGTATAAATAATTCCTCCATTCAGTTTAATTTATTTCAATTAAAATGCTCCCAGATTCTAATTTAGTTTCGACACACTCATAGTAATCTTCTCTTTTTCTCTTCAGGACCGGAGGCTCAGATGTCATCAGCGACCTTTGCTGACTTTGGTGGCAATGAAGAGTGTTTGATGGTAATAAACAATGCCTTATTCATATTTATGTTGATACCTGACATAAAAAATATATACGGTAAACCTTCGGTTAGTTCGAATCGGCGTATAGTTCGAACACAGCCTTTCAATAATAAAAAAAAAAATTTTTTGACTCCTTAAAGTTTGAACCTTGCCTACACAGGTTTCGGATAGTTCGAACACACAGAATTTGATTAAGCCTGTGTATTGAACTTACGTAATGGATTGCTCTCGGCGATGCAATTTACAGCCTCTCAAAACTTGTGTAAACTGATCTATTTTCACACCATCGATGTTAAATAACAGTATTACGTGTAATACTCATGATGTGCGATATTGTTGTCAGCTTTTTCGGACATTTTTTGCATAAACAAGCCACATTTTCCCGATGTTTCTTTCTTGTAAACATAAACATGTGCACGCGCTAAAAATCAAACATCTTTATGACCCCGATTAGCATCGAAGCGCGGAATAAGTGTCACACATGCTGACAGGTACGTGTGTATTATCATGGCATTACTGTGTTAAATTTTGATTATATAATCGCGGCCTGGTCACCGACACCTGATTTATATCTTAATTGATGTATTACCCATACAACTGCCGAGTCGACCAAATAATCGATCAGGCATTCGATCGAAGTATTAATCCGTGCATTTTCAATCTTACATTCGCATTTACATAAAATTCCGACGATGGTTACGCCTACGGCATAAAATATTTTCTCTTTTTTTTTTGCGAATTACCTTGATAATGAGATCTAGGCCTAATATGAAAGTGAACATTTAAGTCCTACTTATATAAATCATTGCTCATCTTCAGATTTACAAATATATCGTAATAGGCCATCATTTTTGAGGAACAACGATTTGACTGTTTGCCGTGATTTTTTTTTGCCGATGTCAAAGTTCTTGGATGGCAACCTGGATAGTTCGAACTCTTCTTTATTCCAACGGCTATAATTTCGTATAATTCGATCAGGATTGACAATATCTATTTAGTTTTGGTCGAACTGACCGAAGGTTTACCGTATGTAAACAAATGTAATGACTTTATTATTTGTTGAAACTAAAATGATTTCTATGCATGAAAATCAGTAAACTTGTAAAGTGGTTGTTGGATATGATACTTATTTCATTCGAGTTAATTAATTTTCAAAAGTTACAAAGGACACAAACTTTAGTGAGTGTTTTTTGTAACTTTTGAAAATTAACTAACGAGAGTGAAATAAATACCATATCCAACATCCACTTGTTGTGTAACCTCTATTTATATATACTTTTACCATCGTTTTGTGATGTTGTTTTCTGTAGGAGGTATGTAAGCTGCTAGTACATATGAAGCACCCTGAAGTTTATCAGCAATTAGGTGTAACTCCTCCCCGGGGATTCCTCCTCCATGGACCACCAGGTTGTGGCAAGACTCTCTTAGCCAATGCTATTGCTGGGGTAAGTGTCATCCTTCTCAAAGTTGAGGGTAAAACTGGACCACAAGAGTGCTAGAGGAGAAAATTTGACATAAAAATGTACTTCCCTTTAGATGGTGATAGATAATTATAAGAAAACTTGACCTCGAGAGAGTGCTACCATCAAAAGTTTGCTAGAGGAATGAACTTGACCTTGAGAGTGTATGGCCCTTAAGGTTTTGCTAGAGGAATGAACTTGACCTTGAGAGTGTACTGCCCTTAAGGTTTTGCTAGAGGAATGAACTTGACCTTGAAAGTGTACTGCGGCTACTGCCCTTAAGGTAGTGTTAGAGGAATGAACTTGACCTTGAGAGTGTAATGCTTTTAAGGTTTTGCTGAAAGAAATAACTTGACCTTGAGAGTGTAATGCCTGGAGAATTTGTTTGGGGGTCCTGATATTTGTGGGTAAAAACTCAGATTTTCAATATATTTTGAAAATTAACATTTCACTTCAACTTTCACAGTATTATTGTTATGCGATTGTATTACCTTTATATTCTGTATTTACTTTGATGTCATTCACAAAGCAGGAAAGGTGAGACATATACTTACGCATAATTCTTGTTTTATGTCAGCTTTAATTCTGTTGTACAAATAACTATTTTTTATATGTTAATTCCTAATAACTGAATGCTTCTCTCAAATTTGAATAATATCAACATCTTGAGAACCAGAATATATACTCAATAATAGAGTAGTATAATAGAATTTGGTCCATTATTTATCCCGTATTTCTGTTCTATGTTGACGAAGAGTTGGGTTTACCAGA
The DNA here is from genome assembly GCA_947623455.1 of Mimachlamys varia. NCBI lineage: Eukaryota > Metazoa > Mollusca > Bivalvia > Pectinida > Pectinidae > Mimachlamys > Mimachlamys varia. Next base: position 29,442,061 of record OX392528.1, on the reverse strand, counting down.
ATTGTGTCCATTATTTTATCCCCTGGTTCTGTTCTGTGTTGACCAGGAGTTGAGGTTGCCGTTCATCAAGTTAGCAGCCACAGAGGTGGTGTCCGGTGTGTCCGGAGAGTCCGAGGAGAAGATCCGAGACCTGTTTGACAAAGCTGTGGTAAGATTTTAATTCAAACATTAGAAATCTGTATCCTGAATGGATGGGTCTTTGTTCATCTACTAGTGTTTGTAAGTGATAATGAAATTATTTACAGTAAATCAAATGATATTAAATACTATAGACTATCTATTTAATGGAACATGTTCATATTAAAAAAAATAACCTACTTCCCATGCAAATGCTCAGAACAAAAAGTCCAAATTTTTTTTGGCCACAAATTCTTGAGTAAGGATTTTTGGATTTGTTTTTTAATCCAATTATTTTCTGTAGGTATCTGCGCCATGCATTGTTTTCATTGATGAAATTGACGCCATTACACCAAAACGAGAGACCGCCTCCAAAGATATGGAGCGTCGCATTGTCGCACAGCTCCTTACATGTATGGATGGTAAGTGATAAGAACAACATTTTACACCTTTCTTTTGTGAATCTTTTTTCCATTATTGATTAAATCCTTCTAAATAGACTTCAAAAAACTACTTCCTTATGCGGTAGCGATCTCTCTACTCCAGATCTTAGCAGTAAAGCCAGTTCCCATGTATTAGTGATAGGGGCCACTAACAGACCAGACTCAATAGATCCTGCTCTCAGAAGGGCTGGCCGCTTCGACAGGGAAATATGTCTTGGTATTCCAGATGAAAAAGCCAGGAAAAGGTAATTCACATTACAGACATTCAATAAAAGTTTCATTTGTTTTAGTGGTTGATATTTTAGGACCCTACATCAAAGATGCAGGTGCCCTATACAGTTATCACAGTGTCCGCTGTTAGTCCAACAATACTTCATTTTTTCTAGAGATTGTCATAATATAAAAGGTTGATATCTTTTTAAGTTGGACAACGGGATGACTACACTAAAATTGGAGAGGACCTAGAAAGTTGTAAAGTCTCCTGCCGAATTCATTTGACTATTCAGTGTCAATAACATTTTCCCAGAAACAATTTAAAAAATGCTGATAACATGAATTATCAAGAGTTGTAATTTGTGTGTTTTTTCCACAGAATACTGGTAGTGCTATGTAGAGAATTGAAGCTGAAAGAGAACTTTGATTTAGACTGTCTGGCCAAAAACACTCCCGGATATGTTGGTGCAGATCTTATGTCCCTAGCTAGGGAGGCATCTATGACAGCCGTAAACAGGTACAGTGTATGTGAGAAACAGGTTATCACACTTGTGGGCCACAAGTGTCTATAAACATCTGACAAATATCTATTATGTGCCTTCATTATAACACATGTGATGTGCAAACATAAAAGCTGTGCAAATTAGATCAGGATTCTGAAAAAGGAATTAAATGTATGATTCAAACTATCACAAAATGCAAAATATATGTATGTGCACATAGAACATGTAAACTACAGGAAAAGTTATTAATACCATTCTTGCAGGAGATAGGAAGCTATTTTGAAGGAGAGAAAAAGCATGCATGATACTTTTGTATTGTAATCAGTATGGTTTAAATACTAACATTTCAAATAAATTTAAAATTTGGTCCACACAAGAAGTCACTTTCCCTTCTGAATACCAAGCTTACTGTCTGGGCAAAATAATATACTTAGTCCTGTTCCTAGCTATTATTAAACAAATCATTCAGAGTGTTTGGTCTTTTTATGAAACAGAGATAAATATTTTGGTATTTTCCCCAATGCCATGATTGCTTAATACAGCATTATAAACTATATATTTCCATTTAATTACCTAGGGTATTCCAGGAGCTGCAGGTGGGTGGTAGAGTAGCCAGTACACCCAATCCTGTCCCGTTCAGTACCACCACGACTGATGATAGAGTGGCTAGTACACCCAGACACATACCATTCAATACTACCACAACCAGTGACATTTCTAAGGAAGAACAGACAGATACTTCCATGGAGATAGGCTCATGTGATCCAACCACTGATGTGACAGCAGGCTCTACCGATCCTACCACTGATGTCACAGCAGGGTCAAGTGATCCTACCACTAATGTAACGGCTATCACAGACACACATACAGACACAGAATTACAAAGAGGTACAGATTTATTTTACAATATTGTTTGCTGAATGAATGTAGGGTCATTTTCATTAATTTTAATTTGTCAAGATCCATGCCAAACGGTGTGAGAGGTTGGACCAGAGCTGTTGGTTTATCAGATAAGGTTGAACTTAGTAATCTGATGCTGCTTTCAGAGCAGCCTTGACAAAGACTTGCAAGGCCTGTATAAACTTTTGCAGCTCTGCAAGAATTTGTACCTGAGAAAGATTCATTTAAAAAATGAATATACCGATTGTTTCACTTAAAAAACTGGCCTCGGGTGCTCGAGTGTGTTATAATATACAGAGTGTAAGGAGTGTTAATCACTGCCTGTTTGTGTTTTAGTGTTGGGCTGGCTGAAGGAACATCCTCCCCTGAGTCCTCAGCAGATGCAGGACCTCTACATTACGTTGGAAGACTTCATGGTACTGTTTTGTCTTCTCTGTCTATATTACAGTGTAGTTACTGAGTTAATAAGCACAGTAGTAATACTTGTCAATTTTCCAGAAATTTCTGGTGAATATTTATCAGTCAACTTCCTAGAATTCTCTGGTGAATATTTATCAGTCAACTTCCTAGAATTCTCTGGTCAATATTTATCAGTCAACTTCCTAGAATTCTCTGGTCAATATTTATCAGTCAACTTCCTAGAATTCTCTGGTCAATATTTATCAGTCAATTTCCGAGAATTCTCTGGTCAATATTTATCAGTCAACTTCCTAGAATTCTCTGGTCAATATTTATCAGTCAACGTCCTAGAATTCTCTGGTCAATATTTATCAGTCAATTTCCTAGAATTCTCTGGTCAATATTTATCAGTCAATTTCCTAGAATTCTCTGGTCAATATTTATCATTCCTTCAGCAGGTTTTGCAGGATTGCATCCCAAAGTGTTTGTGGTTATTCTATTCTTTAGCACTATGTTTTAGTTGATTTATTTTTATAATGTTATCTTAGTGTTGTCATATACTGAATTTCAACCAGTCTGTTCCTCTATTAAGTTTATCCATATTTGAAATATTAAATTAAAAATCTTGCAAATCCAACAGAGAAAAAACTGATAGCTGTTTTATTCATACTATCAAAATACGAAAATAAAATGCAGCAAAAAGGAACTATGTAGACATTTCAAGCGTAAATTTTAATCAGCTGTTCTCCTGGCCTTCACCTTTGCATTCTATGTCAATAAATTCTGCTTTAATTGTTGTATATAAATAAATCAGTTTTTCATGAGAACTAGTTTTGTGTGCAGGAAGCCTTGAAGTATGTACAACCGTCTGCCAAGAGGGAAGGCTTTGCTACCATTCCCGATGTTACCTGGGAAGACATTGGGGCACTACACAGTGTCCGGGAGGATCTCCAGCTGGCTATTCTTGTATGTAACGCCCACATTACTTACTTTACTATCATTTCTTCAACACTCTTGAAATGAACCTCTGAAAACTGGCATGTCCTTAAATGGTCAAGGCTGTTAATAGGATGTAATAAACAAACAAACCAAACCACAATAAAAACTCCTGCATGTGATTAATTTTCCTGTATTTTGCGGTTGGTTAAAATTTGTGCAAATTGATCACCACGAAACAGTTTCAATCAGGGGTATGCAAACTGTCAGAACACATGACAGCAAAATAGTCATTTCATATGAAACAACGCGAAAATAAGTTGGTTTACAGTAAATCACTTTGTCCCCCATTGGTATGTTAGTGAAAGTTTGACTTTGGGAAAAGAACAAAAACCAATTGACATCTTTGTTGTGTTTGAATAGATAAATAATTGATGTTGAATTATTAGGATTCAGGATCATTTCTTCTTAATAAACGAGAAAATTATATTTCTTGTGAAATACGGAGTCAATTTATAGAAGTTTTGATTTAATAGAAGATTGATATAGTATAAAAAGGTTATTTTAAAAAAATGTGTAGAGGAACTGATTACAAAGTGAAGTTTAAGGTTAACAAACTAGTTATATATTACAGGCTCCAGTGAAACATTCTGATGCTTTCCGCGAACTCGGACTGAACAGAGCTCAGGGAATCCTGCTGGCAGGGCCCCCTGGCTGTGGAAAAACTCTTCTAGCTAAGGTACGATATGCCAAGTCACAAAGCTAGGATGTCCTGTACTGGAACCTTTCAATTGTTTATCGAAATGTATTTTGTTTTAAAGACAATAGGTTAAAAATGAAACCAATCACTGCACAAAACTGTGATAATTATCAGATTAAGATACAGAATATTAAACTGGCGACAATTGTATTCCTCAGAAGTGCCCCTGTGGAAGTGATGTACCTACTGAGGTACTTTTTAATGTATGCTTCATTTTGATTTCAGGCTGTTGCAAATGAATCGGGAATCAATTTCATCTCTGTCAAGGGACCAGAGTTACTCAACATGGTGGGTATTGGTTTTCACAATTTATGAATTATCTCCCTTTACTTATTTTATATCCTATAAAATTGCATCTTGCAGATATTTTCATTGTCAGTTGATGAGTATTTTACCATTTTCTGTTTTAAAGATGAAAAATAATTTCTGTATTATCTTTATTCAAGGGCTTGTGTTCAAAAATTCAATTAGCTACTTTATAACTAATTTTCAAATATAACAAATGTTATGACCAGCTATTTTTTCACTGTAATTAACAGACTTTAAAAATAGCTGAATTGAAGAAAAAAAAGCTGAAATTGGCAACAACAAATGCCTTGCAATCTTCTTTTTTACATGTTACTAATTGTTGTGATACCTCTGACCCTCCAGTATGTAGGAGAGAGTGAGCGGGCTGTCAGACAGGTGTTCCAGCGAGCCAAGAACTCGTCACCCTGTGTAATCTTCTTTGTTACATGTTACTAATTGTTGTGTTACCTCTGACCTTCCAGTATGTAGGAGAGAGTGAGCGGGCTGTCAGACAGGTGTTCCAGCGAGCCAGGAACTCGTCACCATGTGTAATCTTCTTTGATGAACTGGATGCCCTCTGTCCTCGCAGAACTGATAGTGGAGAGGTAAAGTTAGATATATTTCGTATACTAAGTTTTTATGTTAGAGTTCAGAATTATGATATTTGGCTAGTTACATGCAGGCATAAAGGGCTATCAAATTTGTTAAACTGAAAGACCTTCACCTATATTCAAGATAACAGGTCAAATATGTCAAAAACTTGAAAAGGATCCTTCTAAATTACAAAAATGTAAAACCAAAGGATGATAATATGTAACCAATAGCATTCTCAGATAAAGCTCTGTAGAGTTTCTATGTGAATGACCTTGACACACTTTCAAGATGGTATTGTTTCTTTTGTTTAATAGCCATCTGCTCAATTAACTAAGGTAGAGGGTGGTTGTATTGGCAAGTTGAATCTAGGGTTAATGGCTATAAAACTGTTTAAATTAATATCTTTGTTAGACTTTCACAGTCAACAGTTTTATATGTCATATTCACCTCAAAAGACACACTAAGCTCTTCCCCTCCTATGGTTGGAATAGTCCTTTAACTTCTAGACAAGACAATGATATTTTGCCTGTAGCTTTATTTTATCCACTTTTAAGGTTACATTTGTGAGGTCAATACCAGGTGAGTGATACAGGCCCGTTTAGCCTCTTCTTTTGGTATTTAATGTCTAGACTGCGCTTTATGTTTTTGTACAACTTGTTACTAATTCCTCAGACAGATTGAAGTTTTCACATCTATTTATGTGGTACAGGGTGGCTCCAGTGTGCGCGTTGTGAACCAGCTTTTGACGGAGATGGATGGTCTAGAGGAAAGAAAGCAGGTGTTTATCATGGGGGCTACAAACAGACCAGGTAATACATACAAAGAAAGCAGGTGTTTATCATGGGGGCTACAAACAGACCAGGTAATACATACAAATACATGCAAAGAAAGCAGATGATTATCATGGGGGCTACAAACAGACCAGGTAATACATACAAAGATTACAGGTGTTTATCATTGGGGCTACCAACAGACCAGGTAATACATACAAAGATTACAGGTGTTTATCATTGGGGCTACAAACAGACCGGGTATTACATACAAATAAAGCAGGTGTTTATCATGAGGGCTACAAACAGACCAGGTAATAATATACACTTACTATACCACTGATCGGCTGATTTCACCTGACTAGTATCTAATATAAAACTACATGTATACCTCCATATGTGGATAAATGTGCTGGAGATTCCACACCCTGCTTGCTATGGTCCATGTAGGTTGCCTTTTAGTAATGTTGTATCACTTACTTAATAGGTTCTAAAGCATAGAAATAGTAATAGACAACATAGACTCTACTTCAATCTAGTGACATTTATAAAAACATTTCTGGTGGCTTGGTTATCTTTTAAAATGTGATACAATGTGATGGAAATTATTTCTTCAGATATTGAATTTGGTATATGTTTCTTCAGGTATTGAATTTGGTATATATTTCTTCAGGTATTGAATTTGGTATTTATCATTTCTTCAGATATTGAATTTGGTATATTTCTTCAGATATTGAATTTGGTATATTTCTTCAGATATTGAATTTGGTATATATTTCTTTAGATATTGAATTTGGTATATATTTCTTTAGATATTGAATTTGGTATATATTTCTTTAGATATTGAATTTGGTATTTATTATTTCAGACATCATTGATCCTGCTGTCCTACGGCCAGGCAGACTTGACAAGACTCTATATGTGGGGCTTCCTGATTCATCTGACCGACTGGACATCTTGATGACCATCACAAAGGTACGAGTTAAAATGTTTGTAATGTATAGGTTTTCATTACATAGTATGTGTTATATATAACTTAATAATTCATTCACCCCTGAAGACACAGTTAAACTCTTCCAATTCAAAGGTTGGAATAGTCCATTATGAAACTAGCCAGTTCTCTTTTCTATTGGAACATACATGTTATTTTTAACCTGTTGCATATCTCACGGTTTGAGCTAACAAAAATCATTTGTAATTGATACCAATATTGATTTCAAAAACTGTACAGCAAACTTTTCTAATTAAATAGTGACTCGTGTACCTTTTAAATGCATCTGGATAAAGTTCTGTAGCACATTTGAATTAGCAAGTTATTGCAATGATGGTATTCTAGCACACAGGGAAGAAATGACCCTTTGATGAATTTTGTTAAAGTGTATTTCAGAATATATTGTTGAAGGCAATTCTCTGATAGGCAATTTAGATAACTTACTTAAAAACTACATCAGTATGTCTGATTTGACTTATCTGGCACCAATTCAAAATTTAGTGAGGAAAGAAATTGGTTGTTGATTGACACTTAACCTTGATTACAGAAGGGGACAAAACCCAAGCTGATGGAGGACGTGAGTTTGGAGGAGGTGGCTAATGACTCGAGGTGTCAGCGCTATACGTATGTACAACCTTACATACACTCCATTATGTGTTATTTTCTGTAATTTGTTGCCATGGTTTGAAGAATACAGACAGAAAAAAAGTTTACCTAAAATTTGGAATTTTTAAATGAAAACAAAAAATATACTTAAAGGTCCAGTATAAGTAACTTCAGAAAATTTTTCGTGATTCTGAAAAATTCTGAAAAAAAATCCAACTGATAACCATGCAAAAGTAAGCCTAAAACGAAGTAAACCTGAATGGTAACTTACAAGAAACTCTGGACAAAAAAATCCAAATGATTGAAAATAATTCAGGTGGGGCCCACTTCAACAACAGACCGATTCTAGATTAGAATTAAGTAAAGGATATTTACTGGATTTGTTGTCACATGCAAATAAAAAATTTGAAAATTCCCATTCGAATTTGAAGCTTGTTACTGCAACCTTACTATGGTTTACAGAGGTGCAGACCTGGCAGCACTAGTGAGGGAGGCTTCAGTGTGTGCTTTGAAGACAGTCATCAACTCTACAGGAGATAATAAGCCCTCCCTAATTGTCACCAGACAGCACTTTGAATTGGCCTTCTCAAGAGTCCGACCATCTGTATCATTAAAGGTAAAGTACAAGTTTGTCCAAAGTGTCCAAGTAATTAAGTGTTGAAATATTTGGGATGGATTTCTACAATTTTAATATCAATGTTTAGAATTTTAAGTTTGCATTGTTAAGATGACAAAAACATATGTAAGAAATAACATGTCTTTATAATATAAAGGAAAGTCACTTCTTGTATTATCTATAACGATTGTAGACTTTTTACAAACTAAACAAAGTGGCATTAGTTCAGGTTTTGGCTATAATGTATATAAAAAAAAAGATGTGGAATTAATTTGGTTGTAAAAGACGTTCCAAATTCATTAACACAATTATATCAGAATTTTTGTGGAGACCATAAACTATTTTTTAACTTATTCACCCCAGAAGACACATTTGAACTCTTCCAATCCAAAGGTTGGAATAGTTCATTATGAAATTTTAGGGGTGGATGAGTTAAAAAGTATTCAAGAATGCCCTGAAAATAATTTCATGTGTGTAAATATAATTAATTTCTGTCAATGTTTATGTTTGTGAAAATGGAAGTGTCACTCCAGTAAAATACATGTCTGTTTCTTTACAGGATCAAGCAAAGTATGAGAACCTGAAGGATTCATTATCCTCAGGATGACTGAAGAAATTTAGCTTTTAAATCTGATAAATTTTAAATAAAATATTTGAATGAATTGCATTTAACTCTGGTTGATTATTTATAATCCAAAATCCTATATCAAGCATAGACACATAAAGTAATAGATAGTGGAATATAAACTGTTCGGAAAATTTCCGAAATAAGTTTATACAACACAGTTGAAATTTTGCTTTGATGAATATTAAATAAATCAAACAAAAGTTGTTTTTTTATAGTAAGGCACATATTAGAATTAAAAAAAAATTATCCTGAAGGTTTGTTCTGAAAAATTTTGGCAATAGTATAGCTAAAACATTTTTCAATGATTCAATAATCTAGCAGTTGTGAGATACCCTTCATTGTTATGCTATATTGCCAAGTTAATTCAATGTGTATGCAGATATAATCTATGTGTTGTTATGTTGTGCATTGTTCTTTCTATTTATAACAACCAACCTTAAAAATAAACAAAATAAAAATGATTTGTCATTGAATTGAAAAATATAATAACACAAGGAAATGTAGGAAAATCTTTATGTTTATTTCTTCTTTTGATAAAGCAATCTGAAGGATGGACAAAAGTGTGATCTGTACTTTTATGTACATGTAAATGTAATAAAATATTGCAACAAAAAGCCATGAATGGGAATACATTGCATCACGCACTGGTGGCTTGAATATAGACAGAAACCAGGGTTATGATAACAGCATGAAATGCATATCAATATTGATAACTACTTTGGTCATCACTTTTAGTTGTGTTCATTTTCTATTTATAGATCTGCAAATTTAACATAGTTTTGATGAACTGACTATTTTTCTCTCGTCTTAATAGCGGACATAAAACTATCAACATAAATAAATATATAGATAATGAATCATGTAAAACAACCAAAAGGTTACGCAGGTTTATCTTCGATGTTATTGGTGCATTATTCTGTACTACCTTGAATGACTGTCAACTGATAAAAGAAAGGTCATCGATCAAGTATCATAAGATAAACTTCATCTTTCTACTTCCAAATACGTTAAATGATAATGTGCACAAATCGGATGTACTGCTTCAATTCTGTGAATACTGTAAACCAACATATTTTTGTGGCGAATTAATTCGCATTTTCCAACGATTTGGCGGCGATTTAATTTTGCGATAGATACGGCCATAAATCCTATGCACAATACAGTACAGTACTCCTACAGTTGGCATTCCTCTGATTGTATTTCGCTGCCATAAATGTTCGAGAATTTTAATCAACCGCGAAATACACGAAAATTAGTCTCAGCGAAAATAAGTTGGTTTACAGTATATCAAACAGTCTTGATAATTTGACTGACTCAGTAATTTAATAAATATTTATTGATGTTTTACATAAAAAAACAGGTTGAGTACTGTAGTCATAACAAATGTTCCAATACTTGTACACAGTTTCACATAACCAGCTATCACAAATAGACAACTGGAACACTAGATAGAAATGGCCAGATTGAATTGGTGGTGACTGAATTAATAGGATTGATGTATTTACGATAAGTAATTTCACTTCTTATTTGAAAACATCATTTATGCCTGCCTCTGTTATCCTGTGGGTGTTTCCAGAATGCGTTCTTGGAGTTCTCCGGCTTGCCAGTGGAGTTGAATGGTCTGTAGTAGACTGGCTGTTTGGAGGGTGGCCCACGTCTGGGGCGATGGTGCTGTTCTGAGGGGTAGATTCCCATGATGTTCTGTTCGGCCTGGGATTCCAGCTGCTGTTGCATCTTTTCTATGCTGTCCTGGAGCATCAGGATGGAGTTGTGTTGGAAGTTGAGTTGTTGCTGCTGATTGGACAGGTGTACCTGGGACTCCTCTTTCTCTGTCAGTAGATTCGTGATTTGCTCGCTTTGTCTGTTAATCAAACTTTCAAGCTTTGACTGTCCATCACTTAATTTTTGGTGGTCGCTCGCTAGGGTGTCGATTATTCCTAGTCGGTCGCTTATCAGACTCTGCTGATCTGTGATCTGAAGTTTTTGTTCTTCAATTTGCCTCTTCAGCGATGTTATTTCTTCCTTTTTCGATTCAAGCTCAACCTGCAAGTTTCCCTTGTCTTTTGTACTTTTTCGCAATTCTTCATTGTCGATTTGAAGTTTTGTAACTTTTTCATGGTATTTATTGTTTGTTTCTTTAAGTTTCCCCATTGCCTTCTGTAGTTCACGGTATTTGCGTTGCATATCCTCCAAATCGTCTGTCCTGGTACTTAGCTGTTCCTGAAGTTGCAATTTCTCCTCGCGTTCACGAGCTAGCGCCTCCTTGGCAAGGTCCAATGACTTCATCACCTCTTGGAGATGTTGCTCTAAGTCGGATTGTTTTTGCATCACAATTGCGATGTCCTGCTGTGATGCTTTGGTATCTTTGGCGAGATCGGTTAAAGACATTTTCATTCCTACCACTGAGAGATCCCCAGATGGCGTTGTTCCTAATTTTGGAGTAAACTTGATGTTTGAGATCTGCAAAATAATAAGAGCAGTGCTGAAATTGCATTTGCGTTCAATGGGAAAAGTTTAGCAAAATTGTCTTCCAAGAAGTTAAAAGAGAACCAGAGAATACCAAAGCTTTAACAAAACCATAATCCAAACTCATGATCGATTGAACTAGAGGGAAAATATGACCAAAGGAAATGTGAACATGTTTTATACATACCTCTAGTTCGTTAATATTCAATAAAATCTGCTCTGATAACTCGTCAGGTTCTGAAAAGAGAATAGCATGCATCAGCTTTGAGGTGATGATAGCCTATGAGGTATTTATCTGTAAGTTTATAGTTAAATAGAACAAGAATATTGGTAGCGCTAGTACACATAAAGGATACCGAAGTTCGTAAGTACGATATAAAAAGACCAAAAGTTAAAACAAGTGACCGATCATATAAATAGAACTTCGACTATGGTATTGGAAAGATGCTCAGTTTTTTCCAAGTCACAACTTTTTATGGCACTCGTAACATGTCCTCCGACAAACAAGTATTCACTGAAATTTCTATACAATCTTTCAAGATAGCGGCTAATGAGCAAGACGCTGACCTACCTCGACTATATTGCATACCGAAACTAATCAATGATCCTTATAAGCAACGTTTTATCGCTGACTGCTAATTGCTCGACCAAGCCTTTATCAAAAATTCTTACCTCCATTCTTATAACCATTAAATCAGGGCTTTAGTCTTATTGTGACGCTTACTGAAGAAGTGGAATTAACGGGATGTGGATTTGGAAAAGCTCGAAAGATCTTTTGATCGTTTTTGAGCGACCCTTCCTAAAAATGTTTTTTCGATCAAAACATTTGATTTTTCCACCCTGAACACTACAATACCACATACAAAACTGAAAGAGCGTCTTACATCTCTCGTTACGAGAGCTTTCGTTTCCAAAACAAGGCAGACGACGATACAGATATATGGTAGTTTTTTATATAGCTGAGTAGTAAGCTGTCCATGTTGGTCATAATTTGAGTAAAGATCGAGGTAAGCAGCTGGTTTAGAATAGTCTGTTGTGTCCTTTATTTCACGTTCATAAGTGTATATACGATCGACGTGGTTAGCAAACTTTTTGTTATTTATAGATAATTCTATAGTCAATATATCTGAAAGTGAAATTAAAGGATTTGATAAGGTTTTTGTTACCTGTCCTTCTTGAATAGCTCTTCTACAGCCTTGTATAAAGCAAAAACAAGTCATCTAAGAGAGCCCATGGGAACAAATGGAAAATCCTTCTTCCAAACTCAACAACAATATTGTCAACCAGGAATTATTATATTTTCCTCAATATATTTCTCATCAAAGCTTTTGTTGTGTTTTCAACAAAGTATGTTCAAAGATAGCTCACAATCATATATATATACCGTCGTCCACCTTGAAGATATCAACAAAGGGAAAACTCACGATCAGAAAATCAAAATCGGCGCATTTATCCTATAGCTTAGTAGTAAGCTGTCAATTTGGGTCATAGTTTAAGGAAATATCGAGGTTAAATTCTGTAGAACCAGTGGCATTGATAGATGTACGACCTCCACAATTTCCTTTTCTAAGTGATAGAATTCCTTCGAAAATTCTCTGCTTTTGAAGATAAATGCATAAATGGATCGCTAAAACAAAGCGATCCTGTTTGGCCGTCATCATAACCTATCTTCCAGAGCTATACTATGTTGCTGTCTAGCTCTATACCTGAACCTTAATTACCTATAGTTTCTCTGGTTTGACATGAGGCATGTTGGGTGCAATAACATACAGGAAACACCTACACATCTTTTGTCTGTGGTTGCACTTTTTGCTAGGTTTGTTTGGGTTTCACATATTATTTTAACGACTTTTAGTTTTAATCATGTCACTTTTAATATACCTCGTACGTTTATTCGTTTCCACACACCTACCTTTGCTCTCCGTCTCTCCGTGCTCTGCCTGGAGTGATTCTACAATACGGTTGTATCCACAGTCATTCAGTACTTCACACAGGAGACTAAAAGACTTAGGTCCGGATTTCATCACCAGCTCCAGGCATTTCTCTGTCTTCTCTCGCTCTGACGTTAGTTGTAGGATCTCGTCCTTCTGTGACGGGGTTAGTGCTCCTCGGTCCTCTAAAGTATCGGCCACTATCTGTAGGTTGAGCTCTTCGTTAAGGGTGAGGAGGTATCTGTCAACAGTAAGTTTGAATTCGTAAAATATAAAGACATTCTTTTACACGTAACCAAGTGTAGATCTGATAGATGCGCATGAAAAGTGACAAACTTAGCACTATTTGCATTTTAATAGCCTCTCCACATCTGTTTGTATAGCGTTTTATATATTAATGAAGACGTTTTCATAATATATACATGTATATGGTATATTGTATATCTCTTAAATAAACAGACTGATTAGACAACACTTGTGTTAATACCTAAAGACATATTCTTAACATTTAAGTTTTATGAGCATGTTACTTCGTTAAGTGAGTTTTCATATAAATATAACTGTAGGGGAATTATGATAGTAGATGATGACGTGCATATTCTGGAAAATGTTCAGGTATTGTCACCATACGTTACCAAAGCATACAGACATCTTAAGGATATAGATAGGGGGCACAGTGTCTTCAGATGTACTACATTGTATGTTCTGTTCTTATCATCATGGTTTATTATTGAGGTAACATGCGATTTATTTGGTATTCTATACATAGTTCTGGAGTTGCGTCTGTAATAAACTACGTTTATATACATGTATTGCTATCATGCCAAATATGCTGAGGTACAGTATATATGACCTTGACGTGTTGCTATACCATACCCCCTACCATTACACCATGGGTTAACTCTGTAGTGTTTTTATTACCAGACAACCTGTGTAACGGACCGTTAGTGGTTACTGATATTATAATACACCAACTTACTGATACAATCGTTTGACACAATGACACCTTAACACACACGTGTGAACGCTAGTATCAGACATCCTTACCTGCTTTATTGTATATACAGCACTGATCTTTATATCTACATATGTATTGCTCTGTTACGAGGACAGCTATTTACTATTAAGAATTCAATATCGATAATTTTATCTTTGTAAATATGGTAGGTATATATTTATTCCCACACGTCTACATTTCATATGACTGCATAATAGTCATGATACATATACTTTTCTTAAAGGCCCAATATACGTAACTTCAGGGAAATTTTCGTGATTCTGAAAAATTCTGAAAAAAAATCAAGTTGATAGCCATGCAAAAATAAGCCTAAAACGAAGTAAACCTGAGCGGTAACTAACAAGAAACTCTTGACAAAAAAATCCAAAGAATTGAAAATAATTCAGGTGGGGCCCACTTCAATAACAAACCGCGTGTTTACAAATAGCGTGTTTCAAATGCTGCTGTACAGGTAACTGCGAAAGAATCCATCTTGAATATTGCTGATATCGGTTAATCTTAACTAAATCTATAAATATAATAAGTTATTAGGCTTGATTTTCGCTTGAAGTTTTGCCGAAAGTTACGTATATTGGGCCTTTAAGTTTAGAAATTTGCATTTTTTTGCTAATGTTATTAAAATACAACGGACACATCACTTGATAGAGAAAACATATCGTTTAATTTAAGATTTGTTTTAGCTGATTAATTGAAAAAACTTAGTATTACCATGTTCTAAACCAAGACAAACGTTTAAAATTGTTGGAACTTCGTTAATAATCGTTTAGACATCTAGCAATGTAAGTGAGTGCTTGTTTGGATATTACTTAGATAATACTTTTGGTTGTATGCGTCATTATTACATTAATAACGAAGTCACTTTCGAGGTTGATTCCCTTTGATCCCATTAACAAAAAGACGATATCTAGATGTGTAATAAAATGTGGACTCGTTCCAGTATTCATTTTATCAGACTCATTCGATGCGACAAAAAGTGTTTTGCACTATTAATAATTGGTGGTGTGATAAAATTTAAATGCTTAATGTAAATGTTACTTATCTTTCTTACTACATCTTAAACTCAAATTACTGATCCATTATAAAAGCGATAGTACTATAACCAGATTAGGCCAATTTGTGTCTATCTACGTCTCATTATGTTGACTATAAAAATAAATCTGTTCATTTGTATGCTGCATAAAGGTTCTCCATGAGTTTATTATAACATAACCACCATCGATACGGCTGTTATGTGAACCCCGGCTTTGTCTTTTATATCAATTTGATTGCTATGCAAAACCCTTCTATGTTATACGTTACATAATCCATCCATTTTTCTGATATATCAGTCCGTGCTTTTGTTTGTTACAAGGACCAATCTATGGGTGCGTTGCTTTGTATCTTTTGTGCAAATTACATGTAATATAATCCATGTATGTGTCTAGTAACATATAATCCATGTATTCGTCTAGTAACATAATTATAATCCATGTATGTGTCTAGTAACATATAATCCATGTATGTGTCTAGTAACATATAATCCATGTATTCGTCTAGTAACATAATTAGAATCCATGTATGTGTCTAGTAACATATAATCCATGTATGTGTCTAGTAACATATAATCCATGTATTCGTCTAGTAACATAATTATAATCCATGTATGTGTCTAGTAACATATAATCCATGTATGTGTCTAGTAACAGACTCCACCCATGCATAAGTAACCCAGTAGCCATCTATATGCATGTATTTATTGATAAAGATTTTCAATCTTTTGTATATGTGATAGAAAGACTTTTACATACAGAAACTATTTGTGAGTCTACTATTCAGAAACTATAGGTGAGTTTATGAGTAAGAAAATATTAGTGAGTCTTACATGAAGAAACGTTTTATGAGTTGATTATCTACTGATACTAGCTTTAAACATGATAGTTTAAGCTTCGTGGTTGATCATTAATGATCTGCTATATGTAGTATGTGCTGCATGAAGTAACCATATTAAATACAGCTGTGTTGTTTGCTCCTAATTTAACCTACATATCGTTATATACCACAGCATTACTTACCTAATTTATCCTACATCTCGTTATATACCACAACATTACTTACCTAATTTATCCTACATCTCGTTATATACCACAACATTACTTACCTATTTCATCCTACATATCGATATATACCACAGCATTACTTATCTTATTTATCCTACATATCGTTATATACCACAACATTACTTACCTAATTGATCCTATATATCGTTATATACCACAACATTACTTACCTATTTGATCCTACATATCATTATATACCACAGCATTACTTACCTATTTGATCCTACATATCATTATATACCACAGCATTACTTACCTAATTTATCCTACATTTCGATATATACCACAACATTACTTACCTAATTGATCCTACATATCGTTATATACCACAACATTACTTACCTAATTGATCCTACATATCGTTATATACCACAACATTACTTACCTAATTTATCCTACATATCGTTATATACCACAACATTACTTACCTAATTTATCCTACATATCGTTATATACCACAACATTACTTACCTAATTTATCCTACATATCGTTATATACCACAACATTACTTACCTTATTTATCCTACATATCGTTATATACCACAACATTACTTACCTAATTTATCCTACATATCGTTATATACCACAACATTACTTACCTAATTTAACCTACATATCGTTATATACTACAGCATTACTTACCTAATTTAACCTACATACACTGTATCGTTATATGCCACAACATTACTTACCTAATTTAACCTACATATCGTTATATACCACAGCATTACTTACCTAATTTAACCTACATACACTGTATCGTTATATGCCACAACATTACTTACCTAATTTATCCTACATATCGTTATATACCACAGCATTACTTACCTAAGTTATCCTACATCTCGTTATATACCACAACATTACTTACCTAAGTTATCCTACATCTCGTTATATACCACAACATTACTTACCTAATTGATCCTACATATCGTTATATACCACAACATTACTTACCTAATTGATCCTACATATCGTTATATACCACAACATTACTTACCTAATTTATCCTACATATCGTTATATACCACAACATTACTTAGCTAATTTAACCTACATATCGTTATATACCACAGCATTACTTACCTAATTTAACCTACATACACTGTATCGTTATATGCCACAACATTACTTACCTAATTTATCCTACATATCGTTATATACCACAGTATTACTTATCTAATTGATCCTACATCTCGTTATATACCACAACATTACTTACCTAATTGATCCTACATCTCGTTATATACCACAACATTACTTACCTAATTTATCCTACATGTCGTTATATACCACAACATTACTTACCTAATTGATCCTACATATCGTTATATACCACAACATTACTTACCTAATTGATCCTACATATCGTTATATACCACAACATTACTTAGCTAATTTAAATTTAACCTACATATCGTTATATACCACAACATTACTTACCTAATTGATCCTACATATCGTTATATACCACAACATTACTTACCTAATTTATTCTACATATCGTTATATACCACAACATTACTTAGCTAATTTAACCTACATATCGTTATATACCACATCATTACTTACCTAGTTTAACCTACATACACTGTATCGTTATATGCCACAACATTACTTACCTAATTTATCCTACATATCGTTATATACCACAGTATTACTTACCTAATTTATCCTACATATCGTTATATACTACAGCATTACTTACCTAATTTAACCTACATACACTGTATCGTTATATGCCACAACATTACTTACCTAATTGATCCTACATATCGTTATATACCACAACATTACTTACCTAATTTATTCTACATATCGTTATATACCACAACATTACTTAGCTAATTTAACCTACATATCGTTATATACCACATCATTACTTACCTAGTTTAACCTACATACACTGTATCGTTATATGCCACAACATTACTTACCTAATTTATCCTACATATCGTTATATACCACAGTATTACTTACCTAATTTATCCTACATATCGTTATATACCACAGCATTACTTACCTAAGTTATCCTACATCTCGTTATATACCACAACATTACTTACCTAAGTTATCCTACATCTCGTTATATACCACAACATTACTTACCTAATTGATCCTACATATCGTTATATACCACAACATTACTTACCTAATTGATCCTACATATCGTTATATACCACAACATTACTTACCTAATTTATCCTACATATCGTAATATACCACAACATTACTTAGCTAATTTAACCTACATATCGTTATATACCACAGCATTACTTACCTAATTTAACCTACATACACTGTATCGTTATATGCCACAACATTACTTACCTAATTTATCCTACATATCGTTATATACCACAGTATTACTTATCTAATTGATCCTACATCTCGTTATATACCACAACATTACTTACCTAATTGATCCTACATATCGTTATATACCACAACATTACTTACCTAATTTATCCTACATGTCGTTATATACCACAACATTACTTACCTAATTGATCCTACATATCGTTATATACCACAACATTACTTACCTAATTGATCCTACATATCGTTATATACCACAACATTACTTAGCTAATTTAACCTACATATCGTTATATACCACAACATTACTTACCTAATTGATCCTACATATCGTTATATACCACAACATTACTTACCTAATTTATTCTACATATCGTTATATACCACAACATTACTTAGCTAATTTAACCTACATATCGTTATATACCACATCATTACTTACCTAATTTAACCTACATACACTGTATCGTTATATGCCACAACATTACTTACCTAATTTATCCTACATGTCGTTATATACCACAGCATTACTTACCTAATTTAACCTACATATCGTTATATACCACAGTATTACTTACCTAATTTAACCTACATATCGTTATATACCACAGTATTACTTACCTAATTTAACCTACATATCGTTATATACCACAGTATTACTTACCTAATTTAACCTACATACACTGTATCGTTATATGCCACAACATTACTTACCGTAGAAAGCTCCATCGCCCTGTCAGTTCTGTTTCCTCTATTTCCTCATTGAATGTCACTGATTTGATATCGGTAGGGGAAGTAGTCATTCCTCTGGTTGTCTTTCTGCAATAGAATTAATAAGTGATAAAATGAAATGTATGTTTAGGTACAAACACATGCTGATATCGTTTTCCATGGAAACTGCATCAGAGTTTAATTCATATTCAAATAAAAAACTAATTGACACGTACAAATCCAACTGAATTCCACACAATCTACAGATAGAAGGTAATGGATTTGAACCTTAGATTTTCTCCACTCGCAACTTTAGTGGTAATGTTTCGGTTTAATATTCACCCGTGTTCTTCCCCTGAACTAGGGAGAATCCATATAAAACTTTGGTATACATCTACACCATACAAATTATTAACGTGATGACAAAAGGCACACGAGCTGATTTTGATTCCTTTCCAACTAATATCGTCATTATTAATTAAAATAGCCATTTATCACAAACAGTATCAGTTGATTCTATTATGAGGTTATCACCAACAATAAACGTTTTATTCCACATATAGGTTAATATAAAATATGATATAAAATATGTAGTAATAGTGAATAGGTATTCCTATAGTTATATATAAAAAAGAATTTTTCAGGCGCAAAGAGTATTTGGCACGAGTAAAATCCATCGTTCAAAAGGGGGCAATCATAAATGAACATTGTTTGTGAATACAGTAGATTATGCTGTAATTTGAATTATTTTAGCTTATGAAACATTCCAATATTGTTATTTCTAGTAAATGGAATACCACACGTCCTTACACTCATATTGGAATACTACCATGTTCCATTAATAAGCTATCAGGAATACTTTTGCTTGCATATCCATGAAACCATGCTCGTCAGCAGATAAAGTCTATATGAACGTAATGTTATCTACACTCTTACTATACCTTGTGCCGTCCACACCATCCTTTTGTACTGGTGGAAGAGAAGCTGCTAGGTAACATTCATAGTCCACACTACATTATATTGAACTTCTAAATACGCGATAGGTCTGGCAGGTGGCCAGGTGCCACGATGATTCAACAGAAATTGTCCGTTGGTCTGATCATTGGTCCTTTAGAATATGTCTCTTTAAATCAGTCGGTTGAATTGTCAAATTGAATTTTCGATCATCGAACATTTCCATATGGTCGTATCAAATCTGTAAGAGAAAGTCTGTAATATTAAATATCTCGTTTGAAATGGAAGATGATACTCAAAATGAGAAGAATATGTTATTTTAATTATTTATTGGAAAATTATTTCGAAACAAAAAGAAATGAAAATACACGTTTATCTTCAATTAATAGCATTTAATGGCATTTACAGTGGTTAATTCGATGTATTACAAATAACATTTTTAATTGTGTTGAAAATTGCAACAAATTATTATAGTGTATGCTAGCGTTTTGTCACTTAAAATTTCTGTGAACTAACAATTAAGTCATTATTTTCAATCATGTGATACCTGTAACACTAGCAACACTATGTTGACTAGATTGGACAGCATAGATAATATCAATATTTCAGTTCTGTAGGAAGCTACTGGCCGCCAAAACATTGACAACTACACATAGCTACACACAAAACATTTGCTGGCCTTTATTGACAGGTATTTTATCTATTGTCCTTGCCATGTTTCAGCCCAGTGTATACCTAGCGTTATTGCTTATCACTAGACAAACCTCGGCAGTGACTTCCCGATTCTCTCAATTATTTTATAGCACAAAGTGTCAACCAACATACTTTGAACTAAATATAGGAATAATATACATTGCTTTATATATTTGCTACGAATTCATTATTTCACATTCTTTCAAATGATTTGCAAACAATTTATCACGTGCTCCTAGTCTTTTGTATTATTTTAATATACATATGATCCCGCTAACGTGTAGGCTTACACTAAAAGTACAATACACATTGCTGAGATATAAAAAAAAGTCTTGCCTTTAGATCCGTCTAAATTGTATATGTATATAAGTTTTCGTACCTAGCCGTTTCGAATCATTAAACAGTTAAAGGTTATCACGGACTTTAGTTCTCTGTCTGATTTCCTGATAACAGATTGATGTCTGTGACGCCTTTTAAAATGATACTGGTTTGATAGAGAAAACGGTCTCAATACTCAATAATCTGTTAGATTGAGTATGTCGTGTTTTTGATAAGCACCTAATTGGTTTTCCATCTGTCCAGCAGATATTAGGATAGGATAAAGTCATTTTCTTACTTGAATTGTTTATTTACCAGTCACATATCTGACAAAACATCTACGACATTGTCCGTGTCAGCAATGACAGACGGGCTGAGATAGGAGTAAGTTACAGATTAACAATGAATGGCAGACATGGACATGGACCAGCATTTAATCATCAATACTATTTGATAAACAATACAAACAAACATTTAGGGGCCAGACAGTAAATGTCTGAAAAGTCGTAGCAGGACGAAACAGCTGTATGATGTAGTTTAATTTATTTTTTAGGCATACTGTATCTTGTCTAAATTTAAAGGTGCAGCATATATGTGTGTTACGTCATCTTCCATAATGTTTGAACAATATCAAATAAATCAAGTACGATATAATCTAGGATTTCTTGATGCTTAATGTATGTTTTTAGATGTATTCAACATTACGGAACATTTCTAAATATATTGTAGAATGATAACTTGAATATATAACTGGCCTTATATGTTGGAGATCGTGATAAAGATATATTCAATATAACGGTATTAAAAACATATAAAACCTTATTTGTTTTATATCGTGATAAAGATATATTCAATATTTCGGTACCTTTCAGAATATTTAACATCGTTTATGGTGAGAAATATACAAACTATAAAACAAGTGTCTCCACACAGACTTAGATTTAGGATATCATGATAATGGACAATGGAGTACCTTGGCGAGGTGTACCAGACCACTCCGTATTATATACAGTGGCTTCCATCATGTGACCAGGGATTGTCCTATCAGATTCAAAGAAACATATACAAAACTGTAATAAACAAAAATCTATTGCAGTCTTTTCTTCTAGGCTTCGGCTGGGTACACGTTTTTCGTTATAACTTAAATAACGTATTGATCTCAACTTAAAGCCGATTGCATAAAGACATGGTGTATCTTAAACATTAAACGTTTTCATGATATGTATCATAAGTACATTATAACATAAAATGCCAGGGTTAATTAATTTACAACTTGTAGAAATATTACCTAGGGACGACAAGTTATCAAGTGTATTTGTAGTACATTGTATGTATGGTTAGCCTAAGAAACATTTGTGTTAACGTTCGATGTTCCTTACATATGCAAAAATGGAATGAAGGGACAATTAATATGTAAAATTGAATAAATTCTATCAAATTGTTTGGCGGTACCAACCGTTCAGTATGCCCTATATAACCCATAGTCTTATATTTCGTTTTGACGACTCAATATTAATTGCGAATATGAACTATTTCTAATGTTTCGCTAAATCTGATAGGATATTTACGCGTATTTTTCACAAGAGTTTGCAATACTGTCGTTTATAGAGAAAGGGCGTGTATTTTTCGATCCTCTATGAGGTCAGTCGTTCGTACCGAACTAGTCTCACAGCTAACAGCCAAAGTCACGATCTGTTTTACCATTAGTCGCCTGCGTACCTCATCGTATATATAGACATTGTTAGATGGTAACACAAACCCACCGCCTATGTAAAGGTTTATACTTACATACACACAGTATAACGGGCTGCTCTTTGTTTTAACACAATAGCGTGCTTACGTACGGTTACAGTGAACACATTCAAGGACATTATATCTGAGATAATGAGATAAGTATTAATGAGAGATAATCCTGCTGGTTATCGGTTAACTCCGCTAGATAAGGATCTCTCTTGGACGGCTGATCTTAGGATAGCTCACTAATGAATAGATTTCCAGTGTGTGTTGGAACAAAGGTATGTTCAAAGTGCCTCTCTGGTCAGCATTATTGAATTTCAAGACGAGAACAAAGACAATTCATTGGGCTTAAATTGATTTATTTCATCAACAGAAATGTACATTTTTATTTAATGTTACAAAGTACGAAACCCATTTTGAAACGAAAAAAAAAATAAAAATAAAACAGCACACTGTAACATAAATGTTGATCTGGTGTATATGCTATGGTATATATGAAAGTGTTAGTTGATAACGTTTATCGTTTTCAAAATCAAAATAGTGTTTTCTAATGATATATTTACCGTTGTACTAATGAAATATGTGAAAGATGGGAATGAAAGGAAATTTGCATGAAACAAAATAATTAGGGTTCGGTAGAAAATTACGCTCTATATCAAATAAGTGTTGACTGTTTTACCATATCAGTCACCTTTTCTTGCTTATAGATATTGGTATAAAATTAATTCTTGTTTTGTTACCGTTTTTTTTCTTCAAAAACATTTTTGTAAAATCATCTAAAAGCAATTTTGTTGAGATAAGACTCATAAATGTTTATTTATCATTCATGTTTTTCATGATAAAAGAAGAACAGAGTACCAATGTTTGAACTTGGAATGCTGTGTAACACAGAAAAAAAAACAACAAAAAAACAACAGACTGTAGTAATTTTACATCGAGCAGGCCGATGAGGACAAAGTTACCTAACCTTTGTTATGAAATCACAGACATTAACGAACATAATGGAAAATAAGTGTCTAATTAACACATGTAGCCTACTTTGTTATTCTCAAGTGAGTTTCTATCACAAAAATATTGCCTTTCGTAATATTATTCAAGCTGTGTGTGATAATATAATGGAAATATACTGTGATGTCACATAATTATAATCTAGTTTTTTGTTTTAATTTTGCGGTATCGTAATTTGTTATAAATACGTATGTTTACGTTTAATATGTGAAGGTATTGTAATATTTTCCTGAGATAAATTGCAGTTTACATGAATAATACATCATTAACTTAATAACGTATTAATGAGTTGGTATTTTAATACTATTTATACACAAAAGCAACATTTGATGAATGCACAATCTACAAAATCAACGCCGTCAAATTAACTGTGTGTATATGTTAGAATTCCGGGAATGTTAGTTGAAAAAAATGTATTGGTCGTGATTATGATATCCATATATATCCAAGTGTAAGTGAAATAGAAAATAAAATATGCAGCAACGAATACAGGCTATAACTTAAACTGACATAGTGAATATAACATTAAGTCAAATATGTACAACAATGGTTTAAGATATACACAGTATATATAGGATATATTTCATACATCCAATGTGATATTTTTTATATGTATCTGCCATTCCTTTACAAAATATGCCATTTATATTTAACATTTTCAATATATTATATGATTTATATGTTAAAGTTAAACAACATTTCTTTGAAAGATATATGAGATTTTCATATAAGGTACATCAATACCTCATTTTCATGTTTATAATTACTCGATTAAAATCCTTTCTTAATAGTTCTTACATATTTACACTCTTCTCTGTTTTCTCTTATAACCTTACACACTTACGCATATATATTTCATCATTTTTACTCTCTATCATAAATGTTCCTTTCTCTCTTTATTACAATATTCGCCCACTCTTGCAGTAAATGGCACATTTGTAAAGCATTGAAATAGAGGAGGTTACTGTACGACTGTGGTAATCATGATCAAATATGTTTATCTAGGTATCCTAAAACAATTGTACATTAATGGGAGTGTCCTGTGTCAATTGGATAATGTAAAAGCAGAAAATAATCAAAGGAAACTGGCAGTGAGTTAATTTAATAGGATGTTTGTTAAAGATATCGGCTTATATCATAATCAATTTAAAATATCTTTAATATAAGATCTAAGAGGATTAGGATAATGAGATGCCATTCAAAATAGTGTTTTTATATAAGGCGGTGGATAGAAAGCATGGCATGTAATACCTTCAAAGCAGCATTACGACACGGTGTATTCTTAACATGAATTGCTTTGTGTTATTTATTTATGATACAAGTAAGATACGACGTTATGTTGGTAGCATATAGATCATGTTTCATCTCAAAAATAGTATTATCATCGACATGTCATGGTTAACCCTTCAGATAATATAGTGACTTCGCATCATTAAAGGATTTCTAAATGGCTATTACCACATTTTAAATATTAATATGCACGTGCCAATCTTTACAATAACGATAAAGGTAGACATCGACATTGTAATACGGCAGCAGTTACCTTTTGAAACAATTGTAGGATATATGACTTAATTAAAGTGGTACGAAAGGTTTGACCCAATCCTTTAACTAGTGTGACACTTTTTACAAATAAAAAATAACAGATACAAACTTGTATTATGACGTAGGAGAAATAACAATATGATAAGGCTCAATAACAGTTTGACAAAGCGTTTTCTACACTAGCAATATGACATAGCTTATATTCTTCAAAACATTAAAACATTCTGTACAACAAGGCATTATTTTATTGTTTCCATCTACAAAATCGACAAGACAATTTACTAAAACTGAATGGCGTTTATTGGCAGCGCATTTACATTCTTCACACGAAATGTAAAACTCAATAAAAGCCTAAATGAGCATACGTAATGCGATGACATGAGCAATCGTTTGATTATCGTTTACGATATCGAATTGATATGTAAGTTTCGATTGAACAATATATATACTTTATATAGGTTTATAGTTCAATTGCACTAACCATCTCATCGTGAAGACGCTTCTCAGTCTCAGTATGCACGAGTATGCACGTTGCTACGTTTGTAAGGAAGCGGAGGATTTATAAAACCCTTCACTGCCATTAGTTTACCTTTACCCTTTATCGAACCTGACAAAGTAGAAGTATTTACCCTTCAGACAAGACTTGTTCATGTCTGAGGTATACTCTTATGTTAAATATACACATCCTATACTGATTCCTTTCAGAATGACCATCCTTTCTCTTTCTTTGCTTCTCGCGGGGACGGAGATGGAGGGAGAAACTTAACATTTGCATGGTGTGACCGATTCACACTACCGTTCATCCAGGGCATGGTTCTTGGCGGTGACACGACGCGCGTGTTTCTGCGAGCACGTGTTGAACTTTTCTGGTAAGTGGCTGTCTGATACCGAGGTGTTCCGTATTGTTCGAGACAGTTGAGGCGTTCTTCCAGCATTTTCATTGCCTCTTCATCATGTCTTTGAATATCCTCTAACAATTCAATATGATTTTGTTGTTTTTCCTTTATAACACGAAGCTCTATAATTTGTTCCTTTTGAGCGTTGCGCTCAGCCAATCCATCGTCATGCAATACCTGCAGTTTCATTAGTTTAAGGCTGAAACGATCGCGTTCTTCCTCTATTTCCTTTATTTTCTGAAGTTGTATATTTAAATCCCTCTCTTTTTCTTCTAATTGTGCCTTTTGTTCCTCTAAACGTTTTCGGATAGCCTCGAGGGTAGACGCTCTTTTTTCCAAATCATCTCTTAAAATCTTGGTGCCTTCCCCAGTGTCACGTAATCTCTTGTTTTCGATTTGGAGCTGAATTATTTTTTGTTGAAACGAGTTCAGTTGTTCAACAAGAGCACGGTTTGTTTTGCGCAAGGCCTCGTTTTCATTTCGAACCTTTTGATATTCTTCCAGCTTAATGGGATCACTGCTTGTAGTGGCAACTATGTTTTTCATTAACTCGGCAATTGCTGGGGCAATTTCTATCAGGCCCTTTTCCACAATTTCTACGTTTATTCCGTCCTGAACCATCCAATCAGAATTAGCCATTGCAGATGCCGCGGCCTGTGTCATTTGTGCGACAGATGATTGTTCCGGTGTCATGGAGGATGTATCGATGGAGGGTAAAGCTGTTCTAGGACTAGAAGCAGTGACGCCTCTGGATGACTGGACAGGAGTAATACTGTTGTGGTCAGAGGAGTGGTGTTTTTCTTCAATATTGGAACCTTCACTCTGAAGCATAAACGACATTGATTAATTATTAAGGAAAATGAGGAAGCTACTTAATGTTGCTTCTCATACATTCAAAATCCGTTTTTAAATAGGAAATATAAAGTAAGAAGTGAACCTTCTAAAGCCTTCAAAATATAATTATTATTTGCTGTAACAGGGTCAATTAATTTCTTTTTTGTTTCTGACACAGTTTATTTTCAAAATCAGTTTTTCAAGGTTAACATCAGCCTGAACGATCCCTGTTATACTGGTTTGTTTGTTTACGCCTGTAGGCCTATGTGTGATGTAAACAACATTTGTAGAGCATAATACAAGAAATCATGTCGGACTTGCTTCAATGCATGCTATACTTGATATCCTAATATTTTCGGATATATATATATATATAGCGAAAACGGAATTCAAACAACGTTTTAATAATTAGACTTACGGTTAAATGGTTTCATAAGCAGTAGCTATAAGAAATTAAAGAAATGATCAATCAGTAAAGTCAACTATATGTAAATTATTATGTTATTAATTACCTTGGACGATACATTAGAAGCTGGTCTGTCGTTAGAATCTGATGGTACTGAAAATAAACAAATGAACACAGGTTATGTACGCCAAATGCGTTTTGATCAATCTTAAACATTCCCTCCTTAAAATGTGTTTTTGTTTTTCGATCAAAACAATTGAATTTTTCCACCCTGTACACTAATATACCTCATAAAAAATGAAGGAACATTTTCGATCCCTCGTTATGAGAGCTTTCTTTTCTAAAAATAGGCGGACGACGATACAAATATATGGTAGTGGGCTTTCTTGTAATATACTTTGTGAAAACACAACAAAAGCTAAGATGAACTATACTGATATAGTACATGTATATAGTAAGTAGATATAGTAAGGATGATTGAATTCCTGATCGGAGGAAATATTTTACAGCAGATTGTTGACATTCCAATGGGAACAAACTGTGCCCCACTCTTGGCTGTCTTGTTTTTGTTTTCATACGAGGCGAAATTTGTGGAATAGCTAATCAGGACAGGTAACAAAAACCTTGCCAAATCTTTAAATTTCACTTTCGGATTTATCGACTGAGCTACACGATAAACGTGACAATTTCAATTTTCGGATCGTGAATTTTCCCTTTTTTGATCTTAACATCCCTGCTTCTCGAACCTATGGTGTTTACATGTCGCAGTTGATTCCTTATTCTAGGGCTTGCTCTAAATATCGAGATTTTGGTGATCGCTGTCGACTGTTGACAAAAACAACTAAAAACACAAGGATTCGAGAGATGCAGGTTGATCAGAACTATGGGCAAGTTTTATGGTCGCCATCTTTGTCTCATCGAGAAATATTCTGTATGTGGATGGACGTTTTTGAGTATGCTCATTATTGTGATAAACAATGATGACTCGGTTCTCATTTGAGGACTTGGATGTTTACTTGGATGTGACCAAGATCTACATGGTGGATGTTGTCGATGAAGAAGAAGACGCTTACTCCTCTAAAACACCTGGTCTTATCATCTTGTACTTGTACAAGGGTCTCCATGTAGATCTTTCCTTTGTTCATATTTTGCCCAAAGTTTAATTGATTTTGAGTTCGGATTGTGGTTTGATCAACGCTTCGGTACTCTATTTTTTTACCTATCTGATGTACTATTGAAGGAGCTCGTCAATCGCTTTTAATTCGTAGACTATCAACAATTATGTATGTGTTCATATCAAAAGATATTGCTAAAACTAAACAAACTCCATCATTCACATTGATAAATATTGCAAGGCCTCTATTTATTTGACGGACTCTCTTTTGATGAAGCAAAAAACGTTTAATCATTTGGAACACCTGGTCCCGAGATCATCAATCTTAAGATTTGGATTAGCCAATCTCGTTTTACATTACTTTTAGTGACGCTATTTGTGATTGGCTAAGTCAAACTTAAGAAAAATTTAGACTTAGGTCAGTTTAATGATCAAGGAGCCTGGTCATTGCCTTTGTACTTTTCCGCGATATGAATTAGAAATAGGGTTTCGTTAACACTTCGATAATCACTTCAAAAATGTATGTAGAAATACGGCGAAAAGAGGACGCCTTAATATACTTACTATGTGCTCGAATGCCAATCAATACTGTGCCACAACATTTTACAGACATTTTGCATGTACAACTCGCTCTCAACATACCTAATAGATCGCATTGAGGTTTTAAGTGGAAACATTTATCATGTTTTGAGATGTATGGTTGTATATCTTAACTTTATTGTTGCAAGCTACGTTTTACTTGCGATGCGGAACAGAAGGTGAAAAGTATGCAACTCAAAGATTGTAAAAATATCCTGTGCAACAGATTTGTAAAACATTCATTGACATCTTTATTATGTTTTCTATCTTGAAAGTTGGTTTGGAACGTAGTTTTAACAGTTTTACAGTAACATGCATTTCTACATTGCATGATGCGTTGTAGTGTATCTTGAAAAGTAGGTTTGAACAGAACTGTGTTGCCTACTGCAATTAATAATGCTAAAAAGATGCATTTAATTCTTAAATGATATCTTGCTATATCCGTATGGATTATAACTATTATGGTAAAATTGGTGTCATGATTTACATACTAAGTGCAAAAATATTTTTTCATAATTTAATTCACCAAGTTTTGTGATATATGTGTTTTTGCCGTATACTTATGTAATATATTGCAGGATATATTTCTAGCATATCAAATTACTTAATTGGAAAACTACTGTGGCCCATATGATAATT
This sequence comes from Mimachlamys varia, assembly GCA_947623455.1. Classification (NCBI taxonomy): domain Eukaryota; kingdom Metazoa; phylum Mollusca; class Bivalvia; order Pectinida; family Pectinidae; genus Mimachlamys; species Mimachlamys varia. The sequence goes on along the minus strand of OX392528.1, from coordinate 29,412,032 downwards.
GATTAACCGATTAAATTGTAATTATTAATTCCTTTTATTAATAATGAATGTCAGAGATATATATGTAATATAGTGCATATCTTTTATTTGCCATTTAATTGGTTCACAAAACGTTCTTCTTTCATGTTTGTATTAACATGACTCTCCGCCCACTTTGACATTCTAAAGGTGCTCAATATGGTTCATCGGTGTAACTTGAAGAATTCTGCATCTCATTAAATACAGATATTTAAACTACAGAGAAAAGCACGTTACTCAAGGCTGCACGTGCCGATATTAAAACATAGCTGATCTAAATTGCAATATGAAATAATATTCTTAAAAAAAAACATCTAACGTACAGGCTAATCAAATTAATAATTTTCATTTGTCACTAAGGTTGGTTAACAAAACATTGTTGCATGCTTTTCTAAGTGTAACTCCCCGCCAACCCTGTTCTAACTGCATGTGGTCAATCTCCACAGGGGTGTAAATAAAAAACAGTCTACATCTTTGAGGGAGGCCAGATTATACATTAATCAACTAGCACCAAAACTCTGTCACATTGTTTAACCTTACTTGGTTATGAGTTTTAAGTGTCTCAGTGTTATCTATCTATCCCAAACATGTTTTTAAAAAAGACCTTCAAATATATCCCGTTGTATTGACATGCATGTAAATTTCAAAAGGATATTCCAAATGCTGGCTATTTCAGATGAGGATTTCAGAGATGACAGCGACGTTCTGTATAGACAAGCTAGGCGGTATATTTGACCTTTGTTATTTTTGTTTTAGTGCCCTGTTACATGAGCTTTGCTTGTAAATTTTAAAGTTATAGCTTATAACATGAATATTAAAACAATTACATTTCATTTTTCTATAAGTATATTTTCGACATGTTGAAAATCTGGTATGTCACGTAATTGAATAAATAGGGAACATTATTAACGGATACAGCTTCCCTTCCCTTTTCATTATAATGAACGTGTTAAACTGATAATTGGGGTCACATCAATAAGAGATTGTGAGTTTATTTTCAAAACCATATATGAAGTTAATATAAATTGATAAGGTTAAGTGCCGTAAGAGTTTTGAACACGCACACAAAAAAAATAAATAAGCGACTCACGATCACAATACGAATGTATATTGGAAAACTTTCCTCAATGATATTTGGATCTGTTTTTTATTTATCTATTTATATATATAAATGTTTGGTCTTTATATTATATTTAATTATTTTATTTAATTATTTGAGGAATATATTTATAGATATTGTGATGATGTATAATATTTTATTGTTTGAAACGGAATATCTTTCTTAGATTCTTTTTATTAACACATTTCTAAAAATATTTACTATATGGGATACTTTTCATTGTATACGTATTACCCCAAATACATAACAAGTGACGGGCAGCAGTGGAAAGTTTGAAAAAAAACCTGCGTTAGGATGAAATGTCATATTTATGTTTAAGTCGTGTGTTCTTTGGTGTAGTTTGACAATATATTTTGATTTTTTAATCGTTTAGGTTAACTGTTTTGTGATCATGAAGCAAGTAAAAAGCGACAATTATCTCAACGGTACGATATCCACTCATTATGTGTATCATAATCGTCACGACTGCTGGATTTATCTTGACCATAATGTCTAATACGCAACATGTACCATACTCCTTTTACAATACATTTCCCTTTATTCTTTTCTTAATCCCCATCATTCCCTATTCACATCATTATCCCTAAGCTAAGGTTGTATTTGTTGGTTAAGATAAATGGTAAAAGATGTATTAACACTTGTTTCTGTCTCCTATTCAATTGTGCTCTGCTATATTTGTAGCATGTATTATATGTAAAAAAAACGTGCACAAAGCAGTTTAAATTAAATCATTCAGGTTTTTCTGTTCTTTTATTTTTCATGTACAGTACAAATAGGTGGTTAACCGTTTATGTTATTAAAATTATTAGTCTTCTGCATATGCATCTATTAGGTTTTAAACAAAATTTATGAATTCAAAATAATTGACCATACAGAATGATAGAAAATTTAACTACAACCAAAGTAATTATGTCCTCACTTTGAAATACCTTACTGGTATTAATGAGAATATATTTTCCACTTTCCTAAATAAATAAGCATGTACTGAACAATAATCCCTTACCATTTACTGGGCCATCTGTGATTTCGAGCACTTCCATAACCTCTTTGTATCTATTGCTGTCTTTTCTTAGTACTTCGCAAAATTTCTCATAGGCATGGGATCCAGTTTTTATCACCGAATGGAGAAATTTGTCAGCTCGCATAAGACGAGTGTTGGGCTGAACGTTTTTAATTTCTCGGTGAGTACTCTCAGAGAAGATCCTTGATTCAATAAACTCATGAAGAAACTTGTCCACCATGAGTTCAGTTTTCACTAAAGTCCAATTCTTTATCAGCCGTCTTTCATCCTCTGAGTCCATGCCAGCACAGCTGGACGCCATTTTGAAATGGCTTCGCTCTTTTCGCTCTCTTTGCGGTCACATATGGAATGGGTTTCCGTGTCGTTATCTATCAGTTGACTGATCCGTTCATTTCTCTAAACATGGTACGGGGACCAATCAAAGTTCCACTTAGAAATGACGTTCGTGCGAGTTGAAAATACCACATACTTTATTATTGGGGTACTCTTAAGGTTGGTACTGTGAAATAGCGTACAGTTATGGCAATGCATTTTGAAATATATTTATGATTTCATTTTTAATGGACACAAAAAGATTAAAATTAAAATGTTATTTTACACAAAAGGTGAATATTGATAACTGAAATAGCATAGAAAATACGAACAATTTTCCAGTATCCCATGAGGTCCTCCCAGGGAGCTATATTAAGACATCAAAACAATGCAGATTGTTTAATTTGAATGTATCTACCAAATCAGCGACCCGTCCCATGACCCCAGTACACTGTTATTGTTTCCCTACCCTATGGTGATACATTAAACCAAGGGTCCCTCGAGCGGACCCGAACCCTTTTTGGCTGATAAGACATACGTATGAATGCTTTACTGAATTTTCCTAAGTATCCATTTCTTGCTATGAAATAAACACCGATAGCACAAGACCAATCGTCAATAGCTTTAGTAGAACCGTTACAAGAACAGTCAAATCGATTTGTTAGCGTTTTTTAAACAGGCGTTGTGCTGGTGGTGTTCAATTACAGATATAGCTGTGCTTTATTTGCTCTGACAAGTTTTGCATCATGCCTACTCGTGTCATTTAAGGCTTTAAGGCCAAGCTAAATCTTTTCACACGAGGGACAGCATTTCTCTCTCAATCTCCCTTTTTTACTTTGTATTAACATTTATTTTAACCTTAAATCTCGAGTCCACCTCTTTGAAATTCAAGATCTTTCAAGATGGGTGACATCATTTCTCTCTTATATTTTTTTTATATCTCAATTCTTTGGACTTGGAGACGGAAAACAAAATATCACAAGGTGTAAAATGCCCCACACCCAATTACTGATGAAATATTTGCCTTAAATATCAGAAATGTTCCAGACTAATTCATAATGATGTTTATGTTTACATTGAAATTACCAATCGTTACTGTTAATACTTCAAACGCTCAAGATCCCGTGATCTTACTTTCTGATTGCAGGAAAGATACTCATTAATCTCTAGCGAAACGTCTTTTGTTTTACAGTAATATAGCGAGCATTTGTTTGAACACACGTGATTTCGCTAATATTACATATTAAGCAAATAATGTGCAGCTATGAATTGTTCGCTTAAATGTGGAACATAAAATTCCATTTAGGATTGAAATGTTGAGTTTTATATGTTTTTGATGATGTGAATTATCATTTCTGTAATAACGACGAAAAATATTTATGATCAAAACATTGAAGAAACGTCTTGATCCATTATGATATATTTTAAAATTACTTCTGACTTAACATTTAAAACGCATCACGTTTCTAAAAAATATAATGGCACAAAATGTTTTGAAAGGTGCAGGTTGATGACATTTTATGGTCGCCATCTTGGTCTCACTGGGAGATATTATCTCTGTTTGTGTGATATGAAGATGAACGTTCTTGCGTATGCTCATTAATGTGCTCCCTTGTTGTGATAGACAATGATGACTCGGTTCTCATTTTGAGGACTTGGTGTTTACTTGGATGTGATAAAGATTTACATAGCGGGTATCGTCGATGACACTGTCGCTGTTTCGTCATTGTAGGTATCATCGGTGAGGCAAGGGTAGTGGAAATGGGAATCAATACTGGTTTAAACGTTTGTTGGAATAGAAGGGGAGGTACATCGAACCTCTTATCTATGCGATTTTCAAAATTTGAGGAGTGCAATTTCATTTGTCCTATGTCAAGCACAGCAGCTTTAAAATGTTGATCAAACTTTGCATTTACCGTTGACAGTTAACAAAACATGTCCTGCAAAGTCGAATTTGGTTCCTTCGTGATGATAATGAAACTTAATAAAAAATAGTCTTACTTACTCATGCAAAGATATCATTTGTTGACAAGGGCTTGAAGGTTATATTTCTACAGATGATTGTTTTTTTACAATTACAACAATAATGTACTCGTACAAGTAATTTATTAATGGACAAGTAAATACTATTTTGCGATCAGTTTTTATAAGTCTAGTACAGCTGACAACGTTTTGAAATCCTGAACCCATGTGTTTGTTTCATGCTCGAATAGATCCCGGCCTCTATTGAAAGCTGAGAAATAAATAAGCTAACAGCATTGTTTACAGAAATCTTTTGTTTTATTCTTATTAACTATACAAGCTCGAACTCAATCGCAGCTTTATATGTAGTTACAACATAGCTTATAAATGTAACAGGCAAAGAGAAATGGTCTAATGAGTTTACATAAAACACTCCGACATATATAAGACAATGCGGTAGTTGGACAGAAGATTCGTACCCTCGGCACGTTAACAGGACACCTAAAACTGTGCCTAGGGTTATAACATTTCTATTTTGAAGACAATCATCAATTGTTTTGATACATTTTAAAAAACTGTTAATACATATCATTCAAAACTATAACGCATTCAAACAAATAAACATAAAAGAAAATTCGGTAAATGAAACATTTCGGTCAGGGGAATTGGTACATATTATAAATATATGAATGGGTCATCGTCACGTTTAAAACACCTTGTGCACGTTCACATACATAGGTTGTACAATGAAGGTCAAACACGTAACATAGGGTAAACGCAGACAAGGGTAACAGATGTCGGTCTCAATCACTAGATCGCTTGTTATTCTATCTCAAACAAATACACTCTATTAAATAATATGGGACCGCTTTCCTCTGGTCGCGTCCACCAGTCTGCACAGTGTTTACCAGAGACAGGGCAACAAATATCAATCCCCAGATCACTCCGTCCCAAACTATGTTAAGTAAGATGGGAGATGGGACCGCTTTCCTTTTGTCGCTTCGACCAACCTACACAGGGAGTGCAGACAGGGTAGAAATCCCCACATCATTCCTCTTGTCCTTTAATCGCAAACAAGCTACCATAGGGATTAAAGAATATGGGGCTGCTTTCCTCTTGTCAACTCAAACGTGATACACGAAGTATGATGAAGAAATGGATAACTGGTGTTGATCTACACTAAGATTATTACTCATAATAGAAAAGGCACAATGTACAAAATTATAATTGGTGGTGATCAAGATATTCTGATAATCCCTCTTGTTATCTCACAGGAGACATCAGGAAAACGTAGAAAAGGGTAAATGTCTTTATATTCTGATGATTCCTCTTGTAACTTACAACATGGAACTGTAGATATACCGTTGTTAAGGGTAAAGGGTGGTGATCTACCCATTCGGATACTCCCATGGTCACCTAAAAATTACATACCAGGGAAACGTAGTAAAATGATAGTAGCTGATGATATACATATTCCGATCATTCCTATTTAACTTACAACATGACACACTAGATATGGGAAGCAAATGGTGATCCAGATATTCTGATTATTCCTCTTTTCGCATACAACATAACACATTAGGCAAAGAAATAACGGATGATGATGTTGATGATCTGATAATTTCCCTGGTCACCTACACCATAACATACTAGGTATAACTTAATAAAAATGAGTCGCTCGGGATTAGATTGCCCTAGATTACAGAAGGCGTTTGTATTGATACAGATAATAATAATATTAAGATGTGTACTTGCTATACCAAAAATATTTATCGTAGAGAGCAAAGAATCAATCAAGCCTCTATGATATAGCCATCACCTGTTTTGTTTTCTAGACGGCCTTTTTGTGTAGAATTTATTATCCTTTTTTATACATTTATACAGAAAAAAACTTATCCAGCCGTGTCACAACACTAAGACTTCCCGGGCCAAGGGCGGTTAGATTGTCGATAACCACTAATGGAATACATTTGTCCTTTTGATGATTACGATTACTCTTCCACGTGCATGCTCAATCTGTGAATAAATTACTGTGCAATTCTTAACGCAATGCATTATTATTAAATGTTTTTGTTTTCACAAATTATGATTTTTCATGAAAATGATAAAATATTAACATTAGCCATGTAATCTCTCCTTGTGAGATGAGGGTAGCCATTAACATGTCATTGGTATATGAAACGTTTTTATAACGAGCATTAAAAGAAGCATTAAGAATTTAGGATAACCCATGGACCCATGAAATACAAAATACAAAAATGGTCCAGCAACCATATCGTGTTAATATCACAACAGTATTTTACACAGTTATCTGGGTCTTAACAAGTTGATTTCTTTAACGAAATTCATATTGTAATCCACAACAAAAACAAAAAGGTTATTTGCATCGGCTTATAAAATGCAAAAGTTGAGAATCTATGTGAACGTTTAGAAAAAACATGTTTTTTTTCATACAGTAAAAATAATGATCACTTTTATAGATTTTCTCCTTCCAAACAGGTTAAATCAACAGTAAATCTTAGAGTTTATTAGCTTGTCATTTCACGTCCTTCCTATACACGATTGATTTACGCAACGTCCAAGAGATACCATATCAATTTTGATATGAACATGATAATGAAATAGTCTGCTCTTGGTTTAAGACAGGACGTGTCTTGTAAGTTATTCAATATTTTTGCAAAAGTTTGTGTCTTTTCCTACCTGTAGATCTAGTTACTTCATAATTGTATTATATAGTAACTGAATACAGTTGTGTCCAGTGCTGTGCTGTTCAATACACTTGATTTAATATTCCTCTCAGTGTTGACAAAGCACTCTCAGTTATAAAACATTCCTAACGGTCGTCTTGGTTTTATCTTGGAAGGATCGCTTCTCCTGAAGTTTCGTTTTGGCTGTTCTAGTTGTCTCATCCTGGCGTCAAGGCTCTGCAGGCGTTCTTCTCCCACTCTCTGTTTGAATTCTAGCTTCAGTATCTGTTGCTGTTGTTTCTTCTTGTCTTCCCTTAGTATTAGAATTTCCTCTTGTTGACGCTCATTGTCTAGCTGCCCCTCCTCATGAAGGGTCTCCAACTTTTTGATTTGTTCCTTTTGCCTGGCGATATCATTTTCGATGTCCTGGATTTTCATCAGTTGGTTGTTGAGTTCCATTTCCTTTTCTTCCAATGCCTGTTTTTGTTCTTCAAGTCTCTTTTCCAGATCTTTTAGTTCAAATTCTTTCCGGTCTAGTTCGTCTTTAGCTTCCATCACACCCTCTCCCTCTTCCCTGAGCTTTTTGTTTTCCAGCTGGAGTTGTATGATCCTGTGCTGAAATGAGTTCAGTTTTTCAATGAGTGCACGGTTAGTTTTACGCAGACGCTCGTTTTCTGCCTTGACATTCTGAATTTCCTCTTCACTTACAGGCTCCTTGCATGTTGTCTTTGCAAATTTTTGAAAGAGTTCTGCAATAGTTGGTGCGATGCGCACCAATTCCTGCTCCAGTGCTTTCATGTCGACACCTGGTGTTTCTGCTGCCGCTGCAGCCTGGGAATTATCCGAACCAGAAGCACCGGAGGGATGAGCAGCGGAAGATGCCATATTTGATCGTTCCTCATAATCAGAATTTCTGGATTGTGTTATAATTGCCTCTCCTGTGCTCGGCGCCCGAGCTAGCCCACCGTATGGAGCGACTGCATTATTTGGAGGGACTTGGTTAGTAGGCGGAAATGATTCGCTGGCAGACGATTCGGACCTCCATGCACGACGCGCGGCCGATTTACCCCTCTTTTGGTTCTTTTCGCCTGTTTCACCATCTCTGCTCGGCATGCTGATATCTGTACTGGCACTCTAACAAACAGAAAAACAATATCAGGAGATGACGGCTTATTGTGGTATTGTGGAGATAACATGGAGTTTTAGAATTGAGTTGGTACATTTTAATTACCAATGTAATTCATATCAAACCCATTCATTCTCTATCTTCTATTCAATATTCAACATGCATATCGAAAACATAATATATTTGTCACAGTAGAAAACGGATAATGAAATCTAATTTCAATAAAGGCACTTAAAACTTGTATTACATTTCATTTAATATTGATGCTATTAATTATTGTTGAAATCATGGTTTATCATTGACACTATGGTCTATGATGACGTTGAGACTTATGACTAATGTTACCGCTGTGGTGTGTTACTGAAGTTTAGCTTATGCAATTGTTTATTTCCTTTTGTATTCCATCTTAATAGTATAACCTAATAATTGTCTATTGTCATATTTTATCACGACACTGTTGTCAATATTTTTGTTGTATTTTATACATTAATTACATGCTGCCATTTACAACTAGAATCAACACCAAACTGTGCCGATTCAAACGGGAAAATATAATATATGTATTATCTTATCTAAAATGACAACATGGCGAGATTTTCTCAACATTTTGCAATTGCTAGAAAAAATCTGTTTGAGAATTTAAGCTTTAGTTAAAAGCTGCAGCTACATTATTAAGAAGCTATTATTGGTCATTTGTCAAACTGAACTTTTTTTTTAAAAACATACACTGTATATGTTTATTGTCGTATGAATTAGCTTTAAACGAAAAAAACTAGTATCTGATATTATCAAAAACATAGAAAGGTGTTCATAAACAGCAGTGTGAATGGAGTCGTTTGAATTATGGCAATATTTTACTTACGCATTACTAACCGATAAATAACCACGCTTTTGGTACAGAATAACTTACAGAGGAAGACATGCTTGAGATAGGTCTCTGAGACCCCGACCTTCCTGAGTCTGGCCTCATGTTATCAACGGGAGTAGCTGAAAATACAACATCATATACAGTTTAACTTATACATATATAAGTTTTTTTTTGTATTCGGATTTGACATAAACATAATAATAGTTAATAAAATGTTACAATAACTATTATTTATAAGTGAATATGAGGTAAACATTTTAAATCGAGCAAGTGTTTACCAGGATTATATTTGTCCTACATTATGACTGCTGGGTGAATGCACAAACACATGTATGTTTTGTGTTCTGTCTATAAATACAAGTTACCTCCCTTTGACATGCCTCCACATAAAGTTATATTATTTTATCATATATAACTTGTCTATGGCAAGCTCCGATACGTTCCGAATAATCATATATTGTCTCACAAGGAAAATAGTGGACCAAGTTTGGTGTACACTTAACGAAACTTTTGAACTAGGAAAAAATATCATGTCACACTGTTAGCATTGCTTCCTTGCACTATATACAATTCTAAGTAATTCTTATTCTATAAATTTACGTTTGTAAGGATCCAGTGTTATTTGGCCATTTGGAACTACCGTTAATATTACGACTTGGATTTATTTCAATTTTAATGATTTAGAATAACTTTTTACAATAAAAAATAATATATTGTTTATATTATCAGAAGATGATACCGTTTTAAGTTCAAGAAGTAATACTTCCTTAATGACAGACGGTAAAAAGCATGTTTAGTTTCCTATTTCAATTAAGTTACATCTTATTTAATTTCTTAAATAAATACAGTTATAAGAATGTAATGATATGATAAGGATTTATAATTATCTTGGCAGATACAGTTTTGTTGTTTATCGCTATTTCTGGTTCTTGAGAATTCGTTAACTCCAATAATTAACTTTCTAAAATCATTCTTATTATTCAGTCGTTTATTCACTGAATGTGTACATAACTTATGCTTGCTATCAGTATATATAATTTATACAAAATACAATTACAAAATTTATGGGATATATCATCAAAGTGAAATTTCTCCTATAATGTTTTATTTATTAATATTTAAACTGAAAAATAAAATCAACTTCTGTTTATGGATGTTTCTGTTGAATAAATGGCGTATGATTAACTGACGATTAAGTAGGTTTAATACAAATAAATATTATTTCAGTACACATCTTAAAACGACCATAATATTTGTCAACACCAATCTGATGTGGCTTGCCTGGTAACCATACCTGTACTCGTCGGTCGAACATTGATGATGTTAGAGGCACCAGCCCCTCCTCCAGATCCTCCTCCGCCATTCTCGCCTATTTCTAGCTTTTCCATGATGGCTTTGTAGCGGTTCTCATTGTCCCTGCGTAGAATGTTACAAAACGTCTCAAAACCCTTATCTCCAGCGTTAATCAGGTTATTGAGAAACTTTTCAGCTTTCATTTGCCTAGTGTTTGGCTGAACACTAAGAATATCTCTTCCTTGGGTTGGCGCAAATATGCCCGCCTCGACCATTCCGTCCACAATTTCATCGGCGGGAAGTTCGTTCTTCAGGTAGGCCCAGTGCTTCCAAATCTTTCTTTCATCGATTGAACTCATATTTAGGCTGATATGTAACAAATTCAAACAAACTTTCTATTAAAATGAGTTCAGAAAGATTAGTTTTTGATCACATAATATTCTCAGTGATTGTTGTCAGACGGTCGCCATTTAATCCCCCCTGGTGTATGACTAGGGACTTTTTACGGGCCAGCAGATTAACCAACCAGAGCTCTTCTAAATTGTTTACAGATGTCACCAAAGACAATAGGAAAGGTGACTTACGTAGTGGAGTTCCATTGTCCCGTGGGTATTGCATTGTTTGTAAGCCAAATAACGTGGTGGTTTTAAACGCTGGCTGAGTCAATATCTAACGATACTGATACCATATTTTATGGCTTTATAATTGTTTTAATGAATGCTGTATAATTGTTTTTGTAAACTGATAAGGCCAGATGGTCAAATATCTTCGTCAAGCACATGTCTTTCTTCTTATATTATGTCCCTTGAATTATTTTGTGTTGATAAATTTATTGAATTTTTTATCTTAATAGCAGTTTTAAGTATAATTCCCCAATACATTGGTTTATGTCATTGAAAACACTAAACACCCTTTCAATATATGTTATATATATTTTCATAATTAATAATTACTTACCAGCTCTAGTTTATCTGTAATAACATAAATCTTACCAAGCGTAAAATCTGAAGAGGTTCCGAACAGTGAAAAAAATTTCCAATAGAATATACAGATACTAGCTTTTTGGATAATTTATAACTTGATATTTATAATATACAAATGAAGTGAGTTGCTTTATAAATATTGCATTTAAAAAAAAACAGTTCCTTGAAATGTTCTGTCGAATTACAAAATTGCACCCAATGTGATAAATTAGTTATAGTTGGTTGACATCAGTACTACCTTAGACTACAACTGTTGCATACGTATTCTCGTGTACTTTAACAAGGGTCTCCATGCAAATCTTTCCTTTTTCATATCTTGCCCCTGGCCAAATCGCTTTTGAGTTCGGATTATGGTTTTGTTGACGCTTCGGTGTTCTCTAAATTTTTTTCGTGTTTTCATTTCGAATAAAATACAATCTGTAACAATTGGAAATATCAAAACGTAGATAAAAGACAAGGAGATTGACGCCAGGTCGAGCATAATTACTTATAAGATCATGCTGGCGACTATAAAACACTGTTTTCATCAGCTTGGATCTTTGAGTGTTTTTGTGTTGTAAGGTAGTCGGTCAGCAGTCGACATTTATCAAGGAAGTCATAATATTTAGAACAAACTACTGTGACATGCTATAACCGTATATAGGAGCAGGACTGTTACTATCATGAAAGGGAAAGTTCAAGATATGGATATATTCATCTTAACATTTGATCATGATCGTCGAATTATGCGTTTGTTAACCTTTCGAAGAAATTGAGCAAAAAGACAGTGCTGACCATTACAGAAGTGTACAATATGACTCAAGTTGATTTTCATTTTGAGTTTAATTGAGCAAAATCATCCTCACGAAGATGTTAGTTATTTATATCTAATGAAAGATTTTTATTATGTTCACTACGACATGTGTAATGTATATAAGAGTTTCTATCGTCGTTGTTGAATATCCGTTGTCTCTTTTCTGACGACTTACTCAATATAGGAAGGGAGGTAATCAAAACACGCCTTAAATTCGAAAAAACATCAAATCGCTTAAGATGTATACGTCCTCATTTTCCTGTAATTACAAGTACCTCCAATTACAGGTTGATGTTTTAGCCAATTATGGATATTTTCATTTTTTGTTGCATGGCTGACACATTTCAACAAGTTCGAATACTAGAAACTGAACAATGGAATCAGTTTAGTTCAACAACAATCTAACTGTCCTTATATGCTATAGCCTTTTGTCTACTGGTGATATAAATAGAAGTTACACAACGAGTGGTTGTTGGATATGGAATTTATTTCACTAAGCACGTTTATACAATGGTATGAGAGTGGAATAACACGGGGTATTGTGGTAGAAACATGTGTCGGTAAGGCATTCCAACCACGATCTATATCCAGAAACCTTTTCTGCATTATTCTCTCTGGAAAGTAACTCAATTTGTTTCATTTTTTCTGGTAAGAGGTATTTCTAATGGTTATTGTCGTTACTATGTGACTATTCCTCTATCGTAAACAGCATCACAGTTCTAGAATCTCGCCTTATTAATTTTGTTGCGTTGATTTCCACTCAAGCTTTGGAATATTATTCGAGACGCTGGTTGTAAATCGAGGTCAGTTCATGACATATATTGCGGTTGTCCTCGAAATATTCCTTCGATGCAGGGGGGAGGGGGGTCCTAATGGGGAAGCCAGAGTACCTGGATAATCTACGTTATCGGTTGATTAACACTATTAGTATTATTTTCACATCCGATCGGGGTATCAAACTCCGACAGCCTATATGTAGGTGGATGGCGAGTGCATTATCCATGCCGCCACCGACCGCCAAATTCCTTTGTATACTATAGTAAAAATAACTCTATTTCTCCACAGGAAATCCAGTGATGTGTTCTCCTTGGCTACATATCCTTAATGCGAGTGTCCCATTTGAGATCATCAGGTTCTAGGCAAGGTACGTACTACCTGAACTTCTCTTGTTGGTAGCCATTGAGAATGTTTCATTAGTTGGGTTGGTATTACCATAACCGTTCCAATCTCTCATATTTTCATTCCCTCATCCCTGTTTGAGATATGTGTTGCTGTCTACTGGTGTGATGGCAACCTTGTTTTGGAATTATTTGAAAACTAATTACAATAGGAGTTGTTTCCCCTTAAGTGACTTCTTCAATGCTAAATAACATACAAACGTCATAAACTGTAAGTGATTGTCTTTCCTTTACCTACTATTGTAACAAAATGATGGTTATACTTCTCAACTTAACATTACATAGGAAAAAAAAGAGTTTAAACGAATAACAATGCAATATTAGCCGAAGCGTGAGAAGAGTTTGTTTCAGGAAGTGAATTATGAACATTTGATAAGGTTTATTTTCCAAAACTTTTTCACAATACCAATGTACCTACGACTTTGTCAATATACACAACTTCTGTCAGCGTCAGGTTTGAATTCACATCAGTTATACAAAGTCGATTTGATTAAATTGTAATGGACATTTTTTTGTATATATTTTTTCTTTGTGCATCATACGGATGCTGGGCTTTGAGAGGAGGTGATTGGTCAAGGGTAGAAACAAATTCTTGCTGCTATTTTTAGCACGCTATATAAGTACAGGTACACTGGACTCTTACGTCAGAAGCTGCTGATGAGATGGACGAACAAGGTCTGTAATTGCAATATGATTATCACGTTTGCTAATTACTAGCTTCGCTGGAAGCTCTCGATTTCTTTTCCCACCACCCCCTTTCAATCCACCTATGTTGTTTTGCTCTTGTTTTTACCTTCTGTGTATGATGATCAATGGCATTAATACATATTTGTTAGTATTGGAAATGTACAATATATTCTTTGATAGCGTTTTTCATAACCAAATCTAAACCTTGACTCGTTGGACAATTTTGATTTGACTGATTATCTAAAAAGTTTTAGATATATACCATATTTTGAAAGTTGTGTACTAAAAGTATGTACATTTATATACTTGCGTCGTTTAATAAAACGGTCATGTTCAATCAAAATTTGGTGTTTGTTGTTTACTTTTAGTTGTACAAGTCTAACAAGCTTGCCATGGTAAAATAATGGAATCATTTATAAATAACTTAATTGTAAACATTCATATTTTCACAATTAAGATGATCTTTGTTTTCCAAACGTACATCTGATTTTCAAATGGCGTTGTTTTGAGGTGGTTGTTGCAGTGATAAGTATTGCGGGGACAACTAATATGATATTCATGGTTCAGAACTGTCACCTTGTTAAGTTATTGTTTTAGTTAGAGCTGATATGAATGGCGTGTGTAAACCACCTCGTTTTCTTGTTAAGTGATGGTAACGATCGAAGAGAGGGCAATGCTGATGTCTATAGCCTAGGTGGCTTGGTAAAAAAGGATGTTATAATCATGCCTTCCGTAGAGGTCTTTGTTTCTGTTCCCGACTTTCCATGTAGACCATGGGTTAGTAGTTTTTTTCAGCTGACACTAGCATTGTTATGTGACCCTCAACGAAGTGGCCTCATTAAATGTTTCTTTTTTTCGTACATGCGTCCATCCGTAGATCTAGTCGGTGTACCTTATATCTTGTATTTATGTGCTTTTAGGAGTAGGATATGACATTTATATGCTTTTAGGAGTAGGATATGACATTTATGTGAGCTTAGGAGAAGAATATGCCATTTATGTGCGCTTAGGAGTAGAATACGACATTTATGTGCGCTTAGGAGTAGGGTATGACGCACATTACTTTTCCAACAATGATTAAGATCAGATGCGGACGAAGTAATAGGTCACACGACTTTACATGCTAAAAGTTCTTGATGAGCACAACAAATGGGATGCTTTTAGAGTCCACGAACTTTGTTTGACCTTTAGATCTTGGTTTAGTTTTCATGTGTGAACGCAAGCCATCTTATGCTATAGAAGCATTGTTAGTACCAAGTTATACGTGTAATTCTTGTTAGACTACTTGAATTACACTTTACATATGGACGTCTTACATATGTACCCGTCATGGCGGCCAGGGAAATGCTAGTGTAGAGTGTATACAACTAACCATTGTGTACGGTGTATACTACACAGCTTAACATTCAGCTTAGCATTAGTTGACAGCATGTCTTTGCCGGTTCACGACAGAACATATATGATGTATTGATGTGTATCCAATGTGACGTCTGAAACGTCAACAGGATTTTTTCTCTATCAGGAAATCTTTTGGAAATGATCCGTTACTGTAAGGTATGCAGTTCTACCTTTGTGTATGATTGGTTAAGCTTGACAACCAACGGATATCTCCATTCAGATCAGTAAAACCCCGTTAAAGGAGAGCATGTGTATAATGCATTTTAATGTGGAGTTTATTTCAGTTTGAACACGTAGACACATAATAAAATGCAGATTAATACATACGTGTATTCCTGACACTTAGACGTGTTGAATATCACTCCTATAATATATCGAAATGCATTAAACAAATATATTCGGAAAATATTAATAATGTTTGTGGAAATTTATCAGCTATGGAATCTATTACAAGAAACCCTCAGTATATTGAATTATAGGTAGATTAATGCAATAAAAGCACAGCCACATGAGTATATTGTAAATACACTCACTTTGGGAGTCCCAGCATGTCGTCGTGCCTGTAAGAGGAATACCACCTGGTTGTATTTGCTTGCTGCCCTCCACCTATTTATACAGTATGGGACCGAACTTTAAATTGTAACATTTCTTTGGTACGATTTACCAAATGGCTAAGTACAAATTTTGACATACATTTTTTCAACGGTTAACAGTATATTCTATATTAAAGCATTGCATGATCAAAATAAAACACCAACATATGTTAGAAATACAGTTTCATGAAATCATAACAGCTAAGAAATAGATTTCTTTTATGATGTATTTGCATATTTTCACTTACAACTTATTACTAGTTTGCTATTGATCTCAATCGCCATCATTTGCATATCAGCTATGGTCTAGGATGGCTGTGTTTGAGTCACGGTGTCAGCCATTGAAGGGGTGAGGATTGTTGATAGTTTGTGTATGTATGTTATGGAAATATGGTATGTTACGTTGGCTTAATATAAATTTTGTCTTAGTACAAAAACAAAAAGAAGAAAATATATAAAGAAATATTATATTTATTATTACATTATTTTCTTCACCAATCTCGTCTTTTATATACGACGATATTCACCCGACTTAATTTATCCAAAACATTAATAAAATGCTGTGATCAGTTTCTATAAATATATTAAAACATACACAGTTATATTATTTTCAATATGATGCCATCCAGATTAGCCAGTCAAAGTCAATAGTAACATTTTTCAATATTATGTGACATATTCCGGTCTATGGAGTTTGGGTAATACATGTTCAACCCATCATTGAGAAATGAAGGTAAAGATGTGTATTATGATTCAAATGGATGAAGACATAATTTTCGTTTCTATTCTATAAACCAATTGGAATATTATTAATAGATAAAAACAACCAATTGGGATATGATTATTAGTAATAAATAAGTATACTGATCTCGATTAGGCCTACTGTTTTAATTTCAGATGATATATATTACCATGTTATTTAATAATTCATTCTATCAATTTATGTCTTTGACAGTGTCTGATGAAAATAGTCGATACCCTTTGGTGTTGTTCTCACTAAACAAACTATTTACTTTGGGATAACTCAACGATACCAGTCCAAAATGTGTAGCATAGTTTGTTTAATACATTTCACATATGAGGCTTTCTTTGCTTGGTATATCAGACGTTTATACTGCCATAAGTTTTAATGTTGTATTCGTTTATCATGGGTAGTTTGGTACATAGTAACATAAGTATAGTAATATTTTGGAACATATTTCCACATACGTTTATCCTGTAATCAGTAGATATTGGGACATGAATGTATATTAAGTATATATTTTTGTTGTATTTGACAACATCAGCTTTTAAGTAGATTATTCGTGTTCTAATTTTGATTGTTTTGATAACTAAAGCTTACATTTGTCAACATCAATAATATTGAAGAAGCTTACTTTTGTGAACATCAATATTATTGCAAATTAACAAATTGTGAAGCAAGGCTTCGAACAAATGTGAACATTATCGTAGAACATAAAATTAAGATATGACAAATATATTTCATTTAGCCCTAGAACCACGATGTGCATACAACTGTAAATATATATCGTTCACAGAGACGAATTTCCTTAATCCAATACCTAGAAGTAACATGTAACATGTGTCCAAAGTCTACACCACGTTAGACGCGGCGTATATCGACAGGTTCATCTGCTCTGAGATATTGGCAGGCAGAGTGTAAGCACGACTACAGCTGTCCAACTGTTGGTCCATATCAGGCACTTCCTTTAGGAACTGCTTTGGTTCCATAGGTGATTTTAGTTTGTCGAGTTTATGTAGCCACTCCCGGTATAGATCATATGATGATAGAGGCGGCGCCGAGGGCACGTGCCATCTCGTGCGAGTCACAGACATTCCATTCTGGTGAAGACCTCCCGACACTGGCATCAGATTTTTAGAACGGGATGTTGTGGCATAAGCGGATGTTGCCGATTTCACAGCGCGGACGGATTGTTTCGATCCCGGTGGTAACTTCCACTTTATACCAATGTTTTCGATTTTATTTCGCTTGTTTTGTCGATAATGTATTCCACAACCACTGCCTGCACTTTTGGTGGTACTGGGTGTAGAGGCATCACCGCGGCTGTCATTGTCATTGGACACTGCGTCCTCGTGATTACCCCGACCCCTTTCAAATTCTCGTTCTACCCCACTCCACGTCACACGAAGTCCTTTTCTCTTCTTGTCATTTCGATTCTTATTTGACGCCCTACTCTCGCTACCGTCCTCTAAAGAAAGGGTGAGAATTTCATATTCTGGCGTGTTCATATCTCTCTTTAGGATTCCACCAGAGGCAGACGATCTCTGGCTGTTTCGTCTGCTAGAGTATTTGTTTTGAGGTTGAAATATCCCTTGATATTTGAATACTTTCACATTGGTCGGATCATGCGTGTCGACCGAAAATGACGGAAACGCTGCCGCATGTGACGCTGATGTTTCTGACCGGTGTGACGGATGGACCTCAACTGTTCCGCCATCCGGAGGCTGGGACGCCGCATGTGCCTGTGAAAAATATTTGATTTGAGGAAACACAGACGACGTAGGATCAGGCTGTTTCATAGAAGGGTTTCTTATTTGAGATCGAATCTTTTCCTGGTTTTTTCTTTGGTATTCACTTTGTTTCCGCATTTTTTCATGTCTGCGAATCAAAAGATTGCTCTCATTGTCAAGCCTATTTGTTTGCACCTGCATTTCGCTATCGTATTTCTTGTTCAGATTTTCTAAGTGAACATAATCTTTCAAACTTTCCCGACGGAGTTTGTGCATCAAATGTGTCTTTGTTGTAAACTCGCCAGGAATGTTTTGCTTGAGTTTGGCCGTCAAACTGTTGGCCAGAAGGTTCTTGTCGAATCGTCCACCCGTCTTGTCCATCAGGTAAACATCCTTATAGACAATCTCTTTTATGCACTTATGTTTAGAGTCGGTATAACTGGCCTCGGATTTCTTCCTGTCGTTATGGTTAATTTTTGTTTCTGGTTTATGAGCATTTTCCTTGTTGTCTGAAGCAGGCGGTTTCTTCATTGTCACTATGGGAGGATTGTCCTATCCCACATACAGCAATTTCAGTCTGTAATGCCTGTAACGATAATTTGATAAATTGATAATTAGCGGAAAACAAAGAAACGAACATCAGTTCTATTGTTTCCCACACAAGCTAATAGCTGCATCAGCAGTTTCGAACAAACATAAATTCATTGAGCCAATCAATATCAAACCATTTTGATTTGAAACTGTTACACATCCCCACTGGAAAAGAGTTTTAACACATTCACCCCTGAAAGTTCTTAATGAACTATTCCAACCTTTGAATTGGAAAAAAATCAAATATGTCTTCATGTGTGAATGAGTAAACTAAATAAAGTTCGCCATGGTCTGTAGCTTTTGATTTCTATACAGGCGTTTCCAAACGTCTGACCTACCTGCTCATGATTGTCGATGGGATATTCTGTGAAACACTATCGAATAGCTGTCAATGTAGGAGACGGCAGGGTCATTTGTTACCGGAAATGAGTAGGGTATTAGCTATACGGCTGTATTGCAGACTACTTCATTCCATAACAAGTAATCGATTGTGTTTGATAGAAGAGTACCGAGAGCAAGAACAATTCTATCGGACCAGACAGGTTATCAACTAGTATTATAAATAGTTTTATTGTCAATGTAATTTTCCTGCTCCATATGAACTATGTCTATGCTTTCCGTTTTGATGATATTTCAGAGGAATTATTGGAGTATTTTTCCACTTAAGGATCGATGATATATACTAGATAAAGGTTAGAAAAAGTGAATGCTACCTTTCGGTCTAAGTAATTCATTTTTGTCGATATACGACTTGCATTGAGAACATGTATGTTGTGAATGTAATCCTGGGGGATCAGACCTCCTCCAGTGGATTTGGTAATATGTGTCTACTTATCTCTTGTTTGTATAGAGACGTATTCGATATAGCAGTGGCATCAACATAGAGGGGTGGATAGTATACTGACCTGGTGTTTGTTTATTGATATATACATCAGTTCAGTTTTAGTATCGTCTAAAAATATTTCCCCAAATTTGAAAATACATAAATAATATATAAAATCAGTTTTAGAATACTAGTACACAAACAGTGCTATTTACCCAAATTGAGATATTGTATATGTTATGATGAATTGATTAATTAATTTTTACTTGTATATATTTATAATCGAAGTGAATAATTCCGTCTTTGTATTTTTTTCAAATAAAGAGCGACTCTTAACAAACATGTTTGTGTATTATACCGTCGAGGTGTGACAAAAGCTATACCACGCCTAAACGTAAATAATACGTGTTTTATTCAGGATATATACATACAATGTGTATGCCAGGTGTTTAACGCTATAAACACATAATTTTATTCACTTACTGATACGTTTAACGTGTGTTACATAAAGATAATAGAAAAGTAATATGTTCTTGTTTTCCCCCTTTATTCTTCTGATCCAAAGAGATGTATCTCCACTGCACAATGCATAGTTTTAAGCGATTGAATATGAAGCAAAGCATGCATCATTAAGTATTGTTGATAATGTATTACTGCACCATACCGATTGTTCATGTCTACCCATGCGTTGTTTCATAATTTACATCTAATCCATCCGTTCATCAGTACCCTGTTAAATTGTCTATGAGATGGTATGCTAACTTGAATATCCAACAAAAGCAAATTCAATTTCGCTATTTGCGTTCACATCATATTTACCAGTAATGAAAATAGTATCTAAAACTATTTACCGAATTTGAAAATACATGAATTGGAATAGTTAAACGAGTAAGATGAGCGCATGTTAAAAAACGAAAAATGTACAAAGTTTTTTATAAATATTCATTAACGTGAGCGATGGTGAGATATAAAGTTCATGTCCACTTATAAAGATATAGCGCTTGGCTACCACTCACTGGTAATGGAACGAAAGTAGATAACTCATGTTAATGTGTACACGCTCTCGTCAAATAATACATACATACAGACATTCGCCAAAAAGTATGCATGTATACACACCCACCATATAGGATCACAAATGATATAATGCATATAAACACACACTAGACAAATTAACAGCTTTTAAATAGACACACTCCTGATATAATATAAAGCCTGTATTTTTACTTTTGTCTTTTCACAACACCTACCGATTAATGAAAGTTCCATCGATATTGTCGTTATATCAGCCTCAATTGTTCTCAGTCTTTTTTGAAATCAATACATATCTAAGTGAGATCATATTGTAATTATCTAAAGCGAAATACTTATCAAATAATCGTAAATATAGCAATCATGCGGTCTACTGCTTTTCAGGTACAACAGAAATCTACATACGATATTTACCTGTTGGAGCTCAGTCCTTTATTGGTCACCGATACCCTTCCTATTACAGTTTTACATAACACTCACTACAAGCGTGTATCAGACCTAGTTTTATAGATGTTTTTCCAGCAGGGGTCTCCAGGGCTAATTTCACACCCTGCCGTTCGTGATTTGAAATCGATAGCGGGGATAAAGAGATTTATTTGACTTCTACCCAATAAAGCTCTCTCGTCAGGGTCATCTCAGGATTTATTACCCTCGGGTATCAAGTGAAACGATTACCCTTATCAGTCAAGGCATGTCTGTTGAAGAATTATATTAAGTTTTCAACTGTTAGATAACGGACTGTCAGAGGGTGTTTAGAGTGCGGGCATTTCCTTATTGTTTTTCTCTATAGAACTCTAATCTGATTTATTTACAAACATGCATCTTCCTTATTTGATGTGAATCTTAATCTTAATAAGAACACAAAGGCAAGGGAAATAAAAGATGACGTTGCAAATAGTTTCTTTATGAAAACGCTTGGATGAATCAAATTGTTTCATTAAAACGCTTAGGTGAATCAAATAAAAATCCTTATCGAATGCTTTACAGTATCCCACTTATATCAAACACTTCTAGACAATGTTTACAAAAGCCCACTCTCGGTAACGTTTTGGTGTAATGGTTTTATTGTAAACCAGAGCAACCAATCATAGAACATTCATTGACATAAATATCTCCATTGTTCCGGGTTAGATGTTATAAAAACGTATCTATATTGTTTACCTGTAAACATGAGTGGTTTAATGAGGAAGTACGGGCTATGCATTACACGATGATATGATTGGAGGAAATATTTGATCGAAATATTTAATATCGACATATTTTTTATCAACGAATAATAATAAGAATATATGGCAATATTAATATGAAATTGAACATTGAATTAGTGCACATTGATACATCTCAATAAGTGTTGCGCCTCTTAATAAAAACAAGTCTGATCGATAGTTAAGGTACCTAAATAATAATTTCATCATAATTCTGAAAAAAAACCTAAAATGTTTTTCATGGTTAGTCTGAATATTGTTTTTTCAAAGTGAATGAATAGGAATTAATATATAACATTGTATGAAGCAATACAGATTATAATGTGTTCAGGTTGTGTTTATTTAACTTTATCCTAAGTAAGTAATCTGGAATCCATAATTTGTCACTTACTTCTGGGCTTAATTTTTATGATAGGATTATAACTGATTTCAATGTTGATAAATTCAAAGTTAATGAAGCATGCACTGACAGCCATGATATATCTGCTAGACTTGACCACAAATAGACACGTGTTGATTGTTGTACTGTGGCAGGTTTAATCATGTGATGTATAATTATTGTCTGAGTATTGATAAAGTAACGAAATTGCGGGTTCTTCAGCACTGGTAGGGTATATTGTTCAAGAAAATATCGATATTTGAATGAAAGAAGTTGACAATGGCTTAAATCAGTGTCCTATTTTATTGTATTAGAGTATGGAGAAGCGTTGGTTACTGTATCTGCGTTCTGATAAAAAAAAAAGTTAACAAGGCCAGCAAACTCAACGAGCAATCTTCTAGAAGTCTGTACTTGATTTCTGTTCTCACGTTCCTGGTTTCCATCAGATAAAAATGTCTATGTATGTGTGTGAATCTAAGTATCTTCGTTTGTATTACAATTCATTTGTTCTATTTTTTATTTATATAGCAAATTTGTATACCAATTCCACGATGCTATTCTAATCGAGTTACTAGTGTATACAAATGTATGGCCGTTCTGAATGTGCTTGTTGTGTACATGTTTACACAAAGAAATCACAATACTCGGTCTAAAAGACAGAATTGATTTAAGCATGTTTAATTAATTGTTTGCGTTTAAATCGATTGGAACACATTGCTCTCCCGACAGTATGTCGACTCTAAATGTGATGGTATATATGGGAGGATATACTATGTGAAATGTTAAGTAACGAGAGAGAGCAATAACATGTACATGTATATATTGATGTATGGACGAAATAAAAATTGGTGGCGTTATTTATATCGTCGTGTTTGTCATGTCAAAAAGACATGGTACTTAGGTAGTGTTATATATTGTTGTATTCAAATATAACATTTATTAATAATTTTGCATATAAAATAGTATTACTTTCATTAATACTCCTATTCTGATGTGTTCTTGATTGGAGTTGAGAGGACTAAGTTGATATAAATGAGGTTAATTAAAACCCATCAGAAATGGAGTTGAGTTGGAGTAAAGGATGAGATGGAAGGAATCAAATATTCATTATTATTTAATACATCATGCCATTGTGTTAAAATGTCCTCCGACATGTCAGCTATTTTCCCTTTATGTTTTGAAACAGTAATATAACAACCATATCCAAATAGACCAAATATGTGTATATGTGAACCTGTCTGTAAGTCCATAAATTACATAGATCCTATTAGACTTAACTACTTGCAAAGTTACATGTAGCTTTCTTATAATACTCCCATATAGATACGGGTATATTAAGGTGGACAAATCGCATTATAAATTATTGTAGCATACTTGAGGATTTATAATGGGGTCTACATGTCGCACTGTACGTCTAGTCTAGATACAGACTACAAACCTACAATAATTCCATTACAATATACGTGTGATTACGATAGCGTTTCGGGTAGTGTTAAACAGTATAACAGAAAATGGTTCAAAACGTTACAGTTGAAAATATCACAGAGCTTAACAATAAGTCATTGTTGAACGTGACATAAGAATATTATTGAATGGTGTTGCTTCTTATCTTTATAAATTTGTATTGTTGAGCATGAAACACACATTGACTCAAATTAGATAGTGTTGTTTAACGTTTTGGGTAGGTTAATCGGTTTTTGCAAATTGATAATGCGTATGTTATTTAATTTTATGTACAATTGTAGTTGTGTATGGTCGTGTGTGGTCTTGGTAAAACTATGCACTCTTATCTAACTGAATAGAAGTACATTTTTAACTTCCATTATCTATAATATATTCAACGACAAGAGTCTGGTTTTTATCCGTGTAAACGTCTTTGTCTAGACACTTTTCATGTGTTATAAATTCAAAAAATTATCACGATTTCACAGATAATGTTCTAGCACTAAAATTAATCACAATTCGGTACTTCACTCTGTATGCAAGTAACTGCACTTTAGCAATACAATAAGTTTCCATTTCTGCTAAAAGCACACACTTTAAATACTTGAACCTTGTTTGTTTTGGTTTTGGTTTTCAACAACCTGATTTTTGTCGTGGATGCAGTGAGCAAACAGACTTAATCCTCCTCAAGTAGAAGGCCCTATTTATCATACTAAGCAGACAAAACCCAACTATACTTACTAATCCATTACATGTAAGATCAGTCACGTACTACACAGTGCCTCTACCTTATTATAGTTTCTCTGTGATATAGAATACCTGGGACAGAAAGCAAATTATACAGCTTGATGAACTCAGTTCGACCCAAAATAAATTAGTTTTATATTTCTAACAAATATTGAAGAATAAAAAGCGAACGTACGGATCATCTCTTTACTATTCCCCTTACTGTGGTAGTGTCATCATGTGTTTAAAGTCAGAACACGTAAATAGACGCTGCCTTCCTGCAATTCTGTTCAAAAAGACCAAATATTTATCAACTATTTGATTACATTTAAATGTGAAGAGAAATCAGAAAATACGTATACCGAAGCGCAAACCACACCATAATCCTAATTCAATATCAAAGATTTACCGGGGGATCTTTGATATAGTACAGGAGAATAAGACCAGGAGGGTGTCGAGAATGTGTGTGATATCTTGGACCAAGAAAATCATTTTGCTAACTTTAAGCTGGAATTCAATATTGATTCAGATTTTTTTTTTAATTTACCAAAGCATATGCCAACCAATTAAGCAAAGAAATAGAGAATTAAATCTTTATTAAAACACTAAAAACATAATTGAGATCTTTACTTAAACTATGACCAACACGGGCAATTTACTACTAAGCTGTATGATAAACGTGACGATTTCGATTTTCCGATCGTGAACTTTCCGTTTCTTGATAGTAACATCCCTACTTCTCCATCCTATGGTGTTTACATGTCGCAGTTGATTCGTTATTCTAAGGCTTGCTCTGTATATCGAGATTTTACGGATAGATGTCAACTGCTGACGAACAAACTTACGACACAGGGATTCGAGAAATGCAGGTTCATGAAGACTATAGGCAAGTTTTATGGTCGCGATCTTGATCTCATCGAGAAATATTCTGTATCTTTGTGTGATATGAAGATGGACGTTTTGGAGTTTGCTTGTTAGTATGTTTACTTGTTGTGATGACAATGATGACTCGGTTCTCATTTTGAGGATTGATGCTTACTTGGATGTGACCAAGATTTACATGGCGGATGTCGTCGATGAAGTAGAAGACGCTTACTCTTCCGGAACACCTGGTCTTATTCTCTTATGCTTTTACGAGAGTCTTCATGTAAATCTTTCCTTTGTTCCTATTTTGCCCCTTGTTTAATCGATTTTGAGTTAGGATTATAGTTTTGTTGACGCTTTGGTATTCTCTGATTTTTTTTGAGAGAGACCATTTATACCACACCACATCAGTGTGATTTTGAAAACTGATAAAGGCTGTAAAGACATGTATGTTACCTTAAACACTAAAAAGAAATGTAAGAATAAATCTGAAATAAAATGGAAATCAAAGGATTTTTTTTAGAAACATTGACTGGAAACTAGTATATAAGTTTCCTTTTAGATGTACATCAGATACATCAATACAGTGGTTCCAATACCGGTTACAAAATCCCATCCTCCCACTCAAAAATTACTTGAAAACTATTGGTGTCTTGAACCATAACGTCTGTAATTAATTAATGCAAAAATTGAAACCATAGAACATACTTTCTGGGAATGGTTGAAAAATATCATTATCGTACATAGAAAAGGGTGCCCTATTCATGTTGACATTATCATAATGCCTAATAGTGATAGACAATATCGCTAGGTACATGTGTACCTAACTCAATTTGCTTGTCCTGAACTCAATTGGAGACAAGAGTACGGGTACAAGTGACCCTTTAGCATACCAAGATATTGATTCCATTTAACGGATTATATATTTATTGATATACTTGTAGCTTAGGTTCGTCCTTCATAGATTATAGAGTCTTCGTGATAAATCATTATTTGTCCTCTGTGTGAGAGAGGTCAATAAGGACAGAAAAAGGGTAAGATGGGGTTAAAAAGAAAGATATGTGTTGGAGTGACGTGGTGGCATAAATAGAAAGACGGTAATACGTATAGAGAAAGGTCAGATAGGTCAGCCATTTTTGTGTAACGGAAAGGCATAGATAGAAGGACAGAAAGGCGGATAGAGAAAGGGTGAGATATATAGGGGTTAAAAAGGAGGACATTTTTGTGTAACGGAAAGGCATAGATAGAACGACAGTAATGCGGAAAGAGAAAGTGTTAGATAGGGGTTGAAAATAAGGAATGACATCTATTGAGGTGATGGTAATGCGGACAGGGCAGAGGATGTCGGAGGAAATGGTTGACACCCTCTTGGAGATGGTAGACAATAAATGGGCTTATGGTGATGAACGTAAGGTCCATATATGTTATTTTATCTATATAATTTAGCATAAGTTTAATTAAGAAGAAAGCTTTATTTCTGAACTTGAAATAAAGGCTACAAAATCGACAGCTTACTACGAAGAAATACGATAAAGATTACCTTTAATTTTCCGATTGGGAACTTTCCCTTTCTTGATAGTAACATCCCTGCTTCTCCAACCTATGATGTTTACATGTCGCAGTTGATTTGTTTTTCTAGGGATTGTTCTAAATATCGAGATTTTCGTGATAGATGCGGACTGCCGACAAACACACTTACAACACAGTGATTCGAGAGATGCAGGTTGATGAGAACTATTGGCAAGTTTTATGGTCGTCACCTAGGTCTCATTGAGAAATGGTATCCTCGTGTAATATGAAAATGAACGCTTTTGGATACGCTTATTAGTGTGCTTACTTGTTGTGATTGCGAATGATGATTCGGCTCTCACATTGAGGACGTGTACTTGAGACTTTTACTCTTCCGGAACAACTGGTCTTATTTTCTTGTACTCTTACAAGGGCCTCTATGCAAATCTTTCCTTTGAGCATATTTTACCCCCGGTAAAATCTAGTTCCGATTATGGTTTTGTTGACGCTTCGGTATTCTCTGATTGATTTCTTTACGCAAAGAAAGGATATCATATATTTGGGTTGCAGATTTTATTAAGTTTAGAGAATATATGGATAAAGAAAAGTCAGCAGTGTAATCCAGAGGGAGCACAACATGTGTTGATCAAAGGTAGGGTCGTTAGAATTGAGGTAGAGCATGCTCTGAAAGGGTTGGGACATGAATTAATTATCATAGCAATACGACCCGCTGATATTAAAAAACATTCTTGTGAATTTGTTTATCAATTTCTATAGAGTGAGTGGACATTATTGAGAGCATTGCTCCGTTGTTCAATTTTTGCTATCACAAGACTATTAAAGAGAACATCACACTTTTCTTCTATGAATGTCATTGGATTCTGAAGTCCCCAATTATCAACAAAACGCATTATTATGCATTGACGTCATCATAATATTTACTCGTTCTGAAATCAAACACTTAAGGTCAAAGATCAAGTGATTTTCAGAACAAATTGTCTACAATAAATCCTAAGTTGAATAAATTGTCGACAGGTGGGGATTACAAGTGAACAGACTTTCGAATGATATCATTTGATCAATAAATATTGGAAATCTGCTATCGATCATTTGGATTGGGGTTGCATGAACCAACCCTGGGGGTCAAGGTCTGGCTAGTACTGTATATATGTGTAAAATGGTTGCAGGCTTACTGGTGAACAAATCCTAAACCTCATTCACAGCACACGTATGTATGATTGCAGAGGGGGATCAGAAAACAACAAAGCGTCACGAAAACCATTACCCGAACCCACAATGGCAAAATCTATCGACAAAATATAAATAAAGGAAATATTTACACAGACCATTGCTCGGTACATGTTTATGAGAATCAGATCATGTGTTCAGGAAGAATGTGCGTCTTCTGAATACATTTCCTCTCAACCTCTAAGGACTTGACTCCTACTGTCCAGATCGATTACACTAAAAGCAAAATACGGACAAAACATTTACACGGAGACCCTTGAACAAGTACAAGATATTAGTAAGACCAGGTGTTTCGGAAGAGCTAGCGTTCAAATTAAAAAATGTCCACCTTCATGCCAGAGAAAGATCAAGAAAATCTCTCAATGAGACCAACATGTTTAACATAAAACTTGCTTATAGTCTTCATCATCGAGTAAAAGATGAATATTGTAATCAACCATAAAGAGCTAAAATCGGGAGCTTTGTCTCTAATAGTTGATATTACCTCAATAAAACTGTGTTTCTCTTGGAAATGTATTATCCTTGCACCAATTCGAAGAAACAATTACCATGAAACTATGAAGCCACAATGTAAGATTACGTGGTAAAACAATGACGTCACAACAAGATGATTTACTGGTACCACTGCAATTTGGAGGTTTATTGGCAGGTTTTGCTGTTTTGGGGCAAAGACATGGGAATTTTGAGCATTTACGTAAGCATCCACTATTTTTAGTGTTATTGATATGTAATTAAATTGAAACTTGGCAAAGTTACTGACATCATCTTGCTGTATGTGTTTTGTCATACTTCTTTTTCCGTTGGGACTTAAACATTATCGACAAAGCGGGAAAGGCGAGACTTATAATTACGCGTAATTCTTGTACTCAACAGAGGGATACCATTGGTGGTAATTGATTCCTAGCAAATTTATCCTTTTGATTCGGGAGTGGGGAGACACAATTAAACCGTGTTTGTACGAAAATACAATATCTCAAATATATCAAAATCATATTGTAAAGAATACTGAACAAAAATTGCAGGTACCTGACCTATGAATGCCATGTCTGTTAAGTATTATCATCCGGTATCTAACCTGCGTAACATCATGGGAACGTCTTCAGCATAGCAAATCAAACCATTATCATTCTTTTGGCGATACAGATTTTATAGGAGATTATATTTGTTAACACTGAATGCTATTATTAGTGGTGTGTATGTATTGCCGAGACACTATTGCATGGCTGGCTTTGTCAACACCTGGACTGATCTGTTAGCCTGCCAGACGGGTATCAACACATCTGGTCGCCTATGATACGTCACCTCTGCCCTACGTTTCCTACAACTGTCTAGCTGTTCACTCCCTGATCATTCAGGGTATTGGCACCCACAACCATATTGTCATACGTGTATCGTGTGTTACAGGTTAGAATAGTTCACATGGTACTTGGTCTGTTTTCTATGATACAGCCTTCTGTATAGCTATCTAGGCCCGTGTATCACACCGTATTCCCACATAACCGTATTTGCACACACTAAATTATCATTCGAAAAATAATCTCATTTGGATTTCTGTATGCAATTTCGCTCAGAAATATGAATCCTGTTTTCAGAAATAGTATAATGCTGTCTTTATTAACGTGCGTGTCCACAAACTTATTGAATCATATCATCATGTTTACATGAATCAAATAGAGATTTTGAGGTTTGAACAAACTGCACATATATCATTTGTCTGTTTGCATGTTGATCCCTTAGAGACCTCTAGGTGATATTTATGCTACACACACCAGGAAGTGATTTCAATCAGGTCTTTTAAAACATGCAGACGTGGTTATTGGATTTAAACAGCTTTAGATATATCTAAAAATGCCATGTACATATACCTTCATCATCCATCAAGGAAAAGCCAGCGACTTTGATAAGAATTCTATAGGACAAACAGGATTTAAAATATATTTATGAGTGGATATATCTCCGATAAATCACACACGGCAATACCAAATTATCATCTATTTACAATATACCTATTTTATCGGCCAAAGAAAGGATCGCCTTTTGATAGATTCTGATCATTAGTGTCGATTTAATCGTCCTACCGGTTAGGTTTTGTTCGTGAGACGAAATATTTTTGTTATTGCATGATGTATTTGATGGTAAATAATCCAATGTTTTGTGTACAAGCAAAATTACTGTCATATTTTCCTTTCAATTATAATTATAATTATAATTTGCCCTTGTGTATTGATGATATGGTATATTTTTATCTTGTGTATCGTCGTAATTATTTATTTCCCCTTGATTGTTGACGTTATGATACCCTGGTGTGTTAAGGCTATGTTAAATTTCGCCCTTGTGCGTTGACGTTGAGATTTTGCCCTGGTATACGTGGTAAACATTTGGGCTGTGCTAGTTGATGCCGTGGTATACATTTGGACTGTGCTAGTTGATGCCGTGGTATACATTTGGGCTGTGCTAGTTGATGCCGTGATATACATTTCATCTGTAAGTCCTGTGTGATGTCTTACTATTTGTCGTAGTATTTCCGTGTTGTCACTTTGGTACTTTTGCTCTTATATAAATTAGGATACAGCCAATAACACTGAATAAATAAATATAATATACTAGCTGACAGGCTTAGAACGAAATTCCAAGTTGACAACAGATAGCAAATGACGTTTTCATTATACAAGATATTATTATAACAGAATCTCTAACATATTGAATACAAATCGTTTGTTAGGTTATCATCTGCTAGAAAACGTTCATCGGCGATCTACGATACCAGGAATGAATGAATTCGTGCGAAGAACTATTGCATCACCTTACGCTTTTAGAAGAGTGAAAGCAATGCGACATCGTTCAGCATCACAAGGTTTGGTTTTATTATATTTACTTCCTATTAACAGTCATGGTCATTTAAGGACAGCCCCGCACCCCCCGTGTGTGCTATATGGATGCGGGTGTTGAGTGTCGGTGTATTTGTGATACCGTGGTATGTTCGTGTAAGCCTTCTTGCAATAGTCCTGATCATTTGCCTATTAAAAGTGCTATCACACTGAAGTATACTACACAGAAGGCCCCCGAGCAGAACACCCCACCCGGTCATATCATACTGACAAGGGCGAAATCATCGTTCCACTCCAATGATTCTGAGCATCAAACAGGGAGTAGTTAGCTACCATTTTTTCAGACTCTGGTATGTCTCCACCAGGGGACAGAAACCAAGCCTTCCTCACAGGGGCGAGCGTTCAACTAAAGGCCAAAAGTGAGATAGTATCAATGGTGACAAAAGGAAGAAGAAACTTGTTGGGAAGGAAGAGAACAGATAAGACCTCAAATGAAGTCGCCTCTTAAGATCATTGCAATGGAGGCAGCATTTATGATTTAAGACCTACTTGCGGGCAAAGCATCACATAGACTCCTGCCAATAATGAAAGAGAGAAGGACCTGAGAATATTCACTCAGCCTAGATAAATCAAGAAGCATGCTAGATATGAGGAAATACTCGTTCGCTCAAAAAAGTATTGCTAGCTGAAACTCTATTCCAGGAATCTACTGCTCAAGCGCCTAGCTTAGTTTCGAAAACCGTTTGGACGAATTTTGGAGTAACGTCACGACATAAGCACTGTTATATTATCTATATTTTCTATGATCTGATTATATAGGGAATTATGCCTGCGTTCAGAATTAACTAAGTTAAGTTAATGATTTGAATCAAGTCTCATTTAGTTCTTAAGAAAGCATTATTTACATTCGTAGGTAATGTTTGTTATTAATCAAGTCTGATCGGCGTATTCCTTACCACCTGATACAATACGTTTGATAGAGCTTTGCATTTGTATATTATACTTTAAGGTAAATATCATGTTTTGATTCCTATCCAGTGGGGCAGCAGTATTATTTTAGATAAGTATTGTTATTTCGTTTGTATATATCATACATTATATAAAGAATGATGATAAATTTTCTATACTTACTAATATTTTCATGTTATTTATAACCGAAAACATTTAATGCGCAAGCATATATACTTTTAATCTGTAACTTTGAAATAATTTAGCCAAAATTTAAATGCAGCACTAACTTGAATTCGTCATCAGCATGGCGGCATGTTAAAATTTAACCACGTCCACATGTGATACATTAATTATATTCTCAAATTATCTGACATTATTGTACATCTTCAGTATAATATATATAAACATCTTATCACTAGACAATATTATAACGGAATACATACCATTTTGATGGAGAAGTAGATATATATGACCATGGGTGTCCTCCCTAACGTACTACAGAGGTACGGAACACTCAAGAATATCGTATGCCTGTAAGCACTAAGTGTGGATGTGTAGGTAGTGACTTAGTCTTTTGACTATGTCACTGCGGTACATATGTATACATTATACACGTACTAAGGTCTAGGGGTAAATAGACTCCATGATATAAATGAGGTATCGTCAATTTCAATGCCAATTAATATTCAAAAGGTCGTAGATGGGGCCAGCGAGGGGATTATATTACAATGTGTGATAGGTGTGTTAATTAATTGACATTAAATTTGGTACACCTATAAACTGAGACACATATCCTGTATAACATTAATCACGTATCAATCCCTTAAACAGTGTTGAAATTAATCCATATTAAGTTGTAGTAGTGTAAACAGTCGGCAAGATGGGTTGGGAGACCGTCTTTTATTTAAAAAATAATGTTTTTATTAAAATCAGATGATAAAACATTGAAAATAAACATAGAAGAAAAGTTGATACTTCGTAGACATGTAAAATGTGCAATTTACTATTTTTTTTAAATATTCTTTCACTTAAGACTTCTTAACGTGAGCCGACCACGGTACATACTTTGTTTAACTATGCATGTGAGCTCATCCATTCACTTTATATGTGTCTTGGATGTCACATAGAAACTCTAGGCTAGATTAGTTATTCAAAGTAAGCTATTTAAACACGAAGGATTTTAATTTTAAATAATTTAACTTTGTTTAATACGTTTAGAAATGGATAACGTTTAAAGAGTCTTATTCACATTTCGAATAGTCATTTAGGAATATCGTGTTATCTTCTAATCACAGTAATTTAAAACGATAACAAGTTCAAGTCCGTCGACCATTCGTTAACAGAAGGTACCTGGGGGTACAGTAGTACAAAGGAAAAAACGCTCTTAGTTTATTTATAGGATATACATACTCATATTTTTCTAGTGCAACGATGATTGCTTTAGTATTGAGCATGCAACGTCAATTTGACTAGATATATAACAGATACCGTATCAAACAGTGCATCCTCGATATCCAGGGGTTACGATCACCTATGTTATCCACACAGAAGATGAGTGTGCGGATCGTAACCCTTGGCTAGCGAAGATGCAAGCAGTGGTGTGTTTCAGGAAACGCTTATCCTTCCGAAACACCTTGGAGGGAAACTACCCTTTGACTTTTGTGTCTGCTTCATTCTTTTTACCTTTTTTATCAACTGTATATATCATTTGGACTCATGTATCCCGATGGAGTTTTAAGAAAAAGACAATCCTCTTTAAGGGTCATCACAAAATAAGATTTTCAGACCAATTTAACAGACTACACTCCCAAAATAAGACTTGCTTTCTCAAAAAAAAATCGTCTTTAATCTGTTTATTTGAAAGGTGAGTAGTGGACCTTTTGGATATTGTATTCTTACACACATAAGATCTCATTGTTGCCTACTCTACCATTCGGTAAGGCTGTTTTGACGAAATGCTTTACATAGATTATAATTTGGAATGAGTAGTTATCTTCCATGGACAAATGGTTAGCTGGGAGTAATTATTACCTAAGATATTCAATAATAAAAAGCAATCTTTGGCGTCCAGTAAAATGGTGTCTAGAGTCTCTCGACACATGTACAGCAGGTAAGGTTTGATAGACGTGTTTGTTATCAGCTCCAGATAACCGTCTACACACGGACAGCAAGTGATAACGTCGTCACGGCTCACTGACTCTCCAAACTTTAAAGAGACGATATGTATTATGCTAATATTTTTGCGGTAAAAATCTTTTGCAACGATAGAGTAAATACAAAAAGCCAACGGGGTATTTATCAGATAAATATTTACTTTAATCTGCCCTGAATATACCAAAAGGAATTCTTTGTTGACGTGGTGTGTCCCGTACACTGGGGCCGAACAACGGAGACAATACCACAGTGCTACAGATTTGTTAAACCAAATGATATGTACCATATCACAACTTATTAGGAAAGAGGCCGATACGAATCACAATCTATCGCTATGTGTACTTAGGTATTATTATGTGTTTTCTAATTCATTTTAATCAAATATTGATGTACGGACTTACTCAGACGTGTAATTACTCTGCCCAGATGTAATGTGAGGTCGTGGTGAAGCTTATTAGACTATATCACACGAATGTGATCGGCCATTCACTCTTTTACAAAGCGTTGGAACAATTCCACTCTCGCATTTGAGCGGTTTCGATTATTAATTCTATAAGATCAGTCGACATATTTTTGTACACCAATCTTTAAAAAGATCAAAAGAATAGTTGATTGTACCTTAGATATTGGCGGTCTGTATACTACTCTATATTCAAAACGTCTATATTATATAGCTTTTTTCATGTGTGTAAATATGATTTTAAACGAGAAAAAATATATTTCTACTCGCCTAAAGCTGAGGTTTATAAGCTATTAAGGAGATAAAGGACCGTAACTAGACCGGCTTAATTTCAGGTTAGAGTGTCATAAACATTGAAGGAAATTAGGTTCCTTAAGATGTCCCCTCCCCTTGACTTCTGTAATACTGTCCTACGCAGATTTTGAAGTTAAGGCATAAGGCAGAAGTTATAGGGAAAGTTCGCGAAACAAGGGTCAGTACTTCTCTAGATCTGTTAGTAACACTTTTCTATCTCGAAAACAGAAAAAGTACCCGATTTAAAGCATCTTAAAACGAAACATATTCGGCCACAACGACCATTAGTCCTGTAACACAACATAATGATATCTGATTTTGTATTGTTTGGTCAACTGTCGTATATACCACTATCCCTGCACAAATCACACTTTCTTACATGATTTCAGGTCAGTTCTTCATAATCTGGAATTATGGTCCAAGTTCACAGTAACGAGGTCATGAATTAGCCATATTGAGTCAGGTTACCAAAGACGGTTGTCTTACCTTGTTGATGTGTAAGTGAACATGCCCTCTCTCCATTTCCCGTCCATCATTCTTCCTTTGTATATTTACATGTTCTCACGCCTATACAGTTTTATATAATATACTACAGGTATATACGTCTGGTAAGTCGGTTTATATTGCTACCTTACATGACACATTGAAGCTTAAACCGCTGATCTCCCTGCCCATTGCTCCATTAGAACAACAATGGCGTTTTCAATCTCAATGGAAGTCTATAATCGTATTTAATATGTTATTAACTACGGTAGGCATACATTCAATGTTAAATGAAAACTACTATTCAGGTAAAATAATGAGCTTTCCATGTGCGTGTGTGGGCTGTGTCTAGTAAACTTACCTCGCTCAATGTTCAGTAATTAATTTAAATGGAAGATCTGCATATTTTGTCTAGAGTGTTTTGATAAACGAATCCTAATAAATGTCAATGTGATCAGTTCACGCTAGGCTATATGTATTGATAATGTGGGGGTTTTCGTTTATAATTTATTTTCCCTCGACTGACAATATTTATACATTGGTGCAATCACTGCAAATTACAGTCATTTCGCGAGTGAAACATGTTTGTTTTTATTCCAAAGAAATGTCGGCTTTAAAATCAACTATCCATACAAAGAGACTTTGGAGCTACATAAATAATTCTGATCCCTCACATATATTTCCGTTGTGGGAACTTTTGGATGAAGGAAAGTGGCTATGATATTGAGATACTATAAGTTGTTTTCGACCTTTAATTGCTAGTGTCATAGTTTGGTTACGTAACTGGATTAACTTATGACGTCATTAAGTGTGGCGACAAAACAATTGTTGAAATAAGATTTTTTTTAAATCGGAGAATACCGAACCGTCAACTCAAAATCGATTACACTAGGGGCAAAATATGAACAAATGAACGATTTACATGGAGACCCTTGTAAAAGTACAAGAGAATAAGACAATCACTAGAGCGCACACTAATGAACATACTCAAAAACGTCCATCTTCATATCACACAAGGATACAAAATATTTGCAATTAGACAAAGATAGCCTCCATAAAACTTGCTCATAGTTCTCATCAACCTTCATCTCTCGAATTTCTGTGTAGTAACTTTGTTTGTCAGCAGTCCGCATCTATCACGAAAAAATCTCGATATCTAGAGCAAGCCCTTGAACAAAGAATCAACAAAGAGCCAACCAAATAGGTTGGAGAAGCAAAAATGGTTAAGTTCACGATCGGAAAATTAAAATCATCATGTTTATCGTATAGCTTAGAAGTAAGTTGTCCATGTTGGTAATAGTTTAAATAGATATTGAGGTAAGCAGCTGATGTGGAAGAGTCTGTTGTATCATTTATTTCAAGTTCAGAAAGGAATATACATTTGTATGATCGGCGTGGTCAGCAAACGTCTTTTTGTTCATGAACATCACATCTGTCCTAACTGTTCCACCAATTCAGCAGTATGAAAACAAAAACATGTCAGTTGAGAGTGGGTACCAACAGTCTACTGGTAAACCTTTTCTTCAAACTAAAATAAAAAAAAATTGTCAACGAGGAATTCAATCATTCGTACTACATCTTCGGGATATTCATCATACCCTTTGTTGTGTTTTAGCAAGATAGTTCCCTTCCAATCCATGTATCGTCGTCCACCTTTTTGGAAAAGAAAGCTCTCATAACGAGAGATCGATGACGTTCCTTCAGTTTTGTATGAAGTATGGTTGAGTCCAGGTTTAAGAAAAAGAAATTGGTAGAAAAAAACAGTTTCTAGGAGGGTTGCTCAAGATAGATCAGAAGATCTGTCGAGTTTTACAAAACCACATCCCGTTAATTTCATTTCTCGAGTATACGTGTCACAATAAGACTGAAGCCCTGATTTAATGGTTCTTAGAATGGTAGCAAGAAGTTTTTATATAGGCTTGGTTGAACAACAAGCAAAGTCAGCGACTAAACGTTGCTTATAAGGATCCTTGTGTAGTTTCGGTATCCAATAAAGACGAGGTAGTTCAGCGTCTTGCTCATTAATCGGTATCTTGAAATATTGTAATACTGTAGCCTGATTAGATAGTTTTTTCATCTTTTCAAAAAATGTGTAAGTATGGTTTTCTTGGTTATCGAGATGTTTTGCAAGCAATAAATGTAACAGCTTTTGCAAACAATTATCAAGTTATTGGATGCTTTGTTTGCAGACACAACCACATACTTATTGAAATAACATACATTGACACATAACATACATTTTAGTTGAAAATGAAACTTACACAAGATTCTAAAGAAAATATTAATAATGTTTATATAAATAGAAGAATTTGAACTGATCACTCTGCTCTTGAACTTTTTCAGCTGCATACATGGAACAGTACAGAACGAATCACACACGTAAAAAGAAATCAAGATTTTTTCTCTGTTGTTCGCCTGTAATTTTGATACCCCTGGACGCATGATTATGGAACCGAACAATGTAATGTTATCTCAATATCAACGTCACGGATTTAAAGAAGTCTTTTCAGAGTTATATAAATGCAGACTCTAGTCAAATATAGAATACATCAGCGGCGGAGCCAACATAAACCCGCCATTTACCTTCATCCTACAACAACACCAGGTACAAGAGGGAGGACTTCAGTATCGCTTTTAGAACCTGGAGCCGTCTGTAGTCGACGGCACTTGACAAAAGAAGACACAACACGATAGTTGATTAACTGATAGGTCTTTATTTGTACTAACCCAGTAACACACGTACTGTCTACCATTTATTTATGTCAGTATTATGCATATAGACGTGAAGGCAATTATCACAGATATTGGGCAATATATATTTATAATTTTCATATCACATTTCATATCACATATGTTCCTACCACAAAAATCTAGTTTATCACAAAACATTAAAATGGACATTCATATCATTATCTTGACTTTTCTTTTTTTAATCAAATAAAAACATTGATTACAAGCACGTCCTTGATTGTCTTATTATATCTGACTTCGAATTTCAAACTTTATGTATCTATAAATATGACCGTGTTAGAGTTTTCTCCCTTGACACTCTTTCCTTCTAAATGAAGCAAGACGATAGTATTTCAAGACTCTGTCACTTTTTATAGAAAAGTCTTATCGCATACTGTTCACAGAGCTAAGTAAAATCCGTGATGCAATCGGCTATTAAATATTTGTTAATACAGATGTATTTTGTTACATTTTCGTGATCAACAGTGAAAATAAAATAGATTGAAAGTGATCCCTCCAGTATTGTCTTAATTCGAAATAATAAATTACACAAAGAAAGTTTAGTGATAATAAATTCTGGATTCTACCAATAGAGCGAGTTCATTTTCAAATACAATCAACGAGTTCCAATGAGTGAATCATACAATTAAGAATATACTCACGCAGAGACTAATATAAAATATATGTCTCTGTTTCAAGAGATATGATATAAATCATATTCAATTCACACTCCATTGATACATTTATCATCCCATTACCATAAAAAGTAATTAAATGAAAAGTAGCTTTATTGATACTGAATGAATGTATGTTTTTCCGATATGTCACTTTTTGTATAGAACTGCGACATCAACTGACGTCACATCACGTAATATTTCTTACTGAATAAATGCAAATTCACGTAAACAGCATTTAATATATATGAATTTCAAGAAAATAACGTAAACTTTGATATCATGAATTTTTTGTACACATAATACACGGTATTTTATTGACATACAAATAGAAATATTGACTGTTCATCAACGTGATATGTGTTCATAAATTTCCATTCAATTTTCATTCCAGACAGAACATATAACAATAGATTTAGATTGTTAAAGCTGTTTATGACGAATGTAAATATTTATATGAGTGAAACGATTTTATGGTTAAAGAAAGTTCATTTTATAATTTGTTCAGGCAAATGGTCTAGTAACTTTTATCAGCAGTATCAAATGGCTGAATACATTCACCTTCATAAGCATTGATTATGTAGAGGAAATTGTGTTTTTTTATGATAATAAACATCAGGTATAGGTCTCTACAATGTAGTATAGGTCTCTACAATGTAGTATAGGTATACAGGGTAGATATGCCAAGCTCTGATAATGGAGTTACGCAAAAGGATGTATATCAATAACCTAGCAAGACAGAAAGAGTAAAACAGAACCAGGTTTGAAAGATTATGACTTCATTATATCACTCAAAATCATACACATAAATAAGCTCTATAAGTAATAGGATTTTATGCGAGAGAAGATTACGCAAGGTAAGAGACATGTTAAACAATGAGTTATTATGGCACCAAATAAAACCAGGCAATCACAATTACGCGTTAACTCCCATTCATTCATAAATAAGGACTAAAGCATTCGTCAGCATCACAACACTTCATATATCGTGTTTTCGCTGGCATTTAATATCTATAGTTGAAAATGAATTCAAGCTAATTTATAACTACCATGAAGCATAAAATATGTATCTCGTACAAACACCCTTTCGAAATTCCTGCTGAAGACCCACTAAACTAAATGACCTCTGTAAACCACAACAGGTATAATATCACTACAGAAGAAACCATTAGCAGCTTTGTTTAAGCAAATGTTATAAAAAAAAGTTGGTAGCACATTAACTGGTCAAATTTACAACATTCGACCTTCATTTTTTATTTGGTATTTTTTAAAACCATAAACGTGTAAAATGCAAATTCCCTGAAATAACATTTTTACAAACAAGCTTGCAATGTCTGAAAGGGTTATCTTTATCTTAACGATATTTCAAGGCAAATGACAAACTTGTGCCTTTGAGTTCGTTTGTATCTCATTTGCTTCTAGTCCTATGCTCCTCTCCAGAACGGTCGGGCACTGATTTTTATCAGACTTTCACAATTATTCTCTTACCATAGAAACAAATCTTTTAATTGGTTAACAATTAGTGAATAATTGGATATGTACAAGATAGAATGATAAAGCGATAACACTGGTGCGTTTCACACAAAAATCTAAAACATATTCAGCATTATTCAGTAACGACAATATTGTATATTCATTTTTTAAATGGATATGGAATAAGTATAGCAGAAAAATACGGCTTGAAATCTTAATATAAGTCAAATATCATTAAAAAGAACATTAAATATAACAATGCACTAACTTAAATAGAGTATATAATATTTTACAAGAATAAACAATAACCAAATAATACATAGTCAAGTCAATTAAGGAATAAATTAACACTTAGCAAAGTACAGCTTACATCGTACATGTGTTTTCTGCAGAAAAATGTTGAAAATTACGATTGTCCAACACCAAACAATCTACAAAACTAATAACTCAAAGTCGATTTTCTGTGTATACATGCATGTCCCATTTAGTTGGGTGTCAGGTAACAAAATGATGGGTTCTACTGTTCATTGTCCACATGTTTCGATCACAAAATATATCTGGTCATTCAACGTGTCCAAAAACGATGCATTATTTCCTCACTATTTTGGCCTTTCTTTTCCAATGAGTCTATGACCAGCTACCTATTCTTGAGGTGCACATACACGAACTTTCCATCGACTGAAATGACAATCTGTTTATACACGTTTGTCCATAGAGTTTTCATTTTCCAAAAATTACGATAAAACATCTAGCTATGACATTGGTCAGGACGACACAGGACCTAACAAACGTTCGTCATCCATGGTTACGTTTGCACTACTACGAGCTGCTATGGAGTAAGCCCTCTTCATCTGCTGTTCCTCTTTCAGAGCCTCATCGTAAATATCCGGCTCCACGAACACAAGTCCTGCCCGAGGTCTCAGAGAACCATCAAACTTCGGCGTCCAGTTGGCTAAAACAAAACAACTAAATGTAAGTAAATGCATCCCCTTATAATATTTTGTTTGCAAAATGGTGATCGAATACAAAGATAATTGATGTGAAATAATGCAAACCAGATAAACGTAACTGTTTAATGTTAAATGACGCGTTTAGTTCCGTTATGATAATTTTCGTAACTTTGCATCAATTGCCACGGAGATATTCTAGTGTTAAAAAGCATTTTTTTTCATTTGTTGATAAACCATCTGTTTGTGGGACATGGGTTTTTATTTAGTAAACACTTACAAAAACATCTAACAAATCAATAGTTTTAGAAAAAACAAAAACTCTTCATCGTTGTGTCTTTATATCAATGCATCAATTATAAAACTAAATAACCTAAAACGAACACCACTTTCCTAACCCTTCACCGTTACATAGTACTGTAAAAAACACTATTCTCTTCTACCCCATCACCAAACATTGCACAGCAAATTCAGTTTCTAAATGTCTAAGATCACCCTGTGAAAATGTGTGTGTTCACTGTTCATCAGCGTCATTATGATTAATAATAATATAATGTTAGAGAGAAATAATGTTAAAATCTAAGGGAAGTAAAATATTAATACAAGATAAATATTGCAACGTAAAAACATCTGCAAAATATTGATCAATAATTTAAAAAAAGGGTTCACATTCACACAAATTTACAATAATTGACAATATATAAATGATATGATAAATGAATGAGGTTGTCTCCCCTTCTTTACGTGTGTAAAGATGAAGGGAAACAACCCCTGCTTTTGTGATAAGCTGGCCATGCATTGCATCTACAATATCATTCAGCAATATACTGTAAAATAACATATTTATGTAGGTATTGTTGATATGTATAAGGATTACCAGTATATGTACAGTTAAAGATATGATAGAATCTACAGCATATATGTATAACAATTTTGCATATAATATTTCTAACTGAAACATATATACATATATATAATGAAAATTCAAATATCATTGTAAAACGGGTGTACGCAAACGGCTCGATCTAGTAAAACATTGAAAACGTAGGAAATAAACGTTTCAGTCTGCGTTATTTGGTCCTGATTTGTTCGCACTAAACTGACTTGTGATCATAGTAATGAAAATTTCAGAAGAATATCAAATAATTCTTTTATCATTGAAATATTAAATCTATTGTAAAATTTGATCTAGCCATGTGCTGTTTTCCATTTCACTATGTCAATTAGTTCATTTTGTCATGCATCAATATACGTTGATAAAAATAAAAAGCAATCAATTCATGCATTATGGTTGATCAGTAGCAATACAGAAATGATCTACAGTATCATTTTCCTGAAAATAAAGCATGATCTACTCATAAGGTTAATTCA
Source organism: Mimachlamys varia (assembly GCA_947623455.1). Classification (NCBI taxonomy): domain Eukaryota; kingdom Metazoa; phylum Mollusca; class Bivalvia; order Pectinida; family Pectinidae; genus Mimachlamys; species Mimachlamys varia. Next base: position 29,369,336 of record OX392528.1, on the reverse strand, counting down.
TGTACTACATTTGTAAATATTTACATCAAATTCAAAGCAAGCATACAAACGATTAATTTTTGTTTATCAATTAGCGGGAGTTCATACAATATTTAGTTTTTATTAAGGAATAAATAGTTTAGCGTCACTCCAATTATTATCTTTTTGAGTAAAAGTGTGATTATTGCATGCAATAAATATGAAAAGTTACAGTACTCAAAATCATACTAAATATATAATAATGTATTTTACAATATAATTTTGTTAAAATGATTTTTTTACATTAACAAAAGGTGAAGTCTCATATTTTTGGAATGGAGGGACTCATTAAAACAAAGCATGCTTTTTATTGGTACCCTTTCCACACTGCTAATCAAAAAGGTAATTTCATTACTACTGATGCATTCAATGATAAATATGGCAGCACACAAGACTGAAACACTACAGCTTTGTTTAATAGTTACTTAAGTTTCACATATTTTTCTTTTATCTTAAATAATATGTTTCCTAATTTTACCTTAAACTTTCAATAAACACAACACATCAATATGCACTTATGTCTGGTTAAATATAAATTTCACTAAAATTTAACTTGCAATGAGAAAGAATGCAAAATATCTAAAAAAAAAAAAAAACCAAATAAGAAATTTGCACTTCTTAAATACAATTCCGAGGGGAGAGGCCTAGGGGATGGGATGGGATGGAACGCTTTGTTTAGTGGATTAAAACACAGAAATGATATCATCACATGCCCTGTTGTTCGGGGTTTGGGAGGGGAGGTGAGGATCGACTAAAAAAATAGTGACGGATAATCCAGTCTTTTGTTTCGTTCAGTTAGTGTCTACACATGCAGCATATCACCGATAACGATATGGCCACGCTACATACCTTCACTATGATCTACAATGACAAAGAGGATACAGGGGATCATTAGTGGACAGGTTTATACAGACAGGTATGTCATAGTGGACAGCAATAGTAAAGTAAAGACAAAGTCAAAAGATGCAACCGCACACTACCGCAGCTGAAAGCATATATAATACAACAGTCTAAAATGAAACGGACAGGAACAGAAAATTCGATGATAACATAATACAAGAAAAGAGTTCATTACATTAATGATTTGGAAAGCATGGGATTAATTTCATCGACGATAAAAATGAAGCATATTTTGAAAACAAAATCATTACCATACTACGTATTTGATTTATCCAAATTAATAAAAAAAAAAGAAGGTTATATGTGTATTTTGTCAATGGCAAGTTTTACTAGTTAGATGAAGCTATAACTAAATCAGGATGGTTTAAATGACCAAAACATTTTTTTCCGTTTCGATATTTTCGATATCAAATAGTGAACGTTCGACTTCAAGCTTGTGAAATTGAAATTCCTATTGAGCAGATAGAAATATTGCTGGTTATCTATACTACATAATGCATTATTCAGCATGCGAGGATTCGTGTCTTTTACTAGAAGACTCAGAAACTTGGAATGAGAGTAGCAACAAGGTAGATCTAGTAGTTATAGGCATTCACTAGTGTCATGAAAGCTCTTGGATAAATATTTACGTACAGTTTGGAATATGGACGACTTTTTCACACTGACACTTATCTTCGTCATACATATAAGTTCATATAATGTTTTTATAAAAACATGAATATGTCTTTATCGACAAATCATGAATCTCTCGGGGAACATTACGGAGTAAAACACGTATTTGAGATAATTATTCAGTTAAGTCGTGTATGTACAGGAAATGTTTATAACAACGACTTGCACACATTTTGGTTTTAGTTTTAAGTGTGTTAAATCTATAATATAATGTTTTGACGAAGACAACATTTTCAGTGGGAATAAGTTTGGGTCGTCATCTGTAGAAATATAGAACGCAATTGAACAGCCTAATAGTGTCTGCACATCCAACACTTCCATAGCAATATGGCTAATATATAACTTGAACTTTATATATAAACGATTAATACAACATGATTAAAATCGATCTAGATATTAGCTAGTTCATCATAACGTACTGTTGAATATCAAGTAATGGAGATACTTGGGTAAGAGTACATAATTCAATATTGTATAAGCATATACACTTGTTTTCTGTTCCACGAGGTGAATACGTGATGAGTATATAGGATTCTAAAAGAATTAAACTTCATGCAAAATATCAATTCTACAACATCTACGTGTAATATTAAAAAGAAACTGTGCTCATCTTGCAATATTCCGCCGAAATACTCTCAAAATGTTGAACTGACACTAATCCAATGTTGGAAGTGCATACACCGATAAATTAGGAACTAGTCAATGATTGTGAAAGAAGAAGTATAACTTAGAAACTAGTCAACGAGAATAAAAGCACAATGATAAACTCAGAAACTAGACAATGAGTATGGAAAAAAAGAATTATAAACTTAGAAACTAGTCAGCAAGTATATAAGAAGTATGAAAAACTCCAAAACTAGAAATGAGTATAGAAGAAGTATGATAAACAAGAGAAAGGTTTTGCGCCTGAGTAGCATGCTGGTGGAGGAGTACCCTCCTGTCTACCTTGCTCCAACACGCCTTTATACACGAGCCCTTTTTTGCTCTTCACTTTGTTACCTGTTGGTGTAAGCGAGTACAAATATCACGTGATCCATGCATATACTATGATGTGATTTCTGTTTATCAAATCAGAGTATCAAATCTCATACTTAACATGTCTCCTTGATTAAAAATGATAACAATATGATATAATTCAGCTTCCATTAAATGATTGGAATCTGGATGTGAGTATAAACTGATGATCGGGGAAATGTAAGTTATTAACAAAATGATCACTATTTCATATTTTAGTCACCCTAACTTACGAACATCCTACATTAATTTTAAAATCATTTAAACGTTCAATGGAAGTACACCTGTAATTATTTCATCCTCACAATTTAAGTATAATGTATTAATCATCATTTTAATTCGGATTCTAGAATTGAACCCCCTAAGAACGATGATAACAATATCATCTGCACACTTTAAATGAGACTTTTTAATTCAATGATTTGATATAGACATAAATATACGAATTTACAAAATTTATACTCATTTACATGAAAATATACATACGTAGATAACCAATCACCGTGTCCTAAAATTGCATTCTTCAGATTCAAAAGAAATATGTTCTTGCCAAAACATGACTTATCACAATTGGATTAGTACAAAATGATACTTTAATTTGTGGGTTTTTTTCATTCAGAAAAAACGTCAAATTTATCTGAAGAATACAATTATATTTTAGCAATGGACAGTCTGTTTCAAATACACTTCACTACAATTGAATACGAACTTACATAATTTAACTCTAAAGTCCATGTATCATCATCATTTGAAATTACAAATATATACAAAACCTATTGTAAACGATCTGATTTGGGATACTTTTACACTAAGTTTCTATGATAAAATTCTAATTTGTTATCGAATGTTGTAATATATTATGAACTTTATACAGAACACTTCCACGCTAACATGGGCTGATCTTTTATAATAATATTTTAATCAAATAACAATATATTACATTAAATCATTGTACCCACTGAATTTAACCTCGTAACAGTTTTGTAAACATATGCATTTTTCTTTTTGCATTTAAACCACATAAGCCGTTAGATTTTGAAACAGACATATCCAATAATTCATGCTGTTAATAAGCTGCTACACGCATGCGTACCGAATGGATAATCTGGTTCTTTCTTTACCCTCCGCATGCCGTACTCCGTCATCTGAACAGTAATCTCTCGGTCCATGCCATACTGGGCCTGAGACATACCTCCGCTAGTCATCGTTATCTGTGACTTTGGACGTGGGGTAGATGTGTATGCAATCCGTGGCGTAGATGACTTAAACGAGTGAGCGTTGCTATTTTTAACTGAAAGAAAAAATATTAGAATAGGTAACACTTATGAAGTAAAATGTTACTTGGCATACCTAATTTCACTGTTCACGTTTTAGAATGGAAGGTAAAAAGATTATGGTCACTTAAGTTTAACTGAAACGTGCATCAATGTCTTAAATGCTAGTGTAAAACTGATCCCCCAATACACAAGTACTTACGATCTGAGTAGTCCTGATCGGGTCCGTAGACCTTGAGAAGTTTCCGTCTCAGCTCTTCATTCTTTTTCTTGTGCCATTCTTTGTATTTCTCCCTCCTCGCCTGTTCCGCACTCTCGGCCTGGGACTGTGCTTCATCACTCCTATAAGTGGAATAGAAAAAAAACATTTATCAAATAGACACAGACAAAAGCAAGCCTAAAATTTGATAGAGACAGACAACAGGAAAAATGGCAATGCATATTTATTGCCCAACCAATCAGAGAACTTTGTTATGGTGTAGTCGACAGATAATTGGAATATGACATCAAATAATGCATCTTAAGCTTCAAATATCACGTGTTGGCTCCAACTTCAAATTTACATAATTGTACGTTTTATATAATAACAGAAGGTATTAAGAGTACATACAAAGACTCTTGGAGGAGCCACTGGCGCTCCCTCTTTGTCGAATTGCCAGACTTTAGACGCTCTGTGACGTCTCGGCGGAAATCGTTTTGGAGCTGGTCATTCACTTTCTTTGCCTCATTGAGACTATCTGAAGTCTTGCTGTGGACCGATTTAAGAGATTCGTCGGTTTTTTTCGCCGCCTCCTTCATTCTGTCATCCAAAGCTTCTCGCCCAGCCTCCCTTTCAGTCATCTCAAACTCCTTAATCAAATCATGTTAACCTTTAAATGTTGTAAATCTCTTATCAGAGGTGTTCCAAATATTCAACTTTAAAGCATATAAAACATGAAATAGTTCAATTTACTTTAAAAAGTATTATTATTCAAAACGTTTCTCAGCATACCAAGTGAAACTTCTACCCGATATAATGAACAAGAGTATTTTCCAAAGTTAGAGAAAGCCTTTTAACTAATTCTCAAAGTATAGTTACTTTACGTTTTCCATAATGCATCCTTTCCATTTCGCAACCAAAATATTAAACCTGGAGTGTATCATGAATGGAGTTGTTGATTGATTAGGTTTTATTGTTTGATTTCACATATATTTTTAAATCCTATCAGTAAATAAGGTCATTCAAGGAAGGCCTCCCAGTGCATAAAATAACGAAGTGTATTTAGGATGCTGGTGTATGTTCGTGTAAGTCTCCTTGCGATAATCCGGAGAGTGTACCGATTTAATGTGCTACCACACTGAAGTATACTGCCGAAGGTCCCCAACAGAACATCGAGTGAATGGTAACTACGATTTTGAGACTTTAGACAATCTTGGACAGGGGATAGAACTCAAAGGGATAAACGCTCAACTAAAGTCCAAAAGTAAGGGAGTGTCAAGACAAGGGAGGAAGAAGTTGAAAAAAGAGAGAAAAGATAAGATCACAAATTAAGTGGTCTCTTACGAATCTTGCAATGAGGCCACAGGCACAATGCTTATAAAGGGTAGATGCAGTTATACTCTTATAAGGGATACAAATCATTTGACAAAGAAAAATAACTTCTTCCACTACATTTCGTTACATTGGCAAATTCAAAATACACTCTCTTTTAAAAACTAGGTAAACATTTCTTCTCAAATAACTAAATTGTTAAATTTACTTCGTTATGGTTTTTACTTTTTTCAAATAGCTTGAGTTTCCTGAGTATATGTTCTGAGAATCAAGCAAAAATACAATGGACGGATAAGGTTAGTTCAGGGTTCAGAATATACAAATTGCACAAAAAAGTGTTTTCTTGTAAACTGATCATAACAGGAACTACGTCATGCCAAGCCACTGACCGGTAAAACTGCATCAAGACAAACCTGTACTTTGCTATCTAATCTCAAAATATACCTAAATCCCAATCAATTAAAAATCCTAATGCAGCCATTTGAATGCGAGTTCAATGACTCGCTAGTAAAATAAGCCAGCTAAAAACTCATCGACCCGAAGGACGTCTACGTAGACCAAAAGTCCATCGGGATCAACTTTATACAAAATTCTTTACCAATATAACGTAAGTGGTCGTGTATTCTCGTTATTTTCTTTAAAATTCGTCACTATATAGGTTTAACTGTTTTGATGTTGTGTTAATAGACTATTTCAACAAGGATTTTCTAACCAGCGCTACGCTAACAAACATTTTTGACATGCAGAACTCGATTAACATGCAATTGGTATTACACGTTTAGCTTAGAATAAATGAAAATTAAACTCAAAATGAAGATATTATATTTTTAAAGGGCAAATATTGTGGCGATTTATTCAGACTTAGAAATATTTTAAATTGATACAGCCTCGTTTCAATTTTTGCAATGCCTCAAACGTCTTTATGAAAAAAGATTTCATATTGTGTTCACTGAAAACAAACACAACTTACGCGTGTTTGCTTCACTAGTGATTTATATTCACGGCTGATAACGTTTATCGATCTTCATTATTGAATAACTGCATTTACTGCAAGCTCTATTACAAAGCAACGATAAGAAATGAATGTTATATTCAGTGGTTTCCGCCCACGGTAGCACTGAGTCTTGGGTTGCTACCCATAATTTTAAGAAGATATAATATGCGTAAGTAATGTTAAGCTTATGTGCATATTGTGACCAACGTTTCATGTTAATAGTGTGCAGTGAAAAAAAACCCACCATATCAGGCTATACTGCACGTGAGTAAACGTCATGCATGCCTAAATAATATATTTGTGAAATGATATCCTTAGAATCAATTACTCTGTACAATTTGCATATACAATACATTACAGAACAATTTTGTAAAGCACTTTACCATTAACTGTGTAAGACCGATTTATGAAATGTCCTTTACTATGGAACCGATATAATACAAATACTGTACGCGTACGCATATTGAGGGAACAATTTTACTTTTCAAAATCATCCTAATGAGAAAGAGTTAATGGGGAGCAATTAAACCAATTCAGTTAAAAGAAATGAACAAGTGGAGAAGTTAAGGAACAACGAACACCATCCTAACTTGACTACATATAAAACTCCACTAACATAGATTATTTTGTATTGGTCCGACCTTTCTGTACTATTTTCCTTGTCTTTCAATGGATATATGTAAAGTCTGGCTATCAATGGATATATGTAAAGTCTGGCTTTCAATGGATATATGTAAAGTCTGGCTATCATTTTCTTTTAAAACAGTCGATTTACCTCTTTAAATCTTAACTCGGCGTATCTGTTGTCCACACTACGTTTGGCAGAGTTTGCCGATTTCGCCGATCTAGAAGGCTGAGTCTTGTCAAGAAAAATGTATAATTCATAATCACAACACTGATGACAATTATCGCAACACATAATCCACTAAATAAGGCTATATGAAATTGATTACTGTAAAAGTGAAATTGTTCGCGGTATGGAAATTTTCGTTGATTTCGCTTGCAATAAATCTCCGCGAAGATATGCACACGCAAACATGTTTAAGAATATTAAAACTCTATATTGTCTAACAGCATTATAGGTATACAGTACAAAACAACAAGACTGTCAGCGCGAAAATGTTCACACCGCGAACAGTTTGAAGGTTGATTAAGCAAAATATTCCATGCGTGAAAAGAGTGACTTTTACAGCGATTTTTGGGACACTGTTAGATATATATAAATTATCTTTGATACTTCCGTATTAATGCATCACAATTATGCAAGGTATAAAATTATAAAACATTGTGTATGAATAGCTATTTTTAAAGTACGTGTTTATATTTCATCAAAACATCATAGTATGCCTGTGTTGTACATGTAACATGGTGGATCCAAGTCTTCTTAAAAGAGATGGAAACACTCTCGCAGAACTTGGTATTTTCAACCTCTTTGTAAAAGTAAAACTGAATGTCTTAAGATTAACTGAAAATGGACTAAGGGCCACATGGATCAACCAGTCACGCGTGAACATGCGGTTATTTCAACAAATGTAGCAAAATATACTTTACATAACAAATATGTAATGTATCCATACTGGTGTCAATCGGCGGTGAATTTTCATGCTAAAGTGCTCGTCAACATGTTATACACAAACAAATCAGTACAATGGAGTTACCTACCCTGACTGTGTTTGTTGCAGAGCGGAGCCCAGTCCTATCGTCTTCGTAGAAATGTGAAACAAACTGGAGTTGATCTGTTAACGAAGTCAAATAAGAATCTTCATATGAAGGGGAGGTTAATAGAAGATGTACATGTTAATTACAGCATGCCAAGGGGAGACAGCAGGTCGATGGTTCACTAATAAGCCAACAGTCCAGGTAGTTGTAAACATGTAGCCCGGATGTTAGATGCAATAACAACTATGTACTTACTGTTTCCTTTACGTCGAGTCAGTATGATAGGTATTACAAGAGATAATTAGCATAGTTACACAATCATTGGATACAAATACATTACATTATCACAATATATAAAGCTAGAATTTTACATGCACATGCAGAAAGATCTAAAGCCAGAAGCTTATTAAGCAGAAGTGTACCGAATGACTGATAGATGAGCAGATGTAAATACAAGTTTATGTTTATTATTTTCAAGATATAAATATTAAAAATAGTATATAATATTGTATTGTTACAGATTTGTAATGTGAACACACACACGGTAATATAATATGCAAGTGAATACAGGGGATCCGGTTTGGTTTCACTGTGCAGTTATATACGACGGTAACACCCTTACCATTCCCAACCAGTGTGCATGTTAAATTGTCATTTTGTAATTATTACATCAATGGCTTAGTTTTTGTGTTCAATATACGGCAAGTGCAAAGGAAAATTCACACATTTTCTGCAGTCTTTCGTGTGAAAAGTATAAGGTGACATATAACTTTATCTGGATGTTACAGAAATATACTGATGTTGTAAGCAATTCATTTTACGTTTTTACCACATGGCTTATATAATTATATATAAAATGAGGTATACATAGGAACTCAATTTCTTTTTCCTTTTTTATGAATTACATAGGAATTCAAACTTGTATTTGTTTTAAAGCATAGAAGTAGTCTACAAAAACATCTAGTAAAAATAAAAAATAAAGAAATTGAATAAAAAAGGAAATTAAGGAATCTACATAATCTAGTAATGCATTGATACTGTGACACTAATTTGGACGGGTAAACAACAACATGAGGTTAAACTCTAGTGAGCACTCTCAAATCATACTACACTCAGATATATATATATACCCTCTCTATCCTCAAAGTTATCTGAAACAAATAGTTTTTTTTGTGAAAAAGTATTTCCTTTCTGTCTCTGGGTTTTTCAGTGCAAGAGTCCAAGTGTGGAACTATCGAATTCCGTAAGACATACCAGCTGTAAATGTAATATTTGTGCATGCAACTTACCTTTCGATGTCATTATGTAATCAAAACTAGCACTGGAGATTAAAGAAAATCTGAAAGCTTTTCCAGACAAAAATCTAATTGAAGAATATCACCAAGCTGAAACAAAAGTCAATATATAACCCAAGACTTACCTCGAAGGTAACCTTCCCAGTCCTCCAGCACTTGTGAGTCAAGCGTGCTGTCTCCGTCCCGTGGGGCGTTGTTTCTGTACACGTCCATCAGCTTACTGAACAGAACCACATCGTGCATTGGGCCTGTGTATATCTGGGCCCGCTTGAGCTGATGAAGCTGTCTTACCATGCGTCGCTCGCTCTGGTACCGACGTACACTCTCCTGTATAGAGTTAACACACCGCCCACCACCTCGACGGGTACGTAGAATCGAGTGTTCAAGGTCACTTATTTCGTCTGAACGATCCATCTCTACAATTCTTCCGTTCAATTGGCTATCACGTTCGCGAGCTAATTTCTTTTTGTCTCTAACTTGTTTGTGAACAGAGACAGGTTTAGAAAGCCTGTCAGGATCATATACTCCGGTTACTTGGCGGTTTCTTTGCCTGCGTGTTCTATTTTGTAATCTATTTTGGGCACGTTGTTTACGAGATTTTGGTTGAGCATCAACATAATCTCTTTCATCAATATCTTCACCTGACGATAGGTCTGGCGAGTCACTTCTCTCAAATGTTCTTTGGCGTGAGGGTTTTCGAGAATTCGTCAATAACCCCTGACTAATTCTACCATCAGTAGGTACTTTGGCAGGCGACTGTAACACACGCTGTCTGCTTTGTGGCTTCTCCTCGTGATTTGTCTCCGAATCTGCCCGTGATAAACTTCTCTTCGCAGCTGCTGCTCTGAGAGCTTCCGCTTCCGATTCAGGAGAACCCTTGGGAACCTCAAACTCTCCTTCGGACTCGCCTTCTTTTGAAGCAGTCCTGATACGAGATTTAGGTTGACGATCAGGAGAGGATTCTCTACTGATGACCTGGTCCCCTGATAACTCAGTCTGACTGCCACTCTGTCTGGTATGATTTTTCTTCGTCTGTATTCCAGTGTCGGTTGTCTTTGGCTTCTCTTTCTCCTCCTTACGATCGGTCTGAATTCCAACCTCTTCCTTTTGAACTTCTGCTTTGTCCTTATTATCCTTGCCAGCTGATAAAGCTGCTTTCAAACCTATCCCAGCAGCACCTGCCGCTGCAGCGTGTGAATGGTCTTGTGCTTCAATTCCAGTTTTACTACCTTGTTTTGGAGTTGCAACTCTCAACCCTTTCCTATTTGCTGCTTCCTTTTTCTTCTTTTCTTCTTCTTTGAGTTTTTCTGCAGCTTCCTTTTTCTTTCTTTCTTCCTCTCTTAACTGCTCAGCTTTTTTCTTTTTCTCTTCTTCTTTTAATTTCTCAGCCTTTTTCTTTTTTTCTTCTTCTTTTAATTTCTCTGCTGCCTCTCTCTTTTTTCTTTCGTCTTCTTTTAATTTTTCTGCTTCTTTCTTTTTCCTTTCTTCTTCTTTTAACTTTTCAGATTCCTTTTTCTTTTTCTGTTCCTCTAATTCCCTTTGCTTCTTTTCCTCGTTTTGATCTTCTTTGCTTTTTTCCTGTTTCGATTTTTTCTTGTTTTCCTCCTCTGCGAGCAATGCTGCAGCAGCTAAAGCAGCAGTGTCTTTCTTTCCAGTACCCTCTCCTCCCTCTTCTTCTTCCTCCTCCTCTTCCTCAACTGTATCGGTTCTTCTTTTCTTGCGATGAACTCGTCCACCTGCTATTTGACCAGTCTTTCCCTTGAGCTGTTCACTCTTCTCTTTCCCTTCCTCCTTTGTGCCGTCCTCCTCTGAAGATTCTTGTTCAGAATCAGCTTCTACGCCACTGTCTCCACGACTGTCCTTTTTGCCTGCCTCTTTGCTCCCTCTTCTTTTCACATTTACAGCAGTTGCAGCTGCTGCAGCCGCTGCAATACGTGCAGCTTCGTCGTCCTGTTCAGAAGATTTTCTGCTCTTGTTACCTACATCGTCTTTGCTGTTGCCCTCTGCTTCCTTTTCTTCTTCCTCACCCTCAGTGTCCTCCTCCTTTTCTCCCTTTCCTTTTCTCTTAGCACCAACGCCTCCCTTTCCAAGCGGAACAGTTTTGTCTACAGTATCTTTATCCTCTTCCTCCTCTGACTTACTTTCTTTACGTTGTTTTTCTGAATCCTTTTCCTCTCCCTCAGATTTTCCTTTTGTTTTCTTTTTAGTGTCTACGTCTTTATCTTTATTCTTCTTGTCTTTAGCTTTGAGACCCACACCAGCTGCTACTAATGGTTTTACTCCTGGATCCTTTGCATCCTCTTCATCCTCTTCGTCCTCTTTATCTGATTTTTGTTCGTCTTTACTCTTCTGTTCAGCTTCCTTGGCGTTCTTTTTAGCTTCTTTTTCTTGATCTTTGTCCTTATCTTTTTCACCTTTTCCTCCTTTTTTGCCTTTGGAGGGAGAAGCAACTGGGGTCAATATTACATCTCCCTTTTTGTCATGTTCAGCTTGTTCCTCCTTTTCACGCTCTTCTGGTGTACTCTCAAGTGTGAGTACGCTCCGGCGTGATTTAGCTGACTTAGACTCACGCTTGCCTGATTTGTCGAGATTGGATGCAGAGTTTCCACCTTTGCCCTTGATATAATCAGCAGTCTCTTGATTACCTTTCACCACAGCAGCGTCATAGGGAGTGTATGTCTTGTCCTGGAAAATACAAAGGGAGGCAAATCTTTCATAAAGGGGAATAAGTTACATACAGATATACACAGGGATCACTTGGGGCGAGATTTGGGGATTTTTATCCATATTTTTCCTGAAAATCTCATTAAAATTCAAAATGGTATTACTTTAAAATGAAAAATCAAATAGAAATTTTGCTAATCCCATAAAATCCCTCAAATTCTCCCATACCCATAAGTTTTAAGAGCCAGAATTATCCCTGTATACATATATTTGATTGTCTTATGAACTCTTAATAAAATTAATTGCTTCAGCAAACAAACCAAAATCAATATCTTTAAAACAAGACAGTTTTTAATGGATAGAGTTCCAAGTAAAGGTTCTAATTCAATATAGCCATTGACAACGAATATCTGACAATATAATGTATTAACAACAACAAGGGTTGCACAAAACATTTCAGTTTGTTTTGAAAGAAAAGACATTTTTACAGTAGACAAGGGTATACCAGGATCACTTCTTATGGTATGTGTTTAGGCTATACAAGTTATAAATAACCTGATAAAGTTTGGTCATGCACCAAAACCAATGCAAGTAACCAAAAGATTTTTTAATATACATGTATGGTATGTCTGATACAGCTAATAACAAGTCAGTTACCGGTAAGAATACAAAACACCTAAGAGAATATGACTCTGAGGTGTTTGTGACGTTGTCAACAGATACAACACATGTGCAAAAATATCCCAAAGTAAGAAGGAAGAAAAAAGACTTCTCCTTATAAGAATTACTTGATACAATGATAAATACTTGTGGGAAGCCTGACCAAACAAATCAGATTGGTATAAATGAGCAGAACCTTGGCCCAGAACTTGCTGTAATTTTGACACTTAAATTCATTGATTTTCCCCAGTACAGATTTTGTCAGATAAGAAGCAGAGGTATTTTACCAGGTACAGTTATTGATCTATCGTCAGGGTTCTATTTTAAATCAATGACATAAACAAACAGACAAATCTCTTGATGAGTATTAAGATATTGCTTAATGTGTCATGTTCAATCTGAAGATATTTCCCCTGGTTATCAACTGTTTTCCCTATTTCTAGTGATTTTAAAAGAATTTCATACAAATCAACTTCTTTTGTCTGAAATTAACCAAAATAAAAATAAAAATTTAATCTGTCATAACAACTGTCATATACCAACAGGTGTGTGCATATGTTCTAAATCAAGGAAAACTGATCCATATAAAATACACAGCACCAGGCATAAGATAGACATTTAAGTACAGAGCTATACACTGTAGCATAAATTTTAAAAATCCTGCGTGTTAACAGATGTATTTATTGATCACATTTTAATTAAGCGTGTACATATAGCATGACTGAAGTGAACGAACAACACCCTGACATGTGGTTTTCTCACAAGGGTGCTGGACTTCACTAGCAGGTTAGGGTAAATAATATACACTAAACATATATCACCAATAATTAGAATCTTCTATGTACATCTGTAAAGTCTATATCAATACAGTAACTAAGCCATAAATGTACACAACTCTGATACAGGGATCATTTCAACAGATATTAGTTTTGTATTTGAATCCTTGATTTCTGATTTGTTACAAAGATGTTTAAACTTTGAAATACAAATTAAATATGTGTGTTGAAATCGATATCCATTTTCACTACTAATTAGGATAACAGATAAAGTAACTTACAAAATTATTCATGATATTAAATGTTCCACAAGTTTCAGGGATATATGTAATAACTAGGTCACAACAACAATATTACCTGTCTATTAGTCTGTAGATGGCATTAAGAATCCCCAGTATAGGTAGACACTGACTAAATACAATATAGCTACCACACAATGCCTTATCCTGGGGAAAAGCAAAGAACCTAACATTTAGTGCAGTGGCATTCGGCTGGTACAAAGAGGCTTTTCTCCCTTGATCAACATTAGCGTTGGATATTTGACCCACAATTTTGTCTACTGCTATATAAATTACTGTACGGATTTAGAATTTAAATTGAAGATGAATTGAACTGTGGGTTCTAACATATGCATGGACTACCTTTCATTTAAAAAGTAATCACCAATATAAAGCCATGCTTAGCGTTTACTCACACATAATCTACAGATTTTAATACCAATTTAATCTGTTTACTAAATCAAATTTACATTATCAAAGATTAATGACTTTAGGCAGCCTGTATTATTGATTTACTGAAGGAAATGAGAAATTTGTTTAACTTTTTAATCAAAACAAATTGAAAAGCTGTATTTCCTTTATATTGGGCTGCAATGGTATACTAACACTCATTTCTCAAAAGTTTAAAAGGTAAAAATAATCAATTGAAAGTAAAAGAAATATAAAATTCCTTAAACTTAAATCCTAATTTGAAAAGTTTTGTAAAGTAGTAATCTTAGTGTTCCTCGCCTTACTCCCAAAGCAATCTCATTTTGAGTTGAAATTTTTTCTATGCTTGATTTAACAAAAAGTAGAAGCAAACAAAGGGCGGTAACTCTGTAAATATAAGTAGGTTAAGCATGTGACACTGCCATTTTGCTAACAATGTATATAATATATAACCAAGACAAAGGGATCGAAGAATAAATAGGGTGCGAACACATCAGTCTGGGTAAATCGAATGATGTAACACATTGTTCAATGTGTAATTCATATGATGTTAGACATTGTTTAATGTTAAACTCATTCATGCTGTTAGACATTGTTCAGAGTGTATTTCAAATGTGTTAGACATTGTTCTATGAATATTTCCTATAAGGAAGCAAATTGTTCAATGTGTAATTCATAATTTATTATGTTGTTAGACATTGTTCAGTGAATATTTCATATAAGGAAGCAATATAGCACATTGTTCAATATGAACTTAGTATGATGTAACACTTTGTTCAATGTGAACTTAGTATGAGGTAACACATTGTTCAATATGAACTTAGTATGAGGTAACACATTGTTCAATGTGAACTTAGTATGAGGTAACACATTGTTCAATATGAACTTAGTATGATGTAACACATTGTTCAATGTGAACTTAGTATGATGTAAAACAATGTTAGCTTAGTATGATGTAAAACAATGTTCAATGTGAGCTTAGTATGATGTAAAACAATGTTCAATGTGAACTTAGTATGATGTAAAACAATGTTCAATGTGAGCTTAGTATGAGGTAAAACATTGTTCAATGTGAACTTAGTATGATGTAACACATTGTTCAATATGAACTTAGTATGATGTAACACATTGTTCAATGTGAACTTAGTATGATGTAACACATTGTTCAATGTGAACTCAGTATGATGTAACACATTGTTCAATGTGAACTTAGTATGAAGTATGATGTAACACATTGTTCAATGTGAACTTAGTATGATGTAACACATTGTTCAATATGAACTTAGTATGATGTAACACATTGTTCAATATGAACTTAGTATGATGTAACACATTGTTCAATGTGAACTCAGTATGATGTAACACATTGTTCAATGTGAACTTAGTATGATATAACACATTGTTCAATATGAACTTAGTATGAGGTAACACATTGTTCAAAATGAACTTAGTATGATATAACACATTGTTCAATGTGAACTCAGTATGATGTAACACATTGTTCAATGTGAACTTAGTATGAAGTATGATGTAACACATTGTTCAATGTGAACTTAGTATGATGTAACACATTGTTCAATGTGAACTTAGTATGATGTAACACATTGTTCAATATGAACTTCGTATGATGTAACACATTGTTCAATGTGAACTCAGTATGATGTAACACATTGTTCAATGTGAACTTAGTATGATATAACACATTGTTCAATATGAACTTAGTATGAGGTAACACATTGTTCAAAATGAACTTAGTATGATATAACACATTGTTCAATATGAACTTAGTATGATGTAACACATTGTTCAATGTGAACTCAGTATGATGTAACACATTGGTCAATGTGAACTTAGTATGATATAACACATTGTTCAATATGAACTTAGTATGAGGTAACACATTGTTCAAAATGAACTTAGTATGATATAACACATTGTTCAATATGAACTTAGTATGATGTAACACATTGTTCAATATGAACTAAGTATGAGGTAACACATTGTTCAATATGAACTTAGTATGATGTAACACATTGTTCAATGTGAACTTAGTATGAGGTAACACATTGTTCAATGTGAACTTAGTATGATGTAACACATTGTTCAATGTGAACATAGTATGATGTAACATATTGTTCAATATGAACTAAGTATGAGGTAACACATTGTTCAATATGAACTTAGTATGATGTAACACATTGTTCAATGTGAACTTAGTATGAGGTAACACATTGTTCAATGTGAACTTAGTATGATGTAACACATTGTTCAATGTGAACATAGTATGATGTAACATATTGTTCAATGTGAACTTAGTATGATGTAACACATTGTTCAATGTGAACTTAGTATGAAGTATGATGTAACACATTGTTCAATGTGAACTTAGTATGATGTAACATATTGTTCAATGTGAACTTAGTACGATGTAACACATTGTTCAATGTGAACTTGCATTTGGTTGCCATATTTGGAAGAAGTCAATGATAAAATACAATCAGCCTGTTATAAAGCATACATATCAGACCAATGTTTTCTATCTAATGATTAATAATTTTTCAAACAAAAGCAGAACAGGTCTGACTAAACCATTAAAGACCATTCACAGACATAGACTATAGAGTACAGTAATTACGTACAGTTACTGTAACATTGCCTATAATGACGTTCTAGGAGGCAGACAACATGTCGGTACCTACCTGTGGTATGATCAACTGTTATACCTTTACCTCTATCAGCAGGACACACAATTCTCTCACTGACAGTACAGATCCTTTAGATACTCCTCAAATCTTTAAGGTAAATATGGCCTCATTTACAATCCGCTATCCAAATATGTTATTTACTTGGGGACACCCAGACCACTCAATCCACGAATTTATCCACAATAGTTTGTGTATTGAGGGACTTTCCTATGAGTGTCATCCAAAGCCTATTATTGTGGGACCCACTTCCTATTGAGTTCTGTAATACACAATCTCTCTACCTCACACAAGTGCCATAGAATTGGTCGACTGCCTGTGAGGGGGGACTCACACAAATATACAAAAGAATTGTATAGTCTTTCTCTAATCCAAGTCCTCGGAAATAAATATGTAAATATAATTGATATTTCCTTTCACATCTTTAGGTTTAGCTGTTGTAAGAAATCCTTCAGAACTAACGAGTTGTATTGCGGTTAACGCTATGAGAAGCAAGACTTGTCTATGCCAGCGTCCCTAAGCCATATGGCTGCCATATATTTGCATGAATTTTGTCTCAACGGCATATCAGTTTTGAACTGTTGACAGATTTTAGTTTTTGAATTTGATGACTGAAGATCAGAGATTCCTTATGGCCTATCAGACTGAATGATTCTGTGAAGGATCGCCACATCCCATCAACCATAACACTGAGCTGTAGGTGTACATACACAATTATCTCCCTACGATCAATTACATCTAAAATAAGCTGGAGAATTGTATACACAATATTTTTAAATGTATGACTAAAAGTTCAACAACAGAAATACCAAACCACCCATTAAAATGCACACCAATAGGATAATTGACCAATCAATTGGAGCCAATACTGTTATTAATCTGATCAGTTCTGTTAGCATTTAATATTTTTTTCTAAATATGTTTTTAGATTTCTATTTTAAATCAAATGTCTGTACATCAGATCTTTTGTGTTTTTCACACTGTCAATTATTCATCTCTTGACTGATATAAATTTCTAACTTTTCTATAATGTTATAATCCTGGGCCGCTAGTGTACTTAACACCTGTTCACCTGGAGCGAGGTTGACAGTACTTTGGACAAAGACTCCTTGACAATACATACAATAGCATTACACTTGACAGTTGGCTAAACAGAAATCATTGTTTCAAACAATCAACTGTAACTAAAACAATGCTTAGATACAAACAGAATAGACATTTGATAACAACTCTGAAAGACCACAACGTGGATCCATAGTATATCTCTCGTACTTGATCTCCCATATTTCAGGACAATGTTTTGAAACGTAAGTTTTGAAAATCCTTGTTGACCCATGAAATGTTTTAAAAGGCTACACATTTGTGTGTTTGAGTAAATTGTAGTGTGTATTGTCGACAGTTATTAGTACATGGTTATATATAATGATTGTCTGTCTGGCTGTGTGTGTTCACTATGGTGAAGGCTCCTACATATGAAGTGCCAGTCTGGACCTCCTAAACTCAGTCACCCACTTCATAATTCCTAATCGTTCAGACAAGCTCCATA
Organism: Mimachlamys varia; assembly: GCA_947623455.1. Classification (NCBI taxonomy): domain Eukaryota; kingdom Metazoa; phylum Mollusca; class Bivalvia; order Pectinida; family Pectinidae; genus Mimachlamys; species Mimachlamys varia. Next base: position 29,350,924 of record OX392528.1, on the reverse strand, counting down.
ACTTATCAAAATCTGCTCTGTTTTGGCAGGCATATTACTCAAAACCTCACTATCTTGTGTATTACTTCATAACCTGTGGAGACCGATTAGGGATAACACCTGGGAGTTGTCCAAATGATAATCAACTACCTGTATTAATTTATATATACCTGGCCAATGTACTGGTATATAGGAAAACAGACATTAGAGAACCACTACAACTAAAGTGTTTTATCCAAGTCTCCCTTCTACCACTCTGGCGACCACACTCAAACAAACTGCCCTCCTCAGCTACATTCCACCCAACCATATGGTACATATAACGTAACACAATAGACCATTGTTTGGAATTTGATTGCATGACATTTAAATGTTGAATAAAACTTAAACAATTTATTTATTAATTTGAAGATGAAAGGAAAGCATTAAATCTAGGTTTGTTTTGTGTATTTCAATGTAAAGCCACACAAAGATATCAAATCTGACATAGACTCACCTTCAAACTGATGTTACACAAAGACTTTTGTCTGATGTTCCATATATAGAATTTTACCAATTATATTTCAATCTGTGGTCACGATAACACAGACATACTGTATGTGGCACACAGAGGCACAAAACACACCAGATTTCTACTCTTACATAACAGTGCATGCTCTATATCTTATATGTATTACATGTATTGATCTATACATGAACAGCCATTATTCTAACTGATCACAAAACTTCGCATGTTCTAGCTTAGGTAAAAAACTACTAGTTCCTTTTCTTTGATAAATCTAATATTATCATTAACACTTTTCAGTACAAAAAAAGTCCCTGATGAATGAAAATGTGTTTTGATTAATGTGGAAATATCCAAACCTATAACTGATAGCTCTGTCTGATCAGTGAACTTTCTGCTTTTGTTTGTAAGATTTTTGACAACACTTGTAGGTTAACGTAATTATAAGCTGAAGAGAAGTTGTAAAGGTTCAAGAAATTAACTTGTGATTTAACTTTCACACCCTAGACATTCCATAATGAACTGTTCCCATTGAATTGGAAGAGTTCAAATGTGTCTTCAGGGGTGAATGCAGAGTTAACCATATAGTGTGATCCCACTGAAATAGCATGTCACCGACAAAACATGTCATCCAACTTCAGTCAAGCAAACTGACAATCATGCAGACAGTATGTAATGATTGCTACTGTTCAGATTGATATTTGGTTGATTTATTCTCACTGGCTAGTGTATTAACTGACTGAATAAGTAGTGATGTTTCAATATACTGTAACTCCCAATGATTTCTTTATTGACTTCTTGTAATATTTAGGTTGATGAAGGAAATTGGAAGCCTTATTTTCGAAGCTCCTGAGAGGACCTGCGGACACCAGGAGCAAAAATGATTGTACCCTTCCGTGATCAGCTAACAGACAGGTGTTTTCAAGAGAAGCTAATTGAAGTAAAGAATAAAAGCTATATATGTAGTATGAATCAAAGACTAACTATATTGATGATTTTACCTCTTCAACCAGTAATCTTGATTACATGTATCAGACTAAAACATGAGCCTCTGAATGTAAGATCTCCTCCTTCAAGTTTACACATCACAATGAACTGGGGTGGTACGATTGTACAGTGAATAGTGAATTTGTCTTTCACCAAAGCGGCCAAGATCCGAATATTCTATGATTGAACATGAAAAGGAATGGGGTCACCAACCGAACCACATAGGTTTTCTCCGGGTACTCCTTTTTCCTGTCATTACCAAGACCCCCACACACTAACATCTAGGCTAACAAGAGTGATTGATGTAAGTTGTAAAGTCTTGTTTCAATACTGCTGTAAAACAAATATTGCTGGTTTTGTATTATGATGAATATGACTAATACTGACAAGAACTCTGAAAGCCTTATATACAAAGTGTAGTGTGCAGGTGTATAACAAGTAATGATGATTTGGAATAAAGAGTCATTCTGGACAAACTGATATGTATATTACAATAAACAAAAGGTTCTTGCATTGGTTTCAATTTTGCAAAATCCCCGTAACTATGAAAACATAAACACATATCGTACACTTGATTTGGCTAGGAATGTTAAAGAAGGGACAAAACTCCCATAAAAAGACATTGATAGCTAGGATACAAGCCTTTCCAAGAAAAGGGCCTAATGGTGATATAATATGGGAATCCTAGAACATCATAAAGAAGCTAATCGAAGGACAACGAACATCCTAAGTCAGAAGCTCTTAAAGTCTGTTAATGAGTATTACACCTAAAAGTCATTCAGTCACTCTGCAAAACACTATATATATAGTCACATCTAAAACCCTTCCTGCAAAGTCACTAGTCACTCTGCAAAAACACTATTCACCTAAACCCCTTCCTGCAAATTCACTAATCACTCTGCAAAATCACTAGCCACCTAAACTCCTTCCTGCAAAGTCACAAGTCACTCTGCAAAAACACTATTCACCTAAACCCCTTCCTGCAAAGTCACTAGTCACTCTGCAAAAACACTAGTCACCTAAACCCCTTCCTGCAAACCCACTAGTCACCTAAAACCCTTCCTGCAAAGTCACTAGTCACCTAAAGCCCTTCCTGCAAAGTCACTAGTCACCTAAAACCCTTCCTGCAAAGTCACTAGTCACCTAAAACCCTTCCTGCAAAGTCACTAGTCACCTAAAACCCTTCCTGCATTGTCACTAGTCACCTAAAACCCTTCCTGCAAAGTCACTAGTCACCTAAAACCCTTCCTGCAAACCCACTAGTCACCTAAAACCCTTCCTGCAAAGTCACTAGTCACCTAAAACCCTTCCTGCATTGTCACTAGTCACCTAAAACCCTTCCTGCAAACCCACTAGTCACCTAAAACCCTTCCTGCAAAGTCACTAGTCACCTAAAACCCTTCCTGCAAAGTCACTAGTCACCTAAACCCCTTCCTGCATTGTCACTTATTATAATCACACCAAAAAACATTCCTGCAAAAGAACAAAAAATATTGATCTATTACCTTGTGCATCATGGTGGCATTTTTGTCGGCACCATTATCAATGAGGAGTTTACAGAGTGGCAGGTTGTTGACTATAGCAGCTATGTGTAGACAGGTACGACCTCCTTTGTTAGGTATATTCACAGCACTAGGATCATTCTTCCACTTCAACAGGTACTTCACAACATCTGTAGGGGAAATGTCAACAAATCAAGAAAGCATTACTAAAGGAGAAAGCTTTTTTATAAGCTATGGACATTTTAATGGAAAATATGAAAATAAGGCACTTTAATATTATTTAATATTCTTTTCAACAGCCTTAACATTCTACCAGTATATCAGATTCCACAATATCTTTTTTTTTAATTCTAGACACCTTCTGATTCTCCAAGTTCAGAATATAATTCACTTGCATTGTAAACAATACCACTGTTGTAGTTAGATTCAGTAATACATCTCAATTGATTTTTATCAATAAACAATACCAGTTTAATACCACAATATTAATTTAACAGATTTGTCTTTTCCATCATTTGACAGGATTAATTCAGAAACGATTATACGTCATGTATGAGGAATTTTAAAGATTATATGGCCATCAGACTGTGCCAAGATCTATTTTTACACATGTTTCTACTCACCACAGAATCCACCCTGAGCCGCCTCATGAATGGGACAGTCCTCACGGATGCTGGATGTCCAAAGCTGGGCTGTATGCTTGTCCAGCATCTTCACCGTGTCCACACATCCCTTGATAGCAGCACAGTGGGTCGGTCTGAATACAAACCAGCCAATATACAATATATATCTGCTGTACTGATTAGATATATCTTTAATATAGTATGTTTTAACACTAGAGATTTGTAGTGTAAAACCACAGAAAATCATTAATTATATAAATCTGTAACACAATCACATATGAAACTAAATTCTAATCATACAGGAGTTATCTCCCTTCACCACATAAAATTGCCCATAAGCTTGTTAAAAATTATTTTTTAATGGAATATAAGAGAATTGAGATTCACATATTTATTGTGAAAATAAGAAGTTAGGAATAAGACCCATTATACTAATAAATTATCATACTACTAAAGCCTTTAATTGCACATTTTAATACAACTTACGTTCGACCACGGTTATCCTGGTGATTTGGGTTGGAACCAAATTTGAGGAGGGCCTTGGTGCACTCCTTGTTTCCTAGTGTGATGGCGTAGAACAGTGCAGTACAGTTGTTTTTGTCTGCCAAGTCTACATTGGCACCCAGGTTTTTAAGGGTCTCTATACACTTCACATGACCACGCGATGCTGCACAATGGAGAGCTGAAAACACAAGACCAACATCTTGAAACTGTTTGGATTATACATTACATCTCTACAACGTTATGTAATAGCCTACTTATTTGCAGAACTCTGCTTTTGTTAAAACAAAAGCCATTGTGGTGAAGTACAAAACCATTCTAATTTAACTTGCATTGTTTTGTTGATTTTCTTAGTATTCATAAATGCATGAGAAGTCATCAGTCTCGCACTAAAAATTTCAGTTTCTTTCCCAAAATACTTTTTCCCCTTGAAAACTATACAATCTTTTTTTCCTGATATTTAAAAGTATGTTTGTTTTATTTTTGCTTGTACACAGTTGTGCATATTAATATTCAAAGTTGGTTTTATAAAGGAAATCACTCCCCTTTTCACATCCTTGTGAAATGATGGCAGGACTTACCTGAGAGTCCATCCTTGTCTATAGCATTGACATCAGCTCCAGCTTTAACTAGTAATTTACATGACTCTGAGTTACCTAAAACACACAAATTACATTGCCACTGTAATCAAATTTCTTACATATAATTCAGGCTAACTTAAACGGACAATTTATGGGACCATTTACAGCTTCTAGAATTAAAATGTCACTTGAAATTTACTTGAAATTTTATTTGAATTTTACATTATTATAAACCAGATACACTATTAAAAACAAAAGTTCATAAAATATTTAAACATAATTTTAATCAACTGGCATTAAAATCTGAATCAAAAACACACTCTAACAAAAATTAAAAACAAATACCTTTAATAAACTTACATTGAAATTTGAACCAAAAAGGCACTGTACCCAAATTAAAAAAAAAACAAACATCTGGAACAATTTGCTGCTAATACAGTAAAAACTTTTAATTATTTTCCAAGCAATTAATTACCAGCACTAGCTGCCCATAGTAGAGGCTGGCGGCCATCTTTGTCGAGGACATCTGTCGGCACACCATTGTCAACAAGTTTCTTGAGCACTTTCTCGCCAATCTTCGGATCGGTGTGACCGTTCTCTTTGCCGTTCATCTGAGCTGCGTAATGAATAGGGAAAGCCTCATGACTGTCAGCACGCGACACGTCTGCTCCGTTCTCCAGTAGAATCTCCAGCACCTCCAGGTGGCCACATACTGTAAACACACAAGTTATCTCCCCTTACTCATTGCCAACATGTGTCAGTCTTTCCATGGAATGTTCAATCATCTTTATAATTCCTACTTTTAAGGAATAATAACAGTGGAAAAGGTATTTTATGAAATTTTGATCTACTGTTTTATACACAGAAACACATATCAGACATAAGTTACAGAACAAACGACGAGCATGGAGAAAATGTCTATAGATCTTTATAACTTAATAATATAACGATTTCAATCATTATTTTCATTTTATTTATCCAGACAATTATACTTATTTCATCTTTGTTCAAACTGACACAATATGGTCTAGATATTTTGGACTAATGAGTTTGTAAAATTCAGATTTTTTGTATTCTTGTAGTTTTCACATCTACTTTTTATTGAGGAATTTTCATCCTGTACTATACAGACTAAAATATTACGAACTCTTCTTTCATAATTATATAGAGCGGTATTCTAACTATTAAAAAGTTCACGAAAAAACTAAGGGAAAATTTTAATTTCTGTTTCCTGTTGTAAATGATTAACCCTTTGCAAAAGTAAAATTATACTAGATCAACATTCATTGTATTATAAAATCAATATTTCACATAATTTCTTTTTTTTTTTTATCAATTAATATGAAAAATATCTTCACTACAGAATATTAAACATAATAAACAGCAGTCAAATTAACTGTTCATTGGATATGAATTGCAAGAGCCCTTCTATAAACCAGGAAGATACACTCAGTATTGATCACACATCAATAATGTTTAATATGTTTATTTTTAAAGGAAAAATTCTAAATAAAAAGAAAAAAAAATATAATTTCGATAAATGTGTTACAAAAATCTCTTTAATTGTGTATATTTCTGGTTTACAATCTGTCTTCCAATCCATACATGAAAAGGTCTACATTATTGTAGATCTGAAAAAAGAACTTGTTAATTATAGAGCTCCGTTTCTAAAACATTAAATGACTTTTCACAGTCTAACTCCTGGACTGTTATATTTTTGGTGGAAAAAAAGCAAACTTAGATATGTTGTTGCATGAAAATGCATTTCAACATCAACTTACATTTGGACATCAAAGACATTAATTGACATAGAGATAAAGGAGTTTTTCTCATAAATGGTCTTACTAACAAGTCCAACAGCTTTGAGTGAAGGTATGTACAGGTATATTATGCACAAGACTTGATTTTTTGCTGGAAACAATGTCTCCCTGTTTTCTTCGCAAAAAAAAAATAATAATACATGTAATGAAAAAAAGAATAGAGAAATGACCATCCCCAGTCATACAAATGTGTTTCTTTTACCTTTGGTCATAATTGTCAGTAAAAATAACATTTTAAAAGTTCAAAGTTTTAAATTCAAATATGTCTGTGTATCCATTAGGACTTGAACCAGCAAAAAAACAACTCATCTTATGAACGATATATATATATATATAACAGTTTTAACATTAAAAAGAGTTACATTTCTTCATCAGGAGCATGCAATGTTACTTACAGATTGATGTTTAATGGAGAGATTACCACATGTTATAGTCCGGTGTATAGACCAGTCTGTTGGTATTATAACGATTATATTTAATGGAGAGATTACCACATGTTATAGCCGGGTGTATAGACAAGTCTGCTGGTATTATAATCATTGCATTTAATGGAGAGATTACCACATGTTATAGCCGGGTGTATAGACAAGTCTGCTGGTATTATAATGATTATATTTAATGTAGAGATACCACATGTTATAGCCGGGTGTATCGACAAGTCTGCTGGTATTATAATGATTATATTTAATGGAGAGATACCACATGTTATAGCCGGGTGTATAGACAAGTCTGCTGGTATTATAATCATTGCATTTAATGGAGAGATTACCACATGTTATAGCCGGGTGTATAGACAAGTCTGCTGGTATTATAATGATTATATTTAATGGAGAGATACCACATGTTATAGCCGGGTGTATAGACAAGTCTGCTGGTATTATAACCATTGAATTTAATGGAGAGATTACCACATGTTATAGCCGGGTGTATAGACAAGTCTGCTGGTATTATAATGATTATATTTAATGGAGAGATACCACATGTTACAGCCGGGTGTATAGACAAGTCTGCTTGTATTATAATGATTATATTTAATGGAGAGATACCACATGTTATAGCCGGGTGTATAGACAAGTCTGCTGGTATTATAATGATTATATTTAATGGAGAGATTACCACATGTTATAGCCGGGTGTATAGACAAGTCTGCTGGTATTATAATGATGATATTTAATGGAGAGATTACCACATGTTATAGCCGGGTGTATAGACAAGTCTGCTGGTATTATAATGATTATATTTAATGGAGAGATTACCACATGTTATAGCCGGGTGTATAGACAAGTCTGCTGGTATTATAACCATTGCATTTAATGGAGAGATACCACATGTTATAGCCGGGTGTATAGACAAGTCTGCTGGTATTATAATGATTATATTTAATGGAGAGATTACCACATGTTATAGCCGGGTGTATAGACAAGTCTGCTGGTATTATAATGATTATATTTAATGGAGAGATACCACATGTTATAGCCGGGTGTATAGACAAGTCTGCTGGTATTATAATGATTATATTTAATGGAGAGATTACCACATGTTATAGCCGGGTGTATAGACAAGTCTGCTGGTATTATAATGATTATATTTAATGGAGAGATTACCACATGTTATAGCCGGGTGTATAGACAAGTCTGCTGGTATTATAATGAATATATTTAATGGAGAGATTACCACATGTTATAGCCGGGTGTATAGACAAGTCTGCTGGTATTATAACCATTGCATTTAATGGAGAGATACCACATGTTATAGCCGGGTGTATAGACAAGTCTGCTGGTATTATAATGATTATATTTAATGGAGAGATTACCACATGTTATAGCCGGGTGTATAGACAAGTCTGCTGGTATTATAATGATTATATTTAATGGAGAGATTACCACATGTTATAGCCGGGTGTATAGACAAGTCTGCTGGTATTATAATGATTATATTTAATGGAGAGATTACCACATGTTATAGCCGGGTGTATAGACAAGTCTGCTGGTATTATAACCATTGCATTTAATGGAGAGATACCACATGTTATAGCCGGGTGTATAGACAAGTCTGCTGGTATTATAATGATTATATTTAATGGAGAGATTACCACATGTTATAGCCGGGTGTATAGACAAGTCTGCTGGTATTATAATGATTATATTTAATGGAGAGATACCACATGTTATAGCCGGGTGTATAGACAAGTCTGCTGGTATTATAATGATTATATTTAATGGAGAGATTACCACATGTTATAGCCGGGTGTATAGACAAGTCTGCTGGTATTATAATGATTATATTTAATGGAGAGATTACCACATGTTATAGCCGGGTGTATAGACAAGTCTGCTGGTATTATAATGATTATATTTAATGGAGAGATTACCACATGTTATAGCCGGGTGTATAGACAAGTCTGCTGGTATTATAATGATTATATTTAATGGAGAGATACCACATGTTATAGCCGGGTGTATAGACAAGTCTGCTGGTATTATAATGATTATATTTAATGGAGAGATACCACATGTTATAGCCGGGTGTATAGACAAGTCTGCTGGTATTATAATGATTATATTTAATGGAGAGATTACCACATGTTATAGCCGGGTGTATAGACAAGTCTGCTGGTATTATAATGATTATATTTAATGGAGAGATTACCACATGTTATAGCCGGGTGTATAGACAAGTCTGCTGGTATTATAATGATTATATTTAATGGAGAGATACCACATGTTATAGCCGGGTGTATAGACAAGTCTGCTGGTATTATAATGATTATATTTAATGGAGAGATTACCACATGTTATAGCCGGGTGTATAGACAAGTCTGCTGGTATTATAATGATTATATTTAATGGAGAGATTACCACATGTTATAGCCGGGTGTATAGACAAGTCTGCTGGTATTATAATGATTATATTTAATGGAGAGATTACCACATGTTATAGCCGGGTGTATAGACAAGTCTGCTGGTATTATAATGATTATATTTAATGGAGAGATTACCACATGTTATAGCCGGGTGTATAGACAAGTCTGCTGGTATTATAATGATTATATTTAATGGAGAGATACCACATGTTATAGCCGGGTGTATAGACAAGTCTGCTGGTATTATAATGATTATATTTAATGGAGAGATACCACATGTTATAGCCGGGTGTATAGACAAGTCTGCTGGTATTATAATGATTATATTTAATGGAGAGATTACCACATGTTATAGCCGGGTGTATAGACAAGTCTGCTGGTATTATAATGATTATATTTAATGGAGAGATTACCACATGTTATAGCCGGGTGTATAGACAAGTCTGCTGGTATTATAATGATTATATTTAATGGAGAGATTACCACATGTTATAGCCGGGTGTATAGACAAGTCTGCTGGTATTATAACCATTGCATTTAATGGAGAGATACCACATGTTATAGCCGGGTGTATAGACAAGTCTGCTGGTATTATAATGATTATATTTAATGGAGAGATTACCACATGTTATAGCCGGGTGTATAGACAAGTCTGCTGGTATTATAATGATTATATTTAATGGAGAGATACCACATGTTATAGCCGGGTGTATAGACAAGTCTGCTGGTATTATAATGATGATATTTAATGGAGAGATTACCACATGTTATAGCCGGGTGTATAGACAAGTCTGCTGGTATTATAATGATTATATTTAATGGAGAGATTACCACATGTTATAGCCGGGTGTATAGACAAGTCTGCTGGTATTATAATGAATATATTTAATGGAGAGATTACCACATGTTATAGCCGGGTGTATAGACAAGTCTGCTGGTATTATAACCATTGCATTTAATGGAGAGATACCACATGTTATAGCCGGGTGTATAGACAAGTCTGCTGGTATTATAATGATTATATTTAATGGAGAGATTACCACATGTTATAGCCGGGTGTATAGACAAGTCTGCTGGTATTATAATGATTATATTTAATGGAGAGATTACCACATGTTATAGCCGGGTGTATAGACAAGTCTGCTGGTATTATAATGATTATATTTAATGGAGAGATTACCACATGTTATAGCCGGGTGTATAGACAAGTCTGCTGGTATTATAACCATTGCATTTAATGGAGAGATACCACATGTTATAGCCGGGTGTATAGACAAGTCTGCTGGTATTATAATGATTATATTTAATGGAGAGATTACCACATGTTATAGCCGGGTGTATAGACAAGTCTGCTGGTATTATAATGATTATATTTAATGGAGAGATACCACATGTTATAGCCGGGTGTATAGACAAGTCTGCTGGTATTATAATGATTATATTTAATGGAGAGATTACCACATGTTATAGCCGGGTGTATAGACAAGTCTGCTGGTATTATAATGATTATATTTAATGGAGAGATTACCACATGTTATAGCCGGGTGTATAGACAAGTCTGCTGGTATTATAATGATTATATTTAATGGAGAGATACCACATGTTATAGCCGGGTGTATAGACAAGTCTGCTGGTATTATAATGATTATATTTAATGGAGAGATACCACATGTTATAGCCGGGTGTATAGACAAGTCTGCTGGTATTATAATGATTATATTTAATGGAGAGATTACCACATGTTATAGCCGGGTGTATAGACAAGTCTGCTGGTATTATAATGATTATATTTAATGGAGAGATTACCACATGTTATAGCCGGGTGTATAGACAAGTCTGCTGGTATTATAATGATTATATTTAATGGAGAGATACCACATGTTATAGCCGGGTGTATAGACAAGTCTGCTGGTATTATAATGATTATATTTAATGGAGAGATTACCACATGTTATAGCCGGGTGTATAGACAAGTCTGCTGGTATTATAATGATTATATTTAATGGAGAGATTACCACATGTTATAGCCGGGTGTATAGACAAGTCTGCTGGTATTATAATGATTATATTTAATGGAGAGATTACCACATGTTATAGCCGGGTGTATAGACAAGTCTGCTGGTATTATAATGATTATATTTAATGGAGAGATACCACATGTTATAGCCGGGTGTATAGACAAGTCTGCTGGTATTATAATGATTATATTTAATGGAGAGATTACCACATGTTATAGCCGGGTGTATAGACAAGTCTGCTGGTATTATAATGATTATATTTAATGGAGAGATTACCACATGTTATAGCCGGGTGTATAGACAAGTCTGCTGGTATTATAATGATTATATTTAATGGAGAGATTACCACATGTTATAGCCGGGTGTATAGACAAGTCTGCTGGTATTATAATGATTATATTTAATGGAGAGATTACCACATGTTATAGCCGGGTGTATAGACAAGTCTGCTGGTATTATAATGATTATATTTAATGGAGAGATACCACATGTTATAGCCGGGTGTATAGACAAGTCTGCTGGTATTATAATGATTATATTTAATGGAGAGATACCACATGTTATAGCCGGGTGTATAGACAAGTCTGCTGGTATTATAATGATTATATTTAATGGAGAGATTACCACATGTTATAGCCGGGTGTATAGACAAGTCTGCTGGTATTATAATGATGATATTTAATGGAGAGATTACCACATGTTATAGCCGGGTGTATAGACAAGTCTGCTGGTATTATAATGATTATATTTAATGGAGAGATTACCACATGTTATAGCCGGGTGTATAGACAAGTCTGCTGGTATTATAACCATTGCATTTAATGGAGAGATACCACATGTTATAGCCGGGTGTATAGACAAGTCTGCTGGTATTATAATGATTATATTTAATGGAGAGATACCACATGTTATAGCCGGGTGTATAGACAAGTCTGCTGGTATTATAATGATTATATTTAATGGAGAGATACCACATGTTATAGCCGGGTGTATAGACAAGTCTGCTGGTATTATAATGATTATATTTAATGGAGAGATTACCACATGTTATAGCCGGGTGTATAGACAAGTCTGCTGGTATTATAATGATTATATTTAATGGAGAGATTACCACATGTTATAGCCGGGTGTATAGACAAGTCTGCTGGTATTATAATGAATATATTTAATGGAGAGATTACCACATGTTATAGCCGGGTGTATAGACAAGTCTGCTGGTATTATAACCATTGCATTTAATGGAGAGATACCACATGTTATAGCCGGGTGTATAGACAAGTCTGCTGGTATTATAATGAATATATTTAATGGAGAGATTACCACATGTTATAGCCGGGTGTATAGACAAGTCTGCTGGTATTATAACCATTGCATTTAATGGAGAGATACCACATGTTATAGCCGGGTGTATAGACAAGTCTGCTGGTATTATAATGATTATATTTAATGGAGAGATTACCACATGTTATAGCCGGGTGTATAGACAAGTCTGCTGGTATTATAATGATTATATTTAATGGAGAGATTACCACATGTTATAGCCGGGTGTATAGACAAGTCTGCTGGTATTATAATGATTATATTTAATGGAGAGATTACCACATGTTATAGCCGGGTGTATAGACAAGTCTGCTGGTATTATAATGATTATATTTAATGGAGAGATTACCACAAGTTATAGCCGGGTGTATAAACAAGTCTGCTGGTATTATAATGATTATATTTAATGGAGAGATACCACATGTTATAGCCGGGTGTATAGACAAGTCTGCTGGTATTATAACCATTACATTTACTCTGTACAAATATTTACTGAGGACTGGTTTTTACCTGTTCACCCCTAAAGTCACATTTGGACCCTTCCAAATAACATACTTGGCTAGTCCAATTTATGCATGCAGGGGTGGATGAGTTACACACTTTATGTGAAAAACTTTTAATAATTTTCTGTTAATCAAATGGTATCTGGATAAATAGATTCTAAGCATTGAAACATAAACATACATTTGAGGTAAGCTAAATAAATAAGCTGCTGCAATTTCTTTTAAAACAGCGCTGTTCTTTTAGAAACCATGTTAACTTAGCAGTGTTAATACACTCTAAGACATCTTTCGGGTTCGGGGAATTATATGCAATGAAAAAGTTTAATCATCTTAGCTAATCTTCAGTACACAGACTCGTTTTATGTAAATCTGCGGTCTACATGTGATAGCATGTGACATGCCCACTTAAGGCATAGCAAACAAATTAACTGTAAATAAATTACAAAATAAAAAATAATGTGTGGGTAAAAAAAAACTATAAAAAAAAAATATAAAACAAACAATAACATATTTAAACAGATAAATGAAAGTGTAAGGTGTCAAAAAACGATAGAACAGAAAATGCATAATTACAATACATCATTCCAAAGACATTTGGTACTTTCTACATAACAAATTAATTGGCAAAACATTGATAGATCTAATATTTTTTTAAAGAAATACTGTAACATGACGAAAAATTGATTATTACATGAACAATTGCTAATCCAGATTTTGCAGATAATACAGGGAAAGAAACAGATAAATTCAAGCAATTAGTGAAGACGAATACTTGGAAATATTTTTCTGATGAAATCGTCATGATATTATACAGCGTAACTTTCAAACTCTGAATAATTCTGAGAAATATTTGATAGACAAAAGGTGCATCTAAGCAACATCACTACGGAATGGTACATATATATATAATAAAGGTCACTTCTTGGAGCACACACCACAGACTAACAATATATGCTATATAAAAGATGAGATATTGTGGTTTCAGGAGAGTTGTCTGCCCTTACCTTTACGTCCTGTCATGTGGTGCCCTTTGGAGTGATGATTGAGGATATAAATAGATCAGTACAACACCAATAGGATGGGAGAATAAAATCACACAAATCTCTCATATGATGTCATAAAATACTCAGCTGATCTAAACATAACTTTTTAATGCTGATGTTTAAAGACTGGCTGTGACAATAAATATCTATTGTCTGGGCTCATTTATTAACCTACAGCTCAGATTAGCTTCATAAATCATTAATCTAAATACAAATTTGGAAAAAAGTATGATTTTTTGTGATAAAACAATTATTTTGAAATCTTAAGTGTTTAATTTTCATTTAAATTTTCATATTTTTTTATTACAATTTTTTTTTTATTAAAAACATATAAGATGAAAGTTCTGAGTTGACAGATCATGAAACCAACCAGGTTTTGAAAAAATGGATAAGTAGCAAATTAAAAAAAAAAAAAAATTATATCATATAACGAGAGAAAATATTTCAATATTTCTTTAAATAACTATTTGCAATGATTTTTGAATCTTAAACGACCATGTTAAATTTTCAACAGAAAACTGTCAACATATTAGAAGGAGAATTCATGGATTCTGAGTTTTGAACTAGAGTTCCGTTTGATAAATTTATAATTATGACCAGTACATATTCAACCTCCATTTTGTTTATCAACATATTGGGATACATAAGGTTTGTTGATAGAGTAAGCATCATATGACGTCATAAGATGGAACCAAAATAAACTTAGTTTCCAGTATACCAAAAGTACTGTTTACATTGCAGAAATCAGCTACCACAGGGTTAATTGTTTCTGGGAATTCAAAATTTAAAGTATGAAATCAAATTAATTATGTTTAAATATAAATGTACATATATAGCTTACAGCAAATGATGAAAATATATTAATTTGAAACATAAAAATAGCAAAATTCACAAATGAAATGAAAGATTTCCAAATATATTAGAGAAAATTCATGAGAAAAATAAAGAATATATTCAAAATTTCTCTTTATATAACTGTTAACAGAAACCATGACACCAAGATACAGTAGCTGTTCACAAAACACAGAAATAAACTTAAGCTGGGGTTAAGATAGATCTTAGGTGTAATCAAAAAATATTTCATCAAAACTAGTGAAGCAAAATAATATTTACAAGATTATTAGGTATTGATTTCATCCACAACAAAATGGTGAACAGTAACATTTTCAATCATACTCCAAATTTCAGAAATTTCTGTTTGAATTCTAAGGGATATCTAAGGGGGGGTATACCTGTGTTTACAAGTTTTAGATTTTATCTACAGCTAGAATTACAGTTTTACATCAGTTTTTGTAAATAACACCATTGATGAAACCTCACTACCATAACAAATATGGTGTGTTTTGGTAGGGGACATAGCAACAGTACAAAGTGGGATACAATGAAACAGTTATATTACTTATAATGGGTGCCTGACTCACCCCCCTGCCACACCACCACAAAGCAGTACCTATACCTACATGTACGTCTAGATATCAAGTGGCTATACCCTTCATTATATAACTACACTGGTGGAATTTCAAAGATTTGGATGCAGGTTTGGGGCTCGGTACATGTACCTCTTATCCTGGATACATAGTAAACATCAACAAACCCAAGTCGACCCTTACAAAAATTAAATCTGTCTTGATAAATACAGAAATATATTGCCAAGGCCAAAATGCTTTTTTTTTAATTTTCTAACAACTCTTTTAAGAAAACACAATATTTTAAGCATGTATGTTTACTTTGTATCCTTTTGAATCTGTACTTTATTTACAATTTAATTTTCATTAGTATAACAAATGAGCTGACAATACATATTTTTCAATGAACAATAATGGCTAGTATGGTAGATAATATGTATTTAGTTTCAGATTACTTTAATGAAATGACAATAGAAGTAAATACTGGTAAGCCGACTACACAGCCTGGTATTATCATGCATGCTCTACATTGCATTAATTGTTTATTAAATATATATCATGTATTGGTCATTTCTTTATGATTATGCAATACGTACTGATATATTAATTATAACCAGGATGCCTAGCCAATCGTGGTCCTAGAGTAAGTTTTGCATGAGAAAATGTTACAGCTGAGGTTAAAAAGCACCTAAACATTTATTACAAAAACTGAACTGATGAGTTAACTGGGAGGATAGTCACCTGTTGCCCAGTGTGCCACTGTGTGATGTTCATTATCCAGACAGTTTATATCCGCTTCCTTCTTCAACAGGAGTCGTAGGAGGGGGGCGTTGCCCCCTATCACAGCCATGTGGAGGGGCGTGAAGCCCTGCTCATCTTTAGAGTTGAGCAGATCACTGTCTTTGTGTAAGATCATCTCCGCACATTGTGTCTCTAGGTTGTCGGCACAGTAATGTAGCGCCGACTTGCCAGTCTTGTCTGCGTCACTGGCAGAGGCCTGTAACCCAAGTTATATCATAGAAATTGACAGAAAGTCATGATCACAAATAACTATAGATCGTCTCAAACAATTGTATCTACAAAGCTATAAGTTTATAATCAAACAACGATCACATTCTTTAGATCTGTTCCTGATTCATAGATCAATGTAAGTGATGAATGGCAATACATTTCATACTATTTTTTTTTTCAAAATCAACCTTTCTATGAAATAATGATAACCACAAGCATGCACCACATTTTAAGAAATGCTATGTTAGAAATACTTTTTAGAGAAACTTTAAAAAGAACAAACTTTCGGTTTCAGGATTTGTTAAAACAATTATGGCTGTTTAATTGTTGCTTTTTTGTTTGTTTGTTAATCTAAGTCCAAATTTGCTTTTGCCCAAACACTAGACCTTGACATTTTAACAAACAAAGGCCTTGAGTCATTTCCAAAAATAAAAATTCCAAAATCTCATGTCTGGACCAAAGCAATTTTAGATCAATCTGAATAAGATGGTAACTCTTACCTTGTTCATCATACAATTCTAAACCAAGGACTTTTCTTGGGGTGGATATAAGTTTACATGAACTTGAGAAAGTGATATCGACAAAGATAAATATGAAGTCAATAGCAAGTTTTTTCAGGTCCGTATAACCACATACAATGTATTCACCAAAATCAAAGTCTTTAATTGTTATATTAGATTTTAATAATGTTTTAATCATTATACATGGAATAAATCAAATTCTCAGAAGGTATGAACTATACCTCATTGAGCAGAAAGCATTGTGACATTCAAGTATAAAATTGAAATGACATCATCAAGAGGACCCTGAAGTAGGTACTGTTTCTATAAATAGTAACACTCAGACTGCATCAATATCACAAATCATTGACCACCTGATTCAGTCATTTTTATCTAAAAACTTCCCAAAAGGATTCCATCTTAAAACCAAAGGTCAGGCCAGCCCTCTAGTCCACCTACCCCTTTATCCAGGAGTTCTTTGAGCTGTTCGGGGTTGCCATTCTGACAGGCGATGATGACGGGGGTCATGCCATCATCGGCGGCCTGATCCATCACGTCCTCGGGTATACCGTTGTAGGTCTCTATCAGCTTCTGGAAGTACCTCGGATCCTTATTACCACACACACGATGGAACACTGTCTTACCCTGGTAGTCGGCTACGTCTACCTCCGGCTTATATCTGAAAATACAGGATTAACATCGTAAGAAGACTAGTTGTTACAAGATTACCTGAAATTATTATGCACAACTGAAAGGTTTTATATGTGAAGCAATTGCTGTTGTTTGGTTGAAAAAGTTCATATAAACAAGGCAAAAAATGAATACTGTCATGTAATATGATAAGTAATGCCATCTAAAAGGATTTTCATTTTGTTTTTGTGTTGCAGATCAGAGTAGACCGGGTCGATCGTCGGAGACCAGACAGCTCAGTTGGTTGAGCGTCCGTATAGAGTTCGGAAGGTCCCGGGTTCGAACCCCGGTCTGGCCGTGCATTTTTCCTCTCCTGTTACATTTGTTTTGAGATTAACAAAATGTGTCTAAAGGTTTTATGAATCTCTTATAAAACAAAAATGTATTTGATGATAATACAAAGTACACTTACACTGAATTACTATACTTGGACATCAACAGTACATCACTGACCGTTTATTCACATTCCAAGGTAGTTTTATAGTTAGTTGTGTGTCTTAACTGTCAGATGTTTCTGATATCACATTATATAGGAAATCAATAATCTGGACACTCCAATTTGTTCAGTACAAATTTTCAGACGAGGATATTCAACAGACTAGATTTTATTACGATGCTTAAAAGTTTCAGGAGTTCTGATGATCTTTGTTGCCTCTTTACATCACATTATAGTAGAATTGTCTAATTGATGACAGTTGACGTCATTTATCATATAACATTGCACATTAGTTTGTTGTGACAAAATGACTAAACACAGAGCTAGGATAATGCAAGCTTTTTCTCCCACAAACATTCACATTCAGGATTTTGGCACTGGTGATTTGATTGGCTAATACAAAAGGTCACCAGAACATGACCCCTAATGTGATATTGTCGACCCTATGTATGTGGAGAGTAACGAAGGGACAATGGATCTGCATTTCAATCCGACTGGTAAAATACTAGACGACGTGGCTGTATAGCTAGGGAGGATACCGGTATCTCTAGGGCATTTGGTAGAGACGACGTGGCTGTATTGGGAGGGTACCGGTATCTCTAGGGCATTTGGTAGAACCGACGTGGCTGTATAGGGAGGGTACCGGTATCTCTATGGAATTTGGTAGAGACGACGTGGCTGTATAGGGAGGGTACCGATATCTCTAGGGCATTTGGTAGAGACGACGTGGCTGTATAGGGAGGATACCGGTATCTCTAGGGCATTTGGTAGAACCGACGTGGCTGTATAGGGAGGGTACCGGTATCTCTATGGCATTTGGTAGAGACGACGTGGCTGTATAGGGAGGGTACCGGTATCTCTAGGGCATTTGGTAGAGACGACGTGGCTGTATAGGGAGGATACTGGTATCTCTAGGGCATTTGGTAGAGACGACGTGGCTGTATAGGGAGGATACCGGTATCTCTAGGGCATTTGGTAGAGACGACGTGGCTGTATAGGGAGGATACTGGTATCTCTAGGGCATTTGGTAGAGACGACGTGGCTGTATAGGGAGGATACCGGTATCTCTAGGGCATTTGGTAGAGACGACGTGGCTGTATAGGGAGGATACTGGTATCTCTAGGGCATTTAGTAGAGACGACGTGGCTGTATAGGGAGGATACCGGTATCTCTAGGGCATTTGGTAGAGACGACGTGGCTGTATAGGGAGGATACTGGTATCTCTAGGGCATTTGGTAGAGACGATGTGGCTGTATGGGGAGGATACCGGTATCTCTAGCTCAAATACTAGACGACGTGGCTGTATGGGGAGGATACCGGTATCTCTAGGGCATATGGTAGAGACGACGTGGCTGTATAGGGAGGATACTGGTATCTCTAGGGCATTTGGTAGAGACGACGTGGCTGTATGGGGAGGATACCGGTATCTCTAGGGCATTTGGTAGAGACGACGTGGCTGTATGGGGAGGATCCGGTATCTCTAGGGCATTTGGTAGACGACGTGGCTGTATAGGGAGGATACCGGTATCTCTAGGGCATTTGGTAGAGACGACGTGGCTGTATAGGGAGGGTACCGGTATCTCTAGGGCATTTGGTAGACGACGTGGCTGTATAGGGAGGATACCGGTATCTCTAGGGCATTTGGTAGAGACGACGTGGCTGTATAGGGGAGGATACCGGGATCTCTAGGGCATTTGGTAGAGACGACGTGGCTGTTTAGGGAGGGTACCGGTATCTCTAGGGCATTTGGTAGAGACGACGTGGCTGTATAGGGAGGATACCGGTATCTCTAGGGCATTTGGTAGACGACGTGGCTGTATAGGGAGGATACTGGTATCTCTAGCTC
This sequence comes from Mimachlamys varia, assembly GCA_947623455.1. Classification (NCBI taxonomy): domain Eukaryota; kingdom Metazoa; phylum Mollusca; class Bivalvia; order Pectinida; family Pectinidae; genus Mimachlamys; species Mimachlamys varia. The sequence continues at coordinate 29,330,790 of OX392528.1, read as the reverse complement.
AAATACTAGACGACGTGGCTGTATGGGGAGGGTACCGGTATCTCTAGGGCATTTTATAGAGACGACGTGGCTGTATAGGGAGGGTACCGGTATCTCTAGGGCATTTGGTAGAACTGACGTTGCTGTATAGGGAGGGTACCGGTATCTCTAGGGCATTTGGTAGAACCAGAGGTCCCGGATTGGACCCTACTAGTGGATCCGGAGGCATTGAAAAAATATTGACCTCAGTTACATTTAAACCTAGACCAACATCGGTCACTCTTCTTTGCTATCAACTTTGTTTTCACAAAACAGGTACAAATTATATGTACTTTAACGTTTACAAATGTAGTGTGACGGATACTCCAGCTTATAGTGTCAGAATTAAACCTCCCAGGTCAAACACCCCAATAAATAACTGCGTGTTTAATCCCCCAAGTCCAATACCCTATAAAATACCCAGTTTTATGACTCTATACATACAATCAAAATTCTCACTTCATTACATATTGAATGTTTCCAATACGCCCATTGAGGTAACTACATGCACAGAAAGATTTTTTGGGAATGAAACCCCTTTTAATAAAATACAAAAAAATTTAAAGTACACACTTTATGTTGACCCTAAACTTGTCTTTGATAGATTACAAACACAATAAACATGGCCATAACACTCCTGTTACAAGCTCCTCTGGAGCATATTAACAATTATACAACCATCAGGGCAATGGAAACCTGACCAATCACACACAGACATCTCACAAGGAAAACAACGACTGAAATGAGGTACAATCTACAGTTAAAGTCAGTGAAGCCAGTAATATGTGGCAGAATTTTCATGGTTAATTTGCCTACATATTGATGATGTGAAGGGAGCGGAGATTAATACAAATTTAATTGGATGTCAATACAACGCAATTGACGTCATCATTACTTTTACCTAAAATAATCCCATCTAACTATGAGCCACAGTGCCTGGTATGGGGTCTACACTGTACCTCTCCCCTGTATCCTTACAATCACAGACAGTCTGTATGGGGTCTAGACTGTAACACTCTCCTGTATCCTTACAGTCACAGACAGTCTGTATGGGGTCTACACTGTACCTCTTCCCTGTATCCTTACAATCACAGACAGTCTGTATGGGGTCTAGACTGTAACACTCTCCTGTATCCTTACAGTCACAGACATTCTGTATGGTGTCTACACTGTAACACTCTCCTGTATCCTTACAGTCACAGACAGTCTGTATGGGGTCTAGACTGCAACACTCTCCTGTATCCTTACAGTCACAGACAGTCTGTATGGGGTCTAGACTGTAACACTCTCCTGTATCCTTACAGTCACAGACAGTTTGTATGGGGTCTAGACTGTACCTCTCTCCTGTATCCTTACAGTCACAGACAGTCTGTATGGGGTCTACACTGTACCTGTCTCCTGTATCCCTACAGTCAAAGACAGTCTGTATGGGGTCTACACTGTACCTCTCTCCTGTATCCTTACAGTCACAGACAGTCTGTATGGTGTCTACACTGTACCTGTCTCCTGTATCCTTACAGTCACAGACAGTCTGTATGGGGTCTACACTGTACCTGTCTCCTGTATCCTTACAGTCACAGACAGTCTGTATGGTGTCTACACTGTACCCGTCCCCTGTATCCTTACAGTCACAGACAGTCTGTATGGGGTCTACACTGTACCCGTCCCCTGTATCCTCACAGTCACAGACAGTCTGTATGGGGTCTACACTGTACCTCTCCCCTGTATCCTCACAGTCACAGACAGTCTGTATGGGGTCTACACTGTACCTGTCCCCTGTATCCTCACAGTCACAGACAGTCTGTATGGGGTCTACACTGTACCTGTCTCCTGTATCCTTACAGTCACAGACAGTCTGTATGGTGTCTACACTGTACCTGTCTCCTGTATCCTTACAGTCACAGACAGTCTGTATGGGGTCTACACTGTACCTGTCTCCCGTATCCTTACAGTCACAGACAGTCTGTATGGGGTCTACACTGTACCCGTCCCCTGTATCCTTACAGTCACAGACAGTCTGTATGGGGTCTACACTGTACCTGTCCCCTGTATCCTCACAGTCACAGACAGTCTGTATGGGGTCTACACTGTACCTGTCTCCTGTATCCTCACAGTCACAGACAGTCTGTATGGGGTCTACACTGTACCTGTCCCCTGTATCCTTACAGTCACAGACAGTCTGTATGGGGTCTACACTGTACCTGTCCCCTGTATCCTTACAGTCAGAGACAGTCTGTATGGGGTCTATACTGTACCTGTCCCCTGTATCCTCACAGTCACAGACAGTCTGTATGGGGTCTACACTGTACCTGTCTCCTGTATCCTTACAGTCACAGACAGTCTGTATGGGGTCTACACTGTACCTGTCTCCTGTATCCTTACAGTCACAGACGGTCTGTATGGGGTCTACACTGTACCTGTCTCCTGTATCCTTACAGTCACAGACAGTCTGTATGGGGTCTACACTGTACCTGTCTCCTGTATCCTTACAGTCACAGACAGTCTGTATGGGGTCTACACTGTACCTGTCTCCTGTATCCTTACAGTCACAGACAGTCTGTATGGGGTCTACACTGTAACACTCTCCTGTATCCTCACAGTCACAGACAGTCTGTATTGGGTCTACGCTGTATCTCTCCCCTGTATCCTTACAGTCACAGAGAGAACTTAGAGCCCTGGTACATAGCTATATATACCTGTATTCATAATTAATATTTATTCATACCACTATAAGACAGAAAAGTTCTTGTTGTACTGATCTTTTGTCAATTATCAGTAAATTTAATCAAGTGTTTTTCTTAAAGAGTATGGAGTGGTAATCTACTTTGTTCAGAAATTCCTTGATTTTTTTATCCAACATGTAGAACCACCAATGTAAAAAATAACATTAGTTTATATTGATATAAGAAGTTATACATAACATTATTGTCAAATGTTTCAAATGATTTTATAACAAATGTTTCTGAACTGTAAGGTACAAAGTTCCCTAAAACCACAAAAATTAAATTTCATAGGAAATCCACAGTTTCATTCCTACGCCTTCCAAATCAGCTTTTTATCATGCATTTTCAGTCATCACCTAAGAAATCATTACTTTGTTATCAGGAAGTTAAAATGAAGTGTTTTTTCTGGATTTCAAAACGGTACCATAGTGCTTTAAATTATTGTCATACACATGTTTAATATCTCAATACCTGTAGCTTCTCTGAACTGTTAAATTAATTCAATTAAACGTAAAAATGTGATTGATGATGTTCATTTTAACATATAAAAGCATACAATTATTGATTATTCTGTCAAGAAAACACCGGTCAATACTTATATTCATGCAGGTACTTCATACTAGGTTTTGTTTACAAAGTAATCAGGTATTATTGTGTTTTATATACGAGCCAGTCGTTGTGGACAGATTAAAATTCATTATACTGAAGTACATTTTATAGCAAGCCCTTTAATCCTATAAATAATCTATATTTTGAAATCAGGTAGATTATACACATGTTTGACATGTGTAACTATATTGATATTTCCCCCAACAATAGTTTACCAGATTTTCTCTCATAAACATTATCAAAATGACTCAGCAAAAATGACCTATTACAATGCTTGATGGATGGAATGTTATCGAAAGGATGTGATCAAATGACATTTCACATTGACCCAAATTAAGTACCGGTAAATATTTAATTGTCAAATGAGCATTTTTTGCTATCAAATAATGTTATAATGTTTAATATATATATATTTTGCTATCAAATAATGTTATAATGTTTATTATATATATATCAATCATTTTTTTAATAATTTTAGTTTATCTATCACTTTACTGCACTCTGTAGTTGTTGACTCTTGCAGCAGTAACATTTCACGATTTTTTTCCATCCAGAATTTTATTTTTTGGGGCTTTAATTTTGAGAAGTATAATTCCTGTCTATTAATTGTAACTACACCTCTCAAAGAAGTTCTAGCAACATGAAGTTCTAGCAACATGCAGCATTCGATGTTTATAAAAATATTGAGGTGAAGAGTTACGGTTAATTTTACTGTACTGACTGTATCTTACCATTTTACAATATTGTATCACAACTGATAACTAATAATGTTTTACCATGTGTGATGATGCAATGAATGTTAACGTTTGAAGGCTTGATTTAGGAAAATATTGTCAAACATGATAATATATATTAGTCACATGACCTCACCATCATATTTTACTGCACTAATGATCAGTAATGTACTTTTATACTAGTGTAATATGATGAGGAAAAGCGATAAAAATAGGGCTGTCATTTGGGCTCGAACCCGCGACCCATGCCTCGATCTCCAGCCCAATGCTCTACCGACTGAGCTAAAGGGAAATTCCCTACAGCTTTGACACGCTTGTATGGCAACCTAATCAATGCACATCTTTTACACTATTCCCCCCTTTAATCTAAATCTCCAACCCAGGTTCATAATGACTCCTTGCAAAGGATTTTCCTACCTTGAAACAGGGATAGGTAATAGGACGAGGAAAAGTGACAAACATAGTGCTGTTGCTGGGGCTTGAACCCGCGACCCTTGGCTCTCCAGCCTGATGCTCTATCGCTTAGCTAAAAGGAATTTCAATCCCTTAAATCCTTGGAGACATTGAACATGGGTTGTTGTTATCTTCAGGAGCAAACAATTTGTGAAGGAGGAAGTAAGAGTTAAGAAGTTGAGAGTACAGGTCACCTATAGCCTCGGCTACAGAGAATTTCCCTTTAGTCAAGTGGTTGGGTGGCCGACTAGAGACTGGTTACTAGTTCGAACCCTGGTAGGGGCAGATTGGTTTTCTCATTACTCCTTCCTATTACAGATTTTGGAGAAATGTAGCAGATCTAGACCAGGTCGATCGTCAGCGACCAGATAGCTCAATTGGTTAAGCGTCCATCCAGAGTTCGGAAAGTCCCAGGTTCAAAGCGGGTTTGGCTGGTTTTCTCTCCAAACAGTAACTGGTCCTTTACTTTCATAGTGTCACATTGTTTTATCACTAAGATTTAATTTAGTAAAGTATAGAGCACAAATTTTTACATGAGCACTTAAATTTCATGGACTTTTTTTCATTTTAATATAGATTTTCGAATTTTACCATCAAGTTCCTCTAAAACGGCTTTGAGCTGAGAAAGAAAGTAAATGTAAAATCAAAAGGATTTCCATTTGCACCCCATGCCACCAACCCATGTACCACATGCTCTTTACTGGATGACAATAAATCAAACGTCTGTCATAAAATACAACACATATTACAAAACTAATTCATACTCAAGCTTATTCAAACTTAAATCGGTTAAAAAATCAGTAAAGACATACGGTAGAGTCAGGTAGTTAACATTACAAACGGCCTAGATACATGTCAAAGACGGATTAAAAACTAATTTGAAAACAGATTAACAAGATTATATAATTGCTAGGCTATAAAAATACAGAAAACAACTACAAATGTATAACTAGGTATACCTGCCCCGTGCTAATCAGTGATTCCAAGCTGAAGGTGATTAACACAGATTTCAAAATCCATGTTTTTAAATGTGTATCCGGTCACTTAAGATATTAATTCCAGTGGGTGTTCAGTGATCTATCCCGCTAGGAACACTGATGTAATGGTGTGTTTGTTGTTGTTGTTGTTCTCATTATAAAACTCTCCCGTGTCAGTTACATGTAAAACACAAAAAGACGAGAGAATTTATCCCTTTACCAGTCCAACCATATACCATTAACACAGGCTTCATCCAGCGGAATCTAATGCACAATTATAAAAGTTCAAAACTGATCCCCTGTGGATTTGAACGGATTAAAACCCTTAATTCACCAGGTCTAAATTCAATGATCATTGCCCCTTCTCAATTCCAGTACGATCTGTAGACTGTTATTAATAAAGGTCTTGTCAATGGGAATTCCGACCAGCTCATTGGAGCTGAAGAAAGACTACATGTATAGTGTATAATTCACTTTCACCATTAGAACCAGGGTTTACCTTGGATTCCTGACTATAGAGACTGACGGGATAGTACGGGTGAAATGTACATAGCGGGATCAATATTACCTAACAAAGCTCTCGTCCTTCTCCCAACACTGTATTTACCTTCCAACATGGAAAATCTATCAGCGGATCATTATATCGCACCTGTACCATTAATTTCTTTTAATCATATATCTACAATCAAGATCTTCTATACTGAAACCATACCTCTACTTTACCTCTACTGGTGCACCCCGGATACTGAAACAAATGTGAGATATAATCCCACATAATTTACTTTAACCGTTGTGATCCTCATCTGTGCTGTGTTATCCATGTATACAAACAAATTACAACTCGATACAGGGTCCAGCGAAGTAAACTTCAATCCACCACAGATTAAAGACAAAATAATTAGGAAGATGTACTGATTAGCTGTTTTAAGTTAGAAACATAAGATCAAAGTTGCAAAACATTTGTAGTACATTGCATATTTCTGACTCAAAAAGATAGAAATGCATGCAATGCAATACTTCTAAATTTTTTAATCAGCTGAAGATTTATTGATGGCATTGCCACTATCTAACAACTTCATCAATCAAAGATTTTTTTTTTATAATTCTGCAGAAAAGAAAAATGACATCCAAATGAAACAAACATTGTTATTGGTAAATTTGTCGATTGAGTAAAGGTCACACAGCAAACTCATATACAATCAATTTTTATTCATTCTAACTGGTCCTTTGTCTATTTAAAACATACACTGCCATTGTGTTTAAAAAAGTTCCATCCTAGCTACCATAGAATATAGATCAATCTCAGCCTCCATTATTGATGTGTACAGAATGTAACCTGTCTGTTTTACTTTAGTAACATTCTACAGTGTATATATGCATGCTATCTTTTTTCTACCAAAATACAAGTACAATGTACTTTCATTTGTTATTAATCTTAATAAGCAATTGTTTAAAATAAATAGATGAAATTCTACAGAATAAATTCATCCTGAAATAGATTATTTGAATAGTACACGAATTAAAACTTTATCATCAATACAGCTGATATACAATGTACTTGGGACTGATGGAGCTCTTGTTATGGCGAGAATTGTCGTTCAAGTGTAAATGTGGAGAAAACTTCAAAGTTTTTTCAAATTTCACACAATAAACTCAATTTAACCATGTGCAAATTCAAAGAACATACATTATACAATTCATAGCTTAACAATCTTATATGTATACATAATACAGGGCATATATTCCATCACATTATAATGACTAGACTTTCTAAAGAAGGAAGACACAATAGTTGACCTCTGACTAAAGCTTCATGGGTACCACAAAATCAAAAGTACCATGGTATACAACTTTGATAGAACTTGGTTCATCTAGCTAAAGGTCTCTGGCTGTTTTTGTTCTGAAGCCAATCAACAAGAGGCCTGTCATAAGTTCCTTATCGTGTTATCTTCTAGTATATATTGTTTGAGTGAAGCTATTTCTGTCCTTAAAAGTTGATCAGCAAACTTATAGGAAATTATAATTAAACCATATTGGAATTCCAAGTGATCTTGCAAATAGTTCTTTGATAAGTTAAATGAAAGTTTCCAAAAATGCGGTACAGGACTAATGTACTTCGGTACAAACCATCACGACATTATACCGCGGTATACCTGTAAAACCACCCAGCCCTACCTCTGACCTCCAACCTCACAATGCATTGCTCTGACCTTTAAAACCACAACTCAAAAATAGGTAGTTTCTACTCAGTACATGTTACTTGATGCTCAGCATTATGGGAGTCTAACAAATTGTTCACCTGTTGTACATATCAGCATATATATTGTGTCCATTTGAGTTCTGTTTCGGGCCTTTGGCATTATGTACTTCAGTGGGTATACACAATTACAAGGAGGCTTATACAAGGATACTGTAGCCTTCCAAATGCAGTCACACTGATCACATACACTCGCATCACATACCATGGGAGCCTTATAATCCTAAGATTCCTTAACTCATTCACCCCTGAAACTTTGATCACCATGGACTATATTCCAACCTTAAGCTTTGAACTGGAAGGGTTCAAATGTGTTTTCAGGTAAATGGCCTTAGATTCTGATAGGACGTTAAACAAAATAAAACTAAACCCTATATTGCATTCAGAAATATACAGTAATGTCAGCTAGCACCAGAAACACTCCATCAACTATCACCAGTCTCTGGACCACTGTTCACCTGTAAATCAATATCAGGTGGAACTTCAGCCCACTAGTAGGCTTCCTTTCCTGGAAGGATTCCTATTTCAACAGTGTAATTTGTATACAAACAGAAACCTGACATACAGCTTCGTACAATGACACCTACAGCCAGCGTATTGGTGAGTATTGTATTCATACAGTTAGTCAAGTGTTGTGTGGTTATGTTTGCTGTACAGGGAACTGAGTTTCCATGTCAGATTATCAGTGTACAAAATGTATCCAGCTAATCTGGTATCCAATATGAAGTAAAAATAACTCACAACACAAAAGTCAGCTATATACTCCTAAACACCAACATTTCACATTACAACACAATGGTCTGATTTCTGACCTCATAACACACTGCTCTGACTACAGTGTGGAAGTGCCCGTCAACCAGACATTAACCTTTACAAAACACGAGTCATCAATACACAAATGTCCTTATTCACCTGACCTTGACCTCCACAAACATATTGGTCATGATCCAATTACACAATTGGTTTCATTCACCTGACCTTGACCTCCACAAACATATTGGTCATGATCCCTACACAATTGTTCTTATTCACCTGACCTTGACCTCTACAATACACTAGCACATCTATAAACAAGTGTTTTCCTTACTCAGACCTCTATAATACATACAGGGTCATTCATTATGCAACAATTCTTATTCATCTGACCTTTACATACACAAAATTCAGGTTCATTATACAGTAAACAACATTACAATATAGTGTATGACCTGACAATACATTGTCTGACCTGACAATACATTGTCTGACCTGACAATACAGTGTATGACTCAACAACATTGTGTATGACTTGACAATATAGTGCATGACCTGACAATATAGTATATGACCTGATAATATAGTGTATGACCTGATAATATAGTGTATGGCCTGACAATACAGTGTATGACCTGACAATACAGTGTATGACCTGACAATACAGTGTATGACCTGACAATACAGTGTATGACCTGACAATATAGTGTATGACCTGACAATATAGTGTCTGACCTCACAAAATAGTGTATGACCTCACAATACAGTGTATGACCTGACAATATAGTGTGTGACCTGGCAATACAGTATGTGACATGACAATACAGTGTATGACCTGACAATACAGTGTATGACCTGACAATACAGTGTATGACCTGACAATACAGTGTATGACCTGACAATACAGTGTCTAACCTCACAATACAGTACATGATACTGATCATAACAATACAGTGTATGACCTGACAATACAGTGTATTACCTGACAATACAGTGTATTACCTGACAATATAGTGTATGACCTGACAATACAGTGTCTGACCTCACAATACAGTGTATGACCTAACAACATTGTGTATGACCTGACAATATAATGTATGACCTGACAATACAGTGTATGACCTGACTATACAGTGTATGACCTGACACTACAGTGTATGACCTGACAATACAGTGTATGACCTGATTGTGACAAAACAGCTGTGTCTGAATATAACTGAGGCTGGCAATACTGTGTGGCTGGTAGTACAATACCTAGCTGTATTGTGATTAAACTACAAATAACAACAATCCCAGACATACTTGTCAACTGAGTATGTATTATTGATCATGTATTGTTACAGACATTGTTAGCAGTCTGATTACAGGTATAGATCCCTATCTATATACACTGTACTGTCCCCGGGGTGTAATACCTACACACCTCCAATCCTATCTACGTCATTACATCACCAGGGGCGGGTAACCCAGTAAATGTTTAATGACTTCTGTCACCACTAGCCGGTTAATCAGGATTCAGATTATAAACCTCACCTAATATAAGAAAACATTATTTTGATCAAGTGACACTAAAGGTAACTTAACCACTTCTTTTCCATAGGTACCATATCTTTATACATTTGGTTCAGTATAGCCTTTTAGATCATCATGTATCTGAATAAATGAAAGTTTGCATTGACTATATACATGTATATAAGGTATACATTTAAGCCATTTTAATCTTATATGAGACTTTAAATGTATTGTATATATTTTAGATCAAATATTTTGTATCTAATATATGTAAGGTAATACTGTACTTTGGATATGGATTGGATATGGTTATATTTTGGTTTATTTGGTGCCGGGTGTGAGTAAGCCAAAATTAAACACACCAAAATTTCACTAAAAAATCATCGGAACAATATCAGGATTTCAGCAATCGTCTTTCTGTTAATTTTTTTAAACCTGTGGCAAATGACATTTTACTTTAAAATATGAACACAAGAACGTCAAGGTTTTTAATGATGACTTTCTACTTTATATAAATCCAAAGAAAAATCTAAACCCATAACATGCACAAACAGATCCATTACATAACTACAGTTAAGAGCCAAAATTTAACACACATGACGTTAAACGCCAAAGTTTCGAGCACCAATGTTTAACCACCTTATTTTGAGCAAAAAATGCCAAATTTTGGCCAAAATATCCCAAAGTACGGTATGGTCCGAAAGAAGACTCTGCGATAAGAGTCGAAACTATCAGCCAATTAAAGTTGAAACTAAAAGGTAACACTTGAGTATATATATGTTGCGTTTTTTATCCTGTCTTTATAATGTAAGGTAATAAGTACCTAAATTTGAAAACATTATGTACCATACAAGTCAAATCTGGGAGAGCAAAGAGAAATGCACCGAGTCAATGCTAGACCAAGATTTGAACCCAGGGCCTGCAATCTCTAGACAGACACCCTAACAAATAAGTTACCCGCTGGTCGCTAACACATAACCCTGTTCCATTCTGCAGCACTCTTTCCTAATTTATCTAAGACTTTCCAAAGATGATATAACTATACATAGCCGTTCTCAAGCATTTACACAGTAATTGAAACAGAAGTTCAAGCCTATAGCTAATACCCTTCGAACTCTGGACAGACCCACAAGCTCTACCAATTAAAAGCTTACTAGTCGTCCATGAACCTTGTCCAGTTCCACTAGAATTGCCACTGTTATGTACTGGACACAAAATGATGTCCATAATGTACCGTACACATAATATTTGTTGTAACGTGAACAATTTATAATTACCAAACATGTAATTGTACTTGCAAATCTAACATTACAAATGAAATCAAGATTAATTTCTATGTATAATTCTGCACCAATATGTTCAGTCACCTCTATCATAACACAAGTTTGAGTAATAAACCATTCGTAATTTGAGGATATTATTAGAGTCTAATCACAATCGCGCAATCTCAACATGACTTTTATGGAAGCTTATGTTTGACATGTCCATATTTTAAACTTAAAACAGAAAAGCAGGTTATAGTACTGTTTAAACAATAAATTAATTGAAATAAACATTTGCTAGTCCCTATCATTACTTTTTGTGTACAAACTCCCACCCAATCTTCCAAAATATATATCATAATACCAGTACCTGTGAATGATCCCTGCGCCAGCTAGCTATACACAATAAGATCAAAGGATTCAATAAGAAATGTTTAAGTAAAACCCCCGTCAACATTTAAAGACAGAATACCCCGGTCATTGTGTCCTCCATCTAGAATTCATTGTCCATCATAAATCTTTTCATAAATATCAACAGATTATAAATCTTTTCATCAATTAGGGTTTTCATAATCTACATTTAAACTAGATATAAGTTTTCATATAAATATACTGTAATTTCACTGTTATAAAGGCCTCTGAAGAAACTGCAAATCATCTCTTAGTTAACAAAGGGTCATAACAAAAGTAAATTATACAGAACCTGATCCCAATTATCAGCTCTACATGCTCATTGTATACCAAAGACTTGACTTGTCAACCTTATCATATTTGGACAGAAATTTATAGCATGCTATTCTACAAGATGTTCAACATCAAACATTAAGTATCAATACTGTCATCCTAACACTAAAATTAATAAACCTCAGCTCATCAGACACACCATGGATTAGAGGAATAAGGAACACCTCTAGGAAGGACTGCAGAGAATTTACAGAAAGGCACACAATGGTGTAGGGAGGACCACAGAGGACTTACAGAAAGGCACACTATGGTCTAGGCAGGACCACAGAGGACTTACAGAAAGGCACACTATGGTGTAGGGAGGACGACAGAGGACTTACAGAAAGGCACACTATGGTCTAGGGAGGACCACAGAGGACTTACAGAAAGGCACACTATGGTCTAGGCAGGACCACAGAGGACTTACAGAAAGGCACACTATGGTGTAGGGAGGACGACAGAGGACTTACAGAAAGGCACACAATGGTGTAGAGAGGACCACAGGGGACTTACAGAAAGGCACACAATGGTGTAGGGAGGACCACAGAGGACTTACAGAAAGGCACACAATGGTGTAGGGAGGACCACAGAGGACTTACAGAAAGGCACACAATGGTGTAGGGAGGATCAGAGAGGACTTACAGAAAGGCACACAATGGTGTAGGGAGGATCAGAGAGGACTTACAGAAAGGCACACAATGGTGTAGGGAGGACCACAGAGAACCTACAGAAAGGCACATTATGGTGTAGGGAGGACCACAGAGGACTTACAGAAAGGCACACTATGGTCTAGGGAGGACGACAGAGGACTTACAGAAAGGCACACAATGGTGTAGGGAGAACCACAGAGGACTTACAGAAAGGCACACAATGGTGTAGGGAGAACCACAGAGGACTTACAGAAAGGCACACAATGGTGTCGGGAGGACCACAGAGAACCTACAGAAAGGCATACAATGGTGTAGGGAGGACCAGAGAGAACCTATAGAAAGGCACACTATGGTGTAGGGAGGACCACAGAGGACTTACAGAAAGGCACACTATGGTGTAGGGAGGACCACAGAGAACCTACAGAAAGGCACACAATGGTGTAGGGAGGACCACAGAGAACTGACAGAAAGGCACACAATGGTCTAGGGAGGACCACAGAGAACCTACAGAAAGGCATACAATGGTGTAGGGAGGACCACAGAGGACTTACAGAAAGGCACACTATGGTCTAGGGAGGACCACAGAGGACTTACAGAAAGGCACACAATGGTGTAGAGAGGACCACAGAGAACTTACCGAAAGGCACACAATGGTGTAGGAAGGACCACAGAGGACTTACAGAAAGGCACACAATGGTGTAGGGAGGACCACAGAGGACTTACAGAAAGGCACACAATGGTGTAGGGAGGACCACAGAGGACTTACAGAAAGGCAAACAATGGTGTAGGGAGGACCACAGAGAACCTACAGAAAGGCACACAATGGTGTAGGGAGGACCACAGAGAACCTACAGATTGGCACACAATGGTGTAGGGAGGACCACAGAGGACTTACAGAAAGGCACACAATGGTGTAGGGAGGACAACAGAGAACCTACAGAAAGGCACACAATGGTGTAGGGAGAACCACAGAGGACTTACAGAAAGGCACACAATGGTGTAGGGAGGACCACAGAGGACTTACAGAAAGGCACACAATGGTGTAGGGAGGACCACAGAGGACTTACAGAAAGGCACACAATGGTGTAGGGAGGACCACAGAGAACCTACAGAAAGGCACACAATGGTGTAGGCAGGACCACAGAGGACTTACAGAAAGGCACACAATGGTGTAGGGAGGACCACAGAGAACCTACAGAAAGGCACACAATGGTGTAGGGAGGACCACAGAGAACCTACAGAAAGGCACACAATGGTGTAGGGAGAACCACAGAGGACTTACAGAAAGGCACACAATGGTGTAGGGAGGACCACAGAGAACCTACAGAAAGGCACACAATGGTGTAGGGAGAACCACAGAGGACTTACAGAAAGGCACACAATGGTGTAGGGAGGACCACAGAGGACTTACAGAAAGGCAAACAATGGTGTAGGGAGGACCACAGAGGACTTACAGAAAGGCACACAATGGTGTAGGGAGGACCACAGAGGACTTACAGAAAGGCACACAATGGTCTAGGGAGAACCACAGAGGACTTACAGAAAGGCACACTATGGTGTAGGGAGGACCACAGAGGACTTACAGAAAGGCACACAATGGTGTAGGGTGAACCACAGAGGACTTACAGAAAGGCACACAATGGTGTAGGTAGGACCACAGAGGACTTACAGAAAGGCACACTATGGTCTAGGCAGGACCACAGAGGACTTACAGAAAGGCACACTATGGTCTAGGGAGGACGACAGAGGACTTACAGAAAGGCACATTATGGTGTAGGGAGGACCACAGAGGACTTACAGAAAGGCACACTATGGTGTAGGGAGGACCACAGAGGACTTACAGAAAGGCACACAATGGTGTAGGGAGGACCACAGAGAACCTACAGAAAGGCACATTATGGTGTAGGGAGGACCACAGAGGACTTACAGAAAGGCACACTATGGTCTAGGGAGGACCACAGAGGACTTACAGAAAGGCACACAATGGTGTAGGGAGGACCACAGAGAACTGACAGAAAGGCACACAATGGTGTAGGGAGGACCACAGAGGACTTACAGAAAGGCACACAATGGTGTAGGGAGGACCACAGAGAACTGACAGAAAGGCACACAATGGTGTAGGGAGGACCACAGAGGACTTACAGAAAGGCACACAATGGTGTAGGAAGGACCACAGAGGACTTACAGAAAGGCACACAATGGTGTAGGGAGGACCACAGAGGACTTACAGAAAGGCACACAATGGTGTAGGGAGGACCACAGAGGACTTACAGAAAGGCAAACAATGGTGTAGGGAGGACCACAGAGAACCTACAGAAAGGCACACAATGGTATAGGGAGGACCACAGAGAACCTACAGATTGGCACACAATGGTGTAGGGAGGACCACAGAGGACTTACAGAAAGGCACACAATGGTGTAGGGAGGACAACAGAGAACCTACAGAAAGGCACACAATGGTGTAGGGAGAACCACAGAGGACTTACAGAAAGGCACACAATGGTGTAGGGAGGACCACAGAGGACTTACAGAAAGGCACACAATGGTGTAGGGAGGACCACAGAGGACTTACAGAAAGGCACACAATGGTGTAGGGAGGACCACAGAGAACCTACAGAAAGGCACACAATGGTGTAGGCAGGACCACAGAGGACTTACAGAAAGGCACACAATGGTGTAGGGAGGACCACAGAGAACCTACAGAAAGGCACACAATGGTGTAGGGAGGACCACAGAGAACCTACAGAAAGGCACACAATGGTGTAGGGAGGACCACAGAGGACTTACAGAAAGGCACACAATGGTGTAGGGAGGACCACAGAGAACCTACAGAAAGGCATACAATGGTGTAGGGAGAACCACAGAGGACTTACAGAAAGGCACACAATGGTGTATGGAGGACCACAGAGGACTTACAGAAAGGCAAACAATGGTGTAGGGAGGACCACAGAGGACTTACAGAAAGGCACACAATGGTGTAGGGAGGACCACAGAGGACTTACAGAAAGGCACACAATGGTCTAGGGAGAACCACAGAGGACTTACAGAAAGGCACACTATGGTGTAGGGAGGACCACAGAGGACTTACAGAAAGGCACACAATGGTGTAGGGTGAACCACAGAGGACTTACAGAAAGGCACACAATGGTGTAGGTAGGACCACAGAGGACTTACAGAAAGGCACACTATGGTCTAGGCAGGACCACAGAGGACTTACAGAAAGGCACACTATATGGTCTAGGGAGGACGACAGAGGACTTACAGAAAGGCACATTATGGTGTAGGGAGGACCACAGAGGACTTACAGAAAGGCACACTATGGTGTAGGGAGGACCACAGAGGACTTACAGAAAGGCACACAATGGTGTAGGGAGGACCACAGAGAACCTACAGAAAGGCACATTATGGTGTAGGGAGGACCACAGAGGACTTACAGAAAGGCACACTATGGTGTAGGGAGGACCACAGAGGACTTACAGAAAGGCACACTATGGTGTAGGGAGGACCACAGAGGACTTACAGAAAGGCACACAATGGTGTAGGGAGGACCACAGAGAACTGACAGAAAGGCACAGTATGGTCTAGGGAGGACCACAGAGGACTTACAGAAAGGCACACAATGGTGTAGAGAGGACCACAGAGAACTTACAGAAAGGCACACTATGGTGTAGGGAGGACCACAGAGGACTTACAGAAAGGCACACTATGGTGTAGGGAGGACCACAGAGGATTTACAGAAAGGCACACAATGGTGTAGGGAGGACCACAGAGAACTGACAGAAAGGCACACAATGGTGTAGGGAGGACCACAGAGAACTGACAGAAAGGCACACAATGGTCTAGGGAGGACCACAGAGAACCTACAGAAAGGCATACAATGGTGTAGGGAGGACCACAGAGGACTTACAGAAAGGCACAGTATGGTCTAGGGAGGACCACAGAGGACTTACAGAAAGGCACACAATGGTGTAGAGAGGACCACAGAGAACTTACCGAAAGGCACACAATGGTGTAGGAAGGACCACAGAGGACTTACAGAAAGGCACACAATGGTGTAGGGAGGACCACAGAGGACTTACAGGAAGGCACACAATGGTGTAGGGAGGACCACAGAGGAATTACAGAAAGGCACACAATGGTGTAGGGAGGACCACAGAGAACCTACAGAAAGGCACACAATGGTGTAGGGAGAACCACAGAGGACTTACAGAAAGGCACACTCAATGGTGTAGGGAGGACCACAGAGAACCTACAGAAAGGCACACAATGGTGTAGGGAGGACCACAGAGGACTTACAGAAAGGCACACAATGGTGTAGGGAGGACCACAGAGAACCTACAGAAAGGCACACAATGGTGTAGGCAGGACCACAGAGGACTTACAGAAAGGCACACAATGGTGTAGGGAGGACCACAAGGACTTACAGAAAGGCACACAATGGTGTAGGGAGGACCACAGAGGACTTACAGAAAGGCACACAATGATCTTAAAAGAGAATACACATACAAGGGACAAGTAAAAACTTCAAAGGAATAAGAAAAAGCAAAGAGGTACGCAATGATTCACTAGAGAAACAGAACCAAGGACTTAACGAAGGATCAAAGAAAAAACTATACCAAGCAAAGGGACATGGGACTTATCTATGGGAGAAAGCCAACCGATTTTGAAAGACTTTTATTTGTAACATTGTATTTACTTTCAAATTTTATTAGAAGTTTTGCAAAGTCTTGGCCTTTTGTTAAGGAGTGGTGGTAAAAGACAAAAGGCTGAAGTGTTCCAACCCACACCCCAGCTACAATTCTGTACCAGGTACATGTTATATTACCAGATTCGGTTCTCAGTAAAAACAGCAAAGTACCATAAAACAACAATAGGGGTGTGTTCATGCACAGAAGAAAACAACATAAAAAGTGCATAAAACTTATTGAGATATTTAAAGGTAGACTTATAGGTGTGTTTGGATGTCTGTCCAGGTACAAACTGCCCTTAACGAGAAATGTACCACCTTTCTACCTGGTCATGTTCTATAACGTATGTGGTATTAATTACACCTGTATCCCAAGTTTGATATATAACACCTCCAAGTTCTCTGTTTTTTCACACAAAGATTTATATAACAGGTATCAGCATGTTGGTGTTACATAAAGAACAAAGGGCATACTGTATCATTTCTATAAATGTTCTAGTGATCTCTTTAATAAAGTTATCCCTACTCCACTGAAACATTATGTGTGTACACTTCCCTATTATGTACCACTTCTAGTCCCAAATCACAGAACTGGATACCTAAAATATGTATATAGCCTGACAAAATCTCATCTCTGGTGATTTTTTCAATGAAAAAGAATCAATATTTTATATAAATAAAGTATCTACCCGAGTATGATTCAGAAAACTAATTTTAGACAGTCGTTCTGTACACAGAGTAGAACAATAAGTCTTTTCATTCATAACAAAACAAGAATGAAATGAAAATGTGACTCAATCTCAAATCCCATCCTTGTTTTAAATTGACATTTTGCCAAAAAGATGATAAATTGTGAAAATATTTTCAATTATATTAAATACATATATAATTGTGCTGATCGACGTAAATTTTTATAATTTTGATTTTGATACATTAAATTTTCAGGGTTGATATACAATCTTGACGTCGATGAGGTTTAGTCTGATATAATTACATTGTATGTATGAAAATGTAACTTAAAATTCTGTCACATTCATTTTCTATAAAGATGTTTCATGCCCAGAAGAAAATGGATTTATTCCCTAGCTTGGATCTAGAACAGAGCCGTCTACATCAGCAGTCGAGTCCTCAGCATGTGTGTTCATTTCATGGGTAAACAAGGTTGATGTTGTGTCACTGCCTTGGAAACAGTAAACAAAGGTTCCCAGTACCACTGGCCAATCAATGCTTTATAAACATAGCCTAGCACATTTTGTGTCGCCATCAACACAGCTTTATCAGAGCGACACAGCAAACCACATGTAACTAGGATTAATATCAAATTTTCTTATACCTTAATTGGAAAATCAAACATATCAAGACAAGCAATAAAAGTTTTTCATATCCAAAAGGAAACTATTCTGTACATGTTATGAATTACATTTCTAGTTACATATATACATGTACATGTTATCAACATCAGGAATTTCTCTAACCATGCATGATGGTAAAATGTTTTATTCTTTAATGGCTATATCTAAACAACCATTCTGTGTTAAACAAGGGTTCCTACATTGTAAATACATGAATGTGATACTGAAGGCATTTTAGTTGTCAATTAAATACAATGTACATATTTATGTAGTAAACAAACGATAACAGCATTGGTCTGGCATTGACTGGATTTATTGTTGGTAAACAATATGGTAATTTTAGTATCATTTCAAAATGTACATTTCTGAGGTTTTTCTTTTCATCAAATTGATTTAATTGAGGTATTGTGTTTCCCATTAGGCTAGTAAATAAAGTCTAGGAATAGATTTATAGTGAATCATCTTTAATAGCTACATGTACTCAATGGTACATGAAGGTGTATATGTGTATGAATAAAACATAATCTACGACCAGTTATGGCTACAAGTTATGAATTCTGAAAAAAATATACATTGATTAGGTTGCCTTACAAGTGTGAGCTGTAGAAAATTAACCTTTAGCTCAGCATTAGAGAATCAGGCTGGAGACCCAATGGTTGTGAATTTGAGCCCCATCAATGGCACTATCATTATCACTTTTTCTCAACCTATTACAAACTGAAGCCATTCATGCTTCCCGTTCCAGGTAAGAGACAGGAGAATCCTTGGCAGGAGTCAAAGACCAGGGTTGGTGTTTATAAAAGGGGGGGGGGGATAGTACTAGTGTGGTTCACTATTTAGGTTGCCTTACAAGAGCTCAGCAGTAGAGCATCAGGCCGGGGAGCCAATGGTCGCTGGTATGAGCATTATCTTTATCATTATTTCTCTTTTTATTTTAATTACAAACTGTGATCACGACAACTGAAAACATTGTATCCTTACCATAATTACACTTAAACCCAAAAATGTTACTTTTCAGAGATATACCTACAGTACATTGTAAGTATTATTGTTTTCATAATTATAGTATGTCACAGTTATCTCCCCTTTACTTTAAGTTATTGGGAGTGGTATGGGGATCCTCAAAGCTAATTTTTCTGCCAATTCAAAGAATTTTATTCAGTACCAGCAGTAGATCCACTTCTAAACAAGAACTGATTAATCTGTGATGAACTCATTTTTATTTCACTTGTTTGATTATACAATGCATTGCTGTTGCCTGAAGCTGTATTACTAAAAATCACTCTATGATCAAACTTGGTACAATTTTCATTTTCTAACATGTTTTTCTTGTCAGCAAATTCCATCTTAGATGACAAAACAAATCATGTAAGGACATTTTGTCACTTATACAATTACAAGGTCATAATATAGCATTTTCTTTAATAGGAACCATTACAAAGATCCAATTCAAATTAAAGCTACAGTTTATATGAAAATATTTTATCTGGAAAATAACATTGATAACGCTTTCATATCATTTCACCTATTTACAAAAAATGAACCTACTACATATAATAAGCATTTCAGAAATGAATCTGATCAATATATAAGAAAACTATCAACTTTCCAGCACACATTAAATGGGGTTACCCGGCCCACATATGAACATATTTGACTGTTTGACAAGAAGGTTATAAATAAATGACTTTCTCATTCTACTCCCATTGTTGATATGGATACTCATATACATTGTATATTGGAAGCCAATCTTGGGTCAATGTCTACTTCATTAAGTCATTTATAATATCATAAAAGTTTACAACATAAAGGTACATGAACATGTCACCTGACTGCACATTATAGATATTTATTAACATAATATATGTTCATGTACATTTTAAGGGATGAATTAAGTAAATAAATGTACAATTTGATACATGTATATTTCTACTCAAAATGTTAGCAGTTAAATAGAGCTCTACAAATAATTTTACAATAAAATATAATGATCACAACAAATGACTGGTTTGGGATTAATCTTGTGTGTAGTTACACAAATCTTTCTTGATTAAATCATTTTCCCTAAAAAGTGATGCTAAAGTAAACATAATTCATAACAGAATTATATATGTTGAAATATATTTTTAAGTCACTTTCGATTTTATCAAGAAAGTCTTTTAAATATTAGACATTATCACACAATACTTACTTTAGTAGAAGTTCGTATAAATCCAAACGTTTCAGTGAGATAGCGTAGTGCAGAGCAGTGCGTTTGAGTCTGCGGTCGGTGGCGTTGATATCAACGCCCAGGTCCAAAAGACGTCGCGCAAAGTCTACCTGTCTGTGCTGTACAGCTGCAACCACAGGAGGCACGCCTTTCCCATCTTTGTGGTCGAGGAACTGTACCAAAATACCAATAATAAGTATTCAAAACTGGCAGACAAGCTCAAGATGTACATAACTTACAATTGCAAATCTTTTGAGTCATACGACAAAAGAATTCATTTATTTGATATAATTCTACATCACATTTTGGAAAAGATATGGATTTAGTCAACATTGCAAAGCATTGCAAGCAATCTCTAGTTCTCAACCTCTGGATAAAAATTATTAAAAATTGAGACAGACTTTTCTCTTATTTTGAGGTGTATTGTATTGTTGGGAAATGGTGGAAAGTTTGCAATTGACAATTGTTACCATTAGCTAGCTATAACCAATGTTCAATGAATAATTATGTCAAATTCTCCTTGTCCAGCATCACCTGCAATACAAAAATTACCTCCCTTAAAACAGTAACACTGATTCTGTTACTTTCAGTCCTTAAGTAGCCAGAAACAGGTCTGAAGCTTAATCCAAGTTATTGATGTTATTTGTGGTACAAAATTACATAGCAGCTGGAAGTAAATATTGTGAGGACTTTTGTTGCTAAAGTCTTGTAAACATCTAGCAGGGACATATTATGATTCATTCCTCCCCCCTTTAACAAAGTCTTCGACCTGAAGACACAGGTTGTCAAATGAAACAGGAGAATAAAATGCAAAACTAGAAGAGGGTTCGAACTCGGGACCTTCCCAACTCTATATGGATGCTCAAACAATTAAAGCTATCTGGTGGCCAATGATTCGACTTGGTCTAGATCTGCTACATCCCCCTGCTACATTATACATACATGTAAGGTGACAGTACCCAAATTGGATCACCAAACCATTATTTTATTCATTCGATCATTACAAAATCTGAGGATGAATTATATACATTAATAGTTGTATCAAAAGAAGAACATTGACCTAAAGTCAAGACTTGAATTTTGCAGTATTTTACATTTCAAATTAATATTTTTGTTGTAGCATATCAACAATTGATGATGTCATTTAGAATTTATATGAAAACAAACATTTTCATCAGGCAGATTTATTCTTATAGTCAAAAACAAAACGCATAGTCGTTGCACACGCCATTTTTATCAGAAACGTAACAATTAAACGCAAAGTTTTGATAATCAATAATGTTTTATGGCATATTTAAACTCAAAAACTAATGATATGTGGACAAAATATGGTGTGTGACCATCTATTATAAGACTATATTATTGGTATAATTAATCTGTTGACACTGTTATTGATTTAGAAGTATTTTTGAAGAAAGTGATCTGATTTGGGTACTGACTCGATTTGGGTACTGTCATCTTATATCTTTATTTTCAGGATTTTTAGCAAAGATGTGCATGAGTTGGTGGATTTAATTTTTTACATGCTCAACAGTAGAGCATTGGGTTGGAGAGCCAATGGTCCCGGGTTCAAGCCATAGTGAACATGATGGCACTATCTTTATCACTATTTCTGGTCTTATTAAAAACATTATAATAAAGGGAGATAACTGATCATTCCATTTATATACAAAGTTTGAAATACTTATTGAAAATAGGAGAAAATGAAGATTTTGTATTTGTTATGTTTTGTTTTGTTTTTCATTCTAAACTCTTTTTGTTGCTATAAAATAAATGTATTTGACTGTTTGAAAATTGTAAAATTTTAGACAGTTATCTCCCTTGCCCATTTGATGTGTGCATGCTAGGAATTAGAAATACTAGATTAGACTAGGCTTAGCCTAAGTCTATGGTTTGATACCGGTCCTCACTGTTTTAAATAAAGAGGTAAACCCCCTAATTGAATAAAACGTAGTTAATAATAACAAATGACTAAATCTGATCCTTCTATCAAAGTCCGTGACCAAAATAACGCTAACGTTAGATTCTACAAACACGGAAAATATCGCGTGTTATGGAAGGATTCCAGAAGTTGTTTAACAAACTCGAATTTCCCACCGTTTTAACTTTGCTTTGTACGTCACAATGTGATCTGCACCACTCTCGCCAAAGAGTCTCGGACTAAATAATTTTGAAACGCATCTTTACGGTTACGGAAGCTGGTCTATTTTGAAGGGAAGTAACTCTGACAAGCGTTACTGATAAAATACGGGACGGAATACGGAACGGTTTCTACGGAATGACTCTCTTCCATGAATTGTACCAATACATTTTTGTGATTTAAATTCCCTTATCGTCAACACCTCGATATACTGTTCATAAGTTGATTTTAAGCGTTTTTGTATTGTAAACCTCTATGACATCGTGCAATGTCAATTTATTCTCTTTATTGACAAAAAGAAAATAAGAAAAACGAAACACGCATATAATCACAGGAATTAAGTCATACAATAGAGCTTGCGCAGACATTATCACTGCATTACCACATAGCTCTGATATATTTAGTGTTTACTTGATCTTCCGGTAACCCCTATAATCCACAGCCATTAATCCCGTATTAGAGGTCAAAGATTCGGTCTTATATATTTGATAAATGCATTGTTAGATTCAGTCAGAATAAATTAAAACTCTTGACAAAAGTAGAAAATGAAATATCAAATTCATTGTAATCTTCACTTGGAGGAAAAAAAGACAATACTAATGACAATATACATCCTTGTACCGAATAAAAGTGATTTGAGCGGGGGAAAAAAGAAAAAGCAATTCCTCAACCTGTTGAAGATTAACTGAACTGTAAGTACAGGACATTATTTTCTTGAACTGATACGACTTCATTGTATCTTTTCTTAATAACGAGCAGGGGTTAATAAGTTAACATTATTGGATTTCATTTCAAACTCCTTAAAATGACGATGTTGATTTGGCAGATATGTTCTAGTAAATACTTCAGCGGAATTGAGAAGAAGTGTTGATAGCGTTTCTCTCCATCACTTGGTATTACGATCAATATTAACCCAAAATTGAAAACAAAATAACAACGGTTTTGAAACACCTTATACGAGAAATACTGCCAATCTGTCTTATTACTGGTACTATTCGTTAACAAATCGTGGTTTAAAGATTTAATTTAACCCCGACATGCTTATAAGCTTCGGTTTGAACATTTTAAGAGGATTACAAATTTATATATAGGATATATATTCTAATGAGTTCATGTTTTATCCATTACCTAATATTTTTTGTAGATTTGCCACCACCACAGGACCAGATACTTGGCTATATACACGACGATTATTGAGAGGATAGTTATGGCCGAGGGAACAATGACTTAATACATATAGAAACTCGACCCTGTGATAATTGATAATCTCTCTATGATATGTGTAAATAAAGAATATGACAATACAATTCAAGGAATGAAGTTAATTTTCTTTATCTACATGTAATTCAAATTCGTTTTAATTATCAATTAAACTGGAACCAAGCTTAAACTTACCGTCGAGAGATGTTAAATCTTAAAAGGTACACAAGACGCTGATTTAAATCCCTTCTATGGAAAGTCTATCCCACTGTTATTACCCCTAGGTTTTCAGGATCTCAAACTTATCACAAACTTCCTGCTATAGATGCTAACCCAGGATCCCAGACCTGTCACACACACAAAATTAGTCCCGATTTTACCACGGTCGACACATCCGTATTGATGGAGATCCACTTTCACAATGAGTCAAAACTAATCGAATAGGTATCGATATCCGATCAAGTATCGATACACACCTATGTGTTGTACAGCGTCTGAACAAACATACAGAGACCTGTGGATAACGACAATCGCTTCCGAAATCAATTTCCAATTATTAATGGAACAAACCTGAGAGTATATCTAACCAAAAATGCGTGCCTTTAACTTATATACTGGGCATTGTTTGTCGTCGACAATATTACAGTGGGCCTGGGTAGGTAGTGTACTGCGCCACCCCTGACCGCACTTCAACAATGAGGGGCTTATACCGCCACCTTCACATAAGGTATACTGATTACTGCATAAACTCTTTATACTAGATGTACTTGTCTAACTAATTATCATAAATATGTGGTTTATGTTATTACTCTTCCTTAATCAATTATTTCTTGTTAAAAATCAGTTCCATTTTAATCTTTATAATTCAGGGGATGGAGGGGCACATTCACAAACACACTTAAAACATCTTGAAAGAAAAATATTATCCTTTGGTACACAGGGCGCTATTGTGATTTTAAAAACAGAAGAAAGGAAAAAACGTGTTCAAACCAAAAAGAAATTTAATCGATACATACAATTATCCAGGATGCATGTCTAGGATGTATAGCAGGCTGTCTCTGATATAGTCTAAGGGATATGAATGGAGGAATATAACTCTCCGAATGAGGGTTTAAAGACGACATGCTAATAAAGCAAAAATAAATAGATAAATTAAAAATATCAACTCTGTTGCATATGATTACAGTCTAAGGATGTCCTTGCTAGAGATATATATGGTTCTGTTTGGCAACTAATATGTATATTTGAAGAAAAGTTACTGAATATGGGTTATAAGATGGTCGGAATTTGAAATTATTACGTTTTCGTAAGGAGTTTTACTTCCCTTCACACTTTTAGACACCTGTTTTTGTCCCTGATCTCGCCCCTTTTAGACACCTGTTTTCGGGCCTGTAACTCTCGCCATGGTGCCGACACACCCTTCTCTGTTCATTGTAGCCGTGTCGTCCACCACGGAACTATTTCTGACTTTTTTTTATCTGATATAAGAAATGTATAAACGCTTTGTTCTCAGATATATCACCAGTGTTTATCGTGCGTATGTATTTTCTTGCCAACTACAGACCTACAAGTGTGAAACTCGATTAGCGAGTCAAGCGGAATATCTCCTTTCGCCATTCTTCGTCATTTTGTTTGTTTGCTTGTTTTGCATGGTTTTATCGTCTTTGCACTATGTAAGTTGATATCAAGACGGGTACCTAGGGAGACAAAGCCGGGAAGACAAAAGAGTAGGGGAAGCAGAAAATATAGGATCACACGTGATATCCGGAGAGAAGAAGAAGACGAAGTTTGGTTTCTTGGGTGTTTCTACAGCAGAAAACGCAGGTGGAAATCCGTGGTTCTGTAGAGGCTCCCATTTGTAGATCTTGCTACATGTAGTGGGTATAAATCAGATCAATTTAATCCAAAAATTGAGTTGCAATTACACCCTGTACCATAATGAGAATGCGTTAAAGCGCTGTGTGAACGCAAGTGATCACATGATTACATAATGTCATTTCCTGTCAGGGTTGGCGCTTGTCAGCCTCTTCAATACAAGTTACGTTTTACTTTTTCCGTAAATTAAGTACCCAAGTAACTAATATTACTGAAATGATATTCTGTAAATTTTGAATACAATTATTTTAATAAAACGAGATTTAGTCAAGCGGGCAGTTTTGGGGAGAGCCTCATTCTTGCCTTTGTTTCTGACCCTCGTTCCGTTCCTAAATATTGCTTACATCCTCGAGAGAACTGGGTCTACGCCCATTTACATAAAAGAGAGAAAACAACTGGAATATTAAGGATATTGGAGATACGAAATAGATCCTACTATCATAAGCTGATACAATCTCTATGTTTAATATCATTTCAACTAATTTATGTCTACGCAGTAAGAAAAATCAAGTCTTAATTTACATGTATAAGATGTATGATACAAGTATATAATGAGCTTTTAAACGGAAAAAACATTTGCTGATTCAAACTATTTCAAACGTAACCCCAATCCTTTATCTCGCACCACTTCCTTGTAACCCTATAATCAGCAAAGTACAGACATGTAGATTGTGTAGTTTCAACACAAAATAAACCTAAACGCGAAGTAATGCTTTGACACTATAATGAAACAATTCACAATGCACCAATAAAATATCAGCATATACACTTTCTATTTATAATGATGTTCGAGTTTTACTTTATATCATGTATGTATACACATTTATTAGGAAGTAAACGGTCCCCCGTAGAGACAAAGGGAATTCTGATAAAATCTGTTACTTCTCAAGTTTATAGTAAAAAGTCACAGTCGATTAGTCAAAATACATATATTAGGGATACTTAAAACGAAATTCAATCACCTCTGACCTAATTAACACACATAAATCCGTCAGATTTCCCTAAATATGGCCCTGGTGGTCCAGCTTCAGTGGTGAGAATGATCGGTACGATAAAGGGAGACAAGCTCGTCCGTTGTTCTGTGGCCCATTAGATGAAATCTTACTGGGAATTACAAAACATACCACAAATTTAAATATGCTCGTATAAGATATACACCGTATGTAAGAATAGTTATAAGAAAGTATGACAAAGCGATTTTCACACTCTAAACAAAGACACCTTGTTAAACATTTAAATTTCTTGACATGAAATCTGTATTGAAGACTAATTTGTTGAAATTAGAGGTGAATTTGGTGTTTTCGGACCAACGCGTTCAAAAAATATCATTTTCGTGACGTTGCAATACCCCTGCAATCTAGACACATGCATTGTTGACGCATGTACTAAGTGCATCGTACGAGGTTCAGCGACATTACGGGCACATTTTGGTTGAACATCAGTGCATTACCGGCGGGGAATCCTTTCACTGGCGGATGTGCTGAGACCCCCTCCAACGCGTATAACGTCATCAGTTTGTTCCTGGACAGAATCCGTTGGCAATTAGCAAGCTATACATAATTAGTCGTAAGGAAAAACAAACTGGGCAGAGTAATGATACTGTACCGTAAAAACTGGTTTGTAGATAAGTAAAGATCATGTGTAAGAAGAAAGTGTTAAGCACTGAATTTATCAATGAGCGTTGATTGGTTTGGTTTCTGTTTCCTCCCACGTATATTGCCTTATATGGGATAAATATTCTTCCGTTGATCATGAGTCAACATGGCTGTTAAAATTTTGTGTGACACATTACCGCCTCAAAACGTTTAAGTTAATTCATATAATGAGAGAGTAATTCCCAACCGTTTATTTGGAAACAAGCAATTAAGACAATTTGAATAATTTACTTTTCAAAAACGAATCTGCCTTATTTGTAGACGATTCCAGAGTTTTGGTTTCCGGTACTGTCCTCAGTGACCTGTGACAGATGGACACAGAAAGTAAAACTTACCGGGTAGAGTTCAAACCCGACATAAATATAATGTATGGGTTCATGGCGTCGGATATATTATACAGATAATAAACAAGTCACAATGGTGTCATTGACAAACCGAGACAACAATCATCACAAGAGAAAACGAGGGTGGTCGTAAACAACTTCTCTCGATAATGTTAGTCCTTTAAATTCTATCCGGATTACCAGAAGGTCTTTGTTCCCGTGACTAGAAAAAAGCTACGTTTGCAATTTGAACTCAGTTTCCAAGACCTCTTCGGAGATACAGTCTAACTTTGAAAAAAAATACATTCAAGGTATTAATTTAATATTATTCTGTAATTTTACAAACCCTTAAAAAAATGTGCTGTCCCCGGAGGCAATCATGACTTATGACCTTGACCTTGAATAGATTATCAAAAGTATCCATTTTTTTTACATTTGATTGGAAATCTTTACTGCAATTTTTAAGATATTACTTGTCAAATTAGGCAACACAGAGTAGTTAAGGTCCCTCACAATATGTCATCCTTTCCAGCACTATTACGCTGTAGTCGACCAGACCATAATCTTACTGTCTTTGGCCTTAAAACAGACCTGATAGAAAAGCTGCCTCAAAATAATTTACATTGAAGTCAGTATCTTGAGTTTTGTTTTAATGGAGTTCACTTTTAGAGCAGTTATGAAGCAGGTTTCATCATATTTAGTGACCTGGACTGAAACTCATGATATTGATGTTGAAGGAAAGCGAGGTACTTGACGAAAACCGGCCAAATCGGGTATTTTCACGACCAAAATGGAAAGGAAATATCGGAAATCTGAATTGTTCATGATCATTAGTGCGCTAGATAATGTGCCGCCGGAGACCTTCGCTTTTTAACGAACGGTTGCAGTGGGATAGAATGCAATTGATTTTACAATATACATAGACCCTTGTTTTTAGAATTGGAGGATATTTCAATTTTTGTTTAGAGCTTAGTAATGTATTCCTTCATTGGGCGACCCCTTCCGACTGGTCTGAACATTAATTAATATACATGTAAAGTGGAAGACATACAATGTATATTAAGTGTTGTGAGTGGCCCACATTAAATTGTTGGCCGATTGCCTCGGACTTTCGTGAGAGAACCCAGTTCATGAAATCTAGTAATTAGCTACATCCACGATAACCAGCAATAATTTCTGGACCAATTACTTAATGGTGAAATATTTCAACGGATGAAATGGTTTTATAATTTTGTAACTGATTTGTTATTGAGGTCAGTGACATGTTTACGAGTTTATCTACGGCGTACACGGGATCCTAACTTCAGACCATCCCAAAAAACACCCACATTTCTGGATACATTTATTTTTGCTGATTACAAAATATCAAACTTTGCAGGAACGGTATTTAAAGCGTGGCCCGAAAGGTCCAGACTACCTGATCCGCCTATTAGCCCAAAGAGTTACATTTTGTATGACTATATCTTTTCCGCTTAATATGTACCGGTAGTAAGTTAGAAATGGGCGGTTTTACCGTTACATCGCGGTATAAAGCTGTAATGGTACGTACCGTGGTACATTAATCATGTACCGTTTTTTTGGAACTTTCATAATTAATTTAATTTTCTAACGAACTACTTGCTACATAGATTATTGGAATTCAAACATGGTTTCCTATATAATTTCCTTTAATTTGTCGATCAACTAGATAGACATAGCTTCACTCAAACAATCTAAAGGATAACACAACGAGAAACTTATAACAGTCCTTTTGGTTGGTTGGCTTCAGACCAAAAACAGCCAGAGACCTTAATATAGCTAGCTGAAATATTCATTTACCGTGTTATACCGCGCTATGTTTTTTTATCCAGCTCTATAATTAGTCCCGATGGTTCTGACCGACTATGTGATCCGCTACCACCAGCAACACCAATATTAAGCGGACCAACTAGGCAGAACTTTCGGACAAGTCAAAGCATTTTGTCAAGTTTCACGTAATAACGACACCAAACCTAACCCGGTTGTCACAGCTCAATGTCTTTTCAATATACTACGGCTTATAGCTGTTCGCTACGTAAAATCAAAATTTCAGAATGACAACTCGATCGGACCTTTGTGTTTTGTTGTACCACGTCCTTGTCAATGTCGGCGGTGAAAGGTCGTGTTACACAGTGTCATTATGTTGTACCACGTCCTTGTCAATGTTGGCGGTGAAAGGTCGTGTTACACAGTGTCATTATGTTATACCACGTCCTTGTCAATGATGACGGTGAAAGGTCGTGTTACACAGTGTAATTACGTTATACCACGTCCTTGTCAATGTTGGCGGTGAAAGGTCATGTTACACAGTGTCATTATGTTATACCACGTCCTTGTCAATGTTGACGGTGAAAGGTCGTGTTACACAGTGTAATTACGTTATACCACGTCCTTGTCAATGTTGACGGTGAAAGGTCGTGTTACACAGTGTAATTACGTTATACCACGTCCTTGTCAATGTTGACGGTGAAAGGTCGTGTTACACAGTGTAATTATGTTATACCACGTCCTTGTCAATGTTGACGGTGAAAGGTCGTGTTACACAGTGTAATTACGTTATACCACGTCCTTGTCAATGATGGCGGTGAAAGGTCGTGTTACACAGTGTAATTATGTTATACCACGTCCTTGTCAATGTTGGTGATGAAAGGTCGTGTTAAACAGTGTAATTATGTTGTACCACGTCCTTGTCAATGTTGGTGATGAAAGGTCGTGTTACACAGTGTCATTATGTTGTGCCACGTCCTTGTCAATGTTGGTGATGAAAGGTCGTGTTACACAGTGTCATTATATGCACCACGGTCTTGTCAATGTGGGCGGTGAAAAGTCGTGTTACACAGTGTCATTATGTTGTACCACGTCCTTGTCAATGTTGGCGGTGAAAGGTCGTGTTACACAGTGTCATTATGTTGTACCGCGTTCTTGTCAATGTTGGCGGTGAAAGGTCGTGTTACACAGTGTCATTATGTTGTACCACGTCCTTGTCAATGTTGGCGGTGAAAGGTCGTGTTACACAGTGTAATTATGTTATACCACGTCCTTGTCAATGTTGACGGTGAAAGGTCGTGTTACACAGTGTAATTACGTTATACCACGTCCTTGTCAATGTTGACGGTGAAAGGTCGTGTTACACAGTGTAATTACGTTATACCACGTCCTTGTCAATGTTGACGGTGAAAGGTCGTGTTACACAGTGTAATTATGTTATACCACGTCCTTGTCAATGTTGACGGTGAAAGGTCGTGTTACACAGTGTAATTACGTTATACCACGTCCTTGTCAATGTTGACGGTGAAAGGTCGTGTTACACAGTGTAATTATGTTATACCACGTCCTTGTCAATGTTGGTGATGAAAGGTCGTGTTAAACAGTGTAATTATGTTGTACCACGTCCTTGTCAATGTTGGCGGTGAAAGGTTGTGTTACACAGTGTAATTACGTTATACCACGTCCTTGTCAATGTTGACGGTGAAAGGTCGTGTTACACAGTGTAATTACGTTATACCACGTCCTTGTCAATGTTGACGGTGAAAGGTCGTGTTACACAGTGTAATTATGTTATACCACGTCCTTGTCAATGTTGACGGTGAAAGGTCGTGTTACACAGTGTAATTACGTTATACCACGTCCTTGTCAATGTTGACGGTGAAAGGTCGTGTTACACAGTGTAATTACGTTATACCACGTCCTTGTCAATGATGGCGGTGAAAGGTCGTGTTACACAGTGTAATTATGTTATACCACGTCCTTGTCAATGTTGGTGATGAAAGGTCGTGTTAAACAGTGTAATTATGTTGTACCACGTCCTTGTCAATGTTGGTGATGAAAGGTCGTGTTACACAGTGTCATTATGTTGTGCCACGTCCTTGTCAATGTTGGTGATGAAAGGTCGTGTTACACAGTGTCATTATATGCACCACGGTCTTGTCAATGTGGGCGGTGAAAAGTCGTGTTACACAGTGTCATTATGTTGTACCACGTCCTTGTCAATGTTGGCGGTGAAAGGTCGTGTTACACAGTGTCATTATGTTGTACCGCGTTCTTGTCAATGTTGGCGGTGAAAGGTCGTGTTACACAGTGTCATTATGTTGTACCACGTCCTTGTCAATGTTGGCGGTGAAAGGTCGTGTTACACAGTGTCATTATGTTGTACCACGTCCTTGTCGATGTTGGCGGTTAAAAGTCGTGTTACACAGTGTCATTATGTTGTACCACGTCCTTGTCAATGTTGGCGGTGAAAGGTCGTGTTACACAGTGTAATTATGTTGTACCGCGTTCTTGTCAATGTTGGCGGTGAACGGTCGTGTTACACAGTGTCATTATGTTGTACCACGTCCTTGTCAATGATGGCGGTGAAAGGTCGTGTTACACAGTGTCATTATGTTGTACCACGTCCTTGTCAATGATGGCGGTGAAAGGTCGTGTTACACAGTGTCATTCTGTTGTACTGCGTCGTTGTCAATGATGACGGTGAAAGGTCGTGTTACACAGTGTCATTATGTTGTACCGCGTCGTTGTCAATGATGACGGTGAAAGGTCGTGTTACACAATGTCATTATGTTGTACCACGTCCATGTCAATGTTGGTGATGAAAAGTCGTGTTACACAGTGTCATTATGTTGTACTGCGTCGTTGTCAATGATGACGGTGAAAGGTCGTGTTACACAGTGTCATTATGTTGTACCGCGTCGTTGTCAATGATGACGGTGAAAGGTCGTGTTACATAGTGTCATTATGATGCTGTATATCGTACAATAACGTTCCCAAAGGGTTCGTTGCACGTTTTGAAGTTTTGTTGTGTTTTTATCACAGCATAATCGCATTGAACCGTAGTTGGGATTTGGACCTTTTCTTTAACGGCTGTTTCCCATATTGAGGACACCAGATAAAAGTCTTCCTAGGGACACCAGATACAGGCCAGGCTAGGGACACCCGATACAGGCCAGTATAGGGACACTAGATACAGGCCAGCCTAGGGACCCCAGATACAGGCCAGGCTAGGGACACAAGATACAGGCCAGTATAGGGACATCAGATACAGGGTCAACCTAGATACAACAGATACAGGCCCGTATAGGGACATCAGATACAGGTCAGCCTAGGGACACCAGATACAGGTCAGTCTGAGACACCAGACACAGGCCCGCCTAGGGACACCAGATACAGGTCAGCCTAGGGACACCAGATACAGGCCTGCCTAGGGACACA
This sequence comes from Mimachlamys varia, assembly GCA_947623455.1. Taxonomy (NCBI): domain Eukaryota; kingdom Metazoa; phylum Mollusca; class Bivalvia; order Pectinida; family Pectinidae; genus Mimachlamys; species Mimachlamys varia. The sequence continues at coordinate 29,297,452 of OX392528.1, read as the reverse complement.
AGATACAGGCCAGTAAAGGGACACCAGATACAGGCCCGTCAAGGGACACCAGATACAGGTCAGCCTAGGGACACCAGATACAGGTCTGCCTAGGGACACCAGATACAGGCCAGCCTAGGGACACCAGACGCAGGTCAGTATAGGGACATCAGATACAGGCCTGCCTGGGGACACCAGATACAGGCCAGCCTAGGGACACCAGATAAAGGCCTGCCTAGGGACACCAGATACAGGCCAGTATAGGGACACCAGATACAGGCCAGCCTAGGGGCACCAGATACAGGTCAGTCTAGGGACACCAGATACAGGGCTGCCTAGGGACACCAGATACAGGTCAGCCTAGGGACAACAGATACAGGCCAGCCTAGGAACATCATATACAGGCCAGGCTAGGGACACAATATACAGGCCAGTATAGGGACATTAGATACAGGTCAGCCTAGGGACACCAAATACAGGCCAGTCTAGGGATACAAGATACAGGCCAGTCTAGAGACACAAGATACAGGCCAGCCTAGGGACACAAGATACAGGTCCGCCTAGGGATATCAGATACAGGTCAGCATAGGGACACCAGATACAGGTCAGTCTAGGGACACAAGATACAGGCCCGCCTAGGGACACCAGATTCAGGCCAGCCTAGGGACACCAGATACATGCCAGCCTAGGGACACCAGATACAGGCCCGCATAGGGACACCAGATACAGGCCAGCCTAGGGACACCAGATACAGGCCCGCATAGGGACACCAGATACATGCCAGTTAAGGAACGCCAGATAAAGGCCAGCCTAGGGACAACATACACTGTACAGGCCAGCCTAGGGACACCAGATACAGGCCAGCCTAGGGACACCAGATACAGGCCAGCCAAGGGACACCAGCTACAGTTCAGCCTAGGGACACCAGCTACAGGTCAGCCTAGGGACACCAGATACAGGTCAGCCTAGGGACACCAGCTACAGGTCAGCCTAGGGACACCAGATACAGGTCAGCCTAAGGACACCAGCTACAGGTCAGCCTATGGACACCAGATACAGGTCAGCCTAGGGACACCAGCTACAGGTCAGCCTAGCTAGGGACACCAGATACAGGCCCGCCTAGGGACACCAGCTACAGGTCAGCCTAGGGACACCAGATACAGGCCCGCCTAGGGACACCAGATACATGCCAGTCAAGGAACGCCAGATAAAGGCCAGCCTAGGGACACCAGATACAGGACCGCCTAGAAACGCCAGGTACAGACCAATCTAGGGACACCAGATACAGGATGTACAAGGACAGCCTATGGACATCAGGGGCACAACTATTATAGCTATATTTGTAAAGTTACCGTTGCTTCCGTGTCTTTATTAACGTATATAGAGTCTGTGTATATCACTCTCTGTTTGAAACATGTATTGATTGGTAAAGATATAAAGAAAGTTACGGTTACAATTATTGTCTGTGTTGTAGCCTTTCAGCTCGGGTGGCGGCAACACATTCTTATTTCACCTTTACTTTAATCTTTACCCAGTGTGACTTCATCTGCAATACGATTGATACTAAAACGACCCATTAGCAAAATATTACTAACAAGTACAACAGACTTAGTAACATGCAGAATGTGTAAGCCATAAGGTCGTGTGTAGGCTGTATATCAATGCCGCAATGCTATTCAGAACAACCGTCTACACAGTTCTAGGTGATTACATTTACATTTTTAATCAATTTTGTAATGTCAATACCAACATTGTATTTTTGAGGGAAATTCATATTAAAAGTGTAATATGTACATAGCGGATAAGTGTATTCTAACTAGAATTTGACAAATTTTGAAATGAAATCCTAGTTCCTGTTTATTGAAGTTATAGCTCGTAACTTCGTAAAATAAATATTTTAGACACAAATGACATACGCTTTCAATAACAGTGATAACGTATATTTTCACAATCGAGATTCATGGCGGGTCCTTTGCAGCTCTTGCCATCATTGCAGAAATCAACATAATTATTCAAAGGCATTCATGTTCATGACAAGTATACTTTTAAAAGTCGTTTAATATTAAATTGCAATTAAGCAAGCACATTCTTCAGCATAAGTAAACGTTCAAATACCCTTATCACATGCACTATTTATACATTCGAGAATAAAAAGTGCAATTGTCATTCTGCTTTGAACCTTCCCGACATCCAGTGCTCGCGATTAACCAATCACAACCATTGTGACGGTAATGATTAACCAAACACAACCCATCTTACATCGGTTTGAAATCCGAGTATAGTCGAATCCGGAAAATGTCTTGTTCAGCTGTTCACGTGTTTGTCACTCGAACGCGCACGAGCGTCGTCCGGATGTCCGCGTTACGTGATAGTTCTGAGATCATGTTATGTCACTAAAGATAATTTAACTTGCATGTGTGCGTCAGAACAGGGAAACGTGTTATATAATGAAATATATATAGCCGAATATTTTTGGGGCGCTGCTTTCGCCCATGACGGGTTGATGCTTCACAATATTTGAAAAATGAAGAACGCAAAGTTCAGTCTGCATTGGTTTTTACATAATGACATGTTTATTTGTTACTGCAGTATTCGGACTTACACTTTATTTAAGGTGTTCAGCGTAATTTAAACGTTTAAAGGGTTTTAATAATATTTCGGTAAAAATGAATCTTTGTTCTGTACCTTCAACATCATTGGGGACATTTTACCGGAAGTAAATCTAAACCCATACAACTTGTAAAATTACTCTGAACACGTTGGTTTAGGTGCCAATATAGCTATTAAAAATGCTCAGGTCTTTCAAGACGATAACGAGAACGAAATAAAACCGAATTAGCGATAAATTACCATATAAGTATACTTTTATGTGAGGACCAGTGACCACCTAATATGAGTTTTGTCCGCATGTCGAGTCCCTATTAACGCCCCGGAGTACATTCCGGACCCCGGTACGCAGACTGGACCATTGTTTCTCTGGGCATGACCCACACAGATTTGTAACACGGAATTAGTGAGGTAAGGCGACCCTCCATTCCACTGCCGTGGCACCGACTGACACATGTCACGTTAACATCAACATATACCCTTTTCTGGGACACCGTTTTTCTCAGACATACGTGTAAAAATATAATTCAAGACCCATTAAAGAAAAACAATCAGATAACATCTATATCTTTATGTTACATTTGATCAAACGACCCTAACGGTTAAATTATGGTTTCATCATGTGACCCTTTTTTCCAAATTCGTGACGTCGCGTCATTATTAATCCATTGTCTATGCAAAGAGTTTTCTTGCAAAGTTTTTCTTCATAGATCTCTATCCAACATGGCGACATGAGAGAGTATAATTATCTCTTGGACTCCTATCCTTATCTATCTATTTTTCTCTATCTATGCTCCCCATCTCTAAGATTTTTGTCCCTTTATAGATATACAATTTCGCTCTCCGGAATCTCTCTTAACCTTTTCCTAGAATCTCTGACCTTGAAATGATTTCATCCGGTATGACTATAGATGTATGAAATTTATAATCTCTACACCTAAATACATATTGAGTATGTTGGTGTGATAAAAAGCCATACGTACAATGTATTAATCAGTAGGTATGATGGTCACTCATCACGTCACACGATCGTGTGTCATTGAACAATAAGTCACTTACAGTCCACAGGGACATGGATAGACGTATGATACAATTTAGTGATAAGTACCTTTGTAGATTTCTATGTCAATATATATAGGTATTTATCACTATTTTTTTATCATAAGTCTATACATGGCCCTGTGCACAGCCTGGATCAAATGGTAACATTTATCCCTGTGTTGATGTTGATATTTAGCTAGCGGTTCTGTGTACTGTAGAACCTTTCCGGACTCTCCTCTTACATTCACCATTAAAGGCCACTTGTTCAGTTAAATAACTTACTTGGAATTGCTACTGGTAAAATTTCAGGTATACCAGAGTTATCTCCCGTGTCACAGAGAAAAAAATCCTATGACAATACTAAGACCCTACCTTCTGTCGATTTTGTAAATCATGCAAAACATATATGCATTTTGAAACAGATAATTAAACTAATACCGTAACATATGTTCCATGAATGCCAATATACCTATGTATACAATAGGCCTATACATATATACATGTATGGTCTAGTAATTAGTAATAGCGACGGTATGATCCACTATATGTACTGGGTCCTAACAAACAAATTTTCGTTGGATGCGTATTACTATAAATATATATATGATCGTGGAAGTAATAGCGATAGTACGGACAAATAAATTGTCAATTTTTTAAGGAATATTATATGTTGTGTATTGTCCGCCTTATTGGCGAATTTATCACGACATCTAAGGGAGGTAACTCTGACGTACTTATGATCTTAAGCTTCGATTAAACGGCATTGGGGACGAAACGACCTCAACCTATTTTCTTACTTTAGGGATAAGACGTCTTCCAGAAGCGTTTCAAGAAAAATATCGCTATTGAATATTAAACTATTTACATTGCCTACATGTATGAGCGGACATATTCAAGAGAAAGTTGGCGACTTCCAACCGATTACTGCTCTACTTTAAATCACTTGCCTTATATTCACAATCTATCGTAACCAGTCACTATAGACATGAGTTCTCACTCAAGCGACACATTTCATTCATTCCAGTAGGGAAGAAAAAAAAATAAGCAAACAGGCTATAGAAATATTGATTAAAATCAAAGAACACAAACACGCAATGCTTTTAAGAATTATACTTCTATATTAATTTTCACCAAATGATAAATCGCTTGCGTCATTTTTCAATTACCCAATATAAGTGCTATACATTATAATAATAATAAGTATACAACACATACACAGGCGGCCTCCATTATCCCGTGACCTTTATTGAGCTTGTTTGTTAAGGTATTGACCGCTGTGAAAACAGGCCGAAAATCTCTCCAACATTTCCCGTAATTACGACCAATGTTTTTTGTTTTCATTTCCTGGCCCATTTCTTCAAAGAAAACTAGGCTGTAATTTATTGATATCACGCATGTATTACTTCGATGTATACTGTGGGTGCAATAATGGTTCTTTTATATCAAACGAACAGTTTATGGGAAAAAAGATTTACATGTACAACAGTACGCAAGGTGCAAACATCGATTAACACCACGTATTTGAACCGTTCGGTTTAGTGTTATATATATATATATATATATGCTTCTTGCTCATTCATACTTTCTTTGCTGCTTTTTTCGAATTATGATAAATAACATTCTCATTCAATGGAAACTTATTGGAAACCTGAATAGTTTTTGAACAAGGAAGTTTATATGGCAATCAAACGAAAACTTTATGAAAGTAACTGAAAACTAAGATATGCAAATAACGAAGGAATTCTTGGACCAGCTAGACTTACAACATAATAATACTTGATAACAGCAGCAATAAACAAACGTATGTCCAGTTGATCTTTACAGACAGGCAAACGTACACCCATATGATCAGTATACAGACAGACAAACGTACACCCACTAGATCAGTATACAGACAGACAGACGTACACCCACTAGATCAGTATACAGACAGACAAACGTACACCCACATGATCAGTATACAGACAGACAAACGTACACCCACTAGATCAGTATACAGACAGACAGACGTACACCCACTAGATCAGTATACAGACAGACAAACGTACACCCACTAGATCAGTATACAGACAGACAAACGTACACCCACTAGTTCAGTATACAGACAGAAAAACGTACACCCACTAGATCAGTATACAGACAGACAAACGGACACCCACTATATCAGTATACAGACAGACAGACGTACACCCACTAGATCAGTATACAGACAGACAAACGGACACCCACTATATCAGTATACAGACAGACAGACGTACACCCTCTAGATCAGTATACAGACAGAAAAACGTACACCCACTAGATCAGTATACAGACAGACAGACGTACACCCACTAGATCAGTATACAGACAGACAAACTTCATCTAGATCAATACAGACAGACGTACGCCTACTAGATAAGTACAGACAGACGAACGCCCACTATAGATACGTGCAGACAAACGTACACCCACTAGATCAGTACAGACAGACATTCGTCCTATAGATCAGTACAGACAGACGTACGCCCACTATATAAGTACAGACAGACGTACGTCCTCTAGATCAGTACAGACAGACGTGCGCCCACTAGATCAATACAGACAGACATACGTCCTCTAGATCAGTACAGACCGACGTACGTCCACTAGATCAGTACAGACAGACGTACGTCCACTAGATCAGTACAGACCGACGTACGTCCACTAGATCAGTACAGACAGACATTCGTCCTATAGATCAGTACAGACAGGCGTACGTCCTCTAGATAAGTACAGACAGACGTTCGTCCTCTAGATCAGTACAGACAGACGTACGTCCTCTAGATCAGTACAGACAGACGTGCGCCCACTAGATCAATACAGACAGACATACGTCCTCTAGATCAGTACAGACCGACGTACGTCCACTAGATCAGTACAGACGGACGTACGTCCATTATATCAGTACAGACAGACGTGCGCCCACTAGATCAGTACAGACAGACGTACGCCCACTAGATCAGTACAGACAGACGTACGTCCACTAGATCAATACAGACAGACATACGCCCACTAGATCAGTACAGACCGACGTACGTCCACTAGATCAGTACAGACAGACGTACGCCAATTAGATCAGTACAGACAGACGTACGTCCACTAGATCAGTAGACAGACGTACGCAGTCACGGCGTTCAATACGTACGCCCCCCCCCCCCCCCGATATTTGGCAGCTACGGAGTTCCATACGTACGTCCTTGTCACTCAGATCAAGGACTGGGTTATTTGTACCTTTTATGCATTCCTATAATAATTGTTCCTCTTAATTCAAAATCTTCCTTTCAATATGCATATGAGCAGGTACTTTGAGACATGAAAACGTATATGAATATTTGATGTTTATGTAAATAAAAACCTCACTATTGACTTGTCCATTCAGTACAAGGTTATTAATTGCTCCTACAATTTATATAGATGGTGTCACCGTTGAATAACTTATATTACTTCAAATTATTGACCAACTTTGATTAAGGGTACGTCTTCCACCTATACAGTGTCACTTACAGAAAGATTTTTTTTTTCTTTTCCAATTATTCAGTCAATGAGATGACTAAGTTATAACGTATATCCTAGCTATTCAGTAACAAATTATATATCCAGTGTCAAATATATTTGTTCTCTTGTCACAATTCATATTAATTATAAACCACAGGGAAATAATTTGTGCTGTAGCATACGCTGTAGTAGCGATTTACATTACATAACGTGTACATGTAATGTACATGTACGATGTATGTATGGAGGTTAGAGATGTAATATTAGTTTATGAATACCACGCTGACAACATTAAGTGGTTGAGGACAATCAATACTTATACCTAGAGATAACACCTACTCAATTAATTTAACGTTTTTAGAGACACTCCGACGAGGGAATCGCACCAGTGACCACTAGTACACCAGGGTTTAATACTGTCAGTGGTATACGTTCCTGTCGGTCAATGCTGGTCGTATGGCTATTTATTTATTAGGATTTATTAGGATTTATTAGGAAATATTATGGACGCAGGCTGAAAGCCTCTATATCCATATCCAATAAATTACAAAGAAATAATAATTAAATAATATCAGTCCGGTGCAATGTACATGTAGCAGTTGGAGATTATTGCTCTTTATATATAAACCGGTTATTTTCCCAATAATTGTCCAACAGGATTTCAAACTGTTAACAGTTTCTGCATTTATGACATGCTGGGGAAGACTGTTCCAGAGATCAACAATTCGATAGCTAAAGAAGTGTTTCCTTGCATCCCGTCGACATCGTTTTTTGAAAATTTTCTGAGAGTGACCTCTAGTTCTGTTGTTATTGTCAATTCGGAAAAAGTTTTTCGTTACTCGACTGTCATATATATTGTTCATTATTTTAAAAACATTGATGACATCTCCTCTAGTTCTCCGATGTGAAAGTGCTGGAAGATTTAATCTTTCCAAACGTTCCGAATACGAATCCTGGGATGAGTTTAGTTACCTTCCTCTGCACATTTTCAATCAGATCAGTATCGTAATTCTGAAAGGGTTCCAGACGCTCGCAGCATATTCAAGATGGGGCCTTACTAGTGCTTTAGTTTTGCATAAATTGAGTACAAGGAGAAGAACAACGAGGTTAAAGACAAACTTCACGAAGAAAGGCAAAGAGTTTTGAGACACATTCTTCACGAAGAAAAACATAGAGGCTAAAGTGCAGCTTTACACTTGGAAAGACAATGAGGTTCAATAATCAGTTTAAGACAAATTCTTCAGAGACAAAGAAAAACGTTATAGACAATTTCTTCACAGATAAAGGCAAAAAAATATGTACAAACCCTCCACAAGAAATATGTAAAACAAAAACTCTTAATGAGAACGACAAGAGGATAGAGACAACTCAGGAGACACGAGATACGGATCACGGTATCCGAGATCACCTGTCTTGTTCCATCTTAATTGTGTTACAAAGTAATGACGGATTATAGGTTTAATGAGACCAGCTCCCCCTTGTAGTGTTAATAAAAAAAGTTTAAAAAAAATCGATACTATTTCTTGTTGCCAAGAATAGTCACTACAACAAACGAATCTATAATGAACAGGTAGCAACTAACAACTCACTTCCGGCAGGTATGACGTCAACACATTAACTGATGTCGATTTTAATAAACTGAAAGCATACTTTGTCTTCAATATTTTATACTGATAAAACCCAGACATACATCGATCAATATAGATACATGGAAGGCAACATCCTGTACGACAGGGAGGTGATCAACTATATTACGTACACCCTCTTATCCTCAACATACCGTCGGATATTGGTTCCGTGCTTACAGAAACACGTGTGGCACCTGACTATGTCATGTGACATCTTAATCATGCGTGTTTCAAATAAAGCATTCCAATACTAACCTACAGGTGAATGTTAAACTATTCTTCCTCATGGTTCTGCAGCTAATTATAAATCCGCGAAACCTATTGAAAAGTGCACCTTCGTTGCCTTGAAACGAACATTAGTTTGTTGTAAAATAATTTGACCTTACTCCCTCAAACCATTCCCTTTTGATCTCATCATTGATTTTTCAGTAATATTTAGTCCATATCAACTCATGGAGCATATAATACATGTAAACTGAAATGAAACAGTTGTAACAGTTACCTAGTGCTAGGTCAATAGAACCCGATATTAACGGCTTAGAACTACATCTCGTTGTTAACCAGTTTCGTACGCATGTTTTAAAAACAATGTTAAAAGCCTAATTAACGAATTCATCACGCCCTGAATCATGTCATTTACATTCTAAATTATCTAATTATGCTTTTGCCAGCCGTTTCCTACAGCACCCGAGTTTTATTAATATTTAATAGAGAACTAATAAACTACTAAATAACAGTATACAATGTACGTGTTGGGTCCGCAGGGACTGGTGTGTTTCATTACTTTTCTATGAAACTTTCCCATGATCGCTATAGACTCCCGACTTGCTGGATTTTAGTTAGTTAGTCTAACACTTCACGTAAGGACAATAGTTTCCCTGATGGAAAACAAAATGATGCATTTCATATGGAGAGAAATATAACTCCCTACAATGTACAATGCTTGCTGCATGTAATATGGTCTTTATGAGAAAACAATGCCAACTCTTGATAACTGGTCATCCTATTTATCTTACATCAGCTTACTTTGAAATTGTAAATACTTCCTCTGCCTATATTTATTGTCACACCTCTATAATAAATATGTCGATGTATTTGAAAGTGCCCAGCCGGTAGGGCGATGTACCGGCTGCCCCCATTGTATTATTCGTAGAGGCGACCAAGTTTGTGAACATTTGTTTCTAAAAAACTTTCTTTTTCCTAATGTCTCCCTTGATCTACCTCACTCTTGGCCTTTAGATGAACGTTCGCCTATGTGAAGAAAGCTTTGGGTTCTGTCTCCTGGCCAAGACATACCAGAGACATAACTGGGGCGGAACGACTTTTTTTCTCCCGTTGTCAGTATAATTTGACAAGTGGTAGCTTTCTACTGGGGACCTTCGTCAGTTAACTTCGGTTTGGCAGTAGGTTAAATCGGCAAAGGATCCATGCCTGCACAATGTATTCATGAAACTGTACTCGTGTTCAAGCTCAAATCAAATTCTTGTTCAGTCTATAAATAAATCTCAAAATCTGAAGTTGTGAATGGAAAACAATGAAGAGACGTTAAGCAAAATGTTTCTATATGACTTTTTGAACGTTTGACGTGATAAAGAGTACGAAAACCATGCTTAAGAACAGTTTCATGAATACGGGCACAGGAATATCGCAACCTGGAGGCTTATATTACAAACATATACTGCTGCCCCCAAATACACACGCACTTTAGTAACTCACACACTCACATAGCATACATCGGGAGGCCGTCCTTAAACGACCCTAGCTATTAATAGGACCTAAAAACCTAAGAAAACCAAGCCAAAAACTTTTGCAAGTCGATCGGAAATGACGTCCGGGGGACAATAAAAAGCCTTTCGGAAATTGGCGGAAATTGACGGAAATTGCCGACGGTAATTGGCGTAGCTGGTCAGTATCGATTTGCGGTAATGACAGGATGTTTTTTTAAGTGGGTCATTAGAGAATAAACACAGGAGTAAACAAACGTGTATTGACTGCTCGTCTAATTTATTGCCGGGTCATTGTGATGTTCACTCGACAGGGAACCGTACTCTCTAAACATACATGTCACCAGTTATAAACCCACTCAACAAACACGGATATATTGACCAAGGCTATTGTTACATCCGCTGTGTGTATTTGAGGATTACTTTACAGTCAAGTGTAGGTTACAACCAGGACAAGGTCTGATGTCGTACCTCCGTACTCTACCGTCCATAACAATCCGGCCTTTTTAGGGTCAGCAGAACGTTATAAAAGACAATGTCCTGGGCCTGTATTCATGTTCTCATGCTCCAGTATTGATTCTGTGCCCAAACCAACATTGAAAACAGTATTTGGCTTTAATTTTCTTCAATTTGATTTCATAGATTTTCATAAATGAAACAAGGAATTTGGCTTGTGCACAAAGTCCATGCTTGAGCACGAGAACGGTGTCATGAATACGGGCCCTGGGCTTTTCTAAACGTTGTTCGTTATACTTTGTGTATGTCTTTTTAATTGTAACAGTTCATTCATTGCATTTATGTTCCGTTTTAGGCAGATATACTGACAGGTGCCTTTACTTTGTGTGTTCTAATCATGGATATTCGACGTCATTTTGTTCATTATTTTATGCGGACACCAGAGGTCATATCATATGGTTTGCAAAAACGATAGAAGACGTTTCCCCCTCATCTTCAAAGGATTTATTGTCTTTTAGAAATAGCAAGCTTATGATATCACTACAACGTATATTTTCTCTGCCATTTTCAATGTTCCATTTGGTTTAACGAGAAAAAATGTATTTTCGAAATAAAATCATCTTAAGTAAGCTCAGATCGCAATGAATATACTTCATTATTTTTTACTAAACCAGATACCGGTGGCTACAGCCATTCATACTCGTATGTTATCACAAACGTGTACGATAACTGTCAAGTGACGTGTATTTCTGGTTAATGAACTGAAGTGCCAGAATAATGATGTTGAATGCATATTTCAGATCGAATTTCTCAGACATTGGTATGTGCGTAATTTGATAACTGTACCACGAAGGCTAAAGTTTGCCTCCACTGTCTTGTTAGTTTGGTATAGTGTACATGTCGACGGTGTCCTAATATAAAAAGAAGCTTGAGAATGAAACAACCTAATCCGAAAATACCAATGACTTCATTTTCTGCCAATATTGATAATGCTAAAAGTAGTTTCCAAATTAAACAGGCGTGTGACGATTCAGGTCCTGACTGTTTGACGCCTGTCCTTGAAGGCTAGCCAACATTGTATGGCCAGACCTGGTAACCATGTACATATATCAAAGGGTCAATTCACACGTCTGTTGTAGGTATATCATGTTTGGTTAACAGCTAATATTCCAGTATTGTATATAAAGTACTGAGGTGATACACGGGAACGTGATCATGATTACATATAGACTGTATCATATTGCTATAGTAAAGGGTGGTATAGGTAGTGACCTTTACCACTATAGACTGTATCATATTGCTACAGGGTGGTATAGGTAGTGACCTTTACCACTATAGACTGTATCATATTGCTATAGTAAAGGGTGGTATAGGTAGTGACCTTTACCGCTATAGACTGTATCATATTGCTACAGGGTGGTATAGGTAGGGACCGTTACTGCTATAGACTGTATCATATTGCTACAGTAAAGGGTGGTATAGATAGGGACCTTTACCGCTATAGACTGTATCATATTGCTACAGGGTGGTATAGGTAGTGACCTTTACCGCTATAGACTGTATCATATTGCTACAGGGTGGTATAGGTAGTGACCTTTACCACTATAGACTGTATCATATTGCTACAGGGTGTCATAGGTAGGAACCTTTACCGCTATAGACTGTATCATATTGCTACAGGGTTGTATAGGTAGTGACCTTTACCACTATAGACTGTATCATATTGCTACAGGGTGTCATAGGTAGTGACCTTTACCACTATAGACTGTATCATATTGCTACAGGGTGGTATAGGTAGTGACCTTTACCACTATAGACTGTATCATATTGCTACAGGGTGTCATAGGTAGTGACCTTTACCACTATAGACTGTATCATATTGCTACAGGGTGTCATAGGTAGGAACCTTTACCGCTATAGACTGTATCATATTGCTACAGGGTGTCATAGGTAGGAACCTTTACCACTATAGACTGTATCATATTGCTACAGGGTGTCATAGGTAGTGACCTTTACCACTATAGACTGTATCATTTTGCTACAGGGTGTCATAGGTAGGAACCTTTACCACTATAGACTGTATCATATTGCTACAGGGTGTCATAGGTAGGAACCTTTACCGCTATAGACTGTATCATATTGCTACAGGGTGTCATAGGTAGTGACCTTTACCACTATAGACTGTATCATATTGCTACAGGGTGTCATAGGTAGTGACCTTTACCGCTATAGACTATATCATATTGCTATAGTAAAGGGTGGTATAGGTAGTGACCTTTACCACTATAGACTGTATCATATTGCTATAGTAAAGGGTGGTATAGGTAGTGACCTTTACCGCTATAGACTGTATCATATTGCTACAGGGTGTCATAGGTAGTGACCTTTACCACTATAGACTGTATCATATTGCTACAGGGTGTCATAGGTAGGAACCTTTACCGCTATAGACTGTATCATATTGCTACAGGGTGGTATAGGTAGTGACCTTTACCACTATAGACTGTATCATATTGCTACAGGGTGGTATAGGTAGTGACCTTTACCACTATAGACTGTATCATATTGCTACAGGGTGTCATAGGTAGTGACCTTTACCACTATAGACTGTATCATATTGCTACAGGGTGGTATAGGTAGTGACCTTTACCGCTATAGACTGTATCATATTGCTACAGGGTGGTATAGGTAGTGACCTTTACCGCTATAGACTGTATCATATTGCTATAGTAAAGGGTGGTATAGGTAGTGACCTTTACCGCTATAGACTGTATCATATTGCTACAGGGTGGTATAGGTAGTGACCTTTACCGCTATAGACTGTATCATATTGCTACAGGGTGTCATAGGTAGTGACCTTTACCACTATAGACTGTATCATATTGCTACAGGGTGGTATAGGTAGGGACCTTTACCGCTATAGACTGTATCATATTGCTACAGGGTGGTATAGGTAGTGACCTTTACCACTATAGACTGTATCATATTGCTATAGTAAAGGGTGGTATAGGTAGTGACCTTTACCACTATAGACTGTATAATATTGCTATAGTAAAGGGTGGTATAGGTAGGGACCGTTACTGCTATAGACTGTATCATATTGCTACAGGGTGGTATAGGTAGTGACCTTTACCACTATAGACTGTATCATATTGCTATAGTAAAGGGTGGTATAGGTAGGGACCTTTACCACTATAGACTGTATCATATTGCTACAGGGTGGTATAGGTAGTGACCTTAACCACTATAGACTGTATCATATTGCTACAGGGTGGTATAGGTAGTGACCTTTACCACTATAGACTGTATAATATTGCTATAGTAAAGGGTATCGTTAGTGACCTTTACCACTATAGACTGTATCATATTGCTATAGTAAAGGGTGGTATCGTTAGTGACCGTTACCACTATAGACTGTATCATATTGCTACAGGGTGGTATAGGTAGTGACCTTTACCACTATAGACTGTATCATATTGCTACAGGGTGGTATAGGTAGTGACCTTTACCGCTATAGACTGTATCATATTGCTACAGGGTGGTATAGGTAGTGACCTTTACCGCTATAGACTGTATCATATTGCTACAGGGTGGTATAGGTAGTGACCTTTACCACTATAGACTGTATCATATTGCTATAATAAAGGGTGGTATAGGTAGTGACCTTTACCACTATAGACTGTATCATATTGCTACAGGGTGGTATAGGTAGTGACCTTTACCACTATAGACTGTATCATATTGCTACAGGGTGGTATAGGTAGTGAGCTTTACCACTATAGACTGTATCATATTGCTATAGTAAAGGGTGGTATAGGTAGTGACCTTTACCGCTATAGACTGTATCATATTGCTACAGGGTGGTATAGGTAGTGACCTTTACCGCTATAGACTGTATCATATTGCTACAGGGTGGTATAGGTAGTGACCTTTACCGCTATAGACTGTATCATATTGCTACAGGGTGGTATAGGTAGTGACCTTTACCACTATAGACTGTATCATATTGCTACAGGGTGGTATAGGTAGTGACCTTTACTGCTATAGACTGTATCATATTGCTACAGGGTGGTATAGGTAGTGACCTTTACCACTATAGACTGTATCATATTGCTATAGTAAAGGGTGGTATAGGTAGCGACCTTTACCACTATAGACTGTATCATATTACTACAGGGTGGTATAGGTAGTGACCTTTACCGCTATAGACTGTATCATATTGCTACAGGGTGGTATAGGTAGTGACCTTTACCGCTATAGACTGTATCATATTGCTATTGTAAAGGGTGGTATAGGTAGTGACCTTTACCACTATAGACTGTATCATATTGCTATAGTAAAGGGTGGTATCGTTAGTGACCTTTACCACTATAGACTGTATCATATTGCTATAGTAAAGGGTGGTATCGTTGGTGACCTTTACCACTATAGACTGTATCATATTGCTATAGTAAAGGGTGGTATAGGTAGGGACCTTTACTACTATAGACTGTATCATAATGCTATAGTAAAGGGTGGTATATGTAGGGACCTTTACCGCTTTAGACTGTATCATATTGCTTCAGGGTGTCATAGGTAGGGGTCTTTACCGCTATAGACTGTATCATATTGGTACAGTAAAGGGTGGTACAGCTAAGGACCTTTACCGCTATAGACTGTATCATATTGCTTCAGGGTGTCATAGGTAGGGGTCTTTACCGCTATAGACTGTATCATATTGCTTCAGGGTGTCATAGGTAGGGGTCTTTGCCGCTATAGACTGTATCATATTGCTTCAGGGTGTCATATGTAGGGACCTTTACCACTATAGACTGTATCATATTGCTACAGAGTGTCATAGGTAGTGACCTTTACCACTATAGACTTATCATATTGCTACAGAGTGTCATAGGTAGTGACCTTTACCACTATAGACTGTATCATATTGCTATAGTAAAGGGTGGTATAGGTAGTGACCTTTACCACTATAGACTGTATCATATTGCTACAGAGTGGCATAGGTAGTGACCTTTACCACTATAGACTGTATCATATTGCTACAGGGTGGTATAGGTAGTGACCTTTACCACTATAGACTATATCATATTGCTACAGGGTGTCATAGGTAGGGACCTTTACCGCTATAGACTGTATCATATTGCTACAGGGTGTCATAGATAGGAGTCGTTACCGATATAAACTGTATCATATTATTACAAGGTGTCATAGATAGGAACCTTTACCGCTATAGGCTGTATCATATAACTACAATGTGTCATAGATAGGAACCTTTACCGCTATAGACTGTATCATATTACTACAGGGTGTCATAGATAGGAACCTTTACTGCTATAGACTGTATCATATTACTACAGGATGTCATAGATAGGGACCTTTACCGCTATAGACTGTATCATATTGCTACAAGATGCCATAGGTTGGGGTCTTTTCCAATATAATATATCATATAAAACTTGTGAACCCTAAAAATCGCGTTAATTTGTGTTGATTAAAATACTTAACAACGAGGAAAGTATGAGAAACTAAGAACAACTATTGTTTATATGTCATGCCAATGTGAATTACTGCATTGATACATTGTTCTACATAAATATCAACAAAATCGGCTTCAAGGGACACGGATATGGTTCTTCAAGGGAAAGGTAGTCATGATTAAAGGGAATAGTGGAGAAACATGGAACAGTAACCCTCATCTAAAATGATGGGAGGAGCGGGATACGGAAAACGAACCTTCACGGTATAAAAGTGGAGAAGCATAAAACGGCGAAGTTATATAATTCTTCAAAAGTGGGGTTTGGGGTTGGTCCATAGCACGGGGCTGTCATAAACGCAATAGTCATGAAAAACACGAATAAGGGACCGTCAGCAAGTCGTCT
This sequence comes from Mimachlamys varia, assembly GCA_947623455.1. Classification (NCBI taxonomy): domain Eukaryota; kingdom Metazoa; phylum Mollusca; class Bivalvia; order Pectinida; family Pectinidae; genus Mimachlamys; species Mimachlamys varia. The sequence continues at coordinate 29,280,625 of OX392528.1, read as the reverse complement.
GATTAGATTTGAAGGGGGATATGATAGCAGGCAACCAGTCAGGTTCTCATGAGTCAACTACATGTACATTCTGGTTAGCTGGACCACATCCAGTGTCAGGCTACTGCTTAAACTAAACTTTATATGAGTGAACTTTAAAGGAATTGGGCCAATATGCTCTCTATCTCAGCACGTGCAAGTCCTACGTCACATGCACGTGTTGTGTAAGAGAATGAATAACAGTGATAAGCTGTGTTTTTCCACGTCATTACTCGTCCTGTCAGGCTGACGACGTTTATTAGCTGTCGAGGACTCGACCTTCAAAATTTGATTAAGCAGATCGATATCAAACCAATGTACCTTGACCCAAACAACCAACGGCTGACCTGTGCCGTACCGATACACTAGCTAATTATTTCCTACACGCTTGGAATCTCGGCGGTTATGTCTAGTCTTATTTATCTATAAACATACAAGTTAAATTGACTGGAGGAGTTTGGGAGTATTGCGTTACCTTTGACAATGCATGCCAAAGGTCGGGTTGTATCTATTGTGGACAGTATATAGACGCCCCGGTAGGTCACGGCACCTCCTCAGTAAGACACCGGGCCGACTTACGGGATAGTTCTTTATACTCATGTAATACATAACTTAATTAGCCGATAACTGATGCATAATTTAATGGCTTCTTTCAGTATTCGATATACTCGTGTATGAAGGCAGTAAAGTTCAATTATAGTTTTAATGACTTATTTCATCGTTAATAAGGTTGGATATCTCAAACATTGACAGCTTTCTGTACTAGTGTCCAGTGTGACGGGATCTAAACTTTCGACTTAATATGTCGCTGCCTCATTTAGGTCATGAGATATTACAAATGTACCAAAGCAAACACGGGTAAAAATGACATCATCCTATTATCAAATAATCAACTCCTTGGTTAATATTAACAGCTCGTTTTCGGGCTTTGGAATTCGCGTCATGGACATTTTTTGGAAGGGCTAAATGAAAAGGCGCAATGTTAACCGTACAGGAAATCCCCTATTGACGGATTCCAGGTCGATATATGCAGATAAGGGGGATATCAAAAACAGAATCGCTCATACATGCCGTTTGACGCAATAAAGGTCTAAAATAGACATATGATTAATGAGCTCGTTGCCAAATTGACTAGTGTATTATTTAAAACAATTCATATAACACAGTGTGTATCTGTGAACTATCAAACTAGTGTGTTATGTAACTTAAAAAATGTCGGTTATTGCGATAATTACCCAATACATATGGCCTGGTACAATGTACAATGTAATTACACAGCTCTTTATATGGCACTGATCCAGTGAGAGGTTGTGATGATTAGGATGATGATGATGGTGGTGGTGGTGGTGGTGGTGGTGGTGGTGGTGGTTGATGGTGGTGCTGTTACATGTATAGGGATTGAACGGCGATTTTTAAATGTTCATGCCGGTATGAATACAAATCGGTTACATCCTTATTGCATAAAGCACGTCAGTTGGTATTCATTGAGTAACTGACATGTGTGACGGGTGATGGTCTGTTTGTTTCTGTTTTACGTCTATTACAGCTACTATCATGTAAGGGCGTGTCGGGTTTTGGGAGGAAAGCCGGAGTACCCGGAGAAAAACCACCGACCGGCGACCAGTACCTGGTGTTGACTGGGTGTGTAAATGGGAGACAGAAGGCACGGGGAACGTTGAAGACATGTTGATGAAATTAACACCGATTATGAAGGTCGCCACTATACCAGATAGAATGTAAACATATCATTATAAATCTTAAATACTCCAAAATTGTGTTTATTTTCTGTCAAGATCGAAGTGTTATTGATTTAGACATGATATAGACCCTATAAATTCTATAAAGGGAAGCACAGCATTCTCTAGTCATTACATTCTCCACAACCACAGACAACAGAGTATCTGGATTAGACCTATAACCTTATAGTTAGTGTATCAGGGACGTCATAGCAACGTCAACAGTTGGAACTCTTTGTTATATTCCATTTATATGCTACTATTCTATTTCACTTTGAAGCATGCAGGTGTGTAGATACACTAATAAATGATTTAATTAGCTATTCTTCATTGTAGTTAAAACTTCCTGTGTGGACTGTTCATGGATATTGTATAGACAGGGTATATTCCAACACACTCTGATTTCTGTAGTAAAGGGTGTCGTAGGTGACCACCTCACAATGTCACGTGACACTAACAATTACGCGTTAAGTGACATTCAAACCGTCAGTGAAAAGAGAACATTTAATTAATACAACTAAACCAATATATATCTAAGGTTTAGTCACGTAAAGACTATTTATTCGCCACTGTTCACGTAAATAATAAACGTGACTTACTATATATAAAGGCACTATATAGACTTAAAACGGTTAAAGCGCCCAGTATTGACAAGAAAAAACACACCGCAGAGATAGAAATGAATGTTAAATAAACATAGGCTTTATAAAAATACTTAATTATAGACTCGATCAAACGTGTCATGTACAGTTTATATCGTAAATCACCGATATTTCAATATCTTACATGTCACACTAATTTGTCGCTGGATATTCAATAAAATATACACCAGACATAAAAAAAACTTTCGTAAATGCTGATGGTCGACTTTAGCTCGAGTGTTTAAACTAGTTTTCAAACAGTTATCATATAGGTTTATGTACATGTAACTGATCATGCTGATCTTTGTGAACTGAACTTGATTAATCATGACATACACAATTAATCAATTAGCCTAGTCTGTATTAAAAAACATATGTATTTCCAGCCTGTCCTGTTGTTATTTACATTTTGTCTACATTGGTAGAATTACGTACCTGTACATATGTACGTTATCGACCTGTGACATGGTGGCTTGTTATTTAAATGTCATCAAACAATAGTTTGTTTATCTTAAGAGATATAGCCTAGTTTTATCTACTGATTTAAATATAGATATACAATTTACCCGACCTTCGTTGATTTATAATCCTTTACAACTGTACCCAACTACAGCTTAAACCTACACCCAACAGACCCACCCACACTTCTGAATCTTCATATCTATCGCGGGGAATGATATTGGTGCTAAGTTCCAAAGGGAGTAGTATTGGGAAGTTTGGAGGAGAGAAATCAGAAATCAGAAAGAAAATATCTTCAAATATCGCTGCCAAATATATAAATATTTTCGTTTTTTTTTTAATTCGAAAATCATAATTAACTTATTTAAATTGCGGGGATTTATCATGGAGTATTATATTGTAGTAGTGTCACCGTTCTTGTAGCAGCGATATATATCTGAGTGATGATTATTACAGTTGTTTTATGAGTGTGGGTATGAATATTACCACAGTTGAGAAATCTTGATTTTTCCAAAGAGAACACGTTAGTTTCTTGTGTGTGTTTGTGGGTGGGTGTGTGTGTATGTGTGCAATGGAAAATATTATTACAATATGTTTGCCTACTTCAGCATCTTCCCCGAGTGTTGAGGAATAATGTGTACATTATTCCTCACTTATTCAACACAGGCACTTGTGGCCAGGAAAATAACCATATACACATGTGTATATATAATATATAGAATATAGCGAAATTTGAAAAAAATAAAATAAAATCTATAAACTAAATTTTCCAATTTTCTTTTTATGTTATTAATCATCTAAAACCATAATGAAAATAATTGCCAAATTTCAGCTTGATACGTCAAGCGGTTAAATTTCACAAAAAATCGACGATCAGACACTCTCTTTTCATTGTCTGATCGTCGATTTTTTGTGAAATTTAACCGCTTGACGTATCAAGCTGAAATTTGGCATTTATTTTCAGTATGGTTTTAGATGATTAATAACATAAAAAGAAAATTGGAAAATTCAGTTTATAGATTTTATTTTCAAATTTCGCTATATTCTATATTATATTGTTATAATCCTGGCCACAAGTGCCTGTGATCAAAAATTCAAGATAATCTTGCTCTTAATCAGTTACATGTTTAGTATTTTCAATATACAGTATCATTTTCGTTTGAAATCGATATTAACATTCTCAAAAAGTCGACGATCCTGTTGCCTCAAACGATACATAGATGTAGTTTAACTGGAAGAATTGACGCTATTTAGTTGAGATTTGCTCATACACAATCCGACTAAATGTATACATCGGCTTACACTGTTATAGGACATTAAAGGCATGGGCGATAATACAACAGAACAGAAAATAGACAGGTTTATTTTAACATTTAATATTGCTGATTTCGAAAGGAAATTACTCTCTGCTTACGAATGAGAACGCATCTTCAATTCCATCTATTACCACTGTAAACGTGTTTATGTTCGAGTATATAGCATTACAAGCGTCATAAATAGGTTAATATTTCATCGAATGTACATGGGGAATTCACACACAATAATAATTACCAATTACTTTCCCAGACACGGCGATAATGAAACAGAATACGCCTTAAGACATCTATAAATAGCGGCTTTAATCTTCACATGAGGTATGAACAGTTTCGGTTTTTAAACTGAATATGTCAGATAAAATGCCCTTTGTCAACACCACCGCGCCAAAATGGGCTTATAGTGGCCACAATGAAAGTAAACGTAAGAAAGTGGTCCTATTATAAACTGTACATCTATAACAATACAAATAAAAAATAAAACCGAAAACATAAAAAGACATTGAATTCAAGTAAAATGTACGTAAACCCTGGTATCTGTTTGGAACAAATTGGATATAAAGATTTAACATGATTGTTTGACTATTACCTCTACTACTTCTACACTGACGACATACAGGATTATTTGACCATTACCTCTACTACTACAACACTGACAACATACAGGACTGTTTTACAATTACCTCTACTACTAGTACAACATTGAAGACATACAGGACTGTTTGACTATTACCTCTACTACTACTACACTGACGACATACAGAACTGTTTGACCATTACCTCTACTACTACAACACTGACGACATACAGGACTGTTTGACCATTACCTCTACTACTACTACAACAATGACGACATACAGAACTGTTTGACCATTACCCCTACTACTACTACAACACTGACGACATACAGGACTGTTTGACCATTACCCCTACTACTACAACACTGACGACATACAGGACTGTTTGACCATTACCTCTACTACTACAACACTGACGACATACAGAACTGTTTGACCATTACCTCTACTACTACAACACTGACGACATACAGGACTGTTTGACCATTACCACTACTACTACAACACTGGTGACATACATAACTGTTTGACCATTATCTCTACTACTACAACACTGACGACATACAGGACTGTTTGACCATTACCTCTACTACTACTTCAACACCGACGACATACAGGACTGTTTGACCATTACCTCTAATACTACAATACTGACGACATACGGGACTGTTTGACCATTACCTCTACTACTACTACAACACTGACGACATACAGGATTATTTGACCATTACCTCTACTACTACAACACTGACAACATACATGACTGTTTTACAATTACCTCTACTACAACTACACTGACGACATACAAGATTGTTTGACCATTACCTCTACTACTACTACACTGACGACACACAGGACTGTTTGACCATTACCTCTACTACTACAACACTGACGACATACAGGACTGTTTGACCATTACCTCTACTACTACTACAACAATGACGACATACAGAACTGTTTGACCATTACCCCTACTACTACTACAACACTGACGACATACAGGACTGTTTGACCATTACCTCTACTACTACAACACTGACGACATACAGGACTGTTTGACCATTACCTCTACTACTACAACACTGACGACATACAGGACTGTTTGACCATTACCACTACTACTACAACACTGGTGACATACATAACTGTTTGACCATTATCTCTACTACTACAACACTGACGACATACAGGACTGTTTGACCATTACCTCTACTACTACTACAACACCGACGACATACAGGACTGTTTGACCATTACCTCTAATACTACAATACTGACGACATACGGGACTGTTTGACCATTACCTCTACTACTACTACAACACTGACGACATACAGGATTATTTGACCATTACCTCTACTACTACAACACTGACAACATACAGGACTGTTTTACAATTACCTCTACTACTAGTACAACATTGAAGACATACAGGACTGTTTGACCATTACCTCTACTACTACAACACTGACAACATACGGGACTGTTTGACCATTACCTCTACTACTACTACAACATGGACGACATACAGGACCGTTTGACCATTACCTCTACTACTACTACAACACCGACGACATACAGGACCGTTTGACCATTACCTCTACTACTACTACAACACTGACGACATACAGGACTGTTTGACCATTACCTCTAATACTACAATACTGACGACATACAGGACTGTTTGACCATTACCTCTACTACTACAACACTGACGACATACAGGACTGCTTGACCATTCCTTCTACTACTACTACAATACTGACGACATACATGACTGTTTTACAATTACCTCTACTACTACTACAACACTGACGACATACAGGACCGTTTGACCATTACCTCTACTACTACAACAACACTGACGACATACAGGACTGTTTGACCATTACCTCTACTACTACAACACCGACGACATACAGGACTGTTTGACCATTACCTCTACTACTACAACACCGACGACATACAGGACTGTTTGACCATTACCGCTACTACTACTACAACACTGACGACATACAGGACTGCTTGACCATTACCTCTACTACTACAATACTGACGACATACGGGACTGTTTGACCATTACCTCTACTACTACTACAATACTGACGACATACGGGACTGTTTGACCATTACCTCTACTACTACAACACTGGCGACATACAGGACTGTTTGACCATTACCTTTACTACTACAACACTGACAACATACAGGACTGTTTGATCATAACCTCTACTACTACTACACTGACAACATACAGGACTGTTTGATCAATACCTCTACTACTACTACAATACTGACGACATACAGGACTGTTTGACCATTACCTCTACTACTATAACACTGACAATATACAGGACTGTTTGACCATAACCTCTACTACTACTACACTGACGACATACAGGACTGTTTGACCACTACCCCTACTAATACAACAATGACGACATACAGGACTGTTTGACCATTCCTTCTACTGCTACTACAACACTGACAACATACAGGACTGTTTCACCATTCCTTCTGCTATTACAACACTGACGACACACAGGACTGTTTGACCATTACCCCTACTACTACAACACTGACGAAGTAAAGGACTGTTTGACCATTACCTCTACTACTACTACAACACTGACGAAGTAAAGGACTGTTTGACCATTACCTCTACTACTACTACACCACTGACAACATACAGGACTGTTTGACCATTACCTCTACTACTACTACAACACTGACGACATACAGGACTGTTTGACCATTACCTCTACTACTACAACTCCACTGACGACATACAGGACTGTTTGACCATTACCACTACTACTACAACACTGACGACATACAGGACTGTTTGACCATTACCTATACTACTACTACACTGACGACATACAGGACTGTTTGACCATTACCGCTACTACTACTGCACTGACGACATACATAACTGTTTGACCATAATCTCTACTACTACAACAATGACGATATACAGGACTGTTTGACCATTACCTTTACTACTACAACACTGACGACATACAGGACTGTTTGACCATTACCGCTACTACTACAACACTGAAACATACAGGACTGTTTGACCATTACCTATACTACTACAACACTGACAACATACGGGACTGTTTGACCATTACCTATACTACTACAACACTGACGACATACAGGACTGTTTGACCATTACCTCTACTACTAAAACACTGACGACATACAGGACTGTTTGACCATTACCTCTACTACTACTACACTGACGACATACAGGACTATTTGACCATTACCTCTACTAGTACTACAACACTGACGACATACAGGACCGTTTGACCATTACCGCTACTACTACTACAACACTGACGACATACAGGAATGCTTGACCATTACCTCTACTACTACAACACCGACGACATACAGGACTGTTTGACCATTACCTCTTATACTACAATACTGACGACATACGGGACTGTTTGACCATTACCTCTACTACTACTACAACACTGACGACATACAGGACTGTTTGACCATTACCTCTACTACTACAAAACTGGCGACATACAGGACTGTTTGACCATTACCTCTACTACTACAACACTGACAACATACAGGACTGTTTGACCGTTACCTCTACTACTACTACAACACTGACGACATACAGGACTGTTTGACCGTTACCTCTACTACTACAACACTGACGAAATACAGGTCTGTTTGACCATTATCTCTACTACTACAACACTGGCGACACACAGGACTGTTTGACCATTACCTCTACTAATACAACACTGACAACATACAGGACTGTTTGACCGTTACCTCCACTACTACTACAATGACGACATACAGGTCTGTTTGACCATCACCTTTACTACTACTACAACACAGACGACATACGGGACTGTTTGACCATTACCTCTACTACTACTACAACACTGACAACATACAGGACTGTTTGACCATTACCTCTACTAATACAACACTGACGACATACAGGACTGTTTGACCATTACCTCTACTAATACAACACTGACGACATACAGGACTGTTTGACCATTACCTCTACTACTACTACAACACTGACAACATACAGGACTGTTTGACCATTACCTCTACTACTACTACAACACTGGCGACACACAGGACTGTTTGACCATTACCTCTACTTATACAACACTGACAACATACAGGACTGTTTGACCATTCCTTCTACTGCTACTACAACACTGACAACATACAGGACTGTTTCACTATTCCTTCTACTGCTATTACAACACTGACAACTACAGGACTGTTTGACCATTACCTCTACTACTACAACACTGACGACATACAGGATTGTTACAAGATACAAGATACAAGATACAAGAAGCTTTATTTTACGTCGAATGTAGTAATGGGTAACATAAGCTCTCAAGAGCTTGTATTTCGACAAAACATGACAATAAAATGTACAGACAAAACGTAACAAATATATAAAGCATAAAACATGATAGCAAAGCACATGCACATGGAAGATACGTTTAAGAACAGAAAGCACTATTAATTTAAAATAAATGGCTATGAAACTATAAATTATAATAGACGAGAGATTAAGGTATCACAGATTAATTTTTAGGAAATGATAGTTAAGAATGAACACTTGCATAACTCGGATACAGTGTTGCTAAAGGTAAAGTTAAAACACTATCAGGGCTAAGTGTAATTTACATATATGCTAATATAGCAAAAAGTAAAAAATTGTTTGACCATTACCTCTACTACTACTACACTGACGACACACAGGACTGTTTGACCATTACCCCTACTACTACAACACTGACGACATACAGGACTGTTTGACCATTACCTCTACTACTACTACACTGACGACACACAGGACTGTTTGACCATTACCTCTACTACAACAACACTGACAACATACAGGACTGTTTCATCATTCCTTCTACTGCTATAACAACACTGATAACATACAGGACTGTTTGACCATTACCTTTACTACTACAACACTGACGACATACAAGATTGTTTGACCATTACCTCTACTACTACTACACTGACGACACACAGGACTGTTTGACCATTACCCCTACTACTACAACACTGACGAAGTAAAGGACTGTTTGACCATTACCTCTACTACTACTACAACACTGACGAAGTAAAGGACTGTTTGACCATTACCTCTACTACTACTACACCACTGACAACATACAGGACTGTTTGACCATTACCTCTACTACTACTACAACACTGACGACATACAAGATTGTTTGACCATTACCTCTACTACTACTACACTGACGACACACAGGACTGTTTGACCATTACCCCTACTACTACAACACTGACGAAGTAAAGGACTGTTTGACCATTACCTCTACTACTACTACACCACTGACAACATACAGGACTGTTTGACCATTACCACTACTACTACAACACTGACGACATACAGGACTGTTTGACCATTACCTATACTACTACTACACTGACGACATACAGGACTGTTTGACCATTACCGCTACTACTACTGCACTGACGACATACATAACTGTTTGACCATAATCTCTACTACTACAACAATGACGATATACAGGACTGTTTGACCATTACCGCTACTACTACAACACTGAAACATACAGGACTGTTTGACCATTACCTATACTACTACAACACTGACAACATACGGGACTGTTTGACCATTACCTATACTACTACAACACTGACGACATACAGGACTGTTTGACCATTACCTCTACTACTAAAACACTGACGACATACAGGACTGTTTGACCATTACCTCTACTACTACAACACTGACGACACACAGGACTGTTTGACCATTACCTCTACTACTACTACACTGACGACATACAGGACTATGTGACCATTACCTCTACTAGTACTACAACACTGACGACATACAGGACCGTTTGACCATTACCGCTACTACTACTACAACACTGACGACATACAGGAATGCTTGACCATTACCTCTACTACTACAACACCGACGACATACAGGACTGTTTGACCATTACCTCTTATACTACAATACTGACGACATACGGGACAGTTTGACCATTACCTCTACTACTACTACAACACTGACGACATACAGGACTGTTTGACCATTACCTCTACTACTACAAAAATGGCGACATACAGGACTGTTTGACCATTACCTCTACTACTACAACACTGACAACATACAGGACTGTTTGACCGTTACCTCTACTACTACTACAACACTGACGACATACAGGACTGTTTGACCGTTACCTCTACTACTACAACACTGACGACATACAGGTCTGTTTGACCATTATCTCTACTACTACAACACTGGCGACACACAGGACTGTTTGACCATTACCTCTACTAATACAACACTGACAACATACAGGACTGTTTGACCGTTACCTCCACTACTACTACAATGACGACATACAGGTCTGTTTGACCATCACCTTTACTACTACTACAACACAGACGACATACGGGACTGTTTGACCATTACCTCTACTACTACTACAACACTGACAACATACAGGACTGTTTGACCATTACCTCTACTAATACAACACTGACGACATACAGGACTGTTTGACCATTACCTCTACTAATACAACACTGACGACATACAGGACTGTTTGACCATTACCTCTACTACTACTACAACACTGACAACATACAGGACTGTTTGACCATTACCTCTACTACTACTACAACACTGGCGACACACAGGACTGTTTGACCATTACCTCTACTTATACAACACTGACAACATACAGGACTGTTTGACCATTCCTTCTACTGCTACTACAACACTGACAACATACAGGACTGTTTCACTATTCCTTCTACTGCTATTACAACACTGACAACATACAGGACTGTTTGACCATTACCTCTACTACTACAACACTGACGACATACAGGATTGTTTGACCATTACCTCTACTACTACTACACTGACGACACACAGGACTGTTTGACCATTACCCCTACTACTACAACACTGACGACATACAGGACTGTTTGACCATTACCTCTACTACTACTACACTGACGACACACAGGACTGTTTGACCATTACCTCTACTACAACAACACTGACGACATACAGGACTGTTTGACCATTACCCCTACTACTACTACACTGACGACATACAGGACTGTTTGACCATTACCTCTACTACTACAACACTGACGACATACAGGACTGTTTGACCATTACCTCTACTACTACTACACTGACGACACACAGGACTGTTTGACCATTACCTCTACTACAACAACACTGACGACATACAGAACTGTTTGACCATCACCTTTACTACTACTACTACAATGACGGCATACAGGACTGTTTGACCATTACCTCTACTACTACTACAACACTGACAACATACAGGACTTTTTGACCATTACCACTACTACTACAACACTGACGACATACAGGACTGTTTGACCATTACCTTTACTACTACTACTACAATGACGGCATACAGGACTGTTTGACCATTACCTCTACTACTACTACAATGACGGCATACAGGACTGTTTGACCATTACCTCTACTACTACAACACTGACGTCATACAGGACTGTTTGACCGTTTCCTCTACTACTACTACAACACTGACAACATACAGGACTTTTTGACCATTACCACTACTACTACAACACTGACGACATACAGGACTGTTTGACCATTACCTCTACTACTACTACAACACTGACGACATACAGGACTGTTTGACCATTACCTCTACTACTACTACAACACTGACGACATACAGGACTGTTTGACCATTACCACTACTACTACAACACTGACAACATACAGGACTTTTTGACCATTACCACTACTACTACAACACTGACGACATACAGGACTGTTTGACCATTACCTCTACTACTACTACAACACTGTCGACATACAGGACTGTTTGACCATTACCTCTACTACTACAACAACACTGACGACATACAGGACTTTTTGACCATTACCACTACTACTACAACACTGACGACATACAGGACTGTTTGACCATTACCTCTACTACTACTACAACACTGACGACATACAGGACTGTTTGACCATTACCTCTACTACTACAACAACACTGACGACATACAGGACTGTTTGACCATTACCACTACTACTACAACACTGACGACATACAGGACTGTTTGACCATTACCTCTACTACTACTACAACACTGACGACATACATGACTGTTTGACCATAATCTCTACTACTACAACAATGGCGATATACAGGACTGTTTGACCATTACCTCTACTACTACTACAACACTGACGACATACATGACTGTTTGACCATAATCTCTACTACTACAACAATGGCGATATACAGGACTGTTTGACCATTACCTCTACTACTACTACAACACTGACGACATACAGGACTGTTTGACCATTACCGCTACTACTACAACACTGAAACATACAGGACTGTTTGACCATTACCTATACTACTACAACACTGACAACATACGGGACTGTTTGACCATTACCTATACTACTACAACACTGACAACATACGGGACTGTTTGACCATTACCTCTACTACTACTACAACACTGACGACATACAGGACCGTTTGACCATTACCTCTACTACTACAACACTGACGACATACAGGACCGTTTGACCATTACCGCTACTACTACTACAACACTGACGACATACAGGAATGCTTGACCATTACCTCTACTACTACAACACTGACGACATACAGGATTGTTTGACCATTACCTCTACTACTACTACACTGACGACACACAGGACTGTTTGACCATTACCCCTACTACTACAACACTGACGACATACAGGACTGTTTGACCATTACCCCTACTACTACAACACTGACGACATACAGGACCGTTTGACCATTACCGCTACTACTACTACAACACTGACGACATACAGGAATGCTTGACCATTACCTCTACTACTACAACACCGACGACATACAGGACTGTTTGACCATTACCTCTTATACTACAATACTGACGACATACGGGACAGTTTGACCATTACCTCTACTACTACTACAACACTGACGACATACAGGACTGTTTGACCATTACCTCTACTACTACAAAACTGGCGACATACAGGACTGTTTGACCATTACCTCTACTACTACAACACTGACAACATACAGGACTGTTTGACCGTTACCTCTACTACTACTACAACACTGACGACATACAGGACTGTTTGACCGTTACCTCTACTACTACAACACTGACAACATACAGGTCTGTTTGACCATTATCTCTACTACTACAACACTGGCGACACACAGGACTGTTTGACCATTACCTCTACTAATACAACACTGACAACATACAGGACTGTTTGACCGTTACCTTTACTACTACTACAACACAGACGACATACGGGACTGTTTGACCATTACCTCTACTACTACTACAACACTGACAACATACAGGACTGTTTGACCATTACCTCTACTAATACAACACTGACGACATACAGGACTGTTTGACCATTACCTCTACTAATACAACACTGACGACATACAGGACTGTTTGACCATTACCTCTACTACTACTACAACACTGACAACATACAGGACTGTTTGACCATTACCTCTACTACTACTACAACACTGGCGACACACAGGACTGTTTGACCATTACCTCTACTTATACAACACTGACAACATACAGGACTGTTTGACCATTCCTTCTACTGCTACTACAACACTGACAACATACAGGACTGTTTCACTATTCCTTCTACTGCTATTACAACACTGACAACATACAGGACTGTTTGACCATTACCTCTACTACTACAACACTGACGACATACAGGATTGTTTGACCATTACCTCTACTACTACTACACTGACGACACACAGGACTGTTTGACCATTACCCCTACTACTACAACACTGACGACATACAGGACTGTTTGACCATTACCCCTACTACTACTACACTGACGACATACAGGACTGTTTGACCATTACCTCTACTACTACAACACTGACGACATACAGGACTGTTTGACCATTACCTCTACTACTACTACACTGACGACACACAGGACTGTTTGACCATTACCTCTACTACAACAACACTGACGACATACAGAACTGTTTGACCATCACCTTTACTACTACTACTACAATGACGGCATACAGGACTGTTTGACCGTTACCTCTACTACTACTACAACACTGACAACATACAGGACTTTTTGACCATTACCTCTACTACTACTACTACACTGACGACATACAGGACTGTTTGACCGTTACCTCTACTACTACTACAACACTGACAACATACAGGACTTTTTGACCATTACCTCTACTACTACTACAACACTGACGACATACAGGACCGTTTCACCATTACCTCTACTACTACAACACTGACGACATACAGGACCGTTTGACCATTACCGCTACTACTACTACAACACTGACGACATACAGGAATGCTTGACCATTACCTCTACTACTACAACACTGACGACATACAGGATTGTTTGACCATTACCTCTACTACTACTACACTGACGACACACAGGACTGTTTGACCATTACCCCTACTACTACAACACTGACGACATACAGGACTGTTTGACCATTACCCCTACTACTACAACACTGACGACATACAGGACCGTTTGACCATTACCGCTACTACTACTACAACACTGACGACATACAGGAATGCTTGACCATTACCTCTACTACTACAACACCGACGACATACAGGACTGTTTGACCATTACCTCTTATACTACAATACTGACGACATACGGGACAGTTTGACCATTACCTCTACTACTACTACAACACTGACGACATACAGGACTGTTTGACCATTACCTCTACTACTACAAAACTGGCGACATACAGGACTGTTTGACCATTACCTCTACTACTACAACACTGACAACATACAGGACTGTTTGACCGTTACCTCTACTACTACTACAACACTGACGACATACAGGACTGTTTGACCGTTACCTCTACTACTACAACACTGACAACATACAGGTCTGTTTGACCATTATCTCTACTACTACAACACTGGCGACACACAGGACTGTTTGACCATTACCTCTACTAATACAACACTGACAACATACAGGACTGTTTGACCGTTACCTTTACTACTACTACAACACAGACGACATACGGGACTGTTTGACCATTACCTCTACTACTACTACAACACTGACAACATACAGGACTGTTTGACCATTACCTCTACTAATACAACACTGACGACATACAGGACTGTTTGACCATTACCTCTACTAATACAACACTGACGACATACAGGACTGTTTGACCATTACCTCTACTACTACTACAACACTGACAACATACAGGACTGTTTGACCATTACCTCTACTACTACTACAACACTGGCGACACACAGGACTGTTTGACCATTACCTCTACTTATACAACACTGACAACATACAGGACTGTTTGACCATTCCTTCTACTGCTACTACAACACTGACAACATACAGGACTGTTTCACTATTCCTTCTACTGCTATTACAACACTGACAACATACAGGACTGTTTGACCATTACCTCTACTACTACAACACTGACGACATACAGGATTGTTTGACCATTACCTCTACTACTACTACACTGACGACACACAGGACTGTTTGACCATTACCCCTACTACTACAACACTGACGACATACAGGACTGTTTGACCATTACCCCTACTACTACTACACTGACGACATACAGGACTGTTTGACCATTACCTCTACTACTACAACACTGACGACATACAGGACTGTTTGACCATTACCTCTACTACTACTACACTGACGACACACAGGACTGTTTGACCATTACCTCTACTACAACAACACTGACGACATACAGAACTGTTTGACCATCACCTTTACTACTACTACTACAATGACGGCATACAGGACTGTTTGACCGTTACCTCTACTACTACTACAACACTGACAACATACAGGACTTTTTGACCATTACCACTACTACTACAACACTGACGACATACAGGACTGTTTGACCATTACCTTTACTACTACTACTACAATGACGGCATACAGGACTGTTTGACCATTACCTCTACTACTACTACAATGACGGCATACAGGACTGTTTGACCATTACCTCTACTACTACAACACTGACGTCATACAGGACTGTTTGACCGTTTCCTCTACTACTACTACAACACTGACAACATACAGGACTTTTTGACCATTACCACTACTACTACAACACTGACGACATACAGGACTGTTTGACCATTACCTCTACTACTACTACAACACTGACGACATACAGGACTGTTTGACCATTACCTCTACTACTGCAACAACACTGACGACATACAGGACTTTTTGACCATAACCACTACTAGTACAACACTGACGACATACAGGACTGTTTGACCATTACCTCTACTACTACTACAACACTGACAACATACAGGACTGTTTGACCGTTACCTCTACTACTACTACAACACTGACGACATACAGGACTGTTTGACCATTACCTCTACTACTACTACAACACTGACAACATACAGGACTTTTTGACCATTACCACTACTACTACAACACTGACGACATACAGGACTGTTTGACCATTACCTCTACTACTACTACAACACTGTCGACATACAGGACTGTTTGACCATTACCTCTACTACTACAACAACACTGACGACATACAGGACTTTTTGACCATTACCACTACTACTACAACACTGACGACATACAGGACTGTTTGACCATTACCTCTACTACTACTACAACACTGACGACATACAGGACTGTTTGACCATTACCTCTACTACTACAACAACACTGACGACATACAGGACTGTTTGACCATTACCACTACTACTACAACACTGACGACATACAGGACTGTTTGACCATTACCTCTACTACTACTACAACACTGACGACATACATGACTGTTTGACCATAATCTCTACTACTACAACAATGGCGATATACAGGACTGTTTGACCATTACCTCTACTACTACTACAACACTGACGACATACATGACTGTTTGACCATAATCTCTACTACTACAACAATGGCGATATACAGGACT
Organism: Mimachlamys varia; assembly: GCA_947623455.1. NCBI lineage: Eukaryota > Metazoa > Mollusca > Bivalvia > Pectinida > Pectinidae > Mimachlamys > Mimachlamys varia. The sequence goes on along the minus strand of OX392528.1, from coordinate 29,262,720 downwards.
GTTTGACCATTACCTCTACTACTACTACAACACTGACAACATACAGGACTGTTTGACCGTTACCTCTACTACTACTACAACACTGACGACATACAGGACTGTTTGACCGTTACCTCTACTACTACTACAACACTGACAACATACAGGACTTTTTGACCATTACCACTACTACTACAACACTGACGACATACAGGACTGTTTGACCATTACCTCTACTACTACTACAACACTGACGACATACAGGACTGTTTGACCATTACCTCTACTACTACAACAACACTGACGACATACAGGACTTTTTGACCATTACCACTACTACTACAACACTGACGACATACAGGACTGTTTGACCATTACCTCTACTACTACTACAACACTGACGACATACAGGACTGTTTGACCATTACCTCTACTACTAAAACAACACTGACGACATACAGGACTGTTTGACCATTACCACTACTACTACAACACTGACGACATACAGGACTGTTTGACCATTACCTCTACTACTACTACAACACTGACGACATACATGACTGTTTGACCATAATCTCTACTACTACAACAATGGCGATATACAGGACTGTTTGACCATTACCTCTACTACTACTACACTGACGACATACAGGACTGTTTGACCATTACCGCTACTACTACAACACTGAAACATACAGGACTGTTTGACCATTACCTATACTACTACAACACTGACAACATACGGGACTGTTTGACCATTACCTATACTACTACAACACTGACAACATACGGGACTGTTTGACCATTACCTCTACTACTACTACAACACTGACGACATACAGGACCGTTTGACCATTACCTCTACTACTACTACACTGACGACATACAGGACTGTTTGACCATTACCTCTACTACTACTACAACACTGACGACATACAGGACCGTTTGACCATTACCTCTACTACTAAAACACTGACGACATACTGGACTGTTTGACCATTACCTCTAATACTACAACACTGAAACATACAGGACTGTTTGACCATTACCTATACTACTACAACACTGACAACATACAGGACTGTTTGACCGTAACCTCTACTACTACTACACTGACGACATACAGGACTATTTGACCATTACCTCTACTAGTACTACAACACTGACGGCATACAGGACTGTTTGACCATTACCTCTACTACTACAACACTGACGAAACACAGGACTGTTTGACCATTACCTCTACTACTACTACACTGACGACATACGGGACCGTTTGACCATTACCTCTACTACTACAAAACTGACGACACACAGGACTGTTTGACCATTACCTCTACTACTACTACACTGACGACATACGGGACCGTTTGACCATTACCTCTACTACTAAAACACTAACGACATACAGTACTGTTTGACCATTACCTCTACTACTACAACACTGACGACACACAGGACTGTTTTACCATTACCTCTACTACTACTACACTGACGACATACATAACTGTTTGACCATTACCGCTACTACTATAACACTGACGACATACAGGACTGTTTGACCATTACCGCTCGTACTACTACAACACTGACGACATACAGGACTGTTTGACCATTACCTCTACTACTACTACACTGACGACATACAGGACTGTTTGACCATAACCTCTACTACTACAACACTGACGACATACAGGACTGTTTGACCATTACCTCTACTACTACTACAACACTGACGACATACAGGACTGTTTGACCATTACCTATACTACTACTACAACACTGACGACATACAGGACTGTTTGACCATTACCTATACTACTACTACAACACTGACGACATACAGGACTGTTTGACCATTACCTCTACTACTACTACTACAACACTGACGACATATATGACTGTTTGACCATTACCTATACTACTACTACACTGACGACATACATGACTGTTTGACCATTACCTATACTACTACTACACTGACGACATACAGGACTGTTTGACCATTACCTATACTACTACTACACTGACGACATACAGGACCGTTTGACCATTACCTCTACTACTACAACAATGACGACATACAGGACTGTTTGACCATTACCTCTACTACTACAACACTGACGACATACAGGACTGTTTGACCATTACCTCTACTACTACAACACTGACGACATACAGGACTGTTTGACCATTACCACTACTACAACACTGATGACATACATAACTGTTTGACCATTACCTATACTACTACTACACTGACGACATACAGGACTGTTTGACCATTACCTCTACTACTACAACACTGACGACATACAGGACTGTTTGACCATTACCTATACTACTACTACACTGACGACATACAGGACTGTTTGACCATTACCTCTACTACTACTACAACAATGACGACATACAGGACTGTTTGACCATTACCTCTACTACTACAACACTGACGACATACAGGACTGTTTGACCATTACCTCTACTACTACTACACTGACGACATACTAACAAGACTGTTTAACCATTGCCTCTTCTTCTACAAGACTGACAACATACAGGACGTTTGACTATTAGGCCTACGTCCTATGTTACATAATTTGTTTGGCCATTTTATCTATAAATTGCAATTAATGTTATAAACATAAAGATGGTTCTGTACTTACCTCTACCTCCCTATCCCGAACAATGGAATTAAATATTTCCTTGGCACCAATTATTATACTGAGATGAAACGGGTCCATCCCGTCCTGGTCTCGAATAGTCGGGTCTGCCCCGCTATCAATTAACTCATTCACGAAATTCACATTTTTACTGAACACAGCCCAGTGGAGTGGGGTTCGACCCGCCTTGTCCTGGTCATCAGTGGACGCCCCTTTCTCTACAAGAAGACGAAAACACTTGAGATAATCCCGTCCGAACGAATTTCCCCGGTCACATCCTTCCTTCACACATTGCATCAATACATTCCCACCATCTTCATCGAAATCATCGTTGTAGTCATCCAATGGAATATCTAATTTGCGAAAAATGTGGAAAAATTTCTTCAGGTCGTTGAATTTGCCTTCTGTAACTAGTGTCCAAAGCCGGTCTTTGAGCGCCTGTGGCGACACAACCGGCGTCGGCTCTTGATCATCCTCCTCCTCTTGCTCCTCCCCCTCCTCTGCCTTTTTGCCTGTCGCCTCCATTATGTAATTACTAAGTAATTACAGAATGGACAGACCTGTTCCGATGGTTGTCGGGTACATTTAAACCCCCATGCCCGTTCCACCCCTACTCGACTGCCGCCTTATGAAGACTGTATATTTTATACATATGTGGTACTAAGGAGCCCGATATTTAAACAACCCGATGAACCGTACGATCCTTAATTTCCGTCCTGAGCATTGTCAGTGATAAAATTTAACCCACATACACCTATGGCTAATTCATTAAGAATACAACACACTCGGATAATGTCAAACAATGGGCAGGTACCAGCGCATGAGACCTCGCTGTAGTCTCGCCGTTTACAACGAGATATCAATATTGATGGATATACATTATACATATACTATAACGATTCGCAAACAATTAAGGTTCCAATATGTGTATGATAGTTCAGCATTATATATGTACGTATACAACTCGTCTGTTTAGGTTCTATGACAAGGGACAGGCGAGCGTTGTCTGTTTACTGTGTATATATATAGACATGGGTTTCGCTCCGCCTTCCAATCGTTTGTTGACACGTTGCTAATGTTTTATTGATTTACAGGAACTAAACGAAAGCAAGCACCTTCTCAAAGAGAATCGTCGATATTCTCTCTGTCAAATTAACACTGTTGTTCATCAAGAATCATTGCCACAATTTGAATGCTGTTGAGCATAATCGCACTATGTCGCAATAATGGCGGGCACGTGTCCCGCGAGACTTCTTGCTGTTATTGTAGGTAAACACTTCAGTATACAAGACCACAACCAATTGTGATGGGGGTTAATTGATTCTTATGTCAATATCACTTTGAACATTACATAATTAGCGACAGTGAGAAGGAAGTCTATATATTGATATAATGTATTGATATCGATCATATGGACCCCTTTACTTGAACGTATACTTATTAATACATTAATTCGTCAACCTTGAAGACCGTATCAATGACTAATATAAATATTATGTAAATACGAGCCTTTTAAAAGGATAAATGTTGTTTATAAGACTCTGGGTGATTTGTTATGTCAACGTATTTGGCTATAACTGGACAAAAATCAACAAAACCTGATTTAATAGTACATACTTATGTAATTTCGAAGGATTTGAAATGTTCATTTTTAATAACCAGATGTAACCCACAGAATGTTAAAAAAGTTTATAAAAAAAATCATATCGTCCGATACGAACACTGCATCGGCATATTTTTGCTGACGTCACTGGATCAGCTCCACCCACCATTCCATCTAAGATACCCAGAGTGTAGTACAAAAAATATACTTTAAATATAACATAAAGATGTAAACAGGGAAAGAGAGTATACTATTACTGCAGAAATAGTTAATCTCACAGTGTGACAGAGATAATCCATTGAAACATTAATATTACTGCAGTGAGTTAAAGGCTTCTTGGGACAGCCATACATGTAACAGTATAAAGAAACGTGGAGGTTGATTGAGTTACTAGGGTTGATAAAGTCTCGTTTTTCATCTTGGATACGATAGTAACTGTTCTAACTCTATTCCACAGGGATCTAGTCCAGTCATTTTATGATTTTACCTCAAACTAATTGCAAAAGAATTTATTTTTAGTTTTTCATAAAGGTTTTAGTATACATTGTAACAGAAAAAAAGTCTACATTAATCAAAATTGGGGAAAATAGTTTTTTCTACCCCTAAAAAATCGGGAAAATATAAAAAAAATTACTTGATGGACCATTTTTTAACCCAAATATCAACATCAGGTGTAATGCAGGATAACTGAAAAGCATTGTATGACAAGCCTGTTTGTTGTACAACACAAAATCAATAACCAAACAGTTTGAATGGTTTTACGAAAAAAATTATGTACCCTTGAAAATCACTAAAATGTTGTTAATTTATCAATATTTCAGCTTGTGTTGGATTTTTAAGAAAGATTACTCAATCAATCAACGTCACTATTGATTCTTGTTTTATGAGAATGTATTCACATATAGTTTGCTTATTTAAATTTCAGAAAATGATATATTTAACTTACACCTTTAAAAGTATATGGCTGCTCAAAGTTTGTCTGTTGGTCTGATTTGGAGCTGATTTTAAATAAAATTGAATGATTCATCGATTTATGTGAACAATATTTCATAAATACCTTCAGCATATGCTGAAATGTGCATTAAATTATTTTCTATGCAAGTTATTCTTAACAAAATATAAAACATTTGACAAGATATCTCCATTATATTACTTGAAATTAGGTAGATGAAAACCACATTTGGTGCAAATTTGTCTTGACCACTAAAATTGGCTAAGTCCACGTTTTTCAACAACAAAATTGTGAATATATTTCTTGTTTTTTGCTGGATTTTATAATAATTTGGCAGTAATTACCACCATGACGTAGCCTTCTGGATAAAAGTAAATTTAAATTTATGATTGATGTCAACTTTAAATAAATTGATTTTTCATATTCTGATAATGGAAATGAATGGTGGGATACTTAATTTTTAATGAAAATACTAAAGTAAAGGAATCTTTAACTTCAAATTAATCTCATGGAATCATAAGTTTAATGGTGGTTCCATTGGCAAAATTATATTCAAATCGGACAAGACATATTCGAAAAAATATGATTTATGTTGTTCATATTGATGGACTTTGCCATTTTTGTAGTGTTCAGGCAAAAATGCACGAATTGAAGTTTTTACCGTCAGTTATTGAATATACTTTTTGAGAGATCTTGCCAAATTTATTGTTTCTTAACAATATAAACAATACACAAAAGGATATGAACTGATTGGAAGCATTTGCTTTTCTTTTTATCAAAATATTTGTTAGAGAAATACAGATATTGTTCATGTAGGCATGAAATAACACCAAATTGGTTCAACTGGTCAATTAAGAAGTGTCATATTATTTGTTTACATAAAAATATACCAATTCTTATTGATTAGAATTAGTTAATATGTTTTGGTTTCAGCAACTAAGTGTGGATTAAGTTTGTTTAGAGTCAGATATTTTTATCTTTTCCATTCAAAATGAGCAAAAGCGTCAATATTGTTAAATTAAACAAAACAAAAATAGCCATTTCGATAGTTGATTTAACCGTTGATAGATTGCTTTTGGTGACAAATTTTGGTTATTCTGAGCTCTACTCAATTTGGTCTTCCTATACAATTAATTTCATATGTTAATTATTGTAAAATAGCTAAATATTTCACTTCAAAAACTGTCATATATGTAATTTTTCTTGTTTCTGGACCATAAAAATGGCTAAAAAATTAATTTCCCAAATTTTGATCGATATAGACTTTTTTCCTGTTATTGTACAAATGATAACCATTCCAAAAACCAAAAAATAAATTCTGTTGCAATTAGTTTGAGGTAAGGCCTGTTTTTTTGCTAAAATGACTGGACTAATCTGTGTCTCGTGATTTCGCGAATATATAACACACATAATAGTGGGGAAATTAGGTGAATTTTGCAATGAGTTAAGAAAATACAGCAACACCCAGACAGAAAACCATATAGAACAACAGAAAACCATATAGAACAACAGAGAACCATAGAAACCATAGAGAACCATAGATAACCACTGAGAACTATAGAGAACCAGAGAGAACAATAGAGAACAACAGAGAACCAGAGAGAACCATAGAGAACAATAGAGAACAACAGAAAACCATAGAGAACAATATAGAACAACAGAAAACCATAGAGAACAATAAAGAACCATAAAGAACAATAGAGAACCATAGAGAACAACAGAGAACCATAGAAACCATAGAGAACCATAGAGAACAACAGAGAACAACAGAGAACCATAGAGAACAACAGAGAACCATAGAGAACAACAGAGAACAACAGAGAACAACAGAAAACCATAGAGAACCATAGAGAACAACAGAGAACAACAGAAAACCATAGAGAACCATAGAGAACAACAGAGAACCATAGAGAACCATAGAGAACAATAGAGAACAACAGAGAACCATAGAGAACAACAGAAAACCATAGAGAACCATCGAGAACAACAGAGAACAACAGAAAACCATAGAGAACAACAGAGAACAACAGAAAACCATAGAGAACCATAGAGAACAATAGAGAACAACAGAGAACAACAGAAAACCATAGAGAACAACAGAGAACAACAAAGAACAACAGAAAACCATAGAGAACCATAGAGAACAACAGAGAACAACAGAAAACCATAGAGAACCATAGAGAACAATAGAGAACAACAGAAAACCATAGAGAACAATAGAGAACAACAGAGAACCATAGAGAACAACAGAAAACCATAGAGAACCATAGAGAACAACAGAGAACAACAGAAAACCATAGAGAACCATAGAGAACAATAGAGAACAACAGAGAACCATAGAGAACAACAGAGAACAACAGAAAACAACAGAAAACCATAGAGAACAACAGAGAACCATAGAGAACAACAGAGAACCATAGAGAACAACAGATAACCATAGACAACCAAAGAAAACAATAGAAATTCATTGAGAACATCAGGGAACCATAGAGAACAATAGAGAATGTAACATTTCCAAAGATTTTCTTCCTGTTGAAATGTCTTGTTCGCAATTTATTTCTATCTCTAATCCTAAAATTACAGTGTGCACGCGTGCTTTATTGTCCACATCACAAACATATTGAAGCAAAACTGCAACAAGTTATGTATATAAAACTGCGTATCTAAAAAGAGAAAGTGCGTTTTTGTGCACACATTTACCAAACACCAGGCATTTGGCAAAACTGTTTGAAGTGTTTGAAAAAAACTGTAATATTTAGGTAGGCCGTATGCAATACCCACAGGGACAATGCACAGCTATTACATGATATAGTTTAAGCATACAGGGGTGGGGTTAGTCTGTGCCTGGCCCCAGTGGCAGCACCCAACTCAATTTGTTTCTAAAGCAAAATCGACATTAACATAAACAACACGATTAAGTGTTTGTGAGACAACTGTTCAACAAAGTAGAGGATAGTGTACTTATATCTACTTTTGATCTGTAGTACGGTTCAGTATAAATTACGTGTTTTAGGTATATGGGATCGATTAGGTCTGTTGACCGACACTGGTGGACGTCAGGGTTGATTGATTACACGTTCTCATAAATATTTGTATCTGAATAATATTAAATTATATAATTTAAAATATCACCTCATCCGAGAGTTGTTCCCTGTGACCTTGTGGAAACAGGTGAAGGGAGTAGGCAAGACAAGCCCTTTCATGGTGTAGGAAACCTCCCAAATATAAATGTATCATGCGTTTATTCTTTATGACATGGAATCTTCTACTAATTAAATACGTCTCCAGCTTTGGATTCTTCTCACACCATGGGATAGTTCCATAGGTATGACAGCGATATATCAAATATCAAGAGAGATTCTTAATCGTTCAAAACATTCTGGGTTAAGAATTATCAAGCTTTATCCGTGTTAGTCGTAGTTTAAGTAGAGATCGAGGTGAGCAGCTGATGTAGAAGGGCTTGCTGTGTTCTTTTTTCGAGTTCAGAACGGTATATACGATCGACGTGGTCATCAAGCTCCTTGTATCTCATCTTTCGAAAAACCAGTTAATGTTTAAGTAGGGTTACCTAGGTTTTCAAGCAGGCCTAATTTGTTTTGCAAGCAATACATGTAATAATAGCGTTTGCAAACAATTCTCAAGTTGTTAGATGCTTTGTCTGCAAACACAACCACATATTTATCATGTAGAACGTTGAGTGTCGTCGATGAAGCAGAAGACGCTTACTCTTCCGGAACACCTGATCTTATTCTCTTGTGCTTTTGCGAGAGTCTCCATGTAAATCTTTCCTTTGTTCCTATTTTGGCCCTGGTTTAATCGATTTTGAGTTCGGATTATGGCTTTGTTGTCGCTTTGGTATTCTCTGATTTTTTTTTCGAACATCGGGGTCAAGAAATATCGACCTGGGTTTATTTTCATTTTGTAACGCAAATTGCTTATTCTTTTCTAAACAGAGGACCCATAGACTTCACCCACTCTGAAAGTGAAAGCTTCTGGGGTCGAAAAATTGATCCCAACCTACATTTAATGCACATTTCTAGTTGAGGTACTAAAAAACGTTTGGTACCGTTGGAAAGATGGATAATTTCTATTTTAAAAACTTCTTTAATGCACGTCAAATGTATCCTCCTTCTGCAGAAATAATCTCGATTTCTTTACAAAACACGCAAAATTTCCGTGTCTCAAAGTTTTCGTCGGCTATCGTGCAACTTTTACATAACAACTGAGTTTTGACGTCACCTCACCCGCTGGCCTTACCCTGTCATTGGATGGCGGTCTTCCTATAAATATAGGCATGTGAAAAAGCAATCGGACAACCTCGGGCCTTTCCTGCAATGGATTTTTTGTGAAATTTAACCGCTTGACGTATCAAGCTGAAATTTGGCAGTTATTTTCATAATTTAGGATTTTAGAAAATTAATAACATAGAAGAAAATTTGAAACTTTTGTTTATATATATATATTTAATTAAATAGATGGTTATTCTCTTGTGACCTTTCGGAAAAGCTCGATAACTTTCAAAAGATGGTTTATCGCATATTTCTATCACAAACATAATTATATAGCCAAAATGTATGCTGTTTGAATACGGTAGCTTACCATAATTACAACTGGATTATTCCTACGTTTGGTTGTGATCGGTTTGACATAACTTGAACACAAGATGTCAATTTTCGACTCCGTTTACTATTCTTAGGGTCTCCTATAAACAAATTGACACTGATATTGTTTTAAATGGACATTCCTTTATAAAGTATCAATATGTTTTATAAATAGAGTAGCTTAGTATTGTTTGCTATAAAGTTGCAGTCTGTAATTCTTTAAAATCACAAGAGGAATAGTTTGCTCCTCGTGTTCCATAAGTAATTGTATGGAAAGTTCAGAGGTTTTTAAAACATTATTAATACACTTATTGCAAACGAAACCTTCATAAAATATTAAAATAATGTAGACCTGATCCCAAAGACTGTTAAAAGTTAAATAAAGACTTGGACCGAGAATGCGGGGGTCACGTACTAGCAGGCTCAGTGGGAGGGGGTGCAGACACGACCTACGTGATCCCACAGGTGTAGACGACCTTGTGCACGCCACTGATCAAGGCGATTAATTGCAACAGACAGGGTTACGTAACCTCATTAATAATTCATAATTGTGTACGAGATGATATTCTTTACCCAATAAAGCGATGTGAATAAGCTTGAACATAATACGGTAGAAAAACCGAGTTGTCTCTGGCACCGAGGTCATTATCTACCTGTACACCTTCAGTACACGTTGGGACAACAATGGAAGGATTGTTGTGTTTTACAGCCGTTATTGCAGACAGGAGTTGATAGACTATTGTTATCTCTGGAATGTGGTGTGCAGGGTCATTTATTATGATACAATATACCAAATAATCTTTTAATTAATTACATGTATTTTTTTCGCTTTGATCTTCTAGATGTACCTCTGCATTTGTTACCTATTATACAGTAAATTCATCCGATTTCTGTCCAAAGTTAGAAATAGATGACATAGTTCTCGAGGTTGGTCCCAACACCCCAGAAAGAATATTTTGACTACTGACTGAAAGGACATGACTGAACTGTTTTGTTACCTTCATTTCAAAAGTCTTAAGTTTTGCACTGAGTTCATTACTCGGTTCTAAGTCATCGCAAATCCTTTTGCGCCATATTAAGTCTGTTGAATTACAAAATATAGCATTTCCTTTGTGTTATAGAGTTTTTCGAAACAGCTAGCTCCACATTGTGTGACAGCTCTCCAGACAATGACAAACAGAACATTTCTTCAGTCAGAAAATGTCATCTGAACATAAACAAAACGCTTTAATCAAGATCACATAAACGCTTTGGCACGTTTGTTTCTAAGGAAACTGGTATTAGTTCATGATAACACCGGACAAGCAGTTGAACTAATTCATGGCTGCATCTCTTATGCTATTATATAATGTACAGCATTACTTCATATATTTTACAAACTACACAGCTAGTTTACAGTGTTATACAATGTACACCATAGCAACATCATATACTGTACATAACTTCAATGTTATACAATGTACACCATAGCAACATCATACACTGTATATAACTTCAATGTTATACAATGTACACCATAGCAACATCATACACTGTACATAACTTCAATGTTATACAATGTACACCATAGCAACATCATACACTGTACATAACTCCAATGTAAAACAATGTACACCATAGCAACATCATATACTGTATATAACTTCAATGTTATACAATGTACACCATAGCAACATCATACACTGTACATAACTCCAATGTAATACAATGTACACCATAGCAACATCATATACTGTACCATCGTCGGAAACCCACGGTATACTGCTCTGGCGTTTGTGTCCCGTGGGCTAAAACGGAAAGAAACTGTCGTTTTCGTACTAAAAATAATAGCCAATCATATCGCTTCTTTCATCCGTGGCCTAACATCCGGTCGGGATATCCTGTACGTAGCAAAACAAACCAATATGGCGACGGCATCGCCTGCCAAGAAAACTTGTGGGTTGTGTTTAAACAAAATAAGGAACTACAAGTCATATCGTCTAAACAGAAAGATACACGTCTTTTTTCTTCAATAACGCGTCTATGGCTTTTTTTTCTGGAACTCTTTAAAGCTGGTGATGCTAAATCTCTCTTCTATGCTGGAAGACGCCATATTGGAAAATGATCTAGCCGAGTGCCTCTATAAAACGACCTTTCTGTTTGGTCGAAATCTCCGAATAGACTTCTATTCGGGGAACGAGGTATTTCGATTGTTTTAGCCCACGGGACACAAACGCCAGAGCAGTGTACCGTGGGTTTCCGACGATGATACTGTACATAACTTCAATGTTATACAATGTACACCATAGCAACATCATACACTGTACAAAACTCCAATGTAATACAATGTACACCAATGTAAAACAGTTTACATGTTCGCCAGTATACACTGAAAATCAGTATAATGTTTAGCACACCGGTACAATATTACACAATGTACAACAGTAATATAATCTACAACATTACAATGTTGTATTCTATACATCACTACAATACTGTATTATACGCCATAACAGTATATACATGTACTAGAGCAATTATAGACTGCGTACAACTCGACAGTGTTATACTTATTTATATCATCCAAGTTTTCCAATGATATCGGTAATAGTATACACATTTCTCATGTTTCCCCCGACATCAATCTGACATGGATTCTGCCATGGGATTGTATAGAGAATCGCGATTGTGTTGTAACTTGATGTTTGACATTGAATCTGAAACGGAATCTGGTCATCCTTGAAATTCAGGTACATGTAGTTCAATATATTTTCTACTTCGTGAGAGTGCGTAAATTCTGAATGGAATAGTCGATTTCATTGAAATTAAAATAAAAAAAAAATATATTTAGTTTTATTATTTTATTATTAAAATGTTTACAGTAAGAAAGAACAAATATTACACAAGCAAACTAGCTAAATAAATGTCATACATTTTGTATTTGCATAAAAGAGTTAAAACGATTGAGCCATGCATTCACTCATAACGAAAATACCAACCAGACTTCAATATAATGATAAAATGACGGGATTTGACAAGGGTTGTCACCAAATAGGTTAGAGTTATCTTCCTTGGGCTGTTTAAAACTGGATTTCGACACCGCTATCACCAGAGTCAGAAGAAATGAGGAACAGTTAAAATTACAAAACAAGAAACAACAACGCAACTGCCATTTACACTTCTGCTGCCTACGTCACCAAACACTTCAGGAGTCAAGGTCACAGATGAACACCTTGCCAAGGCACTACCTATGGGTATTAAACTGTATAAAACACACATGTATGTTTTACACGAATTAGTCGCATCATTTTGAGACAGATTTTGTTAATGATAAATTTAGAAAGTGTTAATGTTTAATGTTAACAAGTCCGAGTTAATTGTGTTTGATAAAAAGCCAAAGATGTGATCAATAATTATCGATAATTAAATGATTGGTTTTCTGAACCGCAATGCAAGCATTCTACCTGTAACCATGACCCGTATGATAAAAGCACTTTCAGTAGAGAATATATATATAGATCTATAAAATAAGTCAGTATAAATATCACTATCAACTATTTCCTTTACAAGTTGTAATTAGCTCGAAAACGAGCTGTGTTAGATCACTTCAAAGGACATACACATTTAACAGGGGTCAATCATAACTATAAATATTACACAAATACAGTTCGAGATGGCAGTCTTGGCGGTACTTTGGACGGGTTGGTTCCTATCTGGTTATTTTGAAATTTATTTCTGTTGTTTTTTCCTATCTAGTTCTGTTGTTTTCTCATTGATTTTGTTGCTGTCTTTAAATATAATTCTGGTGTTGTTTTTAATTCTTTTCGAGTTTTAATTAAATATTAATTCGTTTCACTTTGTATGATTTCTTGATTCCCTCTCTTATCATACTGTTTCATCCATTCATGATTTTTCCAAACCCTCAAAAATTGATGTATGTGACAAAAGGGGTACAAATTACCGAAATCAAATTTGAGTAAATATATTTATAGCGGTAATTTTAAACAGAATTAGTAATTGTTGGTCAGAAGTTGGTTTGTCAAAAGATTACGCAAAACCTCGTCCATCCAAATCTAGTTCGGTCATCCTCCACATGTTGCATTAGGAATAGTCTTAAATGCTTTTCGGCGCAAAACCCCGAATTTCTTAACACCCTGTCCCGAGGGCAACGTGGTAGAAACTCCAAATCTTGTCATCTGTCATGGAGGGAACTTGATAATTTGCTGTCAGAGGCTAAGGAATTTGTTTACTTAATTTCTAAAACTTCCATGACGCCTGCTACGAAAGCCAATATGGCTGCCGCAATGGCCAATCCCATGGACCAGCCTACTTCATAGCCGTAGTTGTCGAACTTGGATGCAAAAATAGCGATTCCAATGACGATGAAACCCACTGAAAAAAAATATGATAGATAGCTTTAAGATTTATTTCAGTAGTATTTCTAAAGACACACGTTTGCAGCTACGTAAATCAAGTTCTCCGTGCAAAGAATTTTCTAAATATGACGTTATGTAATATCAGCTTTACATTAAATTCAATAGAATTTCAATGAATAAAATACCAACAACATGTATAAATGAAAGTTTAAAATGGATTATTATTTTTCAAGAATATTATTTACTGCCAAAAAATTACCCACCAGAAGCGAAGGTGAAGATGATAGTGGCGATGAGAGCATTCCTTCGTTTACAGGAGGCGACGAAGAAGTAAAGCAGAAGGAGGAAGGTGGCGATGACGATACAGATGAGACCGAAGCACTCCATCGCCTGGGTGGCGCGGTACCAATCTGTAAGATATAACAAAGATTAAGGTGAGATGACGAGGTCAAGGTGAGATAACAAGGTCGAGGTGAAATATCAAGGTCATGGTGAGATAACAAGGTCGGGGTGAAATAACAAGGTCAAGGTAAGATAACGAGGTCGAGGTCAGATAACGAAGTCAAGATCAGATAACGAGGTCAAGGTCAGATAACCAGATCAAGGTCAGATTAAAGTTTAAACGTAATGTGATCGATTTGAAGACGTTTCTCGATCATCCATCCATCGCAAGATGTGACTTCAAATAGTTTTGTTACATCGTTCATATTGATGCAAAATAACTGGTTCAACATATGTTGGTGCCGTTCGGACAAGAGTGGCATTCGCGTGCCGCTAGGACAAGAGTGGCATTCGTGTGCCGCTAGGACAAGAGTGGCATTCATGAATTGGTCAAAGACAGTCACGTGTTGACCCTATATGAAAAACGGCAGTGAATCAACTACAATTTTAAGGGGGGGGGGGGGTATCATGATGACGTCACGATTAAAACAGTACGTTACTGAGAACGATTATTTCTGATTTGTTACCATTTGACGAGAAATTTAATAAATTAAATACATTTTGAGAAGTCAGGTTATGTTTACAATGTATTCGTTATATTAGATTATGTACATGTATAAGAAGCTTGGACACTTTCGCCTCTTACGTAAGTGACCCGATGTCAGTTTGTGCTAATTGAGCGAGTCAGTAAATCATTTATGACATTAATTCATACTAACCAAGGATCGCATGTATTTACATTCTGATTGTTCTTTCATAACGTCATGCTAATTAAATGTCTAGAAAAGCAAATCATTGTTGATTTGGAATGGTATTTATTAATTGTATTCCAAAGCACCAAAGCTACAATAGATTGATACATTGGTAGAGATTTTCAGGTTTTGCGGTACCCCTGTGGGAACCTCAAGTGAGAACGTTGTATACAATGTACGTAGTCAGCAATGTATACAATACAGCCGCTGGAGCTGGTCCAGTCAATGGTTATATCAGGTCATGTAGAGCAACCATTGATTCTACTTCAGATAGGAAGTGATTACAATCTCGGTTGTCAAGACATCGCGAAAGTCTCATTTGTCTAGGCAAACTAGTCTCGCGAGTCCGAACATTTCTAAAATCTCGTTAGTTCCCCAACAATTGCAACTCCGTTTTTTCTGCCTCGTTTTTTTCAAACACTTTATCACATCATTAGTCCAGACCTTTTATTACCTCATTAATCCAGACACTTTATAACCTCGTTAGTCCAGATACTTTATAACCTCGTTAGTCCAGACACATTTTATCCTCCTTCGTCCAGACACTTAATATCCTTGTTAGTCCAGCCATTCGATAACCTCACAATTCTAGACACTGTATAACTTTAGTCTAACCCCTTTATAATCTTATTCGCCTCGACACGTTAGTCCAGGCAAACTAAAACTTGTTTAGTCAAGAAACCTCTATAACCTCGTTAGTCTTAACACTCTATCTCCTCATTAGCCCAGTCATTCTATAACCTCGTTAGTCCAGGTACTTTTTAACCTCATACGTCCAATCACTTTATAGCCTCAATATCCTGGACACTTTTATTACCTTGTCAGTACAGACACTTACATACCTCGTTAGTCCAGACACTTACATACTTTGTTGGACCAGACACTTACATACCTTGTTGGACCAGACACTTACATACCTTGTTGGACCAGACACTTACATACCTCGTTAGTCCAGACACTTACATACCTCGTTAGTTCACATACTTTTATAAACTCACAAGTCCATACTTTGACATTTATTCACCTCGTTATAGTCCAGACTCTTCTATTACCTCGTTATAGTCCAAACTCTTCTATTACCTCGTTATAGTCCAGACTCTCCTATTACCTCGTTATAGTCCAGACTCTTCTATTACCTCGTTATAGTCCAGACTTTTCTATTACCTCGTTATAGTCCAGACTTTTCTATTACCTCGTTATAGTCCAGACTCTTCTATTACTTCGTTATATTCCAGACTCTTTTATTACCTCGTTATAGTCCAGACTATTCTATTACTTCGTTATAGTCCAGACTCTTCTATTACCTCGTTATAGTCCAGACTCTTCTATTACCTCGTTATAGTGCAGACTCTTCTATTACCTCGTTATAGTCCAGTCACATTGTTTAGTCCTAAGTCCTTAACTGTTTATTCCTATAACTGGTAAATGTTTCATGACACCTAAAACTATTTTTTATCATTCCTATAATTGCAAGAGGGATCACCACTGCCGTTACAGATACACGTTGGCTGTCAAGGTTTTCGTTATTCGATAGCCTATTATAGTGGATCATTCAGGATATGTTTACAGTGCTATATCACTTGTTTTGTTACAGGTGTATATAACTTACATATCAAATCTTATTCGTTTCCACTAGGCATAGGAGACGTCAAATCATGATTATGGGCAAATAAAGAGTTTAATTATCTTTTGATGACGGTACAAATAGAATATTCCAGCCGTAAGAATTCATGAAAAAAATCAATTCATGAATAATCAATGTTATTCTTTAAGATTCATGGAATTCGTTTTGGTGTACAAAACGAATGCACGGCGAGTTCGTAAATCATGATTTCCATGTTTCTTAACATTAACAGATGATAATTATATAAAAATTTTGTGGTGTCCCCGTCATGATCAAAGTTCAATTACATGCATTAAGTGGAACTCTTTGATTGGAGGATCTTTGAAACTGATTCCACAAAACGATTACATGTGCAGTAAGTTATATCATTACAGCAAAACGTAGGTATGACCTTCAGGAAGGAGCTTGGCCGACAAACAAGATAAACAATCACACCGATACATGTATGCTGCAATATCATGCTGTTACATTATTACCAACACGAGAGAGTTTTTGAAGCATCTGCTTGGGGTGTGTATGTTCAGTTATCTTGCTGTTGATAACAACCTCGTATTCGACAAGCTATGTAATAAATATTATCACGATGAATTTTGATGTTTTCCCCCCTAGCTGTAATGCAAAGCACGCCAATAGGGTAAAAGACACTGGATGATGAGAAGAGAAGCTGGTCTGGTTTATATTATATCGAATCTGTCAAGATAACAAAAACCAACATTTCCTTGAATGTCGAAAGGCATGTACTTCAAAGCCATAAAGTCGAGACAACACTTACAAAACGTAGTAAGGTATCCATACTTTACACTGAAACCGACAAACCCCGTCTTGGGCCCCTCCAAGAGAATGTGCATCAAGAATGCATAAACATCACTTCCTGTCATTATTAAGAAGATGTAAACACGGACATCATAAGATAAGAGGGTCGCCATGGGGTACTTGTTTTTATTGCGAGCTTGAACAAAACACCTGTTTAATTACGTCATAACTCTCAAGTAGGAAAGCAGCGCTGTATGCAGAAAGCCTTAACGGAAGGCAGAGCTGATTGATTTAATTATGAGCACGCGAACAGTTGGCCACTAAGTTACAAGTGATAGGGTAAGGGCGGAATGAGCGGAATCGAGGAAGGATCCGAAACTAGTTTAAGTACTAGTTAGCAACCATCGCAGTACGCATGTCTATCTCTAAGGCACAAAGAAATGAAATGAAAATGTAAGTTATGTCAAGTGATTAAACCAAATAAAAGTTAGGTTTGAGTTTGGATAATGGTTACAACTTATTTTGATGTTATTGCTGTTTTAATTCAAAGGTATTTTTCCGGGATTTGTTTAGGTAGTATGTGTGGAGTGTCTGACAATGAACAAATCAAGTTACATAATGTATATTATATAAGGTCGGCGATGTTATTTATGTACAGTAATCAATGAATTTATCCTGTGTTGCTGCAGTAGGTATACCGGTAACAGACGAGATAGGCATGGCCTTATCTGTCAAGTCGCTATCTCTATTGGCACTTGTGTAGGCGGCTTTTAAAGGATAACATATCTAGATCGCTCGTCAGATTGTACAAGTTTATTTTTTTATTGAATGCGTTTGTAATTTATAGGGCTGATGGAGAACATTCCAAAGCTGAGAGCAGAATGAAACCATTTACCTTAAACTCAAACATGCTCTTTTATCAAATCGCTAAGAACAAACGTTTTCATGGAAATCTTACATAATGCTAGTTCCTAAAATCACCAAAACAGTTTTCATGCTGAACTTGTACTTCCCTATAGCCAGTAACCTTATCATCAGTTATTTCAGTCGTTTTATTGTTACCTATCATATTGAAAATTGTTATTGTTAATTAAGATGTGGACGTCGGACACTTACTTCGAACAGTCCGATCAAAGAGAGATGATGAATATACGTTTGAACATCGTAACAAAGGACTCGCGATACCTGCTACTGCAAGAGTGAACCATTTAAAAATAGTGTGAAACCAACTTGTGATTATCACTACATCCGGGTTCTCACCTGATCTCGTGATGACGATGGCATTATTGCCTATGTTTGCCCTAATAGCCCCCACGTCCTCGTACCGTGAACTATAAGTGTAGAAAAGGTACCTCCACAGACCGTACTCCCGCCGGGCATCCTCCCTGAATGTCGCAAAAATCCATACGTCCGTGGAAAATGCAACAATAAACGAAATAGTAGACACGAGTTGTAAAGCTAATCCTATTTTCAGCCAGACTGTAAAATGGTCATACCATTTATGGGCCATTGTATCAAGTCAAAGTAACAGTTAATTATTCAATTCGAATGCACTAATTAAATATGCATCGTATCGAACGCACACAAAATGTATATTCCGATCCGTCAGAACACTGCCATCTTTTCCATTCGGAAGTGTTTTTGTGAATGGTACCCACAGAAGTTAATATTTATATCCAGGAGAAGATAATTAACTGTCAGATGTAAATATAGCACAGCCGAAAATAAACACCAGCCGATTGTAACATCTTATACTGATTGCTGATATTATTCCGCTCGACCAGCACGAGGTTATATTCAGTGCGCAATTGTCTCGGGCTGCGTTCCCAATTTTAAGGCGTTGACTTTCATTCCACAGAACCCACTAGATGTATTTTCCTGTGTTCACTCTCATCCTTTACTTTGGCTTTTAAGTTTAAAACCAGATCACGAAACGTAAGAAAGTTGGGGTATTTTAAGAAGTTGCCTTTTCTATTTATACCTCCATGGAATAACTCCATGGGGTCCCCGACGGGATTTGTGTATTATTTTGTACCATCACTTCATAATTTTACAGTATTAACACAGGTGGTGATTGTTTTGCTAACGTCTTCGATTACGATAAGACATAATTTGTTATGAAGTTTCTGCCTGGGCACACAGATACATAACATTTTAAACACTATTTGGTTACCCCAACGGGTACCCCCAGAAGATCCAAACACTTTCTTGGCAACGTTTCATCTTTCAGAAATGTAATAGGTTACCTGAACGCGAGAAACGGCATCTGGGGCCACACCAGGGGTACTGGTCAATCTTAACATGTGATACTATCCAGATGAGGTATTTGGACAGTAGCTATGGCGAGATCAGGGCGAATCAATGACCTTAGCAACCAACAATATATACAATAACACTTGTAAGTTACGCATATATATAATAACACTTGCAACTTAGACACCAGTCGTACACAAACATAATAATCATACACTTTGTTTGAATAGTTTTACGTCTGCTTCGCTATCGAGTAGTAGTTCGGTTAAAGTTGTGGGATCCCAGAATGGGTAAAGGTTTTACAGTAACACTCCTTACTTACATACAGTAACATTTCTAGCTAAGCTTCACATAAGTACAGGTGCTCTTCTGACTTAAACACTTTCCATACACATGATACGTTTACGACACCTGCCAAAGTCGTTAACATGATATACTTCTGGTACATATGTTGGTGTTGATTCCCTCGACGAACAGACCTATAACCAATATCGTCTACAGTAGTCAGCGACCTATGTCTATCAATCGGCCTCGTCGTAGACCAACAAACACTACTGTCATAAGTAATTCACATGAACTATTCGACGTGCAGAAATAATATAAATAAAATAACCCGTTACCAAGGTTTTTAAATAACCATATTCAGCACAATAACACTTGCGATTTCTTAGCAGCCAAATTATGTACAGCTGTACAATATTTTACCATTTTCCTGGTTTCCTTAGAGCCATTGCATTACCATAACCCTTCACCAAGGTTTCTAAAGAAACAATGCATTATAATAACCCTTTACCATGCTTAGTTTGGTTTATTTTGCTTAACGTCCTATTAACAGCCAGGGTCATTTAAGGACGTGCCAGGTTTTGAAGGTGGAGGAAAGCCGGAGAACCCAGAGAAAAATGGTCAGTACCTGGCAACTGCCCCACGTGGGTTTTGAACACGTAACCCAGAGGTGAGGGGCTATTGGTAGAATGTCGAGACACCTTAACCACTCGGCTACCGCGACCCTCTTTACCAAGTCCTTTATCAAGGTTTGTTGAGAGCCAGTACAGTACAATAACCCTTTAGCAAGCTTTGCTAAGAGCCAAAGCAGTATAATAACCCTTTACGAAGGTTTCCTGGGAGCCAATGCAGTATAATAACCCTTTACCAAGGTTTCCCGAGAGCCAATGCAGTATAATAACCCTTTACCAAGGTTTCCTTAGAGCCAATGCAGTATAATAACCCTTTACCAAGATTTCCTGAGAGCCAATGCAGTACAATAGCCCTTTACCAAGGTTTCCTGAGAGCCAATGCAGTACATTAGCCCTTTACCAAGATTTCCTGAGAGCCAATGCAGTACAATAACCCTTTACCAAGATTTCCTGAGAGCCAATGCAGTACAATAGCCCTTTACCAAGGTTTCCTGAGAGCCAATGCAGTACAATAACCCTTTACCCAGATTTCCTGAGAGCCAATGCAGTACAATAGCCCTTTACCAAGATTTCCTGAGAGCCAATGCAGTACAATAGCCCTTTACCAAGATTTCCTGAGAGCCAATGCAGTACAATAGCCCTTTACCAAGATTTCCTGAGAGCCAATGCAGTACAAAAACCCATTACCAAGATTTCCTGAGAGCCAATGCAGTACAATAACCCTTTACCAAGGTTTCCTGAGAGCCAATGCAGTACAATAGCCCTTTACCAAGATTTCCTGAGAGCCAATGCAGTACAATAACCCTTTACCAAGGTTTCCTGAGAGCCAATGCAGTACAATAGCCCTTTACCAAGATTTCCTGAGAGCCAATGCAGTACAATAGCCCTTTACCAAGATTTCCTGAGAGCCAAAGCAGTACAATAGCCCTTTACCAAGATTTCCTGAGAGCCACCTGTATGTTTTACTGCTATTGTCTTGCGCTGAATCTTGACGCCTTTGTCACGACTTCACTTTCAACATCTGAGAAAAGGTTTAAGATAGCCACTGCTTTCTTTAAAATATGTATCTGTAAGAAGAGTATTACAACTTGTTTATATGGTATAGTTTTGTTCCAGATCCCATACGTGACCCCTATTGTGACAAGATAACAGATGACCGAAACCAGCCCCTCCCATTCATATCCTTGTGCTACTTACTTAACAGACGACCAGCGTAAATATCTGTCAAAGTAGGTCATTCCCTAACGACCCTCGGGGCTTTAGTCATAGCGTAAATAATTAACATGATTTTGTTCAGCAATACTTGCCTTAAACTAGATATGTCCAAGGCCTGCTGCAGCAGCTGTAAATCGTAATGTCTGATTACACTTACATTTGTTTGTAAGATAGACGGTCTTGTGACGACTCCGCGCGTCTTCATCAGGACAATGTTGTTTTATTGCTCTGACAATAAAGATGTGTTTTTATTTCATTTCAACAAGATCAATTTGTTTGAAGTCGAATGGTATATATTGTCAATTAAATGAAATATTTCAGATGTAAAAAAAGTTGCATTGTTTCTTTCAGCTCAGCCATTATTTATTTGGGATACTTTCAACATATATTGAGTAACTTAATTGGGATACTTTCCACATATAATTGAGTAATTTATTTGGGATACTTACCACAAGTTACACGTTCGTTAGGTACTCCAGCCATGTTACTACAGTATATGAGGGGAAATACTGCCTAACTGGCAAGCTAGCTTTTTCAGTCATTCGGTATAACCCAGGGACCCGTTCACGCTAGTTAAGCAACGGTGAGCGTGGTCAGTAGTTGGATGGGTGACCGTCTGCACGTTACAGACGCGCATGCGCAGGAAACACCAAATATTAACTTTAATGCAATATCATGTGATACATGTCTTTTGTTGACTTGTACAAAGCCCATACAATTACCCATACAGCGTATCCAGTAGCGGTACGAATTTGCATCTTTTTCAATTGTGGGCAAACGTAGGCAAATAAATATAGACGAAACACATTGTAGGGGCGACATGAGTTAAGTTTTTACAATCTTTAGAGGAGGCTATGAGGCAACAGCATCACACGGACTTCTACCAATAAAGAAAGAGAGAAGGACCCGGGACATTCACTCAGCCTAGATAAATCAAGAAGCATGTTGAACATGAGAAAATATTCGTTTACGCAAAGAATTCTGGACAGTTGGAACTCTTTTCCAGAAAATGAAGTTAAAGCACCAAACCTAACCGCTTGGACACAGTTTGGAGTAATGTCACAACATAAACATTGTTATATTTTTTGTTTAAATATTTCATGGACGATGATCTGAATAGAGAGGCAATTAATGCCTGCGTTCAGAATAAACTCAGTTAAACTAACTTAAAATTACCAGGAACTTGCAACAGCGTTAGGCCACCAGTATAATCACCAAAGAGTTATAGGCAATGCACACGCCAATTCACTAAACAATAAAGCAAACAGATAAGAAATCCTCAGTTTGCCTCGCTAGGGAACAAAATTTGATATTGGTGTAAACAAATGTTCATTTGTAAACATGTTAATCTGTATTCTTATTCCGCCAGCAAAATGTGAGATTTACTAATACATTGTCTTGTCTAAATAGATGCACCGGTTCTTGGCTAATGCCTAACATAATGAGACGGTTCCCGGCTGTGATAGCTATCTGATATACTGAGGAATGTATGATAGACAATGGAATGTCTGAGGAGAGGTCAATGACACCATCAGTGTACACTGGTCTTAACGAGCCGATAATTGATTATCAAGTAGGGACTTATTCATAGGCAATATTGCCTGTATATATTTCACGCTTTTTGTCTCTACATAATATTTCTAAATTTTCCATGACTCATGAACATTGATATACATATATACAATGTAGCTTATAACCATAGAAAAGCGTCGAATTAAGCATCAGCTTTGATATGGTCGTAATATTTGTCATAAATCAGATTTACATTGTATGTAAGTCCTACTTTTTAATAATCTTCGACAATCAGCCAAAACAATGTGTTGTGTACTGGGCTATCGGAGTTGGTACACGTCTGTTATAATTCCCTGTGCTATAACTTAGTATCTTTAACCATTGCTAATGCGCTATTTAATGATTCATACGTTATGCAGTGTATGGCTTGTTGTCATTTCTGATCAGTTTACGTGTGAGATTTGATTAGAAATTAAATATTTTTCTGCTCTTGAATCTGATATTCAACCCAATAGAAACAGATTGTAACATCTAAGTTTATTCTTCATACCGCGGAAATATTATGTAAACCGATGTAGACTCTAAACAAATATTCATGGCAGCGGAACCGGAAACGCCTTTGAAACTGAGAGATGAAAGACTGTTTTGCTGCACGTGCGACATGCAGGGGGATGTCGTGTATCATCACAGTATGCCGGTACTACTGATCACACTGAAGTGTACCGAAACGTCCTTGTACGCCCAGACTCACACTGAAGTGTACCGAAACGTCCTTGTACGCCCAGACTCACACTGAAGTGTACCGAAACGTCCTTGTACGCCCAGACTCACACTGAAGTGTACCGAAACGTCCTTGTACGCCCAAACTCATTATCACAGGTCTCATTGTTCTCAAGTGGTCGTTCTTATGTCAAGATGTACTGACAGATCTTACATGCTGATGTAATCTCTATGAAGGCCTGTTCATGTCACGTTTTCTTGTCTTCTAGCGTAGTGAGTAGACCGGAAGTCTATATACAATGTATTTCAATAGTGTGACAGTCAAGTTAAACTTCTGCAGTTGACCACAATGTGGACACGATTCTCGAAAGAGGCGTGTCGATGACCTTGTGCTGAGGACCCAAGATGATGACACGGTTCTCAAAAGAGGTATTGATGACTATGTGTTGACAACTCCAAATGTTGTCATGATTATCACCTGGCGTGTCGGGGTACACAAATGTTGACACGATTCTCACAAGACATGTCTAGATACACAAATGTCGACAAGAATATCACAAGACGTTTGTGTTTATGTACACAAATGTTGACACGATTCTCACAAGAAGTGTCTAGGTACACAAATGTTGACACGACCATCGTAGGATGTATAGAATCAAGTGTTTTTTTTCTCTCTTAACCAGTATATATTAAAGTCACCTTAATACTCTTTGACTTATTTTGAACATCCAGTAGTGGGAAACACCCCGGACATGATTGTATTGTTATTATGATTTACATAAATCACTCAATGGCTGTGCTTTACGTCCATGAAAAATTCATAACGGAAGAAAAACGGTACAGCTCATGCCTATATAAAATCTGAAAATAAGCAATTTAGTGTTAGGTCATTACGACAACTAGCCAGCACTTGGTTCATGTCAAGTTGACTTGGTCCTGTGTCCAACATTGCTGAACCATTATGTATGACGTGTCGACTGTCGTGCTCCAATTACCTACGTTGACATGGTAACATGCGACATGTCAAGGCCTCCATTCATTGACATATCCCGTGTGATGTTTCCAAGACTACCTTTTCTAGTTTTTAACCTGTACATGTTTTACTTATTTAAGCTACCATAATATAAGGTTCGAGTATCATTTTTTTTCTAATTGAAATAAAAATAGAATCCATTAGTTGTTTTTATCACTTTGATTATTTATTCGATGCTATCAATTTGTCTGTTTGTGTTTGTATGTGCCATACTGTCTATGTATATGCTTGTACCACTGTTTGTTATAATGTGTTTGGAGAGGACTTAAAAAAAAGACACCTGCTTCAAAATTCATTTGTCCCTTTACAATAAATTTTATTGAAATTGAAGCCTACCCACGTTGACACATCGTGTGTGACGTGACAAATCATGTTTATCGATACGACATTGTTTACTCCGCCCTAGTAGAATCTGTTTACATGTTATTCTTTAGACAACAACATTGTGACGTAATCTAACGAAAAATAAGACAAATATCTGTGTATACCACGGTATGAAGGTTGAGGACCTATAACGTTTTATACCACGATGTATACTTCATGATAAGAAATACAGTTGTGGTATCGCACAACGCACCAAAAACTGCGTGCGTTCATCGTACATACATCGTGCACACATCGTTCGCCCATGGTGCGCACAACAGGGCGATCTAAAGATCGTGCGTTTATGTGTGCGATAGAATCGTACACACGCACGATTTGGTACAACTGGTCGATACATATTACGGAATGAAAAACATATGGAACCCTCTTGTCAAAAAACTTTTTAAATTCGCATCATATTCATTGGGATTATGTCAATTTAACAATATACAGTAAACAGTATTACAGTGACCATGAGACAGCCAAGTGCGGGTTTAGCTACCAGGTAACAGAATAGGTAAATAACATGCCAGAGTTTTACCTGTCCCGTGTGCGGCGATCCGCTCCGACAGCCATTACCGAGCGACCGTTATGAAAACAAACTGGACTCTTATAATTAGTTATTTGAAAACCCCCTCCCCAACAATTTACCTGTGTTTTCACACATAGGCGAGTGTTGTAACTGCCCCGGGCCAGAGACATCTACATATATTGTCCATGTACAGGTGCAGTGTATAACTTGGTAAAAACTGGCAATATTTACTTGAATGAGAACTTGTCAATATGTGTTGAAAGTTTACATGTGTCTATTTGGTTTGTTTCAAAAACTACAGAAAGACTATTACTAATTTTATGAAATATATAGATAGAACTATCAGCTCACGTAAATAGTTACAATATAGAAATATGTTTAAAAACATCTAGCGCGAAACCGTATATATTGTTAAACCATTTCTAAATTTATATCAACCACGATTGTCATCGCACAATGTTAGTTTATCGTGCGCCCACATGTACGTTAGAAATTATCGCCCAGGATCGCATCGTTCGCACATCGTGCATACACCGTTCGCCCACCGCACATCGTGTAACGTTGTGCGATCCCACAACTGTACTTTAAGGCCCAATATACGTAACTTCAAGTAATCTTTCGTGATTTTGAACAAGTCTGATAAAAAAACCAGTTGATAACCATGCAAAAATAAGTCTAAAACGAAGTAAACCTGAGCGGTAACTAACAAGAAACTCTGGACAAAAATCCAAAGAATTGAAAATAATTCAGGTGGGGCCCACTTCAACAACAAGCCGAAGTTAAAAGACAGTTCAAAATGGACGCGTGTTTACAAATACCGAGTTTCAACTGCTGCCGTATACCGGTAACCGCGTAAGAATTCATCTTGAATATTGCTGATATCAGTTAATCTGAACTAAGTTTATAATTATAAAAAGTTATTTGGCTTGATTTTCGCTTTTTTTTGCCGAAGGTTACGTATATTGGGGCTTTAATTGAAGGTTATGTATACCACTGTATACCATTGTGTGATTGACAAGGCTATATAACATATAGATGTACTATACGTATACATAAAACATGGATGCAGAAAGACATATATTTAAAAAATATAGATAAAGGACACCAGTGTTCCTTAAAACATGATGAACGTCATAAACACTGACCATCAATCGTATGTGTTAGTTCAGTACATTAACTTTGGATATCACGCATTAATTCTATTAAAATCGAGTATCCATTTTACATAGTGTAGACAGACAATACCAAGCATCCCACAGGTCAGCTAGTGTCACTGACTATGTATCCCAATGTATACAGACATTTACTTGTCCATTTTTAACACTGACCAACAATCTACGTTATGTAGATCAGAGACAATGTCGTGACATCACAGGCTCTCCAAGGTGCAAAGCCCGTGGTAAATGTTTGGAGACAAACGACAACGACTTCCGGTTAATAAATTAGTCACCGTGTTCACGAAAAAAAATGGGATTTTTTAATTGAATGTGTGCATGAAACTATTTGCTATTTACACATGTTCAAGGATGACATGCATGGTCAGTACAGGACGATATTACTGTTCAATACACTGTAGGTCAAGGACAAAGATACACTGCACGTATCATATAATATAGGTCAAGGGCGATGGTAGTTTATTGTAGACTGTAAGTCAGGGACGATGATACTGTGTTATACACTGTGGGTCAAGGACGATAATACATTACTGTGTCATACACTCTATGTCAAAGATGATGATACTGTGTTATACACTGTGGGTCAAGGACGATAATACATTACTGTGTCATACACTCTATGTCAAAGATGATGATACTGTGCAAAACACTGTAGGTCAATGACGATAATTCTGCCATATACATGTACTGTAGTTCAAGTACGATGATACTGTGTCATGCACTGTTTGCCAAGGACGATGATACTGTGTAATACATTGAAGGTCAAGGACGATGATACTGTGCAATACTCTGTAGGTCAAAACCTATGATCTGTGTCATGCACTGTAGGTCAAGGACGATGATACAGTGTCATACTCTGTAGGTCAAAACCTTTGTTACTGTGTCATGCACTGTAGGTCAAGGACGATGATACAGTGCCATAAACTGTAGGTCAGGGACAATCATACATTACTATACGATACACTGTAGGTCAAGGACGATGGTATTGTGTTATATACTATATGTCAAGGACGATGATACTGTGTCATACCAGGGCTTTTTCTGGGGTCTCTCAGGGGCCGAAATTCGGCCCCATTCCAAATGAGATTTAGGCTTCATTTTTCCCAATTAAAGGACTTTTTTCCCAATCTGATTTTACAACTTAAAAAAAAAAATTTTTTTTTTTTTTTTGCATTTTTAAACTGAACATCTGCATCAGTTGAAAAAGAAGCTATTTGAAAAGAAATATTGTCATTTTATTGCTTTTATCTGATTAAATTACATCGATTCGTCGTTAATTTTTCCCAATTTCACTCAGGGACCTTTTCCCAATTTACCCAGAAAAAGCCCTGCATACACTGTAGGTCAAGGACGATGATACTGTACTATACATTGTAGGTCAAGAACGATCATACATTACTGTACGATACACTGTAGGTCAAGGACGATGGTACTGTGTTATATACTATATGTCAAGGACGATGATACTGTGTCATACACTGTAGTTCAAGGACGATGGTAGTGTGTTAGACACTGTAGGTTAAGAACGATGATAATATGTAATTCGCTGTAGGTCAAGGACAATGAAACCAGGATTTCTGCCAGGGTTGGGTATTAGGATCCATTCCCAATTGATAATTGACTCTATATAAATTGTAAGGAAACTGAACATTGATTGAAATATTATATGATTAAAAGACTGGAAAAACTGAACATAAATTAAAATATTTTTGAAAGAAACAACACACCTTTCTGTTATTCATATTTTTCCACCTTGATATTATTTTCCCAAAATCCCAATTTGTGAAATTTGCCGACGATATTTCCCCAATATTTGCGCAGGGACCCTGTCCCGAAATAGCTGGCAAAATCCCGGTGAAACTGCATCCTAACTTCAAGGTGAAGGACAGTGATGTCCTGCAGACCTTGGACGATGGTTCTCAATCATACATTGTTTATTAAGAACGGTGATACATCATCATACGCTGAAGGTCAAGGACGGTGATAGTGTGTCATACATATCTGTTCAGGGGCAATGATCCGCGGGTCAGGGACAATGGCACTTCATCATTCATTGAACATGTGTAGGTTAAGGACGATGAAACTTCAGCTAAAAATTAATCATCATACTGTGGAGGTCAAGGGAGATGGTACTGTTTTAATCAGTGTTGGTCAAAGACGATGGTACTTCATTCATTATAGGTCAAGGACGGTGGTACTGTATCAAACATTGTAGGTCAAGGACAATGATACGTCATTCATTATAGGTCAAGGCGATGGCACTTTATCAAAAAGAGTTGGTCAAGCACGATGGTACTTCACTCATTATAGATCAAGGACGGTGGCACTATATCATACACTAAAGGTCAAGGACGGTGGTACTGTATATTTAGTACACTTGTTAAAGGACAATGCTGCTGTTTCTTACATTGTTGGTCAAGGACGATGGTATTGTACCATAAAAACTGTAGGTAAGGGCGATGGTTCTTCATTATATGTAGGTCAGGTATCATGTCATAAACTGCTGTGTAACGAAGGTTAAACTCAGGACAATGTACGTCATAAGATGTGACAGAGAAGGTCAAGGTCGATAGTGTTTGTCATCAGACCAATTAACGAAGTAACAAAGCCTGCTAAACTGATGTTACACTTGATGTGTTGAATAGAATAAGCAGGCATACACTGGTACACCATGTAACGCCAGTAAATATGATTGACAATAGATAGAAATGTAGTCATCACATATTTTGTTAACCGTAATGACCGAACAAACCTTAACAAATAGTTTCCCTTTTGTTTTTTTGATAATGTGAGACACTTACCAGCCATGGACCTGTTGGGGTTAACATCCCCGGAGACACAGCCCCGACCGCTACAGTCTTTGAATTCCCAGAGACCTTGGGCCCTGTCGTAACTGTAGGTGGTATACACCATCCATCCTGTTGTGGCAAAGGCAATGACAAATAATAGTAATCCAAGACAAAGACAGATCAAGGCGATCTTCATCCAGGTCGACGAGGTATTCCACCCGGCCATCTTCACGAGGTATTTGTGGTTTGAATGTCTCAAACAAAAATCTTCCAAACGAATTAAACGTTTTCCGTTGTACTCCTGTAATCACGCGTTATATTAAGACAATGTGGAGGGTTGTTTTTCAAACAGTTTTATCACTAACTTTAAAAATATGTAAACCCGTCTATCTCCTCCAGGAAAAAGCTACAAGAGGGACAACGCCCTAGTGTGATGGAGCTGTGTGGAGTTATTTATAGCTTACACACGAGGAACAGAAATCGTAACGAATATGTTGTCCAAGTTTGAAGATAGTGCCAAGCACACGTACGTCTCTGCTGACTACGTAAAGTTAGTACGGGGGGAAACGCGTGACCTCGCGCGGAGGAAACTAAATACGTCGTGCGCATGCGAAGTAATGATCATCCCACAGAACTCAGAGGAGCTGTACTAATAGGAAGGTAACCATGACAACCACTGTCCGACCGACATACATCAATTTTGTTTGTGGAGGTGGCTGTCTAGTAATCATCAAGTGGATTACCTAGCGGACATGTTTTCATCTGGTCAGCCTTCTCTCTTAGGAAGACCCTCGACCTCAAAGTACTAACCGCGTTAGTTTATTTTCAGCTGTTGGTGTGGTTGGGGTTAAGATCAATTTGTAAATCGCATCGCCTATTCAATAAAATAGTCAAGAATAATATATGATTAAATCATTTTATCCAAAACTAGTGTCAAACAGTAAGTCGATATTGAAAAAATACTCCCTAACTGATTCACTATCTTTTGCACCAATTTTTTTTAAAAACAGGATAAGATTTAAAACGTTTTGTTGAAAGGCCGCCATGCTGAGTCAGGGTTAGGGACGGGGTACCTATCATACATCTGCACATATCTGTTCCACTGATCACTGTAGATAAACATGTCTCCGAACACATACAACTTTTGTTTATCAAACATCTATGTATCGTTTTATGAACCTATCTCTATATATGCTCGCAGGTTGAAAACAACTAACGTTACGGATCTAGAGTTACTCCCTGCGTTCCCCAAAATTCGACCCCCTCCCCACCCCAAGGGCGATGCTCTTTGTGACTAAGTGCCTGAGCTCGCTGGTGTGGGAGTACCATTACGGGGCCCATTAGGGGTTCCTGCATGTAGGAACTAAGGCTGGTTCTAAAACAGTTTCCTGGCACATGATAAGGAAAAATCTGTAACATATTAAAAAGACATCAATACATAAACAGCTAATAAGATGACAAAATGAATTACCTTCTACAAACATGGTATAATTAAAAACGGTACCACGAGCTAGTATACGGTCAAAATAAGATGGTTGTCAGAAAAACTAAGAAACTTTGAGTATCCATCGTATCAAAATTTGACAACGAGCAGGTAATGAATATATCAAACAGCTGAGTAATAATAACAAAATATGCCGATAAATGCCACAAATATACAATCATAATTAGAATATATAATGAACCTCCGGTCACGGTGTAATTTTAGCCATACCCCTTCTCTATAGATTCATTAGACTGGTGATGAGACAGGGGAGATCTTTTGTTTGGAATATATAGATATACAATGTAAGGTTTACTTAGAATAAGTCTGCTGACCTAAATAAGATTCATCGTGAAAAAAAATATTCAGCTTTAAGTAAAATGTCATTGCCAGCCTTTATCAAATGGTCAGCGAATTGTTTTAGACTGCTTTGTAAATTCTGAGAATAAAAATTCTAAATAAACTAACCACAGAAAAAATATATGACGGAACTGATTAAGGTTGGCAAGAAGACTGTTAAAGGTTAAAAATTACAAAAACACTTTCTGTCTTTGATTTATACTGGAATTTAATCTTAATGTAACGGTCTAGCCAGCAGATGACCTGTGTGTAGAAGTGATGCGGGGACAGTCTCCATATATCAATAGATAACGGGTGGGGTCTGTTGACATCTAATAAGTGTAAGCTGGAGAAAGAAGTGGCCTTATCAAATTGATGTGGCATGTGCTACAGTCCAGTGTACCTCAAGGTTGACATTCCCAGGACCACAAAATTTTATAAATAATTGTCTGATAGGAACAGTAAAAACAAAGTGTAGAGCTCAGTTTGGGCAATCATAGACGAGGGTTGGCTCGGTTACACACCTGCACTAAACGCTAGTAAAAGACGACTCTGGAAAAACATATATTAATGTGTTGGTTGTCGTTGGTGTTGTGTAACAAAGACCAAAACAACAACTTTCCAATACAAGACCAGTCAGACTAAAACAGAAAATATTGATACAAGACGTCCAGTCAGACTAAAACAGAAAATGTTCGATACAATTAAGACCAGTCAGACTAAAACAGAAAATGTTCAATACAAGACCAGTAAGACCAAACATAAAACGTTCAACACACGACCAATCTGATCGAACAGAAAATGTTCAACACAAGCCCAGTAAAACAAAAACAAAAAAATATTCCCCGAGGCCAATGAAGTAGAACGAGGACCAATAACAATAATGTCTTTGTTAATGAACGCTCTGACATTTCAAATAGATTTATATTAAACACAGCAATACTACAAAAAGCATCTCATTTATTATTTAAGCATGTGCAGTAAACAAAATACACCCAGTCTCTCTGTCTCTCCGTGCATGTGACTCTGTATCGGAATGTGAAATATCATTCTCAAAAAAAAAAATTGATTATTGAATCATTGAACAAGTTTTAAACTTTCTTTCGTTTTTCAACATAACACCTTCATTATTCATCCCGTGTTGTTAGCTGGAAGTTATTTTTATCCTAGACATTCCACGTCCATCTAGTTCTGTCATCCCTCCAGACTTCATACCTGAGAGGGTGTGCAGCTAAACTTTCAATCATCTCACCACTTTAGATATTCTTTTATTTTTGTTACGTCAGTCTGTCCACCTTGTTTTTCATGAGGCTATGGTTTGAAGTCTTGAAACCAAGACGCTTGACAGACCAGACCAATGAGAGGCTATCAGACCGATGAGAGCCGACCAGACAAATGAGAGCCAACCAGACCGAGGAGAGCCAACCAGACCGAGGAGAGCCGACCAGACCGAGGAGAGCCGACCAGATTAATGACAGCCAACCAGACCGAGGAGAGCCGACCAGACCAATGAAAGCCAACCAGACCGAGGAGAGCCAACCAGACCGAGGAGAGCCGACAAGACCGAGGAGAGCCGACCAGACCGAGGAGAGCCAACCAGACCGAGGAGAGCCGACAAGACCGAGGAGAGCCGACAAGACCGAGGAGAGCCGACCAGACCGAGGAGAGCCAACCAGACCGAGGAGAGCCAACCAGACCGAGGAGAGCCGACAAGACCAATGAAAGCCAACCAGACCGAGGAGAGCCGACAAGACCGAGGAGAGCCGACCAGACCGAGGAGAGCCGACCAGACCGATGATAGCCGACCAGACCGAGGAGAGCCGACCAGACCAAGGAGAGCCGACCAGACCGAGGAGAGCCGACCAGACTAATGACAGCCAACCAGACCGAGGAGAGCCGACCAGGCCAATGAGGCCCGACCAGACCGAGGACAGCAGACAAGACCGAGGACAGCAGATCAGGCCAATGAGAACCGACCAGACCGAGGACAGCAGACCAGACCAATGAGAGTCGACAAGACCAATGACAGCCAACCAGACCGAGGAGAGCCGACCAGACAAATGAGAGCCGACCAAACCGAGGACAGCAGATCAGACCAATGAGAACCGACCAGACCGAGGACAGCAGACCAGACCAATGAGAGTCGACCAGACCGAGGACAGCAGACCAGACCAATGAGAGTCGACCAGACCGAGGACAGCAGACCAGACCAATGAGAGCCAACCAGACCGAGGACAGCAGACCAGACCAATGAGAGTCGACCAGACCGAGGACAGCAGACCAGACCAATGAGAGTCGACCAGACCAATGAGAGCCAACACTGTTATGATGCAAATAATACTGACAATAGAAACTGACATTAAGGTTTCTACTTGCAAGAACCTTTACGAACAGCCCTGCCTCAAAGCCGCCAATCTTCATTACACCAATTTCCATATATCTCGTTTATTTTCCGAATAAATGACATTCCCAATGTCGGCCAGGAGTCGCTGTCGTTCAGAATATAGCAGATAGACCAAGTTCCGCCACCACTGCCGCCAATAGATTGTCTACATTCCAATAAATTTATTAACTTTATATTCTGATCGTAAAAAAAGTTTTGTAATTTTTGAGCGATCTGCAAACAATGAAAATATTCACTTCGCTATTCATACAACTTACATATATACTAACATAGTAATGACTCATGTAATATGAAGTAATACGATTCATAGGAGAAGAAGGGGTCGCAATAAGCGCGACCTGAATACTGTCGACTTACAGTAGCTAGTAGGCCTTAGCAACACAAATATGAATTCATTCGTTATTTGGACATTTAATCCGATCGAGTGTTGCGCCAGACACATCATCAATGACAAGTCTGTGGGTTGACGGATTGCTTTTTCAAGCAAAATGAATAACGTTTTATATCTGTCTACAGATTCACTGTCGAAAGGCAAACGAAGCCCTCACTTTTGCTATCACGGAAATGCCCATGCTTTCAACAAACAAGCGTTCATGCTTGAACTACCATACAATTGAATTACCATGGCTATGTATTTTCTTTATCTGACAAACGTCGGTAATTTCAGTATGATACAAACTTCGTTCAATATCTAAAACTGCCACATGTTTACTTACATACAAACAGCCATACGTCAATATCCATACAAGCTTCCAAATATGTATGAACTTTGCAAATGTCCATACATCAACTATCATGCAAACTTCAACACGTCAACTATCATATTAACGTCCATACGTCAACTATCATATAAACGTCAATGCGTCAACTATCACATAAACGTCCATACGTCAGCTATCGCATAAACGTCCATATGTCAGCTATCACATAAACGTCCATACGTCAGCTACCATATAAACGTCCATACCTCAGCTATCATAGAAACGTCCATGCGTCAACTATCATATAAACGTCCATACGTCAACTATCATACAAACGTCCATACGTCAGCTATCACATAAGCGTCCATGCGTCAACAATCATACAAGCGTTCATACGTCAGCTATCGCATAAACGTCCATACGTCAACTATCATACAAACGTCCATACGTCAGCTATCACATAAGCGTCCATGCGTCAACAATCATACAAGCGTTCATACGTCAGCTATCGCATAAACGTCCATACGTCAACTATCATATAAACGTCCATGCGTCAACTATCATAAAAACGTCCATGTGTCAACTATCATACAAACGTCCAAACGTCAGCTATCACATAAACGTCCATACGTCAACTATCATAAAAACGCCCATACGTCAGCTATCACATAAACTTCCATACGTCAACTATCATATAAATGTCCATACGTCAGCTATCATATAAACGTCCATACGTCAGCGACCATATAAACGTCCATACGTCAGCTATCACATAAACGTCCATACGTCAGCTATCATATAAACGTCCATACGTCAACTATCACATAAACGTCAGTACGTCAGCTATCACATAAACCTCAATACGTCAGCTACCATATAAACATCCATACGTCAGCTATCAAATAAACGCCCATACGTCAGCTATCACATAACCGTCCATACGTCAGCTATCACATAAACGTCCATACGTCAGCTATCACATAACCGTCCATACATCAGCTTCTATATAAATGTCCATACGTCAGATATCACATAAACGTCCATACGTCAGCTATCATATAAATGTCCATACGTCAGCTATCTCATAAACGTCCATACGTCAGCTTTCATATAAACGTCCATACGTCAGCTATCACATAAACGTCCATACGTCAACTATCATAAAAACGCCCATACGTCAGCTATCACATAAACTTCCATACGTCAACTATCATATAAATGTCCATACGTCAGCTATCATATAAACGTCCATACGTCAGCTATCATATAAACGTCCATACGTCAGCTATCACATAAACGTCCATACGTCAGCTATCATATAACCGTCCATACGTCAACTATCACATAAACGTCAGTACGTCAGCTATCACATAAAC
This sequence comes from Mimachlamys varia, assembly GCA_947623455.1. Classification (NCBI taxonomy): domain Eukaryota; kingdom Metazoa; phylum Mollusca; class Bivalvia; order Pectinida; family Pectinidae; genus Mimachlamys; species Mimachlamys varia. Next base: position 29,226,188 of record OX392528.1, on the reverse strand, counting down.
CTCAATACGTCAGCTACCATATAAACATCCATACGTCAGCTATCACATAACCGTCCATACGTCAGCTATCACATTACCGTCCATACGTCAGATATCACATAAACGTCCATACGTCAGCTATCATATAAACGTCCATACGTCAGCTATCTCATAAACGTCCATACGTCAGCTATCATATAAACGTCCATACGTCAACGACCATATATTTACACCTCCTCTTCTTGTGCTTAGTAAACGCTGACTGCGAATATATTACCGTATACGCAGTGAAAAAAGGCTCGGCGGATTGATATTTGTTCAAATATGGTGTCGTTCACGCTTCAGAAAAACAAGTATATGCTGTCGGCCATTGCTTGGTTCCTACAAGATTTTGAAACATGGAACATATATAGAATCAATTTCTTGTGATTAAACAATAAATAGTGTCTAGCAAACTTTTGATTCCAAAGGATGCGCATTCGAAATTATTTGACGGTAACGCAAACATGGCGGCGCCCTGCAGTAGTGACGTCTGACGTCGGACCGCGTCACAACCAGATCACTGTGTCAATGCGTGTACAGAACGACCGTTAAAAATAAAGAAATAAATTCGACTTGCTAGAAATTTTATTTAATTACAAATTTACATATACTGTTATGAAGAAAAATAGTGCTGTTCACAGTGTATTTTCTAAATCTGCCAATATATTGATGAAATCCAAAGGGACTATATTATCTTAGCAACCACGGCCATCGTAGTTACCATCTTAGCAACCCGCTTCGAATGCTTTTTTCTTCGTATAGCACTTGAAAATTAATAATGGTGTAAATATAAGGAGTGTACCTCATTTTGACTGCGTATACGGTAGTATGCCCGCAGTTGGCAACGAACATATTCACTATGGAGCGCTAACGCGCACCATAGAATATTTTCGTTGCCAACTGCGGGCATACTACCGTATACGCAGTCAAAATGAGGTACAATCCTTATATAAACGTCCATGCGTCAACTATCATATAAACGTCCATACGTCAGCTATCTCATTAACGTCCATACGTCAGCTATCATATAAACGTCTATACATCAACAACCATATAAACGTCCATACGTCAACTATCATATAAACGTCCATACGTCAACGACCATATAAACGTCCATTCGTCAGCTATCATATAAACGTCCATACGTCAACGACCATATAAACGTCCATACGTCAGCTATCACATAAACGTCCATACGTCAACGACCATATAAACGTCCATTCGTCAGCTATCATATAAACGTCCATACGTCAACGACCATATAAACGTCCATACGTCAACTATCACATAAACGTCTATACACATGTATGTCAGCTATCATATAAACGTCCATACGTCAGCTACCATATAAACGTCCATACGTCAGCTATCATATAAACGTCCATACGTCAGCTACCATATAAACGTCCATACGTCAGCTATCATAGAAACGTCAACTCATTCATTCTAAATACGTGTACGCAAATGAGTTCGCGGGAATAAATGGATAGTTAGATTTAAAAAGCAAAAAATTATGGGTCCCGAATTCAAGTGCAAGCTCCGTTACAAGCAACCAATGGTTAACGTTATAGAGCACGCTTTAAAGAGTGTTTATCCATGTATGGTTATGATGTTTACAGATGGCATTGTAATTAATCAAGATGAAAGCCACACCTCAGTAAAGTGGCCGGATAATAAACAGACCCCAGTGTCCGTAAATTTCAATGGGAAATATATTCGTTACCACCTACCATAAACGTAGTTTATAACCCTCTGCCCTAGTTACATATGCCGAAACAACCTTGCAGCCACTGCATAACACATTTATGTAACTATTTCGTTATCAATGACATTTTTTCTCAACTATTATGTTATACAGTGACCTTGTTGTCCAGTGCAGCAAACTTCCCGCCATTTGGTGAAATTAGACAATATCAATTCATAAAGAGTTTAGATGGAAAAGCATTGTCTATATTTGGCTGAAGAAGTAAAGATGAGATACTCCAAAAACTGCCAGATACAAGATACAAGAATGATTAGTTAATTCCGCATAGAAATAAGTAATACAGCATACAGGTCAGTACAAGCAAATAAGTGGGGATATCTATGTAATCAATTGTTTTTCTCATTTTTCTTACTTTTTAAATACTTTTTTAAAGTTATCTGCCGTGTTTATCTAAAGTAACACATTATAGAGTATTATGAAATATCCGTTACCAAGTTAAGTATAAAAAGGTTATCGTTATTATACTATAAAACTTCACAAACTTATGGATACATTTTTTTTTTAAAAACATTTTGATGTGTCAGTTATAAAATTCGATAAGTTACATTTTTAATCATACACGGCTAAATTATTAATAAGTTTATGTTATACAAAAACATCTGAGAGTACCAAAGCGTCAACAAAACCATAAAAGAACAAGAGAATAAGACCAGGTGATCCGGAAGGGGAAGCTTCTTCTGCTTCATCGACGACACCCGCCATGTAATTCTAGGTCCGATCCAAATAAATGTTATGGTCTTAAAGTGAGAACTGAGGCATACTTCTCAATAACAACAAGCAGGCATACTAATGAGCATACTCAAAAATGTTCATCTTCATATCAAAACATAAAATGAGACTTTTTCAGTCTTCATCAATCTGTATCTCTCGAATCCCTTATCCGTAGGCTTGTTCGTCAGCAACAGGCATTTATCACGGGAATCTCGATATTCAGAGCAAGCCCTAGAAAACGAATCAACTGCGACATGTTAACAATATAGGATTGAGAAGCAGGGATGTTACTTTCAAAAAAGGGAAAGTTCACGATCAGAAAGTTGAAAAAATGACTTAATAAATTGCTCTGTACTATCATATATATTATTATCATTTACGTTCGAAATTATTCTTTTCTTCCATAATCAGCTACAAACCTTAACACTACACTCGGGGTTAAATCAATATTTTGATCATTTCAATTTCATGTGATATGCTACACGCTCACTAGTTCTTCGCATCATACTTTACGAATATTTCTATAAAGGTACTAAGGTATCGGATATCCCTTTGCAGTTAGAATGTCAAGTACTAAAAGAAAACAAAAGGGAGGCTAAAAGAAAAAGAAACAATGAAAAGGGATTTTGTTTCATTTGGCGTATCACATGGATATTTCGTTACAATTTAAATGTACTATCCGAAGAAAAATTCAGACCAATCATATGTGTTTAAGTACATGTACTAGTAATTATAAGGAGTGACATCAAACAGGTGTATTGTCTATAAAATATAAACACTGTTATTTATAACGTTTAGATTGTGTCTACAACAGAATTAAAGCATTTTGTCATCAATATAATATTTAATCGAAACAATTAGTTAGTAGTAAAGCATTCGTTAGCTATATCAAACTGAGTACGATACATCCCAAAATCGCATTTGTGTTTGTGGTTCTAGGAACATTTAGCATTGCATTGGATACATGTCTGAAAAAAAATCAGAGAATACCAAAGCGTCAACAAAACCGTAATCTGAAGTCAAAATCGATTAAACAAGAGGCAAAATTTGAAAAAAGGGAAATATGTACATGAAGATCCTTGTAAAAGTACAAGACAATAAGACCAGGTGTTCCGGAGGAGTAACCGTCTTCTGCTTCATCGACGACGACGTGTGAAATTGAACAAAATACATATATTTGGTTTTATGATGATTACATTACATATTATTTTTTTTTAATATGAATACAATGTTTGAAACAAAGATTATGTGTATTTATTGTTCTAGCACATTATCAAATACTTTTCTAGCAGTAACGGTCATTTCAAGATTGATTAATACCAGTGCATAGTTGTTTGCATCGCTTCGAAATATTTAAGTACAGTTGTAGATAATATATATTGATCTGTTCAAATTAAATATTTTGTTACGATTAAAATGTACTCAGATTTTTTTTCATATTTTCACAAATAATGCCATTTTCACACGTGTATATGTCGTGGGCGTTTACATAGTGTTGTAATAAATGTTCAAGTTGGCAAGTCTCCCGAATACCTCGCCCTCTCATGTCAATTACTCACACTCTCTTGCTTCGCCGTGAAGCCCCGACAGAAACTGATCCAGTAGTTGTTCGTTATATCGGTAAGACCAATCTGATATTTAGTAATAAACGTATTGATAACAATATTATTTGTGTTGTTTGAATATCTTGTTAAAATTGTACATCAACCTGATTGGTTTTTATATTGTAATTTTACACTTGATATTATGCAAGGCGTGTTGGACATTTGTATAGTGTTATATTAAGTACATAATGGTGACTCAATCAGTTTAGTATCACGTGATTGAATCACGGAGTAGCGTCCTCATTTTTGAGTCAAGTCTGGTTTGACTCAAAAATGAGGACGCTACTCCGTGATTCAATCACGTGATATTTCAAAATGTGTAAAATACAATGCAACAAATCTTAACTTCAACTAAACTGTACTTATCATTTGATGTATACTAGATGAGCAAACTCAACTGTACTTAATATTTCATACTAGGTGAGTCAACTAAACTGTACTTAACATTTCATACTAGGTGAGTCAACGAAACTGTACTTAATATCTCATACTTCTCTGAGTTGGCTAATTCAATTCTACCACGACATCACTCTGAGTGAGCTAAATAAACTGTACCATGACATCACTCAGAGTGAGCTGAATAAACTGTACCATGACATCACTCTGAGTGAGCTTAATAAACTGTACCATGACATCACTCTGAGTGAGCTAAATAAACTGTACCATGACATCACTCAGAGTGAGCTGAAAAAACTGTACCATGGCATTACTTTGAGTGAGCTAAATAAACTGTACCATGACATCACTCTGAGTGAGCTAAATAAACTGTACCATGACATCACTCAGAGTGAGCTGAATAAACTGTACCATGGCATTACTTTGAGTGAGCTAAATAAACTGTACAATGACATCACTCTGAGTGAGCTTAATAAACTGTACCATGGCATTACTTTGAGTGAGCTAAATAAACTGTACCATGACATCACTCAGAGTGAGCTGAATAAACTGTACCATGACATCACTCTGAGTGAGCTAAATAAACTGTACCATGACATCACTCAGAGTGAGCTGAAAAAACTGTACCATGACATTACTCTGAGTGAGCTGAATAAACTGTACCATGACATCACTCTGAGTGAGCTAAATAAGCTGTACCATGACATTACTCTGAGTGAGCTAAATAAACTGTACCATGACATCACTCTGAGTGAGCTAAATAAACTGTACCATGACATTACTTTGAGTGAGCTGAATAAACTGTACCATGACATCACTCAGAGTGAGCTAAATAAACTGTAACATGGCATTACTCTGAGTGGGCTAATTAAACTGTACCATGACATCACTCAGAGTGAGCTAAATAAACTGTACCATGACATCACTCAGAGTGAGCTAAATAAACTGTACCATGACATCACTCAGAGTGAGCTGAATAAACTGTACCATGACATCACTCTGAGTGAGCTAAATAAACTGTAACACGACATCACTCGAAGTGGGCTAATTAAACTGTACCACGACATCATTCTGAGTGAGCTAATTCAACTGTATCATGGCATTACTCTGAGTGAACTAATTCAACTGGACATACATGTATCACTCTGAGTGAGCTAAAAATACTTTCACTCTGAGTGAGCTAATAAAACTGTACCATGGCATCCCTCCGAGCTGGCTAATTAAACTGTAACACGACATCACTCTGAGTGAGCTAATTAAATCGTTCCATGACATATCACTCTGAGTGAGCCAATTAAACAGTACCAGGACATTTAACTCCAAGTAAGCTTATTACACTAGACATTTCACTCTGAGTGAGCTAATGAAACTGTATCATGACATTTCATGCTAGATGATTTAATTTAAACAAAAATGATATAAACAAACTACTAGAAAAAAAGATACAAAAGAAATTTTATTGAGCACATCTATCGTGAACATGTATCAAATGAAATATGTTTTTAAGCTATATAGGTATACATTACCACCTCACCTCGTATAACCATACATACATATTTACCATTGAATGGCATTGCCACTATATATCCCTACCAAATTCAGTTGGCATTCATCAGGCCATGAATGCCAATGACCGATTGTTGACGTCATAATTGTTACGTTGGATACTATTGACCGTCCCCGGTCGATGGCTGTTCTTTTCATTGAACAAGCACAACAAATACATTTATTGAGCTAAATGCTGAGAAATAGAATGTGTTATTGATTGTTTTATGACATGAGCAGATTCTAAAAATGGTAAATATAAGTATTGAACTGCTTTCAGTTGGCATTCATAGGCTATATGAATGCCAAATGGTCAAAGTCAAATTCAATGAAGCGCGCTAGCCTATGAAAGCCAACTGAAAGCAGTTCAATGCTTAACACAACACAACCACAGCAGTGAAGGTGTGGGTCTGGTAGATATATACTGTGTCAGTGCATTGTCTCAAAGTATCTTGCCATTACGTATACTGACATGAATAAAAAAAAAACATAAATGATGTTTCATGTTGTTTTATTATTTTGGTTTCTGTTGGAGATGGACTTTAATTATTCAAACAAAAACAAAACAGACGACTTGAAAATACTAAGATGTAACAGTTTGGTGATTTTGTTCAAATGCATGTAAATTTGCATATATCAATCTGGGAAAAAAAAACTAAAAAATATTAAAATCTATTTTTGAAAAAAAATCAAATCAAATAACAGTGAATGTATTTGCAAAAAAAAAAATAAACATTTTATATAAAGTTTACCAGTACACGAACAAGAAATCATTCTTCTGATTAATGATGTGGTAGAAACTACAAAGATGATACATGATATAATGATAGTTTGGCAACACAAACCAAATAATTCAGTTATCCTAGTCACTGCATATATTTTCAAATTGATATTTTCATGATATTGTCCTACATATTGGTATGATTTAAGTTTTGTAATTTAACAATATTGTTCGACGTGAACAATAACAAAGACGATACATTTTAACAGTATGACCCTATAGGTATATACTGTACATATTTGTACGAGACATTAACCACTATATATACGTATACATATATACACCCAGCATTTGTAGTGAGAGATTAGACATCACTTACAAAGCACAGAAGTATTAATTACCTTCATTAATCTAAAACTTGTTCTCGTGGCTTCGATTTTTTATGATCGAATGTCTAACCGAAAAGATATGTAGAATTTGATCTCAAATACTTTCAAATTGATCTTTAACCAACACGATTGGTCACTACTATTCTATCCGTATAACATTACTGTGTACCCCCATCTTCGCTTACCGAGGGCCGGGCTACGATTCAGAAGAGGAGGGTATACGTACTGGACAGTAACCCTTGGTAATCGAATGTTTGTACCCTGGACCAACCACCAAACGGCCCATTTGACATCTACAGTGTATCTCAAAATATTGCTTCAAGATGATGTTATTTATGCATTGTACCTTGTTACCGTAAGATTCGGTTCACATAAGACGCAATTAATTTCAAGGAGAATGTATTTTGTCACAGCTGAAGTTTTTGAGAAACACACTCGACAATATTAAAGGCCCAATATACGTAACTTTCGGCAAAACTTGAAGCGAAAATCAAGCCTAATAACTTATTATATTTATAGATTTAGTTAATATTAACTGATATCAGCAATATTCAAGATGAATTCTTACGCGGTTACCGTAATAGCAGTAGTGGAAACACGCTATTTGTAAACACGCGTCCATTTCGAACCGTCTTCTACCTTCGGTTTGTTGTTGAAGTGGGCCCCACCTAAATTATTTTCAATTCTTTGGATTTTTCTGTCAAAAGTTTCTTTTTAGTTGCCGCTCAGGTTTACTTCGTTTTAAGCTTATTTTTGCATGATTTTCAATTGGATTTTTTCAGAATTTTTTAAAATCACGAAAATTTTCCTGAAGTTACGTATATTGGGCCTTTAATGCTGTCGGGCAGATTAAAAAATATATTAAAATAAAACTAGTAAGCTCTGTACTTCGTTTAAGGTGGGTTGGAATTAACAAAGAAAGGAAAATTATTCTTTTATAAATAATTACTATTAAGTTCATCTTTGTCAAGACTCCAGTCTCAATCATTGTGATAACAACGTTAACAACCACAACGAAAAAACGGGCTGAAAAGAGTGATTATACATGTAGATCCTTAAGGATGATGTCTGGGGGATACTGCACCAATGCCAAGGTCAAATAATACCTTATGACAGATTTTGTTCACCAAGGTCAAGGTGGAATATCAGTTAATGACATATTTGGCCATCGATGTCGAAGTCAATATATCGCCTTGTGACAGATTTCGTCACCGAATTTTGCGGTAAATAAAGTTGAGTGATCGAGTCATTGTATTTTTCTCTTATTTAGAAATCCAGAATGTACACGAGTTCCTTTTACCAGCTACATGTAGATATTCATATTCCCCCAGGGTCCTGTGATATTTTGTTTAGCCATGAATTCGAATCAAAGCCATCCACTTGCTACGAATACATAAGGGTTATCCGAGTAATCTCCCTTGATGGATTCAAACGCACAAGACACTCCTCTGACAGTATATACATGTACCTACAGGTACATTATAGACTTACACATGTTTGATATGTTCATTAATCATATCAATTAAGTTTCATCAAATTAAAAGGGTTTTCACCTGAATCATAAATGAATATCAAAATTCTTTCATATTTGACATTTATTTCATCAACACAAGTGTATATAAGTCGTTTGTTTCTAACAGAAACATCAGTTTTTAGTCACCCTGCACAGCATGTGTGGAAATTGTCACTTTGCTGTGTTTTTGCTACAATGTTGGTATTATAGTTCAATTAATATTCTGACAATCTTAAGTTTATCAAATTAAATGGGCTTCTCCCATATCATAAAAGATTATCAAATATTCAACAAAAGTGTAAGCTTATATGATTATATCTAGACATTTGTTTTAGACAGAAACATCATTTAAAGATTTCATAATCGCCCTGCATAGCATGTGTGAGAACTACATAAAGAAAGGCATACAGGGTTGTAACTCAGAGATAATTCTAGGAAAACAGAACAACACAATGACAATAAGGTCAGTTTAACTTGAATTTAAGTTTTATAATAAACAGTATATAATTATAAAATAAGCAAAATAAAACTTGCACCTAATCATAAAAGCACCATTACAAAACAAAGGTCAACATAAAATATATATACCTGTATGCTAAGCTGAAATTCAAAAGAAAAAATTCATAAGGCTTGTATGTTTAACTTAAAAACAAATCTTACCCTTGGGTTGAAATTTGTTCTATCTTCTTGCATTGACAAAGGGTATTCTATCATAAAACATTCTTCAAACAAGTTATTGTTTTTAAAACAAAAATAACATAAGTAAACACATAAAGTCATTGTGACATAATTAATCATATCATACAAGAATTGTAGGACATAGATTTTGAAAATAAATATTCTAGTATATTATTACATAACACACATACCTGTACCCAACATGCATGCATTAATATATATATATATATATTCCCTCGTTTATACATTTACCAGGTCCTTCATCAGTATGTATACAGTATAGCCAATACTTTACTGCAACATCCAGCATCAACCATATTTGCATAGATTATACAAACAAACAACTTTAATACATGTACTTATATATCAGTTAAGAATATGTAAGTTACACCTGTACAGTATATCTGGTTTCTATAAAACATTTTATAATTGAACACTATGACACTTTCCATAGATAACCCCAATGTCACAACACATATAACCCATTCACCCCCGAAGTCACATTCAACACATATAACCCATTCACCCATAAAGTCACATTCAAAACATATAACCCATTCACCCATAAAGTCACATTCAACACATATAACCCATTCACCCATAAAGTCACATTCAACACATATAACCCATTCACCCATAAAGTCACATTCAACCTCAGCAAATCATACACAGTGTAAGTCCAGTCTAGATATGTAAGGATGACCCAGTTGAAGGAGTGAATCCTGGACACACATCTCAAAGACTGACAGTTCTGTAAATTAAAGTAATGACAATTTTTCTAGCGTTTAAATTATGCACAATTTATTTACAGTTGACCCAACATCGTTGTTGCTGTAAACAAACAAGTCTGGATCAGAAGACTAGACAGAACACAGTAAAGAAGGTAGTTATCTAATAATAAATAATACTAGTTCTAGATATATCCCTCTTAATTACAATCTAGTTCATAGGTCAAAGCGGTTCATAGAATATTATCCTAGTTATAGGGCCTTAGCAAACCGTCAATATCTTTTTCTACTCCATGGAAAGCATATAGTATGCCATTTTGACGCTCACAGCTAACACTCTTCAATTTCAAGCACTGCCCAACGACTTATACTCATTTACAGCTGTGCAGACTGTAACAAAAAGAGTTCAGCATCTTACTCAAACAGAGTGCCATGACACGACTCCAACCCCCAACCCTTTGGTTATGAGCGTCTCCTATCTTTGTATACGTGTATATAAATTAAAAAACTATGAATCACTAGCGCTTTCGCCCATCTTGGGGCTCTTTATGCGTTTCATATACAGTATAAATGTATATACATGTAGAAGTCCAGTATATAAACAAAATGTCAGAAAATATTCATAAACATATTAATTAAGCAATCTTAAGCTTATCAACCTTAATTAAATATGATTGTGAATTCCAACTCAAAAATTGGTACATTACAAAACAAGAAACAATAAACTTCTAGCACCCTAGTATCTGACAACTGCAGGAAACAATAAACTTCTCACGCCCAGTATCTGACAAGTACACAACTATGTTTGTGTCTATGCCGACACCCTTTATTGTGCATCAGACACATGTACCTTGTGGAGCAGGTGTAAAAACACACAGAGGTTTATCATATTTAACTAACAGAACATTTCTTTTGAAGGGGGAGGGTAGAGTTGGGGGTGTTACAAGTTTTAAAAGCTTGAAATAAAAAAATGTATTAAATAATGTTATTTTGACAAAGTAAGATGAATGTTTTTCACACATAATTACCATGAATTTGCTTTTGGCTAGACCTAAACTGGTATGCATTGGTACCATATAAGGATTCTTTATTTCATCAACCATGAAGGAAAACATGAATTTTTTTTCAACAACCTTCTAAAACAAAAAAAATAACAAATCTTATAAATTGAGAACACATTTTAAACAATATTGAAGTGTATTTATCCTTTAAAACTGATTTCTGAACTCTTATGCATGTCCCAAAACACAATCTAAATACTAAGAATTTTGATGCCTTTTTGTTTTTGTCCCCTCCCCCCCACCCCTTTGTTTATGTAAACTACCCGGTAGTTGATATCATCCAAGACTATGGCACGAAATATCACCTTGTATAAAACTAGTACTACTGTACATACAGGTATGATATACAGTACACCTTGTATGATACCAGAAAGTAAAGTCTTAATTTAACACTAATTGACATAATAAAGTATTTGTAGAAATAAAAAAAGAAATACATCAAAGAAAAACACAACAAATATTTGAAATTAAACTAAATTTTAAAACCTAAAACTGCAAACGTTGTACATTGTATATGAAACTGATTATAATATAAAACAGTTGACAGGAATTGAGTTTCAATGGTATACATATCATTGTGAAATTATACTGTGCAGTGCAAGTTAAAACTTTAATTTGAACAATACAAAAATATCCAGTTAATCTACAATACGTATTTGCTCGTAAGCTTTAATTTGTGAAAAGGGACATGTATCATTTGCCCAATTTTTACTTTTAAGCAGAACTCTACAAGATTCTAATCATGTAATCCTATTTACATTGTAATTAATGTCTTATTTAAATGAATTGTGCGAGGAAAAATGCATTTTTTTTTGTATGAGGTAAAAGTCATGTCTTTAAACCATAATCAAATACTAAATCTTGCTTGCATGGTCTGGTTCATTGGGGTAACATGATTATTGGGTCATTTTAGTTGGCATCTCAATTATGCATATTTCGTGACCCAGAACGAGGCCATTCAGTTGTAACATCATAATAGTCCAGGAAAATCAAGCCGCCGCCATATTACACTGTTTGTTTTACATATACATTGTATAATTATATAGTATGAAAAACAGCAAATCTTGTTGTGATAGTTACATGTACCTACTGTTTGATAATGTAATGTTTGAAATGAAAAATCATTCATACATTTATTAGCTAAAATGCTTTTTTGTTGGACATTTGAATGCTAACAGATATATTATGTATAAATAAATGCTGTCTTGGGAGTCCATGAGAGCACAAAGATCATGTTTGATGAATTTGAACCACAACTTGACAGTGCCACAAAATTCTGGTCTACTGTATAATAATAAATTATAAAGTTATTTATTACCTCCCATTTCACAGAAACAGTAAATAATCAAAACAAAACTGGAAAATATATGTTTACAAGTAAAATACATGTACATGTTGATGTTCACTATTTGAGACATTTTCAAAAACTCTTTAACAATATGACATTGATCAATACAGTAGAATTGCAAATATTTGTCAATTAAATTATCACATTATGAAGTGGTTTGGCCATTAATTGAGGGATCCAGAAGGTGTCCAAAACAATAACCCTCATCAAAGGTCACCATGAACAGGACATTGCATCAAGGTTTTACTGTACATGTATGTACAAAGGACATTACATCAAGGTTTTACCGTACATGTATGTACAAAGGACATTACATTAAGGTTTTACCATACAGGTATGTACAAAGGACATTACATTAAGGTTTTACCATACAGGTATGTACAAAGGACATTACATTAAGGTTTTACCATACAGGTATGTACAAAGGACATTACATTAAGGTTTTACCATACAGGTATGTACAAAGGACATTACATCAAGGTTTTACCATACAGGTATTATATACAAAGGACATTACATCTAAGTCTTATACCGTACAAGTATGTACTAAGTGAATAAATGAAAAAACATCAATTTGAAAAACTTAACAATGTTATTCGACATACACATATTATATAATTTGAATAAATGCATGTGTCTATATTAAATGTTGATCATAAGCGAACAAAGGGTCGAGGATGGTAGCGAATGTGAACTCGGCGTGATCTGATAAACTTGTACATAAAAAACACCACAAGTAACATACTGGAACACACCACAAAAAACAGAGTGTTAGGAGGGTTAGCACCATGGTTTAAGTGAGGTAAACTCTCGGCAGGCAACACCTCCTTTTTTATACTCTCGACCTTATCCTCGAGAACTTGAACAGGTGGGAGGACTTTCTGTTTAGATTCAGCAGCCTCTCCCTCCTCCTCATTGTTAAAGTTATTGTAACCATTTTGTTGTTCTTTCTCATCATAATAAGTGTAATCGGTTTCATCAGCTTTCGGAATCACTGGTTTCCGACCGATCTGTATATGATTTACATCGTTTTTAAAATTATTCAGAGCTTTCTCTTCATCGTAGTCTCCATCTTCATTTTCATTGTTGGGATGATCCTCTTTGTATCCATCTTCCTCATAATCGTCATTTAAATCTTTATGTGCATCGTCACCATTCACTACCGGTCCATTTTCAAACTGCACTAGCATGTGTTTGTTATCTTTACCTTCATCGTTCAGCCCTTCTTTTTTCTTTTCATCATAGCCATCTTCATCATTTCCATCATGAGCATAATAATTCCCATCTGTATCTTCATTGTTGAGATTGAGCTGGTCACTGAGGAGATTACTATCAGGTTCCTGACCATCCTCATATCCAACACCAAGCTTCGGAACAACCCCTTGTATTGCGTGGCCTGCATTGACAAGTCCCGCCTTAAAAGATTTCAACAAATGGTCTTCCCTGCCCACATCTCCCTTTACCTGAGCTTTATTCAAGTGAGAAGCATTTGCCTGACGTTTGGAAACCTCTCTACTCATGAGGAAGCGGTGCTGGCTGGGGTCCACTATTTTGCGCTGTATGTCCATTGGCCCTGGATCAATGAGGTAGCGGAGGTACATGACTAGTGCGCCCGCCGCTACAGCAGTCTTGTGGGCCAGGCAACCCTCTGAAATATAAAGTTCACATCAGGTTAACGTCATGAGAATAACGTCGGTCATACAATCCTGTATCACATTAAACAAAGGTTCATATGAGGTTGATGTAAACCAGAAAATTCTATACTAGTGTATCAGATAAAATTTAAGTTCTTAAAGATTTTTATTTCCATTCATGCCCCTCTCCTTGCCCCACTTGAGTGACAACATCGCTTTATAAATACTCATGTTCCCTTTAAAGAAAATCCAGGTGATGACTTTTGACTACTGTAGTAAAAAATGATGCAGTTCCATGGTATCATTGTATTAAACCTTAGATGACCAGCCATCTAGCCAGATGAGCTGTTATATAAATCTTACCCACTGATTATCCACTGAATTATGAACAGTACATAAAATAACTGATAGTGACAAGCAAACCTTTCATTGCCTTTTCTGCCAAGAGACGTCGTCCAATGTTGCGAATCCCCTCCCCTTTGTGTCCCAGGTCTAGGAGTTGCGGCTGCTTTACCATTTGGTTTCCTGTCTTGTCTACTTCACCCCTAGAAACAACATGTGTACCCTGATTAGGAATCTTTCGATTTAATGCAGATTTCTGATTGGGTATTTGGTCTCTTGCCCCAGTGTAAGTATTTAAATTATTTTCCACATTAAGCCTTTGCCTTCTTAGATCCGACTGTTTTGTGTCCGACTTCCGTATACTTGGTCCATTTGAATCCACCTTTGGTTGGTTCATTTGGATAACATTACCATCTAAATGTTTTGTGTCAATCACTGAATGAGAGGTGGCCCTCCCAACAACTGGTGTAAATTTCCCGATGAGACCGTTCCCTCGCTGTATGACCACATTACTGTTCTGTTCCACCGGTGCCTTCGGGACCATTGGTTTAATATCAGCTGATCTCTGTCTTTCTATATCAACACGTTTTAAAGCATCTGGCACCTTATTACTATTAAAAGCTCTGTCATCTAAACCTTTAACGGGGCGACTCCCCGCCATCTGGTTCACGATGTTACCGTTGTTACTTTCAGCAAGAAGAGGATCAGAGTTATTGATGTTTTGTACATTCAAAGGCTTGTTCAAATCGTAGTTTTCCATGTCATCATCATATGCATACTCTGCACTCATACCACTTAAATCTCTGCTTTGATTTGCTCCTGTTTTGTCTGTAGATTTTAGTCTCTGCATCACACCATAACACCCTGGTGGCTTTTGCCAGAGCAATATCTGGTCAAGATAGGAATATGACAAAAACTGGTAATATCCCAAACTAGGACATACAAACTCTGAAAAAGAAACAATTTAAGATTAATAGGAGATAGTGTGTCAAATTATACTGAGGGGTACCCGGTACACAACCAACTATACTGCCCTCCCTAGCTGAAAGCAGTAGGAGATTTCACCTTCCTGTACGACCTTTTTTATGCAACTGATTGGCTTACATTCTTAGACAAAATAATATCAAAAGAAAACAATTACTTCCTTTAATGGGAAATTATACTTTCCTTGCTATTAAATTTTTTAAAAGTTCTTTCTTGGAAAAATAAAATATTTGGATAAATGCCTAAATAAAATGAAAGTTGTTTGTATATTCTTTAATGACAACATGAATAATCATGGAGAAATAGATCTCAGTTCACATGAAAGAGTTGTATAAATTTGAATACAGTGTATATTTCAACAAAAACATTACCATATATATGTTCACATACAGTGTGTGACACAACCAGAAAGATTTAGTGCTTTTGGGGTTCATATAAAGAAATACTTACGCTGTTCCAAAAACAGATCTTGGAATTTCGGTGAGATGATGCCCCGGAGATGAATGTTGATGAAATCTGTCATCTCATAAAAGTTGTTGGCACAAAACTCCTCCCTGTAATCCTCGAGTGATTTCAGTCCCTTCTCTGTCAACATCTTGTTCAGGGTCGACCGACAACCGTGCTGGAAAAATCACACTTACTGTACTGACACTGTCATTTCAGTCAAGAACATTTTCCACATCCTTTCTGACACATCAAGAGTCAGGAAGCATAGCTTCTTATTGATTGAATTTGATAAATGAAAACATGTGGTATTTCCTCTGAGACTGTATATAGCTTGTTTATATACATCTCCTCCATTGGTACCCCTCCCTTGGTAATAGAAACCAAAACAAACCAAGACCTTTTTTCAGGTATGTTATCATAAATGATGGATAATCGGTTGAAAATCATAATTGATAAATGGTTTGTTATTTGGAAATAGATTGATGATCAATTGCATAATCGGTTAATAATTTTATAGGACTGAATACCCTAAAATGGTAAGAATACTTTGATAACAACAATAAACAATGTTGCTATCTAAACACTACCCAGTATGTTCTGTTCTTTTAAAATGAAAGGATTTCAAAGAATTTTACAATTTTATCAATCATATATGACAATTAATTCATGTTTAACATCAAAAACATTTAACACATTGATTTAAATGAAGAACTGATTATATTGATAAAGAATTTTGCAATCGATAATTGGAATTGGAAAGGACAAACCAATTGATTTTCGAATATAATTGATTATCAGCCCATCACTTGTGAGCATTGTAGTTATTGTACACCTGATCAGTCTACCTGTTGTTGATTATCAAATGTTTCCTCACATGGAATTTATATTAGATTTGTGTTCAATGAGTTTGAATAAAATACCCTGACTTGTAACACAGTGTGGAACATCCATTATAACAGTATTATAGCCAAAACACCATTCCAAAGAAAACCACTTTAGATGTTACCTGTTCTGCGAGTACAGTCCAGAGCAGCTGGTGTGTTATACCGTAGCCAGACAGGCCCGTTGTGGTCATCATCTGGATACAGAAGTCACTTATCTCACATGAACCCTTGGAGTACGAGTTAGTCCCCATCAATTCTGCCATACACCTGTCTGACACATCTTCATTCAACTTGGCTACAAATGAAAACACACATTTAGCTATTAAATGTACGATGTACATGATTTATATATAAATATATATATTGTTTTTTTTTGGTAATATAAACAAAAAATGCCTCCCTTTTGTGTGCATATTTATTCCAATGTGACGATCACTTTGCCATGAAACTGGAGGCTGAAAAGCCACACAATGGTATTAACATATATACTTAACCAAAGGGAGGCAACTCTTGTTAGGAAAATCCATAACTAATCTACTGCCTAGTACATGTATATGTATACAATATAAAGGCCACATGTTCAATTTGAAAGGTTTAATTTAAGATTTGACATAAAACAAAAGAATATTTTTTTCAATGCTCAATCATTTTATAATTGAACATGTAAATAAGATCTAACTACATGTATCTGTGAACAAAAACATGTCCCTACCTAATTTGTTTAAAATTAAAGGCCAAGACAAGATTTTCCTGAAAATAATGCACAAATTTTAGTTTCTTCAGAAAATTTTAGCACTTTAATTATATATCAAAAAACGTTGGAGCTCTAGCTCTCCTGCTAAGTCATAAAATACTAACTACATATATATATGTAATTGTCAGTACCATTAATTACAGCAGTCCTGACCCCTTGGCCTTGGTCGGAAATGATGCCTGGATATACTTTTCAATGCAACCATATTGCATACCAAGTTTAAACAAAACACTGAAATGTCAGGAACGACTCAAAAGGTACCAAGATTTCTCTGGGATCAACCACAACTTAAATTTCTAACTAAATAGGAAAATTACTTTTTCTCTGTTGTAAGTATAAATCAGGATGCCATCGAAGCTGGTTCTGCAGCTCTCTGTGTCTTTTTGAGAATTCCCAAGGCTTTCCAACAACGAATCGGAGTTTTTGAAAATATTCTTCATCGTCTCTTCTAACAAATTCCACAGCGTTATTACTTGCTAAGGTGGACACGGTTTTCATATTCTTTAGTCTGGATATGATGTCTGTGGACAGGTTATGGTGTCTCCCTTGTTCATATTCCCGCAGCAAAAGATTTAACTGTCCTGAAGGAGAAAAACAGTTTTATAAAAGTTGCAAATGCAAGTACAGATGATCATGAACTCAAATTAAACGACACCACCTGCTCACATACAATGTACATGAATATCATTGAATGAAAGGCATATTATTTTTCATATTTATGCTGCCTGATTGGATTCATGATAAAATGCATAACCTGTTGGTGTTCATACCACAAATATTGAAATTCTACCATTCAACTTATAATGTTCTGAATTTTTAGAATTTACACTAATGTATATGTTTGCCTTGGTGTACATGTCTAGGCTTATAGGTGCAATGCATATATTAATATTGTGCATGTACATGCATGCATACTAATGTATATTTGTACTACAGTAAGTACATGTATGCAGTGTGATCTATCTACATTTAACCATTAATCCTACTGGTTTCACTTGAGAGAGGTCTAGGGCTTTTGTCAGGGCAATAACACTTATTCTGTTGCTTCATAATTATGGTACATTCTGGTATTTTGTGGTTGTGGCAAATGTAAAGTTTTGATTTACAAGGGAAGTAACCCCTACATAATATTTAACAGGAGAAAGAGAAAATGTATAACCAGATCGACTAGGGTTGGAACCAGGGACTTACCACACTCAAGAAAGGAACACTCATGTGAGCTATATACAATGTATCTGGTCATTGAGAAGATTGACCCAGTCAAGTTCCGCTACATTCTTTCCTCCTTTTTCCAAATATTTGCCCTCAAAGACACAACTACTTACAACTCAAGTTCAGGTATCTCCTGCAGTCCTTGGTAAGACTACTCCCATGGCAATATGTAGTTTCCAAGATAAATTTTTTCTCCAGATTTTACCAGGTTTTAAATATTTGTGCCATGAACTAGTATGGGGCATGATGTGTACTTCCAGTATACCATTAAAGCATCACAGTCAATATATATTGCAAAACACACTAGTATGTATAATTGTAGGTCTGGTTTGTATATAGCTAGGTTAACACATTAAACTGAATACAAGAATTACGCGTAATTATATGTGTCGCCTTTTCCGCTTTGTCAATAGTGATAGTGTTCGTAGAGTCATAATTCAACTATATACCAAATTTGATTGAAATCGAACAATATTGAAATTTTTGTTGAATCATGAAACAGAAATTGCGATAGTTTTCATAGAGTCCTAATACACCTATATATAAGCTACATACCAAGTTTGAGTGAAATCGGACAATAACAAAATTTTGACCAATCAGAGGCCAGGAAATAATGGCCAATTTGCAGAATCATGCAACCAAAGTTGCAATTGTGTTCAAATACCAATTTTGAGTGAAATCGGACAGTATCTAAATTTTAACCAATCAGTGGCAAGGATATGGCGGCCAATTTGCTGAATCATGAAACAGAAGTTGCGATAGTGTTTGTAGAGTCCTAACACACCTACATACCAATTTTGAGTGAAATCGGACAATATCTAAATTTCGACCAATCAGTGGCAAGGAAATGGCGGGCATTTTGTTGAATCATGAAACGGAAGTTGCGATAGTGTTCATTGAGTCATAATACACCTACGTACCAATTTTGAGTGAAATTGGACAATATCTAAATTTCGACCAATCAGTGGCAAGGAAATGATGGCCATTTTGTTGAATCATAAAACGGAAGTAGCATTGGGTTCGTTGAGTCATAATACACCTACATATCAAGTTTGGTTGCTGTAGCTTTTATACTTAGTCAGAAACAGCCTAATAAGCTGCTGTAGCTTTTATACTTAGTCAGAAACAGCCTAATATGCAAGAACTTAACGCAAAACTTTAACGTTGTAATTCCAGAAATTTGATATTTTTACCCCAAAAAAGCAGAAATCCAGGATTTGTTTTAACCCAGTAGGCTCTACTACCCATGCTTCATCTATGATTGAAGTTTGGTTGATGTAGCTTTTATACTTAGTCAGAAACAGCATAATATGCAAGAGCTATAAACGCAAAACTTTAACGTTTTAATTCCAGAAATTTGAGATTTTTACCCCAAAAAAGCAGAAATCCAGGATTTGTTTTAACCCATTAGACTCTACTACCCATGCTACATCTATGATTGAAGTTTGGTTGATGTAACTTTGTCAGAAACAGAGCTAAACGCAAAACTTTAACATTGTTGACGCCGCCGTCGCCGTCGGAAAAGTAACCCCTATGTGCCGCCTTTCCGACATCCGTCGGAGGCGACACAATGATGGAACCTACTGTAATTTAATGTATTACAGCTGCTACAAGTTTCCAAACATAATATCTATATCTATTTGTACATACATGGTATTCATGTACATACTGGTTAGCAGAAACCTCTTTTTTTTAAAGAATGATAAATTTTGGTCATCAGACGACTATTTCCAAGTTTAGCGATGTTTTACTTTGACAAAGATGGTTAACGTTATAGCTACTGATTTACTACAATACCAGGAATATACAAGGAACGCCAAATGATAATCAAGTGAATTTGTTACTCAAAACCGGCACTGCAGGTCTATGTTTTCAGTTGGTCAGACAATGTTTGAATCCTGGACCTTCCAAACTCTAGAAAAACACACTCTCCCATAGATCCAGAGCTATGTATATACCTGTAATTAGTACTGGTCACTGATGATTGATTGACCCAGTCCAAATCCGCTCTATGTACATGTACAGTCATATTGTATGACATGTACATGTGACTGAAAAACTTTGATTAACTTGACATTTCTACATACTCACACTATGAAAATAATGTTAATCAGAAATATGTGTAAAAGGACAAGGAAAAGTGATAATTAAGATAGTGCCGTTGCTAGGGCTTGAACCTGCGACCCTTGACTCTCCAGCCAGATGCTATATACACAGACTGGCCATGAGCTATAGAGAAATTCCCTACAGCTCACGCTTGTAAGGCAACTGAATCAAAAATGCACATCTTTTACACTATTATTTCCCCTCTTTTTCTAAATCTCCTACTCAGGTTCGACTCTCAACTCCGGCTTCTCCTCCTTGAAAACATAGAGAGTTATTGGCACCATGCATGCAGTTTGTAATACACCGTTTCCGATATACAACTTTCCGGAATAAATGTCACATATGATTTGGCAGTCACATGGTATGTATACACTCAAGGGGGCATGCATGTACACTGTATACTTCGAATTCCGATGTAATGGTAAATCGGTAGTTAACCAACTTTGATTGCATTAAACGCTGGTAAATTAGGACAAACATTACTGAAATTTAGGATGCTCTAACAAAGCTATTTCTAATGACCATGCAATACCATGTAGATAAACATGACGTTCGGAAACTCATATACACCTCTTTTTGAACATTGTTTTGTGGCAGTCTAGATCTGATGCCAGAAGTATACATGCCCCCTATCACGTGACAAGCGTATCTAAAACCTGGTTGAATCTGGACAGAAAAAGTATCTCGGAAACGATGTATAGGAATAGGAAAAGTGATAAAGATAGTGCTCACAGGGACACAATATACAATAGTGTATGCAGAAAATGTATGGGGTCGATATTCGGTTAAATCGACACTAATCCCACACTCCCATACATTGTATGCACACATTACTATTGTAACGTGTCCCTGTGGTCCGATTGTCATAGGCCTACTGGACAGATCTAGAGGACGTACAGTAGGCCTATATGTACGTACACTGTACACAGCTGACAGCCTACCCAGCTACCTACCCTCTACAACACGCAATCCAAATAAGCCGTCTACGTTCAAGTCTTCATAATTCAACTTGTAGTAATTGACAACTTTCTCCAAAGCATCTACCACCTTTTCGATGTAAACCAAACGATCTTCTGACAGAGAGCACGGCAAAAGTAACAGGAACAATCCAACAGCTGAAACTTTCGCCGCCATCTTTAATTTTTCCGACCACACTAAATCCGGACCCGGAATATGTTCCGGAGAAAATGTTGAAAGGGAAAAAACGAAAAAAAAAGAGTTACCCGGGTTTTTTTATACTGTTGTTGTACAAAGCACAGACCACTAGGTGTAATGTTCATGGTGATCATATTGAGCTGATTATAATCATGGGACTATGGGATATTTTAATTTGTGCTAAAACGTATTCTTCCATATAATGCTTTGCAATAATTGAAGTATAAGGGAACTACATTTGGTATGATATTTAGATCTAGTCTAATATGGTGCACTGTGCTTTTAGATAATGATATTATGACAACGATGATGTCTTGATGATGATTACATGATATCATTACGATGATGGTTAACGTTATGATCAGGATATGGTGATGATGATAAGATCAAGAATGATTGCGTTTTTATAATGATGAGGATTGTGATTTTACGAGGATGATCATTAGGTTGTTGATAAAATTGTGTTAAAATAGTGATGAAGATGATGAGATTGATGAAATGTACAATATGCTGATGAAGGTGGTGAAAGAATTATGAAGATGATGATGTTGCATTGATGATGACTATGATGATGAGGATAATACATTTCTGTAATGATGACGACGATGATGATGATGATGTAATATGGTGATGAAAATGATGATGTTAAATGATGTTATGGTGATGAAAACGGTGATATTGCATTGGCATAGCTGTCATTTTGTGTTTTAAATGTATGTTATGTAAAATCTCTGGAAAATAAAACAAATATATAAAAAACTACAACTGTAATTTACATTCAAATTTAGATCCAGCCTCTCAATGATTAGGATACATAATGAGAAAGGTTGAGAAAGAACATGATGGGTGAGGAATTTTTCATGTTCGTTTGTAATTAAACACTTGGAAGCATTATATCATTAAGAATTGCTATCACAGGACACTTAGTGTATTGAAGGTGATTTATCCCGTTAGACTAATTATATAATAAACATTGTTAATAAACGAAATACAAGGATTGAAGTATATTTACACAATCTCCAACGTTGACCTTTCCTTGGAATCACTGGTCAGTAAAAATATTGAAATAATTAACAGCTCTCATAATTCATATAAGGCATTTCTAGAATACAAGTGGCATGAATTTACCATTATCTTTATATCATTTAACCGGAAACCAAAGTGATGGATCAGAGAGGCTTACCGCCTCAATAAAAAAGATCACGACGACAGGTAACAGGATAAAACTTCAAATAAAAGAAGCCTAAACGAGAATAGGTACATTATGTACAAGGTGAAAGCTATGATAAGACTTATAAGAAAGTGGACAAATTGTAAAGTGATAAAGGTATATATTGTGAAGAATGAAGAAGAACGGAAAACAGAACGGACTACAAAAATAAATCTTCACCTGCATGCCTTCTTGCACTAACATACAGTCCGTCAGATGGGACTATAAATGGTGGCCCGTGTGAGAATTGTCCAATCTTGCACGGAAAAGATCCCTTTGAGTCTTTCGAAGAAGAGTAGGTGTGATAACGCCGGCTCAGATGATAGCGCAATAATTTTAAATTCATATAAATAGACCTTTATTAGCTATTTTGGCGGACATCCAAAATCATAGATAATACCAAATTCGATAGGAAAACCTGGGCGGCCAGGTCGGTGCATATCAACGTTTTTTTTCTTCTGGGAACAGACTCGTACCACTCTCTTTCCAATCTTTTCTCGTCCATCGAAGGTCGTAAGGCCATGTGAGGACGTAAAAATCTCAAAATAAATAAATAAAAAACAGGTACATGTAAGGTAGCAGGTAACAGAATATATATTGTTTTTTCATGTATCTTAGCTACAAAGGAATTGACAATAAGCTCAGCCTAAGGGCGCAGTTTACTATGATAAACAGGTCATACACATCACACTGAATTCAAGTACACCGTGAAAATAAAACATATATCAATATATCTATTTGATAACGTCATGTCATTATTGCTATTTCTTTTAAGTGTTGTAACATAAACTAGATGCTGACGACAGCAGCACATAGCAGTAACTTGTGCTGACATAATTCCATAATCAGTGTCACGTGGTGATAGATATGCAAGTAAAAATATAATCTAGTAAAGACATTTAGTATTTTTAATCTAAACAGTGACATGAATCAACAGATGAAGTAGTTAAAGGTACTGTACCAATTACGATAGAATGTTACCTGTCACCTTACATGAACCTGTTACCTGTCGTCGAGATCTTTTTTATTGAGGCGGTAAGCCTCTCTGATCCATCACTTTGGTTTCCGGTTAAATGATATAAAGATAATGGTAAATTCATGCCACTTGTATTCTAGAAATGCCTTATATGAATTATGAGAGCTGTTAATTATTTCAATATTTTTACTGGCCAGTGATTCCAAGGAAAGGTCAACGTTGGAGATTGTGTACATATACATGTACTTCATTCAATATGGATATAACGGCTGACCTTTCATAGCACTATGAAAGTTTAAACAAATGACTTTCAATCCCTATAAAAGATATCTTATAGGTTGATATATTTATACGATACCAGATATCATATCAAATATGTATGATGTTTTCTGTAATCTATAAGATATCTTACATCTTTTATGCGATATCTAATATAAAATATATGATACATGTATATAGAAAATTAAATGAAATATCTTATTTATAAAGTATCTACTTTCCTTTCTTGAAAGTAGCATCCCTGCTTCATCATCCTATGGTGTTTACACGTCGCAGTTGATTCGTTATTCTAGGGCTGGCTCTGAATATCGAGATTTTCGTAATAAACGTCAAAAGCTTACTAACAAATTTACGGCACAGGGATTCGAGAGATGCAGGTTGATCAGAACTATGGGCAAGTTTTATGGTCGCCATATTGGTCTTATTTAGAAATATTCTGTAGCTTTGTGTGATATGAAGATGGACGTTTTTGAGTTTGCTCATTAGTGTGCTTACTTGTTATGATTTGACAATGATGACTCGGTTCTCGTTTTGAGGATCGGTGCTTACTTGGATATGACCAAAATTTACATGGCGGGTGTTGTCGATGAAGCAGAAGACGCTTACTCTTCCGGAACACCTGGTCATATGCTCTTATACGAGGGTCTCCATGTAAATATTTCCTTTGTTTCTATTTTGCCTCTAGTTTAATCGATTTTGAGGTTGGATAATGGTTTTATTGAATCTTTGGTATTCTGTGTTTTTTTTTTAAAGTTATCTTGCATATTATATAAGATGTATTTGGTAAAATCCTGGATCAACGTTGCTCCATGAATAAATGACAAGCTAGCTTGCTATAGAGAACTTGACCTTTACCTAACCCCTGATCCCAGAAATACATGAAGCATTCCAGGGTGTTGGTTCATTTTTCGTCAGAAAAATAGAGTTTATTGATATCAGTTTAAATATGTTGAATTGTTGACACTGGTCAGTTCCTTTAAATAGTTATATTGCTAGTACATGACTTATAACATATGCCCATCTCCCAAACTGGCCAAACCTGAAGTAAACGATTGAAAAATTATACTCAAAGTAAACTGAGAGTTTCTTAAATAATCTGTACCTGTCGTGTTAAGTGGAGGAGCAACTTCACATTTGAAGACGTGGGAAATCACAGATGCTGGACGACCTGTCCAGGTAAGGCCAGATGACCAGCTTGACCAGGTAGGATAAAAGGAAAGCTCGATGAACGAGACTGCACACAGGTAGCAACATCGGTTGTTGAACGTCAATGATGAACGGACTTCTCGTCATCTGTCTCTCGCTTGTCGCTGGTACATGTAAGTCATTGTCTGTTTTATTTTGTTACCAGTGAACGTAATTCATTATGTTAAAGTAGAATTTTTGGTGCAAAATCTAACTGTTACAGATTTGACTAATAGAAATACAGGTTACAAACTACGTTTGAAAAGCATGCATGTGGCTAATCCAAAAAAATGAACATATAATATAAAATGTTCATGAATAAATCTGGAAATAGCCACAACACGAAAAATTTGGGACTGAACAATTAATCTCGCATTGTCGTACAAGTGCTTTATGATGTTTCACTGGTATGAAGTTTGGTTTCTTAGAACATTAATTTATTTGTTAGTGAGCAGAAATAGATAAATTTCCGAGTAACTTGATTTGATGAACCCTTGCTGCAATTGAACAATTGTAATACCCCGATGTTCTTAGCAGTAATAGAGATCAGTTTTGCCGCTTGCATCGTACTGTAGTGGTTACCCTAGAACAACCTTAATGGTAACACATATTAATCTCGAGGGTAAGAGACTTAAAACAATGCCACTGATTTTTATCATTTCTTTCTCTGTTGAAAGATACAAAATGTTCTTAAGCTTACACAAATATTCACAGGGTCATGGGCCGTGCCCGTTCCAGTACCACGCCACCCTTCCGAGGATCTGATCAAAGCTGCTAATGAGGTACAGGTAGAACAGGTATGTAGAGGGCATTAACACAGGACTTGTTTCAATCTCACATTGTCACTGAGTACACAACATCCGGCTTGATTCAGACACGTGTTATAATTACAGATAATACTAGTATAATAAATCTCAACACCAACATTAACTGCTTCAGCCTCATATAATTCCCGTCACTAAGCATCCTCTATTTTCATATTTTAATAATTTATACACTTTCTTTTCATAACACATTTTTTAATCTTGTATTACCCATTTAAGAACTATGGTGTTTTGTCTTCAGCTGTCCCATAGTAGGATCATCGGTGGCTCGTCGAGCCAAATCAGTGATAATCCTTGGCAGGTGTCTATCCGATCCTGGGGCTCTCATATATGTGGAGGTGTCATCCTTGATGCTACAACCATCCTGGCCGCCGCTCACTGTCTAGGGAGCGCTGCTAGGTAAGGGGGCTTATTAATGATAGCATAATATCAAATGTACATGATATCAATTTACTCTATTTTCACACAAAAAACACCAAAAAACAAGTAAAAAATATTATCAAAGGTAATAGGATTATAAAATAGGTATTATGAATTGAAATTAGGCTAGGTTAAAAGAACAGTATTGGCAAATTATATTTTGGATGTTACAATTGGAATAAGAACCAGAAATGTTTCGTGTATGTAATTTGTAATGTTGTACTGTGTATATATACTATTGATATGTTAATTAAATTGTTTACAAAGAAGATCCGGTAAAGGATAATTATATATGTTAATGGTAGCATTTACAGCGTACGAATCAGTGGTGGAATATAATGATATGTTAATTTAATTAAATGGTTAATTTAAAATTTGCGGTACGGTAGTGGATGATATGTCTATGTTAATTATATGGTTTACAGTCTACGAATCGTTAATGGAAAATAATGCAAGTTTAGGGTGTATTGGTTGTGGTATGGGTAGTGGATAATAACGGTATAATACGTTTATTACAGAACATACAGCATACGTTACGGTAGTGGAGCATTAGCGTCTGGTTACAGTGTCAGTGTTACCTCTACCAAACTGGTAAGTGTCCTTTTACTTCTACCAAACTGTTAAGTGTCTTGAACTTCTACCAAACTGGTAAGTGTCATTTTACATATACAGGGGATTGCACTGAAAGGCCCAACATACGTATCTTCAGGAATGTTTTCGTGATTCTGAAAAATTCTGAAAAAAAAAACAGTTGGTAACATGCCAAAACAAGCCCAAAACAAAGTAAACCTGAGCGGTAACTTACAAGAAACTCTTGACAGAAAAATGCAAATAATTGAAACTAATTTAGGTGAAGCCCACTTTCAACTGCTGCTGTATCGGTAACCGCGTAAGAATTCATCTTGAATATTGCTGATATCAGTTAATATTAACTAAATTTATAAATATAAAAAGTTATAAGGCTTTATTTTTCATTTTTTCTTGAAATTTTGCCAAAGGTTACGTATATTGAGCCTTTAATATCACTTTTGTTAATATCACATTCGTCTTCAAATTGTTTTTTTAATGATAAAACGTTATCTGAAGATTGAAATATCTTCATATTGAACATTGAACAGCTATTTCTATTTTACCTCCTCGGGTTGCTATTTTGAAATATGTGCTTTCATTTGTCCAATAATATTTATTAAGATTAACGTATAAATGTTTTCGCGTTTCATATTTAGATAATGACACAAAAACGAGAATTTTTTTTATGAAAATACCAACTGCTGTAAACAATGTTATAGATAAGTGGGACTATTTTGTGTTTTCTCTGTAAGAGATTCAGAGAACAACAAGGAATGCATCAGCAAATTTGACATTCTTTATCTTACTGGATACAGTAGAACAACCTTCATTTATGATACAATGTATATACAATATTTACAGTTGACATATTTTATTTCGAAGCACGAAAACTATGGGAGTGGCCCTGGAGGCTTTCCGAACGATATCGCGATAATGAAGGTACAACAAATGACCTTGAATGACAACGCACAGCCAATCAGTCTGACCACGAGGTCTAATAACAACTTAGCTGGAGGAGCATCGTGTAGGATCACCGGCTGGGGTAACACTGACGGCAGTAGTGAGTACATATCCAGAAATACATTAAAACAAATAACACGATTGATTTGATTAATAACACGATTAATTTGATCATGGCTTGATGCCACGACAGTTTATAAAAGGAAACGTACTTCCTCCAATACAAATATTAGGTCCAATTTCTCAGCTGTATTAATTTCAGCAGCAACATAATTATCAAATGGTATAATTGTTTTTTAGAAACTAAACGAAAAATAATTCCATTCAATCAGTGTAAGAACCAATATTTTTCGCGCCTGTGATTTTCGCTTTTCCAGCCTATAAACAGTTAGCGGTGTGAAATGTTCGCGCTGTCAATCGAGCTGCTTTGTTCTGCGTGCCTAAATCACTACAAGGCACTATAGAGTTTGAGTAGTGTTAATATATTTGTGGGTGAATATTTTCGCGGTATTTAATACAAGCGAAATGAGCGAAAATTCCACCCACCAAACATTCCTCTTTTACAGTATGTCTGTTTATCGAAAACTGAAAGATTTGATTAAAAGTTTATTCTTTTGGTGTCCAAGTTTTCTGTATGCTCTGTGTCTAATTTGATAGCAAGCAGTATACCGGACATCCTGCAGGGGGCCGAAATGAGCGTGATAACGGACTCAGCTTGCGCTGGAACTTGGGGGAACAACATCTGTAATTCTTGTCACGTTTGTGTCTACGGCGACGGAGAGCGCAGTGCATGTAACGTAAGCGAATTAGTTATTAGGAGCGGTGAATAGTGTGGGTATATATGTATTAGTTACCTGGTAATAGGAGCGGTGAATAGTGTGGGTATATATATGTATTAGTTACCTGGTAATGGGAGCGGTGAATAGTGTGGGTATATATATGTATGTTTTAGTTACCTGGTAATAGGAGCGGTGAACAGTGTGGGTATATATATGTATTAGTTACCTGGTAATAGGAGCGGTGAACAGTGTGAGTATATATATGTATTAGTTACCTGGTAATAGGAGCGATGAATAATGTGGGTATATATATGTATTAGTTACCTGGTAATAGGAGCGGTGAACAGTGTGGGTATATATATGTATTAGTTACCTGGTAATAGGAGCGGTGAATTGTGTGGGTATATATATGTATTAGTTACCTGGTAATAGGAGCGGTGAATAGTGTGGGTATATATGTATTAGTTACCTGGTAATACGAGCGGTGAATAGTGTGGGTATATATATGTATTAGTTACCTGGTAATAGGAGCGGTGAACAGTGTGGGTATATATATGTATTAGTTACCTGGTAATACGAGCGGTGAATAGTGTGGGTATATATATATGTATTAGTTACCTGGTAATAGGAGCGGTGAATAGTGTGGGTATATATGTATGTTTTAGTTACCTGGTAATAGGAGCGGTGAATAGTGTGGGTAAACATTGTATATATGTATTAGTACAGAGTGATATCAGTGAAAGAAACGATTCATTAGTTGATGATTTTTCAGTTTAAAATATGTAGCAATTATCGAAGATAAAAAGGATATTTAAACTTAGTGATACATTAATAACATATGCTATATGTAACTTTTTTTATACTAAGTGTAACATTATTAAAAAATAACGTTCGCTATGTTGTACAGACAAGGTAGGATCATTTCAAAATTTGAAACATTTTATGACATAAATTATATTCTGTGTTGCTTCGATTTTGCAGGGAGACAGTGGAGGACCATTGGTTTGTCTAAATGACGAAATCAACCAGTGGGAACTGGTGGGAGTGACGTCATGGGGTGCTTCCGGTTGTCCACCAGGGTATCCATCTGTATATACGGAGGTCCGGACGTACGCGGACTGGATCAGTACAAACATGTGATATGTTCCTGCAGACATGTCTTTAATTCTATGTATTTGATAAGTGGCCAATAAAATATTTGATAGGGAACGTTTTATCATTTTATAAATACCGGATGAAATAAGAGTCCATTTGATACAATACAAAGTACGTCTTACACAAAGTATTTATCTTCAGATACAATTGTGACTTGCATTCAAATTTGCGATCCTCTCGATACTTGGATTTATGATTGGAAAGCTTGGTTCTTATTTAGAAATATTATCATAGAGAGCTGAGTGCATTGAGGAGAATTCGTTTACTAAGTGTAATAAACATATCAACTGAACAAAGTATAACCAGACACGCATGACCTATCATGTTACTTCGGGCGCTTTTCATGAAAAGTCTTAAATATTGCGAGAATCCATCCATCAATGGAATGTGAGTTTCAAGATTCTAATGGGCTCGGTGGAAGATTACGCCAGAAAATCGACTAAACGTGAACATGCTTAACTGGATTCACTTTCAGTGTAAGTGAAATCTTTCGGGTCCTCTATTCAGAAAAGAATAAGCAATTTGCGTCACAAAATAAAAACTAAACATAAGTCGATATGTCTTGACCCCGATGTTCGAACAACGCTCAACGATCTACATGATAAGTCTGTGGCTGTATCTGCAGACAAAGCATTTTACAACTTGATCATTGTTTGCAAACGCTTTTACATTTATGGCTTGCAAAAAGAACTAGGCCTGCTTGATTTCCTAGGTAACCCTACTTACACATTGAGTGGTTTTTCGTAAGATGTAATACTGTCTAACCATGCTTCTGTATTACAATCTTTCAAAGTATCGTTAAATGGGCAAGACGCTGACCTACCTTGTCTTTATTGGATACCAAAACTACACAGTGATCCTTATAAGCAACGTCTTATCGCTGGCTCTGCTAATTGCTCGATCAAGCCACTAACGCAATTTCTTACTACCATTCTTAATACTATAAAATCAGGCCTTCAGTCTTATTGTTATACTGTATACTCCAGAAATGGAACTAATGGGATATGGATTTTGAAAAACACGAAAGATCTTTTGATCAATCTTGAACACCCCTTCCTAAAATATTTTTTCGTCAAAACATTTGATTTTCCACCCTGCACACTTCTATACCTCATACAAAATTTGTTCAAGTTTCAAAACTTGTTATGAAAGCTTTCTTTTCCAAGAAAGGCGGATGCCGATACAAATATATGGTAGTGAGCTATCTTGGAGCATACTTTGTGAAAAACACGACAGAAGCTAAGATGAAATATTCTGAGGAAAATATAGTAAGGATGATTGAATTCCTTGTTGACAAAAAAATTGTCGAGTTCGGAGGAAACATTTTCCAATATACTGTTGGCTTTCCCGTTGGAACAAACTGTGCCCCACTCTTAGCTGACTTGTTTTTGTTTTCACACAAGGTTGAATTTGTGAAAGAGCTAATCAGGACAGGTAAAAGAAAACTTGCCAAATCTTTTAATTTCACTTTCAGATATAGCGACGAATTGTTGTCTATAAACAACAAGAAGTTCGCTGACCACGTCGATCATATATACCCTTCTGAACTTGACATAAAGGACACAGCAGACTCTTCCACATCAGCTGCTTACCTTGATCTCTACTTAAACTACGACCAACATGGACAGCTTATAAGCTATACGTTAAACGTGATGGTTTTAATTTTCCGATCGTGAAATATCCATTTCTTGATAGTAATATCCATGCTTCTCTAACCTATGGTGTTTATATTTCACAGTTGATTCGATATTCTAAGGCTTGTTCAAATATCATGATTTTTGTACTCCATGTCGACTGCTGGGAAACAAACAACACAATGATTCGAGAGATGCAGGTTGATCAGAACTATGGGCAAGATTTATGGTCGCCATCTTGGAGAAATATTCTATATCTCTAAGTGATATGAAGATGGACGTTTTTTAGTATGCTCATTAGTGTGTTTACTTGTGATTGACAATGATACTCGGTTCTAGATTTGAGAACATGACAAAGATTAACATGACGGGTGTTGCCGATGAAGTAGAAGACGCTTACTCTTCCGGCACACCTGTTCTTTTTCTCTTATACTTTACAAGAGTCTCCTTAAATGTAAATCTTTCCTTTGTTCATATTTTGCCCTTAGTTTAATCGCTTTTTAGTTCGGACTATGGTTTTGTTAACGCTTCGGTATTATCTAATTTAACTGTTGACTTTCCCTTTGAATTACTGAGTAGTCGTATGGTACGGACAGCACACTTACTTTTCACCCTGGCGGCCTGGTTGTGTAATACTTTTTAATGACAGAACTAAGGCGTTTCTTTCGGATTAGTTTGATACATAATGCATATCTAGAATGACCCTCGTGTATATTTGCAATATACGAGGAGATAGGGTAGGAATGATTTAAATGAGGAATTGTTGTTATGTAATTTTGTGATTGAAAAGCTTGGCAGCATTATTATTAAAGCTGCCAAATAAGAACAAAACACCAAATGAAGAAAGAATCCCGTCATTTCGGTTTGGCGTTATTTCGTTTTGGGTTGTTTTTTTTACTCTGCGTTAATTCGCGTTCTACAAAACGAAAAGACGAACTGTTATTTAGGAGCCACCATAGGGCAATTTGGTCGGGCTATACATTGACATTCACTAATAAAAATTAATCCATTAAAAAGCTGATATAATACATATGCCTCTGTTTGTTGGCATTTTCAACAATTTATGCACCATATAAAACCTCATGGTATAGGAACTGTTGAAATAATTCATTTTGTTTTACTTTGATAAAATTTCGAATGATGCTTTATTAAGACAGAAACTAATTTGGGAATCCATCAATACTTTCACTAATTTAGGGAGATAAGAAGGTTATGCAAATTCTATAAACTTTGAAGTTGCAGATAGACAGACAGAATTCTTGATAAGCTCCTTTAGGAGATTCCATATATCAAAATATTTTAATGAAATATATCTTAGCCTATATGTAACAATATCTCGTCGAGAATTGTGTATTGCCTATATATACGCATATTGCTTCGAGAATCATGTATTTAATTATGAAACATTTGTTATTCAAATAACTACATTATGCAACCCATATTACAAAATATTCACCACACTATGTTTTACTTGTATTTTGCACGTATAAACGTATAATTTATCAGGTTAATTATAGCAAACTGTCCATCTACTGTCACAAAATAATCATTTGAATTTCCCAGCCATGTTGATCATTAGTTTATAGCTGTCCAATACTTACATGTGAATGATCATTACATGCAAGTCAAAAATAAACGGTTAATTCTAAAAACTGTACACCAGACAATATTTTTATTGCATTGAAAACATCCTCCATCATTTTGTCACCACTAAAGTATAATATTGCACAATCAATACAATACCGTTTCTTCTCTTCTCACTAATTTTACATTTTACGATTTCGTTCTCAAAGTAAAAAGACTATCTTAATAATTCAGCTGAATTCCATATACGTTATCAATAAATGTCTTTGGTGCTTCATTGCAGTTTTGCATTTATCATCAGATCATTATTAGCGTTTTTTCTCTTGAGTTCATCACGCGTATTGTTTTATCTTTCAACCTTAAAAATCGCTTATCAAATGATACCTACTTTCTCTACGTAGAAGGATTACATTCGGAACATAGTTAACGATGAATTACTCTATATTCAAATTAACCATTACGTAATATATGACAGATAAGCATCCTGTTAGATTAGTTGATGAAATGTCATACATGTATTGATTTGTTCTGATTATAAAAAAAGTTTTCCATAAGAAACTTATGACATTTGTTTCTAGAACAACAATTTCCGTCTCTCCACCTCACTCCTGGTGTTGAATGACGCTTTACACTGAGCAGTCACTGCCGAGGAGGATTTAGGAAGACCGATATATCGTCTACATGTATATAATATTTGTGTGTCTCCAAATTTTACATTGTTTATTTGGTTTTATGAGGAATTGCCATGTGTATTAAGTGTTTGAATAACTTGAGCATTATAACTTAAAAACATGTTTTCATATTCCACTTAGTGTTTTAAATGTAATTTACCTCTTTAGTGTAATAAAGATTGTTACTGTATGAAATAAAAAGGATAAAGAATAACCAGACATACAAAAAGAGTTAACGCCCCTGAACCAAGGTGACGGGGTTTTTCGCTCTAGTAACAATTTGAGTATTTTTCGAAGATATATCGTGGAAACAGAATTTTGGGTCACTCAGGATATAAGTGAGTGGTATAGAGAACTTATCCAACAGTTAACGTTTGGATTTTTAAGCATTTGCTTAATTTTGACGGAGTATTTTGAGAAATATCTCGTGTCCAACCAGGAACAATGGATGACAACATGGCGGGAAATGTGACGGACAATATGTCGTTCGCCAATCTGGTATGAATCCCGAAAGTGAAGAATTGCAGGAGGCTATGGAACAGCTAAACCTGTTTTTTTTTATGGAGGCTGATATTTTTGGACTCACGCAACCACAACGTAAAGACTGGCTAACACATCAGGAATTTTACAAGACTATAGGACAAAAGATTGAGTCGGACCATGTCTGCGGATTACAGAGGACTGGAAAGATGTGGAGGATGTATGTGGACAATATGAACGATCGGACGAAGCTGCTGACTACAGGTATAGTGATACGTAGAAAGCTGGTCCATTTACTGTCCACAAACCCTAGGCGTCCAGACAACAACCATGAAAATACATCACGAATACGTGTATCAAATGTATCTCTTTCGCTGACGAAGGTCAGATTAAACGAACTCTTACTGTAATGAAATGTGTTGTACGATCTTTGTATCGTGAAAAGTTAAGAGTTGACAACAAATTGTGATACGGGGGATAGAATTGTGATAACTGACAAACTAATCACCCCTCTGCCAAGAAACCTGAAAATCGGGCGGTACAACGCTACTTTGTTTCATGCAGAACAACCCAGACCAAACAACAACCAAATAGATGGCAATAAGCTATCATGTAAAGAATGTTTAGAGTCTGGTCACCTAACACGGGACTGTACAAATGTGTGGGTCTGCAGGGAATGCAACATGCCTGGCCATCGTATGATGGATTGTCTTTCCCTGTTAGGGACAGATGAAATGCAACACACCTCAGCCACTCAAGGAGAGTGTGACATTCCACAAGAGGCATCGAAAGATGTTCTTGACACAACAGACGACGAGGAAGATTCCGATGAATCGACTAGCTCATCTGATGATATCAGATCGGAGCCAGCAGCTTCTCCCCCACGGAAAGCAGCGTCCCATCGTAGAAAAAGAAAAGCGAAAAGATCCAAAGGGAAGAAGGTGAACAAGTTTTCTCTTGATGACTGCATGAGTGCCTGCAGTAGCCAATCACCCAATTATCTAAAAACTGTGTTGAATCAACGGTCAGTTTCAAGAACCCCTCCTTCTCTATTGGAGGAATCAACTAATAAAAAGACTAAAGTCCAAGTGCACTCTAGCTGTGATGGAACTAAAAACGGTACGAAAAACTCGTAGTCGATTCCGAATTATACTTTTTAAGTATAAAAGCAACAAAAACAGTGTATACGAAAGTAAATTTATTTGTATAAATATCAAAGAACAAGTGGTAGAAATACCAGAGGCAAAGCCATGTACCTTGTATAGTTATTTAATAATTATACAAGAGTAATAAAGTAATAGATCATTAACCATTGATAACGTAAGTATATATATAACTGGATCTTGAATAAGAAATAAGTCATAACAATACTTATATCTATAACTATACTCAAAAAGATACAAAAACAATAAGTAAAAACAAAATACCAATTGCTTTTTTATAGATCTATATACATGTATATAACAATACTTTTATATATCAATTGTATACTCAAAACAATATATATTGTACATTACAATACATTAACTTTGACTTGTTTATTGACTAATAACAAAAAGCATCATGTATTGATTTGTATGTACTTAACATTACATGTACTAATTTGTAATTATAAAAATACAAACAATGTCAATGAGTTTAGAAAAAAACATACAGATGTACGGTATATATTTTTATGTACTTTACAATATATACAGGTACCTATTATCTCTTTCTCTCATGAAATGATGCATTGTATGGATATATATGTATATAATAATACAGTAATTCAAGATATATTGTACGTTCCTAACAAATATATATAAAATGTATCACTGGTTTCCTCATAAATATGAAATATTGTATGGGTATATCTATGTATATAAAAATATGCATGCTTATTATATATAATTACTTGTATACTCATAAAGAACAAGAAATGTTGCTTGATGATAATATCCATAGTAAACATGATGCATTGTAAAGTTATCTATGTATATAACAATGCTTGTATGTATACTCGTAAAGATATATGAACAATAAGTTAAAATCAAAACTATGAACTTTATTACCTTTTTACAATTACTAAGGAAACATATAATTCCTTTAACAAATCATTATTGTTATGGATAACAAAAACTGTCTACATTTTGTCTCTTTAAATGTACAGGGTTTAAGAGATGTCTCAAAGCGTCTTCGCTTTTTACAATATATTAAACAACAAAAATGTGATTTAGTTTTCTTGCAGGAAACACACTATACACAAGAGTTATTTCCCCTACTAGAAAAAGAATTCAATGGTCAAATATATCATAGTATTTGGAAAAATGATAGTAGAGGAGTATCAATATATATAAATAAAGCGGTTAATTTCACGTTGCTTAATGAATATAAGTCTGAGAATGGAAGATTATTGATCCTTGTATTAAAAATTGATAACAATATTTACACGCTAACAAATTTGTATGCTCCAAATGATCCATGTGCAAGAAACTCTTTTTTTTTAAAATATGAAAGTGCAACTAACTGATAAAGGAATAGGAATAAACATCATTGGTGGTGATTTTAACGAAACTCTTCAGTTAGTTGATACAAAACCAGTATACCGTTTAACAGATATAATGAAATCTTTTAAATTTATAGATGTGTGGCGAACTAAGCATAATAATATAATGCAGTACACATGGAAAAGAAAAAATGCCAGAGAAGCCAGTAGGATAGACTTTTGGTTAATTTCAAAAGACTTCTTAAATAGGGTAAAATCATGTGATATTAGGCCTGCACAAATACGATCAACTGGTCACTTATCAGTCTCGTTAAAAATACTAAACACAGGTCGAAACCGTGGCAAAGGAAGCTGGAAATTAAATAATAGCATACTTAAAGATATTGAATACAATGAAATTATAAAAAATGTTTTTAAAAATGCTATCAAAGAGTGCCAGGAGGAATGTGAATTAAATAAAAGAAAAACATGGGATTATACTAAAGTCTTGATCAAGGAGGCTACAATAACTTTTTGTAAGAAACAGAATACTATAAGACAAACATCTGTCAATGACATTGAAGAAAATGATAGCTTAAACAAGTCTGAGGTAGAAGATCAAATAAAAATCTTAGAAAAGGAAATTGAGGAATACTATGAATATAAAGCCCAAGGAGAAAAAATAAGATCAAGATGTCAATACATAATTAAAGGGGAGAGAAACAATAAATATTTCTTAGGTTTAGAAAAACAGAGACAAGCTAAGAAAGTCATTCATGAAGTTTTAGATAAAAAGAATAATTTAGTCACAGATAATGATAACATTCTAGATGTAATACAAATGTTCTACAAAGATCTGTATACAAGTTGTAGTAAAATGCATGAGGATATTAATTTGAAGAATTATATAGCTAACACAACTAATCATAATATATTAAATGAAATTGAAAAAAACGTATGTGTGACGGGGTACTAACATCATCTGAATGTGCAAATGCTGTTAGAAATATGAAAAAATAAAAGCCCTGGTCTAGATGGCCTAACAGTTGAATTCTATGAACACTTTTGGGATCTTATTGGAAATACTGTTACTGAATCACTAAATGAAAGCTATGATTAGGGGGAAATGTCAGAATCTCAAAAAACAGGTTTACTCACATTGATTTATAAAAAGGGCAATGAAAATTCTTTACAAAATTGGAGACCAATCACACTGTTGAATGTTGATTACAAAATTGCTGCATATGTACTAGCTCAACGACTTAAAAAAGTAATGCCAAAAATTATACATACTGATCAAAATGGCTATATTAAAAACAGATTTATTGGTTTTAATATTAGGCAAATACAAGATATAATAGATCATTCTGAGAGTTTTGAATCTGATAGTGCTATATTATTTTTAGATTTTCAAAAGGCCTTTGATACAATTGAATGGGAGTTTATGTTAGAGAGTTTGAAACATTTTGGATTTGGGGAATCTTTTATATCTTGGGTAAAAACATTGTACAGTAATATATTTGGGTGCATTTCCAATAATAATTGTATATCAGATACATATAGTATAACGCGCGGAATAAGACAAGGATGTCCACTAATTTGTTTGATTTTTGTAATATCTGTAGAAATAATGGCAATAAAAATAAAACAATCATAACATAAAAGGGGTAACAATCAAAAGGAAAACTGTGAAGATATCACAGCTTGCTGATGATACAACACTGTTTTTAAAATATGGAGATATAAAAACTGCAATTAAAGAGATTGAAAAATTTGGTAAATATTCAGGACTGAAATTAAATAAAGACAAATCAGAAGGTATATGGTTAGGAAAAAACAGAAATCGAAAAGATGTTATGGAAATCAAGATGTCAAGAGAAAATGTAAAATCTCTAGGAGTTCTTTTTGGGTTGAAGAAGGGAAATGTTGATCAAATAAATTGGGAAAAAAATGTTGACTCGATTAATTACCATACAAAAACTGAAAGAAAAGAAAATTAACCATTTTTGGTAGAACTATCATTGTAAATGCATTAGTTATTCCAAAAATAACTTACTATGCATCTGTAAAATATGTAAGCAAAAAACAAATAAAGAACTTACAGCAAATAATTTTAGATATCTGTGGGAGGATAAAACGGATAAAGTCAAGAGATCAGTAATGATAAAGAATATAGTGAAGGAGGTTTAAAAGTAAGGGATATTGAATCACATATAGACATGCTTAGAATTACATGGGTGAAGCGCTTAGCTCAAGACACAAACAGATTCTAATTGGACCATAATACCAAAATTTTATTTAAATGATTTTGGAAAAGACCTTAGAATTTTTGACATGAGAATAAGTTCAACAAAAAATATTTGCAATATTGAGAAAATTCCCATGTTTTACCAGTGCATACTAGAAGCCTGGATACAACTAAAAATTGAGGAAGAAGTTATGAAGACAGATGAAATTCTTAATGAAATCATTTTGGGTTATGTAAATATCCAAATTCAGGATAAATCCTTAATCTACAAGCACTGGATGGAGAGTGGAATAATAAGAATATGTGATTGAAACAGGAAAAATAAATGATAAATACATTTTTGAAAAGTTAATAAGTAAGCAAAACTGGATTGTGGAACTCTTGCAATTAAAATCAGCAATTCCGAAGGAGTGGATTAAGAAAATGAATAAAAAAGAAACAAGAATTGTAGAGAAAATACCAAAATATGATGTTGAAAAGCTAAAAGTGTACTCGAATAAGTTAATTTATAAGAAACTAATTAATTCTAAGCAAAATGAAACAAAGTTTGTAGAAAGATGGAATTCGCAATTACAATTTGAAGATACAGATTTTCAAGAAACACTTGATTATACATTCAAACATGTACATGATAATAAATTCAAAGTCTACAAATGGAAACTTTTTCATAATATAATTCTTACAAGAAAGAACCTTAAGCGATGGAGAATAGAGACTTTTGATTTATGTCCAAATTGTAATCAAGTTGATGACAACTTACATTTTTTTATTGAATGCAAGCATTTGGATGCGTTTTGGGATTCAATAAATTACTGTTTTTATAAAATGGGTATAGAGAAAGATGTGAGAGATTTAAAATATATTGTTCTCGGTTATAGGCCAACAGAGAAAAAGTATAAAGATCTAAATTTTTTGTTGATTATGATTGGATATACCATTTACAAATCATACTTTATCAGTGAAAAAAGACAAAAAAACAATTGCCATTTTTAAGATGTTTCAAATAGATCTAATGTTTTATATGAAGCACTTGCGTAGCTACATACATGTATAACAGAAATAATTTAAAAAAAAAAAATAATATTAGGTCTAGTCAAATGAAGTATCTAATATACCAATGAATGATTAAATGAATGAATGAATAAATGAAAGTTTGACCGAATGAGTGAAATAAATGAATGAATGAAATGTATGAATGAAATGAATTAATTTTTATAAAGAAAGGGGTAAATAAATAAATAATTAAAGATGAATACTGAAAGAAAAGTTGGTACCAAAATCAACAGCATGTAACATAAAGTATCTTTTCATTATTTTACCAATATACTTTTCTTATGTGTGAACATTTAAAATAACCGAAGTCTGCTACATAAAAAAAAAATCAGATTTAAATAAATACAACATTAACTTGCAGCCCTGAGAATCCTACACAACTCTGAAATCTTTTCCCGGTCTTTGTGAGACCACGGCGACTCTCCTCGTGTCAGATCACCACACTTGTACATCTACAGCAAATTTAAATTAAATTAAATGATAAATACTATACTGTCCCGATCACAATCTTCTGTTTTTTAAGTCTGTAAAATGGCCTTTATATCGGTGCGTGCAGGTTCTCTGCAGAATCCGACATCTCTCTTCAATAGGCTAAATAAAAAAAAAGACAAAGACTTTTACAAGCAAATCTACAGTGTTTACAAACATCAACGGGTTTTCCATTTCTATTAATAGCAACTTCCGGCAGCTACGTATACACTGTACTGTTATTAATAGCACACTGAAAAGCATTTCTAATATGGAATATTGATGACACAATAAGTACTTGTCTAATATAATATTCAGCTCATTAAAAAAAAAAACATACATGACCTCTAACGTTGACCTTTTTTGGAATCACTGGCCGGTTCAAGTGTCAGCTTTACAGTTTAAATGCGGTATTGAATCTTGAATAGTTTTCACATCTCATCATACATTTATAAAATAACAGTTATGTTTACACTAGAAAAGCATGAAATGAATGTAATTTGATAAACTCTGATTTTTATTTATCTTTTTTAATAAAAATCAGTATTTACTGAGACTGGTTCATGGCATTTTATCTGCAATACATAATAGAGATGGCATAAATTACCAGAAGTAGCTGTCCCAGAACCAATTATGATATACTTAGTGATGACAACCGTTAAGTCAATACGAATGTTTCGCTACCAATTATTCCTAATTGTTGTGTACCTCTGTGTACTTGGTCTATGAGTTTAAAGATCAGTACACCATACTTGGATATACAGTGCTTTAATAAAGTAAAAGTTTTTACAGGTTTCATCACATTAAAAGTTGAATTAGGTCAGTCCTTCTATCACACAAGCATCAATAATACTGCTTAATTGTAGATTATTGGTAAGCGTTATCGTATTGGCATTCTATCAGAACATATATTACATTGTGTATGCCCCCAATCTTCTATTTTTACACGTCGACGTCGAGATTGAAATAAAATTACAGACCTTTTTACAAAATTATAGCTGCGATGCAAATGAATAGAGAATCTATATGTTATACCTAATAATTTTTAAAGTTGCCGTAATGAAAATGTGTCGTCAACTAATTACACACAACGTACGTCCAAGA
The DNA here is from genome assembly GCA_947623455.1 of Mimachlamys varia. Taxonomy (NCBI): domain Eukaryota; kingdom Metazoa; phylum Mollusca; class Bivalvia; order Pectinida; family Pectinidae; genus Mimachlamys; species Mimachlamys varia. The sequence goes on along the minus strand of OX392528.1, from coordinate 29,184,126 downwards.
CCTCGATTGTTTAACCCTCTAGCAAGATCACCTATCATGACAAGAAAACACAAAAAGAGAGCACTCGACCTTTATCTACCCCCTGTCCTGAAAATTAGAAAACAAGATGCATATATACCACGCTTTTGGTTTAGTTTATTGTAAGAACATATCAATTTGAATAGGCTGAATTATTGACACCGGTCAGTTCCTTTAAAGAATTATATTGCTGGAGCATGTCTTATAACATATGTCCACCTCCCACAGTGGTCAAGCCTGGCGAAAACGACTGAAAAATGCTGTTAAAATCAAAAGGAAGTGGACGTTTCCTTAGAAATGGGAACCTGTCGTGTCAAGTGGAGGAGCAACTTTCAAGGTTTACACCTCTCGACGCGTGGGGAGACATGGGGAATCACAGATGCTGGACGACCTGTCCAGGTAAGGTCAGATGACCAGCTTGACCAGGTAGGATAAAAGGAAAGCTCGGTGAACGATACTTTACACAGGTAGCAATATCGGTTGTTGAACGTCAATGATGAACGTACTTCTCGTCATCTGTCTCTCGCTTGTCGCTGGTAAGTGATTGCCTTTTTTTTTACGTTTTACCATTGAAACGTGTTTTATTTTATAAAAGTGATATTTTTTACTAGTGAATAATGTCACTTTTAATTATTTGACTACTCATAGCCCATTCTACTCTACAGATTAATAATCATTGCCCGTGATAAGGGAGTTATTCTCTCAGAGAAAGACAATGTTTTATTCCAGTAATACAACATTTTTACCAATGAAATAGGATTAATTTTGTGAAAGTGCGACTGTAAGTGCAAAAATGTCAATTTTTCTAATTTGACTAATAACAACACTATGCATGTTTGATCGGAGAAAACTATAACAATGTTAACTAATTTAGATATCGTATAAATCAGAATGTAACCTTACTTAGTTTCGTATAAATCAGAATGTAACCTTACTAAGTTTCGTATCCAGCTTCGATATGATTTTAACCCACAAAGCTTTACATTTGTCATTCGTTTGGCTTTAGAAGAAAACAAGATATTTGGTATCAATACTTGTATGATTCATCTTAATGCAATATGCTAACGTTGAAGCACGAACCTAAATCCGATCTTTATTGCTACTACCAATCAAATGATTGTTTGCTTTGACAGCTTTCCATGATATGCAAAATTTGAACATTTAAGTTTCTTTGGAGAGCTGCTTTGTAATAAACGTCACTCAAAACAATGAACCTATAATATAAAATGTTTAAAAATTAATCTCGAAATAGCCACTGCATGAAAACTTTGAGGTTGAACAATAAATATTGCATTCTTGTACAAGTGCTTTAATATGTTTCGCTTGCATGAATTTTGGCTACATGTACTAAAAACATCAATATATTAGTAAGTAAGCAGAAAGTTTCGAGTAATTTTTTTATGAATCCTTGCTGCAATAGAACTGGAGGTGCCCGTGTATATTGTAACTTGTGAACCGCACGGTCAATGTTTTCAAATTTATTTCCCCGATGTATCTAGCAGTAATAGAGATGCAGTTTGGCAGCTTGCATCCGTACAGTAGTCGTTTTGTGTTCCTTTTCGGTTTGTGAATTGGTTTGTATTATCTTCTTTGGGCATAAGGTTTGTGAAGTGGATAATTAAAACATAATCTTACATAATAATAAAAATAATTAGCTCGTGTTTGGACCAATTTCTAAATGAAATACATTTTCTGAAGGCAAATGTTATTCTAAGAAGGAAAATCAAAGTCTCAGTTGTGTCAATTAACCGGAAAGTACATTAAAACGGCATTATTTGATAAATTTGGTGCTCATCTGTTCAATTTCGTCGCCGCCATTCGACTAATTATAGGAATCTCAACATGGTACGACATGAAAAATTTTCTATATTTTTTTTAACCTTAACAGTTTAGATTATCAAACAATGAAATATTTATGTAATATCAAGATTTATTACTTAGCACATCAGTACCATAATTATATTTTTATTATCGTTTTCTATGTTAAAAAACATTTCTTATGTTTTCTTGCAAATCGGCACGGAACCGGCCGCAGGATAGTGGTCACATGATTCGAAAAAAATAACGTGATTTCTCGTATAAAAATAGAACGGGAAGCGCAAATGTCAGGTAGCCGCGATAAAAAAATATTGGCTGACGAAAACAGATTCACAAGCTAAGGCTAGACAAGAAATAAGCTGAAAGAGACTATTGAAAGATCGGAACAGATGCATCTGACAAACAAAAAAGAAATACGACACTATCAAAGAAGACGAAGGGCATGGTTTGACGGACGAAGTGTGGTTGAGTTGACAGTGCTTTCGGAAAACAAAAACGTACTGTAAAGCTGATACTTGTACGAAAATACATTCTTCATTCACGTACACTGTCAGATTATGTTCGGTAAAGCTTGTAATAATAATAATAATAATAATCCAGAAAGAAGAAGGGAATTAAGTTTCGATTGACATTGAATGTTTTGTCAATGTTTTTTATCAATACTTTACTAATATAATGTATCGTGAAAGTAGGTTGACGTACTGTAAGCGATTTAGAATTATGTCGTTGATTTTTTGTCATTTGGTTCATGTTTTGGCATCTGTTATCTAATTTTTACCAGTCACGAGTCTAAAATATTTGCTCTGCTGAAAGTTACAAATATAATTAAGCTTACACAAATATTCACAGGGTCATGGGCCGTGCCCGCACCAGTACCAAGCCACCCTTCCGAGGATCTGATCAAAGCAGCTAATGAGGTACAGGTAGAACAGGTATGTAGACTTATTTCAATCTCACATTGTCACTAAGTACAGTGTAACAACCGGCTTGATTCAGACACATATTAGAAGTACAGATAATACTACACATCTTCAACACCAACTGAAACATTAACTGCTTCAGTCATGTACTAGTAGTTCCCGTCATCTAATCTCATATTATGATAATTTATACACTTTCCTGTCAAAACGCATTTTTGAATCTTGTATTACCCATTTAAGAACTATGGGTGTTTTGTCTTCAGCTGTCCCATAGTAGGATTATCGGCGGCTCGTCGAGCCAAATCAGTGATAATCCTTGGCAGGTGTCTATCCGATCCTGGGGCTCTCATATATGTGGAGGTGTTATCCTTGACCCTACAACCATCCTGACCGCCGCTCACTGTCTAGGGAGCGCTGCTAGGTAAGGGGGCTTATTAATGATAGCATAATCTTAGAAGTAGATCATATCAATTTACTCTATTTTCACAAAAATAAATAAAACAAAACAAGCAAAAAAATATTATCAAAGGTAATAAGATTATAAAATAGGTATTATGAATCGAAATTAGGCTAGATAAAAAGAACAGTATTGGCAAATTATATTTTGGATGTTACAATTGGAAAAGGAACCAGAAATGTTTCGTGTATGTTATTTGTAATGTTGTACTGTGTATATATACTATTAATATGTTAATTAAATTGTTTACAAAGAAGATCCGGTAAAGGACAATTATATATGTCAATAGTAGCATTTACAGCGTACTAATCAGTGGTGGATTATAATGATATGTTAATTTAATTAAATGGTTTAAAATGTGCGGTACGGTAGTGGATAGTATGTCTATGTTAATTATATGGTTTACAGTCTACGAATCGCTAATGGAAAAAAATGAAAGTTTAGGGTGTATTGGTTGTGGTACGGGCAGTGGATAATAACGGTATAATACGTTTATTACAGAACCTACAGCATACGTTACGGTAGTGGAGCATTAGCGTCTGGTTACAGTGTCAGTGTTACCTCTACCAAACTGGTAAGTGTCCTTTTACTTTTACCAAACTGTTAAGTGTCTATAACTTCTATCAGACTGGTAAGTGTCATTCTACATATAAAGGGGATTGTACTTAAAGGCCCAACATACGTTTCTTCAGGAATGTTTTCGTGATTCTGAAAAATTCTGAAAAAAAAACAGTTGGTAACCATGCAAAAATAAGCCTAAAACGAAGTAATTCTGAGCGGTAACTAACAAGAAACTCTTGACTCAAAACTGCAAATAATTGAAACAAATTCAGGTGGAGCCCACTTCAACAACAAGCCGAAGTAGGAAGATAGTTCAAAATGGACGCGTGTTTACAAATACCGAGATTCAACTGCTGCTGTATCGGTAACCGCGTAAAAATTCATCTTGAATATTGCTGATATCAGTTAATCTTAACTAAATTTATAAATATAAAAAGTTATAAGGCTTCATTTTTTTCATTTTTGCTTCAAGTTTTGCCAAAAGTTACGTATATTGGGCCTTTAATATTACGTTTGTTAATATCCCATTCGTCTTCAAATTGTTTTTTAATGATATAATGTTATCTAAAGATTGAAATATCTTCATATTAAACATTCAACAGCTTACTTTTAGTAATGGGGATTGAAAATGCACTAGATTTAGTGGGAAAACATGTTTCTCTTAAATATCACATACCTGTTAATATCATGTTTTTGTCTGACAAATGGAACATGATATACCTATACATTATCTTATCAACAAGCTGGATCACATCCGGTTATTCATTTCCATTCTACCTCCCCGGGTTGCTATTTTGAAATATGTGTTTTCATTTGTCCAATATCATTTATTAAGATTAACATATAAATCTTTTCGCGTTCCATATTTACAAACATCAACTGCTGTAAACAATGTTATAGATAAGTGAGACTATTTTGTGTTTTCTCTGTAAGAGATTCAGAGAACAACAAGGAATGCGTCAGCGATTTTAACACACTTTCATCTTACTGGATACAGTAGAACAATCTTCATTTATGATATATACAATCTATACAGGTGACATATTTTACTTTGTAGCATGAAAACTATGGGAGTGGCCCTGGAGGCTTTCCGAACGATATCGCGATAATGAAGGTACAGCAAATGAGCTTGAATGACAACGCACAGCCAATCAGTCTGACCACGAGGTCTAATAACAACTTAGCGGGAGGAGCATCGTGTAGGATCACCGGCTGGGGTAACACTGACGGCAGTAGTGAGTACATATCCAGAAATACATTAAAATAAATAACACGATTCATTTGATTAATAACACGATTAATTTGATCCTGGCTTGATACCACGACAGTTTATAAAAGTAAAGCACTTCGTCCAAAACAAACATTAGGTCCAATTGTTCAGATGTATTAATTTCAGCAGCGACATAATTATAAAAATGGTATAATTGTTTTTAGAAACTAAACGAAAAATAATTCAATTCAATTAGGGTAAGAACCAATATTTTTCGCGGGTGTGAAGTTTTCGCGCCGTCAATCGAGCTGCTTTGTTCTGCGTGCCTATACCACTACTAGACACTGTAGAGTTTGAGTAGTGTTAATATGTTTGGGGGTGAATATTTTCGCGGTATTTAATACAAGCAAAATAAGCGAAAATTCCACGCAGCCAAAAATTCCTCTTTTACAGTATGTCTGTTAATCGAAAAACTGGAAAACTTAAAAGTTTATTCTTTTGGTGTCCTAGTTTTCTGTAAACTCTATGTTTAATTTAATAGCAAGCAGCATACCGGACATTCTGCAGGGGGCCGAAATGAGCGTTATAACGGACTCAGCTTGTGCTGGAACTTGGGGGAACAACATCTGTAATTCTTGTCACGTTTGTGTCTACGGCGACGGAGAGCGCAGTGCATGTAACGTAAGTGAATTAGTTCATAGAAGCGGTGAACAGTGTGAATAAACAGCTGTGTGATACAGTTTAATTCATTTGGATGCATACTGTACCTATCACTATATTTAAGATGTGTAGCTACGTCATCATTCATTCGTAAAAATTATATCAGTCATTCGTTGATTTTTTTTGTACTATGTGTGATATTATTAAGAAATATTGTACTAGCTATATTGTAAAGACAAGGTGGGACCATTTGAAAATTTGTAATATTTTATAACCTAACTTATTTTCTGTGCGCTGTTATTTGCAGGGAGACAGTGGTGGGCCATTGGTTTGTCTAAATGACGACCTCAACCAGTGGGAACTGGTGGGAGTGACGTCATGGGGTGCTTCCGGTTGTCCACCGGGGTATCCATCTGTGTATACGGAGGTTCAGACGTACGCGGACTGGATCAGTACAAACATGTAATGAGTTCCTGCAGACATGTCTTTTATTTTATGTAATTTGATTCGTGTTCAATAAAATATTTGATAAGGAATGTGTTATTATTTTATAATTACCGGATGAAATAAGAGCCCATTTGATACAATACAAAGTATTTCTTACACTTCCTTTAGGCTTTCTGGACATTTCCTTTTTGCAATACCTGTACCTGGTATTGGGCAACTATGTTTTGTATGGGAAAAATAGAGAATACCAAAGCGTCAACAAACCATAATGCGAACTCAAAATCGATTAAACTTGGAGCAAAATTCGAAAAAAGGAAAGACCCACATGGAGACCCTTGTAAAAGTACAAGAGAATAAGACCAGATATTCTGGAGGAGAATGTGTAGTCTGCTTTATCGTTTGACACATCAAACTAAACCTCATTGTCAAATCAACAAGTAAGCACACTGATGAGCATACTCAAAAACGTCCATCTTCATGTAACAGAGGTATTATTTGTTTATGCCTTCGCCAGGAGTCGAACCCGAAACCTCTGGCTACTAGTCTTACTTTCAACCTATCGAGCTAAAGAGAAGATCTCTCTAGCCGACTGGTATATTGCAGCTAGTATTTACCAGGGTTACATTCATATCACACAAAGATACAGAATGTTTCTCAATGAGAAAAAGATGGCGACTATACAACTTGACCATAGTTTGGATCAACCTACATCTCTTGAATCCCTTTATTGTTTGTTTACCAGCAATTCTATAAACTTGCTCTTAAGCTGACGTGTTCTTTCGGGAACTGAATTAGGTTTTCATTTGACAACACAATAAGTTTTCTTGTACATGTATACAATTAAAAAAAGTAATTAAACATAGTTATTCCATGTTTACACTACTAGTGCATTCCATATCCTAGCATTACATTTTGAGATATATTGGAATGTTACTTTTTATTAAGATATCTTCAAATGAATATAATAAATAAATCCCAAACGCGAGTGCTTCAGTTAAACCCTTGTTACTTGTTACGTATCAAATACATAACTGTTAAACTGTTAAAGAAGGAAAAGCGCACAGGAAATATTATTGAAGATATATATTTTAAGATACATTGATTGATATTACTAATAACCAACTTGATTAATCATAAAGTTATATGTATAAAATATCATAAAAGGTACTACAGCGTTTATAAACAGTTACACATATGAAATCAATAAAGTTAAAAAAAAGTTATATACATGCAAGGCATGTAACGGATATATGGTTAACATGTATTTTGAATATAAATTGAAGAAATACTAGGACTTATAATACTTAGTGTGTTCTCTATTTTTTATAAAAGTTGCGACTATTCGTCAACTGTGAAGATATTATGTGATTTTTTTCGGTGTGTTAACATTCCAAATTGGACATCATCAAACACCAGGAATGTAAATTCTAATGCCTTGAGGATTTATTTGCCTAGAGATTGGTATATCATCGACAGCCATATAAAAATGATGTACATATGTTCAATTTTATGTATATATTTTGTCTAATATAATGGTTGGTTGATCAAAATCACGTAGAATAAGTCTATGCTATAAATAACTATGGCATGTTTTGTGCTAAAATGTAAATGTTTCAGTGTGTGCACATGCTCTGTGATAAGAAAACTAAAGACCTAAGTATGATATCTGGTACACTGTTTTTAATATTTATCTGTAGAAACAATTGTGACTTGCATTCAAATTTACAATAATCTTCTCGATATTTGGATGTATGATTGGAAAGCTTGGTTCTTAGTTAAAAATGTTATAGAAAGCATAGTGCATTGAAGGAAATCCGTCTACTTGGTGTAATAAACTTTGTTAACGAATGAAATAAACAGAACAAATTAAAACTAGACATGCATGACCTCTACACTGACCTTTCTTTTTAGTCGGATGGTCAGTGGACAGCACACTTGTTTTTCACATAGGCGGCCGGGGTTATGTTATTGCTTTGTTACGAGAGAATATGATGTTTCTTTTTGCTTCGTATGATACATAATTCATATGTAGAATGAGCTTCCCGTTAATTAGGACCCATAATGATAGTATTTGCAATATACGAGAATATAGGGCAGGGATAATATAAATGAGGAATTGTTGTTATATACTTTTGTGATTGAAAAGCTTGGCAGCATTATTATTAAGAAACTTTATCATAGAACGCTTCGTGACATTTCGTCTTTTTGCTTTGTTGCCGTCTGAATAACGAAAAAAAAACTGACAAGCGAAACAAGGAAAAAATACCAAATAAAGAGAGAAAAGACGCATTTTATTTCTATACTTTGGTTTTATTTTCAGTTTGGTTTGTCGTAATATCGTTATTTCGTTTTGGTGGGGTGTGTTTTTTTGTTTTTGTTTTTTGTTTTGTTTTTGTTTTGGCGTTATTTCGCGGTTACAAAACGAAAAAGCGAAATATCATAGATGAGCCACCATAGGTCATTTTAGTCAGGCTATAAATTGACATTCACTAAAAAAGATGAATCCATTAAAAAGTTGATATAATGCATAGGTCTCAGCAGTTAATGGATCACTTGGTGTATGAACTGATGAAATAATTTAGATAACATTTCTATAAAATGATAATTTATTAAGACAGGAACTAATTTAGAAATCCATTTTTGGATTTGAAAACACTTTTTTTGGAAATTCTATAAACTTTGAAGTTGCAGACAGACTCAATATATCAAAACATGTTCATAAAATGTATCTTTTTTAGGGGGTTACTTTTTTGCAAATTATATAAACTTTGAAGTTGCAGACAGACAGACACAATTCTTTATTAGCTCTTTTGGGAGATTCAATATATCAAATTTGTTTTATAAAATGTATATATGTAAACCTATATGTAAACCTTTTGCTTCGAGAATTATGTATTTAATTATGAAACATTTGTTATTCAAATAACTGCATTATACAACCTGTATTACAAAATCTTTTCCTCGTATTTGTTTTACGTTTACCTTCATACTTATATTGTATACGTTTATTAGGTTAATTATAGCCAACTTCCCATCTCACAAAATATTCCTTTGACTTTTCCCTGTTTCAATTTCAGTAAATTTTATTGTCAAAAAGACAAATGGATCGGGCAGCAGGCATAGCCTATTTAAGCCCTCTCCAAATAAAGTAACAAACAGTGGTACAAACATAGACATTACAGCACTAAACACATACAAACAATTTGAAAGCATTATATAAATAATCTGAGTGGGGGAAACAACTACTAAATTGTATTTGGATTTTAATATTATTAAATAATTGAAACTTTAACCTTTTATAGCGACACCAAAGATAAATAGATATGTACATGTACATCATGTACAAGTAATTATCCGAAAAGAAAAAAGAATTTTTTTTAAATTATTGAGCTGTATGTATAAATATTTAGTAGGATTAAATTACCTTACCCAACAGATACAGGCCAGAAATGTCCATTGTGTAATACAAAAGGTTATCCACTGATGAGTTTGGAAATTCAATCCCACTAAATAGTTCAGTTTATGCATTAAATACAGGTTAAATCAAAAAGAGCATGTTCAAAAGCTTTGCATAATTATTAATGTAGTTGTTTCCCAATTTTAGCAAAATAGTACAACTTGTCTTCTGAACCAAACCCCCCGGGAACATAATCGAGACTGACAAGCTGAATGGGAGCTGTTTACATCATCAGTATTAAAGTGACCAACAACAAGAAATAAAATTTAGAATTTTTTTTTACTAGCCATTATTATTGGAAAACAGAAGATATTGCATTGAGGAAATGAGAAATGAATGAATGTAAATGAAAATGAAATGTTCCATAGGAATGAATGAATGAAAGAGTAAAAGAATGAATGAAGGAATAGGAGTAGGAATAAAAAAAAATCAAAAAGATCAGTGATACTTTCATTAGCAATTTTAGTTGGATATCCAGAATCTTCTAGTCCTTAAGATGTAATCCGATACAGAAAGAAGAATATGTTTATTCTTATTTTCATCACATCTCTCACAACCGTTTAGGATGACATCTATTGTTAGGTGGTTATGAGTGTCATGGAATATATTTTGAAAAATCATAGTACGAGGTTCAGCATATGTAATACAATCAAGGAAATAGTGGGATGTTGTTTCATATCTAGAGCCACAGGAACAGGCAGAGGACTCAGTTAGATAGTCATTATAAAGGTCATTGTTTAAGTTACTAGCCTCATTTCTTAACTGACATAGAATTATATTAGTTTGTCGATTTCCGAAATACTTAAAGATGTCAGTTGTTCTTGTGTTTGAGTTTGGAGTAGGTGTTATTAATTTTTTGAACTGATAGGAAGAGCGAATAGATCTGTAGAAATGTTATTCATATCATTAAACATAGATGGAAAAAAAACTATTATAATACTTAGTAGTTCGGCAGTGCAAGAAATACACAGACATAGATTTTTGCCATATATTCTTGCGTTATACGGTTTAAAATGTATCAAAATGCCTCCTGTGGACTATCTGAATATGTTTACTGCTGAATATACACAAAATAATGAATATTCAGAAGAATTTGTTCATTTTATGGAGTGTCAACATAGTAACACTCCTTTCAAATAGTAAAAGCGTACAATGTCAAGTAAATGTCATAGCGTACTATGTCAAGTCAATACGTCTCATAGCGTACAATATCAGGTTAATACATCTCATAACGTACAATGTCAGGTAAATACATCTCATAGCGTACAATGTCAGGTAAATACATTTCATAGCGTACAATGTCAAGTAAATACTTCTCATACCGTACAAGGTCATGTAAATACATCCCATAGAGTGCAATGTCAAGTAAATACATCTCATAGCGTACAATGTCAAGTAAATACATCTCATAGCGTACAATGCTATGTAAATACATCTCATAGCGTACAATGCTATGTAAATACATCTCATAGCGTACAATGTTATGTAAATACATCTCATAGCGTACAATGTCAAGTAAATACATCTCATAGCGTACAATGTCAAGTAAATACATCTCATAGCGTACAATGTCAAGTAAATAATCTCATAGCGTACAATGTCAAGTTAATACGTCTTATAGCGTACAATGTCAAGTAAATACATCTCATAGCGTACAATGTCATGTAAATATATATCATAGCGTACAATGTAAATAAATACATCCCATAGAGTACAATGTCAAGTAAATACATCTCAAAGCGTACAATGTCAAGTTAATACATCTCATAGCGTAAAATGTCAAGAAAATACATCTCATAGCGTACAATGTCATGTAAATACATCTCATAGCGTACAATGTCAATAAATACATATCATAGCGTACAATGTCAAGTTAATACATCTCATAGCGTAAAATGTCAAGAAAATACATCTCATAGCGTACAATGTCATGTAAATACATCTCATAGCGTACAATGTCAATAAATACATATCATAGTGTACAATGTCAAGTTAATACATCTCATAGCGTAAAATGTCAAGTAAATACATCTCATAGCGTACAATGTCATGTAAATACATCTCATAGCGTACAATGTCAAGTAAATACATATCATAGCGTACAATGTCAAGTTAATACGTCTTATAGCGTACAATGTCAAGTAAATACATCTCATAGCGTACAATGTCATGTAAATAGATCTCATAGCGTACAATGTCAATAAATACATCTCATAGCGTACAATGTAAATAAATACATCCCATAGAGTACAATGTCAAGTAAATACATCTCATAGAGTACAATGTCAAGAAAATACATCTCATAGCGTACAATGTCAAGTAAATACATCTTAAAGCGTACAATGTCAAGTAAATACATCTCATAGCGTACAATGTCAATAAATACATATCAAAGCGTACAATGTCAAGTAAAAACATCTCATATTGACAATGTCAAGTTAATACGTCTTATAGCGTACAATGTCAAGTAAATACATCTCATAGCGTAAAATGTCATGTAAATATATCTCATAGCGTACAATGTCATGTAAATACATCTCATAGCGTACAATGTCATGTAAATACATATCATAGCGTACAATGTCAAGTTAATACATCTCATAGCGTACAATGTCAATAAATACATATCATAGCGTACAATGTCAAGTTAATACATCTCATAGCGTAAAATGTCAAGTAAATACATCTCATAGCGTACAATGTCATGTAAATACATCTCATAGCGTACAATGTCAAGTAAATAATCTCATAGCGTACAATGTCAAGTTAATACGTCTTATAGCGTACAATGTCAAGTAAATACATCTCATAGCGTACAATGTCATGTAAATATATCTCATAGCGTACAATGTAAATAAATACATCCCATAGAGTACAATGTCAAGTAAATACATCTCAAAGCGTACAATGTCAAGTTAATACATCTCATAGCGTAAAATGTCAAGAAAATACATCTCATAGCGTACAATGTCATGTAAATACATCTCATAGCGTACAATGTCAATAAATACATATCATAGCGTACAATGTCAAGTTAATACATCTCATAGCGTAAAATGTCAAGAAAATACATCTCATAGCGTACAATGTCATGTAAATACATCTCATAGCGTACAATGTCAATAAATACATATCATAGCGTACAATGTCAAGTTAATACATCTCATAGCGTAAAATGTCAAGTAAATACATCTCATAGCGTACAATGTCATGTAAATACATCTCATAGCGTACAATGTCAAGTAAATACATATCATAGCGTACAATGTCAAGTTAATACGTCTTATAGCGTACAATGTCAAGTAAATATATCTCATTTCGTACAATGTCAAGTAAATACATCTCATAGCGTACAATGTCATGTAAATATATCTCATAGCGTACAATATCAAGTAATTAAATCCCATAGCGTAAAATGTCAAGTAAATACATCTCATAGCGTAGAATGTCAAGTAATACATATAATAGTGTTACGTGGACACAATACCTTGCATAACAATATCAGGAAATTACAAACCAACTCAACTGGTTTGGACCTTTTTGCCTGGTGATAACGTCCTGGCTCCATAACCTAGAGGTCTCGGGTTCGTGCCCGGCTTGTCTCACTAGTTTCATTTCTGCTCCTTGTTGTAAAATACTGTTTATTTCACATGTCAGGATGTTTGTATTAATAATTGTACTAATTATCACAATGATAATTTCTTAAATTTAATTACAGCCCCTGGTAGCCGATTAAACGTTACGTCGTGAAGGATCTGTTTGATTTGTATGCCTACGTCAGGTTGTATATGCCGTCACTTTTCGTAACAATAGCGTACTATGTCAAGTTAATACATCTCATAGCGTACATCTTGGTCACATCCAAGAAAACATCAAGTCCTCGAAATGAAATTCCGAGTCATCATTGTCATACATAACAAGAAGGCACACTAATGACCATACCCCAAAACGTCAATCTTCATATCACACAAAGATACAGAATATTTCTCAATGGGACAAAGATGGCGACCATAAAACTTGCCCATAGTTCTGATTAACCTGCATCTCTAGAATCACTGTGACGTAAGTTTGTTTGTCATCAGTCGACATCGATCACAAAAATCTCGAATAACGAATCAACTGCGACATGTAAACACCATTATTTTGAGATGTTACTATCAAGAAATGGTAAGTTCATTATAGGAAAATTGAAATCGTCATGTTTATCGTAACAATGGAGCAGTCATTGCTGAGGAGGAGGTTGTTGTAAGACAAATACATCGTCTACATGCATATCGTTTTGTTCGCCCAAACTCTTCCACTGTTTACTTGGTCTAGATCAATACACCATACCTGAATACACAGTGCTTTAATAAAGTAAAACTTATTACAGGATTCAGCATATTAAATGGTAACTGAAATTTAAAAGTTAATTTAGGTCAGACCTTCCATCACACAAGCATAAAAATATTGCTTGATTGTAGATTATTGGTAAACGTTATCGTATAGGCATATATTACATTGGGTATGCCCGAAACCTGCTACATTGTATTATAAAACGTCGACGTCGAGATTGTAATAATATAACAGAGCTTTTTACAAAATTATAGCTGTGATCCCAATGAATAGAGAATGTATATGTTATACCTAATTTCTTTTGAAGTGGCCGTAATACAAATGTGTCGTAATCTAATTACAGCGTACGTCCAAGACCTCGATTGTTTAACTCTCTAGCAAGGTCACCTGTCATAACAAGAACCCACACAAAAGAGAGCACCTCAACCTTTATCTTCCCCTTGCCTGATAATTAGAAAACAAGAAGCATATATACCACGCTTTTATTGTCAGAATATATCAATTTGAATAGGTTAACTTATTGACCCTGGTCAGTTCCTTTAAAGAATTATATTGCTTGTTCATGTCTTATAACATATGTCCACCTCCCACAGTGGTCAAGCCTGGCGAAAACGACTGAAAAATGCTGTTAAAATTAAAAGTAAGCGGACGTTTCCTTAGAAATGGGAACCTGTCGTGTCAAGTGGAGGAGCAACTTTCAAGGTTTACACCTCTCGACGCGTGGGGAGACATGGGAAATCACAGATGCTGGACGACCTGTCCAGGTAAGGTCAGATGACCAGCTTGACCAGGTAGGATAAAAGGAAAGCTCGGTGAACGAGACTGCACACAGGTAGCAATATCGGTTGTTGAACGTCAATGATGAACGTATTTCTCGTCATCTGTCTCTCGCTTGTCGCTGGTAAGTGATTGCCTTTTTTTTTTACATTTTTACCATTGAAACGAGTTTTATTTTATAAAAGTGATATTTTTTACTAGTGAATAATGTCACTTTTAATTATTTGACAATACAACATTTTTACCAATGAAATAGGATTAATTTTGTGAAAGTGCGACTGCAAGTGCAAAAATGTCATTTTTTTCTAATTTGACTAATAACAACTCTATGCATGTTTGATCGGAGAAAACTATAACAATGTTAACTACTTTAGATTTCGTATAAATCAGAATGTAACCTTACTAAGTTTCGTATCCAGCTTCGATATGATTTTAACCCACAAAGCTTTACATTTGTCATTCGCTTGGCTTTAGAAGAAAAAAAGATATTTGGTATCAATACTTGTATTATTCATCTGCTGCTTTGTAATAAACGTCACTCAAAACAATAAACCTATAATATAAAATGTTTAAAAATTAATCTCGAAATAGCCACTACATGAAAACTTTGAGGTTGAACAATAAATATTGCATTCTTGTACAAGTGCTTTAATATGTTTCGCTTGCATGAATTTTGGCTACATGTACTAAGAACATCAATATATTAGTAAGTAAGCAATAAGTTTCGAGTAATTTTTTTTATGAATCCTTGCTGCAATTGAACTGGAGGAACCCGTGTATATTGTAACTTGTGAACCGCACGGTAAATGTTTTCAAATCTATTTCCCCGATGTATCTAGCAGTAATAGAGATGCAGTTTGGCAGCTTGCATCCGTACAGTAGTCGTTTTGTGTTCCTTTTCGGTTTGTGAATTGATTTGTATTATCTTATTTGGGCATAAGGTTTGTGAAGTGGATAATTAAAACATAATCTTACATAATAATAATAATTAGCTCGTGTTTGGACCAATTTCTAAATGAAATACATTTTCTGAAGGCAAATGTTATTCTAAGAAGGAACATCAAGGTCTCAGTTGTGTCAATTAACCGGAAAGTACATTAAAACGGCATTATTTGCAAAATTTGGTGCTCATCTGCTCAATTTCGTCGCCGCCATTCGACTAATTATAGGAATCTCAACATGGTACGACATGAAAAATTTTCTATATTTTTTTTAACCTTAACAGTTTAGATTATCAAACAATGAAATATTTATGTAATATCAAGATTTATTACTTAGCACATCAGTACCATAATTATATTTTTATTATCGTTTTCTATGTTAAAAAACATTTCTTATGTTTTCTTGCAAATCGGCACAAAACCGGCCGCAGGATTGTGGTCACATGATTCGAAAAAAATCACGTGATTTCTCGTATAAAAATAGAACGGGAAGCGCAAATGTCAGGTAGCCGCGATAAAAAAATATTGGCTGACGAAAACAGATTCACAAGCTAAGACTAGACAAGAAATAAGCTGAAAGAGACTATTGAAAGATCGGAACAGATGCATCTGACAAACAAAAAAGAAATACGACACTATCAAAGAAGACGAAGAGCATGGTTTGGCGGACGAAGTGTGGTTGAGTTGACAGTGCTTCCGGAAAACAAAAACGTACTGTACAGCTGATACTTGTACGAAAATACATTCTTCATTCACGTACACTGTCAGATTATGTTCGGTAAAGCTTGTAATAATAATAATAATAATAATCCAGAAAGAAGAAGTGAATTAAGTTTCGATTGACATTGAATGTTTTGTCAATGTTTTTTTATTAATACTTTTTAATATAATGTATCGTGAAAGTAGGTTGACGCACTGTAAGCGATTTAGAATTATGTCGTTGATTTTTGTCATTTGATTCGTGTTTTGGCATCTGTTATCTAATTTTTACCAGTCATGAGTCTAAGTATTTTCTCTGCTGAAAGTTACAAATATAATTAAGCTTACACAAATATCCACAGGGTCACGGGCCGTTCCCGCTCTAGTACCAAGCCACCCTTCCGAGGATCTGATCAAAGCAGCTAATGAGGTACAGGTAGAACAGGTATGTAGACTTATTTCAATCTCACATTGTCACTAAGTACAGTGTAACATCCGGCTTGATTCAGACACATATTAGAAGTACAGATAATACTACACATCTTCAACACCAACTGAAACATTAACTGCTTCAATCATGTACTAGTAGTTCCCGTCATCTAATCTCATATTTTGATAATTTATGCACTTTCCTGTCAAAATGCATTTTTGAATCTTGTATTACCCATTTAAGAACTATGGTGTTTTGTCTTCAGCTGTCCCATAGTAGGATTATCGGCGGCTCGTCGAGCCAAATCAGTGATAATCCTTGGCAGGTGTCTATCCGATCTTGGGGTTCTCATATATGTGGAGGTGTCATCCTTGACGCTACAACCATCCTGACCGCCGCTCACTGTCTAGGGAGCGCTGCTAGGTAAGGGGGCTTATTAATGATATCAAAACTTAGAAGTACATTATCTCAATTTACCCTATTTTCACAAAAATAACAAAAAAACAAGTAAAAAATATTATCAAAAGTAATAAGATTATAAAATAGGTATTATGAATCGAAATTAGGCTAGGTAAAAAGAACAGTATTGGCAAATTATATTTTGGATGTTACAATTGGAATACAATTGAACCAGAAATGTTTCGTGTATGTAAGTTGTAATGTTGTACTGTGTATATATACTATTGATATGTTAATTAAATTGTTTACAAAGAAGATCCGGTAAAGGATAATTATATTTGTTAATAGTAGCATTTACAGCGTACGAATCATTAGTGGATTATAATGATATGTTAATTTAATTAAATGGTTTATTTAAAATTTGCGGTACGGTAGTGGATAGTATGTCTATGTTAATTATATGGTTTACAGTCTACGAATCGTTAATGGAAAATAATGCAAGTTTAGGGTGTATTGGTTGTGGTACGGGCAGTGGATAATAACGGTATAATACGCTTTTTACAGAACCTACAGCATACGTTACGGTAGTGGAGCATTAGCGTCTGGTTACAGTGTCAGTGTTACCTCTACCAAACTGGTAAGCGTCCTGCTATTTTTACCAAACTGGTAAGTGTCTTTAACTTCTACCAGACTGGTAAGTGTCCTTTTACTTTGACCAAACTTGTAAGTGTCTTTAACTTCTACCAGACTGGTAAGTGTCCTTTTACTTTGACCAAACTGGTAAGTGTCTTTAACTTCTATCAGACTGGTAAGTGTCATTCTACATATACAGGGGATTGCACTTAAAGGCCCAACATACGTTTCTTCAGGAATGTTTTCGTGATTCTGAAAAATTATGAAAAAAAACAGTTGGTAACCATGCAAAAATAAGCCTAAAACGAAGTAATTCTGAGCGGTAACTAACAAGAAGCACTTGACTCAAAACTGCAAATAATTGAAACAAATTCAGGTGGAGCCCACTTCAACAACAAGCCGAAGTAGGAAGACAGTTCAAAATGGACGCGTGTTTACAAATACCGAGTTTCAACTGCTGCTGTATCGGTAACGCGTAAAAATTCATCTTGAATATTGCTGATATCAGTTAATCTTAACTAAATTTATAAATATAAAAAGTTATAAGGCTTCATTTTTTTCATTTTTGCTTCAAGTTCTGCCAAAAGTTATGTATATTGGGCCTTTAATATTACGTTTGTTAATATCCCATTCGTCTTCAAATTGTTTTTTAATGATATAACGTGATCTGAAGATTGAAATATCTTCATATTGAACATTCAACAGCTTACTTTTAGTAATGGGGATTGAAAATGCACTAGATTTAGTGGGAAAACATGTTTCTCTTAAATATCACATACCTGTTAATATCATGTTTTTGTCTGACAAATGGAACATGATATACCTATACATTATCTTATCAACAAGCTGGATCACATCCGGTTATTCATTTCCATTCTACCTCCTCGGGTTGCTATTTTGAATATGTGTTTTCATTTGTCCAATATCATTTATTAAGATTAACATATAAATGTTTTCGCGTTCCATATTTACAAACATCGACTGCTGCTGTAAACAATGTTATAGATAAGTGAGACTATTTTGTGTTTTCTCTGTAAGAGATTCAGAGAACAACAAGGAATGCATCAGCGATTTTAACACACTTTCATCTTACTGGATACAGTAGAACAATCTTCATTTATGATATATACAATCTATACAGGTGACATATTTTACTTTGTAGCATGAAAACTATGGGAGTGGCCCTGGAGGCTTTCCGAACGATATCGCGATAATGAAGGTACAGCAAATGACCTTGAATGACAACGCACAGCCAATCAGTCTGACCACGAGGTCTAATAACAACTTAGCTGGAGGAGCATCGTGTAGGATCACCGGCTGGGGTAACACTGACGGCAGTAGTGAGTACATCTCCCGATATACATTAAAACAAATAACACCAGTGATTTGATTAATAACACGATTAATTTGATCAAGGCTTGATACCACGACAGTTTATAAAAGTAAACGTACTTCGTCTAATAAAAATATTAGGTCCAATTTTTCAGCTGTATCAATTTCAGCAGCAACATAATTATCAAATGGTATAATTGTTTTTAGAAACTAAACGAAAAATAATTCAATTTAATAAATGTAAGAACCAATATTTTCGCGCCTGTGATTTTCGCTGAAGCCTCCAAACAGTTAGCGGTGTGAAATGTTCGCGCTGTCAATGGAGCTGCTTTGTTCTGCGTGCATATAACACTACTAGACACTATAGAGTTTGATTAGTGTTAATATGTTTGTGGGTGAATATTTTCGCGGTATTTAATACAAGCAAAATGAGCGAAAATTCCACCCACCAAACATTCCTCTTTTACAGTATGTCTGTTTATCGAAAACTGGAAAACTTAAAAGTTTATTCTTTTGGTTTCTAAGTTTACTGTATACTCTATGTTTAATTCAATAGCAAGCAGTATACCGGACATCCTGCAGGGGGCCGAAATGAGCGTTATAACGGACTCAGCTTGCGCTGGAACTTGGGGGAACAACATCTGTAATTCTTGTCACGTTTGTGTCTACGGCGACGGAGAGCGCAGTGCATGTAACGTAAGCGAATTAGTTATTAGGAGCGGTGAATAGTGTGGGTATATATGTATGTTTTAGTTACCTGGTAATAGCAGCGGTGAATAGTGTGGGTATATATATGCATTAGTTACCTGGTAATAGGAGCGGTGAATAGTGTGGGTATATATATATATGTATTAGTTACCTGGTAATAGGAGCGGTGAATAGTGTGGGTATATATGCATTAGTTACCTGGTAATACGAGCGGTGAACAGTGTGGGTATATATATGTATTAGTTACCTGGTAATAGGAGCGGTTAATAGTGTGGATATATATATGTATTAGTTACCTGGTAATAGGAGCGGTGAATAGTGTGGGTAAACATTGTATATATGTATGAGTACAGATTTATATCAGTCAACGAAGTGATTCATTAGTTGATGATATTTCAGTTGAAAACATGTAGCGATTATCGAAGATAAAAAGGATATTTAAAGTCAGTGATATAGAGGTTACACAACGAGTGAATGCTGGATATAGAATTTATTTCACTCGAGTTAATTATTTTTTAAAAGTTACAAAAGACACGAGCTTTAACGAGTGTCTTTGGTAACTTTAAAAAAAAATAAACGAAAATGAAATAAATTCCATATCCAATAACCACGAGTCGTGTGACCTGTTTCTACCACAATACTATTAAGTCGCAGTCAACAATCGATGACGTCGTAAACAATCGATCAAGTGACGCTGTTCCGGTCAAAGTTCATCATGTCAGCCAATCAAAATGCGCTTAGAGTTTATTCCACGTGTGCTATAAACAAAATGTTATTCAACAGTTGTAATGCTTATTTGATATCTTGGGAGTTGAATAATACCCACCTATTGTGGTAGAAACGTTAATAACATATGCTATCTATCACTTTTTTGTATAACATGATTAAGAAATAACGTTCTCTATGTTGTACGGACAAGGCGGGATCATTTCAAAATTTGCAACATTTTATGACATAATTATTTTCTGTGTGCTGTTATTTGCAGGGAGACAGTGGAGGACCATTGGTTTGTCTAAATGATGATATCAACCAGTGGGAACTGGTGGGAGTGACGTCATGGGGCGCTTCCGGTTGTCCACCGGGGTATCCATCTGTATATACGGAGGTCCGGACGTACGCGGACTGGATCAGTACAAACATGTGATATGTTCCTGCAGACAATGTCTTTAATTCTATGTTATTTGATTCGTGGCCAATAAAATATTTGATAGGGAATGTTTTATTATTTTATAATTATCCTTTAGATCCAATAAATTATACAAAACAAAACTTCCCTCAAACATTTACGACAATTCCCTTTTACATAATTGTGTATGATGACAGGTAACTACATGTAACCAGTACTATAATTATATAGACATTGCTTACTGTAAATTTGTTTTTCAGCTGATGTGGCCTTTCGGAATTGAGTTATCTGAAGACTTAACCATCAGTTTATAAAGTTTAAACAAAATAATTTAATCTTGTTTGAAACAAGCATTTTAAAAATATGTTATCACCCGATAACATAAAATATGACGTCGCCGTTTATAACGTCGCAACAGCGTAATAATTTGTAAGAGGAAATAGTCTATCAATAAAGCGAATTTTCGCAGGATATAGATTAAATTATAAGCATTAACTTGAATGTATTTTTTATGTTATGGGGTTATAACACAAAAACCTGGAGTGTACTCTCATCATAAACCGCTTCGTGGTTTATTTCGAGTACATTCCTGTTTTTTGTGTTATACCTCCATAACATAAAAATGAATTCAAGTTAATCTTTTAATAAAATAAAACAGATGTATTCCATGTTTACACTATTTATACAACACAGACGATCCTAGCATTACAATACGATATTATTATCTTTGAATGTTGATTTTTATGAGGATATTTGCGATTGAATATTATATAGAGATTTCAAAAGTTTAAATAATTCAGTAAGACTCTCTACCATATCAAAAAATAATTTTAAACTGTTAATGAATGAAAAGCGCACAGGAAATATTATTAAATAAACAGATATTGATACTATTAATAACCATCTTAAATAAATAAAAAAAACAATTTTAAACAACTGCTGATGGCGTTAGCAATAAAGTCAAACAGTAAGTTCCATATAAAATGTAACGGATACGAGTCGATTATACAAATCCCTATGGTTATGATGTATTCAAGATAAACATTGAAGAAAGACTATTATGACATAATTAAAAGTGTCTACTCGATATCGTGCTAATTGCGACTATTCGTCAACTGTGAAGATTTTATTTTTTCGGCGGCCAAATACTGTATGTATTCAAGTGTTTACATTACAAAATTGGACATCGTCAAATCAGCAATTTCGTGTTTATTATGGCGTTATTTACACAGCTTGGTATTTCATTCATAGCCAAATAAAGATAATGTACAAATGATCAATTTGAAAAAAGTGACTTTTTGTCTTTGAAATAATGAGGTCTGGTAATGTTTTGGTTTGGTTAAACTACATAAGCAAGCTCACTAAAAAGAAACGCAATAGTCATGCTGAGCTTAAGTTGTAACGCTTATGTGAAAGAGTGTTCACCATTTAAGGATTGAATCTGACTTTGGTCGATTTCATTGGGTGATGAATTGAGGTGGTTTATCACTTATCATTGAAATTAAGCATCTGAAGTTTTAAAAGGCGTGGATGTTGCAAAGGAAAGTATCCTTTTAGTAACAACAGATGATCCATTCCTAATAATATTCAATTGAACGGTTTGACACCTCCATCTTCCTTCCCGTGGCTCCCCGGGTGATGAATCTACTTCTGACATGAATGGGAAATGGGTCCACTGGTATTGTGCTTGTCTCACACAGTTGAATGTAGATTTAATTCATGTGTCTTTGCACATGACATCAAATCAGATACATAGTTTCTGCAGGTTCCGAAGAAGATAACCCGACTTTGAAAGACAGAAAAAGAACCAGGGGTAAGTTATATGTATAGGTTTTGTTGACAATTAGAATATTTGTGTATCTTTGTACTGTACTGAGATGTTTAGTTTGTTTCTCGCAAAGTTGTGTATATCCTCAATAGATTGTGCGAGTTTGTTTGAATATTCCGCTGCTAATTTTTGTGTTTCGTACCCAGGTTTTACACGTCCCAATATGAGATACACAAGCAAATTGACAGGATGCCCGAACACAATCTCACATGGATAATCACCAGTGGTATCATGGATTGTAGATCGATAGGTTATCATAAGAGGGTGAGTATTCGTCCCAATCTTTCATACATTCATCAACAAATGCTGAGAGCATGTTCTTAATCGTTCTGTCAGCACGTATTGTCATCCCATCAGGTTGAGCTCTTTATTGTGTGGTACGTGTTACCCTATGCCAAGAATCTGGCACATTTCTGGGCATTTCCATAGTGCAATTCCATAGGCGCACCACATAATGTGATAAGTGTTCCTACCAATTCCTTGGCAATAGTGTTAGATTTTTATTTCTAATTGGAATATTTTTAACAAATTAGTAAACTAATCACCACAACCAACAGATAATAACACAGGAATGTTAGGGACTATATTGTATGTAGATATGCATGCAGATTTATCCTTACCACAAATAAAAGTTGCCGTGGTAACCAGGTCACTATAAACAGGTTTCTTATTGGAAAAAAGTTTGCCCAGAAATCTTCCCTTCAACCAGTGAATCAATTTCAATGAAATTCGCACATGAATGTAAGGGATTATTTGTAGATATGCATGCATGTAATTGTATGAAGATATTTTGGTTGTTATGATATCCAGGTCACTATAAACAGGTTGTTGGAAAAGTCTGGTAAACTACTCCTTAATATGTGAATCTATTTCAATAAAACTACAAAGGAATGTTAGGGATCACTTGTTAATATATCTTCAGATAAAAATTGTAACTCATCAACTTTGCCTTATAAAAGTATCGATTTCAAAGGGTGGGGGAGTTGAGGAGCCGGGGGAGGATCATTAGTAAGACATTGGCTTACATTTCTAGTTCCAGTCTTGTCTTTTACAAGCGTTCACCCATTTCATGACCAAACTGTGCTTCAACAATACTACCTTGCTTGGAAGGTAAACGTCTTGTTTCTCGTTTTCAGTGTCTGTACCCGAGATATAAAAGCGCATTTGGTTGTGAACGTGTACAAACAGGACAACACCGAAGTATTGTTATGGTAAGTGTGGTGACCTTTCGTCGTAAGAATTGTACCTGTTTCCCTTTTGGCGGTATGTTTTAGTGTGGTATCCCTTTAAAGGTCTACACGAACATACCACAGCCTTCCGAATACACATGCATCCAACAGATGCATCCCCAATGCATTCACCGTGAGGTCGTCCTTAAATGACCCTTGCTGTTAATAAGACGTAAGAAGAAGAAATCAAGCCAAACCAAATTTCTGTCCTAGTACAATGGTTATATTCTCATAGAACATTGTCGTCTGAAAACACCATTAGCATTGTATTACGATCGATTGGTGGCTGGGAACTCAAATCATATGGAAATTTGTATATCAGAATTTTTAAAATCAATGAGCCAAGTCAAAGTTCCATGATCACTTCTGATCGAAAAAATGTCCACAGAAATAATGATGAAACATTTTGATATAACTAACTATAGTCAGAATTTATCTACATGTAACACAGTAACCTCTTTCAGCGGCCCTGAAGACTGAACTCTAGTACAAGTATTTTTTCTGCACCATTTTGTATTTGTGATAAGACGGCGCCCATCTCTAGAATTAAGATACATTGATCTTTCATGGATAAAGATAACACAGGACAACTACATCTGTAGTTCAATCTCTTTTTGATTTGTCAAAAACATTCTAACAATCAGTAGTCCAAAAATGCTTAGAACCCTTTTTTTCAGCTTGTGCCAAGGTTTGGCAATGTCAGTAAATTTCTGAAAACATTTTTTATAATATGAACAAAGTCCTAAGATGCTTATAACTTCCTTCAAATTGGAAGGTAAATGCCAATTTTGAACTAATTCTATCTTTGACGGATCAGTACCTTTCTTTAAAAACATAGAGAATACCGAAGCATCAACAAAACCATAGAGGCCCTTGTAAAAGTTCAAGATTTAAAGACCAGGGCCCGTATTCATGAAACCATTCTCATACTCCAGACTGGAATTTGTGCTCAACACTGATTTCTTGTTCTGGTTATAATTTATAGTTTCAGGAAAGCTTGCTTCAGAACAGAAACCATGTTTGGGCATGAGAATGGTTCATAGGCCCAGATACTCCGGAAAAATAAGCGTCTTCTGCTTTATCGACGAAACCCGCCATGTAAACTTGCTCACATCCATGTAGACATAAACATGACGATTTCAATTTTCCTATCGTGAACTTACCATTTCGTGATAGTAACATCCCTGTTTCTCCAACCATTGGTGTTTACAAATCGCAGTTTATTCGTTATTCTAGTGCTTGCTCGAAATATTGTGATTTTTGTGATCGTTGTCGACTACTGACAAACAACACAGAGATTCTAGACATGCAGGTTGATCAGAACTGTGTCTTGGTCACATCCATGTAAGCATCAATCCTCAACGTGATAACCGAGTCATCATTCTCAATATAAATAAGTAACCACACTAATGAGCATACTCACAAACGTCCATCTCCATATCACCCAAAGATACAAAATATTTCTCAATGAGACAAAGATGGCGACCATAAAACTTGCCCATAGTTCTGATCAACCTGCATCTCTCTCGTAGTACGTTTGCTTGTCAGCAGTCGACATCGATCACAAAATTCTCGAATTACGAATCAACTGCGACATGTAAACACCATAGATTGGAGAAGCCGGAATGTTACTATCAAAAAATGGAAAGTTCAGGATCGAAAAATTGAAATCGTCATGTTTTTCGTATAGTAGTAATCTGTTCATGTTTGTCATAGTTTAAGTAGAGATCAAGGTAAGCAGCTGATATAGAAGAGTCTGCTGTGTCCTTTATCCTGACGCTGATCTGCCTCGTCTGTATTGGATACCTAAACTGCATGAATATCCTTATCAGCATTAAATCAGTGCTTCAGTCTTATTGTGACAATATATACTCCAGGAGCGGCATTAACGGGATGTGGATTTTGATCAATCTTAGCACCCCTTTCTAAAAAAATGTTTCGTCTATCAAAACATTTGATGTTTCACCCTGTAAACTACCATACTACATACATAACTGAAAGAACGTCCCCGATCTGTCATTATGAGAGCTTTCTTTACCAAGAAAGGTGGACGACCTTCCACAAATTTAGCCCCACAACAAACAAAAATAGGTCAGCTAAGAGTCAGGCACAGATTGTTCCCATGGTAATGCCAACAGTCTGCTAAAATTTCTTTCTTCCAAACTCCACAAAGATATTGTCAAACAGGAAGTCAATCATTTGTACTATAATTTTATCTTCTTCAGTATATTTCATCTCAACTTTTGTTTTGTTTTTTTCTCACAAAGTATGTTCCAGGATAGCTCACTAACATACAGTTGTGGTAACGCACAACGCACCACAAAATGCGTGCGTGTATCGTGCATACATCGTGCACACATCGTTCGCCCAGACAACGGGGCGATGTAAAGATCGTGCGTTTATGTGTGCGATTCTCATCGCACACACGCACGATTGGTACAATCGGTCGATAAATATTCTTATCGAAAAACTATGTAATTTTGCATCATATTTATTGGGATGATGTTAATTTTTCAATATACATTAAACAGTATTACAGTGACTAGGAGACAGTCAAGTGCGGGTTCAGCTCTGAGGTAACAGAACTGATAAATAACTTGTCAGAGTTTTCCCTGTCCCGTGTACGCCCGGAGATTCGCGACGACAGCCATTACCGAGCGACCGTTATGGAAACAAACTGGACTCTTATGATTAGTTATTTGAACACCCCGTCCCTCCCCTCCCCACCACTGTATCAGTGTTTTCACACCTAGGCGAGTGTTATAAGTGCCCCGGGCAAGATACATCTACATATATGGTCTATTTACAGGTATAACTTGGTAAAAACTGGCAATAATAACCTCAATGAGAACTTGTCAACATGTGCTTAACGTTTACATGTGTCTATTTGGTTAGTTTCGAAAACTACAAAAAGACTATTTCTAATAATAAGAAATATATAGATAGGAATATCAGCTAATATATGTAGTTAGAATATAGAAATATGCTTAAAACTTTTTAACAAGCGAAGCCGTATATTAGTGTTAAGCTTTTTCTCATTTTACATCAACCACGATTGTCATCGCACGATGTTAGTTTATCGTGCGCCCACATGTGCGTTAGAAATGATCGCCCATGATCGCATCGTTCGCACATCGTGCACACACCGTTCGCCCATCGTGCGCACACGGCACATCGTGTAACGTTGTGCGATCCCACAACTGTATATTTGTATCGTCGTCCACCGTTTTTGGAAAAGTAAGATATCATAACCAGAAATAAACGTCTTACCCGTCCCTTTTCTCAATCTGGAGCGCACCCTCTCATAATGTTTTTGCGATCAAAACATTTGATTTTTCCAACCTGTACTCATTAATACTTCATCCAAAACTGAAAGAACGTCTTCGACCTAATATGTTTCAATTTTGTTTTACCTGCTTATTATCCAAATAGATCACCAGGTATTTTAGCAAATATGTTTTGTTATGTGAAAAATGTTAAAACAACTAGAGTTTCTATATCAAACAAACTGTATGTTCCCACTGCAAGAACCAATTGTCTCAAACGATCAGTTGTATATTTGTATTGTGTAATATTCAAGCTTTCATCATTAAATTATGTTTACTCTAGGATCTCTAATGTTTAATTACTCTGAATATAATGCTACTATATTTACTACATTGTGATATTGTTATCTTAGATGATGTCGTGTTTGTACATAT
Source organism: Mimachlamys varia (assembly GCA_947623455.1). Taxonomy (NCBI): domain Eukaryota; kingdom Metazoa; phylum Mollusca; class Bivalvia; order Pectinida; family Pectinidae; genus Mimachlamys; species Mimachlamys varia. The sequence continues at coordinate 29,156,440 of OX392528.1, read as the reverse complement.
GTTTGTTGCAGGGTCAACAATTATAAACTAAACCGTGTCTAAATGTGTGACCCTAGTAGAATAATATATATATATTATTACAGATGTTAACCATAAAATTAAGTTGAATGTTTCCTTAATGATTAGTACCTGTCGTGTCAAGTGGAGGAGAAACCTTACAGATGTACCCCTCTCGACCCGTGGAGACACGTGGGAAGGTACAGATGCTTGTCTACCAAACAGAATAAAAGCAAAGTTCGGTGAACGAGACTGCACACGGGTAGCAACATCGGTTGTTGAACGTCAATGATGAAAGGACTTCTCCTCATCTGTTTCTCGCTTGTCGCTGGTAAGTCATTATTCCTATCTTATTTTACCAGTAAAATATTGCAAAGAGTGAACATTTGTTCGCTTAATTGACATATCAAACATTGGTTACAAGGTATATTTGCAAAAATTACATGTGCACCATCTGGTAAAGACCTCGAGAAAGTTGTACCATTTTCTACTGGTCAGATTAATAAGCCAATGATAAGGGAATTATTCTCTCAGAAACCACAATGTTTTATTTCAGAAACCTTTCATTTCCATGAAAGTTAACAGACTGTACATGTCTGATAGGAGAAAAAAAATCATAAACCGAAACATGGGCCCGTTTTAATGAAAACGTTATCATGCTCAAGCATAGATTTTGTGTTCAAGCCGAATTTCTTGTTTTGCCTATTAATCAAAAAAAAAAATCTTATTCTGTTAATGATTTCGGAAAACATGAAAGAAACTTCAAAAAGAAAAAAAAAAGTTTGCATTGTTTTAATTGGCTTTTGATCATTTGATATGATTCCAGCGAGTTACAAGAACATTGGTTTGAGCACGTAATTAATGCTTGAGCTCGATAATTGTTTCATGAATACCGGCCCCGTTGTCAGTGACTCAAAATTTTGGCAAAACCATCGTCGGAAAGAATTAGATATCTACAGTCATAAGTATAACCTACACGGGTGGTGTTCTTTTAGCAATGCTAGAGTTTCCCAATTCCAAACCCAAATTCCAAAATGTATATACGATATACAGTGCACATATTTATATATATTAGATGTGGTCTGAAAACTGCGAATGGAAACCGACATTACTGGGCTTTATATGTTGTGGTTATTTTTCTTATTTATTCCCTTAATTCGATTGGCTAACGTTGAACTATGAACTTAAACATCCATCTTTATTACTACTACAAATCAATTTGTGATTTTTGGCCTTAATAGATTTTCAAACTTAACCATGTGACAAACATAATTCAGATTTTTGCAAACTATTTATCTCTCTAGGAAGTGCTTTGTAATATGCAACACTTAACAAAAAAATCAGAGAATACCAAAAGGTCAACAAAACCATAATCCGAACTCAAAATCGATTAAACTAGAGGCAAAATAGAAAAAAAAAGAAATATTTACACGGAGACTCTCGTAAAAGCAGTAGAGAATAAGACCAGGTGTTCCAGAAGAGTAAGCGTCTTCTGCTTCATCCACGACACCCGCCATATAAATCTTTGTCACATCCAAGTAAACATCAAGTTCTCAAAATGAGAACTGAGTATCATTGTCAATCACAAGAAGTAAACACACTAATGAGCATACTCAAAAAATGTCCATCTTCATATCACATAAGGATACAGAATATTTCTTAATAAGACCAAGATGGCGACCATAAAACTTGCCCATAGTTCTGATCAACTTGCATCTCTCGAATCCTTGTGTTGTTAGTTTGTTTGTCAGCAGTCGACATCGATCACAAAAATCATGATACATAGAGCAAGCTCTAGAATATCGAATCAACTGCGACATGTAAACACCATAGGTTGGAGAAGCGTAAGATATCTGGTAACAAATCTCGAAATAGCCACAACATGAAAAATATTGAGATTGAACAATGCATTTTGCATCGTTGTACACGTGCTTTTATTAGATAGTGAGTAGAACTAAGTAATAGTTTAAGTAAAATTCTTTGACCTGTAACTGAACTGACGATGATACCCCTGTTTATTGTAGCATTATTTTTAAACCGCTCGGTAAATGTTTTCAAACTTTCTGTTTTATTACACCAATCTATCCTAGCAAGAGTGGTAAAGTTTGGCTTTCACTGTTCTATTGTCGTTACCCATGAACCCCCCTATCTATTTTTACTAGACATTAGACCTTTTCTCTGTTAAAAAGATATAAATATAAATAATAATAATTTCCTAATCATCAGAGTGCAATTCTTTTTGTAATATATACATTTCATTTGTCATGAATGAAATATGGTTTAAACTTATATAGTAAAGCGTACACAAATTTCCACAGAGTCATGGGCCGTGCCCAAAGTCGCTCCGGTACCAAGACATCATTCCGAGGATCTCATCAAAGCCACTAAAGAGATAGAACAGGTATGTAGACGTCACCGACACAGAACTTGGTTCAATCTCACATTGTCACTAAGCAACACCTGTGATTCAGGCACATCACAGACAATATTGCACAACTTGTACACCACCACCTTTTATGTTTTGGCCACATAGCTACCGGCACTGAACATTACCTTATGTGATATTCTGACATTTTCTTGCACAACGCATTTTTTAATCATATGCCTTTTAAGAAGGATGTGTGTTTGTCTTCAGCTGTCCCATAGTAGGATTATCGGCGGCTCGCCCAGCCAAATCCGTGATAATCCGTGGCAGGTGTCTATCCGATCTTGGGGCTCTCATATATGTGGAGGTGTTATCCTTGACGCTACAACCGTCCTGACCGCAGCCCACTGTCTAGGGAACGATTATTGGTAAGGATGTTCATAAATTACATAATAATTTTAAATGTACATTATAGCAAAGCAAGGAATTGAGGTGAAGACAATGGTTTAATTATTACTGTATAAATGTACGTTTTTACATAAGATTTTCACTTTATTTTTACAAGGAAAGCTATCAAAGGTGATAATTTTTAATCAAATGTGTTGTATTATCATTGCATGTGCCACACAGATTACTTTCGAAATAGGTTTAAAGAATATAAATTATAATTTTGAAAAATTGACGTTATTTACAAATTACACTTGTGATGTTACGATCGGAATAAGAGATAGAACTTGGTTTATGTAATTCGTAAAGCTGAATTGTGTAGAGGGAAGATTGATATGTTGAAGAAAGGTTAAAGTACAGTACGGCAGTGGATGATAATTAATTACAGGGTATATAGTGTACAAATCGGCAGTGCATAATAACGATATGGTAATTATAGGATTTATTGGACGCGGTACGGTAATGAATAATAATTTCATGTAATTTATAGGGTTTATACATACCGTACGGTAGTGGATAATAACGATATGTTTATTATAGAAAATACAGCATACAGTAAGGTCATGTAAAACAATAGTTTTAATTGAATGAATTTTACTGTTATGCATACTGTAGTATATAACGATATGTTAATTATTATAGGATTTATTGGACGCGGTACGGTAGTGAATAATAACTATATGTTAATAACATGGTTTAAAGTACCATGCGGAAGTGCATGATATTGCTATGTTAATCATAGGGTTTACAGAGTACGAATCAGTAGTGGATAATATTGCTATGTTAAATATATGGTTTATTGTACGAATCAGTAGAGGATAATATTGCTGTGTTAATTATAGGGTTTACAGAGTACAAATTAGTAGTGGATAATATTGCTATGTTAATTATAGGGTTTATTGTACGAATCAGTAGTGGATAATAATGATATGTTAATTATAGGGTTTACAGAGTACGAATCAGTAGTGGATAATATTGCTATGTTAATTATAGGGTTTATTGTAAAAATCAGTAGAGGATAATATTGCTATGTTAATTATAGGGTTTACAGAGTACAAATCAGTAGTGGATAATATTGCTATGTTAATTATAGGGTTTACAGAGTACGAATCAGTAGTGGATAATATTGCTATGTTAATTATAGGGTTTACAGAGTACGAATCAGTAGTGGATAATAATGCTATGTTAATTAAAGGGTTTACAGAGTACGAATCAGTAGTGGATAATATTGCTATGTTAATTATAGGGTTTACAGAGTACGAATCAGTAGTGGATAATATTGCCATGTTAATTATAGGGTTTATTGTACGAATCAGTAGTGGATAATAATGATATGTTAATTATAGTGTTTATTGTACGAATCAGTAGTGGATAATATTGCTATGTTAAAAATAGGGTTTACAGAGTACGAATCAGTAGTGGATGATATTGCTATGTTAGTTATAGGGTTTACAGAGTATGAATCAGTAGTGGATAATATTGCTATGTTAAAAATAGGGTTTACAGAGTACGAATCAGTAGTGGATAATAATGATATGGTATATCATAGGGTTTACAGTGAATGAATTACTAAAGGAAAATAACGCAAATTATATGGTTTATTATAGGGCCTACAGCATACAGTACGGTAGTGGAGTATTAGGGAATAGTAACACTGTCAGTGTTACCTCTACCAAACTGGTAAGTGTCCTGTAACTTCTACAAAACTGGTAAGTGTCCTCTAACTTTTACCAAACTGGTAAGTGTCCTCTAACTTCTATCAAACTGGTAAGTGTCCTGTAACTTTTACCAAACTGGTAAGTGTCCTCTAACTTCTACCAAACTGGTAAGTGTCCTCTAACTTCTACCAAACTGGTAAGTGTCCTCTAACGTATACCAAACTGGTAAGTATTCTTTAACTTCTACCAAACTGGTAAGTGTCCTTTAACTTCTACCAAACTGGTAAGTATTCTTTAACGTCTACCAAACTGGTAAGTATTCTTTAACGTCTACCAAACTGGTAAGTATTCTTTAACGTCTACCAAACTGGTAAGTATTCTTTAACGTCTACCAAATTGGTAAGTGTCCTTTAACTTCTACCAAACTGGTAAGTATTCTTTAACGTCTACCAAACTGGTAAGTTTTCTTTAACTTCTACCAAACTGGTAAGTGTCCTCTAACTTCTACCAAACTGGTAAGTGTCCTCTAACTTCTACCAAACTGGTAAGTGTCCTTTAACTTCTACCAAACTGGTAAGTGTCCTCTAACTTCTACCAAACTGGTAAGTGTCCTCTAACTTCTATCAAACTGGTAAGTGTCCTCTAACTTCTACCAAACTGGTAAGTGTCCTATAACTTCTACCAAACTGGTAAGTGTCCTCTAACTTCTACCAAACTGGTAAGTGTCCTATAACTTCTACCAAACTGGTAAGTGTCCTCTAACTTCTACCAAACTGGTAAGTGTCCTATAATTTCTACCAAACTGGTAAGTATTCTTTAACTTCTACCAAACTGGTAAGTATTCTTTAACTTCTACCAAACTGGTAAGTGTCCTTTAACTTCTACCAAACTGGTAAGTGTCATTTAACTTCTACCAAACTGGTAAGTGTCATTTAACTTCTACCAAACTGGTAAGTATTCTTTAACATCTACCAAACTGGTAAGTATTCTTTAACGTCTACCAAACTGGTAAGTGTCCTTTAACTTCTACCAAACTGGTAAGTATTCTTTAACATCTACCAAACTGGTAAGTGTCCTATAACTTCTACCAAACTGGTTAGTGTCCTATAACTTCTACCAAACTGGTAAGTGTCCTTTAACTTCTACCAAACTGGTAAGTATTCTTTAACGTCTACCAAACTGGTAAGTGTCCTCTAACTTCTACCAAACTGGTAAGTGTCCTATAACTTCTACCCAACTGGTAAGTGTCCTTTAACTTCTACCAAACTGGTAAGTGTCCTTTAACTTCTACCAAACTGGTAAGTGTCCTCTAACGTCTACCAAACTGGTAAGTTTCCTTTAACTTCTACCAAACTGGTAAGTATTCTTTAACGTCTACCAAACTGGTAAGTATTCTTTAACGTCTACCAAACTGGTAAGTATTCTTTAACGTCTACCAAACTGGTAAGTATTCTTTAACGTCTACCAAATTGGTAAGTGTCCTTTAACTTCTACCAAACTGGTAAGTATTCTTTAACGTCTACCAAACTGGTAAGTTTTCTTTAACTTCTACCAAACTGGTAAGTGTCCTCTAACGTCTACAAAACTGGTAAGTGTCCTATAACTTCTACCAAACTGGTAAGTATTCTTTAACTTCTACCAAACTGGTAAGTATTCTTTAACGTCTACCAAACTGGTAAGTGTCCTTTAACTTCTACCAAACTGGTAAGTGTCCTTTAACTTCTACCAAACTGGTAAGTATTCTTTAACGTCTACCAAACTGGTAAGTGTCCTATAACTTCTACCAAACTGGTAAGTGTCCTATAACTTCTACCAAACTGGTAAGTGTCCTTTAACTTCTACCAAACTGGTAAGTATTCTTTAACCTCTACCAAACTGGTAAGTATTCTTTAACTTCTACCAAACTGGTAAGTGTCCTTTAATTTCTACCAAACTGGTAAGTGTCCTTTAACTTCTACCAAACTGGTAAGTATTCTTTAACGTCTACCAAACTGGTAAGTATTCTTTAACGTCTACCAAACTGGTAAGTATTCTTTAACGTCTACCAAACTGGTAAGTGTCATTTAACTTCTACCAAACTGGTAAGTATTCTTTAATGTCTACCAAACTGGTAAGTATTCTTTAACGTCTACCAAACTGGTAAGTATTCTTTAACGTCTACCAAACTGGTAAGTGTCCTTTAACTTCTACCAAACTGGTAAGTGTCCTTTAACTTCTACCAAACTGGTAAGTGTCCTTTAACTTCTACCAAACTGGTAAGTGTCCTTTAACTTCTACCAAACTGGTAAGTATTCTTTAACGTCTACCAAACTGGTAAGTGTCCTTTAACTTCTACCAAACTGGTCAGTATTCTTTAACGTCTACCAAACTGGTAAGTATTCTTTAAAGTCTACCAAACTGGTAAGTATTCTTTAACGTCTACCAAACTGGTAAGTGTCCTTTAACTTCTACCAAACTGGTTAGTGTCCTATAACTTCTACCAAACTGGTTAGTGTCCTATAACGTCTGCCAAACTGGTAAGTGTCCAAATTGGTAATAGTCTTAATCATAAATTAAGTTTAACACAAGGAAAGCAAAAATTTAAATTTAAATATATGTAAGAAAAAACTGTAAATTAAAAAAGATATATATAATTTTGATATTGTGGTCGGTACATTTTCCTCTTATTACAAGTTCTGGCGATCTTTCAACTGCTTGAGACAGGTATTTAATATTTCTAACACCTGTTCAGTAACCAAAAACGTAAGGATCTCAATATGGTGGTGCAATGGATTTGAATGTCGTAAACATGCAAACAATCGTCGTGTTTGTAATTGATTAGTTTGCTAATGCAAATTTCATTGTTTAATTTTCGGATGATGAAAACAAAATGTGTAAAAAAAAAGTTTTAAATTTAGCAATGGATAGTTCAACAATTAAATTCAATATTTTAGAACAAATGTGATAGAAGGTATAAAAGACAATATAAATCATAATAGTATTTTATCCCCATACCGTATTTTATCTTAAATAAGAAATATGTTGTTTCTGTTTTGTATGTTACCAGTGAATATAAGAATAAATCAACTTAAGAAAATGTCACTGCTTGAAATATACATAGTGTATCATACCAGGTGATGACATAATTAAAGGTCATTGCACGCTATCTGTTTTCTACTGTTTTTCTGTTCAGTGAACAAATTAATATGTGTGGGTAATTCTAAACCTGCATGCATAGTATTATAGAAGTTTATACATATATTAAGACATTATAAAAGGGAGAAAGTGTTGATCATTGGTAGTGATTGTAATACAGAGTAGGTAAGGGCATATAAAAGAAATGGTTTTGTAAGGAACAATTTGATTTTGTCCAAAAAAAAAACCGTTTCCTATTGCATGCTATTGTCTGTTTCAAAACCGCTTATTCAGAACGCAATCATGATTCATAATTGGTTCCTTTAAATCTCATTAACACATTCGAGCATTCATTTTATTTCTTCAGCTTGATATATTGAAATGTATATTTCCATTTATCCAGTAATTGGTTCCTTATTTGTCGATTTTGTTTTTTTAAATGTATTTTTTTGTTTTTCTTGTTTGTGTCTGATTTTGATACAAATTGGTATATAAAGTGTTCCTGGCATCAAAACATCCTGTTTACATCCATTTTCAGATTTTAAAAAAGCCGCGTTATAGAGGCGAGTAATGTGGCAAAAACATTTACAATTTATTCACGTTCATCTGCATATGCTATAAAATCAAATCTCCACGCTAAAAACATCATTACGAATGCGTTTGGGAGACTTTTTAATTTTTTTCTTGTAAATCTTTGGTATATAAATGATTGTTTTCTCTGTAAGTTTCAAAGGGAAAAAACAAGAAATGTATCACCAATTGCGACACACTTTTTATATTACTGAATACAGTGGAACAATCTTAATGTATGATATATATAATATGTAGAGGTGAAATAATGTACTTTGTAGCATGAAAACTATGGGAGTGGCGCTGGAGCCTTCCCGAACGATATCGCGATAATGAAGGTACAACAAATGACCTTCAGTGACAACGCACAACCAATCAGTCTGACCACGAGGTCTAATAACAACTTAGCTAGAGGAGCATCGTGTAGGATCACCGGCTGGGGTAACACTGGCAGCAGTAGTGAGTGCATTTACTAGATACAGATACTATGTTTGAATTAATCATGGCTGATTACCACGAAAATATGTTAATATAACATACTCCACTCTAAAAACAAAAATTGGATTCAAAATATATCAAAATGTAGCTCAGCAGCAACATATTAGTTGGTAAAACTGTTCTCAAACGCCTAAGGAAAATAATTCAACTTAAGTATGCGAGTTATTCAAAAAATGTGAAATTCTTTTAATTTCTGTTCAATTTTATTTTTTTAAAGCTATTGCGGACAATCTGCAGGGAGCCGAAATGAGCGTTATAACGGACTCAGCTTGCGCTGGATATTGGGGGAACAACATCTGTAATTCTTGTCACGTTTGTGTCTACGGCGACGGAGTGCGCAGTGCATGTAACGTAAGCGAATTAGTTATTAGGAGCGGTGAACAGTGTGGGTATATATATGTATTAGTTACCTGGTAATAGGAGCGGTGAATAATGTTGGTTTATATGTATTAGTTAATTGGTAATACGAGCGGTGAATAGTTTGGGTATATATGTATTAGTTACCTGGTAAAAGGAGCGGTGAATAATGTTGGTATATATTTATTAGTTAATTGGTAATACGAGCGGTGAATAGTTTGGGTATATATGTATTAGTTACCTGGTAATACGAGCGGTGAATAGTGTGGGTATATATATATATGTATTAGTTACCTGGTAATACGAGCGGTGAATAGTGTGGGTATATATATTGTGTTAGTTACCTGGTAATACGAGCGGTGAATAGTGTGGGTATATATATATATGTATTAGTTACCTGGTAATGGGAGCGGTGAATAGTGTGGGTATATATATATGTATTAGTTACCTGGTAATACGAGCGGTGAATAGTGTGGGTATATATATATGTATTAGTTACCTGTTAATGGGAGCGGTGAATAGTGTGGGTATATATATATGTATTAGTTACCTGGTAATGGGAGCGGTGAATAGTTTGGGTATATATATATGTATTAGTTACCTGGTAATGGGAGCGGTGAATAGTGTGGGTATATATATATGTATTAGTTACCTGGTAATGGGAGCGGTGAATAGTTTGGGTATATATATATGTATTAGTTACCTGGTAATACGAGCGGTGAATAGTGTGGGTATATATATATGTATTAGTTACCTGTTAATGGGAGCGGTGAATAGTGTGGGTATATATATATGTATTAGTTACCTGGTAATGGGAGCGGTGAATAGTTTGTGTATATATATATGTATTAGTTACCTGGTAATGGGAGCGGTGAATAGTGTGGGTATATATATATGTATTAGTTACCTGGTAATGGGAGCGGTGAATAGTGTGGGTATATATATTGTGTTAGTTACCTGGTAATACGAGCGGTGAATAGTGTGGGTATATATATATGTATTAGTTACCTGGTAATGGGAGCGGTGAATAGTGTGGGTATATATATATGCATTAGTTACATATTCATTTGCTTTAGAGTATTATCAGCGAAGATAGCAGTTCAATCTTTAGTTGCAAATGGATTAAATACATTTTAACTAAATGATATAATCACAGATAAGATGCTATCTGTTACTTTAGCGTTCAATTTCTTTGGGGAATATAAAGAAAACGACATGAACGTAAAAGATAACAGGGTTATATAAGACAAGATAATTGTGATACACGATGAGCAAACGTATTAATCCTAACTAGGCCTATAGCAAAGAAGCTCTTTAAATATTTAGATTAATATATTTAGGAATGGTCAGTGAAGAAACACGATTTCACATTTAAACTTATATTTCCAAACATAGAGTGTCTTGGGTAATTCAGATATATTTATGGGTTAACAATAATACATATATATATTATATAAATACTGGCAATGTAATCACACGCACTTACATATACTGTGTTCAGGAACCGGTCTTTCTTGTTACCAGGTAACATGTATATTTCTTTATCTAGCCATCTGTGGTAACACCACCTTAACAGCCACACTAATGATAGAGAATATCAAGTTATCTTTGTTTATTAATGTCAAACCAAATATCAAGTTCACCAGCGATCAGCTGCGTCAGTTCACAACATACTGTAAGTACGTCCGAAAGATGGAAAGTTCTGTTAAGGGAGACATGGCGGGTGTGGTCGATGAAGCAGAAGACACTTACTCTTCCGGAACACCTGGTCTTATTCTCTTGTACTTTTACAGTACTTTTCCAAGAGTCTCCATGTAAATCTTTCCTTTGTTCATATTTTACCCCTGGTTTAATCGATTTTGAGTTTGAATTATAATTTTGCTAACGCTTCGGTATTCTTTTATTTATTTGTACTACTACGATGTGAAGTATTATTATGCATTATTATGAAACAACATTTTCACTATGTTGCATGAGCAATATTTTATTAAACAACTTATTTGCTGTGTTGCTGCTATTTTAAAGGGAGACAGTGGTGGACCATTGGTTTGTTTTAATGACGATTTAAACCAGTGGGAACTGGTGGGAGTGACGTCATGGGGTGCTGCTGATTGTCCACCAAATTATCCATCTGTATATACGGAGGTCCAGACGTACGTGGACTGGATCAGTACAAACATGTGATATGTTCCTGCACTCAATCATTTATTCATCTCTATGTAATTTGATTTGAGACCAATAAAATATCTGATAGCAAATATTTTATTATTTCTTTAATTACTGCCTGTTAGATCCATTATGAAGTATAGACCATCCCTGAAGCAGATGCTAACTCTTCCGGAACGCATGGTCTTTTTCTCTTGGGGGTTTAAGGATATTCATGTAAACTTTCCTTCTTTCATATTTGCTCTGCTCAAATCGATTTTGTGTTCAGAACATGGCTTTGTTGACGTTCGGGTATGTTGTATGTTTTACACAAGCTGTGCATAGTGCAGATATTCATAACGGTAATATCGCTGCTCAGCTGAAGTGTCAATTCGGAATTGAATTAGGTATTCCGAGTTCAGGTGAAACCACCCCAAAGACTGTATAGGATGAGGAGGAGAGTGAACTCCCTACTGTTAACGTTCTGTCATGGAACGTTTGCAGATCATTTGTTGATAAACGTAATGATCAAGACGTTTTGAGCATTTTATGTAAATACGACAGTGTATGTTTTACGAATGTTGGATTAGCTGTGAAGATGACATCTCTATCACAGGGTATACTGATTGTGTCATATATAGGCTCCATGGAAGAGGAGAGGGGACATTGTAATATACAGTGACATACCAAAAGTCTTTTTTTTCTCTATATATTCTTTGTATTTCCAACTTTTTCAATGAATTTTCCTAACTTTGTTTATGGATCATTTTTAATGACATTGTGTGTACTTATAGAGAATTGATTCCTGTTTTATCTCATAATACTTTCACTGTTTTCCGTTATGTATAACCAGAGAAATCATAATTTATATACAACGTCCAATTTTCGGGACGCCATTTCGACGTCATTTTGGTAACGTTAATAGAGAAATGGTGTCACACGGAAATTAGCAGTGTAGATAATTCTGTATTGCTCCACAAATACAAAACTGAAAATTAAATAGATATTATGAGAGGAAACCTTGTATATTTCTGTACCAAATGACAAAAAAATATCAAAATCCATCCATAAACGAAGTCAAGAAACTTCAATAAAAAAAGTTGGAAATACAAAAAATATACGTATAGCAAAATTAAAAAAAATCGAAAAACTTTTGGCAAGTAACTGTATAACAAATTTTAATGTCGTATAGTTGAAACTGTTATAGACAGCAATAGTGTTATCAAACTGTCATATACATCTAGAAGGGATATCTATGTAATTGTTAAATATTTTCCTCCTGTGAATAGCACGTACTATGCAAAGAAAGATTTAAATCTGTTTGTATTACTAGAGGAAACTGTAGGTAAATATAAAGAATTTGGTGATGTTTTAGCAATAAGTGATTTAAACAGCCGTACTTTTAAATTATGTAAATTAGTCGAAAATCATGAAAATCTCGTCAGTTGCAAGAGGTCTTATAAAAAACTTGAAACAAAGTCGAAGCGTGGATACAAGCTTCACCGGGGTAATATGTTAGAATATTTTACAAAATATAACTCAAAACGGTTTTATAAGCAATTCAGAAAAAGGAAGTCGGTTAATTCAAAGAAGATATCTCTAGATGAATTTCAAAAACACTTCTGCAAACTTGCATCCTGTGAAATAAAATCTGATGCAAGTATTAATAATAATATGAATCGGAATGATGACACACTTTTTCATGCTCCAGTGTTTGATGAACTTGATGCCGATATTACAGGTTTTGAAATAGAATGTGCAATCCGAAAACTTTAATCCAACAAAGCGTGTGGTATCGATGAAATGCTGAATGAGTATTTTATCCATTATTTTGAAGTGTTTGTACCTTGTCTTTTTAACAATGTTTTTAAATCAGGCATTTATCCCCGTATATGGTCAGTTGGAAATATTGTTCCAGTATTTAAGAAAGGCGATCCAAGTAACCCTGATACTTTGGTCGATTACATGGGGTGATGAAATGATTTGGTCCATCACAACGTCATATTACTGAAATATATATTTTCGTAATATAATATATCTTTTCATCTAAGCATACGCTGACGTAAACTCTTAATATATCTAAGCAACTGCGAGTCATATCTAAATAATAATTGAACGTTCTAAAAGTCTGGATGCTGCAGGGAAATGTATCATTTTGATAACAATTGATCCATTCCTACAAATGTTAAATCGTTATATTAAAAAAAAACAATCATTGAGATATCAAGTGAGAGGTTCTCATTATCCATTGCATTGAAATGTTCATATGATGTATATGAAACAGCAACTTATTTGATTGAACTGCTCGAGAAAACCTCAAGATAATATCAGGCCCTCCTCCCTGTCTAGATGTCACATTACTAGGCCCTCCTCCCTGTCTAGCTGTAACAATATTAGGCCCTTCTCCCTGTCTAGCTGTCACAATACTAGGCCCTCCTCCCTGTCTAGCTGTCACAATAACAGGCCCTCCGCCCTGTCTAGCTGTCACAATACTTGGCCTACCTCCCTGTTTAGCTGTCACAATAACAGACCCTCCGCCCTGTCTAGCTGTCACAATACTTGGCCCTCCTCCCTGTTTAGCTGTCACAATAACAGGCCCTCCTCCCTGTCTAGCTGTAACAATACTTGGCCCTCCTCCCTGTCTAGCTGTCACAATACTAGGCCCTCCTCCCTGTCTAGCCGTCGCAATACTAGGCTTTCCTCCCTGTCTAGATGTCACAATACTAGGTGTTGTATACACCCACATGACTGGTCAGGTTGTGTCCGATTAATTTCCGGATATTTTTAATTTTAGTACAATTCCGGATATGTGACCCAGCGTCCGGGTCCTTTTGTTTGTATGTTTAGAGTTGAGTTGTTGTGTTCCGGTTGAATAAATAGCGGGAAACTAAAAAAACGTGGTTGTCATGTCTGACTATGAAGATAAGTGTTTTACCTCTCACAGCCAAGGAATCGAGCCCCAACACACACCCCACAACATGGTGGAGAATTCCAACTCTGTTTTCTGACCGATCGAGTGGTGTACATGTATTTTTATGCGTCGATTGAACTTTGTTTTTGATGATCACGCATGTTTGTGATGCTAATAACAATTTGCCTGGCGATTGCATGTTTTTAACTTTTTATGATTGGCAATCATGACGAATGAGGATTTCCTTAGTGAACATTTTCTGACAGAGAATGAACTTAAATCCGAAGATGATCTGTGTTTACATATTGATGACAATCTCGCTAAATATGGTAATGATTTCGCCAACAATGCTCGTGATAGCGTGGTGCAGTCGCGATCGGCTGTCCCATCAGTGGACATTTCGAAGTTCAGAAATTTTGGAGGTCAATGCCATGAAAATGGCGAGAGATTTTTGACGGAATTTAATGCATACACAAAATTATATGCCATTCACAATTATGAACAGAAGTGTTCCTTGTTCTACCTTTTATTGAAGGGCCCTGCTCAGACCTGGTATATATCGAACAATTTACACACAAAAACCTGGTCTACCGTGGTTGCCGCATTTCTTCGACATTACATAACAGTGACCTCTGCTAGCCCAACCCTCCTTATGGAAACAAACGCTTTCAATACTCTGACTCTGGGGCAATATGAGTCATTGGAGGATTTTCATTCTCGACTTCTTGAACAGGCTCGGCGTATAGGCAAGACTGATATAGACATTTTATCCAAATTTATATCATCCCTCCCAGAGAAGTTGGCCATGTATGTAACACTGGGCGGACCTACACATAGTGCTGATGCACTCACAAAGGCTAAGATGGGTGAAGTTTTTGGCCACAGGGATCGGACAACGCCATGTAATATTGCCACAATCCGTACTGAAACAACACCACTGGAAGCCAAGGTTGACAAACTTACTGAACTTGTTCATCATATGTGCACCACCAACAAACCTGTCGAAAATACTCAGCTGCCAAGCGTAGGTGCCTCACAACAAGTGTGTCAGTGGTGCAATCAGCAAGGTCATACACCCAGTGTCAACATCTACGAGCACCTGCCTTTGACATATCAAGACCCCCTCCACCGATGGTACAGACCGCTCCATGGGCCCCTCCGCCTTCGGTACCTTCAGTGATGTGCATGAATCCATCATCATCAACGCCTGAGAACCTGGGAAACTACCTGACCCCAAGGGACTACGGTCGCGCCCCCTTGGGAGGTCACCACCATTAAACCGTTCGCGACGTCATCGCAGTGTAGAACCTGTCCGACAGGTTAATGTAGACAGTATTCATGATGTTAGCAGTGAAACAGAGACAAATAGTGTTCCTGACAGTGAAGAGACAATATCAGACAATACTAGTAGTACATCAGCTACCGGTCCATTTATGTACTTACCTGTACAAATTGAGTCACAAACTGTTGCAACACTTTTAGATACTGGCAGTAGCATTAATGTAATGTCTCAGTCATTCTATGATCAATTGCCTGTAAGAGTTAAGTCAAGTATTGATACTAAAACTGCTATATCTATTGGTTTAGCTGATTCACGTAAAATACCAGTGCATGGTACTGCCAATATCAAAGCAAAAACTCCATATGGTTCATGTATACTCAGTGTATATGTTTTACACCATACCTCCCACCCTCTCATTTTGGGTTCTCAGTTTATGACAAGTAATTCCATAGTCTTGGATTTTGGTTCCCTAAAGGTTGGTTTCAAGAAGCTAAAAGTCAGATGTAAGTCTCGTCTCACAATTAATCCAAACTCTGAGTGTATGGTATGGTGTAAACTACCTAAAGATTGTACTATAGGTTTGCAAGGGGTCTGTTCTGGGAGTAGGAAAGCTATGAAAGCTGGTTTACTTGTAGCAAGATCTGTCAGCACAATTTCTCCTAATAGAAAAATGCCAATTAAACTTCTCAACCCAGGGAATTTGACCATTACTATACCTCGCTACACAGTGCTGGCTGATTTTGAAACTATGGACAGCTCATACCATGTCCTTGTACAAAATTCTGATGTATTATGCAATAATGCTGTCAGGGTTAACGGTTGCAAAGATTTTGCCAAACCAGATGTTACATGTTCTGAGAAATCTATGTATGAAGCTTTTGGTACTACTGACAAAGTTAGTCATAAAAATGCTGTTGATGTTCCATTCAATGTTGTTCATGAAAATGATGTTCAATTCAATGACAATGCTAATGTTCATATTCAACCTGATGTTTTTTATTCAACTGTTGTTCATGAAAATGATGTTCAATTCAATGACAATGCCAATGTTCATATTCAGCCTAGTGTTTTTCATTCAACTGTTCATGAAAATGATGTTCAGTTCAATGATAATGCCAATGTTCATATTCAACCTAGTGTTTTTCATTCAACTGTTGTTCATGAAAATGGTGTTCAATGCAATGACAATGCAAATGTTCATATTCATTCAGATGTTGTTCATTCAACTGTTCATGAAAATGATGTTCTGTTCAATGACAATGCCAATGTTCATATTCAACCTAGTGTTTTTCATTCAACTGTTGTTCATGAAAATGGTGTTCCATGCAATGACAATGCAAATGTTCATATTCATTCAGATGTTTTTCATTCAACTGTTCATGCAAATGATGTTCAAACTAATCAGATTTCTGTAGATGCTATTCACCATGACAATTCTGAACCTACACATGTTGCTTACTCTAAAGATGCTCATGTCACAGATGTCCACACAGGTGATGTCAGTAGTGTTAATACTGTTCAGAAAGATGTTGTTTATATGAAGGGTACTGGTGATGATGATGACTTTGATCAATTTATTTCTTATTTCCATGTAAATGAGGATTTGACAGATGTTCAGAAAGGTACTTTACACCAGTGTTTGTACCAGCATAGAGACATTTTTGTAACCAATGAGAACCCCCTACTTGGCTTTACTAATGTTGTTGAACATAGAATCAATTTAAAACCTGATGCTGTTTCTAAACATCACAAGCCATATAGACTAGCACCGGATAAAAGAGAAGTGTTGAGATCTCAACTGACTAACTTATTGAATCAGGGCGTCATTGCTCCAGTTGATGAAAAGGAGGACATTCCTATATCCAGCCCAATAGTTCTGGTGTCAAAGCGCAAGTCTACCGATAGTAAATCATCGCCAGCCTACCGTTTCTGTTGTGACTTCCGTTACCTAAACTCGCAAACTGAGCCATTCCGATACACTATTCCGAACCTGCAGGAGTTGACAGAATCCTTTGATACGTGTAGCCCACACTATATTTCGACACTAGATATGAGTTCCGGATTCTTTCAAATGAGTATTGAGGCGGAATCATCAAAGTACACTGCGTTTAACACCTGCTTTGGCTCATATAAATTCCTCCGCCTTCCGATGGGCCTTAGTACAGCCCCCAATAGCTTTCAGCTACTGATGGACAAAATACTACACGGACTAACTTTCCGATCAGTGTTATGTTATCTTGATGACGTTTTGATTTGTTCTAACACATTTGAACAACATGTGAAAGACCTAGAGGAAGTGTTTCAGCGTCTGAGGGTGGCAGGACTGAAATTAGGTCAAAAGAAGTGTGCATTTGCAAAAGAGAAATGTATTTTTCTCGGACATGAAATATCGCGGGATGGCATTCGTCCACCTCAGGATCGCATTGATGCGGTTCAAAAACTGCCAGTACCTAGAAACCAAAAAGAACTGCGTCGGACATTGGGATTATTTAATTGGTTCCGTAAATTCATTCCGCGGTATAGTGAGATCGCCTTTCCTATGAACCAATTATTGAAGAAAGGAGTAAAATTTGTGTGGAGTTCTATGCATGATAATGCATTCGCTCAACTGAAACAATTGTTGTCTACATCTGATGCTTTGGCATTTCCGCGATATGACCTAGATTTTCGCTTGGCTGTTGATACCTCAAGTCATGGAGTTGGATATATGCTCTACCAGATCCACCCAGATGGGATCAACCGTGTTGTTAGATTTGGTTCAAAAGGACTAAATACTTACCAGCAGACATATGGACCTACAAAGTTGGAGCTACTCGGCATGGTACACAGTGTACTGGACTGTGCACATTATCTTCGTGGACACAGATTTGTTGTAGAATGTGATCATCAGGCCCTGCAGCCATTGTTTCAAAAACAACTTAGAGGTGCCATTTACGAGCGTTGGCTCGCTATTTTACAGCAATTTGACATCAAACTTGAATACAAACCGGCTAGTCAGATGACGGTACCTGATACTCTATCACGCTGCCACCCCAACCCAGACATGGACATTATGGAAGCTAGTCCTGTTGAGGAGGACCTTAATTTCCCCTTTGTACCTGATACTCATGCTGTGGGTGTCACGCTTCCTGATGGGCGGAAGTTAAGTTCTGTATTACATTCTGACAGTAGTGACAATGAAGCTGTGGTCAATAACATTTGTGTTGTACCGTCGTCAGTTTTACAGTCTGATATAGTCTGCAAGGGAGCGTACGATGCCGATACCGAGGATTCCGATATGGAACGTTCTGCTGTCAATGCTACCATTTCACGAAAGCGCTCTCGTGTTCGCAGAAAGGCTACAGATATTGTGTTTGAACCTGCTCGTAAACATGTGTTTACCAAAGACAATGTGAAACCTAGGGCTACGAGAGTCGTTGCTGATACAAATGACCATGATACAGGTGATATTCAGTTACTACCGTCTGTTCCAGAGACAACTGAAACGTGTGAAAAGGATATCTTTGCGGCTACTACAGAAGAGGACCAGCATAATGACGCCTACATTGAGGATACCACTGTTGATGATGTTAGTCCGATGGATGACCCGTTTACACTGTCTACAGATATTGATGCGAGTCAGGATAACCAGTCATTACTAGATTCCCCTATCCCATCGGATGGAACCTTGTCCCAGATTTTACAACCCATTCAGTACAGTTCTGTATCTACTGACTCTCATGTTCATACCGATTCGGATACTCTGGAGCTTGAAGGGGACATCGCTAGTCAACATGTCATTTTTCAAGGCACTGCTCATAGATTTACTACGGAAAACATTAGGGATCTTCAACAGAAGGATGACAAGTTCAAAGTGATCATATCCTATTTGAAAGATGATATTCTTCCGGATACTCAAAAAGCCACAAGACGGGTCTTACTTGAGAGCTCGGACTATGCTCTACTTGATGATATGTTATTCCACTCGCATGTTGCCAAATCTAAGCGTTTACAGACTCTGAAGCATTATCAGTTGGCATTGCCTGCAGACATGGTACCAACAATCCTGACAATTTATCATGATTCCCCTGTCGGTGGACACTCTGGTATACACGAAACGCTTGACCGCATTCGCGAGCATTATTTCTTTCCGCGCTTATCTGCAATTGTTTCTGATTATGTGCGTTCATGCCCTGA
The DNA here is from genome assembly GCA_947623455.1 of Mimachlamys varia. Classification (NCBI taxonomy): domain Eukaryota; kingdom Metazoa; phylum Mollusca; class Bivalvia; order Pectinida; family Pectinidae; genus Mimachlamys; species Mimachlamys varia. The sequence continues at coordinate 29,136,920 of OX392528.1, read as the reverse complement.
ATGCCAACAGCGAAAGGTACCCTCAGTGCCTCAGCGACATGACATCACTGCTCTCCCCATTCCTGGCAAACCATTTGAAGTATGGGAGATTGACCTTTATGGACCATTACCAATTACTCCCTCAGCAAAATCATATGTGTTTACTGCTGTAGACATGTTTTCGAAGTACATATATGCTATTCCTATTGCCAGTAGTGACGCGCTTTCGGTTGGTGAAGCATTATTTCAACTTGTGTGTACCTTCGGTGTGTGTGACACATTGGTTTCAGATCAGGGGTCGGAGTTCATTGCGAAAGTTACCCAGGAAACATGTCGTTTGTTGCGAATGAAGCAGAACTTTACTCCCAGCCATTCTCACCATTGCCTCGGAGCATGTGAGAGAACTCATAGAGTGCTTGCCACTAAACTGACGCCGTACATGAATGACCGCAAGGACAACTGGGAGGCAGTCCTTCCTGCGGTACTATTTTCCATGAACGCATCAATTAACCATACCACGGGCTACTCACCATTTGAGGTTATTTTTGGGACCAGACCTTCCTTCCCATTGCTGCCAGTTCTTCCAAACCTGAAAAGTGTACCCAAAGATGTTCACACATACATTGCTCACGTTCATCGGCGACTTGAATGCATTCGCACCGACATGAAGGAACATGTTACAAAGGCTCAGTGTAAAATGGTCGCTGCTGCAAATGAGAGACCTAGTGGTTCATTATTCCAGAAAGGGGATTACGTATACTTGCGCCATGAACCTGTTGGCCAAGGTCACAAGCTTCAGAACCTTTATAAAGGTCCTTACATAGTACAGATAGTCCACTCGGATCATTTAGTGGTTTTGTCGGACCCATCTTCAGGGAAAATTTCTGACCGCCCTGTGCATATCAACCGTTTGAAGATTGCTCATGTACGTGCACCCAACCCCACTGACTTCTTTCGAAGCGTTACTACTTGTAGAGTTGATACTGGCATACAGACTGAAAATATTGGTGAATTTGCTGAGCATCTGCCCGCGTCCACTTCAAGTCGCGAATCCGCGTCTGCTTCAAGCAGCATGTCAGAACGTGAATCCCTCTCTGCGGATCATATTGTACAGGATGATTTATCTGAACAGTTGTTGCTTCCTACAGAAACTTCTTCGGATACCATTTCTATAGACAATAAAGCTCGGCCAACCCGTCGCATTCGGAAACCGGCTCGATATCGATCTGCAGACAATATTGACCCAGAATTGTTATCTTGCTCTGAAAGCTCATCAGATACTAAACAGTACAAAATCCGAAGAGTGCTTGCTCAAAGAGGAAGTGGTTCGAACATTGAATATCTTGTCCATTTTGTGGGCGAGCCCTCGGGCAACGCAATGTGGGTTCCATTTGACTCCCTTAATGGTCCTGCACAACGTGTCGTCCTTGCCAAGAAACCAAAACAAATTTTTGCATAGACAATGATATAGGAGCTTAGATTTAGCATTTCTAGATTTTCTTTGTGTAATTAATATGTCAATAGACATTGTGTATCTGTTTACCAGTTTCTTATTGCAATTGCTGATGTTACCTGCCTTGTATTTTCATGGAAATATTGCCATCATTATTCTTGACTCTGCCTTATGATATATGCAATATGAATCCGTACATTGTTTTCTTGCTGTATCAATCAATTTAATAATTTCCATTGATAAGATTTTTGTAAGATTTTTTTTTTTTTCTGAGCATTTACTGAGTGGGGACAGATTTGATCATTCTATATCTGATGTTTATAGATTTGCATATATTTGGAATGATATTATGCATATTGAGTTTGATTTTGAAACTATGTGACTCCTGTAACAATTAGTATAATTCCATTCCCCTTAACTAGCATGATATTCTTTTTTTTCTTAAAAAGTTGATATGATTATGTTAATGTAACATTTCACTATGTCACACTACTAGTCTTAAATACATTTATTACACTTTGTTTGTAATACTATGCTGTATGTTCCACTTTATGCAATTTGAATTAATTATTATATCGATTCTAGTCACATAAACTTATGAAGTTATTGTTTATATTTTCAATGGGATCATATGTTCAATACAATTAGTATTTTTCATATCCATTACCTTTGTATTGAATTTCATTTATTCAATTAATTACCCATGTAAAGAGTTTCCAATTCACATGAATTTTCATAGTATTGACTCGCTATCAAAAAAAAAAAGGATGAAGTCTGTCGTGATTTTGTAGAAATGATCTTGTATGGAATGATTTAGATTGCCAGCAATAGAATGTAATGGTTTAATTTGATTAATCAATATATCAAAATTCTGATCAAATTGATGGATTATGTGTTACGAGCAAATGTGTGATTGTAACATACCTGGCGCGCGGGTGGTTGAAAGGGATGTATGTGGTAACATATACATGTTCTTTTTGTCAGTATTTTGTAACTTTACCTTACATATATATCTATTATAACCTGGTTTGTCCGATGTGGAATATTATCTGTCATTTACCTTGCAATGATCTTGTTTATACAACCAACTACTAATGTGTCATGCACATGTGAATTAATTGGTCTCTAAGAATATTAAGATTTATTGTAACTGCTGTTCTTAATGAGGCATATATCTTTATAAGAAAATTATTTCATTCTGATGTATTGTAATACTCTGATAATTAATCATACACTCACTGACCAGAATTTAAATATATATATCTATATATATTTTTCCCCAGGGGGCGGGGATGTTGTATACACCCACATGACTGGTCAGGTTGTGTCCGATTAATTTCCGGATATTTTTAATTTTAGTACAATTCCGGATATTTGACCCAGCGTCCGGGTCCTTTTGTTTGTATGTTTAGAGTTGAGTTGTTGTGTTCCGGTTGAATAAATAGCGGGAAACTAAAAAAACGTGGTTGTCATGTCCAGGGACGTATATGTGAGAGGGATAGGTAACTGTCTCTATCTGCTTGTAAATATCTAGCGAGATGAATTCACAGTTACCTCCCCTGATTTTAGCGCCCTCTAGCGTTTACCGCATGGCTTCCACGCCGCTTCGATGATCGAAGAAATTGCCGTGAAAACAGACCACTTGAAGTAAGTATTGCACCATCATTACGGTTCACTGTTGATACAAGTTGTTTAAACAACATTTTATTAACAATTGTTTCAGTATGGATGGCGTTGACGCCTGTGATTTTGGTCATATTTTCGTTTCTCTCGCAGTCATGGAGATGGAGATCCAAAAAATGGCCGCCCCGGTCATGAATGGATATAACACGGGTCTTTGAAATACCTGCTCCGGTTGAAACCAATTATCTCAATAACTACTCGACCAATCGATTTAATTTTTGAACCGTTTTAAAGCTGAGTGTTTTTCACATGTATTACTACATTGTTTGTGACAAATGTGTATGATATAAACTAGTTAAATATTTCATTGATGTTTGTCAATTTTACAACATGGCCGCCCATTCGTGAATGGAAATAACACGGGTCTTTGAAATACCTGCTCCGGTTGAAACCAATTATCTCAATAACTACTCGACCAATCGATTTAATTTTTGAACCATTTTAAAGCTGAGTGATTTTCACATGTATTACTACATGTTTGTAAAAAAATTGTATGATATAAACTAGTTAAATATTTCATTGATGATTGTCAATTTTACAACATGGCCGCCCACTCGTGAATGGAAATAACACGGGTCTTTGAAATACCTGCTCCGGTTGAAACCAATTATCTCAATAACTACTCGACCAATCGATTTAATTTTTGAACCATTGTAAAGCTGAGTGATTCTCACATGTATTACTACATGTTTGTAACAAATTTGTATGATATAAAATAGTTAAATATTTCATTGATGATTGTCAATTTTACAACATGGCCGCCCACTCGTGAATGGAAATAACACGGGTCTTTGAAATACCTGCTCCGGTTGAAACCAATTATCTCAATAACTACTCGACCAATCGATTTAATTTTTGAACCATTTTAAAGCTGAGTGATTCTCACATGTATTACTACATGTTTGTAACAAATTTGTATGATATAGAATAGTTAAATATTTCATTGATGATTGTCAATTTTACAACATGGCCGCCCACTCGTGAATGGAAATAACACGGGTCTTTGAAATACCTGCTCCGGTTGAAACCAATTATCTCAATAACTACTCGACCAAATCGATTTAATTTTTGAACCATTTTACAGCTGAGTGTTTTTCACATATATTACTACATGTTTGTGACAAATGTGTATGGTAGAAACTAGTTAAATACTTCACAGATGATTGTCAATTTTACACCATGGCCGCCCAGCCTCTGTAGTGAACGTAGGCTACATATGTAGAGTATATAGGCCTATACAGTCCCTGTAACTTACATGTATTTGGGGCAGTACAGCTCCTGTAAAACTTAACATGTACTGGTAAATTGTGCATCTGTGTAATGTATATACAGTCCCTGCTATATGCACGCAAAAGGACACTTGCTAAATACTTGGGCACATGCTGTCTTGTAGTCTCATTATAGAATAGAAGATTGACAAAAAAAAAAGAATATATATACATAATGCACATGTCATGTATAGTGGAGCACCTGTTAGATATTTGTACTACTGGGTATCATTGCCATCAACAATTATGATTTTAAGATTATGTGTATCAATATGAGTTATCTATTGTAATGAGAGTCTAAACATTGATATGATGAAATGATTAGTAGACATTAAACTTTAACTTGATCTATTGATGTATTTTCAGGTATGTGACCCAGGCAGATTCAGGAACCTTCCAATCATTTAAATCTCCAGCATCTGTTTGTTGTCGCTGCTTGTGACTAAAAGACATATTCAGTGAAGTGCGAGAATTATGACTATCATATTTCGAATGTATTTGAGAAAATTAAAATTATAGATATATAGATTCTGTTTCTGTTGTTTTTTTTATGAAATTAATCTGATCATATCATGCAGCCTTTGGTATAAATTCCTGAACATGAATGTACCATCAACAAGGATACGGATATTAATTAAAAAAACTTTACACGGGTAATGTAATAATTTGGACCGTATATATAAAACTGAAGGAAGCAAAGAAATGATACAATCTGCCTAAACAGGGATTTATATATAAACATGGTCTCCTAAGTTAGATTACCGGTATGTATAAAAACCATATAGCACACATAGATTGACAGCATGTCTGTTGAACAACATTAACCACCCTGTTTTAATCTTTGCTCAGAAAAAAAAATAAACCAAAAAAGATGGGGTTTTTTTCAAAAACTCATTTTTATAACTTGGATATTTATAATTAACGGGAGACTATCTTGGATTTTGAGTGAATTGTTCATGATCGATAATTCAAGGACAGTACTAGTTACTGGGTGGATCTTTCTCAAAATCTAAATCTAGTACAAAGACATGAATTCCGAATCATTTGCCGTGGTAGACAAGTCGAGAATCGGACTTTTAATAATGATTCAAAACCATGGCTTGGTAGCTACATCTACCAGACAGTAATATACCTAGACACAGTGGCAACAATAATCATTCAACATCATAAATGAAGACCTACTAATTCACAATCTAATCATATATACCCAGTATGAAATGATAAACGCAATCAACACACGAGTGTTGACATGACAGCGGAAATAATCTGTTGATCTACTGCGCAAGCGCACACTGGGGGAAAACCGCTGTCGCTAACTTCACGGTTCGGTGCACAAGTACAAAAGCTCTCGCTAGACCATCGTCCGAATGGGTCAGTTACCTATCCCTCTCACATATACGTCCCTGTCATGTCTGACTATGAAGATAAGTGTTTTACCTCTCACAGCCAAGGAATCGAGCCCCAACACACACCCCACAACATAGGCCCTTCTCCCTGTCAGCTGTCCTAATACTAGGCCCTCCTCCCTGTCTAGCTGTAACAATATTAGGCCCTTCTCCCTGTCTAGCTGTCACAATACTAGGCCCTCCTCCCTGTCTAGCTGTCACAATAACATGCCCTCCGCCCTGTCTAGCTGTCACAATACTTGGCCTTCCTCCCTGTTTAGCTGTCACAATAACAGACCCTCCGCCCTGTCTAGCTGTCACAATACCAGGCCCTCCTCCCTGTCTAGCTGTCACAATTCGAGACCCTCATTTCTGTCTCACAATGCTATGCCTTCCTCCCTGTCTAGCTGTCCCAATACTAGGTCCTCCTCCCTGTCTAGCTTTCACAATACTATACCTGCCTCCCTGTCTTGCTGTCACAATACTAGGCCCTCCTCCCTGTCTAGCTGTAACAATACTAGGCCTTCCTTCCTGTCTAGCTGTCCCAATACTAGGCCCTCCTCCCTGTCTAGCTGTCCGAATACTAGGCCCACCTCCCTGTCTAGCTGTCACAATTCTAGACCCTCATTTCCGTCTCACAATACTAGGCCTTCCTCCCAGTCTAGCTGTCCCAATACTAGGCCCTCCTCCCTGTCTAGCTTTCACATTACTAGGCCTTCCTCCCTGTCTAGCTGTCACAATACTAGGCCTTCCTCCCTGTCTAGCTGTCCCAATACTAGGCCTTCCTCCCTGTCTAGCTGTCACAATACTAGGCCTTCCTCCCTGTCTAGCTGTCCCAATACTAGGCCTTCCTTCCTGTCTAGCTGTCCCAATACTAGGCCTTCCTCCCTGTCTTTATTCAGTTAAAATATACATGTATACCTGTTCTACTTCCTTATGAACAATGATTTAACAACATCAAGGGAACCTGGAGCCTACTGTAAACATATAACACAATTGACGTAGACGATGTAAACACAAGGGAAATCCCAGACCAGGGTTAAAAATAGACACCGTTAACGTTGCTCATAGCGGGTGTTCCGAATAGTCTGTGAGCGTGACGCAATTTTCTCCACGCTGGTATTGAACATATGGCTAGAGTGACTGGCCGGGTGTTACATACCCGTGTACAGACTGTGTGTATTACGTGGAACAGAAACACTATAAAGCCTTATGCATGTATAGAGACAGCGCACAAATATGACACCCAGTGAAGTCAATTCATCATAACCTATATTTAAGCATCACAACATGGGATCTTTATTGACAAAACTTGCCGAGATAATGCAGAGTTTTTCTGGTGGATCTCCCTCCCGTATACTGATGCTGGGACTGGACGCGGCAGGTATACTTTTTCCTGAGATAAGTGTATAAAATGTTGTTTTAATTAAAGAACTTATAAACTATACAGGCAATTAATTTCTTGTCAATAATTATGTTTGTAATTATAACCCTGTTTTATGTATAACTCTAACATTAAACATAAATGATCAACACTTTATCAATTCGGTACAATATCAAGGTATACATGTTATATTTATTTCAAATTATTATTTAAACTTACAGACCATGATTATTAATTAACAGGTAAAACTACTGTCCTATATAAGGTCAAGCTTAACGAGACTGTCTCCACTATCCCGACGATTGGGTTTAACGTGGAGGAGGTATCCCCGTGTAAGGGGGTATCCTTTACCGTGTGGGATGTCGGCGGTCAGGACAAACTCCGGCCTCTATGGAAAGTGTACTTCCAAAACACGGAAGGTGAGTAAACATCGTAAAAAACATACAAATAAATAATATCTTTTATCACATTTTTACCAGTGAAATATCAGAAAATATCAGCTTGATAAAACTTATATCATCACTGCTTATATCATCACTAGTGATGATATAAGTTTCGGTCCGATATCATTGCGCACTATTTCGTGTACTTTTTTTTTAATATTCCCTAACTTAATCATGTAAAATAAGGAAATTAAATACTGTTTAAGTATTTTTGAAATTAAATACTGTTGAAGTATTTTTGAAATTAATAAATATCTTATGGATTTTATTAATATGTTTTTGTATTTTTATCAAATTTTGAACAAAAATATAGATCTTCACCCTTTGACGTATTAATATTCTATCAGCCTTAGGCACTCCGTCCCGATCAGTTGTAACCGAAAATATTAAAAATGAAATTAGACTTTTAGGAATTTCGAAAATGAAATAAAAAGAAAACTCAATGGTTTCCCAATAAATTTCAAATATATTTCACTTGTATGGCAGATTTTAAATATATTTTCACTCGTGCTATGCACTCGCGGAAATAAAAAAAAATCGACCATACTCGTGAAATATATTTGATATTTAACGGTAAACCATTGGATAGCCTCTATTTCCTTTATATCATGCTTTTTTGTTTCCCAATTTGATCAAACTACAAAGTCCTGTCAATGAACTGTTTCTATTATAACTCCTTTTGTGTTTTGTACTACCATAAATATTTGATGAATAATGTAAGGAGACAATGTTTTGTAATAATGTATCTGATGACAACACGATTGACGGATTTTAGAAGTAAGATATTATCGCATTCCTCTTGTCCTGTAAACATTAACTATGAAGAAATGAGTCTTACAAAAACAGTCTTTACCTTTATCTCGTTATTGTTATTTAAAAGTGTTATATCCCATTTTACAGGTCTGATTTACGTCGTAGACAGTAATGACAGAGAAAGGATCAATGAGGCCCGAGAGGAACTCTTTAATATTCTTGACGATGATGAAATGAGAGGTGTCCCAGTTGTTGTGCTTGCCAATAAACAAGATCTCCCATGTAAGTATGCTAATATTTAGCACAGACAAAAATTATATTGAGAAGTGCGTTTAGTAAGTCAGTGAAAAAAATGTAGCTTGTATTAACGCTTAATTAAGTTGATGATGTGTAAAAATATAACTGATTAATAGGTACCTTCTCTCTTATGATAGACGCCATGAATACATCGGAGGTAGCTGACAAGATGGATCTAATGAAACTTACCGGCCGGAAATGGTTTGTACAAGGGGCATGCGCGAAGAACGGGACTGGCCTATTTGAAGGCATGAAAGAGATGGCTCGACTTGCAAAAGAAAAGAAAAAGAACTACAGATAAGATGTATCTGCTTGAAAACAAATTCTAGATATTGCTCACCATGGCATTACATCAGCTTCCCAAATCCTGCTCTATGATACATAACAAGGAATTCGGGAATGACGATATCATCATTCATAGAACGAGTCCAATAACACGGGGATTGTGGACGGTGTTTGTGTCTGTATATCAAAGCATCCGTCCTCTGATCATGTATACATGTAAGTTACTCGAATTCTAAGGAAAGAGCACGTCACCCCTGTGGAATAGTCATTGCAGTGGTTACTAAACGACACTGGATCAGTAAAGAAGAGTTTGGTGTTCATGTATCAGACACGAAATGGACACGCTCCCCAATATCAACCGTCACTATCACTGCGGCTGGAGTTCCAAAATCATGAACCGTGACCTATGAAAAGCAGTGCTTTTGAACGGTTTCGACCACGCTGTTGAATATAAAGTTTTTCTCTCATATTTCACCATGTTGGATACAGTTAGCCAATGTAAGAAAACTATGTAAGAAAAATCTATCTTACCACGCATATCACGCGACGTGATGTCACAATGGCTTGGCAATGACGTGACGTCACGAATACGGTAAACTCTGTTGCCGGAAAGAGAAAACGACAGCGTGATGAAATTAAAACCTTTCACAAAAATTTAACCAAAAATACCAGAAAAGAGAGATTAATTTGTCTGCGCAAACGAAACATAGGGTATGTTTAATCTCGCTGTTTAATTCGTTTTTGTCAAAAAAGCGCAAGGAAAAAGTGTTTTTAAAAATCAAAATAGTAGCCAGTCAAAACGTATTTTTATGGTTTTTGAGCTTATTCGGTAGTTGATATGAGAGAAATAGACTCTTTCAAGACCAGTTGTAAGAAGTTGTAAGATAGAGAAATTCAACCCTCGGGGTTTTCAAATTAGGCAAAACCCGCGACAAAGCCTCCGGTTTTACCAAATTTTAAAACCCCTCGGGTGGAATTTCCCTATTACACATCCCTGGTCATGAAAGAGTTTATAATGGTCTGCTACGTATAGAAGGAAATCCAAAAACTATTACCTACCTCTTACACAGTTGTCATGGACACACCCACCCTTGATATCTTCATTGATATGGATATTGCAATGATTGTCTTTATACATAATGTGAATAATTGTAATTTGCAATCCTTATCATCTAGATGTTCTATAACTTATTATACTATGTATTTTTTAAAGAGCTCTCTAAAGTATTTTAGAACCTATAAAAGGGTAAAAAAAAATGTTGTATATTACATGATGTTGTATGATTACATGAACATGACTGTTTTACAACGGTTGTAATATTTTCATTGTTTTTTTCTGATGGCATTGTTGAAGTAACGTTATGTACTTTTCAAATGCAAACTTGTACAAAATGTTTGTTATAGTCTACTTTTATATAAATAAAAAATATATAAACTGAAATTTATTGTTTTTTTATTTTATTTTTTTTCCATTTTGAATATTCAGGGACTTAAAAAACATTTTTGATAAAAGAAAGCTGCATGCACATCTACACCTAGTCTCTTACATAATTGACATCGGTTCACAGGTTCAAGAGTAGATGTCCAGACCAACTTTAACACAAAAACCTATGTAAAGTGACCTGGTTACCATGGCACCCTACGTTTGGTAGCAAATTATGCATGCACACGTCTACACCTAGTCCCAAACATCCTTGTATATCTCTTTGAAATCAGTTCATAGGTTTAGGAGAAGTTATCCGGACAAACATTTTACACAAAAATCTATGCTGACCTGGTTACCATGGCAATCATTTTTCTTTTAATATATTTTGCTTACATAAACCTGCATGCAAATGTACACCTATTCCCAAACATCATGTGTCGTTTCAACAAAATCAGTTCACTGGTTTAGAAGTAGTTGTCAGGACAAAAGTTTACACACAAAAAAATCTGTGAAGTGACTGGTTTACCATGGCAATCGAAAGTCGGCTGAACAAACCATATTATATAGTAACTTATGTCTGTTGAACAAACCATATTATATAGTAACTCATGTCTGTTGAACAAACCATATTATATAGTAACTGATGTCTGCGAAACAAACCATATTATATAGTAGCTGATGTCTGCTGAACAAACCATATTATATAGTAACTCATGTCTGTTGAACAAACCATATTATATAGTAACTTATGTCTGTTGAACAAACCATATTATATAGTAACTGATGTCTGCGAAACAAACCATATTATATAGTAGCTGATGTCTGCTGAACAAACCATATTATAAAGTAACTGATGCCAGCTGAACAAACCATATTACATAGTAACTTATGTCTGCTGAACAAACCATATTATATAGTAACTTATGTCTGCTGAACAAACCATATTATATAGTAACTGATGTCATCTGAACAAACCATATTACATAGTAACTTATGTCTGCTGAACAAACCATATTATATAGTGAATTATGTCTGCTGAACAAACAATTTAATATAGTAACTTATGTCTGCTGAACAAACCATATAATAAAGTAGCTGATGTCTGCTGAACAAACCATATTACATTGTAACTTATGTCTGCTGAACAAACCATATTATATAGCAAATGATGCCTGCTTCAGTTGTACATATGTACCAGGGGTCTTTAACACCACGTATTGTCCGAGTTCAATAAAACATTGAACATCCTACACACAATGCTGATAAAGCCTGGTTTATTAACATTTTGATAGATTTTTCCGTTAATCCAGTTTTTTTTTCAAAACAGCAAATCAAGTGTAGAAAATCATGAAATTGATGACGTCACAGCAGCAAATGTTGTAACAGTCTTATAACAACATTTGCCTTCATTGTGTATTACAATGGAATGATGCAGAGCAAATCACCGATACTGAAAAGCTATACACTTGTCAGATAAATAACCTTGCGTTGTTGCACTACTGAATTATCAAACTGGATTACATATCTACTGAATGTACTGATATTTCCAATCTATGACTAAAAACTTTACTTTTAAACCAACGTTTCCCGTTGTCCCTTTGTTTTACCTTTGATTTTTTTACTATGAAAGTAGTTTCCTTTGAGTAAGTTATTTCGACTAGATACATGTATGACTTGAGAAATCCCGACAAATGTGATATACTACTAACATTTAAAGATGAACACTTCATTATTGTTGTAACTTTAAAGAAACAAATCGCATTGTACATGTGCATAAGCATAACTGATTTAATAAAATCAATCTTTTTCTCTTTCCTTTTTCCAGTTAACTTCTTTGCTGTCGACTGCTGACAAACAAACTAATATCACAAGGATTCGGGAGATGCAGGCTAATCAGAACTTTGTGCAAGTTTTATGGTCACCATCTTTGTCTCATTGAGAAATATTCTGTATCTTTCAGTGATATGGAGATGGACGTTTCTTGGTATGCTTATTAGTGTGTTTACTTGTTGTGATAGACAATGATACTCGGTTCTCATTTTGAGAACTTGATGTTTACCTCTATGTGGATTTGACAAAGATTTACATGGCGGGTGTCGTCGATGAAGCAAAGGACGCTTTCTTTGCTCATATTTTGTCCCTGGTTTAATCGACTTTGAGTTCGGATTATGATTTTGTTAACGCTTCGGTATTCTCTTATTCATTTTCAGAAGTCCAACATAATTTCCTCGTAGAATTTAGTTCCATGTTTTTAGAAAGAGTTTGAGTTAAAGGAAGTACTGGATTTTTCATGCATTTTGTTTGGTAAAAAACATACAATGTTTAGTATTGGAAGTATAATGGAGACTGTACAGTTTAGAATTATAAAACGTAATTTACATTTACTTCAATAAAGGAAGTTTTTACAGGATCATAATTGAACACTTAATAGGATCTATATACTGTAGAATAGTCTCTTCTGTCTTTGACGCCTTGACGCCATTCTTTCTTCTATCCGTTTACTACAGGTATACCATTAAAACAGAAGATGACCGATGTAGTATTTTGCATTGAGGGTTGTTGTCTTGCGCTTGTTTGGAATACTCCATATACCGATAACAGCTAATGTTGATATGGATTTGCTAAGTTCGAATCCGATGATTTGTAATGTACTGAAACACGAATTAATTGGCTGTTTGTAATGCAAACGTGAACTCACCTGACTGACCTGTAATAATACAGTTTCGTAGAGGTCCCAATAAAAGAATACTATAGATCGTGGTATATAGAAAATTAAATTCACATAGGATAACGAACATGATTTAAAAAATCGTAAGAAAATTTGTATTGTTTCCATTTTTAGAGGAACGTATAACACGTCATTAAACTTCATTAGAGTTCTGAAGTCTATAGATTTAATGTTCTTACAGCAACTGTTATATAATACTGATCTTAACAAGTCAATGTAAACATAACTATGATGAATGAAATATTGTACAAGTATTAACTAAATATTTTTCTGGGTGTCAACATATGAAAATTTCTGATAATCTCTATATGGATGTGTTTAAATTATTTACACATTTCTTTACATCCAACTTAAGCGACATTTAAAAGAGGCAGTCAAATCGTTATTTTGAACTAAGGATAAGCTGAATAATATAATAAGGATGATATTTAAAATTGATTAAATGTCCGTACCTACAATGTAAATAAAGTAACATATGCCATGCTGTGTGTATCACTAAGCTTAAATTGTCCCGTGGTTTACACACGATAGCTAGGTTACTACTATATATAGACATATGATCGTAGTCAGGGTAAACAGAGAGGGAATCCCCGGTCTAGATTAAATATAGACGCCTTCGTAGTATATCGGGCTTTATTACTGGTTTAGCACTGGGTGCTCTAGATCTGAGCGTGACGCAATTTTCTCCACGTTGGTATTGTACATATGGCTAGAGTGACTGGCCGGGTGTTGCATACCACTCTACAGACTTTGTGTAATACGTGGAACCGAAACACTATAAAACCTAACGCATTTACAACGACAACTCACAAACATAACAGTGAACTCAGCACACCTTATTGATATTGTCAGTCGAAAGAGATCTATTTCAAGCAGAATAACATGGGTTCATTACTAGCAAAGCTTGCTGATGTGATGCAGAGCTTCTCCAGTGGATCAACCACTCGGATACTGATGCTGGGGCTAGATGCAGCAGGTAATTGTAATGATTGAAAAAGAGGCGTCTTTACTCGGTATTATTAACTAGCAATTCACAGCCATAATCCTTATCATTTATAAATTCAGAATTATAATATCAAGCTTCAAGTATTCTGTGGGTTGTGTTTGTTTATTTGTTTGGATTTTCTTTTTTGCTTTTTTTTTCATTATTATTGATTATTTTAACTAACGACTTCACAATTATTTACAAATCCAATATTGCATTACAGGTAAAACGACAGTCCTGTACAAGATCAAGCTTAACGAGAATGTCTCCACTATCCCGACAATTGGGTTTAACGTGGAGGAGGTATCCCCGTGTAAGGGGGTTTCCTTTACTGTCTGGGATGTCGGCGGCCAGGACAAGATCCGGCCTCTATGGAGACACTACTATCAAGATACTGAAGGTACGATTTAAACACATCTACAATGTCTTGTCTAACTCAGACTCGAAAGTACGATTCGATTACTTGCTATTTTTCTATTATTGTTTTTTATGCACATTATATTTTTTAATATTTTTTTACACCAATAATAAGCAAGTAAAAGTTATCGATGTGTATGCTTGATGGTGTATGTCGGGATAAATGTATCACTGGAAATGAGGTAGATATATATACTATTCGATGTCGTTTCTCCGTCGAAAAAATAAAGTTTGACATAGTTTTTTCCTGAAATCAAGTATTTATATTTCTATAAATATTTTGTTTATTTCAAGACATAGTATAAGAAGACAAACCAAGTAATAAATCTACTTTCTCCCCTCGCAGGTCTGGTTTTCGTCGTCGACAGCAATGACAGGGAGAGGGTCGGTGAAGCCCGAGAGGAGCTGTTCGGTATACTGGAAAATGATGAGATGAGAGGAGTTCCGGTTGTTGTACTAGCAAACAAACAGGATCTTCCACGTAAGTTTATTTATTTTCATTGGCTCTATATCTAGGAATATCATTAATATGGGTTAGATCAGATAATATTTTGAATTATGTTTAGTCCTTTAGTTTACGATTGTAGCAAATTACCTCGACTCATGTGTATTTTTTATAACAGCTTGACTTGAATCGAAATAGTTACATTTTAAAGCTGGTCCCTGTTGGTTTACTGTATGAGAAAATAACTTGGTAACATACAGATATTGCTTCAGAATGCGAAGACACTTATTTAACGTCTTTTTGTTTGATTTCACATTCATTGTCTATGCTGAATGGCTTTAACATTAAAGAATTCTTTGTAAATAGTGATACAAAATAATTCTTTTTCTTTTTCTTATAGCATTAACAGTGCAAGTATCCATTTCTGAACAATTTCTGATATTTTTCCCTGAATGTAATATAAATTGAAACTCATTAGGTGATTTTTTTCTGACATTGTAGATGCCATGAACACAGCGGAAATAGCAGACAGGATGTGTCTGGGCAAGCTAACCGGAAGGAAGTGGTTTGTTCAAGGCGCGTGCGCGATGAATGGGGATGGAATCTATGAAGGCATGAAAGAAATGGCACGACTTACGAAAGAAAACAAAAGAACCTACAGATGATAAGCTCCTCTTCAATTGAAAAACTTTTATAATGGCTTAATGCCAAAGACTGTGCTAGCGAGTCATACTGTTCTATGAAATCTACAAGCCGTTCGGGAAATCAGCTAACCTCATTTATCTGATCCTGTAGAATATGACAGCGGATGGAGTCGATGCGGATGTTAATCAGTGTAACGGATATCTATGTGCAATATCAACAGCTGTTATTCTGTAGAAATACAGATATATCAGTTGTGACATTCAGGATGTAAGTTAAGATTTGTTAATACCGGGAGTTGGGCGATTATTAGTTGTACCGTGGTTGCCAACTGCGCGAAAAAATGTGATATATTTATTTTATATTTGATATAAATGTTTGTCATTTTATGTACGTGTTTACATTATCATTTTCAATAAAACTGTTGAAATAACTCATTTGATATAGTTTTCATTAACAAACCACGTATGAGCAGTACACCAACGAGGTCCATCGATACACCATTACCTTTTAACGTTACAGGCTACCTATAAAACCTATATGGGCTTATTTCGAACGCATAAGGGTTTAAGATATGTTTCGCAAGATTTTTCTTGCGAATTACATGGCAGAAATTGCATGTAAAATTCTTGGAAATAGGAGGGAATAGCTAAATTTTGAACTATTGTGTCAGATGATTATTCAAGACCTACATTTCGATAATATTTGAAATGTAAGAAAACATAGGGTCAATTTTTAAACATTTGCTGTAAGGGAAAGTTATCGTTTTTCAAAAAGATAGAACCACCTCCCTAAATGTTCATCTACATTGTATGTGAAATGTACACAGCATTCGATGAGAATGTGCAGACATGTTTTATATGATAAAAGAAATAATCACTGATTCAATCTCACTAGCTTCCTCACATGTGATCAGCAATATCAAAAGACTTTTGCATGATCAAGGGAATAAGAAAGGAAATTCCAATCGAGACTTTTTTCAAATTTGGTAAAACCCGACGTTTGGAAATGAGAAAAAAAATAGTCAAAATGTAAAGTCACTGTCACGGTCACTGTCACTCTAATTAAGGATTAACTTTCTATTTTGTTTAGGTTATCGGGGGATAACTACAATGGAAAACGGGTAAATTATACATAACCGCTTCGCCGGTTATTGAATTTTACCCGTTTTCCATTGTAGTTATCCCCCGATAACCTAAACAAAATAGAAAGTTTATCCTTATATTTACAGTATCTTTCTGTGAAATGTTCGTAACTATTTTGTTCATTATAGTCAAATTTTCGGACACAGATTTCATTTCAAAACTAATAAATGTGGGAATGTTTCAATAAATATAACAGCATGAAATTTGCAAGCTCCCCCTACGTTAATTGTTGGTGACGTCACACAATTGTGTTTCAAACTGTAGGATTTGCATAGCTCCGCCCACATGAATTGTTGTCGACGTCATAGAAATTTGTCACGTGTTTGACTACAGTTAGGCAGTGATAATGATAGTCTGTTGAGTAATGGTTATCGAATGAATGTCAGTGTAGACTGTAAATATAAATAGATAACTTCAACAAATGCTCTCGAAATAAACATTCACATGAAAGGCCTGTAGAAATGATGTCGGAGTATCTCGTATAGGATCTCATAGGTAGGATAGGATTTCAATGGAAAGCTTGTGGCTTGAAGTGATATTAATTATCTACATTTATTAATTGAAGAAATGGGAACTGAATTAACTTGTATCATATCAGGACATCTCGAAAAGTCACGGTCACATTAGTACATACATATAAGTAAATAATGTAAATACAAATGACTAGACTATTTATTCAATTTTTTAATTTTTTGACGCTTACCAAGAAAGCTGAAAATATTAAATATTATTCCAATTATCAATTGAAGGAATATTAAAAAATGTTCTTGGTAGTGTTTAAGCGGTATTGTTTCGGAAAGAGGTTTCTCTGGTGTCCTGTAGTAGTAGTAGTAGTAGTAGTAGAACTCGTCTGTAGTGTCATCACCAGTCATTCTCTTATATGCCTAGGTTGGTCTTGGTAAGGAAAGTCTTGCAATGTTATAAAGCAGACGTAGAAAAGTGGTATAATCTTTTAGTAGATAGTAAATTATCAAAATTGCAGGGACACAGATATCAATATTAATATCAATTAAATAAGTCACGTTTTACGGGTATAAATTATAGTTCAACGAATTAAGTTGTTAATGCTAAGGAATATAACAACTTTTCAAACAGTATAAGTAAGATAGCTCCTTTCCCTATATTTTCTGCGGTAAGTTGATCAGGGTCAAGGCTCAACAGATTCGTCAAAGAGTTAGATAGTATGGGAATCACTCGTCTTCACAAGTCTAGCTGATGCTACATGTAGAATGTTGTTGGTGTTTTGGGGTTTTTTTGAGATCTTTGAAAATCATGTCATGTATGTAAAACAAAACAATTGCATTAGAAGGTAGATCTGGGTGACTAATACCACTTTTTAACATTTTCATCGTGTTCTAAGTACACATGTTTCAACCAAGCAACAAAATAATCCAATCCAATATGCTATGCAAAGGAGTATATGCAGTAAAGACCAATTTTGGCCCTATTTCCAAAATAAAATACAAAAAAATACAAAAGTTGATAGCCTAGGCTTGCTGCATTTTGAAATGTACTTAATTAAGCGACTGTATTTGTTGTTGCTTAGCAACGGCCCTTAGAAACGGGCAATATTTAAGGCAGACTTTGTACCATATCAAGGGCTTTATTACTAGATATGTGAACTTTTACAATTCATTTTTGAAATGCATCCAAGTCAAGTATGAGTTATATCATTTGGACTCTAACACGAATCAGTTCTAAATTACTGCCAATATCACAAGCAAACAACTTTAGCAACCAAATATTCACCATAGCAACCACATTTGATGAATATAAAAACAAGTGCTTTTCCATTCTCATTTTTTTAAATTCTGAAAATACATGTTAACATATTCATACTTTGGTCAGATTTTTTTTATTTTGATAATTTCCAGCAATAACCATAATAGAAATATACCTAATAAACTAAATACCAGGCAAAGCAATGGAATACACTTAGTGATTTTATCTGTCATCTGTTGATATATTTAAGAGAAAGGTATCTGCAGTTTACCAAATAAAATTTAATAAATGTAAACGTTGGATATATCTGGATTTAAGTTATCACTGCCAATCATTTACAATTCTTCATAAATTATCTATTTATAATTATTAATATATTTATTAGTTGTCTTTATTGAATTGCTTTTTACAAGAAATACAAAAAATTGGTTAATTGATATTTAAGTATCAATGTAGCATGATAATGATGTCCGTTATTGATATAAATCTATTCACAAAAAAAAAATATAAAAATAACTTCAAATCAAAAATAAGCATCACAGATCATAAAATCAATTCAGCGTCAAATCACAGATACATGGATGATCTGGTCATCTTACTGTGTCGTGTACCGCAGATATATAGACAGGGTGTTTATAATTGTAAATAGTGCACAGATACACCACTTCTCGTGTCACCCTCGTCGATATTCTACACAAATTCATTCATATCCCCAAATCTTGTACTGTATATATATGTGTGTATAATTGTGCATACATCCACGTAGAATAACAATGTTATTCAATGTCGGTGTGGTCATACTTATATAGGATACTGTTTAATGATTTAAATAGAGATAATATAAAAAACAGAACCAGTGTTTCGTGGGCCTACTTTAAGCGAGATTAATTTCCTTGTTTTACATAGCCAATTATAGCACATTATCTTGCGTAAATAGGTAGTAAGAACGTTTTATTCCTGTAATAATTTACGATGTTGAAGAAACGGCAACATTAACCAGTCTCCCACGGGTTTATACACTTCTGACAAGGTGCTTACACTGTACGTAGTTTACACTGTACACTAGACAGACACTAGACGATTAGCTGACAATTGACTTCATATAAGTATTTGTTTGCATTACGATAAAATCCTGACGTCAAAATAATAATGAAACGCTTTACACGTATATCAGCATTCAATAATGATAAGCGATGGTTTTATTAATAACACACAGGTGTACTATATTGTATAGTCTTTACCTATACATGAAGGTACTGAACCGTAGTCAAGGTACATGTAAACAAAGGGGAATTCCTATAACGACGCCTTCGATATCTATCGGTTTTTATCCAATGCTAAGTTGGGTGTCCCGAATAGTCGGTGAGCGTGACGCAATTTTCTCCACGTTGGTATTGAACGTATGGCTAGTGTGACTGGCTGGGTGTTACATACCCGTGTACAGACTTTGTGTAATACGTGGAACAGAAACACTATAAAACCTAACGCATTTACAACTACAACACATAAGCATAACTGGCTGTGAAATTTACACACCTTATATATATTGTCAGTATATTGAATTGTTTATCTTAAAAGAAGGAAAACATGGGTTTGTTGTTAGCAAAACTTTCTGATGTGATGCAGAGTTTCTCTAGTGGATCGCTGTCCCGGATACTGATGCTGGGACTAGATGCAGCAGGTAAATTTTTAATTATAATTATCAATTATCTTGTGACATAATTGTTTTTGGCGCAAACTATATAAATTAATTTTCGTCTCATACATATTTACATAAGACATAAAATGTAGTATATTGAATGCTGAATTATTTAACATCTAACATCATGTTCTTCAGGCAAGACGACGGTCCTGTACAAGATCAAACTGAACGAGAATGTGTGTACTATTCCGACGATTGGGTTTAACGTGGAGGAGGTATCCCCGTGTAAGGGGGTATCCTTTACCGTGTGGGATGTCGGCGGCCAGGAGAGGATCCGGGCACTCTGGAGGCATTACTTCCAAAACACGGAAGGTGAGTAGACTCCGATAAGGCGCTAAGTAATGCAAAATATTGTTTATCCTTTTTTACCAGATGATATTTTAGCTAAGTTTAACTTAATGTATTTAACACAATCATGAAATAATGTTTAGATTTTGTTTTATATTTATCACTATTGTTTTCCTGGATCGTAATGCGCAGAAGCTTCAAACTAACGGAAGAAACCATAGTAGCTGTAGAAACCCATACACATATTGTATATATGCCTATCATTTCTTAACATCGTCTTGTCTTTCACAGGTCTGGTGTTTGTCGTAGACAGCAATGACAGAGAGAGAATCGATGAAGCCCGAGAAGAACTGTTTGGTATACTTAACGATGATGAGATGAGAGGTGTTCCGGTTGTAGTGCTCGCAAACAAACAAGATCTTCCATGTAAGTTTTAAAGCGGAAACAAAAAACAAAATAAAAACAAAAAAGTCATGATTTTGTCAGAATAAAATAAAACTGCTCGAGAATTTTAATATCTATACGAACTTTCAATAATTCGGTGCCATTTAGTTTCCTTATTGCATCAGCAAAACAATTGCCTGTGATAGGGTGCGTTACCAATACTTACATGTATATTAAATCATTAAATACTCTTTCTTTCTTTTAAATACCTCGTACGACTTTAACTCCGCATTGCACATTGTTTATAGATATCATTGTTTTGTTGTAGATGCCATGAACACATCAGATATAGCCGAAAAAATGTGTCTAACGAAACTAACTGGGCGGAAGTGGTTTGTACAGGGAGCATGCGCAATGACTGGCGAAGGTATTTACGAGGGCATGACAGAAATGGCACGGCTCACAAAGGAAAACAAAAAGAACTACAGATGAAAAAGCGCTAACTATCAAACATTTTGATTACACTTGAGGCACAATCAAGCCTTAGGACTGTACGCCATGACTGATGTAATACTCCCCTGTTACTCGTGTGTTCTAGGCCCACTGATGGCAGAATCACTTGCCCGCAATTCATCATTGAACCTCAGTGATTAACTTATGATCAGTTACCCTCATTTATCTGATCCTGAAGAATATGACAGCGGATGGAGTCGATGAGGATGTAAATCAGTGTAACGGATATCTTTGTGCAATACCAACAGCTGTTATTCCGTAGAAATACATAAATACAGATATATCAGTTGTGACATTCAGGATGAAATGTTAAGATTTGTTTATACTGTGAGTTGGACGATTATTAGTTGTACCGTGGTTGCCAACTGCGCGAAAAAAATGTGATATATTTATTTTATAAATTTGATATGAATGTTTGTCATTTTATGTACGCTTTTGCATTGTCATTTTCAATAAAACTGTTGAACTAACTTATTTGACATAATTGTAATTTATAAACCACGTATGAGCAGTACACCAACGAGGTCCATCGATAACCATTACCTTTTAACGTTTCAGGCTACCTATAAAACCTTATAGGCTTATTTCGAACGCATAAGGGTTTTAAATATATCAGGAAAAGAACTCAAGATTTTTCATGCGAGTTACATGGCAGAAATTGCATGTAAAATGCTTGGAAATATGAGGGAATGGCATTTTGAACTATTGTGTCAGATGATTATTCAAGACCTACATTTGGATAATATTTGAAATATAAGAAAACATAGGATCAATTTTTAAACATTTGCTGTAAGGGAAAAAATATCGTTTTTCAAAAAGATAAAACCACCTCCCTAAATGTTCATCTATGTGAAATGTACACAGCATGAGATGGAATGTGCAGACTATTTTATGTAATAAAAGAGATAATCATTGATTTAATCTCACTGACTTCCTCACATGTGATCAACAATATCAAAAGACTTTTGCATGATCAAGGGAATAAGAAAGGAAATTCCAATCGAGACGTTTTTCTTCGGTTAAACCCGAGGTTCAGAAATGAGAAAAAAAAATAGTCAATATGTAAAGTCACTGTAACTCTAAAAATAGATAACCTCAACAAATGCTCTCGAAATAAACATTCACATGAATGGCCTGTAGAAATGATGTCCTACAGCCGTATGACATCATTGACGTTATAACGGAGTATCTCGTATAGGGTCTCATAGGTAGGATTTCAATGGAAAGCTTGTGGCTTGAAGTGATATTAATTATCTACATTTATTGATTGAAGAAATGGGAACTGAATTAACTTATATCAGGACATTTTGAAAAGTCACGGTCACATTAGTACATACATACAAGTAAACAATGTAAATACAAATGACTAGACTATTTACTCAATTGTTTATACTTTTGACGCTTACCAAGTAAGCTGAAAATATTAAATATTATTCCAATTATCAATTGAAGGAATATAAAAAAATGTTCTTGGTAGTGTTTAAGCGGTATTGTTTCGGCAAGAGGTTTCTCTGGTGTCCTGTAGTTGTAGTAGTAGTAGTAGTGTAGCGGGGTTGGTCTTGTCTTAAAATGATGACAATGCCGCTGGGTTCGTTTACAATATTGGTTTATTAAATTCCAAAACCACGTTCTGAAACATACAATAAAACATAATTAATTTCACTCACTAATCATACATCTCTCATACAATAGATCACGCGTACATTTACATATAATGAAATGATATTTCCGACACAACGTTAACACGATAAAATATCACAGATAATTACGATTACTCGATATAATATAAAATCACACACTTACAATACGTATCGTGCATCAACGTACGAAGGCTACACATCACGCTTCCTGATCATCGCTCGTTCAGTACAACTGATTCAAACTACAATAATTAATAAAACACAATTCTTACTACTCATACATTGAAACAATATAGTTTCAATATGAACAATATAACATTTACAATATTACATTTATAAAGATATCACTGTACGTTAACCGGGTACAGTACATGTACGTTATAATATTCAACGTATTAAAAATATGTGAAACATGATCTTATAATTTGGAACATTCTTACAAATCTCAATCTTACAGAAACAGTAGCAGGGGATAACGGGATAATTAAAGAAAGATATGAAACTTACCAATAGAAGAAAATGGCTCTAGACAATGACAAATGAATTCGCTAGAAAAGTACGTCCAATTCCAACGTCGGCGAAATTCAAATGTACCGAGACACAAAGAAACAAAGACTCAAATCCAAAGACAGAAACTTTCAACCAATCAAACAAGTTTGTCACAGTCATGTGTCACGTACGTCAGTGAAATATACTCACGGGTACAAGGACATATACATACCAATATACACACAAAGAAACGCGCTCGCCGGTAACACATATATATACGCACGCAGGTTAAAGGTCGCGAAGGCCATATACCTCAATAATAAATAACTTACGTATTTATTATACTTTATTATAATTATTACACATAATATACAATTCACAAATATTAAACATTTCATTCAAAATGACCCTATTACATACTCCCCCTGGTTTGAAAAAGACGTCCTCGTCTTTTAACAAGAACTTTATACTAATATAAGCAACTTTCATATAGACAGTAAATATAATTATGTTCCATACAACTAAGTTAAAATCAGCAATACAAATTATCACAACAGTCATACAAAAATCAAACCCTCAAAACACATGAGGAACATTCATCATTAAAACAAAGTAAAACAAAATAATCCAGTATTGTTCAAAGAACAGCTATGGCACAACATCCCCACACACGATCTTTAATAACGCTTCCGATGCGCGGTCTGGAGTCAATATCCCTCGGTCAAGTAGACGCTGAAGGTATTCCGCTCGCGACATCCAATCTGTTGATATTCCTGGACACATAGGTACTTGACTCATGACAAAGTCACCCGACCGTTGCCACAGAGGAGGCCGCCGTGCTCTTGTCGATTTCCTCGGAGCAGGCGTAGGGATGTTCCTTTCCACAGCTTGGACAGTAACATCATCCATCTCACTATCCTCAGAGTCATGGTCATCACTATTCCTTTCCTCAACTTGGACAGTAACACCATCAGTCTCGCTATCCTCGGAGACTTGGTCGTCGCCAGACGGTGCTACATCCCCTGCCACAGGCTGCCGACGATCGTCACCATCGAGAGTCTGCGCAGAAACATCAGACGACGCTGGAGTATCCTCCTGAGGCACAACAATGACCTCATCCTCCTTGTCTGATCCCGGGCCCTCTGAATGAACAAACATGACGACTGTCGAGTCGTCATCATCACTGGAGTCAACAATGGTTTCCAGGTGATCTGAACCCTCCTCGTTTTTGGTCTTCTGTGTCCTCGTGGTGGTATGTGTTGTTGTCTCTTTCACATCGATTGCATCCTCATCGTGCAAAAAATCAATGGGCAATAACAGGTTCCGGTGTAGAGTTCTTTCCCGTCCATCACCGTTACATTTCCGTACGACATAAACCGGAATGTCAATGTTCGGTTGGCGAATTACGGTATAGTCGTCTTCCTCCCATTTGTTGGCAATCTTGTGTTTCCCTTCGAACGCTACAACACGGACTAAAACACGATCTCCGACTTGCAGCGCAACTGCCCTTGCCCTTCTGTCGTACTGCTTCTTCTGTTGCTCTGCTGCTACAGAATTAAAGCGCCTCGCCAAGTCATATGACTTCTTCAGATTGTCACGGAGAGACGAAATATACTTCGATAAGCTATGGTGTCTTCCTCCAACATCCAATCCGAATGCAAGGTCAAGTGGTAGTCGCGGATGTCTTCCAAACATCAAATAGAATGGAGAGTAGCCTGTACTGTCATGGCGAATGCTATTGTAAGCATGAACAAGAGGTCCGACATGCCTTTTCCAGTCACACTTCTCCTTTGGGTCTAAAGTACCCAACATTCCAAGCAACGTCCGGTTGAACCTCTCGCAGCTTCCATTCCCCATAGGGTGGTACGGTGTTGTTCTACTTTTCTTGATGTTGGCGATGTCACACAGCTGATGTATAAGTTCTCCAACAAAATTGGCTCCCTGGTCGGAATGAATCCTCCAAGGCATTCCATAATGCACAATAAAGTTGTGAAATAAAGCTTCAGCTGTGGTCCTCGCTGTCTGATTCTTCGTAGGAATGGCCTGCGCGTATTTCGTAAAGTGATCCGTCACGACTAGTATGTGTTGGAACCCTCCTTTAGACGACTCCAAAGTGAGGAAATCCATACAAACTAGCTCCAGTGGCTGGGTCGTTTGGATACTCTTCAATGGCGCTTTCTGTGTCACGGCCTTCCTGGATACACAGCGTCGACATCCCTTCACCCATCTCTCGACGTCCTGAGTCATACCTGGCCAATAAAACCGCTCCTGTGCCAGTGACAAAGTCCTGTCACGACCAGGGTGTCCCACAGAGTTGTGTAGTCCGTATAAAGCTCGTCTTCGAAAAGCAGAGGGTAACAGTAGCTGCTTCCGAGTAGTCCCATCTTCTGTTACCTCTCGGTAAAGCACACCTCTCTCAATCCTCAAACGATCAAATGACCGTAATAAAGTCTGCTGGTCAGCACCTAGCTGTCTCCTGTCAGGTTTCCGGTTCTCTCTGACACAGGCTATCATCTGTCGCATCACAGGGTCTCTATCCTGAGCCTTTCTCCAGTCCCTAGACGACATCTCATGTAAATCATGTCCTGTATCCTCTAGATGATGATCAAACACTGCAGAAGACATAGAGACAGTCTCGATCAAAGACACTGGTTGCTGAATAGATCCGCATATCGCCTTGACTGAATCCAATGAAATGTCACTGACTGATGTAGTCTGTCCCTCCATATATACATCCGATGGCAATCGAGACAAAGCATCAGCATCCGCATTAGCTTTCCCAGGTCTGTATACGATGTTAAAGTCATATGCCGATAGTGCAGCAAGCCAACGGTGTCCAGTTGCATCCAACTTTGCAGTGGTCAAGACATACGTCAATGGATTATTGTCGGTGGTAACAGTGAACTTCCTTCCATACAGGTAATCCGTAAACTTGTCTGTTACGGCCCACTTCAAGGCGAGAAATTCTAGCTTGTGAGCTGGATAATTTCTCTCGGACTTGGTTAATCCTCGACTGGCGTAGGAGATTACACGATCTTTACCATCCTGCTTCTGGTACAGTATTGCACCAAGACCATGTCCGCTTGCATCCGTGTGTACCTCAAATGGTAACTCGTACATAGGGTATCCCAGTATCGGTGGTGATGACAAAATACTCTTGAGAGTCTGGAACGCTGTCTCCTGCTCCTTACCCCATTTCCATGATGATGAGCTAGCAGGTTCCCTCTTGGAATGACTTTTCTTCCTGGTAGGTGGTAAAAGTTCGTTAAGTGGCTTAACGATAGATGAAAAACCTTCCACAAACTTACGGTAATAACCGCAGAATCCCAAGAAACTTCTTACATCATCAGGACCAGTTGGTTTAGGCCAATCCACTATCTTCTGTACCTTGTCCTGGTCTGCTTCAATACCTTCCTTTGATACGACGAAACCTAAGAACTTCACCTTCTTCTTGAAATAGGAACATTTCTGCGGCGCTAGCTTCAAATCATGGTGAAGAATTCTCTCGAAAACCTGGTGTAATCGTTCTGTATGCTCCTCGAATGTCCTCGAAAATACAATGATGTCATCGATGTATACAAAACAGATGGTAGTGTTGAGCTCTCCAAGGCATTCCTCCATTAACCTCTGGTAAGTCGCTGGAGCATTAACCAAACCAAAAGGCATCCTATTAAATTCATAAAATCCTAATGGCCCAATAGTGAAAGCGGTTCTAGCCTTGTGTTCCTCCTGGAGTTCAACCTGATGGTATCCGCTTTTCATATCCAATGTTGAAAAATAGTCACAACCTGACAGGGAATCCAAGATCTCTTCCACCCTTGGAAGAGCATACGAGTCCTTAACAGTCCTAAGATTTAACTGTCTGTAGTCTATACACATTCGCAGTCGCCCATCCTTCTTCCTTACTAAGACAACTGCTGAAGCCCAAGGTGAATGCGAACGGCGTATAACTCCGATGTCCAGGAGTTGATGTAGATGGTCCCGTACCTCACTGAGCATAGCAGGTGGAATCCGACGGTGACGCTGCTTAAATGGCACTTCATCTGTCAACTCTATGCGGTGATGAACTGCAGAGGAGTGGCCCAGATCCATATCTCCCTTGGAGAATATGTCAGCAAAACTAGTTATGAGCTGCTTCCCAACTCCTAGCTCCTCTTCTGACAATCTGTCATCAAACTTCATCTGTTGCATCAAAGAGTTGATATCAGTACCGGCAGATGGAGACTCATCAGATGATTCAGTGTCCACATCCTGTAAGCATCCTTCCACCGTAACTGGCTGAATCTCGCACAATATTGCTCGAGGTTGTATAGTAACGTTCCTGGCTGTGATGTTGGATATAGTTACCGGAACAACACCTGTCCTCTGGTATCGATACTGTATAAGGCTCGGTGAAATGTCCAAATCATTCACTAAAGATGATTTCTCTGACTGCTTAAGGTAGGCACTGGTCGGTGTATGTTCAACATGATGATCCACGTAGCCGTTAATAGTAACTTGACTATTAGGCGTAATCCGTATAGCAGCACCTTCTGCACTCTTCACCACACCGAGGCAGAACTTCCTTCTCACAAGATTCTGCTGACGTACCGCCATACATCTGAATGTAATGTACCAAGGTGTTGAGAGTGAGGCTCCTTTCATCAACCGATCACCATAAATCTCTTTGCAGGAATCCATAATACCCATCAGGATATTAGTCCCAACCAACACAGGTACCTTGGCATTATACCTGGTATCCGGCACGACAAGTAGGAGTCCTGATATAGGTGTAGTGTGTCCTTCAATGTTAGTCTCAACATCAGCCTCAATAAATCCATCGTAAGGTAACGCCTCTCCTCCAGCACATTCAATGTCCAGAATATGTCCTAAAGGCTGTAGTGGCAAATGTTGAAGATGGAGATCATAAAATGCACGGCTCACAGTGCTTACGGCAGATCCAGTGTCTAACAGAGCTGTGACACAAACTCCAGATATCTTCAATTCCTCCTCACTGCAATCTCCAACCAATGATGTATCAACTGCAACATCATTCTCAGGTACAATAGGGCAGTGTTGTCCAATCATGCCTACTGGTGCCCCAGTCCTGTAGGCATCCGGGCGTTTAAAGATTTCCGGCTGTGTTCTAGGTTCACTCTACAGTCTCTCTTTACATGTCCTAGTTGTCCACATCTCCAGCATACTGGTCCATTGGTAGTATCCCGGGATGACATGTCCTGTCTCCGTTGATTCCGAGAAGGCGCATTAAAATTCCTAAAGGCTGACTGCCTCTGTCCACCATAACTTGGCTTACTGTCCTGTCGTAATGCGGCTAAGTCATGTTTCAACTTAGATACCTCTGTAGTGAGATCCTTAACCAGAGTCTTCATCTCCCTAATGTCATCACTAGGTGGCATGGCAACCTTAGCAGGTTTGGGTTTCTCTGGTGAAGAGTTGGCCTGTTCTATCTGACGGACAGCAATGCGAAGTTTGTCGTAATCCATGATACTATCAAACTTGTGACCAGTAACATCACGTAGTGACTTCTTAAGTCCACGCCAAAACTTGGTCCGTAACATCTCTGTAACCTGAGATTGGGTAAGCTCACATCTAGTCCTAGCTTTATCCAAAATATCCTCAAGTCGACTGGCCCAAGATGTCACACTTTCTGAATCAGCTTGCTTAGCAGAGTAAAAGTTGGCAAGTAAATCCTCAGCAGCAGCAATGTTTCCATAGTTTCCAGTCATCTTGTCCAACATCTGTTGTAAGGTAACTGAAGAACCCATTCTCCTAGCTGTATTTACCGCTTCGCCTCTCAAAGATCTTCTTACAGCTTGAAATATAGTCTGGTCCTTGTAAATCCCATCTCTCTGTAGCATCTCAACCTCATAAATCCATTGCTCAAATGGTACTTCTCCATGAGGAACTTGTGGAGATCCTGAGAATATGGAAATCTTTGGCACATAATATGATGAACTCGGTGTGCTGGGTGGTACTGTATTATCCTGATGACCTTGACCTTGATCTTGATCTTCCTGGACTGCTTCTTGTTTCACAGCCTTGGCCTTGGCTCCTCCCGCTAAAAGATCAGTTAACCACTGAGCTGCAGTATCTTTAGATCCTAAATCCGGTTTAAGGTTCATGGCTGCTAAAGCCTCCATCAAATGTTGAGCTTGCTCCCCACCATCAGCCATTGTGGAAGTATTACACAAAGTACACAAGCACAATAATACAAGTAATACAATCATGAAGTCCAATGTGAAAAATGTGAGCCAATACTGCGAAAAAAAAAATAGCAAAGTCCAAATATGCTGATTACTGGAAATAAATTCAAGAAAATTTCAAAGTCCAAATAAGCGAAAAAGTGAAAATAAATACTGAAAATTCATCAAAGTCCAAATACATGAAATAACGCACAAGAAAATATCATATAAGTTATGTATAGGAATGTAAACACAAGCAATAAATCAAAGTCCAAGTTTATCTGAAAATCAAAACTGAAATTGAAAAAGAAATGAAAATGCAAACACGGTTCAAATAATTAAACTAGTCTAAAGTATACAAAATGTCTGGAAACAAAAATAAATAAACAACATAATATCTGAAATGCAGAAATATATCAAAGCGACAAATATATCTAAGTATAAACACCAAAAGCAATAAATTCTAACACCGAATAAGTCAGTTAAATGAAAAATAAATTCCACAAAATCTGAAAGAAAATACAACACATTCAAAGATATACCAAATTATGTACTATATAAAGAGGAATAATGAATAGTCAATGAATCAAGGGCAGATAACTCACCAATATCAATGTAATAATTAACAGGGTGATCTAACTACAATTAATTTACATTATATAAGCAAGTATGTGTCTAAATAGCACTTATGAAAAATAAATTGAAACAACACACCAAATAAAGTAAATCAATCTAGATGACAGTGTAGTTATATTACGCGAAAGCAGAAAATTCCGAAGTGAAAAATAAAGCGTGTCGCAAGCGCAGCAGTTCAACACATATAAACACAAACACTGAGATTTAACAACAAATAAATAATCACATGGAAGTCACGACGGTGTAATGTCAGTTATGTGTCTTGGTCAATGCAAAATATCAACTACCCAACTAAGAAAAGATAAACCGACAGATAAAGAACCAATGCAACAAAAGATTCAACTAAATAGACAAAGATACTAACCTTTCTACAGTGGGTAAGCGGGGCAGGTACAGGTAGACAGGTAGAAGATTTCCATGCTCACATTCACGATACGATTCAGGTCCACACATTACGAATAATACAGGAATAAACACATGACAACACTAAATTCCGGAAATAATAAACAGATAAACACATAAATAATCCATGCTACGATGTCTGAGTCTCTGAATACTATCCATTCCCGTCATAATGTCAGTTAGAGTTGGAAACATACAGCTGAGAAGTCCATTCACACGTGTGCCACTATCAACATCCGGTATCGAAAATCGGCGTCGTCATTACGAAGTACCCGGTAAAAAGTTCCGGGGTGTAGAAGTTCCGGCCAAACTGGAATTCGACGATCTCGTCAAGCAAGTGTTAACCTCCGGTCCCTCAGTCTAACGGAGTGGTCCCTACGTGGGCGCCATTTTGTAGCGGGCTTAGTCTTGTCTTAAAATGATGACAATGCCGCTGGGTTCGTTTACAATATTGGTTTATTAAATTCCAAAACCACGTTCTGAAACATACAATAAAACATAATTAATTTCACTCACTAATCATACATCTCTCATACAATAGATCACGCGTACATTTACATATAATGAAATGATATTTCCGACACAACGTTAACACGATAAAATATCACAGATAATTACGATTACTCGATATAATATAAAATCACACACTTACAATACGTATCGTGCATCAACGTACGAAGGCTACACATCACGCTTCCTGATCATCGCTCGTTCAGTACAACTGATTCAAACTACAATAATTAATAAAACACAATTCTTACTACTCATACATTGAAACAATATAGTTTCAATATGAACAATATAACATTTACAATATTACATTTATAAAGATATCACTGTACGTTAACCGGGTACAGTACATGTACGTTATAATATTCAACGTATTAAAAATATGTGAAACATGATCTTATAATTTGGAACATTCTTACAAATCTCAATCTTACAGAAACAGTAGCAGGGGATAACGGGATAATTAAAGAAAGATATGAAACTTACCAATAGAAGAAAATGGCTCTAGACAATGACAAATGAATTCGCTAGAAAAGTACGTCCAATTCCAACGTCGGCGAAATTCAAATGTACCGAGACACAAAGAAACAAAGACTCAAATCCAAAGACAGAAACTTTCAACCAATCAAACAAGTTTGTCACAGTCATGTGTCACGTACGTCAGTGAAATATACTCACGGGTACAAGGACATATACATACCAATATACACACAAAGAAACGCGCTCGCCGGTAACACATATATATACGCACGCAGGTTAAAGGTCGCGAAGGCCATATACCTCAATAATAAATAACTTACGTATTTATTATACTTTATTATAATTATTACACATAATATACAATTCACAAATATTAAACATTTCATTCAAAATGACCCTATTACAGTAGTACTCGTCTGTAGTGTCATCACCAGTCATACTCTTCTACCCTTAGGTTGGTCTTGGTAAGGAAAGTATTGTAATGTTAAAATGCCGACGTAGAAAAGTGGTATAATCTATAAGTAGATAGTAAATGTATCAAATTTATTGCAGGGACACAGATATCAATATTAATATCAATTAAATAAGTCACGTTTTACGGGTATAAATTATAGTTCAAAGAATTAAGTTGTGAATGCTAAGGAAATATAACAAGTTTTCAAACAATATAAGTAAGATAGCTCCTTTCCCTATATTTTCTGCGGTAAGTTGATCAGGGTCAAGGCCCAACAGATTCGTCAAGGAAATAGATAGTAAGGAAATCACTCGTCTTCACCAGTCCAGCTTTTGATTCATGTAAAATGTTTTTGTTGGTTTTTTTCTTTTTAGATCTTTGAAAATCATGTCATGTATATAAAACAAAACAGTTACATCAGACGGGAGATCTGGGTGACTATTTCCACTTTATAACATTTTCATCGTGTTCTAAGTACACATATTTCAAGCAAGCAACAAACTAATCCAATCCAACATGCTATGCAAATTTATCTAATAATTTATTTCACAAATATAATTATTATTATTAAAGTATAATGTAATATGTTAATGATGTCCGTTATTGATATAAATCTTTTCACAAAAAAGTATAGAAGATTAACTTTAAATCAATAATAAGCATCACAGATCATAAAATCAATTCAGCGTCAAATCACAGATACATGGATGATCTGGTCATCTTACTGTGTCGTGTACCGCAGATATATAGACAGGGTGTTTATAATTGTAAATATTGCAAGGAAACACCACTTCTCGTGTCACCCTCGTCGATATTCTACACAAATTCATTCATATCCACAAATCTTGTACTGTATATATATATGTGTATAATTGTGCATACATCCACGTAGAATAACAATGTTATTCGATGTCGGTGTGGTCATACTTATATAGGATACTGTTTAATGATTTAAATAGAGATAATATAAAAAAAGAACCAGTGTTTCGTGGGCCTACTTTAAGCGAGAGTATTTTCCTTGTTTTACATAGCCAATTATAGCACATTATTTTGCGTAAATAGGTAGTAAGAACGTTTTATTCCTGTAATACTTTACGATGTTGGTGAAACGGCAAGTTTAATCAGTCTCCCCGAGATTTATACACTTCTGACAAGGTGCTTACACTGTACGTAGTTTACACTGTACACTAGACGATTAGCTGACAATTGACCTCATATAAGTATTTGTGCATTACGATAAAATCCTGACGTCAAAATAATAATGAAACGCTTTACACGTATATCAACATTCCATAATGATAAGCGATGGTTTTATTAATAACACACAGGTGTACTATATTGTATAGTTTTTACCTATACATGAAGGTACTGAACCGTAGTCAAGGTACATGTAAACAAAGGGGAATTCCAATAACGACGACTTCGATATCTATCGGGTTTTATCCAATGCTAAACATTGGGTGTCCCGAATAGTCGGTGAGCGTGACGCAATTTTCTCCACGCTGGTATTGAACATATGGCTAGAGTGACTGGCCGGGTGTTGCATACCACTCTACAGACTTTGTGAAATACGTGGAACTGAAACACTATAAAGCCTAACGCATTTACAACTACAGCACATATAAGCATAACTGGCTGTGAAATATACACACCTTATAGATATTGTCAGTATATTGAATTATTTATCTTAAAAGAAGGAAAACATGGGTTTGTTGCTAGCAAAACTTTCTGATGTGATGCAGAGTTTCTCTAGTGGATCGCCGTCCCGGATACTGATGCTGGGACTAGATGCAGCAGGTACATTTTTAATAATATTTTTGTACAATAACAAATTATTTGTCATCGTTATTTTCAATCAATTATCTTGTGACATAATTATTTTGACGCAAAACATAAATTTCGTCTAATACATATTTATATAAGACATGAAATGTAGTATATTGAATGCTGAATTATTTAACATCTAACATCATGTTCTTCAGGCAAGACGACGGTCCTGTACAAGATCAAACTGAACGAGAATGTGTGTACTATCCCGACGATTGGGTTTAACGTGGAGGAGGTATCCCCGTGTAAGGGGGTATCCTTTACCGTGTGGGATGTCGGCGGCCAGGAGAAGATCCGGGCACTCTGGAGGCATTACTTCCAAAACACGGAAGGTGGGTAGACTCCGATAAGGCAAACTATTGTTTATCCTTTTTTACCAGATGATATTTAAGCTGAGTTTAACTTAAAGGCCCAATATACGTACAGTTGAGTGTAAGCTAACCTTTACACCCTAGTGCACTAGGAGTGCACTACGTTTAAACTAGTAGTGCACTACATTTAAACTACAAGTAAACTAGTAGTGCACTACGTCCAGCCAGGTGTGACCACAAAAACCCCTACAGGTAATGGGAGGGTCCATACCTACCTGTGTTCTTACCTGTACAGATGTAATATGATTTACCTGTACTTTATGTTATACTATTGAAGTCATTAGTTTGTTAGTACCTGGTACTTCCTCATATAAGTACAAGAATGAAAAATTCTGAGTTTATGCCAGACGATATTTATCTTAATCACTGAAATAAATTAATTCACTGCATGTCAAAATTTTAAATATAATAATAATTTAAAAATACTAACTTATGATATTCTTTTTAAGAATTAATAATGTATCTTTTCTTTTTAAATATTTGTATTCTACAATTAAATTGAAAGGTATGTGTTCAAATAAAAAGTGGTATAACACATGTTTTATGTTGAAATTATCAAGTTAACCCTACTAAAAATATATACAAAAAATAAAGTAAACAACAGATTGTAATATAAAAAAATAGATATTAGAAGAACATATTTTGTACTTTGTATAGTTGTTTCAAACACAAATTACTTTAATATTTAACATTAAGAAGCTAGCTGTGCAATATCAGAGACGTACAAGGTTTTATACGTCTCTGGCAATACTACCTACATGTACCGGTATTGGTATTCTGTTTCACTATACACTCATGTACAATGCATACAAATGAAAGGTTATATAAACATCAAGTACTAATATAAGAAAAGATTACTTTCACCAGAACCTTTAAAGCCATTTCCTTCTTCATATCAAAATACCAACATACATCTACATGTAATCCAATTGACTGTAATCAATGTTATCATCATTAATGAAATAGGATCATCATTAGTCAATTAACAGGGCCCTCAGGCCTTAAATCAGACTTGGCCAGTACTAGTGACGGCTGTGGGGGAGTGGGAGAAATTCAGACCTTGCTAACTACAGACAGCCTGGGGGTGTCCCCTATCTTGACCTCTGGATGTGGCCCAGGCAGGTCAGGTACATGTACGTAATTATGCCTGGAGGGTAAAGGATTCTACCTGAAGATCTATATTTGTCCCTTTTAGTTAGATATTATATAAGTCATTAGGTTGATTTAAAAGTACAATAAATGTGACTGGCATAGGCTCAAGTTTGTTTTAATTTAGGTTAATATAACTTCATATTATTTATTTGTTGTATACTTAGTCTTACAATAAAGAATTAATTAAAATAATTCCATTAAACTGACCTTGCTTTTTTTTAATCATTATTACATAAATGCATAAACCTTCAAGTCATATTTAATACAACCTGTTATTGCCTTCAATATTTAGGCTTAAATATTGGAAATGCATCATTTTCAAATACTTTTATACTGATTATTAGAATAAAATTAAGTATAATGAATGTTAGTATTTTATTATAAAACTGTATGAAGTGACTGTGCCAGAGAGTATATATTCTCTCACATATACCTCCCTGATTACACCCAATATAAACCAGATAATTTTTCATCATTAATTCATTTAACAAGTATGTATATGTAAATATTTAGAAATCGAAATGCGTCATTGGATTATATTCATTCAAGTGTCATAAGATACTTGGTATTTTAAGTTAATATTTAAGAAAACCAGAATCTGGTAAAGGACTGATATAGACTTACATTGTTGTCCAAGTAATTATTATTAATTTCAATGTTATTTAATGTACTATCAATTTATTATTGTATAAATAAATGTTTTGAATGAAACAAAAAAAAAATGGAATAAAGTCCTCAAAATATCCACTATTTAAAGGGAAATGTGTAAATATCTAGATATATTATCACAGATTTTTAATATCATATAAACTTGATAAACCTGAGTAAAAGTAAAAATATGTATTATCATAATTATGATCCTGGTCATATCCAGCTGAGCCCTTTATTAATCAAATTGGTTCCAAATTTGACCAGTGATAGTCAGATGAGAAATTCACACCTCAATTATGTCACTGACAGGCTTATGTCAGCAGGTGTTCCTTAGACAAGGTTGAGACAGGTCAGGTACTGCCTGTGGCCTGAGGGTCAAATCAAAACATCTGTCCCATACTGAACAATCTGACTAAATTTTAATTTATTGTTGTATTATTTTTTTCAACTTCAAATTCTTATATTTATATTAATGCTGTTGTATGTGGTGATTTATACATACAGATCTTAATATAGAAAAAAAAATAAAAATATAGATTATCAAAACTCTATTATAACGCGTTCATAAATATATAGATCTGAGGCATGAATGTATTTAATAAAAATATATATCTAGTAATATAAGGATATTTATTTGGGTTTTTTTCACAATTAGTTCTTACAATATCTAAAAATATACTTCTAAGCAAATAATTATCAATAGATATTCCTTCAATTTTTCAATATACTTGATTGTAAATTGGTAAATGAATATAGAAAAACGTAATATTAATGTTCTATTTTATTTATATGATGTATGCAAGGAATTTTTTGTGGGAAAATTGTAAGAGTAATTATCATGATTTCACAATTTCTAGTTTTGAAATAAAAGAAAAAAGGTTGTTTGAGAAAAATAACTACATAAGATGCATATATATACATTAAAGTTATAAATATTAACATATGATAAGGTCAGCTTCAAAGTACTAGCAGACGACAAAGATGAGGTACAGGTAAAAATCACAGGTAGATGGTGGGACTGTCCATTTACCTGTAGGGGTATTTGACCTATATGGGGTTCAGGGTGTAGTGCACTACTAGTTTACCTGCAGTTTAAATGTAGTGCACTACTAGTTTAAACGTAGTGCACTACTAGTGCACTAGGTGTAAAGGTTAGCTTACACTCAACTGTAATTTCAAGAATCTTTTCGTGATTCTGAAAAAATCTTGAAAAACTTTAGTTGATAACCATGTAAAAATAAGCCTAAAACGAAGTAAACCTGATCGGTAACTAACAAAAAAATCTGAATAGAAAAATCCAAATAATTAAAAATAGCTCAGGTGGGGGCCTACTTTAACAACAAGCCAAAGTTAGAAGACAGTTCAAAATGGACGCATGGTTACAAATACCGAATTATAACTGCTGCTGTACCGGTAACCGCGTATGAATTCATCTTGAATATTTCTGATATTAGTAAACCTTAGTTAAATCTATAAATAAGGCTTGATTTTCGCTTCAAGTGTTGTCGAAAGTTACGTATAGTGGGCCTTTAATGGTTTTTACACAATCATGAAACTATGATTTAGATTTTGTTTTATATTTATCACTATTGTTTTCCTGGATCGTAATGCGCAGAAGCTTCAAACTAACGGAAGAAACCACAGTAGCTGTAGAAACTCATACACATATTGTATATATGCATATCATTTCTAAACATCGTCTTGTCTTTCACAGGTCTGGTGTTTGTCGTA
The DNA here is from genome assembly GCA_947623455.1 of Mimachlamys varia. Lineage (NCBI taxonomy): Eukaryota > Metazoa > Mollusca > Bivalvia > Pectinida > Pectinidae > Mimachlamys > Mimachlamys varia. The sequence goes on along the minus strand of OX392528.1, from coordinate 29,099,068 downwards.
GACAGCAATGACAGAGAGAGAATCGATGAAGCCCGAGAAGAACTGTTTGGTATACTTAACGATGATGAGATGAGAGGTGTTCCGGTTGTTGTACTCGCAAACAAACAAGATCTTCCATGTAAGTTTTAAAGCGGAAACAAAAAACAAAATAAAAACAAAGTCATGATTTTGTCAGAATAAAATAAATCTGCTCGAGATTCGCAATGAATTTTTATATCTATACGAACTTTCAATAATTCGGTGCCATTTAGTTTCCTTATTGTATCAGCAAAACAATTGCCTGTGATAGGGTGCGTTACCAATACTAACATATATATTAAATCATTAAATACTCTTTTCTTTCTTTTAAATACCTCTTATGACTTTAAAGCACAATGTTTATAGATATAATTGTTTTGTTGTAGATGCCATGAACACATCAGATATAGCCGAAAAAATGTGTCTAACGAAACTAACTGGGCGGAAGTGGTTTGTACAGGGAGCATGCGCAATGACTGGCGAAGGTATTTACGAGGGCATGACAGAAATGGCACGGCTCACAAAGGAAAACAAAAAGAACTACAGATGAAAAAGCGCTAGCTATCAAACGTTTTGATTACACTTGAGGCACAATCAAGCCTTGGGACCGTACGCCATGACTGATGTGATACTCTCCTGTCATTCGTGTGTTCTAGGCCCACTGATGGCAGAATCACTTGCCCGCAATTCATCATTAAATGCTCAGTGATTAACTTATGATCAGGTTGATATCAAACAGTACTACGACTATAAGGTGTAGAGTTTACGACTATAAGGTGTAAAGTGTACGACTATAAGGTGTAGAGTTAACGACTATAAGTTGTAGAGTTTACGAATACAAGACGTAGAGTTGTTGTTCTGCGTTGATGTTTGCACGATGTACAGTATATATGGGGTGTGCAGCATAAAGTGGATTTGTGGATGTCCCAATGAATATGTGTAGAATATAAACGTGGATGACACGAGTAGTGGTGTATCTGTACAATCATAAACACTCAGTGCGTATATACATGTATGTGATACACGACAAAATAAGATGACCAAATCATGCATATACATATTTATTTATATATCTGTGATTCGATGTAGATCTTATTTTATGATCTGTGATAGCTTATTATTCATTTGAAGTTGTTTATTACCTTTTTTGTAAAAATATTGATGATATCATTAACGGACACATATAACATGTTACATGTATACTTTAATGTCTTGATAACTATCATCCAATAAATTTGTACATGACACGATGTTTTGAATTTTCTGTTGCTTGGTTGAAACACGTGCACTGTAACACAATCAAAATGTTTTAGAGTGGAACTCGTCCTCCAGATCGCCAGTTATAAATATTTTATGTTAGATACATTTCCACAGATCTAAAAAGAAAGATATAATCTACATGTAGTTTATATGCTGTACTGCTGAAGACGGGTGATTTCCTTACTACCTAATTCATAGATGAATCTTTTAGACCTTGACCCTGATCAGCCTACTCCGGAAAATATAAGAATATGAAGCTATCTTACTTGTATTGTTTTAAAACTTATCATAGTTCCTTAACATTAATAACTTAATTATTTGAACTATGATAATTGCATGTATACCCGTTAAACGTAGCCTATTTAATTTACAAATGTTTATTAATATTCGTAACCGTACAATAAATCTGATACATTTACCATTTACTAGTGTATGATACCAAAATTATGTTTAATCGTCGTCATAATAAAATTGCAAGCCTCTCCCAGACCAACCTAGGGGTATCAGAGTATGACTGGTGTAGAAAATACAGACGTCTCCCAGACCAACCTAGGGGTATCAGAGTATGACTGGTGTAGAAAATACAGACGTCTCCCAGACCAACCTAGGGGTATCAGAGTATGACTGGTGTAGAAAATACAGACGTCTCCCAGACCAACCTAGGGGTATCAGAGTATGACTGGTGTAGAAAATACAGACGAGGCCTACTACTACAGGACACCAGAGAAACTTCTTTCTATTACTTCTGCAGTTTATATAACTGCAGTTGTGGTAACGCACAAAGCACCAAAAAGTGTGGGCGAACATCGTGAATACATCGTGCACACATCGTTCGCCCCATCTTCGCTAGCCAAGGGTTACGATCCGCACACTCATCTTCACCCTTGGCATATATAGACCACATTTCGTAAATCCCGCGACGAGAATTCTCATTGGATGCAGCTAGGCCTGGCTGCGTCCAATCAGAGCGCACCTTACATTTGATCACGCGCACAGAAAAAAATGTAAACAAGCATGACACGTGCAGTGTCGACTGTGTCATGGATCTTTACCAGTAAAACAGAGAAGAACAATCTTCACCGACACATTTACAGTAAGGACTCAGTGCGTGGATCGCCGTTTCCTGATGCTATCTAATTTGATCAAGCTTGAATTTTTCACAGATCAACCGAATGAGATGTTTTTCCATGTTTACATTCATTGCTGAAGCTGTTTTGTTATACGCATTTTGATTGGTCGGTGATTACGTGATTCAAAAGGACACAACGCACACCGACCGCTAGGTGGCAGACCCGGGGGCTTTCAATTTTGCCATGATATATTCCAGGGGTGTAGATTACATAGGTGATCGTAACCCCTGGATATCGAGGATGCGTTCGCCCATGATGCACACATATGGGCGATCGAAACATCGTTCGTTCATTTGCGCGATTTTCATCGCACAAACGCACAATTTGGTACAATTAGTCGATAAGTGTAATGGAATGAAAAAATAAGGTGATCTCTTGTCGAAACACTTTATAAATTCGCATCATATTAATTCGGATTATGTAATTTAAAATATACATTAAATTGAATTACAGTGACCATGTACATATTATACCGGAGTTAATTAGATGTACCCGCCTTGTGTCTGACGACCCGCGACAACAGCTCTAACAGCTACCGAGTGACCGTTATGTAAACAAAAATACTGGACACGTGTATAATTAGTTAATTATACCCCTCACTTTACCTAGTTTTTCACACCTAGGAAAGTGTTGTAAGTGCCCGGACCAGACGTACATGTATGTAACGTGTATTTTATGTGTCTTGATAAAGGGGCGGATTGCCATGGAAATTTGACAATTTATTTGTCCGTACTGTCGCTACTACTTCATACGTATCCAACGAACATTTGTTTGTTAGGATCCAGTACATATAGTTGATCATACCGTCGATATTACTTACTAGATCATAGTCGATGTACAGGTATACGTATCACTTGGTAAAAACTGACAATGCTTATATAATTACCTGAATGAGAACGTGTCAGTGTGAGTAGAATGTTTACACAAGTTTATATGGGTTCGTTTAATAAAAATACAACATTAACATTTATAGTTCTAAGAAAGATATATATCTAGATAGAATTATTTGCTTATATATAAAGCTAAAATATAGAAATATGCTAAAACATCTTACACGAAACCGTATATATTGTTAAGTCATTTCTCAATTTACGCAAACACGATTGTCATCGCACAATGCTAGTTTATCGTGCGCACACATGTGCGATAGAAATAATCGCCAAGGATCGCATCGTTTTAGCATCGTGCACGCACCGTTCACACATCGTGCGCACACCACACATTGTGTAGCGTTGTGCGAGTCCACGACTGTAGTATGTAACTTAATTAGACACAAATTACTAGAAGCAATTAGTTCTGTATGGTTTTTCAGACTATTATCAGACAGTATTGTAGAACTGATTTAGATTTACATTATTAATGCCATGCATTTTTGCCAATCTATATTGTATAACTTGTTATCAATTTTATCATACAGTATTATATGTTACATGTAACTTTGGTACCTCTTTAGTTGTATACCGCTCTATTAACATTTACAATTTGGCAGATATGTGTGGCAATGCGGATTCTGCGAGACGAGGCGAGGCGATTTCTATTTACATAACCTTCCAATTTGTTTATAAAAAACATCAGATAGTATTATCAAAATACTTTAAACATAAACTCACTCATTAAAAATGATGTTTTTGCAAATCTTAGGAAGGCGAACCTATGCATGCATTAGCGTAAATGACCGTAGTTATTGATAGAACGCTTATCTCTATACATCGTATTTATGTCGAGATTCGAAAATGTTGAATAGCAGCCGTTCCTGACAATGTTCCTCATTCAACCCCCTCACACTCGTATTGTCTCGTTATATATTTTACCTGACTGTCAGCACATATGTTGATCATAAAAAATATGCAATGTTAATGTACATGAAATGGGGAAGGATATGCATGCATATTGGGACAAAATGTTTTTTTCTAATCAGATACGGCAGAATGTGTAAATAATATTCTGTTTTACCGAATACGGAGGTTGGGATCCATTATCAGTGACAGATATCTGCCATTGATTTATACTTGTAGAAATGCAAATAAACATTAATATCTATATAAAAGTGACAGGTGGCTCCCTAGTAGACTGATATAGATATACATGTAGCACTGGTTGCATTAAAATACATTCTCATTTTGCCGTAACAAAAACTGTATTATTCGAAAACTAACTCAGGACCAGTTCGTCTCCGGTACTGGACCATAATGTCCGGAGAATATTCAACCCTCGAAGCAGGTCCCTCTGGATCCAAAAGGAATTGTCTCATCAAGTGGAAAGATGCCTGTCTCACTGGTCTGGTGGGTCTACTTATAGGTTTAGCTATTGGCCTTTTTATTGGAAACTTGGGAAAGAAGAACATTCGAGATGGTGTTTTTCTACCGGGAATCTCAAGCCAAATTATCCAAGATGGCGACCCAGCTGTAAGTGATATCATCATGGACGCCATAAAGAGTGAAAACATCCGAGAATATCTGAGGTCAGTACATCAGATCATATCTGAGGTCAGTACATCGGGGAATATCTGAGGTCAGTACATCGGGGAATATCTGAGGTCAGTACATGGGGGAATATCTGAGGTCAGTACATCGGGGAATATCTGAGGTCAAGTACATCGGGGAATATCTGAGGTCAAGTACATCGGGGAATATCTGAGGTCAGTACATCGGGGAATATCTGAGGTCAGTACATCGGGGAATATCTGAGGTCAGTACATCGGGGATTATCTGAGGTCAGGACATCGGGGAATATCTGAGGTCAGGACATCGGGGAATATCTGAGGTCAGTACATCGGGGAATATCTGAGGTCAGTACATCGGGGAATATCTGAGGTCAGTACATCGTGGAATATCTGAGGTCAGTACATCGGGGAATATCTGAGGTCAGTACATCGGGGAATATCTGAGGTCAGTACATCGGGGAATATCTGAGGCCAGTACATCGGGGAATATCTGAGGTCAGTACATCGGGGAATATCTGAGGTCAGTACATCGGGGAATATCTGAGGTCAGTACATCGGTGAATATTTGAAGTCAGTACATCGGGGAATATCTGAAGTCAGTACATCGGGGAATATCTGAGGTCAGTACATCGGGGAATATCTGAGGTCAGTACATCGGGGAATATCTGAGGTCAAGAACATCGGGGAATATCTGAGGTCAGTACATCGGGGAATATCTGCAACACGTACTTTTTTCAGATGAAGCGACGACAGAATAAGTCTTGTCTTAGCATAACTATCATACATTGTACATAGTTACATGACTTTGTAACCCTGGGTATGATATTTACATTACTTTGTAACCCTGGGTATGATATTTATATAATGTTGTAACCCACAGTATGATATTTATGTAATTTTGTAACACAGCGTGATATTTACATAACTTTGTAATATACAGTAAACTATTTACATAACCTTGTAACACACAGTATGATATTTTTGTAACTTTGTAACACACAGTATGATATTTACATAACTTTGTTACGTTGGGCACAACTGATGATTCACTATGTACTTTCACTGATATCAACATCACGGAACAGGATATAAAAGATCAATTACATTTCATAAAAACTAATAAGACTGCAGGACCTGACAATATCTCACCATACTTTGTGAAAGGTATATCCCAGTCATTAGTGAAACCTCTATTAATACTCTTTAATAAAACTATAAGAGACAAGTTGTCTCCCTTACACTTGGAAAAGTGCTAATGTTATCCCTATTTACAAAGGTAAAGGCCAGAAGAGCGACCCCTCTAATTATAGACCAATATCCATTACTCCTATTTTTGCCAAAATATTAGAAAAAATAATTTTCAAGTATCTCTACAACTATTTTTTCTTTGAATAACATTCAATCTGGTTTTCTACCTAAAGATTCTACTGTTAATCAACTTATGTCACTCTATCATACTATTGTAAATGAACTTGATGAAGGAAAAGAAATAAGAATAGTTTTCTTTGATGTAAGCAAAGCCTTCGATAGAGTGTGGCATAAAGGTTTAATTTATAAATTAGAAAAATACGGTATTAAAAATAAAATGTTAAGGTGGTTTGAAAATTATATAAATGACAGGAAACAGAGAGTGGTATATGATGGGTTCTACTCTAACTGGCAAACTCTAAAAGCAGGAGTACCGCAAGGTTCTGTTCTGGGACAATATTTATTTCTTCTTTATATAAATGACCTTGAGGAAGAGATTGGGTGCCAAATAAAATAACTGGGGAATAATATTCAATCCTGAGAAAACAGAATCCTTGCTAGTATCTAGAAAATTGAACTCCAAAAACTTACATCCAAATTTGGTTTTTGAGAATGTCCAGGTCCGGCAAGTTAGTCATCACAAACATCTTGGAGTATATTTAAACGATCAAGGTAATTGGGTTCATCATATCAACTATGTTTATGAAAAGGCATGTAAAAGAGTAAATATTTTAAGAAAGTTGAAATACAAAATTGATAGAAAGTCACTAGAAGTATTTTATATTGCATTTATTAGACCTGTATTAGAGTATGCCAGTATTATATGGGATAACTGTACTAAACATGAAAAGGAGCTTTTAGAATCACTACAACTAGAAATAATTAGAATAATTACATGAATCAGAAAAGGAACTAGCCATCAAACATTATATCAAGAAATTGGATGGGAAACCCTGCAGACTAGAAGAAACAACCAAAAATACATATTATTTTTTAAGATATTACATGATATTGGACCAACTTATCTGAAAGGAATTCTTGAAACACACATTGTAAACCCAGATGATAATATACATACACTAAGGCATCCCAGAATGTTTAAGATACCTAGAACCAGAACTACACTTTATGCAAATAGCTTTTTCCCATTTATGATGAGTGCATGTAACAGACCTGATTGTACTTTTTCAAAATTATCAAGTTTAACTGTTTTGAAAAAAGAACTTCAAATAATTTCAGATTGTGGCAGGCTAGTTAGCATGTGTACAACTATATTCAAATATGGAGGTAATAGAAAAATTAATATTTTAATGTGCCAATTGAGAAATAATGCAAGTCAGCTAAATTCTGACCTATATAAAGATCATCTTTGTGATACAGCAGGCTGTCCATGTGGTCATGATAATGAAAATGCAACACATTTCTTTTTAGAATGTCCACTTTATTCTATTGACCGCAAATCTTTGTTGCAAGATATAATGTCCAATAACCTTAATATTAATGGTATCATTACATTAGAACTACTTCTAAATGGAAGTGAAAATAATACAGATATACAGAACATATATTTGATGGAGTGTGTACACAGGTATATTATGGCTACAGGAAGGTTCCATATTTTATAATCTTGGAAATATATAATAATGTATGTTTTATTTATCGTATTATTTACACTGTGTAGTTAAACTTTAATTATTACCTATATATCATACAAATATATCCACTGATATCTACCTGGGTTAATTGACCAAGGCACAAGTGTTGCCAATGGACTTTATTTGGTCAAAACACCTATCGGTAGGAAGTGTAAATAATAATATACATGTATTTCAAGTAAATAATTAAACTAAAATATATGAAGTATGGTGCCCATTGATAGTCGGGTTCATCCTAGCAGCACTATATGTCTACAGTAATGATGTATAATAAGTAGTCCCATGCCATTCAGAGAACATGCTCCAATAACATATGTTGTGTAACCTGTATAGATCAGTTTGTACAGGTTGCAACAATATATAGTGTGAGCATGAACGTAAAGGGGGAGGGGGGGGGGGTAGTTGTTGTGTTATATGTTGTAAGTGTGTCTGTTGTATAAGGGTGTGAATGTCTATATATTTATGAATGTCAACATGATTTTTGTCTCGCCTGGACGATAGTCGAGAAAGCGAGACTTAGGTGTTACTTTTCCAGCGGCGGCGACGTCAACATTTGCGTTAAAATCCACTCTTCACAGTGTTATAATTATCCAATTGAATTGAAAGATGGTCACATTGTTCAAACCATCATACTTAATACCTTACCTCAATTTAAATGAAATTGTGTTACATGTTTTGGTGTTTTGGGGCAAAAACATGGGAATTTTGAGAATTTGCGTTAAAGTCCACTTTTTATATTGTTACAGATATCCGATTGAATTGAAACTTTATGTAGTTACTACAGGAAATTTATATACAGGTTTTGCTGTTTTGGGTCAAAAAACAGGGGAATTTTGAGAATTTGCATTAAAGTCCACCTTTTATAGTGTCACTGATATCAGATTCAATTAAAACTTACAGTAAGTTACTGATATCATCATACTGAACACCGTAATGAAATTTGGAGGAAATTCATTTGCAGGTTCCGCTGTTTTGGGGTAGAAACATGTGAATTTTGAGAATTCACGTTAAAGTCCACCTTTTATAGTGTGACTGATATCGGATTCAATTGAAACTTAGGGTAGTTACTAATGTTGTCATACTGAATACCTTACTGAAAATTGGAGGACATTCTTGGGTAAAAGCATGGGAATTTTGAGAATTGACGTTAGCATCCACTATTTATAGTGTTATTGATATGCAATTAAATTGAAACTTGGCTATGTTACAGATATAATCTTGCTGTATATATTTTGTAATACTAATTTTTACGTAGGTACTTAAATATTATCGGCAAAGCGGGAAGGGCGAGACATACAATTACGCGTAATTCTTGTTGTATGTATTTGTATTTCAAATTACTGTATGTATGAGTGTATATATATGCATGTAAGTTTGTATGTTAGTACAAGTATATATGTTTGCATAAAAATATGCATGTTGTGCCTGTGATTGTACATATGTGTAGGGTGATCTAGAGTATGAGTGGATAATGTATGTGTGTTTATGTCTAGATATTACAATATACATGTATGTAAATAAAGGAAGTTAAGGAGAGAGCTGATATAGGCTACACCTGTTGCTCAATCCAATTGTTAAATCAATAAAATATATCTGAAACTGAAACGTTGGGCAAGTTTTGTGGTCGCCATCTTGATCTCATCAAAAAATATACTGTATCTTTGTGTGATATGAAGATGGACGTTTTTGAGTTTGCTTGCTAGTGTGTTTACTTGGTGTGATGACAATGATGACTCGGTTCTCATTTTGAGTATTGATGCTTACTTGGAAGTGACCAAGATTTGCATGGCGAGTGTCGTCGATGAAGCAGAGGACGCTTACTCTTCCGGAACACCTGGTCTTATTCTCTTGTGCTTTTACGAGAGTCTCCATGTAAACTGATGTAAATCTTTCCTTTGTTCCTATTTTCTCCTAGTTTAATCGATTTTGAGTTCGGATTATGGTTTTGTTGACGCTTTGATTTTTTTGTTTTTTGTAACACATGGTATGATATTTATATAATTTGTAACACGTGTGATATTTACGTAACTTTGTAATATTATACAATTATAGTTTTTTGAATAAGTCGAGATTGATCAGTTTTTTCTTGAGTAGATATATAGAGGTTATATATCCAAAAATCCAATAACCACGAGTCGTGTGACCTCTTTCTAGGACAATATTATTAAGTTGGCAGTGGCAGTGTTGTTAACTGGAGTGAACCGCGGACTTTTTGCGCGAAAACACAGCATATCACCAAGTTGTGACGACGTCGACAATCCGCACATGGCATTGAACCACGTGATTTCCGGGCAAAGTTCAACTTCTCAACCAATCAAAAGCCCGGAAGGTCATACCACTAGTGGTATATATCATATATTTATCTAACAGTCAGCACGTTTATGCAATTGTATGAGAGTGGGACAGCACAGGGTATTGTGGTAGAAATTTATTATTAGTGATGTTGCTTTAAGAATGAAAACATTCAAACATAAACATTTTTTGTCCATGTAATGTATACATGGTAAACCGTGACATTGTTTTCAAGAATAATTTAGTAACGAAACTACAAAAACTACATTCCACGCATGAAAGGAGTGTAACCACCAAAGGTCGTGTGTCATCTACACAAGTTTCACTTTTTCTGTGGTGACAAAAAGACTTTGTAGTGTTCTTTCTGATTTGATACTTTACTTATTAAATTGTTCTTAAAAATAATGTCCCGAAGGAGTATATATTTCTTACGTTCAGCGTTCTTGCATATCATTACCATGGGAAAAGTTGACAACACGACTTCAAGCTGATCATTGGAAAAATCCTCGAATTCGTTTTGAAGTTTTTTGACGTTTAGTTAACGCAAAACGTTGAACTAATTTGTTCATAATTGTTTTAAAAACAGTTCTGGTTTATATGTAATATTGGATTTGATTTGTGAAATTTATAATCAGAAATACATGTCACTTTCTCAACTCATCATAGGGACCTGACTGACCTCCCCCATTCCGCCGAGACGGAGACTAACTACCGCCTGGCCTTGGAACTGCGTGATTTCTGGAAACAGGAGGGACTGGACGAGGTTTACATCACACCGTATGACGTCCTTCTGTCCTACCCAAACGTCACTGATGACGACATGATGAACCGGATAGAGCTGATCAACGACACTGGCGGAATAATGTACCAGTCTCCGCTAAGGGAGGCAATCCTAGACCCAAGCGAGAATAAGAGTGATGTGTTACCGCCATTCAACGCCTTCTCTGCACCCGGGGATATCACAGCGGTACGTAATATGTGTTGTATTGGAATTACTCAGGAAACTGTAATACATGCCGGTGGACATCATCTACGATTGTTTCGAGAAGATTAAAATAAATATGTTTATGTCTTCCGAGTTATCTACCCTTTTCTACTTTGTTTTGTTTTATTTGCAACTTATCCAACATAAAGTAACCTTTTAAAGACGAGCCAATGTCCGAGTATCAAAAATGTCAACGCTCTCTCGAAACAACTGCAGTATTGCGATACTATGTTAATGCTTTTTTTATAATTACATCGTCGTAATAAAAATTCCTGCGGACAGACCCTCTGATGATGTCAACATTTTTATAAACTATATATTTAACCTTAGCTCGTCAGTCATAGAAGAAAAGCGGTAAAGTCATCACAATTTATTCAATTGTCACATTTTCCTAATTTCAAACTGGAACATTTTATACTGGTGTGTTACTGCAAAAGCCAATGGTTTCGCACGTGAAATGTTTCGCTTTGTCAGCCTCCAAACTGTTCTCGATGTGCAGTCATGCTGTTTTGCACTGTGTACATATAATAGTATTATAATACTATAACACACTGTTGAGTTTAAGTGTTTTTGTATATGTTTGCGTGTGGATATATTCGTGGAGAGCGAAATAAGCGAAATTTTCCACGGCGAAAAATTACTCTCTTACAGTAAATTATTTGTAAAGGTATACTCTTGTGTCGATTGCCCATATTATGATAAAGTGAGATTACGTTTGAAGTGCTTCCTAGAATTTAAATGAACATAATCCATCAATATACTACCGGTAAGTCATATCTGAATGCCCATAGTCACTTGATTCAACTTGTTGACGCGTTTAAGTGTGGCCACGTTCCAATCCCTATGTCAGAAAGAAGTTGGAAAGCTTCATATTGTTTTTGTTTTGTTTACGTTATTTCCGCGAGAATAGGCCACTGCTTCAGAAAGTAAAATGGCGTTTCTTGTTTTGTGACTTTGACATAAAAAACAAGACTAGAAGACGTCACCTGCCAAAATAATTACTGCTTGTCAAAACATAGCGTAACCAATCGACATTTGATTTAAGTATATGACTGATTATGCCAACAGGAGCGCCTGGTCTATGTGAACTACGGGAGACAGGAAGACTACCAATGGCTGAGAAACAATACCTCTGTAAACGTCACTGGTGCTATTGTGATAGTCCGGTATGGGAAGACCTTTAGGGGTAACAAGGTTTGTAACGAGTTCCATTGTAAACGTACTGCATAAAGAAAGGCAGGCATTTGACACACTTGTTACTACTTGGGATAGTAACGTCTTCAGGGGAGAAAACCGTTGTGGCGAGTCCATTGTAATAGATCGGTATGGACAAAGCAAAACTCGTGATTACATGTACGTCCTTTGCAATAGATTGGTATGGACAGGTCTAGGTCCATTGTCATATCAGTGTATGGCGACAGGTTAATTGACAAATCTGATTGTTATACCTAGTATTTTACAATGCACCGCATATGTTGAGTTAATAATATTATATATTAAGCCATATTTTCATCGACGTCCATCTGTGTTTAAACTGAAAGAGTTGCTGTCTAACAATAATGTCACATGTCTTAAAAATTACGTAAATTTTTGATACACGCTACATTGAAAAGATCACATTTATTGAACATATGACCATGATATATAATATTAGTCAAATGTATATATCAAGTCATCTATGGTATGTTCTCCGCCTTTTTTTATACCATTTGATATGGAAATGTATCTTTAATGCATGTCTATAATTATAAATTTTGTGTCCAATATACTGTATACTGCATTTGGAAATAAAGAAGATGTATATACACTATGACGATTTTTTATTGGAGTTCTTAGTGGACATATATAGAAAACAAGGTCATTAGACGGGGTTCGTACATATGCTTTGACTGATGATGTATTTGTTGTGTTTCTTTTACATTTATTCACCTAAGATAACTGGGGGAAATAGAGACAAATGCATGGCTTTATGTAGTTGTCCCGATTTCTATAAACATTTCTGGACTGTTGCAGGTTAAACAGGCTGCTAAGTATGGCGCCATCGGTATCATTCTTTACAACGATCCCGCAGAGTCGGTGCCAAACGGACGTACGTCAAAAGTGTACCCAGATGACTGGTGGCTCCCTCCGACGGGAGTAGAGCGGGGCACTGTGGTACAAATGACCGGTGATCCCCTGACGCGGGGATACCCTGCCACAGGTACACATCATACGAAGTCTAGTTGACATTACATGTACTCAGATATTCTGCGTGTGTATTGTTTGACCTTAGCTCAGATTTGGGATTGAAACCCCCAATAATATTTATTTACAGTCGTCATTAAGTTTCCAATCCGACAGACGATAAACAGTTAGCACATACATGTATGTCATTCAATATTTTGAAACCTTAACTCTTTCAATTCAACCTTCATCACACGAAAAAAAATACTCTGCAGAAAGGTACAAATATTATTTATGGTCACTTTTATGTTGGTTACATGCTGTTAAATATGAACTTATAAATTCGTCAAACTAAAAAATCCGTCAAAGAAACTTATGTATATATTATAATAGGGTTTTTTCAAGTGCGTTGAACGAGCACGATTTGTGTAAATATAAGTCATATGCATGGCATGTACATTCACTCGTGAAACTTGTGAAAAATGTCTTTACATCGCATTATTGTGAGATTATGTCGTACATTCGTACATGAGTGTAAGACTATTTATATGTATACCTTTTCTGATTGAATATTGAATATCATCACTACAGAAACGGCGTACCGGTACCAAGAGGGCAGCGATGAGGCGGACCTGCCTACAATACCCGCCCATCCTGTGGGTTACGGCACGGCAGAGATACTTCTCAGGTAGGTTTATAAAGTCAAGCCCAGTTCCATGCTCGGTACACTATCTTCCCTGTAGCCTTGTAATATAATGTGACAAAATCAGACAAAATCAGGGGCGGTATTCAGGAAACCGTTATCATACTCAATCATTGATACTGTGCTCAATCCAGTGTTCTCGTTACAAATTCATATCAAGTCAAACGATCAGACAGTTAAATATAAACATGAAAAGAATATTTGACTCACTTTTTGAAGTTGTTTTTAGATTGTTGACAAAAACTAGATACAATGGATCAAGAACTTGAGCAGAAATCTATGTTTGAGTATAATTGTTTCATTAAAGTGGACCTAGCTCAACTCAAACCTTTTTATCAATATGCTGCCAGATTATTTCTTTGGCATTTCCAATGTGTAAAGGCAATGCGATTGAGTAAAAGCAAATAGTTTGAGTAAAGACAATGATGTTGAGTAAAGAAAATGAGTTTGAGTAAAAGCAATGAGTTTGAGTAAAGGCAATGAGTTTGAGTAAAGGCAATGAGTTTGAGTAAAGGCAGTGAGTTTGAGTAAAGGCAATGAGTTTGAGTAAATGCAATGAGATTGAGTAAAGGCAATGAAATTGAGTAAAAGCAATGATGTTGAGTAAAGGCAATGAGTTTGAGTAAAGGCAATGAGTTTGAGTAAAGGCAATGTGTTTGAGTAAATGCAATGATGTTGAGTAAAGGCAATGCGTTTGAGCAAAGGCAATGTGCCTGAGCAAAATGCCTTTGCTTGCCTAAAAATGTGTTTGTCAGAAGACAGAAGAGTACTTTGTCGTCTACTAATCCTAAATATAATACTTGTTCTTGGCCAACAGAAGTAATGCGTTTTATTGTAAATAACAGTCGAGTAAATCAAATTGGCAAAATATCGCCTTGACTCGGGACGTTGTTATATTTAATTGGTGTGGTATATTTTGTTAAGAGAGATGTCAGGAGAAGAAGTTCCCCCTGAATGGAAAGGGGGTTTAAACATCACGTACAGACTTGGGGGACGATTACAGACAGACGGTCGGTAAGTATAAACATCACGTACAGACTTGGGGGACGATAACAGACAGACGGTCGGTAAGTATAAACATCACGTACAGACTTGGGGGACGATAACAGACAGACGGTCGGTAAGTATAAACATCACGTACAGACTTGATGGACGATTACAGACAGACGGTCGGTAAGTATAAACATCACGTACAGACTTGGGGGACGATTACAGACAGACGGTCGGTAAGTATAAACATCACGTACAGACTTGGGGGACGATTACAGACAGGCGGTCGGTAAGTATAAACATCACGTACAGACTTGGGGGACGATAACAGACAGACGGTCGGTAAGTATAAACATCACGTACAGACTTGGGGGACGATTACAGACAGGCGGTCGGTAAGTATAAACATCACGTACAGACTTGGGGGACGATTACAGACAGGCGGTCGGTAAGTATAAACACCACGTACAGACTTGGGAGACGATTACAGACAGACGGTCGGTAAGTATAAACATCACGTACAGACTTGATGGACGATTACAGACAGACGGTCGGTAAGTATAAACATCACGTACAGACTTGGGGGACGATTACAGACAGACGGTCGGTAAGTATAAACATCACGTACATGCTTGGTGGACAATTACAGACAGACGGTTGGAAAGTATAAACATCACATACAAACTTGGAGGACGATAACAGACAGACGGTGGGTAAGTATAAACATCACGTACAGACTTGGGGGACGATGACAGACAGGCGGTCGGTAAGTATAAACATCACGTACAGACTTGGGGGACGACTACAGACAGACGGTCGGTAAGTGTAAACATCACATACAGACTTGGGGAACGATTACAGACAGACGGTCGGTAAGTGTAAACATCACGTACAGACTTGGGGAACGATTACAGACAGACGGTCGGTAAGTGTAAACATCACGTACAGACTTGGGGGACGACTACAGACAGACGGTCGGTAAGTGTAAACATCACGTACAGACTTGGGGGACGATTACAGACAGACGGTCGGTAAGTGTAAACATCACATACAGACTTGGGGAACGATTACAGACAGACGGTCGGTAAGTGTAAACATCACGTACAGACTTGGGGGACGATTACAGACAGACGGTCGGTAAGTATAAACATCACGTACAGACTTGGTGGACGATTACAGACAGATGGTCGGTAAGTATAAACCCCTCTATACTTCATCAGTAATTTTTTTGTCCAAATCCAAGACAAGATGAGTTAAACTCTCCGTCTCAAGCAATATTGAGCTGATCTGTCCTATTCAGAACTCAAATTTTACTTTGTTCAAATGATTATTATTATTATATTATATGAGTTAACTTTAATAGATTGATTATTAACTCAAACATTGTCATCTTAGAATATGTGAATCATGGAATACTAGACTAAAGGCTGGCTGGCTGATACTGTACGTGTGACTGTGTTTTCAGGAAAATACGGATGTTCATTTCAACACAGAATTATATGAGGCGTATCCACAACGTCCTCGGGGTAATAAGGGGAGCGATAGAACCAGGTAAGGTCTTACAAACATTTTCTTTGGATGTAGGATTTCAAGAACAGCAATTATGATAAATGACACCAGTGACACAAAACTGGACATCAATAATTTACAACATATGGTATGTTCTTACTTACAGACCGGTACGTGTTAGTTGGTAACCATAGAGACGCGTGGGTATTTGGTGCCGTAGACCCTTCGGGTGGCACAGCCATCATGAAAGAAGCCTCGAGAGTAATGGGGAACCTGGTGAAGCAAGGTAACTCGTGTAATTACTCTTGTCTTTGATGATATGTAGGTACATAATTAACCTTGGTAACTATATGTAGGTACACAAACACTCCTGGTAACTAAATATAGGCACACAAGCTACCCTAATTACTACATGTACATTGTAGGTACACAAACAACCCTGGTAACGATATGTAGGCACACAAGCTACCCAAATTACTATATGTACATTGTGGGTACACAAACAACCCTGGTAACTAAATATAGGCACACAAGCTACCCTAATTACTACATGTACATTGTAGGTACACAAACAACCCTGGTAACTATATGTAGGTACACAAGCTACCCAAATTACAACATGTACATTGTAGGTACACAAACAACCCTGGTAACTATATGTAGGTACACAAACAACCCTGGTAACTATATGTAGGTACACAAGCAACCCTGGTAACTAAATATAGGCACACAAGCAACCCTAATTACTACATGTACATTGTAGGTACACAGACAACCCTGGTAACTAAATATAGGCACACAAGCAACCCTAATTACTACATGTACATTGTAGGTACACAAACAACCCTGGTAACTAAATATAGGCACACAAGCAACCCTAATTACTACATGTACATTGTAGGTACACAAACAACCCTGGTAACTATATGTAGGTACACAAGCAACCCTGTTAACTAAATATAGGCACACAAGCAACCCTAATTACTACATGTACATTGTAGGTACACAAACAACCCTGGTAACTATATGTAGGTACACAAACAACCCTAATTACTACATGTACATTGTAGGTACACAAACAACCCTAATAGCTACATGTACATCGTAGGTACATAAACAACCCTGGTAACTATATGTAGATACACAAACAACCCTAATTACTACATGTACATTGTAGGTACACAAACAACCCTGGTAACTAAATATAGGCACACAAGCAACCCTAATTACTACATGTACATTGTAGGTACACAAACAACCCTGGTAACTAAATATAGGCACACAAGCTACCCAAATTACTACATGTATATTGTAGGTACATAAACAACCCTGGTAACTATATGTAGATACACAAGCAACCCTAGTTACTACATGTACATTGTGGATACACAAACAACCCTGGTTACTTTATGTAGGTACACACGCAACCCTAGTAGCTACATATACGTTGTAGGTACACAGACAACCCTGGTTACTAACTATATGCACACACGCTACCCTAGTTACTATTTGTAGGTACCCACCCAATCCTTGTTACTATAGTTTCTTTGGAAATGGAAATATGATAAAATTGATTGCAAGTAACCGTAGCAACAACTCTTTTTTATGGAGAGAGAAACTTCAGGTAAATGTAATCCTAGTAACTACACGTTTAACGTGAATGAAACCTACAGTAGTAAACGATGACGTAACACACACATATGCTGCAACTTTTTAATCCAGTAAAAGATAAATTATGCCGAAAAAAATGAATTAAACTGCATCATACAGCTGTTTCGTCCTCCCAGGACTTTTCAGTGATGCTTTCACTATCACTATAAAGCTATCCTATGGCATATAAACATCTAGATGGGGACGAAAACGTGATGCTTTCACTATCACTATAAAGCTATCCTATGGCATATAAACATCTAGATGGGGACGAAAACGTGTTAAAACATCTTAATTAACTTAACATCTGAGTAATTGAACCTTTGCATATAAACAGCCCAGTAGATACACTTCTTAATTAGGACGAGCAACTTTTCAAATAAAATTAACGCGACAGAGGTTACCATAAGTATCTTTGTCGACGGACATTATGGATAAACAGAATAAATGTCAGTCAGTGCGACCACAATCCTGTATTATCACATTGCAGCATACATGAAATGATACATAATATATGATAAAGCGTTTGATTTATTTACATAAGTGGTAGCTCAATTTGATGTGTTATTGTTGATACTTTATAAATATCCGTAGGGAGATGGCGGCCTCGACGTTCTATCCTATTCTGTAACTGGGATGCGGAGGAGTACGGAGTGTTTGGCTCCTTTGAGTGGGTTGAGGTACCTCTGTTCTATTATCATTATATAATCTAGTATCAACAGGTCTACTCTATTATTGTTTGTTTATAGCATTCAATGAGACAATTTCAATTATCTTTTTTTTTTACTAATCAGTAAGATATATATTCTGTTGAGATATTAATGCTCTAAGCTCTGTTATTATGAGCCCGATACCTTACTGGTAGGCGGTTGGTTGCTTATTTGTGGTCCGTTATTTTCAAGTTTTGAAGTGATTTATTACGGCAACTACATCGTTATTGTTACGAGTAAATAGTTACAATTAAGACAGACTTTATATATATTTACGTAATTATTTTCTCATCTGTGACTACCTACAGATAACTCTCCTAGGTCTTGGTTTATTGATCACTGATAAGTTTACAAACAGTCCCTCTCTAATGTCAACTAATATGCCTTATTGTGCGTTGCCACTTACCCGGTTCTCACAATGAGGACGTCACATTACCTGGCCTCGACATTGTCGTGGAGGTTAAGACTTCGCCTTAAAATCCTCTAACCTTTCTACATGTAAACTTTTCCTTTGCTGGTATTTTGGTATACTTTTTTGGTTAGTTTTCGAGTCCGAGTTAAGCTCTTGTTGTCACCACTTTGTTTTTATTGTCATTTATAAAGTAAAACCGCATCATCAATTCTGAAATTTAAAAACCCGTTAAACAAATCCTTCAATTTAGAGTTTGTTTGTATTTAAAGTTAAACACATCTGAGTGTGAATTGGTGTTATTTAACAACCGGCTTTATTGTTTTAAAATCGCTAGTTTATGATTTCTTATTCTTTTGTGGATTTTTAATAATCACTATTTTATATGGATATTCAGCGGTTATGTAACGACATTTTCAATTGCAGCAATACGTGAAAAACCTTGCCGCTCGAACATTAGCTTACATCAACATTGACGTGGCCGTAACAGGTACCTCTGTCATTGGATTCCACTTTGTACTTTATTACATGTACAATGTTTGGCTTTTATAAACGTGATTGTTATTTACATAATTACATTTTGTATGCATTTCGAGCTCTGGAATAAGGTATATGTCGCGGATGATGTTATTTCGCAACATCTGACACCATTAAACACGTTGATATCAATATATTCGTGTCTTTGCCGCTTTCAGGAAACGCTACTTTCTTACCTATTGGTACACCTTTGATGCACACAGTTACCTATGATGCAACCAAAAAGGTAGGCACAAGTGTATATCTAATTCACCGTGTAGCATTTACTTCACCTTGTTTATAATACTTATGTGTAATGACTATTCCAAAAAAATATGTTTCCTCAAAAATCATATGAACAAAGTACCTTTGATAAAGATAATGTGTTACAAAATTGAAAAGATTGAAAAAATGAAAAGATTGTTTTGCTAAATAAAAGATGACCTTGATATAAGTATGTTTGATGAAAATGTAATACTAGTTTGAACTGTAATGAAACATGTAACTACACGTAAATGTTTTTGATAGAAAAAATATTACTTTATTAAATATATAAATAAATATATGGCGTAATTAATTATGCTCGATAAAGATATTGATATTTAAACGAAGTTACCTTTGTTGGCCAGGTGATAAACCCCGATTCCCCTGAGACAGGGGAGGGTATAGTCACTGTCTACGATAAATGGTTGAAGACATTTCCCGCACCTGGTAAAACCAGACCGTTGTAAGTTATCCTTCGCAGTTTCGCGACCTCTTTCTGTACACTGCTACCATATCAACTGACAGTTTGCTTCTAAGAGTTCTGTCACCACACCTAACTCAAAATTCGCTTAGTTTGATGTCACTGAGTACAGTTACTATGCATAAATCAGATAGATATGTTTAATCATGTTTAACAGCCACTATATAATATATATCACCGTTGTTTCTCTTTGTTTTGCTCTTTTTGTGAGTACAGTCCTAACATAAATCGAGTAAGCTTTGTTTGACATTGTGTAACCAAATTAGCTTTGACCTGTTTGCTTTTCAATAAAATGCAGTCATATACTGCTGAGTACAATTTTGTCGAACATTTCTGTGTTCAGTGCCCCCAGACAAATAAAAAAAATGCTATATTTGTCCATATGGTGAACAGTTTTCTTTCAAATGGTGCAGTGATAGCCGTATTACGGGTATGCTATCGACGTAAATGCGTGTAGAAATTCCTTGACGTACATGTTCACACTTTAATGTAAAGACATGTGTAATTTCACAAAACATGCAATGTTTTGTATATATTAACTCGCTGCATAACATTTTTTTTCATGTTTATTATATAATACTTATTTTGAGGGGTTAAGGTTGCATTGAATAATAGAACATACACTTTGCACTTTAAAAAGTGATAATTTGGTATTTTAAGAACGCCCTTCAATTAACTATACTGAATGTACATATTGCAGATATCCTATGGCATCAGGACAGAGTGACCATGCGCCTTTTATACAACTGCTAGGTGTTCCGAGTGTGATGTTGGGGTTCACCGGTGATTCGGTAAGTATCTCCTTACAAGGCACGACAATCTAACGGCCTGACAAAGGCTGACTCTCAAGTCATAATACACTTCATTCTATTACATTTAACTAGAAAAATTGGTTGATTTTAAGTTACATAATGAGTTTAACTTGTATTTTATAAATCATACTATTGCTAAAGGTTTTAAATTAGATAATAAGTCTAGTTTCCGGAACGGTACAGAGAGAAGAAATCCGCAAGTTCATCTATCGGGTCTTTGAAGATGGATATTGCCTCTTCTTATTCTTCAAACATCTGTATACATGTACATATGTATAACATTACATTGTTCCTAACTAGTGAAGAATGATCAATATTTTTTCCAATTTGATTTAACAAACTCAGGAACTCACCTGAGCAGTAAAGTAAACATGAAGATGTTTCTTGTAGCATTTATTAAAAGATGAACCAGGGGGGATTAAAGAATAACGCTTTAAAACATGCATTTCCAGACGATAACTTGAGAACAGATAGATGAATTTGGTTGAAATTTCATCACAGAGTGGGATTGAGTTTGGGGTCGAAAGGTCAACTACGAGAGTCACTGTTAATAAATATAATAGTCAAATTTTAGTTTCCAGAAGATACTTGAGAAAAGATTGAAGGATTTGTTTGAAACTCCATAAAATGTTAGAGTGGGATTATGTGTTGGGTCGAAAGGTCACGATATTCTCATTTCACGCTCGTTCTCATGAAACAGTTAAGAAATTATTTTTAAAATTGGACAGCTGCTCATTGCTATCAAGGTCTATGTTGCTTAGAAACGTTAATTGACGGTAGGGGACGAGTGTTGCATGTAACATTCGCTAAAAGCTTGTTGATTTAATTTTTGTTTTGTTCTGTTTTTCATTTGAAAGTTCTTATTGTTTGGTATTGTCACGTAATCGTTGAAAAATATAAAAGATATCCAACACCTTTGTTTGTGTTATGATAACCAGAATCCTGGCGCCGATCCTCTGTATCACACTCGCTACGATACTTTCCACGTCATGGATGAAATGATTGACAGGGGCTTCAAGGTAAGTTCATGTGTGAATGCCTGCGATGTATGGCTTAAAAGAAAGGAATGTGCAGATCAATTTGCAGAACGGTAAGACCACAAGCAGACACCACAGAAAATGCGTTTCGTGCGAAACATGGAACGGAAAGAGTAATAGATGAGCCATAGGAATATAAGAAAATTACAAATCAAAACAATATCATCATTAAAGTAATTTAAGGATTTAAAATTAATCCCTTACCCGTTTCGCTTACCCCTTCACCTTTCAGTTAGGAGACATTTATCTGAATCATGGCTGTAATAGAACATTTTTACTTTGGTTCTGTAGATTCACAAAAGTAAAGTTGAAGACACAATTATAAATATGGTGCTGGTATTTATAACCTTCAGATGACCTCGATACAAAATCATGGTTAAGGACAAAGTTGGAATATTTAACACAAAGATTAGAAAAATTAATGGAATGAATAGATTTTTTTCATATTATACTGTATCTTGTCTTTGGAAGGAAGATTAGTTTTGGTCCCTTGTTTGTACACACAAAACGATGGCACTAAAGATGAATATATTTTGCGTCGATTCAATAGATAAGAGACAGATGCAGGAAGAACTACAAATGCCGAAACATTTCATATTGTGCTTGCAGACCCACCGTGCAGTTTGTCAAGTGGCGGCGGAAATGGCAAGAAATTTGGCTGATTCCCTGACCGTGCCTTTTAATGTGACTGACCTTTCAGAACAGCTTCAGATCCGTGTCACAGAATTCGACGCTGAATACGGCCAGCTCCTCAGAACACACGGTATCCACTTCGGTATGTAATATATACAGGAATAGTGTTCCGATAAGATAATACTAAACTTTGTATTCCAGATCTGATGTAGCTATGATTATTCTTCTCACTTTTAATTCCACTTTCAGTTAAAATTCAGCAAGCAACATCATTGATATTAAATAACCTTTGGTATTCTTCAGCACAGAATAGTTGAATTCGTTTGTTACATCAACTTCTTAGATGCTGCTTGATGTCGTAAATGGTTTGCCTCATTAAAACGCTCAAAAGACTTGAATAGACACGTACAGATAAAATATCAATTAACTCAAAAAGTGAACTTTACAGTGGCAAATGTGTACTTGTATTTTATTGATTTTTCAGAATGGTTGCTGGAAGCAGTTGACAATTTTTCTTCAGAAGTGATCAAATTTCAAACTCGAGCAGAAAACGTTGATATGAATGAGTAAGCTGTTTTTAATCTATGACTTTGATCAGATTAACGTGGAAAATCTTTCTTTTCGTCTCTCTTTGGTTGACGTCAACATGTATATAACAATATAATATATTTTCTCTCGTCATTGCACCGCTTCGACTGCATCACTGATTAATCAAATGGGTTTTTTTCAAGAGCACATATTTAACATAATTTACATATTACAATGCGATGTGCTTCATTTTATTTTTTAAAGGAATATTTTATTTCATTTATTTTTATTTA
The DNA here is from genome assembly GCA_947623455.1 of Mimachlamys varia. Classification (NCBI taxonomy): domain Eukaryota; kingdom Metazoa; phylum Mollusca; class Bivalvia; order Pectinida; family Pectinidae; genus Mimachlamys; species Mimachlamys varia. The sequence continues at coordinate 29,075,339 of OX392528.1, read as the reverse complement.
TTTATATAACCGTTCATACGTTATTTTAATATAATTTCACATCTGTGATAAAATACATGATTGACTTTGACATGAATTAAACCGTCATTACGGTGACATGATAGTTTTATCCACACAATTGAGGTTATAATTGATTTAATATGTTATTATTCAGTCCTTTCGCCATTCGTCGGATTAATGACCAATTGGTTTTCCTTGAAAGAGCCTTCCTTGACTCCGCTGGACTACCCGGGCGGCCCCTGGCAAGGTTCGTTTTAAAGTAATGCTCTGCTAGCGGATAGTGCATGTTCAAGATTCAAAACCAGATAATCTTCAACGACGTGCCCCATTGTTAATTTTCAATTGTCTACAAATAGCCCATTCCGGGTAATGTGCTGATATTGACATTCAGGCTTTCGTTGAGTTTCATTGAGGTGATATGTTTTACCAATCATAAACTGTTAGACAAAACTTTCGTCGATGACAATTTGTTTACAATGACTAGAGATTAGCACAATGGTCGTACCAAGGGAGATAAATGTAATTCACATATGTCAAGCGATCATTTTAATACGTCCGCATGTATACTGTTATTTCAGGCACGTGCTATTTTCGAATCTCGATGGTGATTCATACGCCGACGCTACCTTTCCCGGACTAGTGGACTCCCTTTTGAAACTAGCAGATGCTTCAGAAGAAGAAACGAAAACTCTATGGGAGGTTATAGAACATCACTTTTCCGTGTTGGTATTCTCTGTTCAGTCAGCACAGTCCACGCTCCGGGATGTAACCGCATTTATGGTAGATTTAAAGGAAAATGCGTGACTTGAAGTGGGAATTCATTCATAGGAGCACAATCGAGCAACAGATTTGTGAAAGTTAAAATCGATTTTAATACATATATATATCAATGTTAGTTTTTTTTTTAAGTGATTGATTTTTAAGTTATATCGGATAACCTGAAAAGCAGAATACATCAAACGTGATGACTTGATCAAACAATTTTCTGCTAACCTCTGATTGGTAGAAATATGTCGGCAGTTCAATTTAAGCACACGTATGTGTGTATGCAAGATCGTTTTTTCATTTCCATTTTGAAATAAAAGCTCATTAGCCATACACGTGAAAGAGTTGTCAGTTATTGTTTTTTTTCACATTTTTACATTCGAGTATTGGGAATAACTACGATATTTTGAGTTTGCATTCTCATTTTGAGGACGTAACATTTACTTGTGATGTGACATAGATGCTGTCGATAACGCAGAAGATGCTTATTATTTCGGAACCTCTGGGCTAATCTCTTGTACTTTTTTTATTTTTATTTTTTATTTTCCACATTATGTCGTATATCAGTTAATCCTAATATCATTAAGTCGTGTATTAGTTATACCTTGTGTCATTATAACGTATACCAGTTATACCTTGTATCATTATGACGTATACCAGTTATACCTTGTATCATTATGTCGTGTATCAGGTAAACCTTGTATCATTATGTCGTGTATCAGTTATACCGTGTATCATTATGACGTGTATCAGGTAAACCTTGTATCATTATGTCGTGTATCAGTTATACCTTGTATCATTATGTCGTGTATCAGTTATACCTTGCATCATTATGACGTGTATCAGTTATACCTTGCATCATTATGACGTGTATCAGGTAAACCTTGTATCATTATGTCGTGTATCAGTTATACCGTGTATCATTATGTCGTGTATCATTTATACCTTGCATCATTATGACGTGTATCAGGTAAACCTTGTATCATTATGTCGTGTATCAGTTATACCTTGCATCATTATGACGTGTATCAGGTAAACCTTGTATCATTATGTCGTGTATCAGTTATACCGTGTATCATTTTGTCGTGTATCATTTATACCTTGCATCATTATGACGTGTATCAGGTAAACCTTGTATCATTATGTCGTGTTTCAGTTATACTGTGTATCATTATGACGTGTATCAGTTATACCTTGTATCATTATGTCGTGTATCATTTATACCTTGTATCATTATGACGTGTATCAGTTATACCTTGTATCATTATGCCGTGTATCAGTTATATCTTGTTTCATTATGTCGTGTATCAGGTATACCGTGTATCATTATGTCGTGTATCATTTATACCTTGTATCATTATGTCGTGTATCAGTTATACCGTTTATCATTATGTCGTGTATCATTTATACCTTGTGTCATTATGTCGTGTTTCAGTTATACTGTGTATCATTATGACGTGTATCAGTTATACCTTGTAACATTATGTCGTGTATTCTTTTATACCTTGTATCATTATGACGTGTATCAGTTATACCTTGTATCATTATGCCGTGTATCAGTTATATCTTGTTTCATTATGTCGTGTATCAGGTATACCGTGTATCATTATGTCGTGTATCATTTATACCTTGTATCATTATGTCGTGTTTCAGTTGTACCGTGTATCATTATGTCGTGTATCATTTATACCTTGTATCATTATGACGTGTAAATGTTATACCGTGTATCATTATGTCGGGTATCAGTTATATCTTGTATCATTATGTCGTGTATCAGTTATACCTTGTGACATTTTTATCATTTATATCATCTAAAGTAGTTCAAAGAAGAAATACACAGATCCATTGGAATACCAATACCCCCTCCCCCGCTCAGTATTATCAAGCATATAATGCTTCATGTTGGTGATCTCATGATTTGTGTATTTGTAATACTTTCTGACACTTAATGTATGCTACTTAACAACATGTGATCTTGAGATTAGAGAATTATGATATACAATGTCCGATTAACAAACAATGATAGTGTCAAAGTTCGTTAACTGTCTTTGTCTTTTTCAAATGGTTTGGTTGGTGTCGTTTTATGTACCTATCACGATATTTTTTTATGTTGAAGTTGGTATTGTGGGAAAGAGGGAACACAACAAAAATACTCGTGTTTTTGTTCTTGTAAAACAAACATCATTAGTATATCTACAAAGAGCATGCATATCAATGTGAAAACCATGGATAGTTACGTATGCCCTTAACATGAAAGTGGACAAAAATATAAATACTTTTATTCACTTTATAAACAAATGGGCAAAATAGCACCTTTATATCATTTACATTGTATACAAACGCACACACGACCGCAAGTATTTCATCTGCCAATGCCATTTATACAAACGCACACACGAGCGTAAGTATTACATCTGCCAATACCATTTATACAAATGGACACACGAGCGCAAGTATTACATCTGCCAATATCATATATAGAAATGCACACACGAGCGGAAGTATTACATCTGCCAATATCATTTATACAAATTGACACACAAGCACCATTATTACATCTGCCAATATCATTTATACAAATGCACACACGAACACTTTTATTACATCTGTCAATTCCATTTATACAGATTGACACACAAACACCATTATTACATCTGCCAATATCATTTATACAAATTGACACACGAGCACCATTATTACATCTGCCAATATCATTTATACAAATTGACACACAAACACCATTATTACATCTGCCAATATCATTTATACAAATTGACACACAAGCACCATCATTACATCTGCCAATATCATTTATACAAACTGACACACGAGCACCATTATTACATCTGCCAATACCATTTATACAAACTGACACACGAGCACCATTATTACGTTTTCAAAGATTTTGCAAATGATCACAACTATCATTGATTGTTACAAACCGAAATTCCTTTCACAGAAGGATATAAACATATCAACATAATTAAAGAAAGACGGTAAAATAATGTAATGATATATGTTCTTCGTTCAACGTTCTTTGAAAGCAACAACGGATGTGCAGTATTTTTTCCTAAACATAGTGTTCTTTTCAATTGTGTGCAAACCTTAATTCCAACAAAAGAACCAAACGTTTTTCTTTCACTGAGTATATTACATTCATTTATTTACTTTTCAATAAGACCTACAACACATTGTGCTTTTACCTACATGGTATGTCTCCTAAATCAAAATTCTAAAAATGTCTTTTAACACATCGTCTACTCCCTAAATACCACCATCTTTCTTTCAGTCTCCTTAATGTGATGGACAAAACTATGGCATTTTGAATTTGTTTGTTTTCATTCTGAAGCCGAATTTAATGTATATTTCTGTCATTTCCAAACAGTCGACAAGAACTCATCTATTGTGGTCCTTACTTAAATTATTACACATGTCGATGCTTTGTTTCTTCTACAGATTATGTGAATAAAATGTTTTCAAAATGGGATATCGACCTCATGAAATACTGATCATTACAAAGTGACTCTTACTTTGTTTTTGTTATTATCAAACAAATAAGACATCTATTTTTCCAGTGTTTTTGATAGAAAAATGCAATGTATCCATAATCTACTAGTACATGTACCTTGTATGTATTCGAATCTATGTAATGTAAAGAATAGACTTAGCAAAATATTCTCATAATAGTTCGATCTTATAAAATACTGACAATTACAACGTCAATTTACCTTCTGGTTTTTGTTATTATTAAGCAAATTAGACATTTATTCATAATGTACCAGGTAGGTATTTTAATCTTTATTATCTAAAGAAGATGGCGTAATAGAAATGGAAAAAAGTTGTTATCTGAAAAGTTTCGTACTCATAAAATACTGACAATTGAGACGTCGTTTTACCTTTTCATTTGTAATAAAAATTAGACATCTATATAACGATGTTCTTTGCTTGACAGAAAATGCAACTTATCCATAATACATGTGTTCTCTTAAATAAAACAATCCTTACCTGTATTTGTACTGGCCCCTTACTATCTTTTCAAAATGTCGTTCTAACCACCTTCAGCTCTTTATGCTTTCTAGCTATCCCAATACCCTGATATGTGTATCCCTTGTCACATGCCTACAGTCCTATGGTAGAGCTGACATAGCCCGCTCCAGTTGGTCATTACTGCTGATAGCACACGGCGGCGATAAGGCTGTGTGAATTGTAAGCGTGTATGGAACAGCACCACGGGACCTTGTTTAATTTTTTAATGCCATATATAGAATGTCTACATACACCTGAGTACGTACGCTCAGAGCAGTACTAACCCGTCACTACATTATTGATAGCTTCAATCTCAGAAACGTCAGTCGACATGATGTACGAACTGACAGACACCGATCATATCCTCGCCAAGGCGAGGTACGGTAACCCGCGGAGACCCTTACTTATCTGTGGACTCGTCGCCCTGGTGTTGGGGCTCGTCGTAGGTCTCCTGATCGGCCGCTTCGGACTGTGCCCAGATAAAGAAGCAGAACCAGCGTCACAGGGCAATGGAGTATTCCTACCAGGTGTTTCAAAACAGATTATCCAAGATGGCGACCCATCGATCAGCGATCTCCTCATCAATAGCATCAGCAGTGAAAACATCAGGCAGTACCTCAAGTAAGTATGATTGGGTGATATCGATCTTAGCAATCGGAAACAATGTAGCATACCACTCACCTCGCAATTATCGAAACACCAGTCGATTTTTTTATCATATATAAGCCTCTTCTAATATTTGAAAGTTGACAAGAAAGTAAGCTTAGTGAAGAGTTTTGGAAACCTAACCGATGAATGATTAGCCTATTTCCTTTACAACAAACCAAAACTCAGGTATCAGTGAAGCCATAATGTAAAAAGAATGTCTGAACGAACTAGACGTTTAAGATAATTTTTTAAAAGGTGCAGCACATGTGTGTGTTACGTCATCTTCCATAGAATAAAACAGAAGCATTTCAAATATTCAATACTATCTAACAAATACTACAAAAGATCTTTATTCTGTATGGCATTTCTATGTAATAGCTTAAACGTATGCCTAGTGTTTTATTAGACTTAACATGACGATCACGTTCTAAGGTATAGTGCCTAAGTAGTACGGGATCATCTTTACATTTCTCACTGACCTGCCTCCTCACCCTGTAATAGAACAGTTGTTTATAAATATATATGTCTTTGTACACGGAAGCACCATACATGGAGTCAGCTATACACTTGTCCGCGTAATATTGTGTGTTGTATATAACTCTACCCGGCTAGCAGTCACGGGTTTATGATTTTGAATGTAAACACAAACGTCCCGTTGATATATGCATACGGAATACCAATCAATGACATAATGTTTATATATTTAGCTTGTACGAGAGTTACACTATACCCACTTGTTACTAAGTAGCTTATCATAAGCCATAGGCAATAACAGAGAGGCAGGATAGGAATATAGATGATCAGTAATCTTTGTGGGTTGTATCAGTATCTCTGTGTTCACAATCTTTGTCATCCATCTTGTCCTTTATATCAAGTTGATTTAATGAAGTTTCTATTTCATACAATTTTAGTGTAATCAGTAACAGACAGCTATCCTGTTTTGGACAGTGAGATTAATGTATTTAAGTTTTGATAAGTGGACCAACATCAGGTAGGGGAGGCTTATGTTGGTGACATAAATGTTAAACAAAGCACGTTTACTACAACGCTCCTAAAAAGGCAATCTGATTAAAATACAGATCCTTGTTCACACTACGTTTTACAAGGATCTGACAACATCCCATAAGAGGTCACGTTCAGTTGACCTTTGTCGTCTCTTTACTTAAACCTAAAATAATTTTCCAATGACCTGTCATCTTGCAGCAAATCATTTCGTCACATTATTCCACATGAACATTTTGGTGACGAAATGATCAAACGGACAAATGCGATTATGCAAGCTTTGTCACCTCAAAATTTCACTGTCAAGATTCTGACAGTAGTAATTTGATTGGCTAATGCAAAAGGTCATCGGGACATGAAAAAGGAAATGTCTAGTCGTAAGAGTTATCTGCTAAATGGGTAAGATAGATATAAGGAATTAGATTGCAAAGATGAGATTGCATACATTTAACCAAGGGATTTACAAAAATAGCATTTTCGTTCAGTTCAATTTCCTCTATACAATGTTTATATCCATATTATATATATACTTTAAGTATATACACTAGAGGAGGAGCTAGGAATATCATAGTAATGCAACACTGACTGAGGTGGTGATTTAGAAAGACGGGCAGCAAGTACTACACAATATTTTAGGTTTAGACAGACCGACAGGGAGACCAACACAACATTTTAGGTTTAGGCAACCGACAGGGAGATCTACACAAAATTTTAGAATATCTCAGGATTTGGCAAAAAAAGAAGAAGACAATAACAAAACTGGATAACCGTTTTCTTGTTGCTAATAAATCAAGGCATAACCAAAGAAATGGAGCTGTATACAAAAGCAATAGGTTATACCGGGTAATGTGAAGCCCTAGTACACCAGAAAGGAAGGATACAGTGCGTGACTCTAAGTGACATTTGAACATAGATTTAACACTAGGAGGAAGCGGGTAACTGAGTGTGTTTACAGGGATATTATAATGAAAACCCCTGTACTGGCATTACGAAAAGTTCAAGGGGTCTTACAATATGAATTCAGTTGCTTGGTATTAATTTTATTCTAAAATAATTAGCCATTCTAAATAACTGATAAACAACCATTACGTTTCTGATCAAATTGTAAAATCAAATACAATTTTGAATCATTGAGGACTGTTTTGCTATGATACAGAGACCTATCTGAGCTACCCCATCTGGCCGGAACGGAGGCTGATTACCGACAGGCTAGAGAGCTATACGACTTCTGGAAACAGGAGGGACTGGACGAGGTTTACATCACACCGTATGACGTCCTACTGTCATACCCAAACGTCACTGATGACGACATGATGAACCGGATAGAGCTGATCAACGACACTGGCGGAATAATGTACCAGTCTCCGCTAAGGGAGGCAATCCTAGACCCTAGCGAGAATAAGAGTGGTGTGGTACCGCCCTTCAATGCTTACTCCCCACCAGGCGATATATTGTCGGTAAGGATGTAATGATTGCTCCTACCGTACTGGTTTGGGGAACAGATATTGTATAAATGTGTCACCATAGCTATAGTTGACCCATTCATGTCCACGCATATCGTCCCGTGTGGTTATATTTACACATTATTGATATTAACATACACTAAAATCAGCGTTGTTTACTTACTGGGTTCCTACTTAAGTAGAAGTCATGGCCATGTTTGCTGATGAATAAATGGACAAATACGCCATCAAATAAAACGCATATTGAATTTTTATGAACAAACCACATTTTCCATGCGTCTTATATGATATTTCTTTATGAGAATCGGAGCTTGGTGTTTTTCATTATATTCATTAATGCATATCGTGGTTTAAGAGTTATTTTAAGGACCGGACATTTTGCGGTGTTCATTATAAAGCGCAAAACGTGTATCCCCCAGGAACTCTTAGTCTTCGTGTTATGGTCGCCATCTTGATCTCATCAAGAAATATCTTTGTGATATAAAGATGGTTGTTTTTGAGTTTTCAGTGCGCTTACTTGTGATTGACAATGATGACTCAGATTTACATGGCGGGTGTCGTTGATGAAGCAGAAAACGCTTACTCTTCCGGAACACGTGGTCTTATTCTCTTGTACTTTCACGAGGGTCTCCATGTAAATCTTTCCTTTGTTCCTATTTTGCGTATAGTTTAATAGATTTTGAGTTCGGATTATGGTTTTGTTGACGCGTTGGTATTCTCTGATTTTTTCTTAGCATCTTGTACTTTCCCTATGATTGTCAAACATATCTTGCCCTAGTTGTTATAGATTTGTGTTTGAATTATGATTTTGTTTATGCTTTGATATCCTCTTTTCGTTTTTTTGTAACATCCGTAAACAGTATCATTGCATGTGTCTCTGTTTTCCAGGAGCGACTCTTTTATGTAAACTATGGAAGAGTAGAGGACTATTACGGATCTGGTACCAACAACTCACTGAATGTCACCGGAAGTGTGGTAATAGCCCGATATGGCAAGATATTCAGAGGCGACAAGGTATGTTTGTTGGCAAAGTATCCTTCTATGACAAAGTGTACGCCATGTCTTGTTTTCTTGATATAAAAAACGAAAAACCGCACACACACACTTATTTCTCTGAAAGAAAATGTCCCTTGTTCATGCATCATTTTCAATAATGATGCTTGTCAATTCTTCCTCATTAAGTAAATAAGTTTGTTCTTCAAGCTGTTTTGTTTTTCCTCCCTACGTTTGATTCCGGTGAAATTACCTTTTTATTCATTGTAGGTAAAGATCGCAGCCCAGCACGGAGCCATTGGTATAATCATCTTCTCCGACCCTGCTGACTACACATTGGATGGTGACACGTCACGTGTCTACCCAAATGACTGGTGGCTCCCTCCATCGGGTGCTCAGCGTGGTACAACATATCTTGCGAATGGTGACCCTTTGACCCCGGGATACCCCGCAACAGGTTCGTTGACATCGATAATGTGTATGTAGAAATATTGGCTTATTGGTAGCGATGTTTCACACAGAGTATGAAATAAACATGCATTGATGTAGTCTACCAGGACAGATTTATTATTGGATTGCTTGTTTTTGATATTTATATTTTCAGTTACAGCAACATTTAAATTGATCTATTCAGACTACAATCTGTAGTTAGCTATGACTTAAGGCGGAAAGTATGACTATACTGCCATGACCAAGCCCTAGTCACTAAACATTTAAAACCCATTAGTTTAATTATGTCTGCAGAAACGGCGTTCCGAATCCAAGAGGACAGTCCAGAGGCGCTGCTACCCACTATTCCTGCTCATCCTATTGGATATGGCATCGCCCAGAAAATCCTCGAGTAAGTGGACTTATTTTTACTTGATCAATATAGAGCCCACACAGTCATGGTTAATAATCATTGTATCTTATAGCATTTTCCGAGTTTCCAATATTTCAATTAGAAAAGATTTCCCGAGTGACATTTTTTAAATTTAGAATTGAAGAATGAGAGATAATTTTGGATGAACAACTATTATTTCTCGTGGAATTTATTTCTGTCTACACCCATTAAACACCGGTTTTCGTTTTTCCTTTTTTTAATCTAACGAAAAAGAAATGTTTTCAATCGGCACTCTTTTTTATCATTGTCGTCTAATTGTGATGTCATATTTGAAGGAAATCAAGTAAGAGTAACAGTTCTCGAGATTCTCTCATAGCCAGGAAACATATAGCACAGATATGCTCCGTAAACAAACAGCTTGTTAAACACTTAGTAACATTATATTTGCGTATGTATGGCAACATTTGAACTTGGTCGTGCACTACCGCATGTTCAAAAAAATGGAATGACTGTAACACGACATCGGCCGATAGATCGATGCTGAGACGGAAGCAATTCAATCATTTTTATGCATGCCTCATCCGTATAAGATAAATATTAAAACTTACCGTTTGACATCATCTAGGCAGATGTCAGGTAATGAGGTACCAGAGGACTGGAGAGGCAAGCTTAACCTTACCTACAGATATGGCGGCAAAATGAAAGAGACCGGATGGTACGTTAAGACATGCGCGACATCCGGGTATTGTTAAAATCAACTTAAGTGTGAATATGTATCATAATTTTATATCGTTATGCATATATCATCTTTCTAAATAAATGTAGCATTGGTATTGTACAATAGATAAGATGCCTTCCACAGGCACATGTGTTGAAATTATTAATATATTTTTAACATATTTAACGGACATAACATTCAATGTTTATGCTGATACGTTTATCGTTATTTCAGGAAGATTCGAATGTTTATTTCCACTCAGAACGCGATGCGTCGAACCTTTAATGCGTTTGGGATGATCCGGGGAGCTATAGAGCCAGGTACGACGTGATGTGTAGAGGTATATCTATGTATATTTTATGATGTATTGTACGACCAACGCGGGTAATGTGATCTCTTCATTTTTTTAAATGCAACATTACTATAGAGTATGAACATGCTATTTCTAAACATTGACAGAATAATGACGACATCTGTATGACATCCAGATTTCTATAGAACTGCATGTAGTTTGTGTAAGGATCACCGGTGAAATTGTTTAATACACCTGCTAATCGGGTTGAAAAGCTTTTATACACCTGATAAGTTACCGGCTGATAAAATTTTGATTACTTTTTTGAGTCATTGTGTCTCCAATGACATTTCAAACAGCGAGAGCTAGATTTGTTCATTGATCAATGTAAAAAGTATCGTATGACAGAAATACAATGTATTATGAGATGTTATGAATTTGATCGATTCCAGACCGGTACGTGTTGATGGGTAACCATAGAGATGCATGGGTGTTTGGTGCCATTGACCCCTCTAGTGGCACGGCCGTTATGAAAGAGGTCTCAAGGGCAATGGGCAATTTGGTGAAACAAGGTAACTCTGTTAACAGTCACCATGCGTCTGAGGCGATCTGGCAAAAAATACAATGTAAGGACATATTAGTAACTAGACGTTTCCATAGTGATTGATATCCCAGTAAAATATAGAAATGCTGTCGTTACTGTAGCAACCATGGTATCGTTAGTGATGAGCAACCTGATCCATCAAGTCGAACATATATGTCTCCAAGGAAACGACAGCCTGGTATGATAAGACGCACCAGTTTTCCCCGATCACACGTTGGTTTCTTCTGTTTTATTCTCTACAGCGACATAACGCGGCTTTTGCTATATGCACTCTATGAAGTGAATTTATCCGTATCTACCATAAATATCCCTGATGTTGTACCACTCGGCACATTTACGTAAATTATTTTTGTCAGTAACAAATGTAAAAACATTTAAAATGTGATAATCATTTTTGTTGTTAACAAATGCAAAAAAAACCATTTAAAATGTGATAATTATTTAATAAGTACAAAAAACTCCTAAAAAGCTATCCAATCAGGTTTGGTTTCCACCATCAATAAACATTGTAAACAATATTATTAGTATATATAATCAATAAGTAATAACAATAGTATTAGCAATAGACAGAAGCTAGAAAAAAACAAGCTAATACCGAAGCGTCAACAAGACTTTAATCCGAACTAAAAATTGATAGACTGGGGACAAAATATAAACAAAAGAAAAAATTACACCAAAAATCCCTGAACAAACTAATTTTTCGAACTAGACTTTTGCACAGATAAACTCGACGTAAGAGAATACCGTACAGCAGGCACGTGGTGTCCAGTAGTTTATAGCTCAGCAGTAGGGCCACAGGCAGCGTGATCGAAGTAGCTCCTTCATACGATATTCATTAATAATCATAGAAGTCTCAATCCGGACAAAACCAGGCTGATTGTGTGGACGACGAAAGTCTGTCTGCACGGTTTTTGTGATCGATAGCCCATCTCGACAGGTACCTACTGGCTTTACTTATCACGCATCAATTACAGCTGTAGCTAATACCGTGTGATGAGATAAAAAAAATATTTTCTGTTTACGAAAGCAGTTGTGTGAAACAGATCAATGGTACAGTACTTTCAGGACATTTTATTCTGAAAAAGAAATATTACAAGATTCACGAAAATTAACTAAAAGTCGGTTATAATATTATGATAACAAATAGCGTAAGCTATTTTCTATTTTCCGACAAAACCGAAGTATCAACAAGAATCTTCTTTAAAGCGGATGTTGGGTTATTTATAAATTATAAAATATGTAGCAATTTATAAAATATTTGATTACTGACTTAAGACCATGTGGAAGATTAGCCTTTGGCTAAACATGTATTTTATCCTCCGAAAATAAAGTTTATTATTAATATAGATCACATTAAATGAAAGTTTTGAGACCAATTAGATTAGTTGTTATAAAACTTATTATTTAGCAATTTGCAAAGGCGACTCATTTTTGAGTTCATAAAAAGCATGTCACGTTTGGTTGTTAGTAGACCTGCAGAATTCAATTGACGACTGTAGGGTTTTTTTCTTCTTGGGTTTCGGATAAAATTTGGCTATGTGTTCTTTATAGGGAAATGGCGGCCGCGGCGTACCATCATATTCTGTAGCTGGGGTGCTGAGGAGTACGGGTTAGTGGGCTCCAATGAGTGGATAGAGGTAAGAGTCTTATTTCCTATCATAATTAGGCCGATTTCTTTGTATTATTAATTAATATCCAGTAAGGTTGAAAAGTTAATAAAAAATGAAAAGGAAGAAATCTCCAGATATTTTTCAAATCAACATATATGCTTTCGATTTTTGGTTTCCTTACCCTCTTCTTTGCTAACATCTCTTATTATATTAATTCGACAACATTGATACACACAACCGAAAAGCTTATTTGTTTGTATGTGGTATGCATTTAATTAACTTCTGTTTATGCGTGCTTACGTCGATATAAAATTAACTTCTATTTATACTCAGCAATACGTGAAAAACCTGGCTGCCCGTTCCCTGGCTTATGTTAATGTGGATATCGCCGTAGAAGGTCTGTATATATGATTATATCGCCGTAGACGATCTGTATATATGATTATTTTAATGAGCTGTTTATACTAGGTAAACAGTTCTATATTCTACAAGGTAAGGATCTCTGTAGAGAGTCTGACGCAGGCCCCCTCCAGAATCCTGCAAGTGTTTTATTGCTTACTATATGAGAGCTGAAGAAACAAAAATTGCTCTAATGCCCAAATCATTTTACTGTGGATCTATCTTGTCCTTCCTGTTGTTTCTTCTCTTCCCTTTCGGGGGTGGCGGTGTCTTCCTAAACACGCGTGCTCATAATTATGTCCCTGACTTTTCCGTTTTTACAGACATAATTATGTCCCTGACTGTTGTGAGGATGCTACCCAAACAGATACAAATGTAACAGTTTAGGACTGTTTACGTCAATGTAAAACATTCATATTATCAGATGAACAATTCTAAATCATTGTCGAATGATTTATTTCGGCTGTTATTTTAGCGTTCGTTTTAAATTCTTCATTAGATAACGTTTATAGAAAAACCTTCATTGCGCAATCGTTGTTCGAGATCTTCTAATTTATGTTTCATTGAAAACGTTCATGAGAAACTTTTTATCGCACAAAAGTTGTTTAAAATTCTACGGTTTGCTGGATACAAAGCATACGGTTTCAGTGATCTAATACGGACAGATAATATGCCAGTGATTCTATACCAGTTACGCTATGCCATTATTGTTATTGTAAGTTTATACTGAAAATCGAATTAAGGTTTTATTCATTCTTTCGTGTCAGGAAACTACTCTGTAGAAATACAAGCAACTCCACTAATGTACCAAAGTCTGTACGACGCCACCAAAAAGGTAATGTTTACTTGTTAGTTATCGGTATATATATATTCCCGTCTGGTGGGTTCTCGGACCGTGCAGAATTTGTAATAAAAGAACATACTACAACGTAATGATAAAGACAATACCAATGCATTATCACTTTCAGTGTGGATGAATAAAAAAATATATTGATGTTGATATTTGATTTCAATGTGAGGCAGCAGTGATTTCTATGGATGATCTTGACCCTATACATTTTATTGTGATGAAGTGATGTCATGTTTGCAGGTGAAAAATCCCAACACAGAGGACCTTGATAAAAAGATGCCAACTGTGTATGATAAATGGCTCAACACCAGCCCAAATAACGATTCTTCCTTTCCAAAGTACGTAACTGCATCATCCTTATAGATAAGTTTAATTATATATATTTACATTTAAGAAAAGGTAGGTATATTGTAATACCACGAACAACACATAGTACACACACAAAAGCATTTTGAAAAATATTTGCTTGTGTAGTATACTTATCCCATGGGAAAAGATTTTTAGAAAGCAAAATCATAATAAGATAAGGAGACTAAAATAACAATGAATATTGTAATAACAATTAGAACCAAAAAAAAAAGATACCAGAATATAACAACAGAATTGTATAAACATTTATATGATTGAAATTATAATAGTCAAGTAGCAACCTAATCATACTTCTAAATTCAGAAATAAAAGGGGTTTTACGCACCTGACCCTTCTGCTTCTACATTAGTTTAGAAATTTTGGATTCCCACCTTTCGGCCCCTAGCATCACTGAAGAGTCCTAGGAGGACGAAACAGCTGTATGGTGGGGTTTAATTCATTTTTTTCGGCTTGCTGTATTTATTACTAAATTTAAAAGGTGCAGCACATGTGTGTGTTACATCATCCTTAGACAGATGATGTACGTGAATAATAATAAAGATATATATGCTGTATTCATGTATTAAGATGATATCCAATATCTCCCTGACAGAATCCCCTCCCTTGGAGCCGGAAGTGATTATGCCAGGTTTGTGCAATCAGTTGGACTTCCATGTGCAGACATGTCTTACACGTACGACAAAGTAAGTACTGTACAGTGTATTGTGTTAAATGGTGGTGAATTAACAAGTTTGTAATTATTGTAATACGTATATATTTACATTCAGTATGCTTGAAAGCATTGGCGAAAATTTTATTCATTTCTCATAATAACATTAGCATCATCACATGCAAACAGCGTGTAAAATAGTTGTAGTTCCTGAACAATATAAATGATTATGATTTTTGCAAAGTAAAATGTTAAAAATTAAAAAAAAAATAAAAATCCCATGAAATACAGTGACAACAAATACTGTCATGTTTAGATAAATTATTAACAAATGCAAGCGTTCTGCATGTGCGGCACCGGAAGTTACCCTGCCGTCTGCTATACGCCGTCAAGCTATAAGAATGGTTCTTCTACCCGTGCTTTTGTAAATAAACACGATCCATGTAGTATGTAGACACATTCAATAGTGTAACGGTCCTCTTAAAGTTCAAAACATGAAAATCACTCCAAAAATCTCACAGAATAAATGTTGTAGATGGAACTACATTTTGTTTCGGTTGTTGTTATGACGGTTGCTAAGACCGTGTCACGAATTGTGTAACACTTTCCCGCGAAAACGGCTGTTCTCTCTCCGACGTCACTCCCGAGTACGGTGTGCGTTAACAGATAAAATAAAAAATAATCACAATGTAAATATAATTTCATTCCTTAAATGAAAGTTACCCCCCCCCCCCCCCCCCCCTTGTACTTTCAACCACGCATCCTCTGTTTCAAAAAACAGAGCAATATGCATTTGCACTGCATTGAAACTATTTAATCTCTTTGGGGACTGTATCATTAATAGGAACTTAAATGCCTTGTATCACGTGATACAATTCTAAGCGTTATATTCAACGAAGTATTGACTAGCATTATGAAGCTTGAGAATGTAATTGAAAATGAAAAGACCCAAGGTTTGCAACATCTTCACAAATACACATCGATTGACACGGTCTACTCTTGGAAGAAAAATAATTAAAACACTCAATAAAGCGGTAATAGCGTCATTGACACTGATCCAGGGGGTTTGTAGCAATGCCTGAAACACAACTAAGCTATGCTGATTAATATTGAAAACTTACAAAAGGCATGAATATTTCAGACATTAGTGAATACTCCCTGTGCTCTGTTGCTGTTTTATATCTACCGACTGTAGGATCCCAAGCAATCAACAAAAAAATCCCCGCCTCGGTTCTTAACATATTCGAACTGTTCTCTGTTCTCACATTCAACTTCCAGAAATGAATCCCAAGTAAGGGCCAGTTTTCAATCCACGAAAGTTGTTCCGGCGTACAAATCAAAACAATTTCAAATCTAACTCTCAGCCTGGCTTTTTTTTGATAAACATAAATCACCTATGGACACACGCAATTGTATTTAATTGTAGAATAAGAATAAGTGTGTGTGAGGGAGGGGGGTGAAATCTTTGTTAAGTTTCCAAAGCACTTTTTTGTCAGCCATCAACATGCGACCAGACGCTTTTGAACCAACATTTGAAGGCGGGAATTTTTAGATTTTTGAAAAGAAAATTAAAGGCAGAGAAAATGTATATAGGGATACTGAAAAAAAAACAGAGAATACCAAAGCGTCAACAAAACCATAATCCGAACTCAAAATCGATTAAAATAGGGACAAAATAGGAACAAAGGAAAGATCTACATGGAGACTCTCGTAAAAGCACAAGAGAATAAGTCCAGGTGTTCCGGAAGAGTAGGTATTTATGATTTCTTTGATTGACATGACACTGCAAGCAAACAGATCATAATGCGTACAAATTAATCTGTAAGGCACTATGTTCATCTCTTCTCCCTGAAAACTTTCGAAAATTCGACATGGTTATGTGAAATGCATATGTGCAATTTGGTTTTGAAGGCGTTTAAGTTCAATGTTGCTATTACCTAATATAAACAATGATATATACAGACGGCGGTGCTCTTCCTGGCGTGACAGTGTTCTTCATTCAGATTCATTTAGTTTCTCCTATGTCCTGTACATGGAGGACCTTTTTCTTTTCCGCATTGATTTCTTTTTAATGGTATCTAAGATACTACACCCTTTCCAATAGGATATCAATGTCTATATCAACATTAAGCCTCTAGTTGGCTTTTTAAGGAAGTTTGAAAACCGTTTTCGTTAGATTTTTCTCACAATGTTAACATTTTGCAGGAGAAGTATCACCTTGGTTCCTACCCGCTCTACCACTCTGTGTACGAGACCTTCTACGCTATGGACAAGCTTATTGACAGGGGATTCAAGGTAACCATGGGGATAAGTCCTCCATATGTGGTATAAAACATATCGTCCTTGTATGTTTACTTAAGGGCCACTTGGTATCAAAACGTTTTAAGTTATATATTTATCTGGTTACAGTAAGTTACAAATCAATCAGGATCCTTTAAACTACAACGTATGACAATGTTTATGGCAAGGCTAGCTTTTGTATCACAGCATTCAATGTTAAGAAAAGACACTTTACGTTACGTTTATTTAGGTTGTTTTTTTTTTTTTTTTGCAAAGAACTATGGCTTTGATCAGAACGTGTATTATTGGTAACATATGCCTTTGTTTAACGTTTCTTTATAATTGTTTTGACGTTTGCTTAAAGACTTGTTTTGTTGTACAGCATCACGCCACTCTAGGACAGATAGTATCAGAGATATGTCGAAATCTGGCCGACAGTCTCATCATACCATTCGATGTCATCGATTTCGCTAAACAACTTGAACTACTAGTACGCATTCTGAACAACGACTATGGCAAACTACTCAGGGACAATGGTGTTCACTTTGGTATGTTACCTTTCAAATTTTGAAGAAATAAAATCAGTATATATTGAAATTATTACACAGTTACTGCATGTTTATGTGTTTAAGCCTGATGTATTTAGGATATTAACATTCAAAGTGTAGTCTAGTATGTAATACGCATACATTTATTGATATTTTTACACAAATTGTAATGAAATATGTAATAAACACATGGTGGCTTTATGAGCTAACCTAGTTATCAACTGGTAGTAGTTTTATATTTCAAATTTTACATAATTTAAATGCATTAAATCGATAATGTGCCATTCAATTTTAGTTTTTTAAGTATTAAACCAGACAAATAGATTTTCTTCCTCTAAAAATTACAAGTGCTGTATGTACTGTACCTGAGTGAATAATAATGATTATCATTTAAATTGTGGTCTATTACATAATATGTAAGATAAATGGGGATTTTTACATTTTAAGCATAGTTTTGAGTATAGTACAGTATGTTCAACACATTTTTCATTCAATATATGTTTTGGAATAGGTACATGTATAAAATAAGGGGACGACCTCATTCAGAGTGTAAAGAAGTGCGTATTGAACTGGCAATTAAGAACTCTTTTTGATTGGCTTTGCTAGCACACCTGTTCTTAGATATGGACGCGAGTTTGCTACATCTTAATGTTTTTATTTTTAACAGAATGGTTAGAACAAGCAACTCAAAACTTTACCGCTGAGGCACATAAGTTCCATGATTTGGTAGATAAGGTCGATAAAAACAAGTAAGTATCCATAAGAGTTTGTCTACACTGGAAAAGAAGTAAAACCGTAAAAAGGGGGAATCGGACCAATTATTCGATAAGAGAGTAAGTGTCTTCTGCTTCATTGACAACACCCGCCAGTTACTTGGAAGCTACTTCAAAGTAAAAGTCACGTCCTCAAAGTGAAATAATGAGGCATATTAATGAGCATATCCAAAAAGTCAACCTTCATATCATATACGGATACAGAGTATTTCTCAATAAGATGGCGACCATAACACTTGCTTAACTTCTCTCGAATCCATTAACTATAAAAATGTTTTCATTGAATTGATTTATGTCATTATTCGTCAAGCAGGACATCACTCGGTTGTTGTGATTTGTGGAACAGCATACAATTGTATATGTATTAGGGTATCACTAACGTAATATGCTTATATATTATGCATTGTTGAATAGTCACTAGGTCTAATAACATAATTCACATTGATTAGTGTAAGATGAAACGAAGCAGGGAATGCCTATTCCTACTGCTTTTGTGACCTGTTGACGTCATTAAGTCCCAAAACGAAGTCATTTTACTCCGCTTCTCCTTCGGTACGCCGTATTTGTCCGACACATTTCTCGAAATAAATCATGATTCAAACGAAACTTCACGTAAACATAGATGTTGATTTGGAGTTGTGCTTTTGACTATTGCTGACATACAAACTAAAAACACAGGGATTGGTGGGATGCAGGTTAATCAGAACTATGGGCAAGTTTCATGGTCGCCATCTCTGTCTCGTTGAGAAATGTTTTTATCTTTGTGTGATATGAAGATGGACGTTTTTGGATATGCTCGTAAGTGTGTTTACTTCTTGTGATTGACAATAATGACTCAGTTCTCATTTTGAGGACTTGGTGTTTACTTGGATGCGACAAAGATTTACATGGCGGGTGCCGTCGATGAAACAGAAGACTCTTCCAGAACACCTGGTCTTATTCTCTTGTACTTTTACAATGATCTCCATGGCGATCTTTCCTTTTTTCGTATTTTCCCCTAGTTCTCTGATTTTTTCAACTGAACAGACGTCAAATATGACTGATTAGCCACACTAGTACTGCCTAAAACTCCGTTAACGTTGGTCGCACTAAAATGAAACTTTATTGAATGTTGATGACCAGATAGATGTTCAATCAAAGATGGCCACCTAAACCACTAATTAATTAAAATAAAAATTAAATATGCTCCAATATCAATCATATTTAGTGTACGTGTTTCATGACTCTACGGACGTTGTTAATATTTTCTGGTTTTACAAAATGTCCACCATTTTCTGGCTTCTGATTGGTACAACATATTGTCCGCTTTATATGAAATATGGTATGTAGGTGTTCTATGACTACGAGCATTGTTACAACGTCTTTTTCTGATTCAACAAAGTGGCCGCCATTTCCTTAACTCTCATTGATAAAAATTCCGTATATCAATTAGCAAGGCGGATATAAATGCGGGATAAAGGGAACTAAGGTCCAAGTTTAATAAACGTTCATTTACTTAAGAAAATTCCTTAACATAAAACTCTTTACAAAGCAGTACAGCGGTTAAGGAGAGTTTTAAGATTCCCCTCTAACTTCTGAAATGCTTTTTACAGGGTGAATCTAAGTTAAGGATTTCCTTGTACCGCTATAAGCTGCAGCAACACTTGTTCCATCGTCGGAAACCCACAGTACACTTCTCTGGCGTGTGCATCCCGTGGGCCAGAATCGATATAAATCTTCGTTTCCCCGAATAGAAGTTTATTCGGAGATTTCGACCAATCAGAATTGTCGTTTCTCGTGACACTCTGTTAGATCATTTTACCGTGACCACGACCAGTATATTTCGCCGATGTCAATCTCCGTATAGCAGGACCTTATATTTTAATCACAATCGACACAATTATAACACAATCGACAGGTTTTGTTGACAGGCGTTGCTACAAATGAAACGGGATTCCCCGGCTGGATGTCCCGGCTGGATGTAGTCACGGATAAAACTATCGATATAATTGGCTACTATTTTAGTACGAAAACGAGAGTTCCCACCGATTTTAGCCCACGGGATGCAAACGTCAGAGAAGTGTACCGTGGGTTTCCGACGATGCACTTGTTCTTACGTTTGTTATATGTGATAAAGGTGCGAACATTTCTTTTCTAGTCCGTTTGCTATTCGACAAATCAACGATCAGCTGATCCAGTTGGAAAGGGCCTTCATTGACTCCGCTGGACTCCCAAACAGACCTCTCACCAGGTATGTACTGTATTCCCTGTCCGTATATATAAGCATATGAACCACCAGGTATGTCCTGTATTCGCTGTCCGTATATATAAGCATATGGACCACCAGGTATGTACTGTATTCCCTGTCCGTATATATAAGCATATGAACCAACAGGTATGTACTGTATTCGCTGTCCGTATATATAAGCATATGGACCACCAGGTATGTACTGTATTCCCTGTCCGTATATATAAGCATATGGACCACCAGGTATGTACTGTATTCCCTGTCCGGATATATAAGCAAATGGACCACCAGGTATGTACTGTATTCGCTGTCCGTATATATAAGCATATGGACCACCAGGTATGTACTGTATTCCCTGTCCGTATATATAAGCATATGGACCACAAGACCGAGATACTGTTCACTCCTACAAGTAGAGGTAACACAATCTATAGTATTTAAGGATATAGATAGGGGGTAACAAAATTTTGTTTTTGATTTTTTGTTTTTATAACATACTACATCATATAGCAAAAAGAAAATTTCGAAATTATGTTCCCAAATGTGTCAATTAACTTGATTTAACACTGAACAGTACATTGTCAGCAAAGACGAAATCATAAGTCGATATAATGAATAATCAGGTATCAAACTACATGAATAACGCAATAAAAAAGCAAAGTTGTTTAAATCGTCTGTGCTAAGACGAAGAACGCTGTTAACGAGGCATGTAACAGATGATTTAAACAGATTGACAATGGTAGGTGTTTCGGGGGTACATGTCATACAACGTCAGTTGAAATCACGATAGACACCAGGATAGCATTATTGGATATAAGTTTATGATGACGCCATTGGGATTTCCTCAGCTTTGATTGAAGACGATAATGTTGAAAACCCTGTCTAAGTTTTACATACGTCTAGTAACACAACAGGGTGTATCCAACCGAAAATCCTGATACCAAGAACGGGTTCTGGAGTAGTGGATAAATAGACCTTGAATGATTTGCATTAAAACGCAGTAAACTACAACCATTGTAAGATATGGACGTATTCTCAAACGGTGAATCTAGATATAAAGTATGATAAATTAATTCTTAATATTTGAAGCAAATATTTGATTAAAGCACATTTCATTCAAATTAAATTATTATAACTTTCAGCTGTCGTACTTCTGAATCCATATGAAATAACATATTACTTCTGAGTTCAGCGCGATCAATAATCAACACCTAAAACATGCACGTGTTTTTACTATCCCCAGACACATCTTGTTCGCGCAAAGCAGTGTGAACTCGTACGCAGGTAGTAGTTTCCCGGGGCTGGTGGACGCCTTGTTCGAGATAGAGAACACGCCTCCTGCTGACAAAGACCGGAAATGGAATGTGGTTAAACAACATTTCTCAGTCATCGTTTTCACCATAGGATCAGCTCAATCCACGCTCAGGGAAGTCACAAAATTCATGCCGGACTGATTTGACGAAAAAGGACTCAATATCGCATCATGAAAGACTTGTCCATTTATTTTCGTGATCATCCTTTACAACGACTATTTCGTACACCAGTTTATCAAGTTGAATGTCATATTTATCTTATTCGAGAGAGTTAACTTTTCAAATTGTACAAAGACACGAAGTTTAACGACTGTCTTTTTACAATTCAAAAATGTCGGATGAACATTATAACCAGTCATCACGAGTAAGGAAATCCTTGTTTTACAAAACGTTTATATTTTATTTGGAAAACAATAGCGCCTGTATACATGAAACTTTTTCTCATGCTCAAGCATGGACTTTGTGCTCTGGTCTCATAACTCGTTTCATTTATGAAATAATTAAAAAAATCTTAAATTGCCATTAAATTGGAACCAAATTGAAGAAACGTAAAGTTCGATACTGTTTTGAATTATAAGATTTCATTTGTTGACCATTTGGCATGATTTAAACGAGTTACTAGAAAAGGTTGGTTTAAGTACAATGCAATACTTGAGCATGAGAATGGTTTCATGAATACGGACACAGGTTTCCGTTGGATTTATACGTTGCCTAGGTCACCATGATTGAAGCGCGTCAACATGGAAGATGACGTGGTAAAGCCTTGTGACGTGTTTAGAAAATTGACCAATGACATAACGGCAAGGGTGATAACTACTACTAGTGGGAAACCAGAATTGTGTACGAGCTCCCAGCAGGTTTAACCATTGAGTCGGGAGTAAGGGGAACGTTAGCCATGTACTCATATAAAGTATAGTGGTTAGGGGAGAAACATTTCTGCCACATGCGTAATACTGCATACTTGTTTATTTGGCAGGGCTAATATCTCGTGGTTGTTCCTATCAGAGCTAGTCCGCCAGAATTAAATTAAATGATATTTATTTTACGAGTGTTTTGTGAAATTGAAGTAAAACGGATAATGATTTGTTGTTTCATCTTTATTATTCGGCAGTAATGACTTTTTCTTGGGCTGTTATTTATCAGATTATTTATATTTGCCAAGAATTAAACTTCGCGCTATCTTTGTTAAGTTACAACCGTGTCTTTATAGGTAAAGTAAAATTGTCTATAAACTATGTTTTCTCTGTTGATAATTAACATTAAACAGCTTGATTATTTTATTCAAAAGTCTACTTCACGAAAAAGTGGCGGAAACAGTATACTGTGTAATATTGGGTACAAAATATGCCGATTTGAAACATTTTTTTAATCATACCTCATGAAAAGTTCGGCTACACTTAAACATTTAGTTTTAAGATGCAATAGTGTTCTAAGTAAGTGCCATAAGGAAGTTTTTCACGTTTTGTGTCTTGTGCTATACCATCCTCGATACCCAGGAGATACGAACAGCTACGCTTCCTACACCCCTGGATATATGTCATGACAAAACTGAAGACACGCTCATGTAAATAAAACGTGACCAATCGCTAGGCTACATGCATGTCCTTCGAAAATTACAAAGGAGCCGCAACCGACTTCAAAGCTTTCAATGTTTACCGCTATGTGACCACGAGATTCTTTTGATGTATATCAAAGGATCGAGCCAGTCTTCTTGTCTCATTAAAAAAGTTGCGCACACGGAGTTTTGCTATGACATACTTCAGGAGTGTAGAGGACGTAGGTGATCGAAACCCCTTGATATCTAAGAGGGTGCTATACAGAATATTCCATTATTTTTGTGTTCTGTTCGGCAACAGATTGTCATTGATAAATGTTACTGTGTGTGTGCGCGCGGGTGCGTGCTTGGGGGGGGGGGGTAGCTTGGGGGGGGATAAGTACAAAATATAATACCAATCAGCCAACGATATTGATCGCAAAAGATATGAATGGTGAGAAGAAAGAATCGTAGCAGTATAGCCAAATAAAGTGAAGAGCTGTAGGTGGATAACTGGCCAAAGTAAATCTGGATAGGGAGCACGCAGACCTCTAGTAATCTCTCAACTGTTTGTATCCGTATACTTACACAGAGGTATCCGTATACTTACAGAGGTATCAGTATACTTACACAGAGGTATTAGTATACTTACACAGAGGTATCAGTATACTTACACAGAGGCAAAACAATTGTTTATGCTTTGTAACTTGTGTTATATAGAATACAGGTGTGTCATGTTATTTTTTGTGTTGTTTTGTTAACAGTATCACAAATATCACTTCAATCGTGATCATGGAAACTAGGTTTGTGTAACCAGTTACGTGCATATGTACAAGTCAGCTGTAGGACTAGTGATTCTAATATAAACGCTATGAATGGTGAGTATGAGTAATACAGCAGAAGGAAGTGGATAGATTTGAATAAAAACGCTGGAGTTCCCGTGAAAACCGCTTCAAACTCTAGTTATCCGGATTTTAATTTGTATGTCGCGATCGATGGTCGACAAAATTACTGTTTCTTTACAGAGACTGATCTTTATTATATATAGGTTTTATGTCAAGTTTGTGATACTTTCTGAAAACGGGCTTTTTATTTTCATTTGGAGCATTAGAATATTGAGGTTGTTTAAAATTCGACCAGGCAATAAACTGACTACAGAATGTTGGTGTCGAAAATGTTCTTACATTGATTTAGAGAAGTAGTTGTGATGATGTATATAAGCAATGGTTTTGAAACTGGGCGCACGTGATTATCAAACATAGCTAGTTCATATATATGTTCAACAAATAAATTGTTTCTTTTGTCGTTATATTACACTTACGTAACTCCACAAATATACCATTCAATAGCAAAACTATTTAAATATCTATAAAGAAACGTAATGAGTTTTCCTTGTGAAGTTGAATATAAAAAAAGAACAAAACATAAAAAAAGACTTTGCAGCAAGGCCTATCTGCCTTCTCAGGTTTCTTCATGCGGAAATCAAATACATACATTATTATTTAGAATATTTAAATATCTATATATTTTCACTTGGTACATCCGAGTTTGACTCCAGTGGTATTTTCAAAATAATGGTTTTATTAAAACACGTTCTAAATATGGCGAGTTGTTCTATATATACCCAGTGGTGTACCTCTGATTTAGCACTTCCTTGTGGGGTCGTACATGTCTCTTTGATGTATGCTGTGCCCCTCCTTGTTTCATTTCACTTCCAAAATGGCAAATTACAAATTGTCAACTGAAGGTCCTGTACACATTGGTGGTAATAGGTATCCTATTATAACTAATTAATACCAATGTGAGGATAACATTGTTTTCTCGCTCCTACACGAGGCCGAGTCTGCACTGTCCGCCAAAGACAATTAACACAAGATGTTGTATGAGACTTACTCATTTTTATTGTTATTAATTGTCATGATTTATTTTCAATAGCATTCAATAATGGAAAGTGTTGCATGTGTTATATTTTTGCTGTTGCGTTCATTACTTTAAGATATTTTTTCACAAACAAATGATCTCGTTTTTGTATATGTCTATCATCAATTACATTGTTACTGTTTTGCTATTATCTCAAATGTATAGTAATATACCATGTTTACACCAGGCAGTTTATATATTATAACATACCCAGATGATATTAATTACATGTATCTCTTAAAAAATATCCAGGTTGATACTAAGACACCATGATGTAACACACATGGTATAACACTTCTGAGACAACATACATGTATGAACATTCACGGACTTAGATATCCAATCAATTTCGTGGTACATCAGGATGTATTGTACAAACATTTAATGCAGAGTATGGAATACAATTATAATGCGTCAGCAAAACTAATTTTAGCAGCAAATTAAAGCATAAAAATAATTTCAATTTTTCAAGTGTGCATATAAATAAATAATAGATATATATATTTCAGGACATATCTCACCACAAAAATATCCACACTGTGATCAATTTCTACCTTTATTTTAATTTCAGTATTTACATTTTCAATTTATTTTCCCTTCAATTAAACTTTGTTAATTTAGATTAGTAGGCTACAACAAGCCAAAATGCCAATAATTTGTTTGATATCACCATTCAAAATATTGTTGATTTAGATAATGCTGCACCAGGAAAATATGAGAAAGAAGCAAAAAAAAAAACTCAAACGATCATTTATTTCTTTTACATTGGCTAATGATGATAAATGAACAACAGTAAAATTTTAGATGAAAAAAACCCACAAAAATTACATGTACCAACTTTTCTGTGAGAGGCTTGCTTTCATTATTTTTGTCATCAGGCACACGTCCTTAATCCATATTTTACACTCAAAAGTTCAGCAATAAATTTGTTAATAAATGTAAGAATGACTTTGTTTTCTATCCCCTCAGACACAGTACCTAGTTTGCCATGGCTTTCATATGCTGGTGACATACAGACATATATTTGTACCTATGGCTTTCTACCACAGTCAAAGTCCACATATATCTTTAAATACCAATGACATCATACCACTGTATCTATCTGTCATAGAAAATATGTGTATTAATAAATATCTAGAAATTAACTATGGAGAACTCTATAGGAATAACATATTAAATCTGTACCACAAACCTTAACATTTTAAGATTTACCTGTGTATTCAACAATATCTTTACATCTCACCACCTCTCTGGTAATACCTTCGGACTTGCCCTGGTGTATATTCCACAGCAGATAGTTACATTACATTCAAAATCACCTTGCAGAAAATAATACATATATGATAAAATGATTCTGAAATGTTCAACACAAAAGAATTGTCATAACGTAATACAAATGTCACACCAAGATCACTGTCTACATTATATTCCTATTTCAGTTAACCAGTATTATGATAATCTCACACAGTTGACTACCTATCAGAAGGTCACCTGTCCTCGACAGGAAGCATGTATTAAGACCAGCCTCCTGTATTCCAAGGTAGTCCGTTACTGGAGGTGGTTACAGGGGCAGAATTAACTATACATCACATTAACTAGCACAACATCAACATGGCTTATGGCTATATATAATTAAACATGTGGGGGAGGTTGGGAGGCACCTGTTTTGATAGAGCATGGGAGGAGGGGTTAAAACCTGATCTGCATACTATTCCTGATATTAAATCTCTTGTAAATGTAAATGGGGAAAAATATGGAAATTATCAAAATGTGTACAGTGACATGGATACCTCCTGCGTGAGGAATATTTGTAAAGTTTATGAATCCAGGACTCCAACCCAGGCATAACCTATTTTTGTTCTGGACATTAAAAGTGTTGTACCGGAAAAAAAAAAAATCTTTTAATATCAAATGGGTGGTGGGGTCCCTGAAAAAGTGCCTCTCGCCGTCCAACATAGTTAATTTTGGAACAGCCCTTACACAAACAAAGATATAATTAACATACACAAAGTTGTGGAGATGTACAGAGGGCTTTTCAGAACTATCCTCAGACAAATTGAACTGCATCCTGTTCAAAATGATAGATAACCCCTGAGCCCAAAGCACAATGAATAGAACAGTGAAGATATAATACTCCACAGAACTGATCATGTAAAACAAGGCTAATCTCAGTCTGTACGTTGATCAACAATTACTACAGAAAAACAGCTAGAAACTGTCAAATATCAAGCTGAAAACAACAAGCACAAAGATTTCACCTTAACACTGAATCATACAACAACAAACAAAAATATAGACACATTTTTATTGATGTGTTAATCTACAACATACATGGTCCCGCATGTAGGTAGAACTTCTACATTCATTGGAGTGATCATTGCTTCACATTACCGATAGTGAAGTAATAAAAACTACACACACCTACAGGTATGTCATCACCACTGTACCTACAGATAAGTCATCAGTACTGTACCTACAGGTAAGTCATCACCACTGTACCTACAGGTAAGTCATCACCACTGTACCTACAGGTAAGTCATCAGTACTGTACCTACAGATAAGTCATCAGTACTGTACCTACAGGTAAGTCATCACCACTGTACCTACAGGTAAGTCATCACCACTGTACCTACAGGTAAGTCATCAGTACTGTACCTACAGGTATGTCATCAGTACTGTACCTACAGATAAGTCATCAGTACTCTACCTACAGGTAAGTCATCACCACTGTACCTACAGGTAAGTCATCACCACTGTACCTACAGGTAAGTCATCACCACTGTACCTACAGGTAAGTCATCACCACTGTACCTACAGGTAAATCATCAGTACTGTACCTACAGGTAAGTCATCAGTACTGTACCTACAGGTAAGTCATCACCACTGTACCTACAGGTAAGTCATCACCACTGTACCTACAGGTAAGTCATCAGTACTGTACCTACAGGTAAGTCATCACCACTGTACCTACAGATAAGTCATCAGTACTGTACCTACAGGTAAGTCATCAGTACTGTACCTACAGGTACGTCATCAGTACTGTACCTACAGGTAAGTCATCAGTACTGTACCTACAGGTAAGTCATCAGTACTGTACCTACAGGTAAGTCATCACCACTGTACCTACAGGTAAGTCATCACCACTGTACCTACAGGTAAGTCATCAGTACTGTACCTACAGGTAAGTCATCAGTACTGTACCTACAGGTAAGTCATCAGTACTGTACCTACAGGTAAGTCATCAGTACTGTACCTACAGGTAAGTCATCAGTACTGTACCTACAGATAAGTCATCACCACTGTACCTACAGGTAAGTCATCACCACTGTACCTACAGGTAATTCATCATCACTGTACCTACAGTTAAGTCATTAATAGACTGGTACTATACATACACCTGTCCTGAAGCTAGACGGTCCATAAATGGCGCCACAATTTCACTTGTAGCAAAATTGAATATCAGTCCAAAGGTAATGGATATGGGAAGGGCTGGAAGAGCTTTCTTGAATATGGCTAGCAAAAGTAGTGTAAAACACAGCCCCTACAAAAGATAAGGATGAATAATTAGTGTAAGGAAAAAATACAAAAAACACCTGTATACTTTAACAAATATTACAAAAAAATGAATTAGCATTACTCGAAATATTTTATAACAAAAGAATCCAGTGAGTGAACAGCTAATTTGGAATTTTATTTTCAACTGAAGACTCATTGAACAATGCAAATGTAACCCAAGATTAATATATGTAATGAATGTGAACTTTTTAGAGGTGAATAAACCTCCTTAGTGTCAGCGAAGTAGAAATGTTATGACCCTGTTAACAAGTCCTCTGTTCTTATCCTTGAGGAGAATCTTCCCTGTTTCCTATACCTACATTTAATCGTTGCTATTAATTATATGTTACGGTGAATTAACTTTAACAGTATCAAACGAACATTAGAGAATGTGTTTTGTAAATGTTACTTTCGGACACTTACGATAAGAATGGCTACAAAACAAGCGAGTGTGGTGTTCCAGTCACCGTTGGAGGAGGCTTTCCCCACTAACACGCTGTAGAAGATGAAGTCTCCCAAACCAAGCTTTATCCCCCCTGGAACACAAAATGATGAGTTCTATCAATAGTCGTATGATTAGATACAATTTCAAGAACTTTAAATTAAGATAGAATTTTGAGGCAGAGCGAAATAAAAGAAAATTTTGACATAATATATAACATGCATATAATAATTCATACTTGCAGATACAACACATAGGTCCTACTTATATACATATACTACACAAATTCCGAGGCATACTTGTGATAGAAACCTATAGCACCAAACATATCATAGACAAGATTCACTGGCTAAGTATACATAGAATGGATAATTATATTCTGGATTAACTATAATGTAAACCTCTCAAGAAACTCAAAAGTAAATCTGCTCAAACCTAATTTCTGACACCCTCTTAACCCAAAATGTTTAAATAAAACAAGAGGCCCAGAGGGCCTGTATCGCTCACCTTTATACATTGGTATCTAGGTAATCATGATAAAATATTTTCTTTTTGGCTCGCCCCTCAGCCCCCTAGGGGGTCAGTCCCACCATTAGTACAATTTTGAATCTTGAGCACCTAGGGATGCTTCCTGCCAAATAAGGCTCATTTCCAATCAATGGTTATGGAGAAGAAGTCGTTTAAACCAATACAACTAAATAACCCTTTTTGACCCCGCCCATCAGCCCCCTAGGGGTCAGTCCCACCATGAGTACAATTTTGAATCCTGAGCACCTATAGGGATGGTTCCTACCAAATAAGGTTGATGTCCAATCAGTAGTTATGGAGAGGTCGCTTAAACCAATATAGCTAAATAACGGTTTTTGCCCCGCCCCTCAGCCCCCTAGGGGGTCAGTCCCACCATGAGTACAATTTGGAATCCTGGGCACCTAGGGATGCTTCCTGCCAAATAAGGCTGATTTCCAATCAGTGGTTATGGAGAAGAAGTCGCTTAAACCGATATAGCTAAATAACCCCTTTTGGCCCCACCCCTCAGCCCCCTAGGGGGTCAGTCCCACCATTAGTACAATTTTGAATCCTGGGCACCCAAGGATGCTTCCTGCCAAATTAGGTTGATTTCCTATCAGTGGTTATGGAGGAGAAGTCGTTTTAAGAAATTGTTGACGGACGACGACGGACGCCACGGTATGGCATAAGCTCACCTCGGTCCTTTGGACCAGGTGAGCTAAAAAGTTCAGTCAAACTTTTAAAACTAATATCCCTTTTTTACATGAATTTCACTATATACATGTATTTATTCTCCTATACTGTCACATGATTAGTGTTACTCATATAAACAGGCATTATCTCTAACAAGGCAAATTCTTGTTTCATAAAATATTGGGGTAAGAAATTGTAAAACGTGGCCCTGTCTGTACTAGACTTACGTTCCTCTTCCTGTTGAGCCGAGGCCTGTGAATCACGCGAGTTGGGGGGTGCAGCCTGTCTTGAGGGTCGAGTAGTAGCTGGTTGTGTGGGTCTATCAGCAAGGGCTGCTACTGCATTCCGAGCCTAAACATATACCAAACTGCCTCTCAAGTTTGTGATATTCCCACAAAATACAAACTTGTCCCATGTTTTTAATGTCTTTTGTAAAAGTTTCATGATATCACTAAAAACCGCAATGGTGAGTGGTACTTATCAGTAAATTCTATCATGCAACTTGATAAAACAGTTACATATTTATGACAGTGCAATTGCAAGATCAAAATTAAAAGGAAAGCCTCGTTCAGATATGAAAGATTTTTTTTCCAGTTTCTCCACAAACATGTATATTTTCATCTTTTCTTAAAAACTAAATAATAGAGTAATTCATTTAATCGGCCAATGTAAACCTATTCTTACAACGGAGCAGTTGGAATTTGTTTGCTATGTTGTTTTATCAGTATTATCTTGGAATATGAATGGTATCCTGTAAGCTCATGGTTTTATAACTTTAATCAAGCTAATTAAGTTAAATTAATTGTGCTTATTGTCATTTCAATTTAAGGTAAAAGGTTAAAGGTCATCTTCACGACCAATTAGGTTTCCTGATTATGTTACCGATGAATTTTACCTATACACATAAAAATATCATAAACATAGAACAGTACATTTGTATGTATGGTGTAAATGTTTAAAAACATTCTGTAAAACAAAATTAGAGATGTTTGCAGAAATCAACTACCCAGGTTATTTACAATCTGAGCTTTCTCTATTATACCTCTGCTGAGTCTGTACTGTTTCTGGCCAGAACTTGTTCACGTGATGTGTTTCCTGTGAATCCACCATCATCATCTTCGTCATCAGATCCGTTTCTTATAGCTACACCGGCGCCACCTGTAGGTGATGTATATAGACAGTACTTAGATATTTAAAATTTCTGTCCAGAGTACCAGAGATTGTGTTGGTCCCTCTGTGTCTGATGAAACTAATTTATGATGAGAGTGATGGGTTTTGAATTTAAGATAATGAATGATTTCCATGACTATGCATAGCAAGGGAGTTAACTTAAAGTAGAATTTTTGCTTTTTTCAAATTAAAATAGCTTTGGACTCAAAAAAAAATGCTTAACATGCCATCTCTTTCCTATGTTAAAACTGCATTAAACACGAGTCCTTCAGGGTGTTTTTTTGTTTACCATGGAAACAATGTAACATAGACAATAAATAACAAAACATTACATACCTATCCATGATTATGTTTATATCCTGGTCATAACTTTACTATACTAATAATTATTTTACCATATATTAATACATTTATCATCAATCCGCATACATTTTAATCATATATACAGCAAAATGGGTGGAGTTCAAAATTAAATAAATCATTCAATGGAAATTCTGTTTATTATGTTTAGCAACAAGTTAAATATGTTGTTCTCTTCTTTCATTACAGTGAAGCAAAAAACACCAAGTCTCTAGTTTCTTTTTCTTGAAACTAATTCTAAACAGAATAGATAAGCTTTGTGTCTACAGAGGTGCTGACGAACGCCTAGCACTTAACCATATTATGTCCTATCTGAGATGGGTGTAAAAAATTATCCATAATACGATTTATGATAGGGATATAATCATTTAAAAAAATATTTAAAACATGACACTGTTTTGAATATTAATGAACACAGGAGTGGTAAGACCCTGTAAATATAATACAAAAAAAATCTTACCATCTGTTTGTGAGTCTGTCTTTGACTTCTTTGATTTTTTCTTCTTTTTAGGGTTTCCTTCTGCCATACCAATTCCCACAGTCCAGATCATGGTAGCTATTTAAAACAAATGTTACCTCTTAAATCTTCCATAAAACAACACTTAAAAGTATAATTCATTTCGGATCAAGGTTACTTGTTCATTATAAAACCTTTCGCTTGGTGTTAACCTCAATATAAATGTGGCACCCTGTTAGATTAGCTATTTATTTTATCTTTATACATGTATATCTGAGAATTAGATAAAATATATCTGAATCTAATCAGTATTGTTTAAATGTTTCGTGTAATTACGTGTCGTCCGTTTTAATCCGTAATCCGCGTTCCGTTTCCGTTATTGTAGTTCGTCGTAGTATAAGTCACGTGTGCTACTTTCGTTTTGTCTGGAATGTGTGCGAGTGTGACGTAATTGTGTAAGCTTTTGTATACCTGTTTGACAACTGACCAAACTGACCTATGACACCTGTCGCATTGCGATATTTCTTCCCGCCTTCATGCTTTCTTTGCTTCTCTATTCTGTCTTTTCTACTCACTTCCTATCTGCTCCCCGTAGAGGAAACATCGCCTGACTTACACTAGCTCCAGATACATATATACTATAGAACTGCCCTGCAGTATAGTGGATCGTCCCCAGTACCACATACAGGGTAAGCTATATTATATTGTGCCCAGTAAATAATTGTTATATTTAATATTCTTATAATTATAATCTTTCCTAAATTCATATTCTATTTCTTTATTAACGTAACTTTAGTCATATATATTCTTGGGTGTGGTTATTCCCGGCAGGTTAGGTTTTTCATTTATAATGTAACACCGAAGCATTACATCGGTGTAGGAATCTAAAATAATACTTTTTCACGACTTTATATGAACCATATTCATATTACAGTTAGGTTATCCAGGTTATGATTGTTGTTTTATATTGACTTGTAGTTTTAAAATGTATCGTACGTTTCAATGTGAATTGTCCATCTGTAACTATACTGTTAGGCGTGTTCGTTTCTGTACAATGTCTTATGTGTGTATTTTTAATATTGTTACAGGGTAAAAATAAAGTATCCACTGCAAAGATATCCGGCTCCAAATGGTTTTTATTATTCTACAAGAACCTCAATACCACATAAACAAAAAACTTTTAACTATAGAACATCTGTAAGCTATCAAAAATTTTCAAATCTAAATAAGCCGCAATATACGGTATGGATTTGTATATCCTTTTAAATAACTGCATGTATAGGAAAATAATATCTGATGAAGATAAAACAAGAGAACATAATATTATATCTGTATTTAAGAAACTAAAATAACAAAAGTGTTTCCACCCCTCCAGTCCATCAACAAAAGGCTTGTTATTCTAGGTAACTGGTACAAGTAAGGAGGATATTTCAAATAAGAATTACAACTTTACTGTAAACATTAACAAATATAATATGTTTTCAACATGAAGCAAGAAATATACAGATATTTCTGCACAACAAATATCCAAATTTATTCAAGGGATACCTACATGAGTATATAAGTGCAGGAAATATAGGTTCATTCCTCTTCTGAGCCGTCTCTACCAGCATCTTCAGTGGTCCCTTCGGGCAGAGTACAGCCACCAGGTCTGTAAAAGAAACTCGCAATCATGAAACTGTTTGGTGAATTTACATCCTTGGTACATCAACTTGATATAAGATATTGTGGAAACTGTCTTGAAAAAGACCTAGAAGTCAATTTGGCTTCCTAACACAAATCTTATCCTTAATAGTGTGTATAAACACAAGAGGTCCAATGGATCAGCATCGCTTGCCTGGTATTAATCTCACATTTGTAATGTTAACCTAAAGTGGTCTTAAACCTATGATCAAGTCATTCTCAAGAACACATTAAAACTTTAACATTTTTTACCCTTGTGACATTAAAGGTATATCAAGGTAGTTTTTACTGAAACATATTGCTCGGCTCCTTCCAAAGGAAGCTACCAGTCAAATAGGATGTCTCTAGACCTTTGGATATTTCAGAAAAAGTCCTTTGAAAGTTTTGACATATTTGACCCTTTTACCTTGAATGTAAGTTAAATTGATTTATTTTTCCAAGGAAGTCTCCAACCAAATATTATGTTTGTAGGCCTTTCTGTATTTCAGAAAAAGCTGTTTGAAAGTTTTGACCCAAAATGATTTATTTTCATGAACTTTTTTCATGAAATACTACCTGAGATGACCATACCAATATAGTATAAAATACTGATCTTACATCAAATCACCAATGAAATTTAATAAGAAGCAGCAGCTACTTACCAAAGATAACAGTTGCAACATGGAAGGCGAAGACACTTACCCCAGATGACCATAACCCCGAGTAGGACCCAAGTGGTCCAGTCCGGTAGGTACTTAATGAAAATAAGGGACATGAGGGCTGAGATGATGATGAGGTAGGCCTGTTGGAGGATAAGAGGGCCCTTCCAGTGGATACATATCATGCCCATCACGCCGAAGTTCCAGATGAGCAGTGCCACACTGATGTAGTCTATCGGTACATTGTAGGCCTGCAGCACCACCCTGTAGAGACGAGGACAAAAATAGCAATGTATTACCTCAAGTGTGAATCTTTATTCTGGATTTAAGCTTAACTCACTTAATGTTATGATATTTTTTATCATAACATTATCTACATTAACTGTGAAAAAATCATCAGAGGGCATGACTATTTTTGTTATCTGGACTGGATAATACTGATTGGAAAGTCAAGAAGTTTCTTTAATCTCTAGAACTTTATGTGATATCAACTATAATATGAAGGGATAAGATGAAGTAATACACATATCTTTTCTTAAAGGGCATTGTCAATGCAATACTACAATATTGACTTTTTATACTATTCTCAATATGCAGGGGTTATACACTTGCCTATTCTCTCTACACCTCTGAATATGTCATAGTAAAACTGAAGGCACTAAGATAGCAGTTTGATTGGTCTGAGGTAAAACAAACCCTAAAATACCTGATGAATTGCTAGGGCTATATATACCTGTCCTTTACAAAGGAGTGGCGCATAGTGCATTCAGTTTTTTTTAACATATCCCAGGGATGAAGGGAGTGTAAGTGAGTCTAACCCCTGGATATCGAGGATGGAACCAGGGATGTAGCGAGTGTAAGTGAGTCTAACCCCTGGATATCGAGGATGGAACCAGGGGTGTAGCGAGTGTAGGGGAGTCTAACCCCTGGATATCGAGGATGGAACCAGGGGATGTAGCAAGTGCAAGTGAGTCTAATCCCTGGATATCGAGGATGGAACCAGGGGTCTAACCCCTGGATATAAAGGATGGAACCTGGGGTGTAGTGAGTGTAGGGGAGTTTAACCCCTGGATATCGAGGATGGAACCAGGGGTGTAGTGGGTGTAGGGGAGTCTAACCCCTGGATATCGAGGATGGAACCAGGGGTGTTGTGGGTGTAGGGGAGTCTAACCCCTGGATATCGAGGATGGAACCAGGGGTGTTGTGGGTGTAGGGGAGTCTAACCCCTGGATATCGAGGATGGAACCAGGGGTGTAGTGGGTGTAGGGGAGTCTAACCCCTGGATATCGAGGATGGAACCAGGGGTGTAGCGAGTGTAGGGGAGTCTAACCCCTGGATATCGAGGATGGAACCAGGGGTGTAGCGAGTGTAGGGGAGTCTTACCCCTGGATATCGAGGATGGAACCAGGGGTGTAAGGGAGTCTAACCCCTGGATATCGAGGATGGAACCAGGGGTGTAGTGGGTGTAGGGGAGTCTAACCCCTGGATATCAAGGATGGAACCAGGGGTGTAGTGGGTGTAGGGGAGTCTAACCCCTGGATATTGAGGATGGAACCAGGGATGTAGCGAGTGCAAGTGAGTCTAATCCCTGGATATTGAGGATGGAACCAAGGGTCTAACCCCTGGATTTAAGGATGGAACCAGGGGTGTAGTGGGTGTAGGGGAGTCTAACTCCTGGATATCGAGGATGGAACCAGGGGTGTAGTGAGTGTAGGGGAGTCTAAATCCCTGGACATCGAGGATAGAACCAGGGGTGTAGTGAGTGTAGGGGAGTCTAACCCCTGGATATCGAGGATGGAACCAGGGATGTAGCGAGTGCAAGTGAGTCTTATCCCTGGATATCGTGGATGGAACCAGGGGTGTAGTGAGTGTAGGGGAGTCTAACCCCTGGATATCGAGGATGGAACCAGGGGTGTAGTGAGTGTAGGGGAGTCTAACCCCTGGATATCGAGGATGGAACCAGGGGTGTAGTGAGTGTAGGGGAGTCTAACTCCTGGATATCGAGAATGGAACCAGGGGTGTTGTGAGTGTAGGGGAGTCTAACCCCTGGATATCGAGGATGGAACCAGGGGTGTAGTGAGTGTAGGGGAGTCTAACCCCTGGATATCGAGGATGTTTTCACACATGCACACACACATTTCTAAAAACAACTTATTAACAATCAATAAAACTCCTTATGCCAAAGTTATGTTAATCAGATGTGTACTACAATATCTACTTACTCAATATAGAGATAGGAAAATAGAAACAACAGCATAAGTGAGGATCCCACCAGCCAGCCATGTATGACTTTGTAGCACCGGTATTTGTAAAGAAGGAGCAGGAACATCGTCATGACAATGACTACTCCTAGAAGAATCATGGCGTTAGCTAATGACTGCCATACTTTTGTGCCTGTAGTGGAGTCAGCCTTGTCGCCGTCATGGAATGGCGTATAGATTCTGTAAACATTCAGACATATCAGGTAAAATCTACTTATTGAGATAAGATGCATCCATATAATAATACTTCCTGTCTTTAGGTTTTTATTGTTGTACAGAAGAACTTCTATCATAGGCCAGCTGAATTTATATAATTTCATGGTCTATCCCAAATTTTTTACTCAAGAGTTTTTTAGTGGGTTTCCATGACAGTTAAACAATGCTCAATTTTGAATGTGTCATAAGTATTTCATGGATTACTGATCTATTTACATAACATGTACATGTTCAGACCTATTTGATTAAAAAATAATTGATACACAGATTTAAAAAATATGACCATAGAAAATGTTCTCAACCTAAAGATCCTTCCATACAGGATGAAAATTGTGTATTGTTACATTGGTACGTAATGGTACCTAAAAACAGATTAAAATTTAACTTACAAGTAGCCAGACTTCTTTGTGTAGAAAGTGACGGAGCTGATGGTGGCAACTACTACTATCATACACACAGTGACAGGGGCAAATAACATAATGACATGTTTAGCTCCATACAGCATCACTTCATCTTCATCTTCTTCCCCTTCACCACTCGTGCCACGCCTTCTCTGAGGCTGCCGGGCAGGACGTATCTCTGTTCTGGTTTCATCTGCTTCATCCTCACGATTTGCATCCTGTTAAAAATCAACATAATCTGTACACCTACATATTTGGAGATAAAGCTTTTGCTCAAGTCACAAATACAGAATCGAATGACCTAGCTACAAGTTAAGGCATTATGCAATATTTTCATGGGGCCATTGTAGGAGTATCACAAAATAAATCAATGTGTAAAATAACTGCTACAAGAATCCAGACCTAATTTCCATCTATATGGTCTGGTTAGTAGAAATCTCCTTTTTAAAGATTGCTGATTTTAAAGATTGAATGCTAGATTTCTGCCATTTTTTTACTTATAACTCAAGTAAATAATATTTATAAGGTCCAATCAAACTACCATTCTGGAAACAACTTCATGTCATGATGATAATAAAGCCTACAAGTTTGGAAGAGATCAGTCGTAATTGTATGAAAAGATCCCTAGGCCTGGACAAATAAAAATTAATGACAGACAGACAATGACATACCATATTACATAATAGTCTATTGTCTCGTCAATTTTGATAGACGTATATAAAAAAGTAGGGAAGGAATGTAGCAGAACATGACTGGGTCTATCGTCTGTAACCAGGCACTCATAGAGAGCTCATCTAGACTTAGGGAAGTCCTGGGTTGAAAGCCCAGTCCGGTTGTGCATTTTTTTCTCTCGTGATACAGATATGTTACTTTTGGACTAGCATCGAAATTTGAAGTTTCTACAAATACATCAATATAAATTAAATTTAATAAGTCTTTGTACCATGCCGAAGCCATTTGCCTGGTCATCCCTGGTACGCCCTTCATCAAAGTTCTCGTACTGATCCCGGGTAACGGGCTGACTCCTCCTACCCGAGTAGGCGGTCCCGGTAGACATTAGTGGCCTGGTTTCCCCGGCTGAATCGTCGGATTCTATCACTGTTTTACTCATACAGTCAAAATGGAATTCAGGTATATTGTATTATCTTCATCAGTGTATGAATATAATCATAGAGAAATCGAAGTTTCCACAGTATTTTCTAAATCAGCTTAACACACGGAAGCTTATAATTATAATGTTTTTCAAATGCATGAAAAGTTATATTAGTCACCAGCCAACGAAAAAATGGGAAATTTTCTGAGTCATCTATTAAAATGTCTTATAACTAACATGATTTTGAAGACCTTTTGTTGACGACAGTCTATCAATGTTAACTTATCAATGGGATGTTAACTTTCCCACACAAAGACTAATAACAAAACACTAAAACTAATTTTCAGGTTCGTCTTCTTTGCCCGGAAGTAATCTCCAACAATATCTCATGACACAAAAGATTCATATAAAGGGAGATAATCCGCGTGGTTTTATTTCTTTACCACGAGTTTTACAAAATGTATATATATATGATCTTTTGTTTGGAATCGACATCGAACAAGTGAAAACAAACAAACAAACAAAAAAAGTAACAACGCCAAATCGGTCGGATGTTTATATTATCTCCAGTTAACATTTTGATTAATAAGATATTGAAATACTAAAGTTGAAAAAAAGTATATGGCAAGCCATAGTGGAAAAAAGTCCCCATTTATGGATATCAATAAATCGATTTATGGGATTCCATAATTATTTTCTGATTTCCATTAATTCATTTAAGGAAATCAATACATAATTCGATTTTTAGGTATCAATTAATATCTATTTTTGGAAATCAATAAATAAGCATATTTGTTTATATCAATAAATGATTAATTGATATTAGAAAATGATCTATGGATATCCATAAATGAGTTATGGATATCCATAAATGAATTATTGATATCCAAAAAAGGGCGACTTTTTTCCACTTTGGCTTGCCATAAAAAAGACAAAAGGTACGATAATATTCTATTACTTACGTTGTACATAAAAACCGTATATTAAAACAATGTCTGGTAGTATAAAGGAATCATATGCAATGGCATCTCAGTCTTTAGCACCAGTGATGTACGTACGCGTATATACTGTATATGTGTTGTTATACAAAAAAATGTATACATACATATACTTCTCGGAAAATCTCCAACTCGTACCAGAACACTACCAATTTTAGTCTTCAGTATATATAACCATTGTTTTTTTTAATAGTGGTCAAAAATATGCATGAGCGGCCCCAAATGACTAGAATATACGTATACGAGAAAGACTTCATCTACTGTTATAAAATTAGACCAATACAATATCCCTAAATCCAGTATACGTACTACAACTAAAACTTCAAACTAGAAACGGACATTAGAAATTAATATATTATGAACCTTCTAAAATCAGAGTCAATATTAAAATCACCACTTTGATATGATAATGATATCAAGGTAAATAACAGGTATGTTTTTTTTATCAAAACTGGTTTGAGGCAAGCATATTAACAATAAATGATCTAATTAAGATTCTGATAATTTAACTTTTCTTTCTTTTGATGAGTTCTTGTATGCTTTTCGACCTATTAATACAAACTTTCTCCAATACCATGGTTTAGTGTCTGCCATCAAACGCTATTTAAGAAAATATGATTTCCTGATATATCGACCACACCAGCCTTTTATACCTCTTCTGCTGCATACATTTTGTATGTTGTTTAAGAGTAAAAAGGGTTCAAAAGACTTTTACAAATGTATTATGGTTCCAATGTCCATACCTACTGGGATAAGAAAATGGAACCAAGAGTTCAATATAGATAAAAATGAATGGGCCAAAATATTCAAACTTCCTTTTAAAGTTACCAAAAGTACTAAATTACAATGGTTCCAAGTGAGAATTATATAACATATTTTGGTAACAAAGACATTTCTTTTTAAAATAAACTTAACTCCTAGTATTTTATGTAACTTATGTTGTATGGAGCGTGAAACAATAGTACATAGCTTATGGGAATGCCAAGAGGTCCAGTCACTATTACAGAGATTTGAATCTTTACTTGATATACTTTTATTAATTTATACATTATATCTATGAAATTAGATGTCTCTGCAACTCTTTGAATCTTAATGTGCTGATTAATGTCATCAAAGATGATTTTTATGTTCAACAATATATAAACTACAGTAAAAATGAGAAAATTAAAAGGCAATTTGAACTTTATTGGCACAAATGGAAACCTATTCTAGAGTTATAGTTGTCTGGGAGTGTAAGTATGTCTTTACATAGCATTATGTCCCCCAATACTGACATAGCCAGTTTTAGCTCCGTTACGTTACTATATTTTTATTTTACCAATTAATCCAAATTTCTCCCATGTTTCTGTCTTATCTTTGTCTTGTCTAATGCCTGTCTGTCTTGTCTCTTGTCCTGCCTTTGTCTTGTGTTTGACTTGTATAATGTCTGTCAGAGTGTCTGTCAGTCTTGTCTTTGTCTTGTCTTTAGTGTCTGTCTGTCTGTCATGTCTTGTCTCGTGTGTCTGTCTGTCTTGTCTTATCTCGTGTGTCTGTCTTGTCTTGTCTGTCTAACACTTTCTATCTGTTTTATCTGTCTGTTTCTCTCTGTGTAAGGTAATGTATCCTTGTGAGTAAGTAAATGACTGAAGTATAGCTGTGATGCTTGTGGTTAAAGTTCTTTACAATTAAATCTAAATCATAACATGATGAAAATGAACATGATATTAAGTATAAAGACGCTGATACTTAACTGCTGTGATTTTAATGAATATACAACGATGATGATGATGATGATGAGGATGATAATGATGAAAATGTATTATTAGTCAATATGATGATGATAAGAATGATTAATGTAAAGATGTTAAGTGAGGATGATTGTGATGAGGATGATATTTGTTTTTGATAACATGATAATTGACTATGTTCAGTATGATACCATATGATGATGTTATGATTAGTGGGATGATGATAATGATGGCTAATTGTGATCGTATATATGATGATGATGAGTGATCTTATGATACTGAGTGAGATGGAGTGTCGTGATGAACCACGATTGATTAAGGTCGTATGTATGTGCGAGAATATGTGTGCATGTGTGTGTCAAATGTATTGTAATTATGGATAAAAATCTTGAAAAATAAAAATTACAAAAGAAAAAGAAATTAAAGGCATGTTTTATTTTATGGTGCGAGGAATCTTCAAAAAAGATTGGGCGTAGATTTTAAAGATTACATGTATATCGGTGTAAGCACAGTGTCTCTTACAGAAATTATAATGGTCTTTCTCCTATATTGGTCAAGATGAAAAGGAAAAAAAAACAGAATTGCACCGGTACATGGGACATTGAGCATGTTTTCCCCTTTCAAAACATATATTTCTAGATAATCACAGAAAACATAAATAACTGGATATCAAAAACAGCTAAGAAGGATATTCTGTTTTTTTTTCACAAATTTAAAACTCATCTCTAGAGTGTATATATGTAGACTAATATCCTAAATGCATATTGCTAGCAAATGTGTTTTCTTGTTTTATTGAAGTTGTCCTATAACTAGAAATAGACCGTGATCTTGCTGACACTATATGACTGTCATAGTTTTATGGCTAAAACTGACACCCACAGGACAGGGCTAGGTTTGAGGTGTCGCCCATATTTTCCACTATGTACAGTGACATGCCTGTCAACTTTTCGCATACACATGTAGTACTGAAATGTTCACGTCTAGTATATGATGATACCGGGAACGGTCACCAATTCATTCCTTTCTTCTTTGTGTTGGAACGCGTTGTCAGGCCACTTTCACGCAGTCGATGGTAACACTATATAGCTAGTACTTATAATTACAACCCCAACCCCTTCTTCTATAACAGTTTGTCCATATTTCACAGACTTGGTGAATATGTTTTGTAACACTGTCACCTTACTCTTATACTTAATATATTCGGAACGCCCCTACTGTTATTCAAACTTACGATATACGGAACATTACCCTACACATATTCCCAGGGTACGACCATTTTAATGCATCTAACGGGTTTTCAAGCAACATTTACGTGAAATGATAGGCACGCCATTAATTTTCCGAACGCAGTGGTTTAATTCAAATTTTAATAAAACATTGTGACGGCACTAAACAAGATATCGTGAAAATTGTAGAGTACTTGGACAGATTGTACAGGACACACAGGAAACAGCAGCTCTATGATTTAGAATAGGATACAGTCGAGATAAATAATTAATCAGCTGTTTCGTCCACCTATGAAATCACACATCCGTGAAAGTCTTTTTTTTTCTTTTGCGAAATAGTTACTCATAGCTATGAAATAACACATCTGTGAAATTCTTTTTTTTTTCTTTTTTTCGGAATAGTAACTCACAACTATGAAATCACGCATCTGTGAAATTCTTTTTTTTCCCGTTCTTTTGTGGAATAGTAACTCATAACTATGTCAAGTCTAACTTTTAACCCTTTCATCATCGTTGTAAGTTGTTTGATACTTTACTTTACCCAAGTGTTGGCTCCACATATATAGGAAAATAAGTTATTTTTGGCTAAAGTATATTTCTTTGGTCTGTATCGTTGCACTGGGCGTACATGTAAGCTTACTTTAGAAGTATGTCTATTTTTCTGTGTTTGTATGTGATAATTTAGTACGAACAACAAGTCATAATATATTATAACGAATATGTGTTTAAAAAGTAAGGAACAACATAAGCATCCAC
The DNA here is from genome assembly GCA_947623455.1 of Mimachlamys varia. NCBI lineage: Eukaryota > Metazoa > Mollusca > Bivalvia > Pectinida > Pectinidae > Mimachlamys > Mimachlamys varia. The sequence continues at coordinate 29,031,350 of OX392528.1, read as the reverse complement.
TCAGATGGCCTAATAACCTTAGCACCTGAAAGTTGTCTTTCTTATATGAAAAATATAGAGAGGATGAATATGTCATTATAGTTTGTTGGAGAAGAGAAAGCTATTTTCTAATTGCAAGTTTTGATTTATTAAAAGAAAGAAACTATCAAGGAAATGATAAAATATTCTCTCATCTCTAAAAATAAGTTGCGACGATACCAATGGGTACTTCATGCTACTTCTACACAATGAAGTCAGTGATTGGGGATAACTTGACTGGTATTGAGGGTGGTGGTGGTGGTGGTGGGGGGGGGGGGGGGGGGGGGGGGGGGGCATGAGTGTGTCCAGGTGAAATAAAATTGTTAGGGTGTGGGAAGCTAACTAGTACCGCTAAGGATATCTAATACATTAAATTGAACTTAAATTGATTTCTATTTTGTGAATGGTGAAATCAAGTTTTGGTATGGGAAATATACAATTTATTAAACAATCGCCTTTTGAAATCGCAAGTATAAGAAAGATACATATTCATTAGCGAATGCCATCAATCATCTTGGAAAGATATAGCTGTACCCATGAAAAATAAAATACTGTCGTGTTAATTTACATGCGTATATTGTGATTTGACATTGAAGAAAGTGATTTGGAAACAACAACACAGGGGGAGGATGCCCTCGGATGTTTGTCCCACCTTGTCAGTTTTAAAGCTGACATTGCATTGTAATAAATCAGACATTGTATTAAATCTGACATTGTAAAAAAAATGTATTAAAGCTTGCACGGTTTATTAAACAGAACAACCTCCATCGGGAAGTTTTAAGCACGGAGCGCGTGACACGTATTTACTTACTCATTACAAGGATTTTATACAGGTTTGCACGCTAAATAACTATAATTATCGGGAGTTATTGACGCTTTTTAACCATTGACGTCACTACCTCTTAAACGCCCATCATTATCGACAATATAACATAAATTGAATACAATATGAAATCATCTATTTGTAGTTAATTTCCACTTGTGTGTTGAAATTATGCGTGAAGTCAACAGTGATCCAATACTTATCAAAAACGTTCACTTCAGCGATCGTGACATCCAATCTAGTTTGGAACTGTTTTCAGCTGGCATTCATATGCAACATGAGCGCTTCATCGGATTTGCCTTTGTCCAGTTGGAATCCATATCACCTAAAAGTAGTTCGATAGAATCACATCCAAAGGATATAGAAATTGTCATTGACAATTTGGCGGACTTTTCACTACATTATCCAAACTTACTTTTTGCGTTCATATTGTATGTTTTTATGTTATTATTTTCCCTTTAAGATGAAAAATGCATCGAGAGATGCAGGTTGATCAGTACTATGGGCAAGTTTTATGGTCGCCATCTTTGTCTCATTGAGAAATATTCTGTATCTTTAAGTGATATGAAGATGGACGTTTTTGAGTATGCTCATTAGTGTGTTTACTTGTTGTGATTGACAATGATACTCGGTTCTCATTTTGAGAACTTGATGTTTACTTGGATGTGACAAAGATTTACATGGCGGGTGTCGTCGATGAAGCACAAGACGCTTACTCTTCCGGAACACCTGGTCTTATTCTCTTGTACTTTCGCAAGGGTCTCCATGTAAATCTTGCCTTTGTTCAAATTTTGCCCCAGGTTTAATTGATTTTGAGTTTGGATTATGATTATGTTGACGCTTCGGTATTCTCTTATTTTATTTGTTTGGATTTTAGTATAAATCAAAGTACTGAGTGACTGAAAACATCATTGCACATTGTACATTTCCACAAATTTTCAACTTAATCGCACTAGTAGAACTTGAGAAGAAGTTTCAAATAGACTTTTCAAAATGGCGGTCATAACGGACACCAAGCCAAAAAAAACCCCAAAAAATCCAGAAACAAAAACAAAATACATCACTTTTTCAGGGCTACTCGGGATCATTTCTATCAAGTTTGAGCTAAATCCCACAGGTGGAACTTGGGAAGAATTTAAAAATAACTTCTTTTTCAGGAAAACATTATTGTAAATAGTTGTTACAAAATGGCCGCCGTGGTTACAAAGTCGAACTTTTAACGAGACAGAAAAATAGTACTACTTTGTTGGCAGCTGGCCTTTTCTTAATATACTCAACAATTTTCAGCTCAGTAGTGCGTATACTAGTGGAGCTTGTGAAGGAGAACTGAACTAAAAATGTGTGTTTCAAGAGGGTGGTCATAGCGGCTACCTTTAATTTCGGACCGATCCGAAAAATAATAACAATTAGTCTGGACTATCTCAGGATTATTTCTAGTAAGTTTGAACTGAACCCCACCTTTGGAAGTTGAGAAATAATTGAGAAGAAGCTCTACGCAAGTTTTAAGAGGGCGGTCATAACGACTGTCTTACATTTTGGACAGATCCGAAAAATAAGCGTGGTTACAATGTCAAACTTTAAATGACACGAGGCTGAAAAATAGCACTACTTTGCTAATTTTAGGACCGCGTGGAATCAAATTTTACCCTTACGGAAAGACGGAAGTTGACCTCGGAGATCAGGGTGTATCACTAGAACATTACACTTAACTATCTACATCTGTTCCTTCTTTAGCTTAGTAAACTCTGAATGATATAGGCTCGGCTTCGAGGTAACTATTCGATGACTCAACCATTGTTTGGCTCTTTCAACGTCTTGAAACGGGTAACATTATGATCTGGGTATTCAGTATTTCTAATTAAACAACAAATGGATATTGGAAAACATCTTATTCGACAGTAGAGCAAACAATGGTACCATCCGTTTTCGACGTTGGCCCGCGTCACTGCCACAGCAGTGTGTCAATGCGTGTACCATGAAGACACATAGTGTTGTCCAGTGCCTATTTTACCAATATATTCACTGGAACGATATCATCTAAGAAACCACGATCATCGTAGTTACCAACGTAGCAACCTTTTATTCTTCGTTCAGTATTTAAACATTGTAAATGATGTACATTGAATCTCATTGAATGACGTATTCATACCGACCATCGCTGTTGTTTTTTTTTTGTAGTAAGACTTTATATATTGTCACACTTTAGATATCGTTAGATATTCGTTTTGTGAACCGTTTACGTCTTCCGTCATGCATACATATTAGGAAGTCCGCATCGTATGACCATGCAAAAATCTTATTTACTGCGGTAAATATCATTTGTTCGTGTCAGCTTTGTACGTTTTATTGTAAAAGTTTGCAATGGTCTTAATATATCGTTTGATTGGAGATATAAATGTTTTTATTTCGGCCTATTACTTTTTTTCTCGTGAGCATGGAAATATGATCTAGGACACCCACGTGTAATATGTTCCCAACAGATTTCGGATAAGTTATTAAAAAAAAGGGATACGCAATGGCGGATGCCACATGTGGTGGCGGAGGAAACGCTCCTCCTTCCGGAGCACATGGTCTCAATTCGCCTCTGGGATTTCTTTTACACGGTTGTATAAATGTCTTTCCTTTAGCTTTGATGTATGTCCTGTTCTTGCTCATCCTTCCGGAGCACATGGTCTCAATTCGCCTCTGGGTTTTCTTTAACACGGCTGTATAAATGTCTTTTCTTTAGCTTTGATGTATGTCCTGTTCTTGCTGTCTTTTCGTGACGTCTTTGAGTTCAACCCGTGTTCTTGTGTAGCTAGTGTGTGGTGTTTTTTTTCTCTACGATGAACATGTATGCAACAAAGACTTGTGTTTATGTGTTCTGGATGTCTCCTCGCGTCAATCTCCTCCGTATCGACCCAACATTGGTAACAGTAGTATGTTGTTGTCCTTGATAATTACAACTTGTAATCAGATACAATGATAACATTTCCCATGTCTTTTACCGGTCGGGATGCAAGACCGACGAACCTAATTTTGTGTCATTATGGCCATATCTCTAAACAAACCATTACAGATAGGAAAAATGATCATAAGCTGTAACGTTTTGTTGTAGAGTCGGTTCCTTGCATGGGTCAATATTCAGCCCATATCGATGCAGAATGACAAGAGGATACGCTCTGCTTTCGCGTAACTAAAAACACAGAAAAAATACAACTATATCATTCCTATCATAAGGTACTTAGAATTACAAACACTGAGCACTACTGTCGTGTGGACGTACTGCTTAATTATTGGGTTCGGTAGCCTGTGATCTGTAAAGCACGGTTATAATCAAAGCAATGCAGCAAAATGTAATAAAATCTTGGAAGTATCTGGCCTAGTCGTATCATCTCACTCGGCAGTGGTGTCGGTGGAGCAGACAAGCGCTTCACAACCAGTCCACAGTATCGATCTCGCACAGACGAAAAAATCAATCGAAGCATTGTCCTGTTCTCATACACCGGAGTTATGTTGTCGTGTATGAGATTCAGAAGCTGCAGTCATGTTCTCATCAGAGATAATGTAGACGGTAAGTAACTTATTAATTTTCATGCGCTTTTAAATGAAATTTAGCATTGCATATTTTTTGTTTTTATAAATCACACACGTAGCTATATGCGAACGCACCTGCATTTCCTTACAGTCGTTCGACCAATCAAACACCAGTATTGATTTCAATATTCAAAATGGCGCTTCAATAACTTTGCATGTGCCTGGGCATTTAAAGGTTAATGAAAACGCACAGAAGACGCCTCGGAAATATTGAAAGTGTTTAATATCAGATTGATGTAGATGGGGTTGCATATATTTTGTAAATAATGACGAGACCATGAAACATGTAGCCTCCACATCATCGTGTCCAAGGCGAGTAATATCCAGCAGCAGCAGCAGCAACTAAGAGCGGCTGTAGCAGCAGAGGAAAGCTGGTAGCATACTGTATAACCAGACGTTAATGTTACCGTGATTGATCGGCAGGACGGGAACAGCTCCGACAGTAGTGTTACACTATGGTTATGTTAGTACTGTTCCAACACTCGACTCTGTTCCCATCTATTTTGTTTGGAGTTTAAACTCCAATGCAGATGACAACAGTGCTACCAGTGCACCACTGACAATATGTAGTGTGTCTGGCCATCGGTAATACTATGTGATGGATGTATTCCCTCTATACAGGAAACAAAGAAGGAATATGTGTAATGTACAGTCGTGAATATTTTACTAGTTCTCACATATAATCATCACCAGAGAGACGAGCGGTAGCAACGCCTCCTGTTTTTTGAGTTTTTTGTGAGGAGCTCTAGTGTTCCCAAGCTAGGGCTATTTCCTAGCCGGGATGTCGACTGTTTGATTTTTTTCCTATAATAGATTGACCTAGGAGAAAGCAGCACTACCGAGCTACCCTGTGTTGAAGCAGTGTGGAGGGAAGGGTATCGGCTGAGATGTCTTCCCTCTAAAGGTGAACGCCGTTAAAAATCTTTGGTAGCTTTCCAGACTGGTTTAGATTATGTATTGGCTGGCATTAAAACCCAAATCATGTGTGGAATTGCGAAAATTATTGAATTATATACAGAAGAAACATACCAAAATTATAAACATAGACATTTTGGTAAGGAATCTGGGTCACCAAGACAATAATAGTTGTTTTTCATTTCCCTATAGTGCACACTTTAAACATTTAAAAATGGTAGCAGCATGCAATTTGAGCTTTGATGTAAATATGTGTGTTGCTTTGTAGTGGGGAGTATTCTATAGATGTATATCTGATAATCTAGAGCTGCCTTTGGTTTGTTTACATGCATGCTTGCCCAAACATTTCATGTGTGTGTGTATATATTCGGTGGCTGTGTGTAGAAGTACTACACATTATGTACCTAATGAACTAACCATTCCAGGCACTCTGAGATGCTAAATAGAATTCTTTTCATCATAAATAGGACTTTTATTCTTTTTATTGTATTTCTTCAATAATTGGGAAAGGGAGAATTACACGATTGCAGACTCACATATTATTATTTTTATTTCATTTATTTGTGTTAATGGAAATTAAGTTCAATGACATTAAGGAATTGTAATTGTTGTAATTTTTATTGACTTTTTTTTTGAAAAGATTTTTATAAGTCTGTTTTTGGTAAAGATAAAAGAAGAGAATTTAAAGAAATAATGTATGTTCAAAAATTTGATAAATGTAAAAGGGAAAAGCTTCTATTTTTCTACAGGTTTATCAAATAAATACAAATGGAGTATTTTGATTCAATGGCAACTATTAACAAATGAGTTAATTGAGATATCCTTCAGGATAAATCATATTACTTACTACCTCAAAAATATAGAAATTGAGTGAAATTGTGATGGTGTGATTCATATTTTCAAGTTGAGATAATTAGCATGAATATAATCAAAAATATTTATTAACTATAGTTAAAAAAAGGAATATATTGAAATTTATAAGGGGAATTGTTACAATGTATGTATCTAACAATTATCAGGTATTTAACAACGATTCTGCAGCAAAGAAACTCACCCATTGTTTGGCCTTTGAAACTTTACATTAAAATTGAATTAATTAGTTTCATTAACGAACATAATTACTTGCCTATTAAGTGTATGTTTAAGAAATAATTCAATTTTGTTGGAAATGTGTTCTGATTGTATATGTTATACTGTAGTAACTGAAAGAGAAATGCTCGCTCTAATAGTCCTATTGGAAAATGGAATAAAAAATAAATGAAATATGTATCCATAACATTGTTTGCATGTCCAATAATCAGCTTTTAGTAATAGGCTAGGATACATAATTGATAGGAGTATATAATATGGTCTGTAAAGTATGTGTCGCTCAGATATCATTAGAGGGGCGCGCAGAGGTACAATGTGATTAACAGTGACATATACATTTCTAGATCCTCTACATTTATCTTTTATGCATACTATTGTTATATATTTAACCATTGTTTTAATTGATAAAGAAAGCAAAATAGCAGGACTGTTGGAGGTCTAGTTAGCATCGGAATTAATATTTTGTATAACAAAGTGGTAACTGAACAGTATACTAGTTAGTGCCATGAAACATTGTACAACATTGTTGTTTAAACACATTTATAGTACAGTATACTAGCTAGTGCCATGGAACATTGTACAACATTGTTGTTTAAACACATTTATAGTACAGTATACTAGCTAGTGCCATGGAACATTGTACAACATTGTTGTTTAAACACATTTATAGTACAGTATACTAGCTAGTGCCATGAAACATTGTACAACATTGTTGTTTAAACACATTTATAGTACAGTATACTAGCTAGTGCCATGGAACATTGTACAACATTGTTGTTTAAACACATTTATAGTAAGTACATGTATACTCTATACATGTACATGTATACTCTATACATGTACATTGTTTAATACTTGCACAGGTTGTATAATGTTTAATTTGTTTGTTTTTACAGTTATAATTGTCAATATTCAGTGTTTTTGCTACCTAGATTTTACAGCAGCCTGTGCTTTATTGAATTGGGAAAATAAAGTAGGATTTTCAGATAAATTGGGGAAATATTCTTGAATTTTGCTTCACTTTGGGAAAATAGCACATATTTTGACTGGGGGAAACAGCCTTATATCGGCTGTAAGAATGGGCAAACAAAATCACTGATATTAAACTAAGTATGTCCCCTCTTATAGCCATCATCAGCGAACAATTTACAATTAATTTTCATGGGTCCTTTTTGTAGATATTGCCGAAAACTATGGTTCCCACAATGTTCAATTGAAGTATTTCCATAATTTCTATGAGTCCTTTCATAATTTTATGAGTACTGGACTCAGGACTCGCACGTAGATTGATCACTGCATCATCCGTGATATTATTGTTATGGTTACCACTTGATACATTAATAGTTAGTATTAGTCATCACTTGTAGAATCCATTCTATTAACAGTATTAAATAAACAATTTTACATTGATGTTGAATGTAAATAAATGACTTTCATAAATTGGAAATATACATTTGTAAATAGTTGTATGTATTGATATGTATATTTTGATACAGCTAGATTAGCAGCAGAGCTGTAATGCTCCTATATGATACTATATATAGTCTTGTATGCAAGTTACAAGTCATTTCCCTCCTGAAATTCTGATACATGTACAATGTAAAAGAAATGAACTTGTGGATTGATAGAGAGTGTTAAAAAGACAATTTAGTGAACCCACTTTTTTAAAATCAATTAGAATGAAAAATAGCTATATTCAGACAAAGGTATCTGTACTTGATCATTAAATATGTGTTGCTGATATCAGTTGTGGTCAGTTTAATTATTCCGAAAGCCAGCGCTAAATATAATGACATCAAAAGGTAAACCGAAATAACCTCGCCCCGTGGCGCAACCACATGTATGTGTGTTGTAAACAAATGGACGGGGAGGTGGGGAGGGGGAGCTTAGTTTGATTTCACACATACGAACTTCTTTCAAGGTATGTTAGATTCACGAAATAGGATTATGATATATATGCATATTAGATCCCATGAGAAATTGCGTTGGTATATATACGTCAAACTAACCAAAAGTAGATATTATTGAAAGCTCACAGAAGGGAAATTTGTTAACCTGAACGGGTGTTAGCTGAACTTAGCTCTTTACCATGCTATATATATGTAAATAAAAATCATCAGGAATTTCAGCTATAGAGATGTTATGAAGAAAGTTCCATAAAGTCATGAATTCATCATGTACATGAAATGTAACAAGATAAGTGTTCTTCATACTTTAATCCAGAGACATATTATTTGACAGGCTGCACTTCGATTTCAAAGTCATTTTTATATTGCTTCCACGAGACAAGTCTGTGCATACTCCGTGATCATCATCATCATGAGGTCAAAGTACTCGGAGATGTTTGTAAACATATGCCTCATTTGCATGGGTTGGACAATTAAGTATTTCCTTATTATTAATTAAAGAATGCATGTAATTAAACATCAGGTTTTGTCAAAATTTCGGTATGAATAGTTCACAAGGATTACAGAACTAAAATGTTATAAAATATTTGGTGATATTATAAAAATGTAAACAAACTTCACTGTGATGTCTATGTATGATACAGTTAAATAACGTAACAATAATGTTATTTAAGACATAAAATTGAAAAAATAGAAATGAAAAGACAAACCTGACATTATGTGAGACAAACAAGTCAATCTTTTTTCTAAATTAAATCTGAGGACTGAAAGTACTAGTAGGTGATATGGATGCTTGATCATTTACACATGTATGTAAAATGAATATACCTTCCCGAGCAGGGTTATACCTATAAGTTTGTTAATAATAAGAGAGCCCAGTGCGTCCTTCCCATCTTAGTCAATGGAATAGTTCAGATGATAATTATAAATATATGTCTTTTCCACATCTCAGGTGTTTTTACTTGTAATACCGCTTCACAAATCTTGTTCATAAGTGATTTTAACTATATCTCATGTGTCTTTTACAGTTTGTTTCTATTATAGGGGCTATATTGACATTAAAATGAAATCCTATAAGCCACTGCAAAGCTTAATTTCATGTGTAATGGAAAACCCTTAGTTTTGTAGGCTTGACTAAATCGTTGTTGAAGAGCATGAATTGGGACTTAAATCTTTGTTGAATTGATCATGAAGAGCAGGTGCACTTAACATTTTCCTCAAAGAAATTTTGATGACATATGCATTTTAATTTAGGAAATAAATCTTGAATGTCTTACAAGGTACAGCGCTTAGAAATGATTTTGAAGGTAGTTTGGCTGAATTGAGTTTACCATTTTTCTATGTGGAAATTTCACAAAAAAACAATATTATTCAACAATAATATGTCACATACCTGGTAATGATAAAGTTTTATTAGTCAATCCGGCTAGCAGTCTTTTATTAGTGACGGGCTAACCTTATGGCTTGGCCCTGTAGTAAGTCTGAGCTCTGTATGTATAATAACCAGTAGTCGGACAGGTTGCAATTGTAGTAATTTTAGCTCCCTTTCAGGTGTGTTTTGCCCTTCTATGGTCAGTTTTCCCACCATAACTTTCATTTAAGAAATCAAGACTAAAAAAGCTGAAGGGATATTTTGGGAAATGTGTTACATATATTAACATAGTGGAGACATATAAGCAGAGTATGTTGCAATCCATTTGGTTAGGGCTAAGACTAATAAGGGGAGATAACTTCCACAAAATGGATGAAGTATTTTACCTTGATCTGAATAAGTATAAGTATCTTCAATTTGGCCAAAGGAGTTTTACATTGTATAAAAGGTGATGACTCATGATGTATAAACAATGTTTGTTTCCTCCATCCTTAGGGATTGGGCTATATAGGGAAATTAAAGCTACCTGGTAGTTGATTTATGCCTACTTCAAAATATTTAATAAATTAAAATATCTAACTAATTTGATTTAAGGCATTCCTAAGTTGTATTAAGTTTCGCTTGATCCCATTTGTTAAATTGAACTATTGATTCCTGCTTTTGTGTAAAATTGTTATCTTAAATACTGTTCAATTTATTTTGCTGAAACTTTTGAAAAAACTTGAGACATACATGTGTAGATGTATCAACCATGTAAGACGGGTAGTGCAATAAAATTAGTTAGTAGTGACTAGCTTCCTGTTCAACTTTTAGGTCATCATATCGTCATTTATTTCTGTTGATATTTTTGTCTAGGCTATAAATTAAAACTGTTGAAGATATAACTTCAGTATACCATCTGGCTGAAGGGCATGTAGGACATACATGTATTTACTCTTAACTAAAAGTTTTATTGTTGAAAAAAATATCGTGAGTTATCATATATATAAATACATTTTTTGTTCTCATAGACAAATCTATGTTGATTTTTTTATGTGATATACATTCAATACACTTTTTTTGACAAGTTTGATTTTTCTGTTTCTGCATGATCGATTATGTCTGACAGACAGTATTTAAAGTATACATCTTTATATATACTTCTAGGAATGACACTCACCACTATATGTTGTTCTCTATATTTCTAGGAATGGCGCTCACACCTAAATATAAGCCGAGGACGGAGAGCCTGCCCAATACATTGTCCAGTGCAATGTTTGGGAATGGGCAGGCTAACCCTGAGGACAACCCAAACTACCTGGTCTACAAGAAGGTAGGCCTCGTTCCATAGTTCCTGTGTACAGTTGAATCTCGTTGATTGTAATGGAACTGATTGTGTCTTTTTGCAGTTTCATTAATTTTAGATGAGATATTTCTGCTTTCATTTATTTTTTGACATACCAGAGGTAAACACCATATCTCTGTATGTATAATATCTCTACCCTTTATGTCTGTTTTCAAATTAAATATGCCCTTGACCCAGTATGACCTGGTAGATTTGTCACAAGAAACAATGATTTCATTATTAGACACTGATAAATGAAGAGTATACATACATATGCTCTGTTTTCTGATTCTGCTTTTAGTACCTTATGCATCAATTGCTTGGTAATTTGATCATTTAAGCTGAGCAGTATCAGATACATAACCTTTTAAAACTCAGCTTTAATTGACAGAGCCAGAAGAAGCAGCATAAAATAAAGTTTTAAAAGGAGTACCTGTCGAAGAATTCTTTCGAATGATTTATTTGTATATTTGAAGTGAAATTCATTCAACTTTCATTTACCCTTGTGGAAATTGCCTAAACAATGTTTTCCTGTACACTTTTGTCTACAAATTTAATTTTAAGTATTGTTTATGAAGACTGCAAGAATTACCAAATATCTTTGGTGACCAATGTTCTTTTTTCACGATTCTCATGTTTATGTTGTTACCATGTTTAGTGATACAGGTCGGTGCTTTTCATTGTGGCACTCTGCCATTTTTTCGTGAAACCCAATTTTTTATCAAGAGATTGATCCTGCTCCAGAGTTGGTTTGTCAGTGATAGTGGTGAATTTGAGTTGTGGTGGTTTGATATAGATGGCTTCAGGTGACTCAGTAGAGGAAATACAAATCTCTCAGAAAAAAGGAAATTCAAACTTGCAGGAATACATTTTCACGAAGAGTATTATCAAAATCAGAGCGAAATCGGCTCACATGTGCTACTGATAATGTTGGAGATAATTGTGACTGAAGTTGTGTGATAATTATCGCAATTAATTTGACAGGATTTCTCGAATTGCAGCTGACGGAAGATCGTTTATTTTGCATTTTTGGCGTCATTAGTGAAGATGTTTTTTTTATGAGAAGGTGAATTACAATTTTGTTACTTTGAATTTAAGTGATGCTCTGAGATGGTGATACAAGATGTAAGATAAATATTATAAAGATACAAGGATTTTATAAAATCATTACTATACAGTGGATAATCAGACTCAAAACCCCACATACACAATTTACAATTTTTCCCTCAACTTAGACAGAATGATGGCAAAACAGAATTCTTTTTATACCCCTGTGCCCCTCCCCAGCCCACATCCCTGAACTCACAACCCCAGCATCCCATCCACAACCCACACCCCTTCCAACAACATAAATTCATATAGAAATGTTTAATGCTAAGAAAAAAGAATTTCCATGTGAAAACAATTAATACATAGCCTGTAAATATTCTGGCACCGTATGTTAAAATACTTGTACAGGTATATATATACATGTATCTAAACCTTCTGTTGCTAGTTTTGCTCAGAATGTTTTTTGTTGATACAGTATCAACAAGAAGTTCTTGATTGGAAATAATCTTAATAAATGTTATTACTCAACAAAACCTGTAGTATTAGTTGGTAACTGAAGTTGTGGCGTACATGAACATATGGGGTGATGATGTCTATGTGGGCTGGTAGTTACCAGTTTGATAAGGACAGGAGGAGGAGGCTAGGGGATAGGCATGGAGGTCATATAGTAAATTTTATTCACTAATATTCAGTAGTGACAAAGATGATGAAATCTGTTACTTGATAAATTATTTTGAAAAGATTATCTAATTTTTCAGAGGTCACAAACATGATTATACTGAATTGAACTTTGGGAAGTTAACAGGGAGAATGACAAAAAGGTAGTCTTCTTTGGTGACTGACAGGGATACCATGCATGGGTTGAAGACTTTGAGTGACTGACAGGACTGGGTTGAAGACTTTGAGTGATTGAGAGGACAGGGTTGAAGACTTTGAGTGATTGAGAGGATTGGGTTGAAACTTTTGAGTGACTGACAGACCGGTTGAAGACTTTGCGTGACTGACAGGACAAGGTTGAAGACTTTTGAGTGACTGACAGGACTGGGTTGAAGACTTTCCAGTGACTGACAGGATTGGGTTGAAAACTTTTGAGTGACTGACAGGACAAGGTTGAAGACTTTGCGTGACTGACAGGACAAGGTTGAAGACTTTTGAGTGACTGACAGGACTGGGTTGAAGTCTTTCCAGTGGCTGACAGGACTGGGTTGAAGACTCTCCAGTGACTGACAGGACTGGGTTGAAGACTTTGAGTGACTGACAGGGCTGGGTTGAAGACTTTGAGTGACTGACAGGACTTGGTTGAACACTTTCCAGTGACTGACAGGACTGGGTTGAAGACTTTTCAGTGACTGACAGGACTTGGTTGAACACTTTGAGTGACAGACAGGACAGGGTTGAAGACTTTGAGTGACTGACAGGGCTGGGTTGAAGACTTTGAGTGACTGACAGGACTTGGTTGAACACTTTCCAGTGACTGACAGGACTGGGTTGAAGACTTTTCAGTGACTGACAGGACTTGATTGAACAATCTTGATTGACTGACAGAGATACAAAGTTGAACACTTGTAAATGACTTACAGAGATACAGGGTTGAACACTTTCAAATAGCTTACCGAGATACAGGGTTGATCACTTTTGAGTGCCAAACAGAGATACAGGGTTGAACTATTTTATGTGACTAGGAGATCAACCCTAGGTTGATTTTTGAGTCAACTGATCGTGTAACAGGGCTGACCTCCATCAGCGGGAGGTGAGTGACAAACAAGCAGCGAGGGTTGTTTACCTGTAATTGATGACTAACTAGGATAGAGGGTTAATTAAAAATCTTTTAATGACTTAGAAAGGGACAAAGTTATTTTTTCTATTAACTCAGTTAAGTAAAAATTCTATATATCTTTGGCTAGAGTAGGATAAGTCAAGTAAAATCAATGGGGTTTTTAATGCACCAATAATCATTACGAAAATATTGGTACACATTTCAGCATGAGAGATTTTGAAGAACGGTGCTCAGCACGACATGTTTTGGAATAACGGCTTGGTAGAGTTAGTAGTGTTGTCTGACTTAAGATGGTAGACATGTTTATATTCTGAAATTGTTTGCACAATTGTAATTAAACAATGGTCAGTGGGATGTCTAACTAATGGTGTTTTAGATTTCTATAATTAAGTACAAATATTAACAGTGTACATGTACCTGGTGTTTGACTTGAGATGTTGCCTTTCAGTTACAGGTATTGTATCATGTTGATAGTAAAAACAGCCAAAGTACTGGATTACATGTATGTAAATGTGTTGTAACTATAGACCTATTAAAGCAGGTGTCGGAGAGAAAATGGAAATCAATTTTAGTGTACCTAGCCTATCCCACAGTACAAACACTTCATTCAAACATTTCACTGTGTATTTCAAATACATTGATGTTTGATAATCAACTGTATATATATATATGTGGCCTATGAAGGATCACCTATTCCAGTAAACTAGGATGCTGTTGAATCTAGTTTCATTTCACTATCTCTATAATGAAATGTAAAATGTGAAGGTTTATGATATTTTTGTAAACTGAACAGAAAAGGTTTGGGGGTTTAATTAAGTTTCTCACATCTCACTTTCAGAGGTATCCCATGTCAAACCCCATGCTAGATTTTTCCATCTCATATAATCTGTTTGGTACCTTTATGTGACATTTCATTTAATGCATGCTTGTACCTTTTACATATTCTATTGTGTTGTATTGTTTTGATGTAATCTACACTGTGAAATATGTTTGTCTACTTGGTGTGGATGGACAAAAACACATTTTTACACAGATGTATTCAAATGTAGCTGTAGTAGAGTAGAGGCCATTTTGTGTCGCCTGAAAAAGTGACATATAAGTATTAATTGAATATGTTGGTGTCGGACAGGCGCCGGCAGCGTCTGCACGACAGCTTTCGTGTGATAGCTAAAAAATTGAGTTCCTTTGGGCCTATCAAACTCAAACTTCATACAGTTCTTCCTTACCAAAAGTACTTGCTTGGGATTGCTTTTCAGGTTCGAAGGTCAAAGGTCAAGGTGACTGTTACAATAAATAGAAAATTGATTTCCATGCGATAACTTGAGTTCACTTTAGCCAATTAGACAAGCTCAAATTTCAAACATTGCTCCCTTACCAAAGTGCATGCTTGGGATTGCTTTTTAGGTTCAAAGGTCAAGGTCACTGTTACCATAAATAGAAAATTGGTTTCAATGTGATAACTCAAGTTCACTTTAGCCAAACAAGCTCAAACATCAAGCAGTGCTCCCTTGCCAAAAGTGCTTGCTTGGGATGGCTTTTCAGGTACAAAGGTCAAAAGTCAAGTTCACTGTTACTATAAGTAGAAAAATGGTTTCTGTGCGATTAACTCGCGTTTGCTTTTGCTGATCTAACTCAAGCTTGGTGCAGTGCTTCCTTATAGAAAGCGCTTTCTTGGGATTGCTTTTCATGTTCAAAGGTCAAGGTCACAGTTACTATAAATAGAAAATCTGTCTCCATGGCAGTTCCTTTTTGGCAAATCAACCCAAAACTTTATGTTGTGTTAACTGGTTTTCGTATGAAACCCTTGAATAAACACTAACCTCATTAATAGGTAAAAATTCAGGAAACTTTATTGATGAGAAGTAACTGTCATGAGACACTACATTAACATCATAATCATTGCATAGGAATCCATCAGGCAAATCATACAAATCAAACTAGGAATTGATTCAATGAATATCCATAGCTTGTTTCTTAAAACACATCTCCCAACTTGCTGTGCAGGCGACACAGCCACTTTCGTTGAATTCTTGTTATTTGAGGCCCCTATGGTCTAAAGTTAATGGGTAAATAACTTTCATTTTGATGCTGTGCATTTTTTGATAGCACCAGTCGTATACTATAGTAAAGTTTAGGGACTGGTGATACATGAATAATTATGTTGTTGTATTGAAAATGAAAATACAGCAAAACCATGCTAACTCAACCCTGTGGAGTCCAGATAGTGTATCTGTCATTTAAATCAATGTCATCCTATAAATATCACATTTAATTGGTGATCATTGATGCTTGTTTACAGAGTATATGTAACGAAAAGAAAGAAACTGTTTTTGTTTCTAAAGAGAAAAAAAAAGTTAAATACATGATATTTGCTTGTAAATGGAATTAATGTCGCTAAGATGGTTGAAAATCCTTCATGAAACTTATGTTCCGTAATGCCACACGAAAATATTTTTTGGTGGTCTCTGATTTATAAGTGACCACATCTGTTGAAATACTAATGTCAAACATGGTCATACAATAATTGATATACACACAAAATAGTGATTCAGCAGCAGTAGACATTTACTATAGGTACTTTATGATACTGCAGTTAATATTCTAATTATTATTTGATTGCGGACCGATACCTGTATAAATAGGGCGGACTGTAGTCTGTGCCTCGAGGCATTTTGATGGTGCGTAGTCAGTTTGAGGCACATGTGTAACTTCCTGTTCGACACACACAGATAGGATAAACACTACAGAAATGAAGAGTTGAGGGTATGCGGGTAAGGGAAGTACTGGGTTCCACTGTAATACAATTTAACTTGGTACTGTTAGAGCTGTTGAATTGTAATACAACCACCAGCATATTCATTATGCAATAAATGTTTCAGTAAGTTTCCCCATTGCCGATCAGGGATGCACAAGGATTCTGATGAGAAGATATATTAATCCTACTTTAAGCAAAAGGGAAATTTACATGTTTTATTAATATTATCCTGTTGATTCTTCTTGATTTTGGTCTGGTTCATCTTGTAATGTCTTGTAATGCAGTAACTTATAGTAAAGTACATCTGCATTGTCCACACAAAGTGTGCATGTCACTTTGATAAGGTCGCATTCACATTGCACTTTAATAAGGTCTCATTCACATTGAACTTTAATTAGGTCACATTCACATTGAACTTTAATTAGGTCACATTCACATTGAACTTTAATTAGGTCACATTGCCATTGTACTTTAATTAGGTCACATTCACATTGCACTTTAATTAGGTTACATTCACTGTTCAAATGTCAAACAAATTAATGCTAGATTAGCATTAGAATCTTATGGGGGCTGTGAAATCCATCCTTTTAAAATATCTTTATGTACATCAAAAGAGTACCTTTGTATAGAGTTTTATCTACATTAGCAGGGCAGTATGCTTCATTTGGGTTACCATGAGCTTTTCCTGTAGGTCAAATTATGCAGTTTGGTGAATAGGGGGGTATATGTCTTTGTTCACATATTATGAAAAATAGAAAAGAATTTCATAGATTTATTGTTAAATATTTATGTTAAAAGTATGTGGGAAAAAAATATCCATATAAAAATTAAAAACCTATGTTTTAAAGTAGAAACCAGTTGCATAGTTGAATTGATCTGTGCCACTTAAGGGCATCATGTTCCTATTTTACTAAGTGTCTCGGATTACGATCCCTACACTAAAATCCTTGTGAGAGTCTTCAGTTGCACATGGAACATCCTTGTTTTAAGTACCTCTTGTCGTTTATGATGAGAAAAGTTGTTTTGATTTTCTCCAACATATGCATAATTGTAATCAAATATGAAGTGGCTTACGTTTTGAAGTCTTGGAGCTTTCTGCGGGAGAAGGTTCTAATGCATCAACATACAAGTAACAGGTGTGGGTGTATAGCTAGCAAAGTAAATGTTATGTAGACAGGGTTCCATCTACCTACAATAGATATAGATGTAATTTTACTGTTACGTATAAATATTCTAGTGCACATACAGACAGACAAACTCTCACTCAGGGCAGGGTACAGTTAATTAGAAAGTATGACTTGAGTTAGTAACAGAATGTTCCTTACTTCAGCATGCTTTCCTTACATTAAGAATAGTTCATGAGACCTTAAAGTTTGCTATTAGTTGCTAGGTACGAAATCCAGTAATAATGTATAGCGTAACTTGTCCATTGTCTGTGACCTACCATATTTGACCCAATAAGCCCCCAGGGTGCTTCAAAATTTTGAAAAAAAGTGTGTGTGTGTGTGTGTGGGGGGGTGCTTATTTGGACCATTTTATGTGTAAAATCACTGAAAAATAACTGCATCTTACATTCTGGAAAATATCTCTTGTTAAACAAACTTAAAAAGATTCTTCAATGATGAACAGGTGAGTCAAAAGGGAATCACGTAAAGGAGAGTTACATTCTAACATCTTTAAAAAGTGGAAGTGTCGCTTATAGGGACTTGGGCGCTAATTAGATTGATTACGGTAAGTTACGTTCATGGGTTAGAATGTCTTGATTTTGGAGGTCTCGGGTTCAAATCCCATTCTGGCCATTTTAAGTTTTGATTTCCTTTGCCTCTTACAATTGTAATAGTGTTAATCATTGTTCTGTTGAAATATTTTGAAGCTGTCTTTTTTTACTGGGGCTTGTCGTCTGACATTGAAGGAAGTAGTCCATTGACACAAGATGTACAAGGTTTCATTATGACCGATTCCTTTGTACATGTAATATCCCCCCCCCCCCCCAGGTATAGGTATCATTTGAATCTTGATCATCAAAGGCAATACATATTTTTCATCAACCCCGTATGTGTAAATTAATAAAAAAAATTAGGCATGTTTCCTATGTAATTGTCAAATACAGTGGACTGAAATAAATTTGAAGTTTTTTGCAGATCTGTCGTAGTTGGGGGAAGGCGGGATATGTTGATATTTTATTTTGGGCTTCAAAGATGGGTGTAGGTACTATGTATTGAATACTAAAGTTATGGTAATTATTACTGAAATGAAAACAGATTTATGTCCCTTCAATTAATTGTCTGTCCAGGGCTTAAAGTGAAAATTGTTTCAAATGAGGTTTCATATGTCCTGCTATTTAAAAAGAAATGGCGATTTGTTTTATTTTTGGTTTCAATGTTTAATTGACCAGACCAAAAATCATCCACATACGTACCCTTGCTATGATGGTTATTTAGAACAAAAGAGTATTGCTGCCTGTCTCACCAGTCCAGTACTAGTGCACTCTTGCAGTGTAGTAATTATGACTGTAAGCTATGGACAATTATTGACTGTAACTGGTGATACTTTGATAAATTACTTGCTAATGGTACTCTAATTAATGGCTGGACTTTGTGATAATAACTGACCAGTAAATGGCCTCTTAGTAAAATTGACACACAATCAATTTTTCTGCCTCAGTCTCTGTTACTCTATCAATATAAATATTATTTAAAGGCCCGATATACGTAACTTCAGGAAAATATTCGTTAATCTGAAAAATTCTGAAAAAAAATCCAGTTGATAACCATGCAAAAATAAGCCTAAAACGAAGTAAACCTGATCGGTAACTAGCGAGAAACTCCTGATAGAAAAATCCAAAGAATTGAAAATCATTCAGGTGGGGCCCACTTCAATAACAAACCGCAGGTAGAAGACAGTCAAAATGGTCGCGTGTTTACAAATACCGAGTTTCAACTGCTGCCGTACCGATAACCGCGTAAGAAGTCATCTTGAATATTGCTGAAATCAGTTAATCTTAACTAAATCTATAAAAATAATAAATTATTAGGCTTGATTTTTGCATCAAGTTTTGCCGAAAGTTACGTATATTGGGCCTTTAACACAACCTTCAAATTGTCATGACTCAACGAACACTATCGCACCTTTCGTTTTATGATTAAAAAAAATGGCCGCCATTTCCTTGCCACTGATTGGTCGAAATTTAGATATTGTCCAATTTCACTCAAAATTGGTACGTAGGTGTATTATGACTCAATGAACACTATCGCAACTTCCGTTTCATGATTCAACAAAATGCCCGCCATTTCCTTGCCACTGATTGGTTGAAATTTAGATATTGTCCAATTTCACTCAAAATTGGTATGTAGGTGTGTTAGGACTCTACAAACACTATCGCAACTTTGGTTTCATGATTCAGCAAATTGGCCGCCATATCCTTGCCACTGATTGGTCAATATTTAGATATTGTCCGATTTCACTCAAAATTGGTATATAGGTGTATTATGACTCTTCGAACACAATTGCAACTTTGGTTGCATTGCTTCTGCAAATTGGCCATTATTTCCTGCCTTCTGATTGGTCAAAACTTTGATATTGTCCGATTTCACTCAAACTTGGTATGTAGGTGTATTAGGACTCTATGAAAACTATCGCAATTTCCGTTTCATGATTCAACAAAATGGACGTGATTTCTTTGCCACTGACTGGTCAAAATTTCAATATTGTCCGATTTCGATCAAATGGTATATAGGTGAATTAAGACTCTACGAACACTATCACTATTGACAAAGCGGGAAAGGCGACACATATAATTACGCGTAATTCTTGTTAACAATTTACGCAGTTACCCCCCTTTATGTAAAAAATTCACAAATTTTTTTCTGGCTATGCATTCACTCAGTTTTCAACGGATCTTTTTAAAAGTTTGCGAGAATACAGTAGACAGTACAATATGAAGATTATTTTAAATCTCTGGATAAGTTCGAAAATGTTAAGTTACATCAGCAGTTAGCTTTAAGCTTATAACCAAACTTTAAGAGATACAAGCAATTATGAATTGGCCCACTCACAATACAGTGTAATTTCTATAGATGAATGTAATAATAAGCTCAATCATAATTCAGTGGAATATTATAATCACTTAAATAAGATAACTGCTAAAATAAAATCATTCTTAAGATATGTATGTTTACAGTAACAAGGCAGTAAATGCTATAACAGCTATAACTCCATTTACCATACATATTCTCGGACATCCTGTCCTGACAAGAGCAAGGATGACAGGAATAGACAGCTTCAACATGTACAGGACTTGATATCACCACATTGTCATTGTCAGATCAGTGTTTAGAATTTAGGGAATGGGTAAGAAAGTCAATGAATACGAACTGAATTGCCATATTATTATCACCTATCTACATAGTAATTAAGTTGATGTCAGATTCTATATGCTCAGAGCATTAACTTGGCTGATAAAGATGGATGTTTTGTCTTGGGTGCCTAATGAATAATACAATAGGAAAACCTTGTAAATAATGGGTTTATATGAATGACGATCAATAACAATAATCGGAAAAGCAGTTGGAAGCAAAATTATTAGGAAAAATGTCCAGGTGAGTGAAAGATGTGATAAATAGCTCCGCACTGGGTACAATTGGTTCCATGTCTTTGTAGAAATACCAAACCAAATCCAGTTATTCTCATCATTATACCTTTCCCTGGTACTATCCATGGTAGATATTGAGTAATTGTGGCTCCCTCCAAAGAGTATGGTTGTCAATGCTTTCACCAATGTTTCTAGCATATTATAGTTCAGTGTGTCCAATGTCCAACATTTGTCAGAACTCTAAAGGCTGTTATGATTTGTAAATATTGTACCGGTAATCTTTTGGAGTTAAGACTTAGAAGTAAATGTTGCAGATCCCGACAGATCGAGGTGGACATTGAGATAGCTCAACAGGTATAGAGCATGTAGAGTACCAACAGATCGAGTTGGACATTGAGATAGCTCAATAGGTATAAAGCATATATATCTAGAGTAAGAAGCGTCTTGGTTCGAATCCTGATATGGCCTTGTATTTTCCTGATCCTGTTGCAAATACGAAACAATTCACCCCTAAACATGCATTTGAGCTCTTCTCAATCAAAATTTATGTAGGTCTGGTAAACACTAGCTGCAATATACCACTAAGCTAGCTATATAGAGAGGTCTTTTCTTTAGTTCGATCGGTTAAGCGTAAGGCTAGTTAAGACAGAGGTATCGGGTTCGACTCCTGGCGGAAGCATTTTGAAAAAATAATGAACTTTGTTACATTTAGAAAAGTTCATTATGAAACTTTAGGGAGAGCCGAACAATGCTAGAAGCTGTTAAGGAAGCCAGGATCAGGCTGTAGCTGCCTCCGATATGATATCGGCACACTTCCTCATTATCGGGTGTGTAACATGTTTGTATTATTGCATTTATTTCATTTTAATGCTTTGTGGATATGGACGCGAGTTTCCTATTTACACAGCTGTTTTACTTGTCAGTGCAGATGCTGTACTGTTGTAATTGGCCTTCGCTGTAGAATTCCCTGTAAAGAGAAGCTGTACTTGACCATGATCATGAGGAAACGTACTCCAAGAGGAACTGGAAATGTTCCAGATCAAGAAACCTTTAAATTATCTTTAGGTAAAGTCACATCAAGGCATTAGAAAATTAGACAAAAAGACAACAAAAGAAAGAAGTCTCTTAAAAAATTGTATTTATACCCAACGTTTACTCTTTACTCCAGACTCAAGTGTGTAATAATATATCTCAAGTGAAAAGAAAGTACATTTTGACATTCAGTCAAACATTCAAACATCTTTTAATGTTATGGGTATAAAGTACATGTAAGTCATTCTATATGACTGAGGCACATTTAAAAAAAAAATCAGAAAAGAGCAATGCACAGGCATGCAACATTTTCTGGCAGGTTATACATGTTTCTATCATTTCTTAGAACCTGGAAACAGTTCTTCTGCTTTATAAAATGTACAGTGTTTAGGTAAAATATTGGGAAGGATCTTATAAAAAGGCATGAAATAAACAGCTATAGGGCAAATAAAAAAAATATTTCAAGGCTTTATGTCAGTTACATAATATATCAGAGTTTGTTAGAGTCAGAAGACCTATAGATAAAGTTGGCCGAGGTGGAGTTTTATTAGAGTCACAATGTCTGTCTGCTGTCCGTATGTCAACCCTGTGTTCTGGACCTCTGGTTGTATTTACGGCATTGAATTGCATAATCTTACTCACCTCACGATTGAACCTTTTTTTGCATGACCATCTGCAACTACTGTGTCAGGGAGTGTAAGGACCTTTGATTTGTATAGCTTAAATATATATATTAACAATGCCTTGTCGTACTTGAAGCATAGCAATCTTGTCCGGACATCTTGTCTCTTTCTGGTAGTGTCTGATTTCCTTGAAACTTTTGAGCATATACGTCATATATTATATAAGCTATACATGTAGACGATATAGTGTCTGTTTCGAGGCATATTGATTCTGTAATTTCTTTCTTTTTTTCGTGGGGTGGGTGGGTTTGGACTGGAGACTGGAGTATTATTTGGATAGGATTTATTACAGTGCCATGTCTTTTAAGGCTTTAGAGATTGAGAATAGTATTAGTAGTTACTGAAAACTTGCAGAAACCAGTGGTGCAAAAAAAAAAGACGTGTAATTATAGATAATCACACGGAACAGTAGGATACTTCAAACTTCATGCTAGAGGGAATTTCCCTTTACCTTAACTCATTCACTACTAAAGCCATATTTAGAATATCCCAATACAAAAGTTAGTTCATTATAAATATTTGGGGATGTATAAGTTAAAAAGTAGATCAACAGATTCAGAATTTTGGGGTTATTGGTTCGATCTCCGCTGGAAACATGCTACTTTCCAAGTCACAAACATAAATGTTCATTGTTGGACCACAATAGTAACTATACGTTATTACTGATAAGAAAATTTAAAATAGAAATTGGGCAGAATTTATTGAGTAGGTTGGGGTTATGTTATGGCGTTTCTTTTACTTCCTAACATAGATCAAAGGGTAAAGCAGGAAGGAAGTAGAAGAGCTGAGAGACAGGCCCTGAGCTAATTGTGTAGTTTATTAGCGACCTTGTGTTAATGTATTGGATGCTTTCCAGGGTCAGTGAAATTTCCTGTAGTCTTCACCATTTGCCTGTGGTCTGCAGTAATAGGGCTAATCAAAAGTGAAAGTAATACTAATTGGTTGTGTGTAAATCTGCATCAAAGTCAAGCCAGTAATTAATTATAGAGTGTACAGGTATTAATATTACCAGGATCTTCTTCCCTCTCTCTCTGATGGTTACCTTGTGGTTTACCTCTCTCCCCTAGGCTTGTTTATCTACCAATCAAGGTTCCCAATATACATCTAGAGCTGGTCAAAAAGCTGAACAGAAGGAAGTTGCAGCTTCCGTCTTCATTAGCATCAGTGTCAACAACAGCAATGTATATTCCGTTGGTAGTAGAATTCTGCTGCATTCTGGCATTTGTAAAAGCCACTGTGACCTTCTGTTTCATCCATTATAAATATAAAATACACCAGCATGTCCATAATTTCTATCGAGACATTCACAAACATGACTTGTCCTTGCAGCTGCATGATGTGTGTGTATGTTAACGTTAATGAGAATAAATAGAGGCTACACAATGAGTGGTTGTTGGATATGGTATTTATTTCACTCGAGTAAGTTAATTTTCAAAAGTTATAAAAGGCACAAGCTTTAGCACGTGTCTTTTGTAACTTTTGAAAAGTCTCTTAAGTTAGATAATGCAATAAATACCATATTCAACAACCACGAGTCAAGTCTGTTTCTACCACAATCTCAGTCGCAAACAGCTGTAATGAGATCTGATTTGAATTCAAATACACATGTTTTTATGCCTCTGTCATGAAATGGGGGGCATATGTAGTACTAGCTGTTACCCATGTCCGTTGCGTCCCGTCGTGTCCCCTCCCGTCCCATGGTAATGTAACCAGCTTATTTAAATAACTACTGATCCAATTGTCATCAAACTTTGCATACATAATAAGCTTGAAGAACTAATTTCATATGGGGGAAGGGGGCATTTAAGTCTCACAGACATTTCTAGTTGTTGACAATGCTGATGACAATGCTGATGTAGCGATTTGACCCATATGTAAAAAAGTCACTCATATTCAAAAATGACTTCATTTTACACTTTCAACTTCATGACTGCATTGAAGCCAAGACATGGAGCTGAAGTGGTAAAGATTCTGAGATATAATTTCCTGATTCCATTGAACCCGAGTCATGGAACACTAAAGGTGGTGACTTTTTCCTGATTCAATTGAAGCCAAGACAAGGTGGATCTGAGGTGGTTAGGGTTATGAGAGACTATTTCATGATTCTATTGAAGCCAAGACATGGAGCTGAGGTAGTGAGGATCCTGAGAGACTATTTCATGATTCAATTGAAACCAAGACATGGATCTGAGGTAGTGAGGATCCTGAGAGACTATTTCATGATTCATTGAAGCCAAGACATGGAGCTGAGGTGGTAAGAGCTCTGAGAGACTTTTTCTTGATTCAATTGCAGCAAAGACAAGGAGGATTTGAGGTGGTTAGGGTAATGAGAGACTATTTTATGATTCATTGGAAACAAGACATGGAGCTGAGGTGGTGAGGATTCTGAGAGACTATTCCATGATTCTATTGAAGCCAAGACATGGAACACTGAGGTGGTGAGGGCTCTGAGAGACTATTTCATGATTCTATTGAAGCCAAGACATGAAGCTAAGGTGGTGAGGGCTCTGAGAGACTATTTCATGATTCTATTGAAGCCAAGACATGGAGCTGAGGTGGGGAGGATCCTGAGAGACTATTTCATGATTCTATTGAAGCCAAGACATGGAGCTGAGGTGGTGAGGGCTCTGAGAGACTATTTCATGATTCTATTGAAGCCAAGACATGGAGCTGAGGTGGTGAGGGCTCTGAGAGACTATCTCATGATTCTATTGAAGCCAAGACAAGGAGCTGAGGTGTTGAGGATCCTGAGAGACTATTTCATGATTCTATTGAAGCCAAGACATGGATCTGAGGTGGTGAGGGCTCTGAGAGACTATTTCATGGTTCTATTGAAACCAAGACATTGAGCTGAGGTGGGGAGGATCCTGAGAGACTATTTCATGATTCCATTGCAACCAAGACATGAAGCTAAGGTGGTGAGGGCTCTAAGAGACTATTTCATGATTCTATTGAATTCAAGACATGGAGCTGAGGTGGTGAGGATTCCGAGAGACTATTTCATGATTCTATTGAAGCCAAGTCATTATTTTATGATTCCATTGAATCCAAAACATGGGGCTGAGGTGGTGAGGGCTCTGAGAGACTATTTCATGATTCTATTGAAGCCAAGACATTGAGCTGAGGTGGTCAGGGCTCTGAGAGACTGTTTCATGATTCTATTGAAGCCAAGACATGGAGCTGAGGTGGTCAGGGCTCTGAGAGACTATTTCATGATTCTATTGAAGCCAAGACATGGAGCTGAGGTGGTGAGGGCTCCGAGAGCAGCTGTCGTGGCTGTGATTGTCAGACTCACACCCAGTGGCCCTACCAAGATCAGCCAATTAAAGGTTGATCCCTTGGCAGCATGACAACCTGGCAGTTAAAATAATACCAGCCTGGCATGGTGTGACAGAAGCCTTGAGATTTTTCTCACTCCCAGATTGTAAAGTCACATGCTGGCTGTCAATTGATTATTCGGCAAATGTCTCTGATTTTGATAAGGATTGCTAATAATGTATGATTTTATTATCTTACCATCAGATAAATAAATTATTTTATTATCTTTCCCTCAGATAAATAAATATTATTATTGCCAGATTGATATTTAGGTACGAACATTTTCCCTTTCAATTTAAAGAAATAAAGATCATCTAGCTCACCCAAATATTTTTGTTAAAGAAGCCTATTTTAGCATTTATCTGTAACCTTTTACCCGGATTTCTCCACAGAGATCTGTAGTTCTATCTTAAGAAAAGAAAATATTTCCGGGTAATCACTTTATTTCCCAAATCATGCTTATTGTGGGTCCCACAATAAGCATGATTTGTGAAAAATAAAGTGATTTTTGCATTGCATTTGAAAACCTGCAGAAGTTATCCATGGGAAGGTGTAAAACTCAAAATTGCACAATCACTGAAGATATGAATGCTGCTAATTTACTTGCAAAGTTTCCTAAAAAGGTAAGGGGATAACAATAAATAAGAAGAAAATTTATTTAAATGACTGTCATGAAATATACGGTGTGCATAATTATTAGAGATACGGTGTACCAAAACCTACACAGAATGTTTTAATGGTTAATGTTTGCACCTAAATCATGTAGGTTTTTCACGTCCCTAATCACTCTTTTTATTTAGATGAAAACTTAAGGCAGGTTGCACTGGTAATAGCCCTGTAGGGGAGTAATGGTTGTCAGTCTCGTATTAGTATCTCCGCAGGGGTTCAATTAAAAAATTGGTATCACGCTAGCAAATGTTTATGCAAAGTAGTTTTCAATCTTATAGCATTCTGCTGACTTCAAAGGGCTCTTAATCTAAAAAAAAATATGTTCTTAGTAATGTGTTGACTGTCAACAGAATTTGATACCATGAATGTGGTTTTTGTGGTGCAAATTTTAACACTAAAGTAAAGCTAAGAGTGGAGAAAAAGTCCGCACCCAGCTCTTAGAGATATTCACATGTTTTTGTCAAGTACAACACGTCTGTTACACCAAATAATGCACTTGGTTTGCACTAATTGACACTTCCAGTGTAGTACTGCTCTTGGCTTGTATTGTTGGACATATTTGATTTCCCAACAAGTGCTGGTAGCATGTTACTATCCACTTCATTTGACTCAGTTTGATTTTCTAATTGCGTAAAGACCCAAGAAATTCTACAAAGTGTAAGTGAAAAGTTCAGAAGTTTGACCTCCCAAAAATACTACATTTCTGAATGAACATAGTAAATTCAAATGTTTTGCTTGGTTTAGTATTAGGGCATGCATTTGATAAATGACATCAATCAAAATAGTGCCAGTGGTAACATTATGTGGTAGCTAGGTCCTGTCCAAATGGTGCTCTAGATTTGCTATGCACCCGCCATGAAATAGGGGACATATACTTACCCATGTCTGTCCTGTCCCATCCTTTGGTAATGTAACCAGCTTATTTAAATAACTACTGATCCGATTTTCATCAAACTTCGCGTACGTAATAAGCATGAAGAACGAATTTCATAGGGGGTTGGAGGCATTTATGTCTCACAGACATTTCTAGTTTTATTTAAGCTGTTAGACAACACATGTATTGGGAAAACATCAGAACAAAAATGGAATTTTACTGGAAGAGAAATCTTAGTCTTGTGTAGCTGTGTTGCTCGGTAAGGCCATCTGCCTCCTGCACTAGCTGACTTTTCCTTTATGATGTTGCTCGTCACCATCTGCAGTAAAATATGTGTTTGATGAATGAAGCCGCAAATTAAGACAAACTGCTATGAAATTGAAATTGGTGTTTTAAGTCAATAGCCTTGTAAAATAGCCTTGAAAACACAATTAACACACTGTGGAAAAATGACTTTTTTAAAAACCAGTCACTTTGTCATTCACATAATTGATTATTTTTCCAGGCAGGCTCTGCAGGTTACTTCAGATCTGATGTAGAATATGAATGGTAAATATGGTTCATATTTGTGGTCATGTTCGGGGTTTAGCAAGAGATGTAAATCCTAAGGTCAAAGGTGTAGGGTTGATTGGTGCCTGGTTTCCATGGTGTTAACCAATGAGTAGGCAGAATAACAGTGGGGCGCAAGTCTCATAGATATCCTGTTACTTACTTCTTTTAAGTATTAATGGGTTTTCAAAATTTGGAGGTGTTTGATCTTGGTCTTTCATTTGCTCAATATAAGATCTAGTCTTGATACCTACATGGATTCAGTTTCTAAATGAGATGACGTCTTGATGATTGAAAAAAATATGTTGCAGTATGCATGATTAGGTGTGTTTGGTTGACTTCATGTGGCTCTGATTACCTGTACGGAAGTATTAGGGTGGATTCCCAGTCCACTCCAGGTAGATATTTAGCAGGATTTTAAGTGTATTACATAATGAAATTTCCACATAAAAAAATTAATATACCCAGGTACTTGCTCATAAGTTATTGCAATATTCTAAAATTTATCATCTGAAAAAGGTTTCAACTTTTCTTTAAAAAAGTATTTCCTTTATAATGATTGAGAACACAAAGTTTAAAGAGTTTTGTCTGTGGAATGAAAATATTGACAAAACATTAATCTTTCTTAAAAATATTGCAGAGAAATGAAAATCAGAATGAAGCTAATGAAATATAAGGTTGATTTGTGAAGTTATCTGTACAGTAAAGCCAGTGAATTGGGATGCGAAGATTGCAGTCCTGTACGAGGAGCCAATATAAGGACAGTCATTATGTAACGTTTAGCTTGTAATCGGAAGGTTGACATTTCCGTAGGCAACTTATTTCTGGCTATATAAATATTTAACACACATTTATTTTCTGCGTAGTATTGTTGACTTACAGGGAACATTTGTCCATCAGGACTGGGCCCATCAGTCTGCCATTACAGAGCCAATGTTGGACGAAGCCGGTGTTGGACATGTATATGTCATATATTGGGCTAGTTAAAATGGGAAGACGGTCTTGTGCTGCTGGAACCCAATCACAAACTCTCCGACAGGATTGGTGGGTCGTGTGCATGCAATGAGAAGCTTCTCATGGAAATCCATTGAGACGAAACCTTTACAGATTTAATAATCATCTAACTTTCTATTTCTGCTGTATAGATCACAGACCTGATTGGTAAATCTTTTTGACGATGGCTGGGAATGAGTTTGACTAACATCAGCTGTTGAGAGGCATATATCTACTGCATATCAATTAACATAGGGATGTGTATTTACAGAGACGTATAATTACAGCTGTGGTACAGGCCTAGATATGATCATTTATCATTGTTTTATTGATTCCTCCCCTGTGATGGATGGTAGTTAGGACATGACTACTTTACTGCCATGCTTTGTTTTAAGTAAGCTTATAAGTATGGGTAGACAAAAAAAAACTGTATATTTTTTTCTCTCAGGAAAACAAACTTCTGTTGTTTCTTTTAAGTATGATTCTTATACTTTTATAAATAAGATGTAAAAACATTATACACATATTACCTATTTCACATAATTTCTTTTACTTTGATGATGTAAACTATACAAACATATTATTTTTTTACATTTTTTTCCTGTCCATATGTTTTGAAAGATAAAAGGCGATGCAAGACAATATTTGTCCGCATGTGTACCATGGTTGTAATTCAAACAGATTTTTTTCCACCAGGAAAAGGAACTTTTGATGTTTCTTTTAAGTATGTTTCTTATAATTTTATAGATATGATGGAAAAATATACAATCATATTTCCTATTTAACGTTTCCCCCTGTCAATACTTTTTGAAAGATTGTAAGAGAGATAAAAGGTGATGGGAGACAGTATTAGTCAGCAGTGTACCATCAAGGTCGTAACTGATTCAAGGTCATTACGAAGCCTCATGCCTCATCAGAGCTTTTGAAATATGCATGATGTTACAAAATTGCCTGTTCATGTTTATCGCCTCATTGAATGTTTTTCGCCCCTTGGATGATGGCAGAAGTAATCTAGGGATACTGTACTGTAACTATTAAAGGGAGTTTAATACTTAAAGAGGTGCGGCCATTGAAACGCCAATCATCCAGGTTAAAGGCATACAAAGACAACTCTCATTACAAACTACAAAGTAGCATGCTATGGCTGCACACTCATAGGACGTAAACATTCTAAAATAACAGTCTTTGTTTAATGAAAAGGACTAAAAAGTCCAATTTCTTTTTATTACAGTATCTTTAAGTTTTTGAAACCATTACTTATATCAGGTTCATTTTCTGAGCGAGAATTGAGTTGTGTTTATTATAAATACTCTCAAGGGTTGAAATTGTTGACCCTAATATTACACTCGAGGTTTAAGGCCTGGATTCTGACAAAATTCATTGTGTTACATACTTTGGTTTACTTCCTCTCGACGTCACATGGGAGTGATTTGATTGGTCTCTGGTATAGAAATACCGACCAATTGCTGTCCTTTTAGCACATATGAAAAAGGGCCAGATCAAATATGGTATAATTCAATGGTTTGGGGTCTGTCTGGTTCGGGGGGGGGGGGGGGGGGTCAGTCTTTTAGCGTAGAATGGTAATATCAGACTTCAAAGCTGGTAAATGCTAATATTTTGCTGTCACACAAATCTTTTAATAGATGAAGGACCAAACTAGTTTGTCTGTAACATCCTCAAGGTCACACATCATACTACACCTTTAATTTTGTCATGATATATTACAAGGATGCAGAGAACATAACCCTTGGAATTTTTAGGATATATATATGACCTTGATAATCTGAAAGTGAAAGATTGCATTCAAACTTGTTGGATGTGTTATATGTATTATGTGTATGAAGCCAAACATTTTACAATACAAAAATATCATAGAAAGGGGTTTCAGAAACCTTCTACAGGCATTTTTAATCCCCAAAACAGGTATGTATAGTACGTGTACCCTAAATTAACGAGGTTAGGCCTATATAAAACATTATAATCAGGGTACAAACTTCTAAAAGTACCCCCACATGTAAAATCTAGTGGAAATGTTGGTAGAAGCCATTGTTACAACGAGAACTAGTACGCCCTCCCTCCCTGTGGAATATAGCACTAATGCATGGTATATGCATCTGACCTTAATCAGAAGTTCCGCCTAGCTCCACTCTCTTTGATGTGTTTTCTATAGGGAATGGAGTGTGTTGAATTCCTTTACTAGCTCCGATCCCCATTCTCTGTGTACTAGGTTACATATCCTTATCTTGGCAATCCTAATTATTATCAATAAAAATCAGATTTATCCAGGGGCTTGGCTGGCATTGTTTGTGTTCAGTTTTATTATGTTGGCCATTCAGTTGTCTTCACTGAGTGTATCATAGAATCGGACATTGATTTCTTGTGCCAGATCTAGGGGAGTTGGTTTGTGGGCGAGATGTAAATACATTGACCTAATTATCACTTTTAATTAACACGTTGAATGTAAGAAATGTTTCTGTCATAAGACTACAGAGCTAGCTAGCATTGTACACCTGTCTGTCATAAACTGGTGTTAATGTCTGGTTAGGTAGATATTGATCAACCATATATACTCAGGTATAACACACAGTTATGTTTTTGAGGTCATAGGTTAAAGTATTTAGTTCACATGTTACACTTTCGTGTCTTGGGATGGCATTATAGCTACATGCACTAACCAGTGAGGAACGATGGATTGTAGTTGCTTAATTCATTCTGTGAGATTTTAAGTTCCATGTCTTATGTATCTACAACTTGTATAAACTTGATGACGTTGTACAGGAGAGCAAGAAATATATCTATTGATACATGCATAACTGAGAGTGTTGCTTTAACACAAGTCTTATAGATTTACCAAGATCAGATAACTCTTTTCATTCTTAACCATAAACAATACGACGATGAATATAGTAAGACTCGGAGAATCCGAATCGTAAAGAAAACCCAAACTTTTGGTAGAAGTTTCTGATAAAATAAAAAGTTTGACCTCTGAATCTCAACTATATTCACATATCTTCCAATTTCTATCTTAAGTTTGTGTGAAGACAATCTGAAAGATGAAATACTTTTCTAATAATATATTGATAGAGTCAGTAGATTTTTTTCAAGAAAAAATTTCAAGTCAAAATGATTAAGATCTGAGTTCATGCATACAGGTTAACTTTCCTCTGAAACAATTTCATTTTTTTCTATAAAGAATTCCTTGTAAGGGTACCATCATATTTTATGCATCAAAAGCAACTACAAAACTGAGGATACATGACTTTATAAAAATGAAAAAATGTACTATGATATTCTATAGAATGATGTCTAAACATAAACCGTGCTATGATATTCTATAGAATGATGATCAAAGAAAATTTTGACATTAAATGATTATACAAAGAACAGCTTTTTCATTGGTGGAAGTTAGATTAACACAATATTGATCACATTCTTGATTTTACTATAGTTCCTGGTATATCGTACACTTGCATGGCCATAGTCAATACAAATACCACTAGGTATATCACCAAACTTAGCCAGAAGATACTGGATATATTTATAGCTGAATGTGATTATTTATCACCATATATTGATAACTGAACAGAATATTAAAACACTGCTTGATGATGATAATCGTAAATGAAAATAGTTAATTATCACCACTGAATATATATCTATGGCAAAATATATGTCTTGATGTAAAAGAACAGGAAAAATGCACTGCAAAACTGGGGTTCGAACCCAGCAGGAACCTTTCAAATTAGACGGAAACTCAATCATTTTAATTGTCTGGTTGCCAACGATCTCCCAAGTCCAGCAACACTACTCCTTTCTCCTTATTTTAAGTTTTGCCCCCAAAGATACAACTATTTACAACCCACATTCCGATATACCCTTGCCAAGGTTCACCAAATGCTTGAAACAAAAGTTGGTGGTCCGGCACCAATGTAACATGACAGGAAAAATCTAGGTCAAGACTAGGATTTGAACCTGGAACCTCCTGAACACTGGAAGTTCAACCAATTTAGCTATCTAGTCACGGACATTAACCCAGTCCAGTTCTGCTACATGAAAAATATAAAATATTGATTGTGTAATATAAGTCTGGCACATTATTATATTTATCGCCCGTGTTTTTACTGGCACGGTAGAGTTAAACTTGATAGATGTATAAGGACGAAAGCAGGTGTTTCTGTAAATAGGTAACGAGGAGAGCTAGCATGTCCTACACTTGTTTGAAGTATTTATAATGTATGAAGCTGAAACAAAGCCAGGGTTCTATCTCTTTGTAGGGCATGCCCAGGTACAAACAACCCAACAAAGTCCTTGCATGCTTGCTTTGATTGTATTATGTAAATCTTCCATGTCGGGTGTTTTATTTAAACTGACTATAATTCCTATAGCTGCCCTAAGACCTCAGTCCCATGGGTGTTAATTATCTCCATGTTCGTTCAATGTACAGTGTATATACACAAATTCATTTCATTCACTCTAAAATTTCATAATGAACTATTCCAACCTTTGATTTGGAAGAGTTCAAATGAGTCTTTGGGATGAATGAGTTAAAAGATGATCAGTATAGTTTCATAACAACTCCTGCGTGTTGCGAAATTAATTGCATTCTTTCTCCAGAAGAATGACATAAAGTTGTAAGTGCCTCTGAAATTTAAATAGGAGTGATTCAAAGTTGGCATACACGAGTACTTTGTGTGTTGATAAAATATCATGATGTACGCTTACATAAAAGTTAACATACCTGAAGTAAAAAAATAAGAATGAAAATCTCAATTGAAGTGAAATTAATGTTCTCATATTTTCAATGTAGGAATATGGCACCATGCATTAGACATATGCAGATTTTCAATGTAGGAATATGGCACCATGCATTAGACATATGATACTTTGGCGATACACTTTCTCACAGCGTTGCACTGTGCAACACGTTATGTCCTAGAAGTGCACTGTCCCACTCATATCCTAAATGGCTTACCTCCCCTGAAAGTTGCTGACAATCTGACATGTTATCTTCTTAGTTTCAGTGGTCAACATTTATGCTTTAATTTTGGAGACAAACAAAAAATGGTTTAGAAGATAAAAAAAATGTTGTATTTTTCTTAATCTTACATTATACATGTAATATATAATCTGTCAAACTCGTTAGATAATTTAATACCTCACACCCCTAAAGGCTCATAACATTAAATTATTGAACTCGTTTAATTAATTCCATATTACATCGACACTTGTGTAAGATCCTATTTATCACATGACTTATATTTATGAGAAAATACACCAAAACTCTCAAATTCATTCTCTACAAGAAAGGGAAATTTCTATTTTCAGGGTAAGATTTTCACTACCGAGAAAATCATATGACGTTATTTGTTTATGACGTCACAATAGTGTTATTACACGTGTGTAATACAATATTTAAGACATGGCCATATGACGAGACTGAACAGGTCAGTTTTATGTGATAAAAAATTATATAAAACATTTGAAGCTTGCAGTAAAGTCCTCCCTCGACCTTTCACTACCCGATACTACCGCCACCCTCACATACCGCCAACTAAACACTTAGAACAAATTTTCTACGTATGTAATTCCCTCAATAAGTCTTGCCAGCCTCGCTCATCGTCATTTGCCATGTACTTCAAAATTCAAATGTACAAAATACCTTAGCATTTGCCTCAACTTAATTACCAGTTTGGTCGTAGTGGAGATACATGTATTAGTCTAATGGAATCTTTTCATTAATCTACATTAAATTATGTTAGTTCAAATATTAAATTTAATCACAGAGCAATGAAATGATGAACACATACTTTCATAAGTGTTTTGAATTCAGTATCATTTTGCTTCCAATATTTCAATTTCATAGTTTTAATTTTCAAATATGAATACATAAGGCACAGGCAAAATGTCTTCAGGTCAATTTGACCTGAAAAAATCTTGACCTTAATTCGACCTGAAATTGACCTGAATTGACATTGATACTTAGTCTAATTGCCACCCTCATGGTATAGCCAGCATGATATAGCCTACATAAGCCTCTGGTGGTTAGATTCACTTGGTTGAACTATAACATACCTGTGGTAGCCCAGAATCATTCCATGTCATTCCGCAATAGTACTAGTATTGCCCGGTACAACAGCTAGTACTCAATATCTCGTCTCATTCATGATTTAACTTATGTCCTTGTTATCACTCCTTATAGTACAATGTTAACATGGTATACAGTGGTATCAATTCAAAATGAGCTGATCATCAAGATTGTTAAGGTAATTAAATGAAACAAACTAAGGTCAAAGGGGTCGGATTACTTTTGGCCAGGGGCAAAAAAAAAACCAAAACCAGTCAGGGGACAAGATGCAAAAAAGTCAGGGGGAGGGGTAAAGCAAAGCAAGACACCAAACAATAATTGATGAGGTGCGGGGGGGGGGGGGGGGGGGGGAGTGGGGGTGGTAAGATATCAACCAGTCGAGGGGCAAGGTGACAACTAGCAAAGGAGTAAACGGATGATAAGTTAAATGCAAGGATGCATGTAGAATGTCAACATTCTACAGTATAAACACCATTCAGGGGGTAAAAATGTAAGATGGCAGATTACATGTAAAACATAGAACTAGCATGTAAACCATTGAGGATAACTAGACTGCAGATTGCATGTAAAACATAGAACTAGCATGTAAACCATTGAGGATAACTAGACCGCAGATTGCATGTAAAACTATAGTAATTCTAACAATCTCCACAGGGAACTTAAATATTTCATGATCTTACGTTACTACTGCAGAAGGTTACAGGTCATGTTTGTAGGTACTTCGTACTTTTGTGGTAGATCTCAACTGGTTGGGGTTGTTACCGATCAGATACCTTAGTCAGTAAAACTAAGTCTAGACTTAAAAAATGTTTCTTATCATAATTATAATGCATGACTAAAACATGGTTTCAATTCCAACCAAACCATTTTGTATTCAGAGCTTGGTCTAGATCCTAAGTTTGCGTTTATTCTTCCAGTTTAAATATTACTGGCATCTGACCAATCCTGGTTTTAACTACGGTGTGAAGGTTGTGTCTAGTGTAATAGTGATATTGTAACTAGGGGCCAGATACTGAGAGAAAGGAAGCTGTAACCGGTCTGTATCAGTCAGTTGGGTGTGACCAGGTATCTCGGTTAGTAGAACATCCAAAAGGTGTAGGAATGGTCTATGTATGAAGCCTGTTTCGATTCTGTTACACAACTCGGTAAATCTCACACCATAAACATGTTGTTATCTGTCTTTGAGACATTCAGGTGGAACCAGGATTCATTTATGTTCCTATTTTTCTTAAAATTTGCTTTATGGTCAGTATAAATACCAACACAGCTTGCAGAGCATCTCTCCCAATGAGCACCAGTGATGTAGGCATTCAATCACTTTCCCTTGGAGTCAAATTTCAACTCTTCCAATTAAAGGTTGGAATAGTCCATTATGAAATTTAAGGTGCGAATGAGTTATCAATTACTACAAAAATCTTGATTTCTTAGAAGGTACACGTTGACAAGTACATATCCATCTTGTAAACTACAAAATATACCTGTAGTGCTTCCCTACTACAAAATATACCCACAATTCTTATGAATTACAATATATTCCCACAATTCGTATAAACCTCAAAATAATTCCACATTTCCTATCAAGTACAAGATGTACCCACAATTCCTATAGATTAAAGATGTACCCAGCTTTTCTATAAGCTACAAATTAATTGTACCCACAATTCCTATAACTGCAAAATGTACCAACAGATGGTTATGGAGGTTTTTTTCTGTTGAATTAACCAGCCTTAGTGGATGTTTTGGGAGTGTAGGTTCTGTTGAGGCTGATGCTCTTCCTGTTGACTTCTTATTTGATCCCACATGTATTAAGGGTGCAGTTATGATATAATGGAGATCACAGATCAGATGTCTGATCCTAGGCAAGCTATAATTAATTTTTCTCTAAGAAACAAACACCCAAACATATCTTGGTAAACAAGTATTTATTTTCCAAAAAGTTCAGACAGTTGTTCAAAATAATAAAGTTTATTGGGGATTGGAAAACAAGCTGAAAGTTTATATAAATTCCTTTCCCCCGGATACTTCCTCCAGGGTATACTAAATTAAACATGTTAATCAGGATTTTAGTACGATTAGTTAGAAGTTTGTATTTACTGTAATGTTTACATTTCTAGCATTAACACAAATCACTTAGATTAACAGTAACAATTAAGTCACTTAGATTTAAAGTAACAAGTCACTTAGATTTACAGTAACAAGTCACTTAGATTTACAGTAACAAGTCACTTAGATTTACAGTAACTAGTCACTTAGATTTACAGTAACAAGTCACTTAGATTTACAGTAACAAGTTACTTAGATTTACAGTAACAAGTCACTTAGATTTACAGTAATAAGTCACTTAAATTTACAGTAACAAGTCACTTAGATTAACAGTAACAAGTCAATTAGATTTACAGTAACAAGTCACTTAGATTTACAGTAACAAGTCACTTAGATTTACAGTAACAAGTCACTTAGATTTACAGTAACTAGTCACTTAGATTTACAGTAACAAGTCACTTAGATTAACAGTAACAAGTCAATTAGATTTACAGTAACAAGTCACTTAGATTTACAGTAACAAGTCACTTAGATTTACAGTAATAAGGCAATTAAAATTACAGCAACAAGTCACTTAGATTTACAGTAGCAAAAGTCACTTAGATTTACAGTAACAATTAAGTCACTTAGATTAACAGTAACAAGTCACTTAGATTTACAGTAACAAGTCACTTAGATTTACAGTAACAAGTCACTTAGATTTACAGTAACAAGTCACTTAGATTTACAGTAGCAAGTCACTTAGATTTACAGTAACAAGTTACTTAGATTTACAGTAACAATTAAGTCACTGAGATTTACAGTAACAAGTCACTTAGATTTACAGTAACAAGTCACTTAGATTTACAGTAACAAGTCACTTAGATTTACAGTAACAAGTCACTTAGATTTACAGTAACAAGTCACTTAGATTTACAGTAATAAGGCAATTAAAATTACAGCAACAAGTCACTTAGATTTACAGTAGCAAAAGTCACTTAGATTTACAGTAACAATTAAGTCACTTAGATTTACAGTAACAAGTCACTTAGATTTACAGTAACAAGTCACTTAGATTTACAGTAACAAGTCACTTAGATTTACAGTAACAAGTCACTTAGATTTACAGTAGCAAGTCACTTAGATTTACAGTAACAAGTTACTTAGATTTACAGTAACAATTAAGTCACTGAGATTTACAGTAACAAGTCACTTAGATTTACAGTAACAAGTCACTTAGATTTACAGTAACAAGTTACTTAGATTTACAGTAACAAGTTACTTAGATTTACAGTAAAAAGTTATTCATCATAATATTAACCTCAAAATGGAGAAGGCAGTGTTTCAGCCTCCCAGTGAAATAATATTTTCTCAGATGTAGACATAAAGGTTCCTTAAGCATATTTTGGGCATTGCTTTATATGTAAAGGTAAGATTTGAGATCTGGTCTGTAGGTTAAATATTAATGAGATGTCAAATTACTTTCCAACATTTGAAATTCTTCATTGAGAAAACAGCCTTACAGAATCTATAAAAGCCTGGAAGTACTTTCTCTAACCTATATCTGGCAATTTCACTGGACAAAATTCTTCAGCTTTAATTCTTTTATACAAATCAATTAATTGAATTTGAGCAAAAACCAAGATGCTTGGAATTCCACCGAATCTACCACTTTATCTCCCAAAATAGAGCGACTTAATTGGCAAGTATGGATTGTTATGGTTTTAGTTTCTCTGGCTTAGACCAGCTGGGCCCTTATTAACTAGGGCTAATTGCCTGGACAGAATAACTAATTGTGTGTATAATTTGTCTTTATATCACTTAATGACCATTTAGATTAATCCTGTGATATTTGGGTGGGAACAGCTGCATGTCTACGGATACAAAGCTACGGTAAATCTGTTGGTATTGATGTTACTGTCCTTGAACAAGAACAGTGGTATTACTTACTGTACTGGAACATTTTCGCTACAGTTTACATAGGAAGTTTATCAGAACATTTTCGCTACAGTTTATTTAAGAAGTTTATCGTTATTGTGAACTTTATTGAGGAACATAATGTGTAAAGTATAGTCAAATATAAAATAAAAAATTGGCCGATTTGCATTTTTCTAGGATGGACGAAAGTTTGACAAAATGAAAATAATGTAAATATACTTATTTTGGTGCTCTCATATATTAGCACATAACAGACTTTAGACAGATAAGCACAATGGTGATTTAGTGTACTTACAATACTTGCTGTAGAAAGCTATACATGTACATATGTATACAGAAACTGTAATTAGCACAATCATAATTTAGCAGAACGCCGAGTGGTTAAGGTGTTCCGACATTCTACCACTAGCCCTCCACCTGGGTAGCGAGTTCGAATCCCACATGGGGCAGTTGCCAGGTACTGACCGTACATCGGTGGTTTTTCACCGGGTACTCCGGCTTTCCTCCACCTCCAAAACCTGGTACATCCTTAAATGACCCTGGCTGTTAATAGGACGTAAAACAAAATAAACCAAACCAAAGTAACATTTCAACCTGAGGGGTTTATCAAATTTGGTGAAACTTGAGGTAACATTATGACATCGTTTTCCCAGCTTTGTTTCATCACGCCTTTGTTAACCCATTATGACATCTGATATCTGGGCGCACATGTAAAAATATTTTTTTCCAGCATCTTTCATCTTGCTCTGGACAGGTCTCTCATATATACACAGAAATAAGTGAAAACTTTTGAAAATGTATATTGTGTATTGATTGAAATATAAATAAGACTGATTTGTACAATAAAGTAGTCATATAATATACAGTGGTTCCTCAATAATCCGAACATCTCATTTGTTCCCAGCCCAAATTGTCCAGATTATAAGTTTTGGGGACTTCCAAGACTGGTGAGTACAAATAACGTTACAGAAATCTGTTCCTGTGCATTTCCGTCCAAATTGTGAGATTCCAGCATCCAGATTATCACGGGTCCACTGTTGTCAGCGGAAGAGAATAAAAGATTTTTTTTTTTTTTTATGGTATCAAAACATGATTCCTTATTGAATCGTATTGTTTCTCCTTATATAATTATTGGACTTCTTGTTTGATTCTGTCACCCACTTAAAACCCTGTCACATCTGTGCGGAGGTATATGGCGAAAAACGTATTAGCCATCCAATATGTTAATAGTGTTAT
Organism: Mimachlamys varia; assembly: GCA_947623455.1. Taxonomy (NCBI): domain Eukaryota; kingdom Metazoa; phylum Mollusca; class Bivalvia; order Pectinida; family Pectinidae; genus Mimachlamys; species Mimachlamys varia. The sequence goes on along the minus strand of OX392528.1, from coordinate 28,990,754 downwards.
TTTTGACCACATCTGCTAATTGATGATGATTTTTAGGTCCCGGGAATCTTATACAATCTAATTGGTATATATATAACCAAACGTGTTGTCACGTTTGTTCCTGAGAACATGGCCTTTTTCCATATTTGCTGACGTTCTGCCAGCACCGATGACGTTCTTTCTCCACCATATGTACTGTTGCACAATAATAGCCGATAAATGGAATCAGTGTTAATTTGGACATTCCTCCACTCCTCTGTGTTTGTAATCCTGTTTTTATGTAAATGTACGTTTGGGGGCAATCTGCATCACTATTATTGGCCGATAATGTGTTTTTGCTGTAAATTTTCCCCATACTAACTGGAGTGATAATTGACGAACTCCCAGGGTATGAATATGATCTCCCTTATGAGACTTTCATGAATAAATCCTGACGATGTGTTTTATAGTGTACAGTAATGGCTATTTCTCCACGTTTGTCAGGCTTTCAGACAGACTTATTGGGCAAAAGATTTGCCATTTTATAATGATGGTGTTGTTACTGACATAATTTGTAATAAACAGTACTTTTGCAGGTGTTTTTTATATGTGATAATGTCTATTCTTTGATGTTTAACAGCTAAAGATATTTGTTCTTTGGAAGATTTACAGCTGGAGATGACGGTTAAGTAGAGATTTTACTGTTGAAGTTGATTTTAAATACATGGATGGTGTTTATGAAGTTTTACATGGATGTTAAGGTATTTGTTCTCTAGAGTTCAACATTGGAGGACATGGAAGGGTATTTGTTTTTCTGTTTTTGCAAGTAAAATATTTATTTGTAAAATGTATATCAGTTTTATTTTGAAGATGTTTTATAATATTTTTGATTAAATCTTATTAAGAATATTTAAGATTACAAGCAGAAATCCAAAATAAAATTAAAAAATTCATAAACTTAATTTTCACAATATTTATTTTGGTATGTTAACACCATGAGTTTGGTTCAACCTTTATCATTTTGGTAATGAGCAACATAGCTTTACAGGCAGGATGCTATAACAGAAGATATTTATAGAGCTGGTAGTTATGATTCAATGTTTTCTTATTCCTTTCTCCAGCCAACACTTTCAAATGAAAAGCTGCCAGCATAAACACACTGTTGTATCTGGATTGATTGGTTGAAAAGTTCAAATGGTTATACTGGAGAATTTCTCAGACGAACAAAATTTATCTGTAGCTAGATGACATTAGATGTTTATGCATCAATTAGAACATTTTTGTAGACAGCCTTCTCGAGATTTCATGAGTTTATTTTTACTGCCACATGAAGAAATATAAAAGTATACATTATATGTACAGTGATCTGCCAGCAGCTAACGGTATATCACTGCCGCAGTCCGTTATAATTGCTCACCTGTATAAATAGGACTACAGGAACAGGTGGGACCGGACATATTGATTAGCAACGGATGATGATCAGCTGAACCAATCTATCTATAGCCACTTACTCTCCACAGTTCCAGCAGAGATTTACTGAAAATTCTTACTGTATATATATATATAAATATAGACTTTAACAGATACTGGTGACTTGGAGGGGTTTTAGAATTTAATATTGAAAAACCATTTAATAGATATATTCTTGATATTGAGTAATTATATAAGTTAGACAGGTTTTTGAAGGTTCAGATATCTCTGTCACACTACACTTTGTCATATACTACAAAATATTAAAACATGTCACACTACACTTTGTCATATAACAAAATATCAATCCTAGTCACTCTACACTTTGTCATATGCCATAAAAGGTCTTTCCCAGTCACACTACACTTTGTCACACAACAACAAATGCAGATATATATTTCTGTCACAGTAACACACTATTACATACCACTACATACCACTACATACAGATATCCCAGTCATGTCACTGTTTGTCACATACATTGCACCAAGTATTAGCAGCAGGCTGATTTTCCAGTCATAGATCAATAGAATGGCTGCCACCACTGGCAGACTTGCTGTGTATGTTGTTAACAGAGAGGTACCCCTGTGGAATCTTGTGTTGCACCCTTTTGTAAAGGAAGGCAATCCTCCATAAGTAACCAATTTCAAGCAAATCAGAGTGTGTGTTTGTGGTAGAGAAATTGTGTTGAATGACAGAAGCAATCAGGGGTGAGAATTGTTATGATTGCTGTCAGCACCTTTTCTAAACTATATAAATAAATCCTGGTGCAATCTTACAGTTTTAGTTGAGATTGCCAGACATGTTTGATCCATCATGTTTTTGGACACATATGTATATCTGGTTAGCCTTGTTTAACATATGTTTTCCTTTGTCTTTCTTGATATTCCTGGTTTATTAGTCTATGTCCTTCACATTTTCATTTTATAGTCTACGTCCTTGACCTTCTAATTTTAACAGTCGTTGTCCTTGACCTTCATATTTTAGCAGTTTGTCATTGCCCTTCATATTTTAACAGTGTATGTTATTGACCTCCATATTTTAACAGTCGTGGTCCTTCACATTCTTGGATAACAGTCTATGACCTTGACCTTCATATTTTAACAGTCTAGGTCCTTCACATTCTTGGATAACAGTCTATGACCTTGACCTTCATATTTTAACAGTCTAGGTCCTCCACATTCTTGGATAACAGTCTATGACCTTGACCTTCATATTTTAACAGTCTAGGTCCTCCATATTCTTGGATATGTTGGCATGTCCTTTCCATGCTTACATAATAGGCTATGTCATCCATATATCTAGTTTTACCAGTGTATGTTGTTGACATTCTTAATTTTAATGGTCTGTGTTTGAATTATTTTAGTAATTGACATACATGGTTTTCTTGTTTGTTTTGCTTGATGTTGCTTATTGAACAGCCTGTGTCCTTGATTTCTGGGTTTGACAGTCCATTGGTACGCCCTTGACTTTCTTGATTAAACAGTTCTGTCAGTGATATGTTTGGTCTAACGGTGTTAGTTTGTTTTGTATTGAAATGTTTGTCTTCACAGTCTGTGTACTTAAGTTATAGATTGTAAATAAATTACGACCATACAGAGTACAAACTGAGGGCACTTTGTGATTTTAAGGTTGTAATAAAGATGAGGTTACAAGATAGAATATGCAGTGGAATGTTAGCAGAAGGGAAGAAAATTATTTAGAAGTCTGAATTTGATGTTTGTCAATTTCTGTTCAATACCATCTGTGTATTTCCCAAAGGGGACTGTTTGTCTTTCTGATAGCATGCCATATGATAGTACCCTGTAGAGCTTCCTTTGTTTGATGTAAATTAAATAACCAACATGATTATCCATTTTTGTCCTGCAGTAAATTTGTCTCTTCTAAATTGATGTGGTTAATTGGAATGATTGATTGGCTCGTGTTCCAAATATAAATAATTGATGTTAGAATGTTCATCTATACAGCAGAGTTTGTTAGAATCTTAATTGAACTGCTTTTCTTACCGTAGATCATTATATACAAAGCCAACGATGAGATTTTTGAAGAATGGATAAGTTTTTAATCAAATGCAAAATGAATAAGTTATATAGTAACATATTGCTAAAGCTGACAATATATATATCCATTAACAAGCAGACCCAACCTTGCCTTCCAATTCATTATCCTCGTCATTTTTCCTGGTTGTCCCATATATCTCTGCTTTAGTGCCCCTATATTCTTCTCTGCTTAAGTGCCCCTATATTCTTGTGTCACCTGAGTACGTACCCAACATACAGCTGCTACTACTGTTCATCATATTTATACCCCCCCCCCCCCCCCTCATTACTGTTCTTAATAAATCATGGTACCCCTCTTGAACAGATGTTAATGAAAGTAACGGTACCCCACACCAGCAACTCCCCTTGTGACACCAGGTCTAATACCCTCCATCATGGTACCTTGTGACACCAACAGGTCTTATACCTTCCATCATGGTACCTTGTGACACCAACAGGTCTTATACCCTCCATCATGGTACCTTGTGACACCAACAGGTCTAATACCTTCCATCATGGTACCTTGTGACACCAACAGGTCTAATACCTTCCATCATGGTACCTTGTGACACCAACAGGTCTTATACCTTCCATCATGGTACCTTGTGACACCAACAGGTCTTATACCTTCCATCATGGTACCTTGTGACACCAACAGGTCTAATACCTTCCATCATGGTACCTTGTGACACCAACAGGTCTTATACCTTCCATCATGGAACCTTGTGACACCAACAGGTCTTATACCCTCCATCATGGTACCTTGTGACACCAACAGGTCTTATACCCTCCATCATGGTACCTTGTGACACCAACAGGTCTTATACCTTCCATCATGGTACCTTGTGACACCAACAGGTCTTATACCTTCCATCATGGTACCTTGTGACACCAACAGGTCTAATACCTTCCATCATGGTACCTTGTGACACCAACAGGTCTTATACCCTCCATCATGGTACCTTGTGACACCAACAGGTCTTATACCTGCCATCATGGTACCTTGTGACATCAACAGGTCTAATACCCTCCATCATGGTACCTTGTGACACCAACAGGTCTAATACCTTCCATCATGGTACCTTGTGACACCAACAGGTCTAATACCCTCCATCATGGTACCTTGTGACACCAACAGGTCTTATACCTTCCATCATGGTACCTTGTGACACCAACAGGTCTTATACCTTCCATCATGGTACCTTGTGACATCAACAGGTCTATACCTTCCATCATGGAACCTTGTGACACCAACAGGTCTTTTACCTTCCATCATGGTACCTTGTGACACCAACAGGTCTTATACCTTCCATCATGGTACCTTGTGACATCAACAGGTCTTATACCTTCCATCATGGTACCTTGTGACATCAACAGGTCTATACCTTCCATCATGGAACCTTGTGACACCAACAGGTCTAATACCTTCCATCATGGTACCTTGTGACACCAACAGGTCTTATACCCTCCATCATGGTACCTTGTTACATCAACAGGTCTTATACCCTCCATCATGGTACCTTGTGACACCAACAGGTGTAATACCTTCCATCATGGTACCTTGTGACACCAACAGGTGTAATACCTTCCATCATGGTACCTTGTTACATCAACAGGTCTAATGCCTTCCATCATGGTACCTTGTGACACCAACAGGTCTAATACCCTCCATCATGGTACCTTGTGACATCAACAGGTCTAATACCCTCCATCATGGTACCTTGTGACACCAACAGGTCTAATACCCTCCATCATGGTACCTTGTGACATCAGCAGGTCTAATACCTTCCATCATGGTACCTTGTTACATCAACAGGTCTAATACCTTCCATCATGGTACCTTGTGACATCAACAGGTCTAATACCTTCCATCATGGTACCTTGTGATACCAACAGGTCTAATACCTTCCATCATGGTACCTTGTGACACCAACAGGTCTAATACCCTCCATCATGGTACCTTGTGACACCAACAGGTCTAATACCTGCCATCATGGTACCTTGTGACACCAACAGGTCTAATACCCTCCATCATGGTACCTTGTGACACCAACAGGTCTTATACCTTCCATCATGGTACCTTGTGACATCAACAGGTCTAATACCTTCCATCATGGTACCTTGTGACATCAACAGGTCTAATACCTTCCATCATGGTACCTTGTGATACCAACAGGTCTAATACCTTCCATCATGGTACCTTGTGACACCAACAGGTCTAATACCTGCCATCATGGTACCTTGTGACACCAACAGGTCTAATACCCTCCATCATGGTACCTTGTGACACCAACAGGTCTTATACCTTCCATCATGGTACCTTGTGACATCAACAGGTCTAATACCCTCCATCATGGTACCTTGTGATACCAACAGGTCTAATACCTGCCATCATGGTACCTTGTGACACCAACAGGTCTAATACCTGCCATCATGGTACCTTGTGACACCAACAGGTCTAATACCCTCCATCATGGTACCTTGTGACACCAACAGGTCTTATACCTTCCATCATGGTACCTTGTGACATCAACAGGTCTAATACCTTCCATCATGGTACCTTGTTACATCAACAGGTCTAATACCCTCCATCATGGTACCTTGTGATACCAACAGGTCTAATACCTTCCATCATGGTACCTTGTGACACCAACAGGTCTAATACCTTCCATCATGGTACCTTGTGACACCAACAGGTCTAGTACCTTCCATCATGGTACCTTGTGACATCAACAGGTCTAATACCTTCCATCATGGTACCTTGTGACACCAACAGGTCTAATACCTTCCATCATGGTACCTTGTGATACCAACAGGTCTAATACCTTCCATCATGGTACCTTGTGACATCAACAGGTCTAATACCCTCCATCATGGTACCTTGTGATACCAACAGGTGTAATACCTTCCATCATGGTACCTTGTGACACCAACAGGTCTAATACCTGCCATCATGGTACCTTGTGACACCAACAGGTCTAATACCTTCCATCATGGTACCTTGTGACACCAACAGGTCTAATACCTTCCATCATGGTACCTTGTGATACCAACAGGTCTAATACCTTCCATCATGGTACCTTGTTACATCAACAGGTCTAATACCCTCCATCATGGTACCTTGTGACACCAACAGGTCTAATACCTTCCATCATGGTACCTTGTTACATCAACAGGTCTAATACCTTCCATCATGGTACCTTGTGATACCAACAGGTCTAATACCTTCCATCATGGTACCTTGTGACACCAGTTCTTATACCTTCCATCATGGTACCTTGTGACACCAACAGGTCTAATACCTTCCATCATGGTACCTTGTGACACCAACAGTTCTAATACCCTCCACCATGGTACATTGTGACATCAGCAGGTCTAATACCTTCCATCATGGTACCTTGTGACACCAGGAGGTCTAATACCCTCCATCATGGTACATTGTGACATCAGCAGGTCTAATACCTTCCATCATGGTACCTTGTGACACCAACAGGTGTAATACCTTCCATCATGGTACCTTGTTACACCAACAGGTGTAATACCTTCCATCATGGTACCTTGTGACATCAGCAGGTCTTATACCTTCCATCATGGTACCTTGTGACACCAACAGGTCTAGTACCTTCCATCATGGTACCTTGTGACATCAACAGGTCTAATACCTTCCATCATGGTACCTTGTGACACCAAAAGGTCTAGTACCTTCCATCATGGTACCTTGTGACATCAACAGGTCTAATACCTTCCATCATGGTACCTTGTGACACCAACAGGTGTAATACCTTCCATCATGGTACCTTGTGACATCAGCAGGTCTAATACCTTCCATCATGGTACCCTGTGACACCAACAGGTCTAATACCTTCCATCATGGTACCTTGTGACACCAGGTCTAATACCCTCCACCATGGTACCTTGTGACATCAACAGGTCTAATACCTTCCATCATGGTACCTTGTGACATCAACAGGTCTAATACCTTCCATCATGGTACCTTGTGACACCAACAGGTCTTATACCCTCCATCATGGTACCTTGTGACACCAACAGGTCTTATACCCTCCATCATGGTACCTTGTGACACCAACAGGTCTTATACCCTCCATCATGATACCCTTTTGACACCAACAGGTCTAATACCTTCCATCATAGTTCTCATTTAGTCATTCTAACACATGCTGTCCCAGTCTCCCTCTTAACAACTGCTGTCATCTCTAATATGGTACCCCTATTCTAATCTGTTTAGCATACTCCCATTGCTCCATTCTGAGCGTGTTCCATATCTAGATTTTACAGCCCCCTTCAGCCACTACAACTTTCCTCCCTTCAAACACACTACTCATGTATTCTCATTCTTCCACATACTTCAGTCCCATATTGATCTTTACACATCCAGTGCTCTTTGCAGTCAGCCTATATCACTTTATTCTCACCACTCCATGGTGTTGTTGGGTAACCTGTGTCAAACACAATTCCCAGTACTTCTAGTTCAGTATTGAAGTTGAAAAATACGCCGTCCCCTTTTCCTTTTTGTCCTACCACACCTCCTGAGAAGAGAAAACATCGTTTGATTTTCCCAGTCACATCCCTGATAAATCAAAGGATTCTTTGATGTAGGACAAGGCTGTAACTTATTTCTCAACTACAATTCCTTCAAGTAGGGAGTCTCCCCAGGGCTCCCTAACCACTATATATAGCTAGGTATGGGAAAATACTGTAAACAGACCTATCTTGGTGTACTCAAATGTTGGCACATAACCATTCCCTGTAACATCAGTTTAACTTTTCTACAATACACAGGTTCATAAAGCCTCCCTGCTCCCTCATTTCTATTCTGGGTGTGGAAGCATGCACTGTTTCAGCAGCACAACTGCTGGGTGTGAAAGCTTTGCTATTTCCCCATCACAGTTTCCTGGGTGTGGGGAGCCCCCATTTTTGTCACCATAAGACTGGGTGTGGGAAGCCATGAATAACACATGTGTGATATTGATTGATTGGTACTTTCGTTTAGCTCTGCTTTTAAATTGTCAACATGGGAGCCAACCAATTGTTGTAGGGGATTGAAATGCCTAATTGTGTCATTGATTTTGTGGCAGATATTTTGAAAAGAGGTATTTTGCAATTTGTCGCTTCTTGCTCACCCATGTAATGTAAATTTGACTGCAAGGCGACAACTCTGTCTAGATTTGAGCATGGTAGCTTCATTGGTAAAGGTTGTGGCTTTTACATTAGAAATCCATTTTTCTTTATCCTAAAATACTCAATCTAAACTGCAATCTCTGTTGTCTTCAATAAAGTTTTCAATCTGGTTGTCTCCCTTAATACTGTATGGCCATACCACTGCATTACATGCATAAGAGGGGTACAAAGAAATCAGTCTGTACATCAATGTATACTTCGATTTTGGTGGTCATCAGTCAGTTAAGGGACAAAGGTCACACTTGACCACTTTAAAAGGGGTTTATCTTTTGGCCTCTGCTCACTATGTTTTCGTTTTACTTGCAAATTGATTAAGGGATTTTAATGTTACTCTATGTTACAAAAATATCTTTTCTCCAACTTTGAGGAAAATGATTGATTTAGAAGCACCATCATGATGAAATATAGAATATTCTTTGTTTTAAAACCGCATCTTGTACTAACTTGCAGGAGTTCTGGTCACACGATAAGCACTATATTGGAACACAAATTTTATCATTATTTTTAGCCCACCATCATCAGATGGTGGGCTATTCAAATCGCCCTGCGTCCGTGGTCCGTGGTCCGTCCGTCCGTCCGTTAGTCCGTTAGTCCGTCCGTAAACAATTCTTGTTATCGCTATTTCTCATAAAGTACCAAAGGAATCTTTCTCAAATTTCATGTGTTGGTTCACCTTGGTCCCTAGTTGTGCGTATTCCATTTTGGGACCGATCTGAATTCAAGATGGCCGACAGGCAGCCATCTTGGATTTTGACATTTGAACTTTGTTATCCCTATTTCTGAGAATGTACTGAATGGATCTTTCTCAAATTTCATGTGTTGGTTCACCTTGGTCCGTAGTTGTGCATAACCCATTTTGGGACCGATCTGAATTCAAGATGGCCGACAGGCAGCCATCTTGGATTTTGACATTTGAAATTTGTTATCCCTATTTCTGAGAATGTACTGAATGGATCTTTCTCAAATTTCATGTGTAGGTTCCCCTTGGTGCTTAGTTATGCATATTGCATTTTGGGACCAATCCGAAATCAACATGGCCGACAGGCAGCCATCTTGGATTTTGACAGTTGAACTTTGTTATCGCTATTTCTGAGAATGTACTGAATGGATCTTTCTCAAATTTCATGTGTAGGTTCCCCTTGGTGTGTAGTTATGCATATTGCATTTTGGGACCAATCCAAAAACAACATGGCCGACAGGCAGCCATCTTGGATTTTGACAATTGAAGTTTGTTATCGCTATTTCTAAGAATGTATTGAATGGATCTTTCTCAAATTTCATGTGTAGGTTCCCCTTGGTGCCTTGTTATGCATATTGCATTTTTGGACCAATCCGAAAGCAACATGGCCGACAGGCAGCCATCTTGGATTTTGACAGTTGAACTTTGTTATCGCTATTTCTGAGAATGTACTGAATGGATCTTTCTCAAATTTCATGTGTAGGTTCCCCTTAGTGAGTAGTTATGCATATTGCATTTTGGGACCAATCCAAAAACAACATGGCCGACAGGCAGCCATCTTGGATTTTGACAATTGAAGTTTGTTATCGCTATTTCTAAGAAAGTACTGAAGGTATCTTTCTCAAATTTCATGTGTAGGTTCACCTTGGTCCGTAGTTGTGTATATTCCATTTTGGGACCGATCTGAATTCAAGATGGCCGACAGGCAGCCATCTTGGATTTTGACATTTGAATTTTGTTATCCCTATTTCTGAGAATGTACTGAATGGATCTTTCTCAAATTTCATGTGTAGGTTCCCCTTGGTGCCTTGTTATGCATATTGCATTTTTGGACCAATCCGAAAACAACATGGCCGACAGGCAGCCATCTTGGATTTTGACAGTTGAACTTTGTTATCGCTATTTCTGAGAATGTACTGAATGGATCTTTCTCAAATTTCATGTGTAGGTTCCCCTTGGTGTGTAGTTATGCATATTGCATTTTGGGACCAATCCAAAAACAACATGGCCGACAGGCAGCCATCTTGGATTTTGACAATTGAAGTTCGTTATGGCTATTTCTCAGAAATTACTGAAGGTATCTTTCTCAAATTTCATGTGTTGGTTCACCTTGGTCCCTAGTTGTGTATATTCCATTTTGGGACAGATCAGAAAACAATATGGCCGACAGGCAGCCATCTTGGATTTTGACAATTGAAGTTTGTTATCGCTATTTCTAAGAAAGTACTGAAGGTATCTTTCTCAAATTTCATTTGTTGGTTCACCTTGGTCCCTAGTTGTGCATATTCCATTTTTGGACAGATCGGAAAACAACATGGCCGACAGGCAGCCATCTTGGATTTTGACAATTGAAGTTTGTTATCCCTATTTCTGAGAATATACTGAAGGGAACTTTCACAAATTTCATATGTAGGTTCCCCCTGGTGCCTAGCTATGCTAAGAATAAGGAAATGACAATGTAATTCACAAAAAAAAACAAAAAAATGCATCTGTGTCCCACCAGAGTCTCTGCTCACACTTAATCAACACCTAAGAGACAATCGAAAGAAGAGAAAAGAACCATCTTTCAAAAAACAAACTTAGATCATTTGTTGGTGGGCGCCAAGATCCCTCTGGGATCTCTTGTACTTAAAATGAAGAATAATTTGCTTCAAACTAATCATAAAAAAAGCTTTCTTGATAGAGGACCCTTGAAATCTCAATTGTTTAAACACAACATTTTTGGGGGTCAGCAATCAGCCACATTACTGTTACTTATTACTAGAATGAGGCAAGTATTCTAGATTAATGCAATTTTCCTTGAAAATTCCCTTTGAATATGGAAAAAAATTACATAGGCAAAATGTCTCATTTATAAAAAGACATTAATCACTTTTGTCCTTGGACCCAGAATCATTTGTAATGGCAGTGCAATTTCATGTTGCTCTATAAAGTCCTGTAATTAGATTACTACCACCAACTGTTCCAGGCCATTGATCAAAGTACATGTTTAACATTGGCAGCAGACCCGTATATAGAAATGGTGTGATAATTGGGAGGAAATTGGTAAATTAATGGGGGCTTGAATTAAAGTACTCTTATCAGCCATAAACCTGTATTGGTGTAGCACTGTAATGAGATGAGTGTGTTATTGGTTATAAGTACAAGTGATCCACAACACTGCTACTAGACCACCTACAGGCTCTAAACCACTGCTACTAGACCACCTACAGACTCTAAGCCACTGCTACTAGACCACCTACAGACTCTAAACCACCGCTACTAGACCACCTACAGACTCTAAACCACCACTACTAGACCACAAACAGACTCTAAACCACCGCTACTAGACCACCTACAGACTCTAAACCATTGCTACTAGACCACGTACAGACTCTAAAACACTGCTACTCGTGTGATCCCAAGTCAGTACAGCTGCTAGACCACCTACAGACTCTAAACCACCACTACTAGACCACCTACAGACTCTAAACCACTGCTACTAGACCACCTACAGACTCTAAACCACTGCTACTAGACCACCTACAGACTCTAAACCACTGCTACTAGACCATCTACAGACTCTAAACCACTGCTACTAGACCACCTACAGACTCTAAACCACTGCTACTAGACCACCTACAGACTCTAAACCACTGCTACTAGTGTGATCCCAAGTCAGTACAGCTACTAGACCACCTACTGACTGTAAACCACCACTACTAGACCACGTACAGACTCTAAACCACCGCTACTAGACCACCTACAGACTCTAAACCACTGCTACTAGACCACGTACAGACTCTAAACCACTGCTACTAGTGTGATCCCATTAGTCAGTACAGCTACTAGACCACCTACTGACTGTAAACCACCACTACTAGACCACGTACAGACTCTAAACCACCGCTACTAGACCACCTACAGACTCTAAACCACTGCTACTAGACCACGTACAGACTCTAAACCACTGCTACTAGACCACGTACAGACTCTAAACCACTGCTACTAGACCACGTACAGACTCTAAACCACTGCTACTAGTGTGATCCCATTAGTCAGTACAGCTACTAGACCACCTACTGACTGTAAACCACTGGGTAGTGTGATCCCCAGTCAGTACAGCTACTATACCACTTACTGACTCTAAGCCACCTTTATCCACATGCACTGTCCATAGGTCACCAATAGGATCATAGTGTACTCCAGCAAAAAGTCCATTCAATGTCAGTTTTGTCATGTAAATTTACTATATGTGAACTTTTCAAAATTATGTTAATATTGGCATATCTGGATCAGAACTGTTCTAGAAAAAGTCCTGAATTTAATTAATGACTTTAATGGTCTGAGAGATGAATATATTGTTTCATTGTTTGTTTGTCAGTCTGTCTGTCTGTACATATGTTACAGAGCTAGTCAATAGAACATTACATTTGTGTTAACATTACTCGCAAAAAACATCTGGTAATGAAATGGGTTTTATTAGAAGCTAATGGTAAGGTCTGTAACACTACTGGAAACATGCATATTTTGGTACATTATTCATACAAGGCTCATAAAAGTGCCTTGATCATCTGTCCAATGAAAACCTGGATGTTTGTTTCTGGGAAGATGAAAAGAAGTGTATTTGTATGGAATCATTCAGAGCAAAGTGATGCTGAATTTTACTATTCTGAATTTTATGTAATTACTTTTCTGCAATCCATGTTGCTTTTTTTGTGTTACACAATGCATGTTGAATGTGTTAGTCAACAAATATTGATACAGAATTACAAAGTTCCAACAAAAACTGATGTGTGTGTGGGGGGGGGGTGTTAGAGCTGCTGTTGAGATTGGATGAATTGTTTTTATACCCTGTAGAATGATGTTAGGGGTTAGGGGTGTTCACTTGTCTGTTTATCCATCTGTGTTTGTGTCTTTGTAAATTTTGCCTGGACAACTCCTCCATAACTAATAAACCAATATCACAAAAACTTTGGTACAGCAATCAATTGCATATTGATACATATTTTCCAGACTCAACTTTTTCCCTCAAAGTTGTTGCCCTTTTTGTAATTTTATGTGATACATGGGGAACACATTTATGTTCTTGCTGTAAGTCACCAGGATCCAAGACGCCAGCTAATTGGCTGAGATATGTATCAATACAAATCAAAGTTACAGTGATTCGTTTTGTGTAGTCCCTACCTAATAAAGTGTCTTAATTCCCAAAATAATAAAAATAGACATACTGCTGTATTCTTGCAAATCATCAAGGGATAGGATAATAAAGGTAAAAAATCCCACTACAGTTAGTTTTGTTTGACAGAGTTTGAAGACCGAGCATATTATGGTATGGCGTTGTTGGTCCGTCTGTCTGTCATGTCATTTTTCAAATGTCTACAGATTTGGGCCAATGGCCCTGGTTGATTTAAGTTTCTGGTTTCTTGTATTCAATTTTCTTGTGGGCACAACTTGTCCCATAGATTTTGCATGAATGTTTAGCAAGTTTGGTATGTGTGCTTGGTATAATATCGCAAAATGAAGATGATGCACTAATTTTCAAGAGAGTTATAGCCCTTTGATTGCCAAATATGGTCATTATGTAGAAAATGTGTTTCTGTTGTGAACTTTTGATTGTACAGAGATCAGCTACAGTTCTCAACGATATCTTTCAATCTTGGTAGGCTTAGTCATCATGACATTAAGTTGTGCTTTCCTAAACGGCAGTTTGATTTGACAATATTTACTAGAGTAATGGCCTTTCGGAGCAATATGTAAGCAAGGTGTTTACTTTTGCTTGTTTTTGTGTGTACAGCTAAACAACCTACAGTTGAGATTTTACTTCACCTGTTTTGCACTTAACTTTGACATATCCTACTAATTTCTGTACACTTTTGATGGGGTCGGACGGTTGTATCATGCCTCTGCTTTAAGTGCTCTTGTTTAATTTGGAATAATGAAGGTTTCATTTCTTGGATTCAAGATGGTATTTTTTCTCCGTGTATACACAGATTTTCTTCCACCTCCAAAACCTGGCATGTCCATAAATGACACTGTCTGTTGATAAGACGTAATTCAAAAAAAAATGTTGTATTGCTGTTTTCTTTCTAGTAATTTCATCAATGTCCTGTGTTTTAGATGGAGTCCATTGTTGACCGGATGCAGGATGAAAGTACAGGTGTGCCCGTCCGAACGGTAAAGAGCTTCATGTCCAAAGTGCCAAGTGTGTTCACAGGTCAGTTGAAAAGTTTGGATCGACCAGTAAAATAACTCTGTGTTGGGCCTTGGGTATAAACTGTAACACCGCATTATATCCTTCTTTTTGAGATTTTCAGAATAATGTGTTGAAAAGACAAACAATATTCCTTCAATTTCAATAAATTTTATTGTCAAAAGACTAATGGATCGGGCAGTAGGCATTGCCTATTTAAGCCCTCTCCAAGTAGGCTACAAACACAATATTCCTTTGTTCTTGAAACACATGCAGTTAAAAAAAATGAATTTGAATAATCTTGAAAATAATTTAGATGTTTCTGTCCTTTCACAAATTCTACTTTAATAAGTTTGCATAGAGGATCATTTGTGTTTAGATTTACATGGAAGTAAACACACATTTACAGATGGCTGGCGTGACCTGAACTCCATTACTGTGTTAAATAGAGTAGCCTTTTAGTTGTTTATGATACAACTGATATCTGATCAATTGAGATTGTCTCACTAATTGGGAAAATCCTCCTTGGACTAATTGGGGAAGCCTTGTTGTTAAAGATGTATTTCTTAATACTCGAGTGTCTGGACTGACGAGGTACCACTGTGTGTGTTTTATTATAGTACAGCAACTGCTGGAGATGTAAACATACTTATTTACATTATTATATTTCACGTCTATATCAAATGTTTCAGTAGAGCTGATAGGTTTGTGATGGGGATACGTTAATAGTTTTTATTAATATTTTTGCCATGATGTAAAGGTTGTATCAAATTATCTGCGTTTGAAGTCTCAAATCTCGCAACTGGAATGCTGTACATGAAATTCCTTTCAAAACACGACTTTCTTTGTAGCTAGCCTTCTATTCTGATCTATGTTGGTAGATTAGGCTCCTGTTGGTGAATCAGAAGACTGCTGTATCTTCATCATTTTAACATTCCGCGACAATTTACACATCATGCACTCTGCCTGTACACCTAGCATGTCCCAGGTTATAGAACTCATCTACCCCTGAACACATTTTTGAGATCTTCCAATCCAAAGGTTGAAACAATTTATTATGAAATTTCAGGATTTAATGAATTGTACATAATTTCTCCTTAGTGGTTTTTATGGTGCAGATTTGTTTCCTTCATAGCCTGAAAAAACTACTAAATTATAGGAGTTGTTCCCCTGTAGAATACTAACTCAATCCAATATATACTTGCCAATCCTTCCTATTCGGGAGAACGGCTTCCGAATTTGGACCCTAGAATGATGAATTTTCAACCAGTGAACTGATCTGATAATTGTATCTGAAAGAACAGCTCAAAAGAAACCATTTAAAAGGGTTATCTTTCCTTTGGGTGTACATAAACATATACTATTAATGACTTCAATTCAGAGCATGCGCAATCTCCCCCTTGGAAATTTCAAAAAGTTGGCAAGTATGGCAGTATAGTGAGCACTGTTTTTGACATTTGAGGCTTGAAATATTATCAGTCTTTTTATTGTTTTAGTGACAAGTCAAGGGCCAAATTGGGGTTCAGTTGCTAATGATAGTGGTTAAGTGTCACACTATCTAAATGTTAGGTTCTATTTCGAAACACAACTCTGTATAATTGAGCATTATCCTTTTGGATGTCAATGTGATTGTGCACACTTCTGACAGCTTGA
This sequence comes from Mimachlamys varia, assembly GCA_947623455.1. Classification (NCBI taxonomy): domain Eukaryota; kingdom Metazoa; phylum Mollusca; class Bivalvia; order Pectinida; family Pectinidae; genus Mimachlamys; species Mimachlamys varia. Next base: position 28,974,303 of record OX392528.1, on the reverse strand, counting down.
CAATGAGGACTTTGTGCACAAACCAAAAAACCAGAATCACTTTCTCACTTAATAAATGTCAATTATGATGTCCAAACACCTTGTAACTATTATAAGAGGATGTGTAACCACTGTAAGATGATTTGATTCTGGATCATCTGAATGTTTTATACCGCTGTCCATTTCTGTAGTTATAAACCGATATCATGCTTTATCTTTCATCACACTGGGGAAACGGAAAGTTGAATAAGTACGATATTTATTTACATATCACAAGTCCACAGACTACCTATATAGCAAAGAAATTGGCACATTCTTCCAGACTGTACACAGCTTTGTTACGTAATTTGATTAGGGAAAACATTAACTTTCAAGCTTTGGCAAATATCTGTTTCTTAATGCCAATAAGAGCAGGTTTAAAAACGGGTTTCTTTATGTTTAATGAGTTGAGCCAAATCTGATGTCAGATGAGAGTGAACTGCTTTAGGTCCTGTCATGTGATATATAATACCAATTATGTTTCTCAAAGACTATGTGCTTATCATTGAAATTAAAAAGTGCCCGTATCTATCGTGTTTCTACTGTCTTAATAGTCCGCTCTTAAAACTGTCTGTCCTTCATAATTCTGTCTCTTCTCATCCATATATTGATGTATACAGGTCAATACATGAATAAGTACACCATGAATGTATTATTAACACTATAGATATGAGAAGAGTTGACTTGCTCTCTTAGTAGAAATACTTTGATATTGAACAGTGAAAAATACTTGATGTTCATTGATTGTTTCCCTGGTGTCATTGATGATCTCTTTACTCAAAGTACTACCATAAACCTGCCAGCAGATTAACAAGGAAAGAGTTCCAACAGACTCATTGGCTGACAAGTAATGTCTCACAAAACACCTATTACATTGACCATAAAACAGTTATACATGGCGGACATGCTGTATAAATCTTCCTGTTCTCAAATCCTATTGACCTTGAATAACCATGGATTTTCTTCCTTGTCAGATTTGGGATTATTTGTTAGGCAGATAGACATGCTGTTTGAGATGGGTAGGGAACACCTGGTCATGTTTACTCTAGCACAGGAAAGCAGTGTTAAATACTATTCCCACCGCAGGCACCACATACAACACAGCATATAAACACAGACACATCTCCATATTACAACAGGAAGTGTTTACATCTTCCTGCACAACACATGTCTCGCTCACCTTACTGTATGAAATTGGGGAAAGAGAAACGTAGATGTCTGTCAATGACATCATTTGTTCCTGTTTATTGTGATATTCTGTAGTGTAATGGAGCCACTGGTTTGTCCTTGCTAAGCATTAGAAAAGAATGGAGTTCTATCTACAGTTTATTTACATGTGTCCTTATAGTACGTAACTCCCATGTTGTCCCTCCAATGCTGTACCACACCTCTCCACTGGACACAATTACACCTAATCATACCGCCCACTTATGCAACACACCCAGGTATTTCCCAATTGACAGTTCTCCAAAAAACTCATGTTCAAACTGTCAACATTATAATTGCTACATTTATCAAACCGTTAAATTAAAGTTCACTTCCTGTATTAAAACAAACAATCTCTTACCCTCTTTCCAGCCACTCTCTGATTTATGCAGCCAGCTCTGACACTTGATCCATTCCAATTTATCTTAATCACTGATTCTCTGTCACACAATCGAATTAATTCTCTCCTCATATTCACAAAGTTTGTACTCTTTCTGAGTAGCATAAACTTTTGCTGTAAACTTTAATATTTTCAAAGTTTGATACATTAATATCTTTCATGATATGATGTCAGAGTTTTTAAGTATCTCCTTCACTGAGACACCACCTGGTTATTAATAAGGAAGTTGATCTGGCTGGTAAAAGGTAATGTTACCCACACAATTGTAGAAGAAAGGTCAATGTCACTCACACAATTGTACAAGAATGGTCAACAACACCCCCAATAGTACAAGAAAGGTCAACATCACCACACAATTGTACAAGAAAGGTCAACATCACCACACAATTGTACAAGAAAGGTCAACATCAGCACACAATTGTACAAGAATGGTCAACATCAGCACACAATTGTACACGAAAGGTCAACATCAGCACACAATTGTACAAGAAAGGTCAACATCAGCACACAATTGTACAAGAAAGGTCAACATCAGCACACAATTGTACAAGAATGGTCAACATCAACACACAACTGTAAAAGAAAGGTCAATATCACCACACAATTTTACAAGAAAGGTCAAGGTCACCCACAAATTGTACAAGAAAGGTCAAGGTCACCCACACAATTGTACAAGAAAGGTCAAGGTCACCCACATAATTGTACAAGAAAGGTCAACATCAGCACACAATTGTACAAGAAAGGTCAACATCAGCACACAATTGTACAAGAATGGTCAACATCAACACACAACTGTAAAAGAAAGGTCAATATCACCACACAATTTTACAAGAAAGGTCAAGGTCACCCACAAATTGTACAAGAAAGGTCAAGGTCACCCACACAATTGTACAAGAAAGGTCAAGGTCACCCACATAATTGTACAAGAAAGGTCAACATCAGCACACAATTGTACAAGAAAGGTCAATATCACCACACAATTTTACAAGAAAGGTCAAGGTCACCCACACAATTGTACAAGAATAAAAGGTAGCTTTTAAGAATTCAAATTCCCAATCAGTAGATAATGCCTCTCTGCATATATCAATTTTGCAATTTAATACAAAAATCTTTGTGAATCTACAATGTTTGTTTATGTTAAGAATATATCTATATAAGTGTAACTTATAGACAGACAACTTGGTGATGGTTCCTACCATACAATGTCAGCATTGAGGTAGAAAGTCCCAGCATTCTTTATTGTATCACTGACAAAGATGAGCTTCAATTGTGTTTGTTCTTGAGTTGCTTTATCATTTGATATGGAAAACAGATTTATGCCTAAGAAATATTTGAACATTACAATTTTCTTTTTGCAAAACATCTTTGCCACAGATTCAATCCCAAGACCTCTTGAACGTAAAGCAGCGACAGGCATATCATCAGTGTTCTGTTCATGATCACTGCTTGGTTAAAATGTTTCTAGAATACTATAACTCCATAGAAAAAATTCAAAATGTTATAAGTCCCTAAAATACCTCACATCCGATGATTGTATTGAAATGAATTCAAAGGATACCAAAACTTGAATAGGGAAATTCAAGGCTTGTAAACATTATAAACTATTAGACTATCTATAATAATCGACTACTGGTAATATGGTCATAATGCAGTCGCCTGTCCTTGTTAAAGATACACTAGCCCCAAGGCTGTTAGGGCTGAAACTCGACCATTTATCTGCACCAGATTTAGCTGCACACATACCATTACCAGTGTTTCTCTATAATTATTGGTCCTACATAGTCTGTCGACATATAAGACCATATGTGCCTAGATGTTAACGACAGTACGCTTATAGCAGTCAGCATATTTATCTAGACGTAACGGTCGGAACGTTGATGTATATAAAGTGGTCAGTAGACATTTTACCTTCAGACATGTTATGGTCAGTATGAGCGCAGACAACAATCTCAACGGAAATGACCCGTTCACCTGATCACAGTCAACAGACAAACACGACACACTCAAGGCATGTTGATTGATTTATTCGTGGCAGTGTTGGAGCCAGCATCCCGAGAACGGTCCATCATTGTGTGATAGGATTAGTAAATACACCGCAATAACTAAATATCTGTACGAGTCTATCTTCATGTCTGTAATTGGAATGAAGACATGGTACCTGTCATTTTGTATTCATGTATTAATATTTTCAGTCGATCATTATCAGATGACAGGCTGTACAAATCATCTGTTATCCCTTGTCTGTCTTGTTTCTGTCATTCCTTCCTTACTTGTATCACAGTTTCTGAACTGCTGGACCAATGTTCCTATAATTTCTTATGTTGGTTCCCTTGTGAGACTGATCATAAGGAACAAGACGTTAAGTAGGGAGCCGCTTTGATCTGACAGTTAAACGTTTTCAATTTTTCACAAAGAACTGACTAAAAGAAGAATTTTGGATTATGTCATTGAGCTAGTTTTGACATAGGTCCTTGACCTACTTTCAAGGTCACAGGGAACAAATGTCTTAAAATTTCATGCAAATTCTCCTCAATAACCGAAAAGCCTGGGGCTCTGATATTTGGCCTGTAACATACTGGGATGTCTGCAAGTTTGTTCAAATGAATGACCTTGACCCAATTTTGAGATCACAGGGGTCAAATGTGTTAAAAATCTTTTATTGTAGCATGCTTGAATTAATTAAGGGCTACCAAGTTTTTTCAGGACTGTTCATAAAACTGGGACATGTTTGTCTATCTCTTTCCTATCAATATGATGTTTTGTTGGATGCCTTGATCAGTCCAGACATATCACGAAAAAGATTTATGTTCTTGTTTTCTAAACTTCATCTTGTTTTCTAAACTTTATTTTCTCTAATTCCTTAGGTGTGGATCTGATAGCGTGGATCATGAAGAATGTGGATGTGGAAGATCAAGGTAAAGTATCAGCTGTGAACAAAATTCATTAACAGGCGTGGGACGGTTGAAACTTTACACATTTATATACCTAATTTTTTGTCCGTTTCCTGCATAATGCTGCCAGGAGTAAGGCATTGATAGAAAGGCGGGCACAAACTGCCATACACATCTGCACAGAGATACAGTAGTTCAATTTGTGTAATGATGTGTACTTTGGACTGCGTAAGTGTGACATGCTAACATATATCATGTGTTCAGCAGCTGTTTCCTGCCATGGTTGAGGTGTTACCAGGTACAGTTGTACCACTGACATATACACAGTCACTTTGACACTTGGTACTCAACATGGTAGAACCTAATTCTGTAAATGTTACACCATAATACATATCACAACCACTGATATCTCAGCATCATATACAGCATCTTCCCTTACCAAGGGTTGCAATCCAGTACCCTCCTCTTCACTGGCCAGCACATGAATGGCAAGGCGAAGCAGTCTTTCTATGGGGCTATGCTCCTTAGAAGTCAAACAAACCAAGTCATTTGATTTCCCAGGTCAGTAATGGTCCAAAATATGATCCACTTTGGCCAAAATCAGCCAAAACAGCCAGAATGAGCACAGTCCCATCCATTTGAGCCCAAATACACTGAAGAGGTGGGTACTGGATCAAAACCCTTGGTAAGCGAAGAATGAGTACACAGTAAACTTACATATTTTTTTGATCACACATTTCTTTTTACAATTTTATGTAAATCAACACCAAGAGAACTAAAATTTCAAGGTAGTGCATGGTTTTAACCAACTATCTGATGATGGTGATCTATTTAAATTACTCTGTCTGTACTTCATTGTCCATCTCTCTGTCCTTAGTAACACTTATAAACTGATTGGCAAACCAAGATGGCCAAGAGGTAGCCATCTTGAAATTTGCAAAGTAAAAATTTAGTTGGTTAGTGCTATTGCTTAGAAAGTGCAGGATAGATTTCCTCATGAAAGTTCCCCATAGTCCCAGGGTTTGTACAGGAACTGTTTGGGGTGATTAATTGTAACTCAAAGATAGCCAACAGATGATCCATCTTGAATTTTCACATGGAGGCCCCGACGGTCCCTTATATTGGATCCTGAATTTTGGGACTAATCAGAAAATCAAGATGGCTGATATATGAAAGTTCATTCTTACATAGATTTTACCTTTCTGGAGTCCCCTGTTTACCACAGATGATATCATTATATAAACCAAACTTCCAAGTCATGAAAATCTATCAAAAGCTCCAAGCTACATATTTTGTTTGACAATGCTAAAAAAGTTAATGAATTGATGTTCCAAGGTCATCATCACTAGAAACCTGATAAATATTACAGAAGACCTACCCCTAGGTTTTTACATTAACATGTCAAGGCTCGAAACGATTTGATCTATAATTAATGAAGGAATGGAAAATGTTATGATCATTACTTATTTTATCTAAAATTGCCTTCTAATTTGCGAATGAAATTCCATTCAGGTAACCAGACATTGCCAAATATTTAAATCTCACCACTTGATAGGGTTATTGGCCAGGCTACTTACTTACACTGACTAATGACTGGGCAGGACAATCATACCTATAGCTATTGTATGTCCATTCAAGTCACTTGAGCTTGTTAAAACGGTAGCAATGACGTGGGGCCGAATGAGCTCTATAAATTTGACGGGATCAGGCTGGGATGAGTTTCCACAGAGTTGTAATGGAAGGGATACACTGGACTGATAGGATTCAAACAAGTGTGTCTGGGAAAATTCTGGGGTTTACATCCCAGTGGCCAATCCTACACCCTCCCATAGTTAAAACAAGTGTCTGGGAACATTGTGGGGTTTAAAACCCAGTGGCCAATCCCACAGGCACTTGTGGCCAGGAGAATAGCCATCTATATATATATATAATATAGAATATAGCGAAATTTGAAAAAAAAAATAAAATATATAAACTAAATTTTCCAATTTTCTTTTTATTTTATTAATCATCTAAAACCATAATGAAAATAACTGCCAAATTTCAGCTTGATACGTCAAGCGGTTAAATTTCACAAAAAGTTGACTATCAGATACTGAAAAAGAGAGAAGGTATGCAACTCCGTGGCAGAAAATACCTCGACCACGTTACAAAACGGTCCCAAAAACTTACTTTCCGTTCATACTAGAGAAAAACGAACAGCTTCCATTCATTCCCTATATATTCCCCTTTCTGAAAAGCTATAATGATCCACACTTTTATTTATCTATTGCGAGCGAGGAGTCGTAACATCCCAGAAACCCCCGAAATTTTCGATAAAGGAATAACCTGTGACGGAAGTCACTGCTAATGTCTCAGGGGAGACTACTCTGATTATATTTATGTACTTCTAAAATGTTAAAATATTTCACAAATCATTAGTATACAAACGACCATTAAACCATATCATTTAAAACAAAATTATTCAACTTGACGCAAAAACGATGTTTGTATTTTGGCGCAAAAACGAACATCGAGACCTTTCTGGCTTTTCCATAACTCTACTGCTGTTCGGAACCTCACTTCCGTCACAGGTAATTCCTTTATCGAAAATTTCGGGGGTTTCTGGGATGTTACGACTCCGCGCTTGCGATTGATAAATAAAAGTGTGGTTCATTATAGCTTTTTAGAAAGGGAAATATAGGGAATGGATGGAAGCTGTTCGTTTTTCTCTAGTATGAACGGAAAGTAAGTTTTTATGTCTGTTTTGTAACGTGGTCGAGGTATTTTCTGCCACAGAGTTGCAGACCTTCTCACGTTTTCAGTGTCTGATAGTCGATTATTTGTGAAATTTAACCGCTTGACGTATTAAGCTGAAATTTGGCAATTAATTTCATTATGGTTTTAGATGATTAATAAGAAAATTGGAAAATTTAGTTTATGTTTTATTTTATTTAATTTTTTTCAAATTTAGCTATATTCTATATATTATATAGATGGTTGTTCTCCTGGCCACAAGTGCCTGTGGACAATCCTACACCCTCCCATAGTTAAAACAAGTGTGTCTGGGAACATTGTGGGGTTTAAAACCCAGTAGCCAATCCTACACCCTCCCATAGTTCAAACAAGTGTGTCTGGGAACATTGTGGGGTTTAAAACCCAGTGGCCAATCCTACACCCTCCCATAGTTCAAACAAGTGTGTCTGGGAACATTGTGGGGTTTACATCCCAGTGGCTAATCCTACACCCTCCCATAGTTCAAACAAGTGTGTCTGGGAACATTGTGGGGTTTACATCCCAGTGGCCAATCCTACACCCTCCCATAGTTCAAACTAGTGTGTCTGGGAACATTGTGGGGTTTAAAACCCAGTGGCCAATCCTACACCCTCCCATAGTTAAAACAAGTGTGTCTGGGAACATTGTGGGGTTTACATCCCAGTGGCCAATCCTACACCCTCCCATAGTTCAAACAAGTGTGTCTGGGAACATTGTGGGGTTTACACCCCAGTGGCCAATCCTACACCCTCCCATAGTTCAAACAAGTGTGTCTGGGAACATTGTGGGGTTTAAAACCCAGTGGCCAATCCTACACCCTCCCATAGTTCAAACAAGTGTGTCTGGGAACATTGTGGGGTTTACATCCCAGTGGCCAATCCTACACCCTCCCATAGTTCAAACAAGTGTGTCTGGGAACATTGTGGGGTTTAAAACCCAGTGGCCAATCCTACACCCTCCCATAGTTCAAACAAGTGTGTCTGGGAACATTGTGGGGTTTAAAACCCAGTGGCCAATCCTACACCCTCCCATAGTTCAAACAAGTGTGTCTGGGAACATTGTGGAGTTTACATCCCAGTGGCCAATCCTACACCCTCCCATAGTTCAAACTAGTGTGTCTGGGAACATTGTGGGGTTTAAAACCCAGTGGCCAATCCTACATTCTCCTATAGTTCAAACTAGTGTGTCTGGGAACATTGTGGGGTTTAAAACCCAGTGGCCAATCCTACACCCTCTCATAGTTCAAACTAGTGTGTCTGGGAACATTGTGGGGTTTACATCCCAGTGGCCAATCCTACACCCTCCCATAGTTAAAACAAGTGTGTCTGGGAACATTGTGGGGTTTACATCCCAGTGGCCAATCCTACACCCTCCCATAGTTCAAACAAGTGTGTCTGGGAACATTGTGGGGTTTACATCCCAGTGGCCAATCCTACACCCTCCCATAGTTCAAACAAGTGTGTCTGGGAACATTGTGGGGTTTAAAACCCAGTGGCCAATCCTACATTCTCCTATAGTCCCTCTCATCCTCATTTATTGTAAACTGTAAAAAAAAATAATAACGAGACATTTTGTCTCCAGGTAAGTCTACAGCAGCACTTAACACTATGTCAAGGTAAAGTGTGCTAATTGCCAAGTTTGTTATTAATAAGGAGATTTATATTTGGATGACCTAGTGTATAAGTATTGATCATGGCTATATACACCCTCTTTATTGCATAACTAGACGATCACGTCAAGGCGTACATTGTTTTTCTAAAGATATGAATAGTTCTAGTTGTGAAATTATGGAATTGATTTCATCAATGTTTGCTGCATCTATTGTTCTTTTTTTACATGGTAAATTAGAAACCATTATATCTCACAGATGGCCTTAGGCAACAATTTAAATGCATCAGAAAAAGTATGAATATGCAACAATTTAATTGACAAATAATTAAATGGAACAAATAAAAAACATTTAGTAAGCATTAAATGTCATATGGACTTTTGTATTATTGCTATCTTTATTATAAACTGAATCTTACCTGATGAGTGATCAAATAATTAATAAAAGTGCAAAGTGAAAACAGCAAACTCCATTAAGGGCTGTGCATGTCTTTTCTTGTACGAGATCATATTGAATTTGAATGCCAATCACATCCAATGCTTTATGCGCCATTTTTGCTCATTACAACAAAGTTGAAGGGGTTTAAGCTTGATCTGGCCCTGCATTGGCTTTGTCTGCATTAGGTTAAGAAGAATAGCAGAGATCAGTTGTGTGGTAATTGTAAGTCCTATATCAACCAGACTTACATGGTTGATGTATCTTAGGATAAGCGTGTCAGATGCTTGATTTGACCTACATTTTGTGTTCAAATGACCATGTTTAGGGCTTATTGAGCCTCGTGGTCAGCTGCAAGTCCTACATCGTCCAAACTTGCATGGCTGATGTATCTTAAGGTGCTTAGAACAACCTGGTGTATCGGGGGCTCCCCTGACTTACATACCCAGTGTTAAGGGGTTAAGGTGAGATAGGTAATCAGTTGGATTAACAAAGTTTATCATTTTGTTTTATCATAAAAGATATAGGGTTTTTACGACAGAGAGATAGCTTAATTATTAGATTGTTTTTTCTCAGTAAATGAAATTAGCCAGTTGCCAGCAAGCTTAGAAGAATCCAAAAACACAATCAGGCAATGGTATTGATAGTACTATGACCGCCTGCTACCAAGCAATGGTATTGATAGTACTATGACTGCATGCTATCAAGCAATGGTTTTGCTAGTACTATGACCACATGCTATCAAGCAATGGTATTGATAGTACTATGGCTGCATGCTATCAAGCCATGGTATTGATAGTACTATGGCTGCATGCTATCAAGCAATGGTATTGATAGTACTATGGCTGCATGCTATCAAGCAATGGTATTGATAGTACTATGACCACATGCTATCAAGCAATGGTATTGATAGTACTATGGCTGCATGCTATCAAGCCATGGTATTGATAGTACTATGACTGCATGCTACCATGCTTTTGTTGAATACATTGATTACAGAATAATATGTTTTGACAATAATGTATATAATGTCCTACACGTATTAAATTAGTCACACCTAAAGATATTTTTATGAAATTTCCAGTGATAGAATAGTTAAGAAGACAATGTGAATGTATAAAAAAAATCCAATGATTGTCCAATTACGTCTGGTGACTGTCATATGTACATGAACTTACAAGTATTATGTAAGATGAGAACTAGTACATGACACTGTGTAAGTTATACAACACCAGTGATGTACTCTACATCGGTCTTCCTGTTGTATAACATCTATCTGGTGCTGTCAGTGCTACAGACCTGGCCAGCTCCCATGCATATGCAGAGTATGCAAAGCCTATAGGAGAGACTGAGCTAGGCTGGCAGACTGTTCACATTGATTTTCAGCAAGCCTCTGCTTATAGCCACCAACACATGGTTACAGCATCTTATGGGGGTCTTAGGATGTTACTGGTTCTGTAACTGGTCCAAGGTCAGCACTGCAGGTCAACATACTGTCACATATGTCTACTCTATACAAACAACATACTGTCACATATGTCTACTCTATACAACATACTGTCACATATGTCTACTCTATACAACATACTGTCACATATGTCTTCTCTATATAAACAACATACTGTCACATATCTCTACTCTATACATACAACATACTGTCACATATGTCTACTCTATACATACAATATACTGTCACATATGTCTACTCTATACATACAATATACTGTCACATATGTCTACTCTATACAAACAACATACTGTCACATATGTCTACTCTATACAAACAACACACTGTCACATATGTCTACTCTATACATACAATATACTGTCACATAAGTCTACTCTATACATACAATATACTGTCACATATGTCTACTCCATACAAACAACATACTGTCACATATGTCTACTCCATACAACATACTGTCACATATGTCTACTCTATACAACATACTGTCACATATGTCTACTCTATACAACATACTGTCACATATGTCTACTCTATACAAACAACATACTGTCACATATGTCTACTCTATACAAACAACATACTGTCACATATGTCTACTCTATACAAACAACACACTGTCACATATGACTACTCCATACAAACAACATACTGTCACATATGTCTACTCTATACAAACAACATACTGTCACATATGTCTACTCTATACAAACAACATACTGTCACATATGTCTACTCTATACAACATACTGTCACATATGTCTACTCTATACAAACAACATACTGTCACATATGTCTACTCTATACAACATACTGTCACATATGTCTACTCTATACAAACAACATACTGTCACATATGTCTACTCTATACAAACAACATACTGTCACATATGTCTACTCTATACAAACAACATACTGTCACATATGTCTACTCTATACAACATACTGTCACATATATCTACTCTATACAAACAACAGTCACTGTCACATATGTCTACTCTATACAAACAACATACTGTCACATATGTCTACTCTATACAAACAACATACTGTCACATATGTTTACTCTATACAACATACTGTCACATATGTCTGCTCCATACAAACAACATACTGTCATATATGTCTACTCTATACATACAACATACTGTCACATATGTCTACTCTATACAAACAACACACTGTCACATATGTCTACTCTATACAAACAACATACTGTCACATATGTCTACTCTATACATACAACATACTGTCACATATGTCTACTCTATACAAACAACACACTGTCACATATGTCTACTCTATACAAACAACAGTCACTGTACATATGTCTACTCTATACAAACAACCTACTGTCACATATGTCTACTCTATACAAACAACATACTGTCACATATGTCTACTCTATACATACAACATACTGTCACATATGTCTACTCTATACAAACAACATACTGTCACATATGTCTACTCTATACAAACAACATACTGTCACATATGTCTACTCTATACATACAACATACTGTCACATATGTCTACTCTATACAAACAACACACTGTCACATATGTCTACTCTATACAAACAACAGTCACTGTACATATGTCTACTCTATACAAACAACCTACTGTCACATATGTCTACTCTATACAAACAACATACTGTCACATATGTCTACTCTATACAACATACTGTCACATATGTCTACTCTATACATACAATATACTGTCACATATGTCTACTCCATACAAACAACATACTGTCACATATGTCTACTCTATACAAACAACATACTGTCACATATGTCTACTCTATACAACATACTGTCACATATGTCTACTCTATACATACAATATACTGTCACATATGTCTACTCTATACATACAATATACTGTCACATATGTCTACTCCATACAAACAACATACTGTCACATATGTCTACTCCATACAAACAACATACTGTCACATATATCTACTCTATACACACAACATACTGTCACATATATGTCTACTCTATACAACATACTGTCACATATGTCTACTCCATACAAACAACATACTGTCACATATGTCTACTCTATACAAACAACATACTGTCACATATGTCTACTCTATACAACATACTGTCACATATGTCTACTCTATACAAACAACATACTGTCACATATGTCTACTCTATACAAACAACATACTGTCACATATGTCTACTCTATACAACATACTGTCACATATGTCTACTCCATACAAACAACATACTGTCACATATGTCTACTCTATACAAACAACATACTGTCACATATGTCTACTCTATACAACATACTGTCACATATGTCTACTCTATACAAACAACATACTGTCACATATGTCTACTCTATACATACAACATACTGTCACATATGTCTACTCTATACATACAACATACTGTCACACATGTCTACTCTATACATACAACATACTGTCACATATGTCTACTCTATACAAACAACATACTGTCACATATGTCTACTCTATACAACATACTGTCACATATGTCTACTCTATACAAACAACATACTGTCACATATGTCTACTCTATACAACATACTGTCACATATGTCTACTCTATACAACATACTGTCACATATGTCTACTCTATACAACATACTGTCACATATGTCTACTCTATACAACATACTGTCACATATGTCTACTCTATACAAACAACAGTCACTGTCACATATGTCTACTCCATACAAACAACATACTGTCACATATGTCTACTCTATACAACATACTGTCACATATGTCTACTTTATACAAACAACATACTGTCACATATGTCTACTTTATACAAACAACATACTGTCACATATGTCTACTCCATACATACAACATACTGTCACATATGACTACTCCATACAAACAACATACTGTCACATATGACTACTCCATACAAACAACACACTGTCACATATGTCTACTCCATACATACAACATACTGTCACATATGACTACTCCATACAAACAACACACTGTCACATATGTCTACTCCATACATACAACATACTGTCACATATGACTACTCCATACAAACAACACACTGTCACATATGTCTACTCCATACATACAACATACTGTCACATATGTCTACTCTATACATACAACATACTGTCACACATGTCTACTCTATACATACAACATACTGTCACATATGTCTACTCTATACAAACAACATACTGTCACATATGTCTACTCTATACAACATACTGTCACATATGTCTACTCCATACAAACAACATACTATCATATATGTCTACTCTATACATACAACATACTGTCACATATGTCTACTCTCTACAACATACTGTCACATATGTCTACTCTATACATACAACATACTGTCACATATGTCTACTCTATACAACATACTGTCACATATGTCTACTCCATACAAACAACATACTATCATATATGTCTACTCTATACATACAACATACTGTCACATATGTCTACTCTCTACAACATACTGTCACATATGTCTACTCTATACATACAACATACTGTCACATATGACTACTCCATACATACAACATACTGTCACATATGTCTACTCTATACATACAACATACTGTCACACATGTCTACTCTATACATACAACATACTGTCACATATGTCTACTCTATACAAACAACATACTGTCACATATGTCTACTCTATACAACATACTGTCACATATGTCTACTCCATACAAACAACATACTATCATATATGTCTACTCTATACATACAACATACTGTCACATATGTCTACTCTCTACAACATACTGTCACATATGTCTACTCTATACATACAACACACTGTCACATATGTCTACTCCATACAAACAACATACTGTCACATATGTCTACTCTATACATACAACATACTGTCACATATGTCTACTCTATACAAACAACATACTGTCACATATGTCTACTCTATACAAACAACATACTGTCACATATGTCTACTCCATACAACATACTGTCACATATGTCTACTCTATACAACATACTGTCACATATGTCTACTCTATACAAACAACATACTGTCACATATATCTACTCTATACAAACAACATACTGTCACATATGTCTACTCTATACATACAACATACTGTCACATATGTCTACTCTATACAAACAACATACTGTCACATATGTCTACTCTATACAAACAACATACTGTCACATATGTCTACTCTATACATACAACATACTGTCACATATGTCTACTCTATACATACAACATACTGTCACATATGTCTACTCTATACAAACAACATACTGTCACATATGTCTACTCTATACAACATACTGTCACATATGTCTACTCTATACAAACAACATACTGTCACATATGTCTACTCTATACAACATACTGTCACATATGTCTACTCTATACAAACAACATACTGTCACATATGTCTACTCTATACAAACAACATACTGTCACATATGTCTACTCTATACAACATACTGTCACATATGTCTACTCTATTCAACATACTGTCACATATGTCTACTCTATACAAACAACATACTGTCACATATGTCTACTCTATACAACATACTGTCACATATGTCTACTCTATTCAACATACTGTCACATATGTCTACTCTATACAAACAACATACTGTCACATATGTCTACTCTATACATACAACATACTGTCACATATGTCTACTCTATACAAACAACCTACTGTCACATATGTCTACTCTATACAACATACTGTCACATATGTCTACTCTATACAACATACTGTCTCATATGTCTACTCTATACAACATACTGTCACATATGTCTACTCTATACAAACAACATACTGTCACATATGTCTACTCTATACAACATACTGTCACATATGTCTACTCTATACAACATACTGTCACATATGTCTACTCTATACAAACAACATACTGTCACATATGTCTACTCTATACATACAATATACTGTCACATATGTCTACTCCATACAAACAACATACTGTCACATATGTCTACTCTATACAAACAACATACTGTCACATATGTCTACTCTATACAAACAACATACTGTCACATATGTCTACTCTATACAAACAACATACTGTCACATATGTCTACTCTATACAACATACTGTCACATATGTCTACTCTATACAAACAACATACTGTCACATATGTCTACTCTATACAACATACTGTCTCATATGTCTACTCTATACAACATACTGTCACATATGTCTACTCTATACAAATACTGTCACATATGTCTACTCCATACAAACAACATACAGTCACATATGTCTACTCTATACAAACAACCTACTGTCACATATGTCTACTCTATACAAACAACATACTGTCACATATGTCTACTCTATACAAACAACATACTGTCACATATATCTACTCTATACAAACAACATACTGTCACATATGTCTACTCTATACATACAACATACTATCACATATGTCTACTCTATACATACAACATACTGTCACATATGTCTACTCTATACATACAACATACTGTCACATATGTCTACTCTATACAAACAACATACTGTCACATATGTCTACTCTATACAACATACTGTCACATATGTCTACTCTATACAAACAACATACTGTCACATATGTCTACTCTATACAACATACTGTCACATATGTCTACTCTATACAAACAACATACTGTCACATATGTCTACTCTATACAAACAACATACTGTCACATATGTCTACTCTATACAACATACTGTCACATATGTCTACTCTATTCAACATACTGTCACATATGTCTACTCTATACAAACAACATACTGTCACATATGTCTACTCTATACAACATACTGTCACATATGTCTACTCTATTCAACATACTGTCACATATGTCTACTCTATACAAACAACATACTGTCACATATGTCTACTCTATACATACAACATACTGTCACATATGTCTACTCTATACAAACAACATACTGTCACATATGTCTACTCTATACAACATACTGTCACATATGTCTACTCTATACAACATACTGTCTCATATGTCTACTCTATACAACATACTGTCACATATGTCTACTCTATACAAACAACATACTGTCACATATGTCTACTCTATACAACATACTGTCACATATGTCTACTCTATACAACATACTGTCACATATGTCTACTCTATACAAACAACATACTGTCACATATGTCTACTCTATACATACAATATACTGTCACATATGTCTACTCCATACAAACAACATACTGTCACATATGTCTACTCTATACAAACAACATACTGTCACATATGTCTACTCTATACAAACAACATACTGTCACATATGTCTACTCTATACAAACAACATACTGTCACATATGTCTACTCTATACAACATACTGTCACATATGTCTACTCTATACAAACAACATACTGTCACATATGTCTACTCTATACAAACAACATACTGTCACATATGTCTACTCTATACAACATACTGTCTCATATGTCTACTCTATACAACATACTGTCACATATGTCTACTCTATACAAATACTGTCACATATGTCTACTCCATACAAACAACATACAGTCACATATGTCTACTCTATACAAACAACCTACTGTCACATATGTCTACTCTATACAAACAACATACTGTCACATATATCTACTCTATACAAACAACAGTCACTGTCACATATGTCTACTCTATACAAACAACATACTGTCACATATGTCTACTCTATACAAACAACATACTGTCACATATGACTACTACATACAAACAACATACTGTCACATATGTCTACTCTATACAAACAACATACTGTCACATATGTCTACTCTATACAAACAACATACTGTCACATATGTCTACTCTATACAAACAACATACTGTCACATATGTCTACTCTATACAAACAACATACTGTCACATATGTCTACTCTATACAAACAACATACTGTCACATAAGTCTACTCTATACAAACAACATACTGTCACATATGTCTACTCTATACAACATACTGTCACATATGTCTACTCTATACAAACAACATACTGTCACATATGTCTACTCTATACAAACAACATACTGTCACATATGTCTACTCTATACATACAATATACTGTCACATAAGTCTACTCTATACATACAATATACTGTCACATATGTCTACTCCATACAAACAACATACTGTCACATATGTCTACTCTATACAAACAACATACTGTCACATATGTCTACTCTATACAAACAACATACTGTCACATATGTCTATACAAACAACATACTGTCACATATATCTACTCTATACAACATACTGTCACATATGTCTACTCTATACAACATACTGTCACATATGTCTACTCTATACAAACAACATACTGTCACATATGTCTACTCTATACAACATACTGTCACATATGTCTACTCTATACAAACAACATACTGTCACATATGTCTACTCTATACAAACAACATACTGTCACATATATCTACTCTTGCAACATACTGTCACATATGTCTACTCTATACAAACAACATACTGTCACATATGTCTACTCCATACAAACAACATACTGTCACATATGTCTACTCTATACAACATACTGTCACATATGTCTACTCTATACAACATACTGTCACATATGTCTACTCTATACAAACAACATACTGTCACATATGTCTACTCTATACAACATACTGTCACATATGTCTACTCTATACAAACAACATACTGTCACATATGTCTACTCTATACAAACAACATACTGTCACATATATCTACTCTATACAAACAACAGTCACTGTCACATATGTCTACTCTATACAAACAACATACTGTCACATATATCTACTCTATACAAACAACAGTCACTGTCACATATGTCTACTCTATACTAACAACATACTGTCACATATATCTACTCTATACAAACAACATACTGTCACATATGTCTACTCTATACAAACAACATACTGTCACATATATCTACTCTATACAAACAACATACTGTCACATATGTCTACTCTATACATACAATATACTGTCACATATGTCTACTCTATACAAACAACATACTGTCACACATGTCTACTCTATACAAACAACATACTGTCACATATGTCTACTCTATACAAACAACATACTGTCACATATGTCTACTCCATACAAACAACAGTCACTGTCACATATGTCTACTCTATACAAACAACATACTGTCACATAAGTCTACTCTATACAAACAACATACTGTCACACATGTCTACTCTATACAAACAACATACTGTCACATATGTCTACTCTATACAAACAACATACTGTCACATATGTCTACTCTATACAACATACTGTCACATATGTCTACTCTATACAAACAACAGTCACTGTCACATATGTCTACTCTATACAAACAACATACTGTCACATATGTCTACTCTATACAAACAACATACTGTCACATATGACTACTCTATACAAACAACACACTGTCACATATGTCTACTCTATACAAACAACATACTGTCACATATGTCTACTCTATACAAACAACACACTGTCACATATGTCTACTCTATACAAACAACATACTGTCACATATGTCTACTCTATACAACATACTGTCACATATGTCTACTCTATACAAACAACATACTGTCACATATGTCTACTCTATACAAACAACATACTGTCACATATGTCTACTCTATACAAACAACATACTGTCACATATGTCTACTCTATACAAACAACATACTGTCACATATGTCTACTCTATACAACATACTGTCACATATGTCTACTCCATACAAACAACATACTGTCACATATGTCTACTCTATACAAACAACATACTGTCACATATGTCTACTCCATACAAACAACATACTGTCACATATGTCTACTCTATACAAACAACATACTGTCACATATGTCTACTCTATACAAACAACACACTGTCACATATGTCTACTCTATACAAACAACATACTGTCACATATGTCTACTCTATACAACATACTGTCACACATGTCTACTCTATACAAACAACATACTGTCACATATGTCTACTCTATACAAACAACATACTGTCACATATGTCTACTCTATACAAACAACATACTGTCACATATGTCTACTCTATACAACATACTGTCACATATGTCTACTCTATACAAACAACATACTGTCACATATGTCTACTCTATACAACATACTGTCACACATGTCTACTCTATACAAACAACATACTGTCACATATGTCTACTCTATACAAACAACATACTGTCACATATGTCTACTCTATACAAACAACATACTGTCACATATGTCTACTCTATACAAACAACATACTGTCACATATGTCTACTCTATACAACATACTGTCACATATGTCTACTCTATACAAACAACATACTGTCACATATGTCTACTCTATACAAACAACATACTGTCACATATGTCTACTCCATACAAACAACATACTGTCACATATGTCTACTCTATACAAACAACATACTGTCACATATGTCTACTCTATACATACAATATACTGTCACATATGTCTACTCTATACATACAATATACTGTCACATATGTCTACTCTATACAAACGACATACTGTCACATATGTCTACTCTATACAAACAACATACTGTCACATATGTCTACTCCATACAAACAACCTACTGTCACATATGTCTACTCTATACAAACAACATACTGTCACATATGTCTACTCTATACAACATACTGTCACATATGTCTACTCTAAACAACATACTGTCACATATGTCTACTCTATACAAACAACATACTGTCACATATGTCTACTCTATACAACATACTGTCACATATGTCTACTCTATACACACAACATACTGTCACATATGTCTACTCTATACATACAATATACTGTCACATGTATCTACTCTATACACACAACATACTGTCACATATGTCTACTCTATACATACAATATACTGTCACATAAGTCTACTCTATACAAACAACATACTGTCACATATGTCTACTCTATACAAACAACATACTGTCACATATATCTACTCTATACACACAACATACTGTCACATATATGTCTACTCCATACAAACAACATACTGTCACATATGTCTACTCTATACAAACAACATACTGTCACATATATCTACTCTATACATACAACATACTGTCACATATGTCTACTCTATACAACATACTGTCACATATGTCTACTCTATACAAACAACATACTGTCACATATGTCTACTCCATACAACATACTGTCACATATGTCTACTCTATACAACATACTGTCACATATGTCTACTCTATACAAACAACATACTGTCACATATGTCTACTCTATACAAACAACATACTGTCACATATGTCTACTCCATACAAACAACATACTGTCACATATGTCTACTCTATACAACATACTGTCACATATGTCTACTCCATACAAACAACATACTGTCACATATGTCTACTCCATACAAACAACATACTGTCACATATGTCTACTCTATACAACATACTGTCACATATGTCTACTCCATACAAACAACATACTGTCACATATGTCTACTCCATACAACATACTGTCACATATGTCTACTCTATACAAACAACATACTGTCACATATGTCTACTCTATACAACATACTGTCACATATGTCTACTCTATACAACATAATGTCACATATGTCTACTCTATACAACATACTGTCACATATGTCTACTCTATACATACAATATACTGTCACATATGTCTACTCTATACATACAATATACTGTCACATATGTCTACTCCATACAAACAACATACTGTCACGTAAGTCTACTCTATACATACAACATACTGTCACATATGTCTACTCTATACAAACAACATACTGTCACATATGTCTACTCTATACAACATACTGTCACATATATCTACTCTATACAAACAACATACTGTCACATATGTCTACTC
The DNA here is from genome assembly GCA_947623455.1 of Mimachlamys varia. Classification (NCBI taxonomy): domain Eukaryota; kingdom Metazoa; phylum Mollusca; class Bivalvia; order Pectinida; family Pectinidae; genus Mimachlamys; species Mimachlamys varia. The sequence continues at coordinate 28,952,526 of OX392528.1, read as the reverse complement.
TATACAAACAACATACTGTCACATATATCTACTCTATACAAACGACATACTGTCACATATGTCTACTCTATACAAACAACATACTGTCACATATGTCTACTCTATACAAACAACATACTGTCACATATGTCTACTCTATACACACAACATACTGTCACATATATGTCTACTCTATACAAACAACATACTGTCACATATATCTACTCTATACAAACAACATACTGTCTCATATGTCTACTCTATACAACATACTGTCACATATGTCTATACAAACAACATACTGTCACATATGTCTACTCTATACATACAATATACTGTCACATATGTCTACTCTATACAAACAACATACTGTCACATATGTCTACTCTATACAAACAACATACTGTCACATATGTCTACTCTATACAAACAACATACTGTCACATATATCTACTCTATACAACATACTGTCACATATGTCTACTCTATACAAATACTGTCACATATGTCTACTCCATACAAACAACATACAGTCACATATGTCTACTCTATACAAACAACCTACTGTCACATATGTCTACTCTATACAAACAACATACTGTCTCATATGTCTACTCTATACAACATACTGTCACACATGTCTACTCTATACAACATACTGTCACATATGTCTACTCCATACAAACAACATACAGTCACATATGTCTACTCTATACAAACAACCTACTGTCACATATGTCTACTCTATACAAACAACATACTGTCACATATATCTACTCTATACAAACAACATACTGTCATATATGTCTACTCTATACAACATACTGTCACATATGTCTACTCTATACAACATACTGTCACATATGTCTACTCTATACAAACAACATACTGTCACATATGTCTACTCTATACAACATACTGTCACATATGTCTACTCTATACAAACAACATACTGTCACATATGTCTACTCTATACAATATACTGTCACATATGTCTACTCTATACAACATACTGTCACATATGTCTACTCTATACAAACAACATACTGTCACATATGTCTACTCTATACAAACAACCTACTGTCACATATGTCTACTCTATACAAACAACATACTGTCACACATGTCTACTCTATACAACATACTGTCACACATGTCTACTCTATACAACATACTGTCACATATGTCTACTCTATACAAACAACATACTGTCACATATGTCTACTCTATACATACAATATACTGTCACATATGTCTACTCTATACAACATACTGTCACATATGTCTACTCTATACAAACAACATACTGTCACATATGTCTACTCTATACATACAATATACTGTCACATATGTCTACTCTATACAACATACTGTCACATATGTCTACTCTATACAAACAACATACTGTCACATATGTCTACTCTATACAATATACTGTCACATATGTCTACTCTATACAATATACTGTCACATATGTCTACTCTATACAATATACTGTCACATATGTCTACTCTATACAACATACTGTCACATATGTCTACTCTATACAACATACTGTCACATATGTCTACTCTATACAAACAACATACTGTCACATATGTCTACTCTATACAATATACTGTCACATATGTCTACTCTATACAACATACTGTCACATATGTCTACTCTATACAAACAACATACTGTCACATATGTCTACTCTATACAAACAACATACTGTCACATATGTCTACTCTATACAACATACTGTCACATATGTCTACTCTATACAAACAACATACTGTCACATATGTCTACTCTATACAAACAACATACTGTCACATATGTCTACTCTATACAACATACTGTCACATATGTCTACTCTATACAACATACTGTCACATATGTCTACTCTATGCAAACAACATACTGTCACATATATCTACTCTATACAAACAACATACTGTCACATATGTCTACTCTAAACAACAGTCACTGTACATATGTCTACTCTAAACAACAGTCACTGTACATATGTCTACTCTAAACAACAGTCACTGTACATATGTCTACTCTATACAACATACTGTCACATATGTCTACTCTATACAAACAACATACTGTCACATATGTCTACTCTAAACAACAGTCACTGTACATATGTCTACTCTAAACAACAGTCACTGTACATATGTCTACTCTAAACAACAGTCACTGTACATATGTCTACTCTAAACAACAGTCACTGTACATATGTCTACTCTAAACAACAGTCACTGTACATATGTCTACTCTAAACAATAGTCACTGTACATATAACTCCATACAAACAAGTGACTGTCCACCAATGTATGTTACATACCAATGAATGCCAAATTTATGACAAACAATCCTTAAGGATAAGCTTCTGGAAACATATAACATCTATGCAATTTTGGCATATAATTTCACATTTGGTGGAGACAGTCATGTGCTGAATTGTCTTGTTTCTGTAAGAAAGATTTTGTACAACATAAATTGACCTTTTTGTTACAGCTGAGGCAACACATCTGGCAACCTTGATGGCTTCCCATGGTTACTTCTTTCCCATAGACGACCACGAACTGATAGTCAAAAACGACAATACATACTACAGATTTCAGGTAAGTCCAACTGAACAATACATACTACAGATTTCAGGTAAGTCCATAATGACAATACATACTACAGATTTCAGGTAAGTCCAAATGAATATGACATACTACAGATTTCAGGTAAGTCCAACTGAACAATACATACTACAGATTTCAGGTAAGTCCAAATGAATATGACATACTACAGATTTCAGGTAAGTCCAAATGAATAATACATACTACAGATTTCAGGTAAGTCCAAATGAATATGACATACTACAGATTTCAGGTAAGTCCAAATGAATATGACATACTACAGATTTCAGGTCAGTCCAAATGAATATGACATACTACAGATTTCAGGTCAGTCCAAATGAATATGACATACTACAGATTTCAGGTAAGTCCAAATGAATAATACATACTACAGATTTCAGGTAAGTCCAAATGAATATGACATACTACAGATTTCAGGTAAGTCCAAATGAATAATACATACTACAGATTTCAGGTAAGTCCAAATGAATATGACATACTACAGATTTCAGGTAAGTCCAAATGAATAATACATACTACAGATTTCAGGTAAGTCCAAATGAATGATGTTAGCTCCTTGTGTATACTGTATAACACGAAATATTTGTTGTATATTTATAGTTTTGGTTTTCGTGGTTGCTATTAAACCATGAAAATAACTAAAACAAATTTGAGCTATATAGTATGCATCTACTGATTGTTATATAGCATATTCACAAAAGTTTGTACCACAAAGCGATTTAAACAGCTTCAGACCATGAAAAAAATACCCATATAGATTTTATATTGGTACTAAATACTTTTGTTATGACAGTGATTCTGGAATTACTCCAATAACAAGTTTGACATTTCTTTATAGATTATGTCAAATCGGGCACAGCTAGATTTTTAAGATTGAAAGTGTATAAGGAGATGATAGCGTAAGAGAGCTTGAGGGTATATAGAGATACGTAGGGCCATGATGGGGGCCACACAAAGAAAAACATGGGACAGAGCTGTGATGAAGTTTCACCGAGAGGTAATCAACACAGCCTGTCGTTGGACCGTTATGGTCAGGATCTGCTGGATGGTAATCCCATTACAGCTGTGATTATTTCACTCAATCAACCCACTAATTGTGTAAGTGCCCAATTTGGTGTGGGGATGATGCCCGGCATGATTAACTACTGTCTGGTGTCCCGGGATCCGTGGGGATCCGTGGTGTCCCTGGAACAGGAGGACTGGAAGCTGTAGCCATTGTATAGTGTTCTGGGATACATGTATAGGGGAATCAAGATGGTAGGAGAATATGTTCTTTATGGTTGAGCGCCTGGTCTGAGTTCGAACCCCAGTCTATCTGTGCATTTTCCTCTCCTGTACACTGGTACAGTAAAACCCCACTTACTGGAACTTGTGTGGACCTAATCAATAGTTTGAGGAAGACATGGTATTGAGTAATCCAAAGTTAGTTGAATTTGTATGAATTGGTCGGGACCAAAAGAACATGTTCGACAAATGAGGGGTATTGGAGTAAACCCGGTTCGAGTAACTGGGGTTTTACTGTATAAACAAAGGCAACAACCCCATTTTGTATCCTGGAAGGTCTCAACCAGGATGAATGGAAACTAATCCATTTCTGTAGCCCCAAGATAAATGTATATTACAACCAAACCAATTGAAGGGCATAGTAAGGTCGAGATGCAGGTAAACCAACTTGATCACAAAATGTGTACCTAATATACTGGGATGGCTTGTATAAGGAGTTAATATCTGTAATTTCTAAATGTGGTACGTTCAGTAATCGCAACAATATTAGCACACACACTGGTGTTCTTAGATATTTGTATATCTCCGAACAAGAACGATGTGGTACTTTATGGTACTGTGGGATATTGTAATTACCTGGACCAGGATGATGATATTATGAGACTTTATATAAAGAGCCAATGTATATTAGTACGTAACCAATAACTCTGTTTAAGTGAATTGTCAATACGAGGCTATATATGGACGAACAGTACTTTGGTCAGACTGTGTCTAGCCTGTTGGTAGGTTTCTGTATACATTCATAAGACCTAGCAAGTATTGGTCGGTGATTGTAATCTGTGGCTCCATCAACATCTAGCTCCCACAAGCTGGCTGCAGTCACCTTTATATAACATATGTGGAACATACAGGTCAAACGGTATAGGAAGAAATATATAACAAAGAACAGACATGGAACCCTTGATTGTAGGACAAAATAAACATGTATAACTCTGCCCGTGTTTAAATTCCAGAGTTTTGTTAGTCCAAGCCAAACTTCATACCAAACATTCAAATCCGCTTCACCCTATATTTAAGCGGTAACCTTATTTTAGTGCCGAGAACATTCCGCTAAAGTACGATTGTTCTAATTACAGTTTCAGTAATTTGCTTTTCACAGCAAGTATTGTGACTGCATCAGTTCATCATCGCCTTGATCTGTCTAAATTTTGTTATGCGCTCAAATATGAATGCGCCAAAATACGTACATTGTACATATATAGTACTCGGATACCTTGAATCTTTTTCAACGGTCTCAACGACCTGAGATAATGAAGTTCAACTGTAATTCAAAGACTGTAAGGAATGTATGACAATAATTTACTACAATAATGTACTACAATATTGTACTACAATAATGTACTACAATAGTGTAGTACAATAATGTACTACAAAATAATGTACTACAAAATAATGTACTACAAAATAATGTACTACAATAGTGTAGTACAATAATGTACTACAATAATGTACTACAAAAATGTACTACAATAATGTACTACAAAATAATGTACTACAAAATAATGTATGACAATAATGTACTACAATAGTGTACTAAAATAATGTACTACAAAATAATGTACTATAATAATGTATAACAATAATGTACTACAATAATGTACTACAATAGTGTACTACAATAATGTACTACAAAATAATGTACTATAATAATGTACTACAATAATGTACTACAATAATGTACTACAATAATGTACTACAATAATGTACTACAAAATAATGTACTATAATAATGTACTACAATAATGTACTACAAAATCATGTACTATAATAATGTATAACAATAATGTACTACAATAATGTACTACAATAATATACTACAAGAATGTACTACAATAATGTACTACAATAGTGTACTACAATAGTGTACTACAATAATGTACTACAATAATGTACTACAATAATGTACTACAATAGTGTACTACAATAATGTACTACAATAATGGACTACAAAATAATGTATGACAATAATGTACTACAATAATGTACTACAATAGTGTACTACAATAGTGTACTATAATAATGTACTACAATAATGTACTACAATAGTGTACTACAAAATAATGTACTACAATAATGTACTACAAAATAATGTACTATAATAATGTATAACAATAATGTACTACAATAGTGTACTACAATAATGTACTATAATAGTGTACTACAATAATGTACTACAATAATGTACTACAATAGTGTACTACAATAATGTACTACAATAATGTACTACAATAGTGTACTACAATAATGTACTATAATAGTGTACTACAATAATGTACTACAATAATGTACTACAATAGTGTACTACAATAATGTATAACAATAATGTACTATAATAGTGTACTACAATAGTGTACTACAATAGTGTACTACAATAGTGTACTACAATAGTGTACTACAATAATGTACTACAATAGTGTACTACAATAATGTACTACAATAATGTACTACAATAATGTACTACAATAATGTATAACAATAATGTACCACAATAGTGTACTACAAAACAAGTGGAAAATACAAACAACACAGAATGGAATTTCCAAAAAAGTTCACAGAAAAAATGTTAAATGACAAAGAACAAAAATCAAATATCAAAGTACAAAAAAATAGGTCAGACTATTGAACCTTTTTGCATAAAACTACATGCCGTCCAAATGAGACTGACCACACGATGTTTGAGATCCATCCTCTTTTCCATACTGACCTTGCATTACCATAATCAGGCTTTCACTAACTAAAACTCAACTATAGCTGACAAGAAATATGGATGCTGTTAACTACAAAACTAATCAAATTAAAACTTAAGTTCTTATGTCAAAAAATTGATTATGATGTTCCTTAAATCTTACATTTACCACATCATAGATTGGGCAGGTCCAGCTTATACATGTAGGTTTGAACGAGTAATGTATGTTTTCCAATATCTATTTGTAGACACCATGTTTTTGGCCGTCAAGATGTGGGGAACCAGAAAATACAGATTATGGTAAGAAACCTTTTGTTGATCTTTTGAACTTGACAGTAATACCTATTGAAAGAATAAATGAAAATGACATTTATATACTCAAAACAACAGGGTAAAACAGGGTATGGCCATATGTTTCTCATGTCCTTAAATAGCCTTAGCTGTTGATAGGGACATTCAACTAAAACCAAAGCATATCCCAAACCCTCCTTATTTTAAAATGGTATGTTTTCCAATTATTTTTTATAGTGAAACAACAAAGAAGTAGTTAAGTGAACTTTTAAAAATTTTACCCTTGACACAAATTGATATTGTCTTAAAAACAGTTGTAGATAACTTTAAATCCTAATGACTCCTTCAGATGTGAAATTTTTCCGCAATTGATTACTGACTATCAGGTTGTTCACAATTGCATTTCGTCATTTATATCAATTCGTATTTTCACATTAATTACCATTTTCATTCATGAAATTATATGCACACGTCAGGGCTGGACTTAACCAGTGTTTGGTATGGTTTCAGCGGTGTATTTATGGCTGGACTTAACCAGTGTTTGGTATGGTGTTTGTTTCAGCGGTGTATTTATGCAAGAGGACCATGCAGAATAAACAACGCTTAGAACTAGCTGATTATGAAGCAGAAAACTTGGCAAGACTCCAGAAAATGTTTTCCAGGAAATGGGAATTTATCTTTATGCAAGCTGAGGCACAGGCAAAGTAAGTAATGGATTTTTGATTTTATAATACGTTGTTGTTTTTGGTCTTAATCTGGGAAAATTTAGGCTCGGCAATGTGATCAAAATACTTAACAAGAAGTCTAAACCATCAAGACAAATCTCAATCAGTACTGGTTTGTCATATGGGTGTGATACGAGCTACATGTATGCATTTGGTAGTTTGGTGAGGTAAATGACGTGCATGCTCATTGGACGGGCTGTTATCACATGACAGTCTGAACCAAGTGTTACTTCCTTCTAAACATCATTAACCCCTGTTCTTCATAATGAACTATTCCACCCTTTGGAGTGGAAGAGTTCAAATGTATCTTCAGGGGTGAATGAATTAATAGCAACTCTAAAATCTGTATGAATAAAGGAATGAATATGGATATGTGATGAATATGTGTGGATTTTCCAAAAGTATCACCAGGTAAAAAGTTAATTTTAAGAATTGATTGGGGCCTTAAGCAACTTCATTTCTTAACAGATTTTAATCTGACTTCAGACAAAGGTCTTTTATGACAATTATCTCAGATGGAGTTGTGTTTTGAAATTTTAAATTCATTGTATCTATGATAGAAATTTGTCAAACAATGCCACATCCGCATGGTAGTTTGGGCATTAAGTTCTAACAGACATTTTGTATTTTATGAATTACTAACTTTCATCAAGCAATTAAGGATTATCAGAGTAGATATTCAGTGCTGAAAGGAAAATTTGACACTGTGATGTATATTCTGAAGCTTCTGAAGAGATTGGAAAGAAGCTGTTCTCAGTTGCAGTGGAACAACAAATATACACAATACAGCAAATTCACACATTTACCTGGCAAAATACATACAGGTTCTTGTATTAGAACTTGTATGTATGAGTTTCTTTTTCATATGAGATTTATGAAACTAGTTTAAGAATTTTTCAATATAACAAGCTTCTGGTGAGCTAAAATGATATTTTTTTCGTGTAAAACAGCAATTTTCATGCAACCTTGAAATGTAAAATCTGCAATTTTGATAGGGAATATTTAATCTGTGATGCCATTTACTATCAAAATTAAACAATTAAAACTTACAACCAACCACAGAATTTATAAGTGATGGTTAATAACACAAAATAATATGACACAGGTAATATATTACACTGTACCTGGATAATATTTTTTACTACTTTATATGGAAAAATGTATCACCAGATCGCTAAACTTGATAAGAAATAACAATATAGACATTTGATATCTATGATATCAATTTAAAATTTAACAAATTATATTACAAGTCAAAGTTTAATTATATAATTAAAATATTTTCAGGTCAAGGAGAAGTTAGAAAAATCTAATGACAAGTACAGGATAAAGAAAGTAAAAATACTTCACTGATGTCTTTATTGAATTGACATAAATTTCCTTGTGATAAAATCAAGCAACATTAGAAGCAAATGTAATGGTGTGTAGTTTCAATACATTAAAAAAAATTGTATTACTTCAAGCATCAAGTATAAATAAAACAAGTTACTGCATACATATGGTAGTATGTGCACCTGTCACGCACACAGAATGCACAACGTAATTGCTGTTGTGCTGTATGGCCTGTACGGCGTATGTAATGATGACACCACATTTTGACACCTAAAAACCTATAAGGATGATGTACGAGTCCTACTCATGCTATAACAAGGAACACAATCAGGACCGCCAGAATAGCCTAATGACTTCAGACAGGCGGCACAACGATAGCAGTTTAATTTAATTTCAATATGTAATAAAATCCATTAAGGTTTGCGCTGAGTGTGGTACAGAGGCTGACTGCTGGCTCCCCCCCTCATCTGAGCCAGATAAGTAATGGCCCAGCTATCTCTACCGGCCGGCCTCTTGTAAAACAGTTCCCAGGGGCCCCTAAGGCTCCCATTGTTTATAAAAGTTAGACTGGATTTTAGGACCAGACATGATGACTTACTGGATCAGATTTCTAAATAGTATGTGAATGTAATATTTGTTATGGTTTTGATCCTAGGGCCAGCTAGCAGACATTGTTTAGGCATATGGAAAAGACTTATTTAGCTGTGGGTTCACAATGAAAATCCATAGATTTATTCAATGACTCACTCATTTGCGGTTAATGGCTAGAAGGACTTGCAGGGTCAGGAAACCGGCATATATGAATTAGTAACGACAAACTCGTGGAGTTGGAAAGTAATTAACAAAATATGGTCTGATCACCAATTTAATAAAGTGAGTCATTGATTAAGCCGATTGATTTGGACTCCATGACATTTGAACTGATTGTAAATATTAATCCCTGTAGGACAGGTCTGGTGATATAAAACTGTAGGTGCTGGTATCTCTGATGTGTTTGTCCAGTCCCTGTTTCCCAATCAGCTGTCCATGTGCGTGTTGGTGTGGAGGGTTTTCGTCCATTCCATGTTTCCGAGACAACTGTCCGTATGGGTGTGGAGGGTGTCCAGTCCATGTTTCCGAGACAACTGTCCGTGTGGGTATGGAAGGTGTCCAGTCTGTGTTTCCCAATCAGCTGTCCATGTGTGTGTTTGTGTGGAGGGTTTTTGTTCAGTCCCTGTTTCCGAGACATCTGTTCATGTGGGTGTGGAAGATGTCCAGTCCATGTTTCCGAGACAACTGTCCGTGTGGGTATGGAAGATGTCCAGTCCATGTTTCCGAGACAACTGTCCGTGTGGGTATGGAAGGTGTCCAGTCCATGTTTCCGAGACAACTGTCCGTGTGGGTATGGAAGGTGTCCAGTCCATGTTTCCCAATCAGCTGTCTGTGTGTGGAGTCCTGCCAAGTACTCCCGACCTAGTCACACCTTTATCTAAGGATGGTTAACAATGCAAATTAAAAACCCATTAAAGGAAACTTCTGATAATTGGGTGGTATTTCATTTTTATTTTTCCCATTTTTTTTACCATGTTGTCCCTAATGTAGTGATGGTATGCATCAGCTGCAGTCACTTTAAGTTCTGATTGCCGCATCATTATAGAGGACAGTGTTCACTTGTAAATTACACCAGCAATTCACTGTTCACACATACTCTATCATGACTGTCAATATATCTCCTAGAATATCATTAACATTTACAAGTGGAACAAATCCATGTCGTTGTTCATTACTCGCTGTACATTATGGACATTGGTACATAATTGCTATCACTTAAGTGTTATTTTGAGTAAATTAGATTTTACAGATATATATAATGTGCTTGTAGCATATCATCTCCAGTGTCACATTATATACACAATATTTTATATAAAACTGAACATATACTTGGGCATTACCAGCTGCTTGACATTGCCAATAAAAGTCTCCAGAGAAGTATTGGTGACATTGCCAATAAAAGTCTCCAGAGAAATATTGGTGACATTGCCAATAAAAGTCTCCAGAGAAGTATTGGTGACATTGCCAATAAAAGTCTCCAGAGAAGTATTGGTGACATTGCCAATAAAAGTCTCCAGAGAAATATTGGTGACATTGCCAATAAAAGTCTCCAGAGAAGTATTGGTGACATTGCCAATAAAAGTCTCCAGAGAAGTATTGGTGACATTGCCAATAAAAGTCTCTAGAGAAGTATTGGTGACATTGCCAATAAAAGTCTCCAGAGAAGTATTGGTGACATTGCCAATAAAAGTCTCCAGAGAAGTATTGGTGACATTGCCAATAAAAGTCTCCAGAGACGTATTGGGTCAAAAGTGTATGGTAACAAATCTCAGCATTAAGAAAACTCAACAACAGAATTAAATGAAATGCATCAAAAGGATATATTGCTGTGACCTTGACATTGTTACAACTTTGACATAATAGTGACTGACATTATGGTAACCTTTACAATATAATTTCAAATTTATTTTACCTTACAGAGTAGACAAGAAACGAGACAAATTGGAGCGTAAAGTTCTAGACAGTCAGGAAAGGGCATTCTGGGATGTTCACCGACCGGTGGTATGTATTTTACAGACTGTTTGATTAAGTTGGATCAATACAAATAAAATGTTGGAATTTATCAGCAACAATATCTGATTTAATTTCCAAAGTTTTTCCATTCATGTGTTATATTATGGTAGGATATGCTGTTTGTAGGTAACATAAATTCTGTATATTTTCTAGCCGGGCTGTGTAAATACCACAGAAGTTGATATAAAGAAGGCATGTCGGATGAACCGCCATTCAAAAATGACACGGGTGAGTGAAGGTATTAAAGTGTGCCTGGGAAATTGTTCAAAAGCGTTCTAAAGACTCAAAAAATTAAGCTTTTTAAGTAAAGTACTATGCATAATATATATGTGTATTGTGACCAAAAAGTGTGTTCTTGTTTAAACTTCCAAAGTCAGGATAACAAACAGATCGAAGGTGAACTTGTGTTACTTGTTTAAATTTACATTCAGAGACAATGTCTGTCATCAAAAATTATCTGTCATTTCGGAAACTCCATTGATACCTTTGTTTGATGAAAGCCTTAATGATCTATGTAATAAGTTTATTACATACTACATCGTTGAATTTCAGCACAATTACGCAGTACCAGGAGGACGGATCAGCCCGAGTGTGTCTGAGGCAGATCTACACAACCCTTGTGAAAGTATACGACATGAGGTATACCCTTATTCTTAACTCTGTCTACAGATGCCTTCTCTTCCTATCAAAGAATCTTTACTAAGCCATATTATGGTATAACAGTGAAAACATTTCAGTATAGGAATAGCTTCACTCTTATGCTTTATGAAAAAATCTGTTTCAGAATCATTTATTTAGAATACCAAAAAGTTGAATGAACACCCTAAGATTTTAGTGCAACTATCCTCTTATCGTAAGCTGTAAAAGTATGCATATGGTGACATCTAGATCACAAGTTTTACTCATCCTGTCAAACAAGCATGAATTACTTTCACTTTTGATCCCCAATAATGCAATAAATGCAACATTCACCGATTGGCTGAAGCATAAGAAATGTCATGGTCTCTGATTGGTTGGGACAATTGAATGTCATGGTCTCTGATTGGCTGAAGCATAAGAAATGTAATGGTCTCTGATTGGTTGGGACAATAGAATGTCATAGTCTCTGATTGGCTGAAGCATAAGAAATGTAATGGTCTCTGATTGGTTGAGACAATAGCATGTCATGGTCTCTGATTGGTGAAGATGATAAAATGTAATGGTCTCTGATTGGTTGAGGCAATAGCATGTAATGGTCTCCGATTGGTTGAAACAATGTGAACTTGAAAGTCTCTCATTTGCTGTGACAATGTTCATGAAATGATGTGTGATTGGTTGAGACAATATGGAAGCAATGGTCGCTTATTGGATGAGAAATTTTGAACTCAAGTCAAGATAAGCCATTGACATAATGGTTAAAGCCTCATTAAAATAGAAGTGACTCAATCCAACAGTTTATATTCTAAATAGCTATTTCATTTGTTTGACACGTCTCTTGTTATATAGAATGCAGATTTTGAACAAAATCAGAAGTTATTGAAAGTATAATGTTTAACAGTAGAATCTGATTACCAGCATACTAACAGACTTATCTTGGAGGTCAACATGTCCTTTGTCTGCAATGTTTTGAAATGTGTTGTTTTGGACCACTTTTATAGCTGATATTGTTTTCTATTTTTATTTTGGGTTTGAATTTCAGTTTGTCCATTTGAAAATTTCAAACTTGAAATATTCCAAGATGAGATGAAAAAATAGATAACATATTTCAGCACTGTTAGTTAATCATCCGTAAAAGCTAGAGATTTTGACTCAATGGGCCCACTTAACATATATCATTACCTTTGAGGTCAGTTTGAATTGGCATGCTGTATTACAAAAGATTTCACCGGATTAAATATTTTCAATTGTTGCCACTATACAGGAAACTTGGTTTAATTGTTCTTCCTTTTTAGTTTAAACAGTGCAATTTAAGTGGTTGATATAGGCCTCCATTGTTTCCTAAAAAAGACCTTGTGATAAATTTAGTTGAAGCAGAATACAGCTTGTTCCTATTGGTAATACTGTTTCTAGTCCACAAATCTAACAATTAATAGGTTGCTGTGCATTACTTAGTATCCTCGGTGATTGATGATAAAATTGAGTGCCAGGGGCAGCTTGTATTGCACACCATATTGACAATAAAATTGATACGCTGTATCAGATGTGTTCTGAAGTACAAACGGGAAGTTAAATATAAATCAATAATTTAATTTGTACAGCCGCTGGTATTCATATGTCATTATTTCCATTCACATTTTATACAAATCTCTTTTAGCTTGTTAGTGAATCCTTAAACAGACGCTTTTTAAATTTGAATCAATTGATAAAAAGTAAGATTGCAGTAAGTTAATTATCTTTGGGATTGGAATGTAGCCCAGTTTGATATAAGATTTGTGATAGCAGCTGAAGCAGTCTGAGCCAATCTTTGAGGAAGTCAGTGAAGCATGATATCATATTTATTGCAGCAATAGCAATAAATTGAATCAGTTTTTTTTCTGTGTCATACACATTAATTCTGACGACTGGTGCTGCCACCTGCGTCCTGCCAGTTTCAGCCAACGCCCACAGCTAGCTGTCCTACCACAAATTATTAATCAATGTTGCCTTTCCTAAGTGGAGCATGTAATTTGCCGTAAGTCTTGGTATTTGGCGGAGAGATAAGGTCTGTGTAGGAACTAGTGATGGGAAGTTCCAGTTATAGATAATGCTATTTATAGCTCTGTCACGGAGGACAAATGATAGCCAATCATAAGGCAGCAGTGCTCTTATATAATATCAAAATAAGGCAGCAGTGCTCTTATATCATATCAAGCATTAGGCAGCAGTGCTCTTATATAATATCAAAATAAGGCAGCAGTGATCTTATATAATATCAAAATAAGGCAGCAGTGCTCTTCTATCATATCAAAATAAGGCAGCTGTGCTCTTATATAATATCAAGCATAAGGCAGCAGTGCTCTTATATCATATCAACCATAAGGCAGCAGTGCTCTTATATAATATCAGTGTTCCTGGAAGAGAAGGGCATTGTAATATTACCTGAGTTTAGAGGATTATACCTGATATTGTTGTGGTGTCTCAGACAACCAGGATTTATAACCTTAAAATATCCAGGCCTTCACAGATAGATACATCATAAGTGTCACAAGAATTCCTACACATGGGTCTCAACGGTTAACAAAAATAGGGACCCTCATTGGTAGTATTCTATACACTGACTATCATTATTAGACTAATCAAGGTCTTCACTTATATTTACTAAAACATAGGGGCACACTACCAGACTTCTACATTGTATTTAGGAGTGATATTAAATATAGGAATATCTAAAATGAGTCTGTGCTTCAAGATTCCTAGATCAATGTCAAGGTCACCATTTCTTGATATGGAATCTTGTCATCCAATTCAGTAATAAAACTAAGTAACTTTGTTGGGCAGATTTTGATCAAGCTTTTATAAAAGTGAAGTTTAAGTAGGAAAATGACTCAGATGATTTAGTTTTTAGCTCACCTGGACCGAAGGTCCGGTGAGCTTATGCCATAGCGCAGCGTCCGTCGTCCGTCCGTCGTCTGTCAACATTTGCTTCAAATCGCTACTAGTCAAAAAGTCCTGATTGGATTTTAACCAAATTTGGTCAGAAACATCCTTGGGCGAAGGGGAACAGATTTTGCATAAATGGTGACTCTGACCCCCAAAGGGCCAGAGGAAAGGGGCCCAATAGGGAAAATAGAGGTAATTCTTTAAATCTCTTCTTGTCAAAAAGTCCTGATTGGATTTTGACCAAATTTAGTCAGAAACATCCTGTGGGGAAGGGGAACAGATTTTGCATAAATGGTGACTCTGACTCCAAAGGGGCCAGAGGGGCTGGGCCAAAAAGGGAAAATAGAGGTAATTCCTTTAAATCTCTTCTTGTCTTAAAGTTATGAATATATTCTGTCCAAATTTAGTCAGAAACATCGTTGGGGGAAGGGGAACAGATTTTGCATAAATGGTGACTCTGACCCCTAAGGGGCCAGAGGGGCATAGCCCAATAGGGGAAATAGAGGTAATTCCTTTAAATCTCTTCTTGTTACAAAGTTATAAATAGATTTTGTCCAAATTTGGTCAGAAACATCATTGGGGGTAGAGGAACAGATTTTGCATAAACGGTGACTTGACTCAGATCCCAAAGGGGCCAGAGGGGCGGGGCCCAATAGGGGAAATAGAGGTAATCCTTTAAATCTCTTCTTGTCACATAGGGATTGAACGGCGTTTTTTAATTTTCATGCCGGTATGAATGCAAAGCGGTTACATCCATATTGCATGAAGCCCGCTAGGGCTTCATGGTCAATATGGGTGTAACCGCTTTGCATTCATACCGGCATGAAAATTAAAAAAACGCCGTTCAATTCATATATTTACACTTTTAAAACTGAACAATTGTATAATCTATTTCCTTATTTATTGAACAACTGGTTAATCAACTTCGTTTGTTATTGCGCCGCCTTTAAACGAAAAAGGCGGAACAGCCATAATTTGGGTAAAATTGGCGCCAATAATCTACCGTAGTCATTTGAACGTTTGACGCGGGGGCATTCTCGATGTTATCCGAAGCGGAGCCGTAAGACTCCCATTGAACAAGACTAATATATTACGTCATAAGTAATTCACGTGAATGGATGTATTCATACTGTATTCATGATGTATTCATAGTCTAGTGTTTGTTGTTTTCAGTTGGTATGTTCATATAGAGAAGAAACAATCAGAATGTAAATATAAAGTTATGAATAGATTTTGTCCAAATTTTATCAGAAGCATTGTTGGGAGAAGGGGAACAGGTTTTGCATAAATGGTGACACTGACTCCAAAGGGGCCAGAGGGGCTGGGCCAAAAAGGGAAAATAGAGGTAATTCCTTTAAATCTCTTCTTGTCTTAAAGTTATGAATAGATTTTGTCCAAATTTGGTCAGAAACATCGTTGGGGGTAGAGGAACAGATTTTGCATAAATGGTGACTGGGACCCCAATGGGGCCAGATGGGCGGGGCCCAATAGGGGAAATAGAGGTAATCCTTTAAATCTCTTCTTGTCACAAAGTTATGAATAGATTTTGTCCAAATTTGGTCAGAATCATCGTTGGGGGAAGGGGAACAGATTTTGCATAAATGGTGACTCGGACCCCCAAAGGGCCAGAGGGAAGGGGCCCAATAGGGAAAATAGAGGTAATTCTTTAAATCTCTTCTTGTCAAAAAGTCCTGATTGGATTTTGACCAAATTAAGTCAGAAACATCCTTTGGGGAAGGGGAACAGATTTTGCATAAATAGTGACTCTGACCCCAAAGGGGCCAGAGGGGTGGGGCCCAATAGAGAAATAAAGGTAATTCCTTTAAATCTCTTCTTGTCAAAAAGCTATGAATATATTTTGTCCAAATTTAGTCAGAAACACCATTGGGGGAAGGGGAACAGATTTTGCATAAATGGTGACTCTGACCCCAAAGGGGCCAGATGGGCGGGGCCAAAAAGGGAAATTAAGGTAATTCCTTTAAATCTCTTCTTGTCAAAAAGTTATGAATATATTTTGTCCAAATTAAGTCAGAAACACCGTTGGGGGAAGGGGAACAGATTTTGCATCAATGGTGACTCGGACCCCAAAGGGGCCAGAGAGGCTTGGCCCAATAGGGGAAATAGAGGTAATTCCTTTAAATCTCTTCTTGTCATAAAGTTATGAATAGATTTTGTCCAAATTTGGTCAGAATCATTGTTGGGGGAAGGGGAACAGATTTTGCATAAATGGTGACTCTGACCCCAAAGGGGCCAGAGGGGTGGGGCCCAATAGAGAAATAAAGGTAATTCCTTTAAATCTCTTCTTGTCAAAAAGCTATGAATATATTTTGTCCAAATTTAGTCAGAAACACCATTGGGGGAAGGGGAACAGATTTTGCATAAATGGTGACTCTGACCCCAAAGGGGCCAGATGGGCGGGGCCAAAAAGGGAAATTAAGGTAATTCCTTTAAATCTCTTCTTGTCAAAAAGTTATGAATATATTTTGTCCAAATTAAGTCAGAAACACCGTTGGGGGAAGGGGAACAGATTTTCCATCAATGGTGACTCGGACCCCAAAGGGGCCAGAGAGGCTTGGCCCAATAGGGGAAATAGAGGTAATTCCTTTAAATCTCTTCTTGTCATAAAGTTATGAATAGATTTTGTCCAAATTCGGTCAGAATCATTGTTGGGGGAAGGGGAACAGATTTTGCATAAATGGTGACACTGACACCCAAGGAGCCAGAGGGGCGGGGCCCATTAGGGAAAATAGAAGTAATTCCTTTAAATCACTTCTTGTCAAAAAGTCCTGTTTGGATTTGGACCAAATTTGGTCAGAAACATCGTTGAGGAAGGGGAACAGATTTTGCATAAATGGTGACACTGACTCCAAAGGGGCCAGAGGGGCTGGGCCAAAAAGGGAAAATAGAGGTAATTCCTTTAAATCTCTTCTTGTCTTAAAGTTATGAATAGATTTTGTCCAAATATGGTTAGAATCATCGTTGGGGGAAGGGGAACAGATTTTGAATAAATGGTGACACCCAAAGGGCAAGAGGGGCGGGGCCCAATAGGGAAAATAGAGGTAATTCCTTTAAATCACTTCTTGTCAAAAAGCTATGAATAGATTTTGTCCAAATTTAGTCAGAAACACCATTGGGGGAAGGGGAACAGATTTTGCATAAATGGTGACTCTGACCCCAAAGGGGCCAGAGGGGTGGGGCCCAATAGAGAAATAAAGGTAATTCCTTTAAATCTCTTCTTGTCAAAAAGCTATGAATATATTTTGTCCAAATTTAGTCAGAAACACCATTGGGGGAAGGGGAACAGATTTTGCATAAATGGTGACTCTGACCCCAAAGGGGCCAGATGGGCGGGTCCAAAAAGGGAAAATAGAGGTAATTCCTTTAAATCTCTTCTTGTCAAAAAGTTATGAATATATTTTGTCCAAATTAAGTCAGAAACACCGTTGGGGGAAGGGGAACAGATTTTGCATCAATGGTGACTCGGACCCCAAAGGGGCCAGAGAGGCTTGGCCCAATAGGGGAAATAGAGGTAATTCCTTTAAATCTCTTCTTGTCATAAAGTTATGAATAGATTTTGTCCAAATTTGGTCAGAATCATTGTTGGGGGAAGGGGAACAGATTTTGCATAAATGGTGACACTGACACCCAAGGAGCCAGAGGGGCGGGGCCCATTAGGGAAAATAGAAGTAATTCCTTTAAATCACTTCTTGTCAAAAAGTCCTGTTTGGATTTGGACCAAATTTGGTCAGAAACATCGTTGAGGAAGGGGAACAGATTTTGCATAAATGGTGACACTGACTCCAAAGGGGCCAGAGGGGCTGGGCCAAAAAGGGAAAATAGAGGTAATTCCTTTAAATCTCTTCTTGTCTTAAAGTTATGAATAGATTTTGTCCAAATATGGTTAGAATCATCGTTGGGGGAAGGGGAACAGATTTTGAATAAATGGTGACACCCAAAGGGCAAGAGGGGCGGGGCCCAATAGGGAAAATAGAGGTAATTCCTTTAAATCACTTCTTGTCAAAAAGTCCTGATATGATTTTGACCAAATTTGGTCAGAAACATCCTTTGGGGAAGGGGAACCGGTTTTTACATAAATGGTGACTCTGACCCCTTAAGGGGCCTTTTTGGCGACTTTAGAGTTACAGGTCAGAGATTAATTCCATCCAGGTGAGCGATGCAGGCCCATTGGGCCTCTTGTATAGAATATATAAACAGTGATACTGTTTTCAATAAGGATTGGGAACATTCATGTTCTCCAAAAACTTTTTTGCAGTCAAACAAATGTTTGAGTTTTAGAACATAGATGTAAAAAAAATATTTGAAATATCTTATGTACTGGTGGGAAACATGTTTGACTATTTGGCAAATTATTTCTCATCTTAATTTCAAAGTATATGTTACTGTAAAATTATGATGAAATAAGGAAAAATAGGAGATATATGTTTGGAAAGTCTCCAGTGTTGAAAATAAGAAATTGCCTTTCTTGGTCCAGGATCTGTATTCCTGATCTGTGGTCATATACTCCAGCTTAGATATGTACTCCAGCCTTTCCTTGTTCTGCTTACATATCATAAAAAAATCATCTTGTCCGTGATTTGGAATTGTTTTTTAAGAGATTTAAAGCAGATAACTGTTTTCATTGTTTATTGACTTTTGATCTTTTGACATGATTTAAGTATGTAACAACAAGAGGGCTGGTATAAAGTTAAATCCAATTCATGCTTGAGTGTGAGAATACTCTCATGAATACCGGCCCTGATATTTGGTATAAAGTTTCCTGTGGTCGGGTGGTGCAGTGGATAGCGCACTTGCCTTTCACCAAGGTGGCCAGGGTTTGATTCCCCGACCGAACCTGAAAAGGTATTTGGTCACCTGCCCGACCATGTGGGTTTTCTGCAGGTACTCAAGTTTCCTCCCACAATAGGACCCCTTGCGCGCTAAAATCCGAGCAAACAAGAGTGATTAATATAAGTTTTATAACTTGTTTCATAATTGTTGTAAAACAAATTAAGTTTACATTTATGTAAAGCTTCCGGTGCAGCATGATATTGGCTGTCAGATTCCATAATTTATATCACTGATTTTAAATCACATTCAAGTTCACAGGGTCAAATGTGTTCAAAATTCTACAAACATCCACAATTTCTATAACCAGAATATTTCCCTGTAGAGGTGAAGAAATATCTACAAGACATAGGTTTGTCATATTTCGCCTATGTATAACTTCCAGTGAAGCCCCATAGATATTGATCAAGTAAAGGACAATTCAATATGGCCACCATGGTCTCTTACTGTTTTGCCAAAACAATGAAATGAGCTATATAGGGGTCTATTGGCACTATTGTTTGTAGTTTTACTCACATACATGGAATCAAATTTTCTTATGGTTAATTTCAGATTGACTCCTTAAAAAAGAAACTAGAGAAACGAAGAGTGAAAATATCCAAAGTGACAGAGAGGTAAGAGTACATTTGTAGGTGTACTTTTTCAATAAGTTTGATGTGTTGCATAAACAAAGTTATTGAAAACAATTTTATAAGATGTCAACACACTAATGACTTAATTTACCAGATATTTGTGCACAAAACCAGCTAATAATTTCAAAAATATCTTGCAGGAAAAAAATATTACCAAAATCGTCCACAATGCTTTGTCAACTAGTAAATTCTTTTCATATAATATGTTAACTTGATAATGATGCCAGGACAGATTCGATAGTTATGTCCTGTCATGTTTCAGCTATGTGGCGTACTATGAACAATATGCTGAGTTTGACCCCTTTATAATGAGTCCCGATCCTTCCAATCCATGGGTAACAGACTGCATCGACTTCTGGGAAATGGAGAAAACAGTGTAAGTACGGAAACCACAGTGAGACCATGGTATGGATAATTGACTTTATACCTTTTATAGGTAGAATAATAATATGAAAGTTGGTATAATTAGAGCTCATAAATTTAACCTCTGATGAATAAATGATGAGTTTTGCTTGTAAAATTTGTGTTTGGTGGGTCATTTGAATTAAGTTTATGACCTCTATGGGTGGTCAGGTGGTGCATTGGATAGTGCACTTGCCTTTCACCTAGACGGCGGAGGTTTGATTCCCCGACCGGACGTGAAAAGGTATGGGGTCACCTGACCAACCACGTGGGTTTTCTGTGGGTAATATGGGTTCCTTTCAAAGTTAGACCCTTTTGCTAACATCCAGGCAAATTAACGATAATATAAGTTGGATAACTTGTTTCATAATTGTTGTAAAATAAATAAC
Organism: Mimachlamys varia; assembly: GCA_947623455.1. Lineage (NCBI taxonomy): Eukaryota > Metazoa > Mollusca > Bivalvia > Pectinida > Pectinidae > Mimachlamys > Mimachlamys varia. The sequence continues at coordinate 28,931,151 of OX392528.1, read as the reverse complement.
GTTTATAGATAAAGTTTATAACAAGATAAAGTTTATAACAAGATAAAGTTTATAACAAGATAAAGTTTATAACAAGATAAAGTTTATAGATTAAGTTTATAACAAGATAAAGTTTATAACAAGATAAAGTTTATAACAAGATAAAGTTTATAACAAGATAAAGTTTATAACAAGATAAAGTTTATAACAAGATAAAGTTTATAGATTAAGTTTATAACAAGATAAAGTTTATAACAAGATAAAGTTTATAACAAGATAAAGTTTATAGATAAAGTTTATAACAAGATAAAGTTTATAACAAGTGAGGAACTGTAACTCCTGTCAAAAACGTCAAATTATCATCGACTGTAAAAATCAATTACATATAAATCAAGATGACTGAACATCACCTCTTTCAAGTAACAACCATTCTAACATTGACATAATATATTTAAGCACACTTTAAAACAGTTAAAATTCAATAGAATGCAATTTTAGTCCTTTTGTTCAAGTGTGTTGTTTTTCTACTGAATTATAAAGAAGAGGTAACACACACATGCTGCACCTTTTGAATTTAGTAATAGATACAGTATGCCGAAAAAATTAATTAAACTGCACCATACAGCTGTTTGGTCCTTCTCGAACTCATCAGTGATGCTAGGGGCCCAAAAGGTGGTAATTGAAGTTTTCTAAACTAATGTAGAAGCAGAAGGGTCAGGTGCTTATCTTAATTGTTTTTGTTCAAGTCTACTAAATTATAAAATGATTTGCTTATCTTTATTGTATGTATATGTAAAACTAAGGTAGTTTTCTGTGTATAGCCTATTGAGGGGGTTTATTTTGTATACTGCAGTAACCCGCGGGATATTCCACAACGCAGGGTGAAACGCTGGGCGTTTTCTATAGAAGAATTAATAGGGGACCCAGCAGGAAAAGAACAGTTTAGCAAATTTTTAGATAAAGAATTCAGTGGCGAAAATTTGAAGTAAGTATTCATCAAGTTTGAATTATGCAAGAATAAATAAAGGAATTTCATGACACTATTTATCTTGAAATCATTAACAAGAGGAATTGTGTGGTGTGCTTGTTTGATATTAATTGAAATTTTTTTTAAGAGTCAGTGTTCTTCAGATCCAAGTCATTGCTTAAATATCCCTGTTTTGTGAATATTTGAAATTAAGAAACATACTTAATTATCTACTTTTCTTACAAATGTTTTTATGTACTTCAAGAATAGCATCAACCAGGTTGGAATAGTATTGTATGTAAGACATTTCTATGGCAGGTTCTGGACAGCGTGTCGAGACCTGAAGGGACTAGCTATGAAGAAGGTTAATTGTAAAGTACATGAAATTTTCTCGTAAGTATGGGTTACTTCTAATGATAATGTTTGGTCTGTTAAGTAAATTTCAGCTCAGTTCCGACCCAAAGTACCTCCTGTGACCTTATATTCAAGGTCAGTCCACGGGTCAAATATGCTTAAAACTTTTAGACGGCTAATCTTCTTAATATTTGGCCAGTTTCATGCTGCAAAGGATAACAAAAGGATATTAAACATTTGAGTACAGGCTTTTGATGAGTATGGATTATCTTTAAAAAAAAGAAAGATAATTTTGCATACCTTGATTGTTTTAAACAGTCAAAGTTGTTCAAAGTCTTGATCGATCATGTAAAATATCAAGATCTTGTTGCATATTTGTGTTGGATTTGGAACAGTTAGAAATATACAAGCTAGGTGTTTGAGATTCTGAATTCAACAGAATGTTGGCCGAGACAATTTTTTGCCCTTTGCCTATGAAATTATTTTCCGCTCAGTTTTAAATTTGCCGTTCACATTTGATAACATTATGTATCATGTTTAATTTGATGTTTAGTTATATTCCCTGTAATGTTAATATACTTGTCTTTGTTATAGTTTGCAAAAAAAGGCAAAAAATAAAAGTGCAGGTACGATTTGATAACGATATAAACACAAGTTTATTATGATATACACTGCAGTGTAAGCATGCTTCTAATTGTGTTACAGAGAGTTCTTGGCTCCTGGTGCTCACAACCCTGTCAATGTAGATAGTCGTATAACGGAACTTGTACGCTCGCGGGTGGAAAACTGCCCAAACCGATATTGTTTTGAAGAAGCTCAGGTATGTCAGATAGAAGCATTTTAGTTCATTTTAATAGGAAAGCTCAAGAACCACGGCAAAGTGAAATCAAACATTTGTGCTTTAGTACAATAAAATGTAAAGGTTTGTGCGGTTTGATAAGATCTGATACCTGATTGGATAGATTGTCATAGCTGAAGAGCAGTTATTCTGATTGACAACCATATTATGTTAAAATCATATACACTATACAGCATAGAAATGATCATAGGGAAACTAAAACAATGGTCTCAAGTGTTTGAAATTGTTGATAAATATTGATAGTTTTGATTTCACCTGTCAAAACCTGATAATGATGTCATAGTTATTCTTTCCCTTTGTCTCATCCTTGGGAGTGATAGAGGAATCCCGGGCAGTCAACAAGGGAGATAATTCTGGTTGTGGTCGGAGAAAAAGTGACATCGTTAAACCATCATCAGACATGATAATGAAGACTGCTGTGGTAGTCGTACCAAGAGTACTGACTGTACTTAAGCTATAAATCCTGTCTGACTATTCCTACTTATACAAGTACTAACTGTATATTTATCTGTGTCTTTGCAGGACCACATATTCAAGATACAAGTACTAACTGTATATTTATCTGTGTCTTTGCAGGACTACATATTCAAGATACAAGTACTAACTATATTTATCTGTGTCTTTGCAGGACCACATATTCAAGATACAAGTACTAACTGTATATTTATCTGTGTCTTTGCAGGACCACATATTCAAGATACAAGTACTAACTGTATATTTATCTGTGTCTTTGCAGGACCACATATTCAAGATACAAGTACTAACTGTATATTAATCTGTGTCTTTGCAGGACCACATATTCAAGCTTATGAAAAGTGACAGTTACAGTCGCTATCTTCGCTCAGATATGTACAAAGAATTTTTAAGTGGAACCAGGAAAAAAGTAAGACTCCTACCAGCAATAGCAAGCAACTTCTCAGCGTTCAAGCACTCGTCCTGACTGACTATCGTGTTGTACATCCTTCCTGTAGTTCGTCCCAACCACTAAGCCACCCCATCTGACACTCCCATAGTTCATTTGATATTGTGACTTCTCTGCTGTACTGTCCCATGACAAGTCTGGAGAGCTCCAAGGGAATCGAAGCTGATGTCAAACACTCGCAGGATTCTGATATCAAAACTCACATGATAACCTGATGTGTAAAATATGACAAAAGATGATGTCATTGATGTGATTTAATGAAAAAGAAAAATTAATCCAAAAGTTAATGTACATTCAAGCCACATTGTTTATGTGTTATGACACCTGTAAAAACCAAATCTCTTTTCTTTCTCTACCTCGGTGTCTGACCTCTATATGTCTGTGACCTTTGCACAAGTTTTAACCCCCATAGGAATTTCCTCTCCCCTGTGTTCTCCCTTAGTGTCTGTTTGATCCAGGGACAGAATCGTTATGACCCTCGTGACACGATCGACTTTGACACGAAGAGCTAAGACTTGACATGGGATGTGCAGCTGTATGTGTGTAGTCGTGAAATATATTGGTGGTTCACTAAGCACTCGTATAATACTTTAGATTTGGTCTAAACTTGCTGTGTGGATATTTCGTACAGCAGACAAAATACTACACAAATCATGCGCTGTATAAACAAAATCTAGATCTTCAGGATTTCCTTTTCATGTAAAATATTAATTTTGTGATCCAGACTGAAAACAAGGTGTTTTATATATTATGTACAAATATTTAATAGAGTTATTTCGATATTTTTAAAAATTTGATGGATGAAACAAAAGAAGAAATGTACAATTACATGTACATATTTCTTTTATATAGCCATGATTTTTGTGATTTTTTTTAACCGTGTATGTATACCTATAACCACGATTGTATTGTCTCAGTTTTTAGTCTTACTTTTATCATTATACAGACATGTTAATATTGATTTTCTCCAATTCGAACTTCTTTTCTCACAAACACATGACATGAATACATCTTGTAAATAAACATGATATGTGCCATAACTTGTCCATAGTGCTGGTAAGTTACGTAGTTTTGTAGTTGTTATTATTATCGACCATTCAATCCAAGATTTTGGATTGGGATGTAGGAGATGTTTCGTGTTTTATCATGTAAACAAAGTAAGCAACCGGGCTGGTGTTTTACTGAAGAAAAAGAGATTATGACAGACCAATCCATTGTAACAGTAGATTGTTACGTAGCGTATCTCTTGGGACCAAGTCAGATTGTCTCCCTTGTATGAAGATTCTAATACCTAGAAATAAGCTGGACAGATGACAACGAACAGGGATACTGATCTGGGACAGAGAATATTTGTTGACATAGATAAAAAATATTATTATATAAACTGGACCCATGTATAAAAAATCTGACATCTGGCAGTCCAGGGTTAGAATAGTTCTGTTGTATAGAACTATGTATTTTCCCAGGGTCAGAGTATTTCTGGTTGTATACCTTTAACAACTATGGATGGGAGGGATACAGTAAGCTAACAGGAAATGGTTTTAGAACCAATCATTAATTCATATGAACGATAATTTCCATACATATTCACTTTCTTTCTGGGGCCAAAATTTAAGGTAAAATTTCCAAATACGGTTGTAAAAATCCCTATTGATTTCTGTTTATGGTAGGTTGACTCTATAGCCATGTTTTGTGTTAAAAGCGTATGAAGGGTGTACATATACTTAGTACAATTTTATGAGGTCATGTATGAGTAGACTTATTAATAATATGTGATACAGAATTATGCAGAAGATATGGGGATCAGATTTTTAATTGTTGATTAATACATGTACATGAAATTTGTAATGGTCATGTGAAAATCATAATCTCTGACAATTTCTGTCTTGGCCTGTTGCTAGTATAAAATAGTCGATTATAGGTTTGACTCAAATACAATTTCAGAGAAAAATAAACTTGCTCAGATTTTATACGCCCTTCAAATGATGGGACGTAATATGATATGGCGTTATCCGTATGTCGTTAAGTTTGATTCATCTCCGGATTTACTGCCACAATTTTCAACCGATCTCTTTCAAACTTTGTACATTTACTAACAATGTCAAATAACTCTGTTTTCCTGATTATTGATTTGATTTGACTAATTGGAAGAGTTACTGACCATCATATATTTTACTATCTAAATCCTGTCTGGAGACTCTTCCCACAGTTTTCAACCAGTCTCATTCAAACTTTGTAAATCTATATTCACCTTGACATGAAATTGTGTTTATTTGGAAGAGTTATTGCCCCTTAAATATTTTTATAATCTAGATCTTGTTGGGATATCAGGATATCGTCTTCAATAGTTTCAACCAATTCCTTTCAGACTAAGTAGGTTTTAACGTATTAAGACATTAAAAACTGTTTCTTTCTGACATTGCAATTGAATAAGATTTTTTTCATGTTTCATTATTTTTGAATTAAGATACGATAACATCTTTCACTGTGGTATGGGACAGGTGTATATTGTTCCTCCCTACAGCACTGTTGTTGAAGAAGTTCTATCTTAGTATAGGTTATATGAAACCTTACAAGGTTAACAAATGATAAAATATTTAAGGGGAGGGTCATATTATACTTATCATTTAGTAACTTTCTTCATGGATGGTACAGATGTATCATATGATGTGTGTATTGCCATCATCACAACATAATTCAGCTTTGCTTGTGCTGACATAATGCTTTGATATTAACGGATTACTAATTGGTCACTATGGTAACCGTTGTCGCTGTTAATATCTACATCATTCTTGGAAATGTAGATCCGTGAACTAGACAAGATTCAGAACATTTTCAGTCTCAGATTTATTTACAAATACAAGTGCTTATATTTTGGTCATAATGTTTAGTTAGGTGAATGCTATACATAATACAACTTATTCCTTTATTCAGTATTAACTCTGTTTAATGAATTTCTACCTGAACGGTTACACCTTAATATAAAAATTTATCAGGAAAATATAAGTTTTTATGGTGAAGTATATAATTAATTGTAAATCCTCAAAAATGTTTAAATGAAAAATGCTGTTGTATTAAGAGGAAGGAGCCACTAATTAATTATATGCCAGGTACATGTTTGTTGACTAAACATTTTATTAGACTAGTCTAACTTAAACTTGCTCTTTATTTAATGCAATATTTTACTTTTTGTATGACGATCTGTGATAGAGAATTCTGTGTGTTTTACTTACATTATAGCGTTTGTGTATGATTACTGATTTAGAAGTGTCAAACTACTGTATAGCAGCACTCTGTATATTTTGTTGTTCCATTGGGTTAATAATCTCTTTGTGTGCTATTGTTTCTTATATTTGTTGTTATTTTCTCAATTTCTAATTGTTGATTTTATTATTTAAATTTCTAGATTTTTTTATTGTTTGTCATTTTAAACTTTTTTTCTCAGAATTTAAATGATTTCTTTCTGTGAATATGTACATTATTATCACACTGTATGTAATATAGACCTGCTGAAGTTATTTATTCTTGTTCAAAACAATACATTTTAATGAGTTTGCATGAGAGAATTTGTAGATAAATTTACATGAATCAAATAAAATTAAATCATCAAATATACAAACATTGTTAGTGATTTTTTTTTAAATTTAATTATAAATCATCTCTTATTTCAGCAGATGACTGAAAGACTTTGAATTTCAATTGGTAGATAAAACTATTATACGTATATCAAAAATAGTTTTGAAATCAGTAAATAATTATGGATATATTTGATTCATAGCATGGAAAAGAATTTTCCTCAACAATTTTTCTTGTTTTTTTTTTTTATCTTGAATACACACTCTACAGGAATTAATGTGATTCAAAGTCATTTTGAATTTTAATATCTTTTACTTTAAATGTTTTAACCAGAAATGACAAATAATACACCTGCCACTTTATGAAATGATGTTCCATCCCGCAGTAACGACATTGCCTGTGACTTCCATGTTGTTTTCCCCAGTTACCTGTGACCTTGACCTGCTTGCATGTGTATCACACAATCTATATTTAGCTCTGCACTATGATTGGTTACCTGTGTTCTCACTTTTGATCTTTTGGTTATGTGATTGCTTGAAAGAGGAAAAAACACTTCACATTTTAAAACATTAAATTTTTACAAACATTAAAAAACTTGACAATTAAAAACTCTTCACATTTTTTGTATCATTAATGATACATCTGTACATTTTCGACAGTATATTTATTTAATGTACCTCCTACTAAAATATCACAATACCTACACTAGAATTGATTTAACTCTGATATACTGCAACTCATGACTTCATACACTTCAGTGAAAAAACCCCAATGGAATTGAGTTGAGTTGAAACAAGTATTAATTTATGAAAATAATCATCATTGCTGATGTGGAACTGCAGCACTGATACAGAGCACCTTTTTCCTGATGAAAATGTACAACAAAAAATATCTATTTGTTTTCAAAATTAGAAATAATCGGTCATGGTTCAGAAATATTAGGATCCTAAAAAAATGTTCAAAAAGCTTCCTTTGGCATTCAAAAACAGCTATATTCCATATGAAAAAGTACAATTAATTTTATTTAAAACTTGACAGGTACAAATACAAAGTATATAGTATAGTCTTGTAATCATTTAATCACAAACTATTGTCTTAAGTGGGAATATTTATACTGTAAATCACAAAAATTGTTCTTGCGTATTTTAACTCAAGAAACTGACAACAATTATGACAAAGAGAAAATTTGCCTCAAATTTTTTTAGAGAAATTCAAATTCAGAACAATTATGGTTCTTATTTCCACACCGATTTGACAGTGTGGTCTTTGACCGACATCCAGCTGTTTTGGTCTTCTTTAATTATCTGAAAGTGAATATGAAATGTTCACAGTCTCAATGTGATTGCAGTATCTTCTATATTTTATTTCATCAATCCTGTTTTTATTTTATCAGTGGGTTTTCCACTGTACTAACACTTTATGAATGTGTTTTGTCTCTTTCCATGTCTAGCAGACGAGATCCATTATCCCCAAGCTACCAAGTTTAAGTCTGGGAGGTGCACCGTGAATCTGCATGGAATGGTTACGTCTTCACATAGCAATGAACCTGTGCATCACCTGCCAGTGTCATTCCATCTTAAAGCTGCCTGCCCACCTGTTTCCTTAGTCATCTTATCAGATCTCTCAACTTCTGCTTGTTGCCTAGCCAATCACACATTTCCCTTAGCCTTGTATTTTCTGATCTTTAAACCTTGTATGTTTTTCTGCTGACTGCGATGGATTTGAGTTAGCTCTGAGGTCAATAACCATTTCTGACCAGTACCGGATGTGGTGACCCAGTGCTATTATTTACCTGATGTGGTGACTGTCTTTACTGACCAGCAGTAGATCAAAATTGTGACCTTTGACTACTGGCCAGTACCGAATGCAGTGACCACAGGTCTTTCAGACCTACTGGATGCAGTGATTTGAAGTAACTGACCAGTGTAGTTTTGACCTCACTTATTGTTTTGTTTACTTACTAACATATTTCACATGGATTTAATTAACAGTCTGCACACCGTTTGTTGCCAAACTCTATAACAGCGATCTGTAAGGTTTTTATCCCTCAACAAACATGTACTGCAGACTTTGTTTAGTGTTTTATTGACCACTGTAATTCAAAAAGGTAAAATAAATATGATAGTTTTAGAAAAAATATATACCAAATAAGCGCCCAGGCCACTAAATATATCAGAAAAAAAGAGTGTGTCCTTATTCAGACTTAAATTGACAGAAAATCTCCCGTAAGCCATGGGCCACAATTACCTCAAATACTCGGAATATTTTACATGATGTTTATTTAATATATATATAATAAAAGTAAATGACAAACAATATCTTGATCAAATGATTTCTGTGAGATTTTTGTAGATATATCACAGAAAAATCAAAAGTGCTGTACCGTCAATCAATAGATCTAACACGTAGGAGTTTGCATGCCCTGTCATTATAAACTGTCGTATAGAAAAAAATGTTAGATAAATAACACCAATTGTAGTGTTAAGTCCTAATCAAACACAGTTTCTGTGTGGAATAGCAGATCAAAATTTTGAAATATAACATCCTTACCACAATATTGGTTTAGATCATCATCTTCATAAATCCTGCCACCGTCTACACCACTAACAAGTGTCCCAGTACCCCGGTATTATAATCATGCATGCAATGGATGTTGTCCAAAGCACATGTTTGGGATGAAAACCTTACAGATTGGGCGTGCATGTATAAGTATTAACCAAATTAGCCCTATTCTGTATATACACATGTACTCGTCAATAATCTTATTAAGTTATATTAATATTGCATCTTCTAGATTAACCATTGCACTATAAATGTTTCTTATTTCTCTTATTTCTGCGGTTTTTGTATGACATTGTAATATATCTTGTATCTTATCTGAATACACTGTTGTTTATGAACTTGTCATAATTTTAATAATTTTATATACAATTAAACATTGGTCCTTACTGTGGGTCTTTCAGCCCTTTCTGTCCTTAAAGGGTAAAAAGACATATTTTTGAATTTATAGTAATTTTTTTATATATGGTAGTGGGTTTATTGAAGACCTCCCAAACTTGTATGTTGTTAGATTTTTTTATAACATTACAACTCAATCTGTCCAATATATCAGTAATTTGATGAACACGGCTTCATTTTGTAATAGGCAAATTTTTCTATCATGAGACAATTTTTGACAGTAAAAAGAAAAAGAAAAAAAAAATTATTTTGAAGTATTCTTTTTCCAAAAGTGTAGAAAAAAATAATATATGCCTGTTTTTATTTATAGACCAAACAATAATACAAAGTGTGTGCTTTTTACTAACACAATATATTGCCCTGCTCTGTACATAGTTGCATGTACTGCAGTCTGTCCACATATTGTAACCACTGAAGGGAAAACTTTGATGTTAGTCTTTGTATTGACGACTCGTGCATTTCTTGGTTACTTTACAGAGTAGAAAACGTTTGGAGATTCGGAAGGTGGTAGCCGTTTGACTTATCAAGACAAATTTAGAGAACGAAAATTGGGTTAATTCCATCGGAAGATGTGACACCACTTGGAAGGACAATCAAACATTGGTATATAATTTATGGTGATCTGACTTTGTGGAGTTGTCTTTCTTATTATATCTTTCATTGATTTATTATTCATGAAGACGACAAAATATGTCCCAAACCGACATGGTAGCCTGAACTACGCTACGCATCGAACAACAGCTTTAGCTCGGAGCTACAGGAAAGTATAATGTATTCTACTGACATTGCGGCTGGCCACAAACAGGCCTGATGTGGATATGTTCTGTGCCATGCAAGGAAGACAAGGATATAATATATCACTATGGGTTTGTTGCTACATGACCTGCATGCCCAGAGCTATGTAAGTGACATGGCATGATTGCTATGGGTATAAGTGATCACAGCGATGTCGCTATGGCAGCATGTCTGTATGAGGTCCTGCATGAATTGGGTCTTTTATACGGCATTGCGTCCAACACTCTGTGAACAACACAACTTGCAGTGGACATACGATGCTGTTTCAAACTTCTGGTCTCCCTCCACCTCCTCAAGCTTCATACTGAAGCAGACCATCACAAAATATAGTCACAGGTTTACTGGGACCACACTTCACAGAAGAGGTCAGCAAAGGAAAGATAACTCTTGTGTGAATGAGAAATGTACATTTTTAGGTATGATCTCGTATAATAAAGGATTTGATGGATATTTTAATGCAGAGTTTGCTTGCACCCAAGCTTTCCCTTGTTAGTTGAATATTTCTAGAATGTATAAAGGAGAAACCTTTTGTTATCTTTCAACATACTTATAACCATTAGGATGTTTTAATTTGTAGAAGAAAGTGGTGCTATTTTTATAGAATGCAAAAATACAAAAAAACATTTGTATTCAATGTTATATCATTGCTAAATATGATCTTTTAAACTACATATATGTATATTGATATTTATAGAATTGTGACTACATACAGGTATATAATGGTTATTTATAGAATTGTGACTACATACAGGTAATGGTTATTTATAGAAATGTGACTACATACAGGTAATGGATATTTATAGAATTAATTGTGACTACATACAGGTAATGGTTATATGAACAGGTTCTGGTTTACAGGATGAACAGTTATATGACAAATCAGTGGTTTTCATGGTAGGAAGCCTGAATCGGAGCAACATTCAGGGCTTTCCCCGGAAGGAGGCATTGATGGAGCAAAAGTTACAGGATTTCATGTTAGGAAGCTATAATTTCAGGAACAGTCTAATGTTTCTCACTATAACGCTGTATTTTGAGGAACAATTCTATGGGCTTTCCTCGTTAGGAGGCTACATTTGGAGGAACAGTCAGGGGTTTCTGAGATTAGAGACTAGAATTTCAGAAACAGTCAGGGGTTTCTGAGATTATAGAGACTAGAATTTCAGAAACAGTCATGGGTTTCTGAGATTAGAGACTAGAATTTCAGGAACAGTCATGGGTTTCTGAGATTATAGAGACTAGAATTTCAGAAACAGTCATGGGTTTCTGAGATTAGAGACTAGAATTTCAGGAACAGTCAGGGGTTTCTGAGATTATAGAGACTAGAATTTCAGAAACAGTCATGGGTTTCTGAGATTAGAGACTAGAATTTCAGGAACAGTCATGGGTTTCTGAGATTATAGAGACTAGAATTTCAGGAACAGTCATGGGTTTCTGAGATTAGAGACTAGAATTTCAGGAACAGTCATGGGTTTCTGAGATTAGAGACTAGAATTTCAGGAACAGTCATGGGTTTCTGAGATTAGAGACTAGAATTTCAGGAACAGTCATGGGTTTCTGAGATTAGAGACTAGAATTTCAGGAACAGACATGGGTTTCTGAGATTAGAGACTAGAATTTCAGGAACAGTCATGGGTTTCTGAGATTAGAGACTAGAATTTCAGGAACAGTCATGGGTTTCTGAGATTAGAGACTAGATTTCAGGAACAGTCATGGGTTTCTGAGATTAGAGACTAGAATTTCAGGAACAGTCATGGGTTTCTGAGATTAGAGACTAGAATTTCAGGAACAGTCAGGGGTTTCCGAGATTAGAGACTAGAATTTCAGAAACAGTCATGGGTTTCTGAGATTAGAGACTAGAATTTCAGGAACAGTCAGGGGTTTCTGAGATTAGAGACTAAAATTTCAGGAACAGTCAGGGGTTTCCGAGATTAGAGACTAGAATTTCAGGAACAGTCATGGGTTTCTGAGATTAGAGACTAGAATTTCAGGAACAGTCATGGGTTTCTGAGATTAGAGACTAGAATTTCAGGAACAGTCAGGGGTTTCCGAGATTAGAGACTAGAATTTCAGAAACAGTCATGGGTTTCCGAGATTAGAGACTAGAATTTCAGGAACAGTCATGGGTTTCTGAGATTAGAGACTAGAATTTCAGGAACAGTCAGGGGTTTCCGAGATTAGAGACTAGAATTTCAGGAACAGTCCGGGGTTTCTGAGATTAGAGACTTAAATTTCAGGAACAGTCAGGGGTTTTTGAGATTAGAGACTAGAATTTCAGGAACAGTCAGGGGTTTCCTAAAAAGGAAGCAATAACGAGGGATTTCTGAGATGAGAGGCTATGAATAGATGACCAATTCTGGAATTCTAATTTAGGATGAATATTCTGGGGATTCCAACATAGGTGGTAATCTTGATGAACATTCACAGGTTTCCAAACTATGGAGCTATGATTGGATGAAAATTCTCAGTTTTTCATAACAGGGGCTAATGGTTGATTAAACAGTGGGGAGTTACCTTGTCAGGGGGCTATGATTGAATGAACAATTTTGGGTTTCCGTAGCAGGAGCTAGGCTATTATTCAATTAACTCTCTTGGTACGAGGCTACAGTTGAACAATCGAAGGTTCCCTAAGACTGGGCAATCACTAGAAAAGTATATTTGGATACCTGTAACTTTGACTATGGCTTCCTTTGTTGATGCAATAATTTGATAAACAATCTGGATTTCCTTGATGTGAATAGAGCTGTCTGAGATTCTTTGGTTGGAAATATGACTTGATGAACAGCTAGACATTTCCATGAGGAGAGGCTACAATTGGAGTCTGGAGATTGTGTGTTAGAAACTGAGTCTGAGGTTTCAGTGGCAGAAGGCTATGATGGGGGGAATAGTCTTGGATTTCTGGGGGAAAAACATTTTTGTTGGACGAACAGTATTTGGTTTAAGTGTGGATCATATATAGGGGCCAATGTATGGTGACTCTGGCGATCTTGTTGTGCACTTCCTAGACTCTGTATCTGAGTGTATATGGTCTTTGTTAGAGGTTTATCTGGTATATTTAGTTATCCTGCTTCTTTTGGTATATCTATTGAGACAGTCTCTCAGTCTCATACTGAGATCTCGGCTTAGTTCATTATTCATAATGTTTCTGTACATAATCAGGGGAGATAATCCAGACTTTACAAGGTAATGCCAATTAATTTTTTTATTATTATTTTTCTGTATATTTTATAACATTTTCCCTTAAAACAGAATTCTCTCCATGTACAGCTACACACTTGGATGAAATCATATGACAAATCTGGGAAGTTATATTTTATTAACCTTAATGCAGTCTGAAGTGAAGTAATAGACCGCTACAGAAACAGCAATTTAATTAAACTTTGTTGTCATACAGCAATTACAGTGCTGAGGTAATTGTCCTACTGGACAGAAAAAGTAATATTTTTTATTCCAGGTAAGACACTGCCATTTTTAGTATGTTGAAAAGTGCCATAACTGTATATAAGGAATGGTCAGTGTAATGATGTACACAAGTTCTCGTATATAGAAGGTTTATTAAAATAAATCAATATTAAAATTCTTTGGATTTCAGAATTTTCAAATATTTTTTTCCTGTGTTCTGGAGTTGAATACATCTTAATCAATAATGAACAGGTGATATTCACCTTGTGTTGACATTAATTTGTTCACCACTGAAGACATTTGAACTCTTCTAATTCAAAGGTTGGAATAGATAATTTTAGGTGTAGATGAGTCAGGTAACAGGTAGGAGACATTGACTGGTGGTTCCATTCCTAGGCGTGTCATTTTAGCTATGGTTGGGTGGGTGTTTCTACATTGTGTCGTAACACGGTCGAATGGAGTACTTTTACCCAGTTATATTTTTGCCTTTTTCATCCCAGAAAAAAGATGAAATCACCCTTGGGTGAATATTACGTATGTAGAATTGAAAACAATGGTATTTTAATAACTTATTTTGTGAGAAAAGGAAAAATATTCAGTTTTTGAAAATACTGTAAACATACTTATCTCGGCGTTCTCAAATTTTAGCGAAAATGTAATTTGAACAGATTAGTGCAATGATGATTTGGCACACTCACAGTACTCAATGCAGAAAGTAACACACAGAAACTATAATTAGCACTATCTTTCAGCGTGGAAATTGCTTAAATAAGATTGTCGCCAAAATATGTACGTTTTCAGTTTGTTGTTTGAAGTTTTTTAAATATTTTAGCCGAACAAAATAAAACAGATGCTATCTATCACTGCCTGGAGTTAGAATGTGACCAAGTACCTAAAAGTAGTGATATTTTACATTTAAAATCAACATTATTGTCCCTTTTATTGCAAGAATAACAAAAAAAAAGGATATATATTTTTCTGTGTAACTGCTAATGATTAAAGTTTGAATCTCATGTTTACTAGTGTGACACAAATAAACTGTAGAGAAATTATCTTCAGCCATCTTGATAGGAAACAGCTACAGATTTTCTGGGTGACATTCTCTCCATTTAGGGGGAAAACTCCTCTTTGCTTTTTTAAGGTTAGATTGCAATACTTTTTAGAAAAACCTCAGTATATTATTGTCAATATTTGCTTTGTCAAAGAGGTCATCAGTGAAACCTCTGGTTGGCTAGTCTGGTGCTTTACCTAGTGGGCTAAGATAATGTACCCGAGAGGAAGCTAGAGCATAAAGAATGTTATTGGGGTGATGCAGGTCTTAGTTCAAATGAAGAGAAACAATTGCTCATAATGAACATTAACAATTATATATTTAGATTCATACCTGTAATTAAAAAGTAAAATATGAAAGAAATTCTTAATTTTTACATCTTTCAGCATAATAATTAGGAAGTACAAAATGTATTTTAGCTTAGGAACTAATTGGAAAACCAGATAGGTTTTGCCAAGAAATCTTGCATAATATTATAAGACAAATATGAGATTTTAATTTGCTCAGACACAGAAATAGAATATTTGTGTTAAGGAGAATTGGAACTTTGTCAATTCAATAATCTGTATACAGAGTTCTGTTCTCAGTAATCAGTAATAAATGAGAATTTTATCAAATAGAAATGTGAAGCTTAATTCGTTAAGATATATGACAGATGTATTTATAGTGTGTTCAGTATACAGTACAGAAGTAAGTATAGGTAGGTAAACTGTGATATGATTAATCAATCAGTTAAATGTGTATTATTAGACCTATGAAACAGCTCTTTAAATGTCAGATATATTGAGAACAAGAATGTCCTGTAATCAGCTGTTTGCTTTCCTGGGTCCCTTTGTTCTGGTTTATTTTGTTGGATTATACTATTAATTTAAATCAATGAGCAGATCTGGGAGAAAGAACTACAGTAAATCCCCACTTACTCGAACATGGTTTACTCGAAAACTCCTCATTCTTAAAACAGTTTGTCCCGACGAGTTCATACATATTCAACCAACCTCGGATTACTTGAATACCTTGTTTTCCTTGAACTACCGGTATCGGGTTTTACAGTATATATATATCATCATAATGCCACCTCTAGACAAGCCTGTGTCTGTCAGTACAACCCCAGGAACCTTTACAACATCAGCCCCAGCCTAGGGAGGACTACAATAATATGTCTGTTATCTCCAGCCTAGGGAGGACTACAATAATATGTCTGTTATCTCCAGCCTAGGGAGGACTACAATATATGTCGTATTATCTCTAGTCTAGGGAGGACTACTATAATATGTCGTATTATCTCCAGCCTAGGGAGGACTACAATAATATGTCATATTATCTCCAGTCTACGGAGGACTACAATAATATGTCATATTATCTCCAGTCTACGGAGGACTACAATAATATGTCATATTATCTCCAGTCTACGGAGGACTACAATAATATGTCGTATTATCTCCAGCCTAGGGAGGACTACAATAATATGTCGTATTATCTCCAGTCTACGGAGGACTACAATATATGTCGTATTATCTCAAGTCTACGGAGGACTACAATAATATGTCGTATTATCTCTAGCCTAGAGAGGACTACAATAATATGTCGTATTATCTCCAGTCTACGGAGGACTACAATATATATCGTATTATCTCCAGTCTACGGAGGACTACAATAATATGTCGTATTATCTCCAGCCTAGGGAGGACTACAATAATATGTCGTATTATCTCCAGTCTACGGAGGACTACAATATATGTCGTATTATCTCCAGTCT
Source organism: Mimachlamys varia (assembly GCA_947623455.1). Lineage (NCBI taxonomy): Eukaryota > Metazoa > Mollusca > Bivalvia > Pectinida > Pectinidae > Mimachlamys > Mimachlamys varia. Next base: position 28,914,535 of record OX392528.1, on the reverse strand, counting down.
ACGGAGGACTACAATAATATGTCGTATTATCCCCAGCCTAGGGAGGACTACAATAATATGTCGTATTATCTCCAGCCTAGGGAGGACTACAATAATATGTCGTATTATCTCTAGCCTAGAGAGGACTACAATAATATGTCGTATTATCTCTAGCCTAGAGAGGACTATAATAATATGTTGTATTATCTCCAGTCTAGGGAGGACTACAGTATAGGTCATACTTATCTCTGTAGTCATTCATTTACTATGTAGACTGAGGATAACAAGTGCAAGATTTACATATTTTGGAATGTATTACGGTAATGAAACCATTAATTATCATGTTAAAGATGAATTCCAAGTTCTAACATCAACACTCTTGTAACACCCTAAAATCTGATGTGACAGTTGTAGTGTGATGTCTAGGCACTGAAAAGGAGACTGCAATTGGCTTCAATTTTCTCCAGAAATCTGTATTTTAATTATTGGCTAAGTATTAGATTGGAAAATTAATGGAATAAGAAATCAAGGTGGAGCAGTGTGAATGAGAGTATGGGCATGATAATAATTTGATAAATGTGGACCTACCATATAGGTGTTCAATTACCATCAAATTTAAACCTTTTACTTCCGAATAGATACTGTATACAAAGTACTCATTTTGGCACATTCAAATTTTAGCACATCATCAAATGTATTTAACAGATAAGCACAATGATGAATTGGTGCACTCATAATACCTGTTGTAGAAAGGAATGAACAGAATATGAAATTAGAACAATCAGGATTAAGGGGAATGCTTCCTATGCTCAAATCACTAAAATGGTTACCACTAAAATAACCTTACCCCTAAAATAATCTTACCTAAAATAACCTTACCCATAAAATAACCTTACCCCTAAAATATCTTGCCTAAAATAACCTTACCCCTAAAATAATCTTACCCCTAAAATAACCTTACCTCTAAAATAACCTTACCCCTAAAATAAACTTACCCCTAAAATAATCTTACCCCTGAAATACCCTTACCCCTAAAATAACCTTACCCCTAAAATTATCTTACCTCTAAAATAATCTTACCCCTAAAATAACCTTACCCCTAAAATAACCTTACCCCTAAAATAATCTTACCTCTAAAATAATCTTACCCCTAAAATAACCTTACCTCTAAAATAACCTTACCCCTAAAATAAACTTACCCCTAAAATAAACTTACCCCTAAAATAACCTTACCCCTGAAATACCCTTACCCCTAAAATAATCTTACCCCTAAAATAACCTTACCCCTAAAATAACCTTACCCCTAAAATAATCTTACCTAAAATAACCTTACCCCTAAAATAACCTTACCCCTAAAATACCCTTACCCCTAAAACAACCATTACCCCTAAGATAACCTTACCCCTAAAATACCTTACCCCTAAGATAACCTTCCCCCTAAAATAACCTTACCATTAAAATAACTTTACCCCAAAGATAACCTTACCCCTAAAATAACCTTACCCCTAAAATAACTTTACCCCAAAGATAACCTTACCACTAAAATAACCTTACCATTAAAATAACCTTACCCCTAAAATAACCTTACCTCTAAAATAACCTTACCTCTAAAATAACCTTACCCCTAAAATAGCCTTACTCCTAAAATAATCTTACCCCTAAAATAATCTTTCCTAAAATAACCTTACCCCTAAAATATGTAAGTTTACAGCAGTACATTAAACAACCATTTATAAGCGAGATCCAGGTTACATTTCCATTGTATTATGGAGTGAACAGCACGTGCAGAAAAATATCAATGACCAAGGGGGGTAACTCTTTATTAAAGTGTTCTACCACAGAGCCAAATGATATATTAAAAGTTGGTAGCTGTAAATAGAAGAATGTTTCTTTGAGTGGTCAGCCATATCAGTTTTCTGTTTATCTACACCTTCAAAGCTTTACTCCATTCTTATACATATTATATTGTGTTTTGTGCTTTAAACTTCCACAGGATAAAATTTTCCCAGGAAAGTTTATCATGAACTTGTAGTTGTGGAATTTCAAATTTCCAGCAACACATTTTTAGTACAAGCTGTATGAATATAAACTATATCAAAAGTATTTCCTTTATCACACTAAGGTATAAACAAGAAAAATTAAAAATCTTCAAAAACAGTTAACCCGTACAATGTAAAACTTAAAAAAACCTTAAAGGCCCAATATATGTAACTTTCGGCAAAACTTGAAATGAAAATCAAGCCTAATAACTTTTTATATTTATAGATTTAGTTGAGATTAACTGATCTTAGCAATATTCAAGATGAATTCTTACACGGTTACCAGTAAAGCAGCAGTTGAAATACGGTATTTGTAAACACGCATCATTTTCGAACTGTCTTTTACCTTCGGATTGTTGCATATTGAAGTGGGCCCCACCAGAATTAATTCTAATTCTTCGGATTTTTTTGTAAAGAGTTTCTTGTTATTTACCGCTCAGGTTTACTTCGTTTTAGGCTTATTTTTGCATGGTTATCAACTGGATTTTTTCCCAGAATTTTCCAGAATTACGAAAAATTTCCTGATGTACGTATATTGGGCCTTTAATATAACAAATTTTGCTAAATATGAAAACTTAAAATCCTTGTATAAGAGTACACGATAGAGTGAACCAATAATCATTGGTGTGTCTACAATGTGGAATTCTGAAGAAACAGGACAATTTCTTACTATTTGCTAAAGCTTTTAGAGAGTTATCTCCCTTGTAGATTTATGTTTAGGTCTATGCATTAATCCTAGGATTTGTGTTGTTGTCTCCCTTACTGACAGTTAACATTTACATTAAACTGGTCATTTTGACAAGGGTTGCCCCACTCCATCCAACTAAAGTGGATTTTGCTAGAGTAATCTCCCTTCAATTAGAAATGTTTTGCCTCTCTGATAAAGGGCCAGTGTATCTTGAAAGCCTTTATAATTTGGAGCATACTATATTTTACAAAGTGAAAAAAAAAATAACCAGAATCAGGCAAAAGGTCAACTTTATACCATTTAATACTGAAGGATGAAAGGCCCAAAATATGATTATGTTCTCCTTAGGGTATACATTCTTTGTATAATAGCTGAGCAATATCGTAGCCTATTTCTGTGTATCGATAAACAAAAAAAAACAATATCTTATGAAATCATAATCTTGGTGAAATGTGTGATCATAGAGCGAATCATATTTTCTTGGTTGGCCAGGGATACCAGCTTAGTTTAAAATTGTATATCATAGTGAAATCTGTGATTATGTAAAGCTATATAAGTATATAGTCCGAGTATGTATATAATGTTGGTTAACTCCATATAGCTGACTTTACATTCTTGGTTAAAACTATATTGACTTAGGGGTGTATAAATCTTATTAGAATAATGATATATAATTTTGGATAGCATTTGATAAACTATATATTGATGAAAGTGTCTGATAAAACTACCGTGTCTGAAAATAAAACATGATCTCTACCAGTTACATAACCAAGAATTTATAATTTTGGTTACCGGTAACTATTTAAATAAAAATGTACATAGTTTTGGTTTAAGAAATATAAATAGCTAAGCGTGTAAAAAGTATTGGTGGTCTATAGCTACGGATGTCATAATAAGTATTTATCCCAGGGCAATGATATGTACATAGATGTTAATACTAAACATGTCGATACATGTTCCATGTGCGTCCTGACATACTGTGTGTACTGTTTGTATAAACTGTTAGCTGGCTACATGTCATAGATGTGGAGACCAGTCCCGTTCCCATGTACATTCTGGTTGCCACACCAGGCTTGCAGACCTATAATGTTGTTTGAGAGTTGTGGATCAGGTTAGGCTTTGTGTGGCTGTAACAGGTGAGCTTCGGTAAGAGAAAGAGGCAGTGTCTTATCTCTACACTGTTGAGCTTCGGCAAGAGAAAGAGGCGGTTTCTTATCTCTACACTGTTGAGCTTCGGTAAGAGAAAGAGGCAGTTTCTTTTCTGTACACTGGTGAACTTCGGTTTGAGAAAGAGGCAGTTTCTTTTCTGTACACAGGTGAGCTTTGGTTAGAGAAAGAGACATTTTTTTATCTCTACACAGGCGAGCTTTGGTTAGAGAAAGAGGCAATTTCTTATCTCTACACAGGTGAGCTTTGGTAAGAGAAAGAGGCAATTTCTTATCTCTACACAGGTGAGCTTTGGTAAGAGAAAGAGTTTCTTATCTCTACACAGGTGAGCTTCAGTAAGAGAAAGAGTTTCTTATCTCTACACAGGTGAGCTTCAGTAAGAGAAAGAGTTTCTTATCTCTACACAGGTGAGCTTCAGTAAGAGAAAGAGTTTCTTATCTTGACACAAGTGAGCTTTGGTAAGGAAAAAGAGGCGTTTTTTTATATCTCTACAATAGGTGAGCTTTGGTAGGAGAAAGAGGCTTTTTTTATCTCTACATAGGTGAGTTTCAGAGAAAGATCTTGAGGCAGTTTCTTATCTCTTAATAGGTGTTTCTCTTATCTCTGGTTTTATATATCTCTTGTTTATTAATAAATTTCAAGTACCAATGAGCTGTTTGGGTAACAGTACTGTAACTTTATTGGCATATTTGACAAAGCAAAGAACCATAAGTTTTTTTGGGTATTTTACAGTTATTAAGTACCATCAAGATATTTTGTGTTTGGCAATAGTTAAATTCCAACAGATCATTGTCTAGTTAACAAAAGTTAAGTACCACCAGACTATTTGTGTATCTGATGACTACTAAGTTTCATCAGGCTATTTTGTACTTGACAATTGTTAAGTATCATCAGGCTATATACATATTTGATAAATGTTCAGAAACACCAGTTAATTACTGTCAGGATAGGTTTTCACCCCGCCCTGCTTACATGTATTGTAAGAAGTCAAATCTGATTGGTTGACAGAGCTGACCAATGATTGGTTGACACAGAAGGCCATATAGATTGACAGCGTTACAACTGTTGATTTTGTTATTATTATTATTATTATTATGTGATCAGTATAATGTAGATCCAAGATGGCTGCTGCTGACCACTATGCTACCTATATAATGAAATCATCAAAATAAAAATTCACGTTACAATAAAATGGTGTTTTCTTGTATTTACACAATTCATGATTAGATATACTCCACCTGATATTCGCCACATTTCTTAAAGGCCCAATATATGTAACTTTCGACAAAACTTGAAGCAAAAATCAATCCTAATACCTTATTATATTCATAAATTTAGTTAGGATTAACTGATATCATCAAAATTCAAGATGAATTCTTACGCTGTTACCAGTACAGCAGCATTTGGAATTCAGTATTTGTAAACACATGTCCACTTTGAACTGTCTTCTTACTTCGGCTTGTTGTTGAAGTGGGCCCCACCTGAATTATTTTCAATTCTTTGGATTTTTCTGTAAAGAGTTTCTTGTTAGTTACAGCTCAGGTTTACTTAGTTTTAGGCTTATTTTTGCATGGTTATCAACTGGATTTTTTTCAGAATCACAAAATATTTCCTCAAGTTACATATATTGGGCCTTTAATACTGTATCACATGAAATGTTGGGGTAAGATTCCTCTGAAATTTGAAGTTAAGGAGATCGTTTTGTGGTACAAAATTTTGTGTAGCAGTATATCAATTTGTTGTATTTATTTTTGTGGTTCAATGGATCACAAAAATCACAGATGTCTATAAACAACTCAAAACTTCATGATATACAGTATAAACTTATGTCAAATTATACATTAGTTGTATATATCTGACATAGGTGTAAGTGGCGTTCAGTTCCCCGCATCTACCGTATAGTACATTACCTAGTAGTTGTATGTTTCAGTTCCCCGCATCTACCGTATAGTACATTACCTGGTAGTTGTATGTTTCGGTGCCTGACACATTCCGAGGTCATACATAAATCATATAAGAACAATCAACACTTAACCACAATTTATTTTCAATAAATGCACTGCAAAATACAACAAATGCTATAGAATCTAAATATTCTAAATATAACTAACATGAGTAGTATAATATTTTCTGGTAAACATGTATATATAATATATAATATAATAATGTACATTTTTGGCAATTACAATGTGGTAAATCCATCAGATTCAACAATAACAGACAACAACTGCAAATTAAAACACACTGACACAACTACATGTAAAATGTTCATTTTGAATAAGTACCGATCACAAATATTGGTAAAGAAACTGAATTTGATTCTTATAATTAAGTGATCTATCTGGGAGTGTCACTTATGAGAGTTTAAATTTCTATTTTGAAGATTAATACAGTTTCCTTTTTGGTAATTACCTGTCACAACTAAAGTACAAATAATTTTTCATATTGATTATATAATAGCATTGATATATGTAATTTTTGTACAATTCACATCCATGTATATACATTGCGATCCAGGTATTCATATCATCTATAATAGACGATTTGCCACTATGATCATGTCACAATACCGGGCCGTCTATCACTGCAACATCGAAACATCCTTTTTTTGGGATGTCAAGTTAGCACAGTGGTAACGGCCGCAGGTATTTCTGGCTTAATACATTACTGTAGCTACTCACACTTTGGTCTCGGAGCTTGAATGAGATGTCAGGGATTACAAAAGTAACTGTTGGTATCTGATGGAAGAATTATGAATACTGCATGAAATACACTGTTCAAATCTTAAAAAAGTCACAAAAATGTAACAAATAATATATAAAAAATAAATATAAAATAAGGTTTTACAACAAAGTCAATACTATTGCACTAGGAAACAACACAGGTATGGCAGAGGTCCCTAACCAAACAGTCTGTATATAGTGTGTGTATCCTTATACAATACAGGGTAAGTATGGCTCACAAACGGAACACCAACCTCTGTCAGTGATACGAAACTAACATGGGTGAAGTCACGTAGGCAAAAACAATCATTAATAAACAAACAAACAAACATAATAAGTAAACACACACACACACATATATATAGACTTCTGGGTTAGGGGTCTATGCCATGTCCATGTGAGTAAAAAGACACAAAAAAAATGTCAAAATAATTTACTGAACTATTGCACCAGAGTTCATAAAATACTTACAGTACTCCACCATTAACTAGATACAGTAAAACATGCTTATAGATAACATAAGTAAAAGCTCTGGTAAAGTCAGATCTCATCTACACTGCCTTGTACCCTTCTAACATAAAACTCAGTCACCAATTACAGCAGTATACCCATAATCCATTTAGTGAACCGAGTTGTTCCCCTTGGCTTGATATACATAGACTGGAAGAAACAATCACACAAGGTACAAGGTAGTACACTGTTTTTGGAGGTACGTTTTCCACACTACACATCACAATAACAGTTACCAGGTTATATATAATGCTGTAAGTATATAAATATATAGATATCCACAAGATCTCCTTCCTGTTAGGTAAATACACCATTTAGTACTTAGTATAAACTAGGGGGTCATACATAAGTATAAATTATATGAGAAAAATCATAGAAGTTTGTTGGAAACCAGCTCGTAACATTGGCAATACATAATATAGCTGGGTTGATTCACACATCCATTGTCATCGTGTTACATGGCCTACACCTGGCAGGTTACACGGCCTACACCTGGCAGGTTACACATCCTACACCTGGCAAGTTACACAGCCTACACCTGGCAGGTTACACATCCTACACCTGGCAAGTTACACATCCTACACCTGGCAGGTTACACATCCTACACCTGGCAGGTTACACGGCCTACACCTTGCGGGTAACACGGCCTACACCTGGCAGGTTACACGGCCTACACCTGGCGGGTAACACGGCCTACACCTGGCAGGTTACACATCCTACACCTGGCAAGTTACACAGCCTACACCTGGCAGGTTACACGGCCTACACCTGGCGGGTAACACGGCCTACACCTGGCAGGTTACACAGCCTACACCCGGCAGGTTACACGGCCTACACCTGGCAGGTTACACGGCCTACACCTGAGAGGTTACATGGCCTACACCTGGCAGGTTACACGGCCTACACCTGGCAGGTTACACGGCCTACACCCGAGAGGTTACACGGCCTACACCTGGCGGGTAACACGGCGTACACCTGGTAGGTTACACAGCCTACACCTGGCGGGTTACACGGCATACACCTGGCAGGTTAAACCTCCGATACCTGGCAGGTTACACGGCCTACACCCGGCAGGTTACACAGCCTACACCTGGCAGGTTACATGACGTACACCTGGCAGGTTACATGGCCTACACCTGGCAGGTTACACGGCCTACACCTGACAGGTTACACGGCCTACATCTGACAGGTTACACGGCATACACCTGGGGGGTTACACGGCGTACACCTGGCAGGTTACACGGCGTACACCTGGCAGGTTACACGGCGTACACCTGGCAGGTTACACGGCCTACACCTGGCGGGTTACATCGCGTACACCTGGCAGGTTACACGGCCTACACCTGGCAGGTTACACAGCCTACACCTGACGGGTTACACGGCGTACACCTGGCAGGTTACACGGCCTACACCTGGCAGGTTACATGGCCTACACCCGGCAGGTTATATGGCCTACACCTGGCAGGTTACACGGCCTACACTTGGCAGGTTACGCAGCCTACACCTGGCAGGTTACACGGCCTACACCTGACAGGTTATACTGTCTACACCCGGCAGGTTATATGGCCTACACCCGGCAGGTTATATGGCCTACACCCGGCAGGTTACACGGCCTACACCTGACAGGTTACACGGCATAAAACTGAGTAGCTGCGGAGGACTGAACCTCAATCTGACCAAGTTTGAACTGGCTCCGTTTAAGCCAGTTTAGGAGGACCGTTGAGTTGACAGAGGCAAGGTCCTTAGTGGGACTCGGGGGTTCCCAGTTCTCACACGTCTGTAGCTTCACCTGAAGATGGCCCGACAACTGGCAACGAAACAAAACGTGATAACCAACCATCAACAAAGAAAATAAAGTACTGAAATTCCAATTAAATCGAGATATATCTTCTCTTTTTGCAAAATGAATATTTTTTTTCCTTTTTGAAGACCTATTTTAGCATATGAAATTTATTATCAAAACACAAAAATATTGAAGTTAAATTGAACAGAACAGGAGCGTAATGTGATAACTTACACTGGCATGATGGGTAAACAAAATGGTTGTCCACATCGGAAACAACTGAAAATAGAAACATCACATCAATAAAAGTTCTTCATACTGGTACCCCAGATGTAGAGCAATAGATGTAGGGGCTGACCGATGTTAGTTAAAGCAATCCATAACTAGAATTGTCATCCATAGGATAACTAATACCCCTCAAAAATGTCGGTAGTTTATACATTAAGCAATCTTGAAGTGGGGTTATAAGTTAACTAAAAAGGAAACTTGTTAGAGATATTTTGGCTCTAAAATTTGCATAAGGCATAGTAACTCCTGTAAAAAGGGTTGAAATCTGCAACTGAAATGCCTGTACACAACTATTAATATAGTGATCATTCAAGGAGGAGTTCCAATAAAATCTACTGGCTAGTTAAGATGGAGTTTTCATGAGGATGTAGTATGTCATTTTCAAGATTCTTTCTTTAATACTTTATGTCTAAAACAGCATTACTCAATTTGTTTTCCCATTTTTATGTATCAAAACAACTTCAAAAAGTATTCATTTGATCCAGACACACCTGGTATGGTCATTACACACACCCTACATTAACTAGGATATCTTTTAACCACAGGATGTAGATTTTGAGTTTGTGTGAGATTGGATTTAAATGAGGAAGATTTCGAGGGAGATTGGTAAATTATGGTCAAAATGACGGATTCTCCCTCATAATGAGGGAGGGTTAACAGGTATGACTAGATAGTCGACATAACTTCTATAATAAGGGGCATAACTCTAACAAATACCTTCGAAAATGGAAGAAAAATTAATGGGCACAACAAAATATGTATAAATAGGGGCATAACTCGAAAAAATATTGTCAAAATTTCACGGAAAGCAAAAAGGCACAACTATTTATCATAAGGATGCAGTTAGCCAAGTTTGAGAAATATTGCTGCAGTGCTTTTTCAGTTCTCAAGAGTTGAATGACTGAACACAGAAAGGACAAACACTCTTTAGCTAAAACAGAAAGAGTTGAATGACTGAACACAGAAGGACAAACAAACCTTAGCTAAAACGGAAGAGTTGAATGACTGAACACAGAAAGGACAAACAAACCTTAGCTAAAACGGAAGAGTTGAATGACTGAACACAGAAAGGACAAACAAACCTTAGCTAAAACGGAAGAGATGAATAACTGAACACAGAAAGGACAAACAAACCTTAGCTAAAACGGAAGAGTTGCACTCTCGCAGGGCCTCCATCAGACTCAGGAAGTGTAAGTTTACTTTCTCCGCAAGCTGAAAGGAAAGTTTTAATGTAAGTAAGTCATTTCAAAAATAAGATTTCATTTGATACCCCTGATAGAACAAACTAAGTGTGGTAAGAGTTACAATTGTATATCCCCGATAGATGGGTGTTATATGTGAGATAAGGTGAAGTAAGTTATATGGCCGTAATTTCAAAGTATACAACAATTTCTGTTAAAAATATTGTACATGTTTATCATCACTAACAGTCTAACTGTTCTCTGGCCTCCTTAAAATCAAAGTGTCAAATAATAACCCAGACAACAATACAATAATGTTAATATATAAAACACTAACTTCAAAGGTTTCCCTAGCATAGCACTATACAATTATGTACGACAGCGATTGGAGTTCTGCCACAATTTGTTTTAAGTACCATGAGCCAAACTCATGTACAACTTCCAGTACTCTGGGGTTCAAATGGTTAATTTGAAACTCTATATAAAGTCCAAATATGTGATAATAAGTCCAAATATTAGACAATGAGTCCAAATATTGGACAATAAGTCCAAATATCGGACAATAAGTCCAGCTCCAGGGGCTACAATGACAGACTGACAAACACAACACAGAATACCAACAGCAGAACTCAAATAGAAAAGTCTATTCTGTTAAATAGCATTTTATACAGATATTTACTGCGGCATCAAGATCCAATAACTTTAGACCACCCATTAATTTAACCCATCATATCAGGCCTGGAGAAATCTCAAATCGCCCATTTATTTTACGCAAGTCCCATAAGATCTGGCAAAATTTCAGACTGCCTATAAATTTTACTCAAGTCCCATCAACAGATCTGGAGAAATCCGAGACCGCCCATTAATTTTACCATAGTCCCATCAGATCTGGAGAAATTTCAGACCACCCATTAATTTTACCCAAGTCCCATGAGGTCTGGAAAAATCTCAGTCTGCCCATTAATTTTTCCCAAGTCCTATCAGGTCTAGATCGAGAGAAATATCAGACTGCCCATTAATTTTACCCAAGTCCCATCAAGTCTGGGGAAATCTCAGACTGCCCATTAATTTGATCCAAGTCCCATCAGATCAGGAGAAATCTCAGACTGCCCATTAATTTGATCCAAGTCCCATCAGATCAGGAGAAATCTCAGACTGCCCATTAATTTGATCCAAGTCCCATCAGATCAGGAGAAATCTCAGACTGCCCATTAATTTTACTGGGAGAAATGTTAAGACCAACAAGTTGAACATGTCTATATTATTTGTCACACCACTCAATCTAAAACAGGTATTTGTAGATAGATGTGTCATCAGTACCCAGTAGGTAGCCTTACCTACTCATCACATAGGATGTGTTGTAAAATCAGGAAACCGCAGTAAATACTTCATTAAATGGAAGACTTGCAAACGCTTCTTCAAATACATGTACAAGTAATCTGTTGGTTTATTTAACATAATTTTAGATCAGCTATAAAAGAAAAACAATTCTAACAATAATACATTGTACAACACAGGACAATATACACCACGAATATGTCACGTTACAGTCTACACAATCCCACACATACTCTAGGGCAGCTCATCTACAGCAGGGCAACACTAGTTAAGGGGCAGACAACTGTGTGCAACCAAAAGGCTGGACATGGGGCAGGAGAGTAGGGTGTCAGCTGATAGGTTATATCTTAATCTTCCTCCCAGTTCATTTTTAAACAATTTTCACCATCTTTCTTGGACCTTACTCAATCTACCTACCTCAATCAAATCACATACATGATCTACATTTTAGCCTTTTTTGTCACTGTCCAACTGTCTTACTTCATATCAGTAATTTCAATCATCCAAATACATATCATACTACTGCTTTCCTTTCCACCTGATCAGTACAGCTTTCCCTGTTGAGCCCCTCCCCACCTGATCAGTAAAGTTCCCAATGTTGAGCCCCTCCCCACCTGATCAGTAAAGCTCCCCTGTTGAGCCCCACCCACCTGATCAGTTAAGCTCCCCATGTTGAGCCCCACCCACCTGATCAGTAAAGCTCCCCTGTTGAGCCCCTCCCCACCTGACCAGTACAGCTTTCCCTGTTGAGCCCCTCCCCACCTGATTGGTAAAGCTCCCCATGTTGAGCCCCTCCCCACCTCATTAGTAAAGCTCCCCTTGTTGAGCCCCTCCCCACCTGATTAGTAAAGCTCCCCATGTTGTACCCCTCCCCATCTGATTAGTAAAGCTCCCCATGTTGAGCCCCTCCCAACCTGATCAGTAAAGCTCCCCTTGTTGAGCCCCTCCCCACCTGATCAGTTAAGCCTCCATGTTGAGCCCCTCCCCACCTGATCAGTAAAGCTCCCCTGTTGAGCCCCACCCACCTGATCAGTATAGCTCTCCCCTGTTGAGCCCCTCCCCACCTGATCAGTAAAGATCCACATGTTGAGCCACTCCCCACCTGATCAGTAAAGCTCCCCATGTTGAGCCCCTCCCCACCTGATTAGTAAAGCTCCCCTGTTGAGCCCAACCCACCTGATCAGTAAAGCTCCCCATGTTGAGCCACTCCCCACCTGATCAGTAAAGCTCCCAATGTTGAGCCCCTCCCCACCTGATCAGTAAAGCTCCCCTGTTGAGCCCCACCCACCTGATCAGTTAAGCTCCCCATGTTGAGCCCCTCCCCACCTGATCAGTAAAGCTCCCCTGTTGAGCCCCACCCACCTGATCAGTATAGCTCTCCCCTGTTGAGCCCCTCCCCACCTGATCAGTAAAGATCCACATGTTGAGCCACTCCCCACCTGATCAGTAAAGCTCCCCATGTTGAGCCCCTCCCCACCTGATTAGTAAAGCTCCCCTGTTGAGCCCAACCCACCTGATCAGTTAAGCTCCCCTGTTGAGCCCCACCCACCTGATCAGTAAAGCTCCCCTGTTGAGCCCCACCCACCTGATCAGTTAAGCTCCCCTGTTGAGCCCCACCCACCTGATCAGTAAAGCTCCCCTGTTGAGCCCCTCCCCACCTGATCAGTATAGCTCTCCCCTGTTGAACCCCTCCCCACCTGACCAGTACAGCTTTCCCTGTTGAGCCCCTCCCCACCTGATTGGTAAAGCTCCCCATGTTGAGCCCCTCCCCACCTCATTAGTAAAGCTCCCCTTGTTGAGCCCCTCCCCACCTGATTAGTAAAGCTCCCCATGTTGTACCCCTCCCCATCTGATTAGTAAAGCTCCCCATGTTGAGCCCCTCCCAACCTGATCAGTAAAGCTCCCCTTGTTGAGCCCCTCCCCACCTGATTAGTAAAGCTCCCTATGTTGAACCCCTCCCCACCTGATTTGTAAAGCTCCCCATGTTGAACCCCTCCCCACCTGATCAGTAAAGCTCCCCATGTTGAGCCCCTCCCCACCTGATCAGTAAAGCTCCTCTTGTTGAGCCCTCCCAACCTGATCAGTAAAGCTCCCTTTGTTGAGCCCCACCCACCTGATCAGTAAAGCTCCCCTGTTGAGCCCCACCCACCTGATCAGTTAAGCTCCCCTGTTGAGCCCCACCCACCTGATCAGTAAAGCTCCCCTGTTGAGCCCCTCCCCACCTGATCAGTATAGCTCTCCCCTGTTGAACCCCTCCCCACCTGACCAGTACAGCTTTCCCTGTTGAGCCCCTCCCCACCTGATTGGTAAAGCTCCCCATATTGAGCCCCTCCCCACCTCATTAGTAAAGCTCCCCTTGTTGAGCCCCTCCCCACCTGATTAGTAAAGCTCCCCATGTTGTACCCCTCCCCATCTGATTAGTAAAGCTCCCCATGTTGAGCCCCTCCCAACCTGATCAGTAAAGCTCCCCTTGTTGAGCCCCTCCCCACCTGATTAGTAAAGCTCCCTATGTTGAACCCCTCCCCACCTGATTTGTAAAGCTCCCCATGTTGAACCCCTCCCCACCTGATCAGTAAAGCTCCCCATGTTGAGCCCCTCCCCACCTGATCAGTAAAGCTCCTCTTGTTGAGCCCCTCCCAACCTGATCAGTAAAGCTCCCTTTGTTGAGCCCCTCCCCACCTGATTAGTAAAGCTCCCCATGTTGTACCCCTCCCCACTTGATTAGTAAAGCTCCCCATGTTGAGCCCCTCCCCACCTAATCAGTAAAGCTCCCCTTGTTGAGCCCCTCCCCACCTGATCAGTAAAGCTCCCCATGTTGAACCCCTCCCCACCTGATTTGTAAAGCTCCCCATGTTGAACCCCTCCCCACCTGATCAGTAAAGCTCCTCTTGTTGAGCCCTCCCCACCTGATCAGTAAAGCTCCACCGTTAAGCCCCTCCCCACCCGATCAGAACAGCTCCCCCGTTGAGCCCCACCCCACCTGATCAGTAAAGCTCCCTTTGTTGAGCCCCTCCCCACCTGATTAGTAAAGCTCCCCATGTTGTACCCCTCCCCACTTGATTAGTAAAGCTCCCCATGTTGAGCCCCTCCCCACCTAATCAGTAAAGCTCCCCTTGTTGAGCCCCTCCCCACCTGATCAGTAAAGCTCCCCATGTTGAACCCCTCCCCACCTGATTTGTAAAGCTCCCCATGTTGAACCCCTCCCCACCTGATCAGTAAAGCTCCTCTTGTTGAGCCCCTCCCCACCTGATCAGTAAAGCTCCACCGTTAAGCCCCTCCCCACCTGATCAGAACAGCTCCCCCGTTGAGCCCCACCCCACCTGATCAGTAAAGCTCCTCTTGTTGAGCCCCTCCCCACCTGATCAGTAAAGCTCCCCATATTGAGCCCCTCCCCACCTGATCAGTACAGCTCTCCCTGTTGAGCCCCTCCCCACCTGATCAGTAAAGCTCCACTGTTGAGCCCCTCCCCACCTGATCAGTACAGCTCTCCCTGTTGAGCCCCTCCCCACCTGATCAGTAAAGCTCCCTATGTTGAGCCCCTTCCCACCTGATCAGTACAGCTCTCCCTGTTGAGCCCCTCCCCACCTGATCAGTACAGCTCCCCATGTTGAGCCCCTCCCCACCTGATCAGTACAGCTCTCCCTGTTGAGCCCCTCCCCACCTGATCAGTACAGCTCCCCTATTGAGCCCCACCCCCCGATCAGCCGATGCCTACTCTCCAGTTTGTGTGCTATGTGCTATGGAGGACAATAGTGGAAGCCATCGTCAAACCTGGTGTGTTGTTACTTTGATGTCCTTTGAAAGTTTTAATAACAAAAATAACCTGATTAAATTTCATTCAAATACTAAGTAAAGAACACAATTTCACTATTAAGTTACAAACATCTAATAAACACAGGATTGTTTTAAGAAATATGTGGTAAAAATGTAACACACAACGTTATTCACTAAGCTATTTGTAGATCAGAATCAATCAACATTAAGTGGTCCAGGTTGGGAGTATTCCCACACTTAATAAACAGTAACATCATCATCTAGTTAAAAATATCCTATATGAAATATGAGATGATTTGATTTACCTGGGTACCCCATCTATCCAACTACCTATTTTTGAATGCCTAAAAAAATGAACTCATCATATATAGAGAATGTTTTTCAAATGTAACTTATGTTAAAATGTCCTTGTGCTTTCCTGGATATGTTGAGCAAATTGAAGTCAGGATTATGTAATCTGTTGTATATTTCATCACTTTCCCCAAATGCTGGGATTTCCTTTCTTAACTTTGGGAGACAGCAGTTTTGCAAAAAAGACATCTGCCAGGAATCTGTGTGATGTTCTGATATAGTTATGAATAACCATAGATACTGATTTAAATAACAACATGTATGTACTGTTTTATATAAATAAAACGAGTACGTATCCACAGTTGAACATATTTCCGTGAGATATTTTAGATAGCACATTTCAGGCCAGGATGAGATAAGGAGGATTTAGAGAGACATGATCCTACAGTCTAGATCCCTACAGACATCCTTATAAGGTAAACCTACCCCAGGCTCCTTGGGTGTAGAAAGCATCTGAAGTATCCCCGGAGTTACCCGCCCCCAGAAGTCCATCACGGTAGAGGAGGCCACCTTGTAGCTGTCACTGTGGATAGGGTGCTGGGCCGCAGCTGACTCGCAGTACATAGTCCATAGCTAGTGACAAAGGTCAAAGTTCAGTACATAGTCCATAGCTAGTGACAAAGGTCAAAGTTCAGTACATAGTCCATAGCTAGTGACAAAGGTCAAAGGTCAGTATATAGTCCATAGCTAGTGACAAAGTTCAAAGTTCAGTACATAGTCCATAGCTAGTGACAAAGGTCAAAGGTCAGTATATAGTCCATAGCTAGTGACAAAGGTCAAAGTTCAGTACATAGTCCATAGCTAGTGACAAAGGTCAAAGGTCAGTATATAGTCCATAGCTAGTGACAAAGGTCAAAGTTCAGTACATAGTCCATAGCTAGTGACAAAGGTCAAAGTTCAGTACAAAGCCTGTATTTAGTGACAGAGGTCAAAGTTCAGTGCAAAAACCGGAGTGAGTGACAGGGGTAAAAGATGAAGTAACACACACACATATGCTGCACCTTTTAAATTTAGTAATAGATACAGTATGCCAAAAAATAAATTAAACTGCACCATACAGCTGTTTCATCCTCCTGGGACTGTTCAGTGATGCTAGGGGCCAAAAGGTGGGAATCCAAAATTTCTAAACTAACTTAGAAGCAGAAGGATCAGGTGCGTAAAAACCCTTTAATTTATGAATTTAACTAAAATTAAACCAGTTCTGTATAATTTCAAATCGTGTACTAAGAAAATCGGTATATTATGTACCGTGCCAAAGCTTAAAGATCAAACTTATAGTGAATTCATCAATATCAAAAGTCATTCCTTGCATTGAAAATCTACATCAGAGGTAACAGTTGTACAAAGCTTTGTAACAGTTGTACATAGCTTTGTAACAGAAATTATTTTGCCCGATCAAAAGTTCAACTGCAACAAAGATTTCTTTGTATACAGTATATTATTACAACAACAGTATTTAAAGGTCCCATGGTTTACTTATATAAAATAACAATCACTTATAATTAACACTCCTAAAATTACATTTATACTTACCTGGCATAGTATAAAGGCATGGAAAAGGGAGCTCATGTGAAGGATATTGTCCTGTAAAAAAGTAACAATGGAGTTAGTACAGCACACAAAGGCTAGTATATAGTGCAGAAAATTACAAATTACAGTCCCCCACTGAATATAAAATGATATGCATAGAATGCATAGATGATCAATTTGTGCAGGAACTAATTCTAGATATGAATGTTTGACAGACTCACTAAAATCAATTAGGAATAGTATCAGTGATACTACTGTAAATAAATCTGGTGAATGTTCCCAGGTAAGTGGTGCCCATTTACTATCTAATTCTATCTGATGACACTATGTATTTCATTATTTGATTGCCAAGGTAAACTAGGTGTAAAGATTAAGTGACCAGTAGTGTAGAATATAGAGCTTAGAATAACCTATATATATAGGTCAGAAGTGGAAATGTAAGGTAAGATTGACCTACTTTTGATACATGTCATACCGGCTCACCCAGGTGAACCCATACCCAAAGTATGAAGTTCAAATAACAAGTACGTCAGTGTACAAGATACTTTTACTTTGATGTAGGTTAAAGGTCAAAATGAAGATCAGCGGGACTACATGGTAAGGTGAACTCGTATTCCAAGTATGAAGTTCTAGTGACTAGTAATGTAGAAGATAGAGCCAGGACAAATAGTTTACTTTGATGTAGCTAGGTCAAAGGTCAAAGTGTTTGGTCATTTAAGGATGTGCCAGGTTAGGCCTCAAACATGCGACCTAGAGGTGGCAGGCTAGTGGTAGTAGAATGTCAAACACCTCAACAGTTTGGCTTCTGCTGCCCCCTCCAAAGGTCAAATTGTAAATCAAATTCATCCAATTTTGATACATGCCACACTGTCTCACCAAGGTGAACCAATACTCCAAGTATGATTTCCCAGTGACTAGTAATGTAAGAGAGAGAGAGAGAGAGCACAGAAGGACGGACAGCCACAACACAAAACTATAGCTCCCCCCCCCCCCCAACAACAACAACAACAACCAACCCCAGGAAGACTAATAAGGCAAAAGAGGAAACACTTATACCTTTGACCTTTCATCAAAGCCAGTCATGATAACAAGAACGTGTTCAGCTATATAGGTGCTGGCGTCCAATGGGATTGGCAGGCAGGAGATAGGTGCAGAGCCTTCTGTCATGGCTGTGTGAGTCAAGGAGCCAATGAGAATCCAGGACAGCAGACGGATGTGCCCAATACAGTCGGTAAACTCTTTCGGTCTGAAATGTCGAAACAGAGGCTTACTAAAAATTCTCAAGTAAAGTACTATAAAACATTTTATTCCTGTTTCCCACTCTGCAAAACATTTTGATTTTATGAATATAACTTGTATTGATTAGGATAGAAGTTTATTTCTTTGCATAAGGGAATAACTACATGACAACATATATGAATTTCCATGACTGCCCATGTTCTTGAAATACATTGTCAAAACAGGGAACTGAAGCCCAGGTGGCGCCACCTGGAGCATACATACATGGTTAACCCTAGTTGTCCCCCCTTACTATGCTCAGGAGATGTAATTGTTGACTTACCCCTGTTGTACAGTAGAGGGAGGATGGTACAGCCAGGTTAAGTTATGTGAGATGGCCCTAGTTATCCCCCCTGACTATGCTGTGAGATGTGATTGTTGACTTACCCATGTTGTACAATGGAGGGAGGAAGGTACAGACAAGGTAGGTAACATGAGATGGCCCTAGTTATCCCCCCTGACTATGCTCTGGAGATGTGATTGCTGACTTACCCCTGTTGTACAGTAGAGGGAGGGTGGTACAGCCAGGGTAGGTAACATGAGACAGCCCTAGTTATCCCCCCTGACAATCCTGTGAGATGTGATTGCTGACTTACCCCTGTTGTACAGTAGAGGGAGGGTGGTACAGCCAGGGTAGGTAACGTGAGATGGCCCTAGTTATCCCCCCTGACTATGCTGTGAAATGTGATTGCTGACTTACCCCTGTTGTACAGTAGAGGGAGGATGCTACAGCCAGGGTAGGTAATGTGAGATGGCCCTAGTTATCTCCCCTGACTATGCTGTGAGATGTGATCATTTACTTACCCCTGTTGTACAGTAGAGGGAGGATGGTACAGCCAGGGTAGGTAACGTGAGATAGCCCTGTTGTCTCTACCATTGCCCCGAGTCATCTCCAGAGACACAAACTGGGCTATACCGGACTTGAGTTGGCTCCCTAGGGTATCCTCATTTAGACTGCTGGATCCTCCCTTCATGTTACTCTGGACACAAATACATGAAATTACCACTGATAATTGTCCATATTAAAGACTCACCAGAACTTCTACAATCATCCGCTATCAATTACATACATGACAGGTAAGATGTAGGTATTTAAACAGTTTGTGACAATTTTTCAGAATTTCTGGTTCATAAGTTGAAACTTGTCCAGATCAGGGACATATACTTGAAATATGTTGATTTATTGACAATGAAAGTCTACCGACTTTTTAAGAGTATTTATTAGAAATTACAAGTTAACCCAGAGTCAAATCCCATTATCTCGAACCCATTTAACTACAAGTTTTCCCAAAGTCCTGCCTACTACGAGATTTGGACATGGATGATCAGGATGAACCTTACCTTGACCTTAGTGAGAGTGTGGGGGTCAGCTACAAACTCGATGGAGTCATGGAGGTGGTCCCTCATACACTCTGCGGCACACGTACTGATGAGCATGTTAGCGTGACTGTGATACAACATGCCTCCCTCTCCCACAATGTTTGTGTTTCCAATGGTGCCCCCAGCATCCAGCACAACAAACTGTAACACAGGTATAACAAATATATATATACAGACAATGTTTGTGATTCAAATGGTGCCCCCAGCATCCAGCACAACAAAGATAACACAGGTATAACAAATATATATATACAGACAATGTTTGTGATTCAAATGGTGTCCCCTGCATCCAGCACAACAAAATGTAACACAGGTATAACAAATATATATATACAGACAATGTTTGTGTTTCCAATGGTGCCCCCAGCATCCAGCACAACAAACTGTAACACAAGTATAACAAATATATATATACAGACAATGTTTGTGTTTCCAATGGTGCCCCCAGCATCCAGCACAACAAAGATAACACAGGTATAACAAATATATATAAACAGACAATGTTTGTGATTCAAATGGTGTCCCATGCATCCAGCACAACAAACTGTAACACAAGTATAACTATACAGACAATGTTTGTGTTTCCAATGGTGCCCCCAGCATCCAGCACAACAAACTGTAACACAAGTATAAGGAATACTATATACAGAGAAAGTTTTGTCCCCGTCAAACATTTGTCCTTCGACATCAAAATCAATGTTCATCCAGTATGTAATATATGGAATGTCGTTTACTAATGTTTGATCAGATGACAATTTGCTTTCATTTCTGTAAAAAAGTCAAAAACTAAACTGCAGTGAAAATTTGCTGGTATACAGTATCATATCATCAGAACCATGAATGATAAATTGCTGTGACTGTAACAGGCGAGATTGTAACCCAGGTTCTGTACTCAGGGTTCTGTATTAGTAATGTATAAATAAGGAATAAAGGCAAATACACATTGAGGATAACATTTATTATATCCCGTGGATGTTTACGAGTCGCATACACATACAGTGAATAACTCACACAATACACATCACAGCTACCTATCCTACCTCAGTAACTACTAACGTTATACTTTGCTACTGTTCCTCTACTGAATACATATATAATAACCAACCGTCCCTATTCCACAGATATCTAATGCAATATTCCCGAAAGCCCTACACTACCTTACGCTTACATGGAGAAATAAAGAACAGAGAGAAAAGTGAGCTGACCTGCGACTGAACGCATCCGTCTGGTAACAAACTACACGTTTACGCACTATTTATACCCCATCCCAACAATACCTAATACACTATTAAATAACGTTTACGGAAATACCGAAAAGCGGAAGAAGACAAGTCTTCCAGTCTAAATAGATGAAAACACCAAGATATTACATGAGGTAAGCTATAAACATATCTAATAATTCTTTCCTGTTACATTACCTTGACCCCAGATTTCCTGGATTGTTATTTATCAAACTGTGACCTTGACCCGAGCTATCCTGGGTTTTTATTAATCAATTTGTGACCTTGACCCCGACGTATCCTGGGTTCTGGGTTTTTATTTATCAAACTGTGACCTTGACCCCAAGGTATCCAGGGCTTTAATTAATTAATGTATCTACCTGTACCAAGAGCAGGAAGTTCTCATCTGGCAGACTGTGTTTGAACTTCATAGCTTGGATCAGCTCAAAGATGACGGTCCTGGTAAGATACAGCTTGTCGCGTTCCTGTCAAACCAGAATAGGGTACAGCTGTAACTAGTGTTTTTAGGGTGTTATCAAATAAACATAATTATGTCACTCAAAAGTTTCCCATAGTTTCTTTCATAAACTACAAATATACAGACAAATAATCAAAAGAAAGTTTCCTTTAAGTTTTGTAAGATTGCAATATCTGTTATCTTTAAAGAGGTGCCGTTAACTACATACAAAACAGACACCAAGTGTGTGTCAGAGTTTATCATACCTTGAAGAAGACCCGGTTACACACAGAACAGATGTCGAGGAGATGCTGGAGTTTGAAGGAGCAGTTCTGTATGGTGAAGCTGAGCAGCTTTGAGAATGGTTCTAAGATATACTGTCAAATATACAAGGATATACTGTCAAAGATACTATACTGTCAAAGATACAAGGATATACTGTCAAATATACAAGGATATACTGTCAAAGATACGAGTATATACTGTCAATGATACGAGGTTATACTGTCAAAGATGAGGTTATACTGTCAAAGATACGAGGTTATACTGTCAAAGATACAAGGATATACAGTCAAAGATACGTGGATATACAGTCAAAGATACAAGGATATACTGTCAAAGATACAAGGATATACTGTCAAAGATACAAGGATATACTGTCAAAGATATGAGGATATACTGTCAAATATACGAGGATATACTGTCAAATATACGAGGATATATTGTCAAAGATACAAAAATATACTATCAAAGACACAAGGATATACTGTCGAAGATACGAGGATATACAGTCAAAGATACAAGGATATACAGTCAAAGATACGAGGATATACAGTCAAAGATACGAGGATATACTGTCGAAGATACAAGTATATATTGTCAAAGATACAAAAATATACTGTCATAGACATGAGGATATACAGCCAAAGATACGAGGATATACAGTCAAAGATACGAGGATATACAGCCAAAGATACGAGGATATACAGTCAAAGATATGAGGATATACTGTCAAAGATACAAGGATATACAGCCAAAGATACGAGGATATACAACCAAAGATATGAGGATATACAGTCAAAGATACAAGGATATACAGCCAAAGATACGAGGATATACAGCCAAAGATATGAGGATATACAGCCAAAGATACAAGGATATACAGCCAAAGATACGAGGATATACAGTCAAAGATACGAGGATATACAGCCAAAGATATGAGGATATACAGCCAAAGATACGAGGATATACAGCCAAAGATACGAGGATATACAGCCAAAGATATGAGGATATACAGCCAAAGATATGAGGATATACAGCCAAAGATACGAGGATATACTGTCAAAGAAACGAGGATATACAGTCAAAGATACGAGGATATACAGTCAAAGATATGAGGATATACTGTCAAAGATACAAGGATATACTGTCAAAGATACGAGGATATACAGTCAAAGATATGAGGATATACAGTCAAAGATACAAGGATATACTGTCAAAGATACGAGGATATACAGTCAAAGATACGAGGATATACAGCCAAACATACGAGGATATACAGTCAAAGATACGAGGATATACAGTCAAAGATACGAGGATATACAGTCAAAGATATGAGGATATACTATCAAAGATACAAGGATATACTGTCAAAGATACGAGGATATACAGTCAAAGATATGAGGATATACAGCCAAAGATACGAGGATATACTGTCAAAGATATGAGGATATACTGTCAAAGATACAAGGATTTACCGTCAAAGATAAAACAATGTTCAATCAAGTTTTACAATATTTTGTTAAGATTTCAGATTGATGATAACATAAGATATAGACAGTCTCATTCTCCATGTTGTCCTCTTCACCTTGACCGTATATTTCCTGGATGTATACTTACCCTGGCGTTGTTGATGCCGGACACTTTGAGAATAGACAGGATGATTTTTAGGAGTGCTGTAGTGTCACAGGGGTTGGGCAGCACTGTCGGTAACTTCCTCATGAAAATGTCAAACTGACTGATGATGCTGGTAACCATGGGAGCAGAGGTCTCCAGGGAGATGTAGTTCATGTAGGTCGACAAATTGTTGAGGATGATGACTATGTTCTCAGGAGGCGGCAGATTCTTACGGTTGTTCAATCCCTAAAGACACATGACAAATACTTAAATATATAAAATCGTAATTGTAAAAATAGTTATTTCCCACTTCAATAATCCTTTAAATCAGTGTTTGGTTTTTCAAGTTTAACTTATACATGTGTATATTTTCTAGACCTAAAAATCTGTACCGGTAATCTTCATGGGCAGCTTTAAACTAATTACAAATTATTTTTATTTACAAAAAATGAAAAAAATTGCCACATTAACTATAGACCTGATGAATCTACCAGAATTAATATTAATTAATATAGTTTATCATCCCATAAAATTTCACACTATGTTTAATGTGCTATTTCAGGAAACTATAAAAAAATCATTCTTGTATTGATGAAATTCTATCGACTGTTCTTTGACCTATAGCCAAAAGGCCATTCTATGGTTGAATGTGGAATAAACATTTGTCATCTTTAAATAGCCCTGTCATTTGTTACCTCCAAGAGAAACTGAATAGGAGCATGGCAGGTAAGCTCATTAAAGTCTACCAACGCAGCAGCCATCGTCTTGAAAAATGGAGGATCTGCAAAAAAAGGTTACACAGTGTAATAACAAATGATGTACAATCCTGGAATGGGATTCGATGAAAATATAACATGAATTTGTCAGTAGAATCCCATTAAACCATGAAAATTTTTCATGATAACAGGAAAACCAAGTGATGTTTTTAAGTACACCAATGGGGGTTCATGGCCATGACTTTCACCTATTTAATCAAATATATCATAGCCATGAATTCTTATAATATTATTATTCATGATCATGAAACCCTTTTTTACGTTCATGGCCATGAAAATGTCATGAAAGTTTATTAGTAGAATAATAGTATACAAATTCAATAATGTTTAATGGCCATGAGTTAGAAGTTTGTATTAAATTAGCTACATATACATATTATCATGTCTAAATTCGGAAGACAAAAACTGTAAAAACAAATCTACAGTAAGCCATCAATTCATGATCAATTCAATGCAAGTATATTCTAATTCATTAACCTTTGAAATACATTATATTATTTTATATTATTTTTCAAAACACTTTTCTGGTGTAACACACCTTCAAGAGTACTCTGAAACAGCATAGGGAACACTCCATTGGGAGCCAGTTGGTGTAGACAGCAGCGAAGGAACTGGCGGGCAATACTCACACTGTTACCGGGAACCATCAGGTTACTAAAAATAGCAGGTCAAGGTCATCATTACAACCAACTCTGTGCACAAATATCATCATTTTTAATTCACATATTATTTGTATTTTAACTGTTTTAAATATCTAATAGAGTTAATCAATTTTTCAAGGAATATATGGTATTCGAGTAATGCAATGTTGATCCCAGATCGTCAAGTATATATCGGTTAAATCTTAAATGATAATAATGATAATAATATAAAATGTAAGCATCATTAAACAGAACTATCAATCCATGAAATCCATGACTTCATTTGCCAAAAGAAACATTAAGGTCCAAGATGTTAAATTCTAATATCAGATCATGCCTCTTCTACAACCATCATACTACGTCATACAAACCTTTCTCCTTGCCAAACAAACGGGCTACTGGAAGCAATTCTGAAACAATGAAATGTTAAAAGCATTATCATTGTCACATGTTCAGGTACATTACAAAATGTTGTTAAGTCAACCATAGAAAAAGTCATGTTAAAACAATTTTAAGCATGATTCCATAAGTTTTACACCTGTTCTAGCTAGACAGCCACCAGGGGCAGCATAGATCTTCACAAAAACCATGCACAGAATTTGCTATTGACTCTGACATCATAGATTTGTATGAGAAAGGCAGAAATCTGTTTTATTATAACTTTTTGAGGCCATGCTTCCGATTCTCTATACTTGAATTGCATACACACTGTCTCCAACACAAGGGGCGTGGTCAGCGATTACCTGTACAGGTGTGGTATGACACTTTCTCTGACACACACCGTAGTGTCTCCAACACAAGGGGCGTGGTCAGCGATTACCTGTACAGGTGTCCGTAGTGTCTCCAACAGAAGGGGCGTGGTCAGTGATTACCTGTACAGATGTGGTATGACACTTTCTCTGACACACACCGTAGTGTCTCCAACACAAGGGGCGTGGTCAGCGATTACCTGTACAGGTGTCCGTAGTGTCTCCAACAGAAGGGGCGTGGTCAGTGATTACCTGTACAGGTGTGGTATAACACTTACTTTGACACACACTGTAGTGTCTCCAACAGAAGGGGCGTGGCCAGTGATTACCTGTACAGGTGTGGTATAACACTTACTTTGACACACACTGTAGTGTCTCCAACAGAAGGGGCTTGGCCAGTGATTACCTGTACAGGTGTGGTATAACACTTACTTTGACACACACTGTAGTGTCTCCAACAGAAGGGGCGTGGCCAGCGATTACCTGTACAGGTGTGGTATGACAGTAACTTTGACACACACCGTAGTGTCTCCAACACAAGGGGCGTGGTCAGTGATTACCTGTACAGGTGTCCGTAGTGTCTCCAACAGAAGGGGCGTGGTCAGTGATTACCTGTACAGATGTGGTATGACACTTTCTCTGACACACACCGTAGTGTCTCCAACACAAGGGGCGTGGTCAGCGATTACCTGTACAGGTGTCCGTAGTGTCTCCAACAGAAGGGGCGTGGTCAGTGATTACCTGTACAGGTGTGGTATAACACTTACTTTGACACACACTGTAGTGTCTCCAACAGAAGGGGCGTGGCCAGTGATTACCTGTACAGGTGTGGTATAACACTTACTTTGACACACACTGTAGTGTCTCCAACAGAAGGGGCTTGGCCAGTGATTACCTGTACAGGTGTGGTATAACACTTACTTTGACACACACTGTAGTGTCTCCAACAGAAGGGGCGTGGCTAATGATTACCTGTACAGGTGTGGTATGACAGTAACTTTGACACACACTGTAGTGTCTCCAACAGAAGGGGCGTGGTCAGTGATTACCTGTACAGGTGTGGTATAACACTTACTTTGACACACACTGTAGTGTCTCCAACAGAAGGGGCGTGGCTAATGATTACCTGTACAGGTGTGGTATGACAGTAACTTTGACACACACTGTAGTGTCTCCAACAGAAGGGGCGTGGTCAGTGATTACCTGTACAGGTGTGGTATAACACTTACTTTGACACACACTGTAGTGTCTCCAACAGAAGGGGCTTGGCCAGTGATTACCTGTACAGGTGTGGTATAACACTTACTTTGACACACACTGTAGTGTCTTCAACAGAAGGGGCGTGGCCAGTGATTACCTGTACAGGTGTGGTATAACACTTACTTTGACACACACTGTAGTGTCTCCAACAGAAGGGGCGTGGCTAGTGATGGCTCCCTGTGTATAAACGTTGACAGGACTACGATACAGTAACCAATGGTATCCTCGTCGTACTGCTCCAGGATGACGTTACACTCCGGACACCGCTCAACCATCACATTCTCACCAAACCGGGAGGAGGTTGGCTTTTTTACAGTTTTTCTGTTTGTCAACTGCTCGTTTTTCCTTGATCTACGACTGTATTAAAAAACAAAACAAAATGATAAAGCTTTACAAAGTCTGTCTAGTACTGCTTGTTTTTCTTTGATCTACGACTGTAATAAAAAACAAAACAAAATGATAAAGCTTTACTAAGTCTGTCTAGTACTGTAAACCTTTATAAATCTATCACATCAAAGTTTTACCCAGTTTTTTAGAACAATGATCCTTAATAGTATTGCCAAACTATTTGAACTGGAGCAAACAACTGCCTGCCACAGACGGGCTCTAACATAAAGACTCTTGAAACTCTTAACAGACTGGCCCTCCACCACAGAACTAGATTCAGTCCAGTTACGATACATTATATTTGTATATTCTTTTTTTATTTTATGTCCAATCTAAGATTTGTTGTGTCCCAGTTAAATATATTGTAAAAAATAAGTACATATACTGGCTCACCATCGATTTTCATTTGTTCTTAAAAAGTTGGATCAGACCAAACTCTGTATTTACCTGGAACATGTAATCTTGGTTATATATATGGTTTTTATAATTTTTATAATCAAATACAAGAGGCCCAGAGGGCCTGTATCGCTCACCTGGATACATTGGTATCTAGGTAATCATGATAAAATATTTTCTTTTTGGCTCGCCCCTCAGCCCCCTAGGGAGTCAGTCCCACCATTAGTACAATTTTGAATCTTGAGCACCTAGGGATGCTTCCTGCCAAATAAGGCTCTTTTCCAATCAATGGTTATGGAGAAGAAGTCGATTGTACCAGTATAGCTAATAACCATTTTTGGCTCCGCCCCTCAGCCCCCTAGGGGGTCAGTCCCAGCCTTAGTACAATTTCGAATCCAGGTTGATTACCAATCAGTGGTTATGAAGAAGAAGTCGCTAATATCATTATAGGTAAATAACCCTTTTTGGCCCTTTCCCTAAGCCCCCTAGGGGGCCAGTCCCACCATTAGTACAATTTTGAATCATGAGCACCTAGGGATGGTTTCTACCAAATAAGGTTGATTTCCAATAAGTGGTTATGGAGAAGAAGTCGCTTAAACCAATATAGCTAAATAACCATTTTTGGCCCCGCCCCTCAGCCCCCTAGGGGGTCAGTCCCACCATTAGTACAATTTTGAATCCTGGGCACCCAAGGATGCTTCCTGCCAAATTAGGTTGATTTCCTATCAGTGGTTATGGAGGAGAAGTCGTTTAAAGAAATTGTTGACGGACGACGGACGGACATTTCTTCTCATGAAATAGCGATCACAAGAATTGTTTAAGGATGGACAGGCAATGGACAGACCACAGATCATGGACACAAGGCAATTTAAATTTGAATTTGAATTAAAAAATTTTAATTGAATTTTTAGCTTATCATCAGATGGTTGGCTGAAAATTCAATTATACTTTTTATTTTGCAGCATTTAACTAAATGAACAGAACCGCCATCACCCAGGGACAGTCCGTGGTATCCAACAGAACAATTATGACGTCAGCAATTGCATCATGACATTCATGGCCCTATGAATGCCAAGTGAATTAGACAGGATTATATAGAGTCAATGCCATGTAATGGTGAACAAAGTGATGTACCCTGTAGGTTTGTGTTCCTCCTGGGAAGGTTCGGTCATGTCTGGGTATATCTTCTGTAGCTCTACTGTAGTCAGACCTGTCTTACGTGCCTTCCTCTGACGGAAGTTTGGTTTGATGGTGTTACACCTGCCAGGTAAGGTCAGGAGATCCTGGTCACCTTGACGACAAAAAGAAAAGGTAATTTAAGTTATAATCTCAATCAAGTACATGTTTATCAAACCTAACAACAAAGAGTATCTGGATTCATATACATAATCACAGACAGTCACGAACAATGATGTATAGGCAAGTGGTTTTTCTACATTTAAAATTCAGATTAACACAACTTTTATCTACAAAGGAGAATTCATTTTTCTGCAATGATGTAGAACTTTATCAACACAATACATGTGGAAAGTGACACTATTCAACTATTTAATATAATAAAATGTTAATATTTTCCATTGTGCAAAACATTCTTCTTTTAAACTCTGTTTTTCAAACAATTATATTAAGACAACTGGTACAAGTGATATAAGTAGTGTGTAACACTGACAGTGGTCTGGTACTAATTAACACCAGTAAAATGTAAAGTGTTGATGACAGCCGCCCCTGGGCCTAACTGCCAGCACCCCACCCCACACACACATATATTTACCTTTATTGTCTTCCTGTGTCAGATCGCCACCCCACACACACATATAATTACCTTTATTGTCTTCCTGTTTCAGCACCCCACCCAACACACATATATATTTACCTTTATTGTCTTCCTGTGTCAGATCCCCACCCCACACACACATATATTTACCTTTATTGTCTTCCTGTGTCAGATCCCCACCCCACACACACATATATTTACCTTTATTGTCTTCCTGTGTCAGATCGCCACCCCACACACACATATAATTACCTTTATTGTCTTCCTATGTCAGCACCCCACCCCACACACATATATATTTACCTTTATTGTCTTCCTGTGTCAGATCCCCACCCCACACACATATATATTTACCTTTATTGTCTTCCTGTGTCAGATCCCCACCCCACACACACATATATTTACCTTTATTGTCTTCCTGTGTCAGCACCCCACCCCACACACACATATATTTACCTTTACTGTCTTCCTGTGTCAGCACCCCACCCCACACACACATATATTTACCTTTACTGTCTTCCTGTGTCAGATCCCCAGCCCACACACACATATATTTACCTTTACTGTCTTCCTGTGTCAGATCCCCACCCCACACACATATATATTTACCTTTATTGTCTTCCTAACTGCCAGCACCCCACCCCACACACACATATATTTACCTTTATTGTCTTCCTGTTTCAGCACCCCACCCCACACACATATATATTTACCTTTATTGTCTTCCTGTTTCAGCACCCCACCCCACACACACATATATTTACCTTTACTGTCTTCCTGTGTCAGATCCCCAGCCCACACACACATATATTTACCTTTATTGTCTTCCTGTGTCAGATCCCCAGCCCACACACATATATATTTACCTTTATTGTCTTCCTAACTGCCAGCACCCCACCCCACACACACATATATTTACCTTTATTGTCTTCCTGTTTCAGCACCCCACCCCACACACATATATATTTACCTTTATTGTCTTCCTGTTTCAGCACCCCACCCCACACACACATATATTTACCTTTACTGTCTTCCTGTGTCAGATCCCCAGCCCACACACATATATATTTACCTTTATTGTCTTCCTGTGTCAGATCCCCAGCCCACACACACATATATTTACCTTTACTGTCTTCCTGTGTCAGATCCCCACCCCACACACACATATATTTACCTTTACTGTCTTCCTGTGTCAGATCCCCAGCCCACACACACATATATTAACCTTTATTGTCTTCCTGTGTCAGCACCCCACCCCACACACACATATATTTACCTTTACTGTCTTCCTGTGTCAGCACCCCACCCCACACACACATATATTTACCTTTACTGTCTTCCTGTGTCAGATCGCCACCAGAGTCGGTGTGTTTCTCCGAGTCATCAGCATCAGAGGTTGTCTGAGTCTTCTCGCTATCCTCGGCACTCTCGATCTCGGACATGCCTCCATGACTGATCTCGGCCGTGGTAGTTGTGGTTGAGCGAGAGCTAGACCCGTCGGTAATGCTGCTAGTCGTTGACCGTGACCCCTTACTACTGAGGTACGCTGGTATGACTGACACAGGCTCCACAATGGCACTTCCACTCTTACCATCAGCCTTAGACTGGTCTTCTGAACTCTCCTGCAATGTGTCTGGTTTGGAGGTGGCGAAGGCCTGGAGCTGCTGAGCCATAATGCTCTCCACAGTCGACGGTGAAGTCTGTTTCTCCTCAGTAGGAGTGGTCAGTATTTTGGCTGGAGATGTAGGACGGGCCGTTGTTGGATGAGAGATGGGTGTGGTAGGTGAGCGGGCCAGGGGAGACAGTGGTCGGGCACGAACAGCTCGGGAGTGATGGATTCCTCCTCCACTCTTCTCCTACAGCACAGATGTTAACCAGTAACAGAAATCAGCAAATATGTCACCCTTATTACAATATTTAATCCAAATCAAAGTGTTTAAACAACAAATGGAATATTACAGATTTTGCATCAAGAACAAATTTTAGAATATGAAATAGATATCTTATCTGTAAAATCCCTTGTGTAAATTGAGAAAATGCCATTTCCAAAAACAATTTGCAAACTATAATAAACAAAGAGGAAGCATTTTGTTATCTATATACATATATCATTATTTCTGTCTATTGTAACAACACTGTTGTCAAATAAAACAATCTTTCCTTTTCCTCTAACTCTGACTGACTAATACACTCCAAAGTTCTTTGACACCCCCTTACCACACACCCTAGTTCTTTGACCCCCTTACCCCACATCCTAGTTCTTTGACTCCCCTTACCACACACCCTAGTTCTTTGACTCTCCTTACCACATACCCTAGTTCTTTGACTCCCCTTACCACACACCCTAGTTCTTTGACTCCCCTTACCACACACCCTAGTTCTTTGACTCCCCTTACCACATACCATAGTTCTTTGACTCCCTTTACCCCATACCCTAGTTCTTTGACCCCCTTATCACACACCCTAGTTCTTTGACCCCCTTACCACACACCCTAGTTCTTTGAACCCCTTACCACACACCCTAGTTCTTTGACCCCCTTACCACACACCCTAGTTCTTTGACCCCTTACCACCCACCCTAGTTCTTTGACCCCCTTACCACCCACCCTAGTTCTTTGACCCCCTTACCATCACACAGCCTAGTTCCTCCCACAATAAGACCCCTTGCACGCTAACATCTGGGCCAACAAGAGTGATTAATATAAGTTCGATAACTTGTTTCATAATTGTAGTAAAATAAATAAAATTTATATTTTATTTACCTTAAGTGATTGACTCTCGTCCTTGTCCTTGACCTTGGAGCCCTTTCCACTGCCTGAGTCTGGTTCATTGTACTCTATAATCTTGCGTGGCTTGCGCTGTCGAACAGGTCTTTTAGGGGTTTCTGTGATCTCCTCCACACTCTGCTCCCTAATAGGGAAGCAGCCCCCTGTTGCTCCCCCTTCTTTGGTGTAAGACACAGTGCTGGCCTCAGAAGGAGACTTCAGATTCATCGCCACGGTTTCCTTGGATTTCGGGCTCTGTGGGGGGGTTTCTGTCTCTTGGATTTTTTCAAGATCATTGCTCATTTTGTTGTCTGTACATCAAAGAATTACATTCTAATTATACTAAAGAACCAACCTAGGGTTACTTGATCATCAAAACATAGTCTAACACTACTTTTACTTCTGGAAGATGCTTACTCTTCGGGAACACTTGGTCTTATTTTCTTGTACTTTTACGAGGGTCTCCATGAAAACCTTTCCTTTGTTTATATTTTGCCTCTAGTTTAATCAATTTTGAGTTAGGATTATGGTTTTGTTGACACTTTGGTATTCTCTGACTTTTTTCTCTCACAATTTCTATTTCAAGACTAATATAGTTGTGTTGTCTCTACTTAGCATAACTATAATGACATTGGCTATTAGTTAACAGTTATTAAGTAAACCTGATCAATTTTACCTTTGCTTCTGACGACAGACGGACTCGGTGGTGGGAAGCCATCCTCGTGAGAAGTCTTACAATGATGGTGCTGGGCATCTAGGGTGTTGATGACGATGCGGATCAGTGTCTGTATGATAGCCGACACAGGGGAAGTGTAGAATTGGTACTGTCAACATAACAATCATATCTTATATATTACTCTACAACTTCAACATACCACCCCCACCCCGGCCCACATACCTGTCTGTATGATAGCCGACACAGGGGAAGTGTAGAATTGGTACTGTCAACATAACAATCATATCATATATATTACTCTACAACTTCAACATACCACCCCCACCCCCACCCACATACCTGTCTGTATGATAGCCGACACAGGGGAAGTGTAGAATTGGTACTGTCAACATAACAATCATATCTTATATATTACTCTACAACTTCAACATACCACCCCCACCCCCACCTCCACCCCCACCCCCACCCCGGCTCACATACCTGTCTGTATGATAGCCGACACAGGGGAAGTGTAGAATTGGTACTGTCAACCTAACAATCATATCTTATATATTACTCTACAACTTCAACATACCACCCCCACCCACATACCTGTCTGTATGATAGCCGACACAGGGGAAGTGTAGAATTGGTACTGTCAACATAACAATCATATCTTATATATTACTCTACAACTTCAACATACCACCCCCACCCACATACCTGTCTGTATGATAGCCGACACAGGGAAGTGTAGAATTGGTACTGTCATCATAACAATCATATCTTATATATTACTCTACAACTTCAACATACCACCCCCACCCCCACCCACATACCTGTCTGTATGATAGCCGACACAGGGAAGTGTAGAATTGGTACTGTCAACATAACAATCATATCTTATATATTACTCTACAACTTCAACATACCACCCCCACCCCCACCCACATACCTGTCTGTATGATAGCCGACACAGGGAAGTGTAGAATTGGTACTGTCAACATAACAATCATATCTTATATATTACTCTACAACTTCAACATACCACCCCCACCCCCACCCACATACCTGTCTGTATGATAGCCGACACAGGGAAGTGTAGAATTGGTACTGTCAACATAACAATCATATCTTATATATTACTCTACAACTTCAGCATACCACCCCCACCCCCACCCACATACCTGTCTGTATGATAGCCGACATAGGGGAATTGTAGAATTGGTACTGTCAACATAACAATCATATCTTATATATTACTCTACAACTTCAACATACCACCCCCACCCCCACCCACATACCTGTCTGTATGATAGCCGACACAGGGGAAGTGTAGAATTGGTACTGTCAACATAACAATCATATCTTATATATTACTCTACAACTTCAACATACCACCCCCACCCCCCTGTCTGTATGATAGCCGACACAGGGGAAGTGTAGAATTGGTACTGTCAACATAACAATCATATCTTATATATTACTCTACAACTTCAACATACCACCCCCACCCCCACCCACATACCTGTCTGTATGATAGCCGACACAGGGGAAGTGTAGAATTGGTACTGTCAACATAACAATCATATCTTATATATTACTCTACAACTTCAACATACCACCCCCACCCCCACCCACCTACCTGTCTGTATGATAGCCGACACAGGGGAAGTGTAGAATTGGTACTGTCAACATAACAATCATATCTTATATATTACTCTACAACTTCAACATACCACCCCGGCTCACATACCTGTCTGTATGATAGCCGACACAGGGGAAGTGTAGAATTGGTACTGTCAACATAACAATCATCTCATATATATTACTCTACAACTTCAACATACCACCCCCACCCCCACACCTGTCTGTATGATAGCCGACACAGGGATGTGTAGAATTGGTACTGTCATCATAACAATTATATCTTATATATTACTCTACAACTTCAACATTATATATTGTAGTGTACAGTATGACAAGTACAGTTGACAGCTAGGAAATACAAGTACACAACCAAGAAATGTAATGTATGATATCTGTGTTACCTACCTTGTACAGTATGACCAACAAAGTTGATAGCCAGGAGATACGAGTATGGGGTTCGAGGAACCACAATGTGTAGTTCGGAGGCTGGTAGTCACTGGCGTACCGCTGAGGAGATGGGCTGTACTGGAGCAGCAGCAGTGTGATGGGCAGTATGGTGCTGCCCAGGCTAAAGTTACGGTCAAGCACCTGTTACACGGCAAATAGTAAGTGAATCTAAGGGGCTCAATTAAAGTAATGTACTTACAGGTATTCAATCAACAGCCAAGATAAACATGTCAACTTCATATAACATATAGAAAATATTTTCTTTTTCAATGGTAAAAGATTGACTGTATATTAAATGAAACCAGAATAACATAACATTGAAACTTACAGCAGGAACTCCTGACAGAAAGGCATTGAACACAGCTGAGGTTCTGAAAATAAACATAGCAAGACATTACACTCTACACACACAAAATTATAGAGCTCAGGGCAATTATCATTGCACAGGAAAGAGAGACCAAAGGGTAATTATCATCACACAGGAAAGAGAGACCAAAGGGCAATTATCATCACACAGGAAAGAGAGACCAAAGGGCACTTATCATCACACAGGAAAGAGAGACCAAAGGGCAATTATCATCACACAGGAAAGAGAGACCAAAGGGCAGTTATCATCACACAGGAAAGAGAGACCAAAGGGCAATTATCATCACACAGGAAAGAGAGACCAAAGGGCAATTATCATCACACAGGAAAGAGAGACCAAAGGGCAACAAGATAATTCAACGAATTACGGTCCCCCACCGGGTTGTTATCTACAAAGTTATAATCCTTAATAGTGTAGGAGATAGAGCCCGGACAAGCTTTTACTTAAATGTAGGTCAGAGGTCAAAATATAGCAAAATAAAGGTCACAGTGACCCAGTTTTGGTACGTGACACACCGCCTTCCCACAGGGAACTATACTACCAAGTATAAAGTTCTAATCCTTAATAGTGTAGGAGATAGAACCTGGACAAATTTTTCTTTCTTTAATGTAGGTCAGAGGTCAAAATATAGGTCACAGTGACCCAGTTTTGGTACGCGACACACCGCCTTCCCACAGGGAACCATACTACCAAGTATTAAGTTCTAGTGCTTTATAGTGTAGGAGATAGAGCCCAGACAAACTTTTACTTTAATGTAGGTCAGAGGTCAAAATAAAGGTCACAGTGACTCGGTTTTGGTACGCGACACACCACCTTCCCACAAGGAACCATACTACCAAGTATTAAGTTCTAGTCCTTTATAGTGTAGGAGATAGAGCCCGGACAAACTTTTACTTTAATGTAGGTCAGAGGTCAAAATATAGCAAAATAAAGGTCACAGTGACCCAGTTTTGGTACGCAACACACCGCCTTCCCACAGGGAACTATACTACCAAGTATAAAGTTCTAATCCTTAATAGTGTAGGAGATAGAACCTGGACAAATTTTTCTTTCTTTAATGTAGGTCAGAGGTCAAAATATAGGTCACAGTGACCCGGTTTTGGTACGTGACACACCGCCTTCCCACGGAGAACCATACTACCAAGTATTAAGTTCTAGTGCTTTATAGTGTAGGAGATAGAGCCCGGACAAGCTTTTTCTTTAATGTAGGTCAGAGGTCAAAATAAAGGTCACAGTGACCCGGTTTTTGTACGCGACACACCGCCTTCCCACAAGGAACCATACTACCAAGTATTAAGTTCTAGTCCTTTATAGTGTAGGAGATAGAGCCTGGACAAACTTTTACTTTAATGTAGGTCAGAGGTCAAAAAATAGCAAAATATAGGTCACATTGACCCGGTTTTTGTACGCGACACACTGCCTTCCCACAGAGAACAATACTACTAAGTATTAAGTTCTAGTGCTTTATAGTGTAGGAGATAGAGCCCGGACAAGCTTTTTCTTTAATGTAGGTCAGAGGTCAAAATATAGGTCACAGTGACCCGGTTTTTGTATGCGACACACCGCCTTCCCACAGGGAACCCACACACTTAGTATGAAGTTCCAGTGTCTTATAGTATGGGAGATAGAGCCCGGACAAATAGTGTGCGGAAGGACGGACGGACGGACACAACGCAAACCAATAGTCCCCCCCGGATTCCGGTGGGGGACTAATTATCATTGCACAGGAAAGAGAGACCAAAGGGCAGTTATCATCACACAGGAAAGAGAGACCAAAGGGCAGTTATCATCACACAGGAAAGAGAGACCAAAGGGCAATTATCATCACACAGGAAAGAGAGACCAAAGGGCAATTATCATCACACAGGAAAGAGAGACCAAAGGGCAGTTATCATCACACAGGAAAGAGAGACCAAAGGGCACTTATCATCACACAGGAAAGAGAGACCAAAGGGCAATTATCATCACACAGGAAAGAGAGACCAAAGGGCAGTTATCATCACACAGGAAAGAGAGACCAAAGGGCAATTATCATCACACAGGAAAGAGAGACCAAAGGGCAATTATCATCACACAGGAAAGAGAGACCAAAGGGCAATTATCATTGCACAGGAAAGAGAGACCAAAGGGCAATTATCATCACACAGGAAAGAGAGACCAAAGGGCAATTATCATCACACAGGAAAGAGAGACCAAAGGGCAATTATCATCACACAGGAAAGAGAGACCAAAGGGCAGTTATCATCACACAGGAAAGAGAGACCAAAGGGCAATTATCATCACACAGGAAAGAGAGACCAAAGGGCAATTATCATCACACAGGAAAGAGAGACCAAAGGGCAATTATCATCACACAGGAAAGAGAGACCAAAGGGCAGTTATCATCACACAGGAAAGAGAGACCAAAGGGCAATTATCATCACACAGGAAAGAGAGACCAAAGGGCAATTATCATCACACAGGAAAGAGAGACCAAAGGGCAATTATCATCACACAGGAAAGAGAGACCAAAGGGCAATTATCATCACACAGGAAAGAGAGACCAAAGGGCAATTATCATCACACAGGAAAGAGAGACCAAAGGGCAGTTATCATCACACAGGAAAGAGAGACCAAAGGGCAATTATCATCACACAGGAAAGAGAGACCAAAGGGCAGTTATCATCACACAGGAAAGAGAGACCAAAGGGCAATTATCATCACACAGGAAAGAGAGACAAAAGGGCAATTATCATCACACAGGAAAGAGAGACCAAAGGGCACTTATCATCACACAGGAAAGAGAGACCAAAGGGCAATTATCATCACACAGGAAAGAGAGACCAAAGGGCAATTATCATCACACAGGAAAGAGAGACCAAAGGGCAGTTATCATCACACAGGAAAGAGAGACCAAAGGGCAATTATCATCACACAGGAAAGAGAGACCAAAGGGCAATTATCATCACACAGGAAAGAGAGACCAAAGGGCAATTATCATCACACAGGAAAGAGAGACCAAAATGGCAAGAGGGGCCTGCTTTTTACATATTGAGAAGACTTTAAGAAACCAATAGAGCTTACTTAAAGCCTGTAAATGAGGGAAAATGAGACCATTTACCTTAGCTTGTTAGGAGGTACGCTGAAGGATTTCTCCGTCTGGTTATACCCTAGTAAGATATTCAGGTGTCTCAAAACAATATTCTGGAAAAAAAACATAGATTTGATAATGTATGGATATACAGGGTCCTAATACCAGCACAACGTAGGACCAAATCATTTCACTCATTTTTGATATAAATTTCATGCATGTCATGTGTTATTAATCAATATTTAACCTAAGAATTTTGATGGTTTAACAATATTTTGGACTGATGATGAAGTTAACATGTTTAGGATAGCTGTCCAATCAGTGACCTCTCCGTGTCTCAACAAATATTGACATATTCAATACCAATTGCCATGGTTACTAAACTCCATACTTACAACAGATCCCGGCTGATTGATCAACTATATAACTCATATAGTGTTTGATCATCTACATAATTATTTACTTTAATAACTGTTTATTATAACCTTATCAAGCAGAAATATCCTCAAAACACAGACAATCACTTTCTATGGATATTTGAACAAGGAAATTGCTTCATATGCCATATTTACTAGCTACATGTAAGGTTGAATAGACCAGGTTTCAGATTAGACATGATTTCAGATTAGACAGTGGCCAGATTAGACAGGGTTTCAGATTAGACAGGTCATAATGTGTTACCAAACACTGCCATCATAATGATAATTTAAACAGAAACTAAGAAACCTGGGTCTTGCTGGTGTTTTTGTCATCATCCTCGTGTTCACACTTCACCATGAACTGTCAATATAAAGAAAACAAACATTTAACAAGTTAGGTTAAATAATTAAATAATTGTTTTAATAACAGAACAAGTTCTCTTTGAAATAGGAGTGTTACAATTGTAAAATTTGAGGAATTTGTTGTCTAAATATCACACCCTAAATCTTGCTGTATCATTCAGCCATATTGTATGTAGCTACCAGAAGTTTACATGTATATGCAGAGCTATTTTTATCATGTCAGAGCGAAAGGGTTCTGTGTATTTTTGGTGCAAGTAGAGACATGCACATTGCTGTGTTTTGGATATATAAGTCAGCATAACAATAAGGTTATCATTTGACCTCTAACCTTCATCAGAAGGTTGACCAGCGTGTAGACGGTGTCCCTGTCTACTCCCTCCATATCCATAGCCTTCTGTAGTAGGGCAGTAAAGTTACTCTCCTCGTCTGTAAACTCCTTCAGCTGACCACCTGCCAAACCACATCACAATCAGTTTCTTCCTTATGTGTATATCATTAAATATTTAGGGTGGTCGAGTGGTGCAGTGGATAGCGCACTTCCCTTCACCAAGCTTAAGGCGTCCGGGGTACGATTCCCTGACTCGATGTGAAAAGGTATGGGGTCACCTGCCCGACCACATGGGTTTTTTTCCGGGTACTCCGGTTTCCTCCCAAAATAAGACCCCTTGCGTGCTTACATCCGGGCCAACAAGATTAATATAAGTTGGATAACATGTTTCATAATTGTTGTAAAATAAATAAAGTTTATATCATAACAATGTGTGAACTGTTTTGTATACGTGGTGGATAATTACATTAAGAAGCGAAAAAAATGGCTTCATTATTTTGAAAATTTTCCTCATCTGAAAGTGTCATATAATTAAGAATAGCTCCGATCAATGTAAGGAATGCTGCTGAAGCTGAGGTATGTTAACCAGACAGGTGTCAACATTGGCCCAAAATACTTACCTGGGAACATCATGTTACCAAACGTTCCCATGTTGAGTTTGGTTGTCATCCGTCGGCCGAGGTTAAAGTAAGGCTCTGACTGCTGTCTGATACAAGACTTCTCTTTGGCTTGGTCTACTGTAGGTAACAATCAAAAACTCATCATTTAAAGCAAGAAACCCAGGGGCCTTAATCAACAGCTTACTTGGTGTTTTATTTTCAATTTTAAAACTGTTAAATACCTTTAAGGTTTATCAAAGGAGTACAAGAAGTACATGTTACATGATGAACTATATGGACATGTGGTGTGGCAGGTGAGCTAAAACAGCCCAAAACATGTTCATTAAGATTTTGTTTAGAGGTCAGACATTCGTTGATTCCAAACATTGGAGTTGAACCCACATACACAACCTGAATTTTAAAATAAAGGCAACTGATAGGTAATCTTTAGACACGTGACTTTAAATGATAAGGTATAGGGTTGTCTAGCTTTAAATGATAAGGTACATTTGAACGGTGTTGTCTAACTTTAGTAATAAGGCACAGGGTTGTCTAAGTGACACAGTACAGGGTATTTACCAGGACATAATGGTAGTGTTGAGGGTAGTGATGTTATTTAACAGGAGGACGTAATGGTAGTGTTGAGGGTAGTGGGAGGTCACATCATTAGTGGGTTACTTCACATCAAACAAACAAGTGTTCAAGAAGGTTTAAGTGAAATTAAATCAGATATCTTCAATTTGTTCTGTAAAAGGACACCTCTAAAACAATAGATCCCCAACAAGGACCACAGTCTGTGGTATTACCACTCATATATAGTACTTTCAGAGAACTTCTTTTAAGAATAATTATATAAGGAGATATCACATCTGATACGTATACAGAATCTTCTGTTTTTCACTACATGCAGAATTTGTGAAAATAGAACTTGGTAGCCATAACTTAGTCATAACTTTACTACTGGTAACTGGGGGATATGTCATATATTACCTATATTGGCAAACCTATCTAAGTGGTAACCATGGAAACAGCTATTTTACTTGGTTGTCTACTGAGATAGAAATGAAGTTCTGTTTTAACAGGTACCTGTGTCTCATATCTTTCAGGTCATATGACTTTAGACAAACGTCTAGGGAAATAAAATAGAAAACCAGCATTTTTGATGCAGTACATTTTTCCTGTGTAAAATAATCTATGTGCTTGAAGAATGATAAAAAATCCACTATAAATCGACCAACACATTCACAAAGAAAATGTCAACACTTCAAATTTCAAATACAAGAAGGGAGATAACTTGCTTAAATATGAATGGTAGAATAATAACAAAAACATCTGGTTTAATTCTGAAGGTGAAAAACATATACACATATATGAAAATGAAAAATATTCATAAAAAATGAAATGGTTAAAAAACTATAAAAACATAATGATATTAAATATTAAAACATTAACATACCAAAAAAATGTTAAATATTAATATGAAGACCCACGTAAAACAATGTCACTGATCACAGGAACTACATCTCATTATTACGGTAATACTATAGGTCCAGTTCCTGGACAAATGAACTGAAATAAAAAGAACATTAATAGGTTAAATCATTACTCTTTAACCCAAATCACTGTTAAAGACGGCAAACATGAAGCAGAGCTATAGATAGGGGGTCACAAGTAGCACACTTTAAAACAAATTTTGATGTCTTTAAATATTTTATTCCATGAGTAGATTGTTTCTGTCTTGTTTTTTTTTTACCAAAAACTTCTTAAGTACACACCTTTAGCCATTGGTCATATAGTTATTTTCAATTATGACAACATACTTTTGTATTTATACAGATTCAAACTTTAGAATTTCTTTTAGTTAGAATATGCATGTGTTGTACAGAAATTCTCGTGTGAAAATGCCTGTGTGACCCCCTGTTAATGTGTGGTATCGGCAGCCGACAGCGAGAAGCACCACCCAGGAGCACAGGACTTACAATGGAGCTTATGTAAGTGAATCCTCCATTTATGGTGGTGAGGAGCTCGAGCTGAAACACAGACAAGGCACACATGGCAGCAGCAACGTACTCCGGTTCTATAACGAACAGGCTGCCTTAACACATCTCT
Organism: Mimachlamys varia; assembly: GCA_947623455.1. NCBI lineage: Eukaryota > Metazoa > Mollusca > Bivalvia > Pectinida > Pectinidae > Mimachlamys > Mimachlamys varia. Next base: position 28,872,198 of record OX392528.1, on the reverse strand, counting down.
TCTACCACTCTAATGTTTCTTATTTCACATTCACACAAATAGGAAGCAGACAAGTACTGAACTCATTTCGCCAATGGACAACCAATGCTAACTTCAGATGATACCAGAAAATGTCTGTAAGACATGAAATCTCCCTCTGTTAATTTTGATTTTCTATACCGCGACCTTGGCATTGACCTTTGAACCCTGAAAGTCATGATGTCTGGAGTATAAAGACATAAACACCCCCTCGAGCTCTGTCACTTTTGATTTTCCATACTGTGACTTGTCCTTGACCTTCAAATGCTGAAAAGCCATGATGCCTGGGGTATACTTATACTTTTTTTACTTGATTTGGACTCATATATGAATCAAGCAAATAATTTGATAGTTCTGATCTGGCTACAAACAATGTATAATGAGAAAAGAATATATAAACTGGGTTAAGCTTAACAATGTATTAAATATTGTAAATCTAACAGGCTTCTTTTCAATCAAGTTATCACTGGGCATCATATGTCAATGATGGATACCTCTGTATGTCATAAAACATCTCTAAGATTGATTTCTATGAAACAGGAATGTCAAATAAAATTTACCAGCTATCACTTACTCTTACAAAGAAGTTACAGTAAAAATATACACATGTGAACAAAGGAGTTCATAGGAAATATGTATACAATTTAGTGTATTGTAGATATTACACTCACAATCCTAAACAATACAGCAGACTTATAATGATGAAATACCAGTACATGACAGAGAGAAATACCAGTACATGACAGACAGAAATACCAAGTACATGACAGAGAGAAATACCAGTACATGACAGAGAGAAGAATTAAGGCAAATCTTAGATATTTGTCAATGCCCATCCATAAAAGGGAGGTAACAGAGGACACTTACGTTTAGGCGGGGTAGTCTTGGTGAGGAGATGCATTGGTACCGACACCGCCCGCCGATACGGGGGTTTCCCGTTCATACTCATGCTTAGGGACCGGATACTGTCTGTCCGTGCCATCGCAAACCTGGCTCTGTTTATTTTTCGTAGGAAGTGTTCACTCTCTCTATCACTGCTGGTTAGATCTACAGTAGAGAGGGCAGTCATTACAGATTAAACTAGAACTGTCGTCCGGGGGCCAACTCATACCCTCCGCCCCCTTAAAGTTATTTGTACAACAAATAAGGGGCACATCTTCATACTGTACTGTCTATTCCCACAAAATTTTTAAAAGATCCGTTGAAAATTGAGCAAATACATAGGCGGAAAAAATTGTATTCATTTACATAAAAGGGGAATAACTCTCTGAAAAGGGTAAAAAATGCAAAGGGTCGAAAATGCAAATTTTCTTCAGGGGGCACATCTTCATACTTTACTGTCTATTCCCAAAGAATTTGACCTGTTGAAATCTGAGCGAATTCATAACCAGACAAAATTTTGTCTACAGACGGACGGACGACACACCATGGCATAACCTCATTGGACCTTTGGTCAGGTGAGCTAAAAAGTGAATACTAGACATCGGATAGAAAAACCCGATAGATATTAGAGGTACAGATTTTGTACCCTTCAATTAAGTGATTTAAGCCAGATAATTTGCCAAACAATTCCTGTATTCAAATATTAAAGCATCTCTTTTCACAAATTGTCTATAAGTATTTCAAGGGTTACTTTTATCTCTGTAGTGTATAAAATCATTTCTTTTCAGATTTTTGAAATTTTGAGGAAATAGAATCTACCCAACAGAAATATTAAATCGGTTTAATGTACGTTAAGTTCGAAATTATGATAACTACATAGATGACATGTAGATATACCTGTGAGACAGGTGATAAGATATGTAGATATACCTGTGGGACAGGTGATACGACATGTAGATATACCTGTGGGACGGGTGATACGACATGCAGATATACCTGTGGGACAGGCGATACATGTAGATATAACTGTGGGACAGGCAATACATGTAGATATACCTATGGGACAGGAGATACGACATGTCGATATACCTGTGGGACAGGCAATATGACATGTAGATATACCTGTGGGACAGGTGATACGATATGTAGATATACCTGTGGGACAGGGGATAGTGTAGATATATCTGTGGGACAGGTGATAGTGTAGATATACCTGTGGGACAGGTGATACATCATGTAGATATACCTGTGGGACAGGTGATAGTGTAGATATACCTGTGGGACAGGTGATAGTGTAGATATATCTGTGGGACAGGGGATAGTGTAGATATATCTGTGGGACAGGGGATAGTGTAGATATATCTGTGGGACAGGTGATAGTGTAGATATATCTGTGGGACAGGTGATAGTGTAGATATATCTGTGGGACAGGGGATAGTGTAGATATATCTGTGGGACAGGTGATAGTGTAGATATACCTGTGGGACAGGTGATACGCCATGTTGATTTACCTGTGGGACAGGGGATAGTGTAGATATACCTGTGGGACAGGGGATACGCCATGTAGATATACCTGTGGACAGGTGATACCACATGTAGATATACCTGTGGGACAGGGGATAGTGTAGATATACCTGTGGGACAGGTGATACGCCATGTTGATTTACCTGTGGGACAGGTGATAGTATAGATATACCTGTGGGACAGGGGATACGCCATGTAGATATACCTGTGGACAGGTGATACCACATGTAGATATACCTGTGGGACAGGGGATAGTGTAGATATACCTGTGGGACAGGCGATGTCTCCATGGTTCTCCAGGTCCAGCTGGGCCTCCAGGGACAGACTGTCAAAGCGAGCCAGGAAAAACTCCCAGGAGAGTATCCTCTGGTCCTTCAGTACATTAGCTAGCAGTTGCATCCTCTGTAGGATCATGATGCGGTCGGAGATAACATGGTCAAACTGGAACTCCATACACTGACATAGACACTGTCAACACAAATACCCGACACGTGTAGTTACGACACTTCTCAAGTTAATGTATACCTACATACACTGACATAGACACTGTCAACACAAATACCCGACATGTGTAGTTACAACACTTCTCAAGTTAATGTATACCTACATACACTGACATAGACACTGTCAACACAAATACCCGACACGTGTAGTTACAACACTTCTCAAGTTAATGTATACCTACATACACTGACATAGACACTGTCAACACAAATACCCGACATGTGTAGTTACAACACTTCTCAAGTTAATGTATACCTACATACACTGACATAGACACTGTCAACACAAATACCGGACACGTGTAGTTACAACACTTCTTAAGTTAATGTATACCTACATACACTGACATAGACACTGTCAACACAAATACCCGACATGTGTAGTTACGACACTTCTTAAGTTAATGTATACCTACATACACTGACATAGACACTGTCAACACAAATACCCGACATGTGTAGTTACAACACTTCTCAAGTTAATGTATACCTACATACACTGACATAGACACTGTCAACACAAATACCCGACACGTGTAGTTACAACACTTCTCAAGTTAATGTATACCTACATACACTGACATAGACACTGTCAACACAAATACCCGACATGTGTAGTTACAACACTTCTCAAGTTAATGTATACCTACATACACTGACATAGACACTGTCAACACAAATACCGGACACGTGTAGTTACAACACTTCTTAAGTTAATGTATACCTACATACACTGACATAGACACTGTCAACACAAATACCCGACATGTGTAGTTACGACACTTCTTAAGTTAATGTATACCTACATACACTGACATAGACACTGTCAACACAAATACCCGACATGTGTAGTTACAACACTTCTCAAGTTAATGTATACCTACATACACTGACATAGACACTGTCAACACAAATACCCGACACTTTTAGTTACAACACTTCTCAAGTTAATGTATACCTACATACACTGACATAGACACTGTCAACACAAATACCCGACACTTTTAGTTACAACACTTCTCAAGTTAATGCATACCTACATACACTGACATAGACACTGTCAACACAAATACCGGACACGTGTAGTTACAACACTTCTCAAGTTAATGTATACCTACATACACTGACATAGACACTGTCAACACAAATACCCGACACGTGTAGTTACAACACTTCTCAAGTTAATGTATACCTACATACACTGACATAGACACTGTCAACACAAATACCCGACACGTGTAGTTACGACACTTCTCAAGTTAATGTATACCTACATACACTGACATAGACACTGTCAACACAAATACCCGACACGTGTAGTTACGACACTTCTCAAGTTAATGTATACCTACATACACTGACATAGACACTGTCAACACAAATACCCGACATGTGTAGTTACAACACTTCTCAAGTTAATGCATACCTACATACACTGACATAGACACTGTCAACACAAATACCCGACACGTGTAGTTACAACACTTCTCAAGTTAATGTATACCTACATACACTGACATAGACACTGTCAACACAAATACCCGACATGTGTAGTTACGACACTTCTCAAGTTAATGTATACCTACATACACTGACATAGACACTGTCAACACAAATACCGGACACGTGTAGTTACAACACTTCTTAAGTTAATGTATACCTACATACACTGACATAGACACTGTCAACACAAATACCCGACATGTGTAGTTACGACACTTCTCAAGTTAATGCATACCTACATACACTGACATAGACACTGTCAACACAAATACCGGACACGTGTAGTTACAACACTTCTTAAGTTAATGTATACCTACATACACTGACATAGACACTGTCAACACAAATACCCGACACGTTTAGTTACAACACTTCTTAAGTTAATGTATACCTACATACACTGACATAGACACTGTCAACACAAATACCCGACACATTTAGTTACAACACTTCTCAAGTTAATGTATACCTACATACACTGACATAGACACTGTCAACACAAATACCCAACACGTGTAGTTACAACACTTCTCAAGTTAATGTATACCTACATACACTGACATAGACACTGTGAACACAAATACCCGACATGTGTAGTTACGACACTTCTCAAGTTAATGTATACCTACATACACTGACATAGACACTGTCAACACAAATACCCGACATGTGTAGTTACGACACTTCTCAAGTTAATGCATACCTACATACACTGACATAGACACTGTCAACACAAATACCGGACACGTGTAGTTACAACACTTCTTAAGTTAATGTATACCTACATACACTGACATAGACACTGTCAACACAAATACCCGACACGTTTAGTTACAACACTTCTCAAGTTAAAGCATACCTACATACACTGACATAGACACTGTCAACACAAATACCCGACACATTTAGTTACAACACTTCTCAAGTTAATGTATACCTACATACACTGACATAGACACTGTCAACACAAATACCCGACACGTGTAGTTACAACACTTCTCAAGTTAATGTATACCTACATACACTGACATAGACACTGTCAACACAAATACCGGACACGTGTAGTTACGACACTTCTCCAGTTAAAGCATACCTACATACACTGACATAGACACTGTCAACACAAATACCCGACACGTGTAGTTACAACACTTCTCAAGTTAATGTATACCTACATACACTGACATAGACACTGTCAACACAAATACCGGACACGTGTAGTTACGACACTTCTCCAGTTAAAGCATACCTACATACACTGACATAGACACTGCCAACACAAATACCCGACACGTGTAGTTACAACACTTCTCAAGTTAATGTATACCTACATACACTGACATAGACACTGTCAACACAAATACCCGACACGTGTAGTTACAACACTTCTCAAGTTAATGTATACCTACATACACTGACATAGACACTGTCAACACAAATACCCGACACGTGTAGTAACGACACTTCTCAAGTTAAAGCATACCTACATACACTGACATAGACACTGTCAACACAAATACCGGACACGTGTAGTTACGACACTTCTCAAGTCAATGTATACCTACATACACTGACATAGACACTGTCAACACAATAGACACTGTCAACACAAATACCCGACACTTTTAGTTACAACACTTCTCAAGTTAATGCATACCTACATACACTGACATAGACACTGTCAACACAAATACCGGACACGTGTAGTTACAACACTTCTTAAGTTAATGTATACCTACATACACTGACATAGACACTGTCAACACAAATACCCGACATGTGTAGTTACAACACTTCTCAAGTTAAAGCATACCTACATACACTGACATAGACACTGTCAACACAAATACCTGATACGTGTAGATATGACACTTCTCAAGTTAAAGCATACCTACCTACACTGACATAGACACTGTCAACACAAATACCCGACACGTGTAGTTACAACACTTCTCAAGTTAATGTATACCTACATACACTGACATAGACACTGTCAACACAAATACCCGACACGTGTAGTTACAACACTTCTCAAGTTAATGTATACCTACATACACTGACATAGACACTGTCAACACAAATACCCGACACGTGTAGTTACAACACTTCTCAAGTTAATGTATACCTACATACACTGACATAGACACTGTCAACACAAATACCGACACGTGTAGTTACGACACTTCTCAAGTTAATGTATACCTACATACACTGACATAGACACTGTCAACACAAATACCCGACACGTGTAGTTACAACACTTCTCAAGTTAATGCATACCTACATACACTGACATAGACACTGTCAACACAAATACCCGACATGTGTAGTTACAACACTTCTCAAGTTAATGTATACCTACATACACTGACATAGACACTGTCAACACAAATACCCGACACGTGTAGTTACGACACTTCTCAAGTTAATGTATACCTACATACACTGACATAGACACTGTCAACACAAATACCCGACACGTGTAGTTACGACACTTCTCAAGTTAATGTATACCTACATACACTGACATAGACACTGTCAACACAAATACCCGACATGTGTAGTTACGACACTTCTCAAGTTAAGGCATACCTACATACACTGACATAGACACTGTCAACACAAATACCCGACACGTGTAGTTACAACACTTCTCAAGTTAATGTATACCTACATACACTGACATAGACACTGTCAACACAAATACCGGACATGTGTAGTTACAACACTTCTCAAGTTAATGTATACCTACATACACTGACATAGACACTGTCAACACAAATACCCGACACGTTCAGCTACGACACTTCTCAAGTTAATGTATACCTACATTCACTGACATAGACACTGTAAACACAAATACCCAACACGTGTAGTTACAACACTTCTCAAGTTAATGTATACCTACATACACTGACATAGACACTGTCAACACAAATACCCGACACGTGTAGTTACGACACTTCTCAAGTTAATGTATACCTACATACACTGACATAGACACTGTCAACACAAATACCCGACACGTGTAGTTACGACACTTCTCAAGTAAATGTATACCTACATACACTGACATAGACACTGTCAACACAAATACCCGACACGTGTAGTTACAACACTTCTCAAGTTAATGTATACCTACATACACTGACATAGACACTGTCAACACAAATACCCGACACGTGTAGTTACAACACTTCTCAAGTTAATGTATACCTACATACACTGACATAGACACTGTCAACACAAATACCCGACACGTGTAGTTACGACACTTCTCAAGTTAAGGCATACCTACATACACTGACATAGACACTGTCAACACAAATACCCGACATGTGTAGTTACAACACTTCTCAAGTTAATGCATACCTACATACACTGACATAGACACTGTCAACACAAATACCCGACACGTGTAGTTACAACACTTCTCAAGTTAATGTATACCTACATACACTGACATAGACACTGTCAACACAAATACCCGACATGTGTAGTTACGACACTTCTCAAGTTAATGTATACCTACATACACTGACATAGACACTGTCAACACAAATACCGGACACGTGTAGTTACAACACTTCTTAAGTTAATGTATACCTACATACACTGACATAGACACTGTCAACACAAATACCCGACATGTGTAGTTACGACACTTCTCAAGTTAATGCATACCTACATACACTGACATAGACACTGTCAACACAAATACCGGACACGTGTAGTTACAACACTTCTTAAGTTAATGTATACCTACATACACTGACATAGACACTGTCAACACAAATACCCGACACGTTTAGTTACAACACTTCTTAAGTTAATGTATACCTACATACACTGACATAGACACTGTCAACACAAATACCCGACACATTTAGTTACAACACTTCTCAAGTTAATGTATACCTACATACACTGACATAGACACTGTCAACACAAATACCCAACACGTGTAGTTACAACACTTCTCAAGTTAATGTATACCTACATACACTGACATAGACACTGTGAACACAAATACCCGACATGTGTAGTTACGACACTTCTCAAGTTAATGTATACCTACATACACTGACATAGACACTGTCAACACAAATACCCGACATGTGTAGTTACAACACTTCTCAAGTTAATGTATACCTACATACACTGACATAGACACTGTCAACACAAATACCGGACACGTGTAGTTACGACACTTCTCAAGTTAAAGCATACCTACATACACTGACATAGACACTGTCAACACAAATACCCTACATGTGTAGTTACAACACTTCTCAAGTTAAAGCATACCTACATACACTGACATAGACACTGCCAACACAAATACCCGACACGTGTAGTTACGACACTTCTCAAGTTAATGTATACCTACATACACTGACATAGACACTGTCAACACAAATACCCGACACGTGTAGTTACAACACTTCTCAAGTTAATGTATACCTACATACACTGACATAGACACTGTCAACACAAATACCGGACACGTGTAGTTACGACACTTCTCCAGTTAAAGCATACCTACATACACTGACATAGACACTGCCAACACAAATACCCGACACGTGTAGTTACAACACTTCTCAAGTTAATGTATACCTACATACACTGACATAGACACTGTCAACACAAATACCCGACACGTGTAGTTACAACACTTCTCAAGTTAATGTATACCTACATACACTGACATAGACACTGTCAACACAAATACCCGACACGTGTAGTAACGACACTTCTCAAGTTAAAGCATACCTACATACACTGACATAGACACTGTCAACACAAATACCGGACACGTGTAGTTACGACACTTCTCAAGTCAATGTATACCTACATACACTGACATAGACACTGTCAACACAATAGACACTGTCAACACAAATACCCGACACTTTTAGTTACAACACTTCTCAAGTTAATGCATACCTACATACACTGACATAGACACTGTCAACACAAATACCGGACACGTGTAGTTACAACACTTCTTAAGTTAATGTATACCTACATACACTGACATAGACACTGTCAACACAAATACCCGACATGTGTAGTTACAACACTTCTCAAGTTAAAGCATACCTACATACACTGACATAGACACTGTCAACACAAATACCTGATACGTGTAGATATGACACTTCTCAAGTTAAAGCATACCTACCTACACTGACATAGACACTGTCAACACAAATACCCGACACGTGTAGTTACAACACTTCTCAAGTTAATGTATACCTACATACACTGACATAGACACTGTCAACACAAATACCCGACACGTGTAGTTACGACACTTCTCAAGTTAAGGCATACCTACATACACTGACATAGACACTGTCAACACAAATACCCGACATGTGTAGTTACAACACTTCTCAAGTTAATGCATACCTACATACACTGACATAGACACTGTCAACACAAATACCCGACACGTGTAGTTACAACACTTCTCAAGTTAATGTATACCTACATACACTGACATAGACACTGTCAACACAAATACCCGACATGTGTAGTTACGACACTTCTCAAGTTAATGTATACCTACATACACTGACATAGACACTGTCAACACAAATACCGGACACGTGTAGTTACAACACTTCTTAAGTTAATGTATACCTACATACACTGACATAGACACTGTCAACACAAATACCCGACATGTGTAGTTACGACACTTCTCAAGTTAATGCATACCTACATACACTGACATAGACACTGTCAACACAAATACCGGACACGTGTAGTTACAACACTTCTTAAGTTAATGTATACCTACATACACTGACATAGACACTGTCAACACAAATACCCGACACGTTTAGTTACAACACTTCTTAAGTTAATGTATACCTACATACACTGACATAGACACTGTCAACACAAATACCCGACACATTTAGTTACAACACTTCTCAAGTTAATGTATACCTACATACACTGACATAGACACTGTCAACACAAATACCCAACACGTGTAGTTACAACACTTCTCAAGTTAATGTATACCTACATACACTGACATAGACACTGTGAACACAAATACCCGACATGTGTAGTTACGACACTTCTCAAGTTAATGTATACCTACATACACTGACATAGACACTGTCAACACAAATACCCGACATGTGTAGTTACAACACTTCTCAAGTTAATGTATACCTACATACACTGACATAGACACTGTCAACACAAATACCGGACACGTGTAGTTACGACACTTCTCAAGTTAAAGCATACCTACATACACTGACATAGACACTGTCAACACAAATACCCTACATGTGTAGTTACAACACTTCTCAAGTTAAAGCATACCTACATACACTGACATAGACACTGCCAACACAAATACCCGACACGTGTAGTTACGACACTTCTCAAGTTAATGTATACCTACATACACTGACATAGACACTGTCAACACAAATACCCGACACGTGTAGTTACAACACTTCTCAAGTTAATGTATACCTACATACACTGACATAGACACTGTCAACACAAATACCGGACACGTGTAGTTACGACACTTCTCCAGTTAAAGCATACCTACATACACTGACATAGACACTGTCAACACAAATACCCGACATGTTAATGTATACCTACATACACTGACATAGACACTGCCAACACAAATACCCGACACGTGTAGTTACAACACTTCTCAAGTTAATGTATACCTACATACACTGACATAGACACTGTCAACACAAATACCCGACACGTGTAGTTACAACACTTCTCAAGTTAATGTATACCTACATACACTGACATAGACACTGTCAACACAAATACCCGACACGTGTAGTAACGACACTTCTCAAGTTAAAGCATACCTACATACACTGACATAGACACTGTCAACACAAATACCGGACACGTGTAGTTACGACACTTCTCAAGTCAATGTATACCTACATACACTGACATAGACACTGTCAACACAATAGACACTGTCAACACAAATACCCGACACTTTTAGTTACAACACTTCTCAAGTTAATGCATACCTACATACACTGACATAGACACTGTCAACACAAATACCGGACACGTGTAGTTACAACACTTCTTAAGTTAATGTATACCTACATACACTGACATAGACACTGTCAACACAAATACCCGACATGTGTAGTTACAACACTTCTCAAGTTAAAGCATACCTACATACACTGACATAGACACTGTCAACACAAATACCTGATACGTGTAGATATGACACTTCTCAAGTTAAAGCATACCTACCTACACTGACATAGACACTGTCAACACAAATACCCGACACGTGTAGTTACAACACTTCTCAAGTTAATGTATACCTACATACACTGACATAGACACTGTCAACACAAATACCCGACACGTGTAGTTACAACACTTCTCAAGTTAATGTATACCTACATACACTGACATAGACACTGTCAACACAAATACCCGACACGTGTAGTTACAACACTTCTCAAGTTAATGTATACCTACATACACTGACATAGACACTGTCAACACAAATACCGACACGTGTAGTTACGACACTTCTCAAGTTAATGTATACCTACATACACTGACATAGACACTGTCAACACAAATACCCGACACGTGTAGTTACAACACTTCTCAAGTTAATGCATACCTACATACACTGACATAGACACTGTCAACACAAATACCCGACATGTGTAGTTACAACACTTCTCAAGTTAATGTATACCTACATACACTGACATAGACACTGTCAACACAAATACCCGACACGTGTAGTTACGACACTTCTCAAGTTAATGTATACCTACATACACTGACATAGACACTGTCAACACAAATACCCGACATGTGTAGTTACGACACTTCTCAAGTTAAGGCATACCTACATACACTGACATAGACACTGTCAACACAAATACCCGACACGTGTAGTTACAACACTTCTCAAGTTAATGTATACCTACATACACTGACATAGACACTGTCAACACAAATACCGGACATGTGTAGTTACAACACTTCTCAAGTTAATGTATACCTACATACACTGACATAGACACTGTCAACACAAATACCCGACACGTTCAGCTACGACACTTCTCAAGTTAATGTATACCTACATACACTGACATAGACACTGTAAACACAAATACCCAACACGTGTAGTTACAACACTTCTCAAGTTAATGTATACCTACATACACTGACATAGACACTGTCAACACAAATACCCGACACGTGTAGTTACGACACTTCTCAAGTTAATGTATACCTACATACACTGACATAGACACTGTCAACACAAATACCCGACACGTGTAGTTACGACACTTCTCAAGTAAATGTATACCTACATACACTGACATAGACACTGTCAACACAAATACCCGACACGTGTAGTTACAACACTTCTCAAGTTAATGTATACCTACATACACTGACATAGACACTGTCAACACAAATACCCGACACGTGTAGTTACAACACTTCTCAAGTTAATGTATACCTACATACACTGACATAGACACTGTCAACACAAATACCCGACACGTGTAGTTACGACACTTCTCAAGTTAAGGCATACCTACATACACTGACATAGACACTGTCAACACAAATACCCGATACGTGTAGTTACAACACTTCTCAAGTTAATGCATACCTACATACACTGACATAGACACTGTAAACACAAATACCCGACACGTGTAGTTACAGCACTTCTCAAGTTAATGCATACCTACATACACTGACATAGACACTGTAAACACAAATACCCGACATGTGTAGTTACAACACTTCTCAAGTTAATGCATACCTACATACACTGACATAGACACTGTCAACACAAATACCCGACACGTGTAGTTACAACACTTCTCAAGTTAATGTATACCTACATACACTGACATAGACACTGTCAACACAAATACCCGACATGTGTAGTTACAACACTTCTCAAGTTAATGTATACCTACATACACTGACATAGACACTGTCAACACAAATACCCGACACTTTTAGTTACAACACTTCTTAAGTTAATGTATACCTACATACACTGACATAGACACTGCCAACACAAATACCCGACATGTTAATGTATACCTACATACACTGACGTAGACACTGTCAACACTAATACCCGACATGTTAATGTATACCTACATACACTGACGTAGACACTGTCAACACAAATACCCGACATGTGTAGTTACGACACTTCTCAAGTTAATGTATACCTACATACACTGACGTAGACACTGTCAACACTAATACCCGACATGTTAATGTATACCTACATACACTGACGTAGACACTGTCAACACAAATACCCGACATGTGTAGTTACGACACTTCTCAAGTTAATGTATACCTACATACACTGACATAGACACTGTCAACACAAACACCCGACAATGTATACCTACATACACTGACATAGACACTGCCAACACAAATACCCGACATGTGTAGTTACGACACTTCTCAAGTTAATGTATACCTACATACACTGACATAGACACTGTCAACACAAATACCCGACATGTGTAGTTACAACACTTCTCAAGTTAATGTATACCTACATACACTGACGTAGACACTGTCAACACTAATACCCGACATGTTAATGTATACCTACATACACTGACGTAGACACTGTCAACACAAATACCCGACATGTTAATGTATACCTACATACACTGACATAGACACTGTCAACACAAATACCCGACACGTGTAGTTACGACACTTCTCAAGTTAATGTATACCTACATACACTGACATAGACACTGTCAACACAAATACCCGACACGTGTAGTTACGACACTTCTCAAGTTAATGCATACCTACATACACTGACATAGACACTGTAAACACAAATACCCGACATGTGTAGTTACAACACTTCTCAAGTTAATGTATACCTACATACACTGACATAGACACTGTCAACACAAATACCCGACACGTGTAGTTACAACACTTCTCAAGTTAATGTATACCTACATACACTGACATAGACACTGTCAACACAAATACCCGACATGTGTAGTTACAACACTTCTCAAGTTAATGTATACCTACATACACTGACGTAGACACTGTCAACACAAATACCCGACATGTTAATGTATACCTACATACACTGACGTAGACACTGTCAACACAAATACCCGACATGTTAATGTATACCTACATACACTGACATAGACACTGTCAACACAAATACCCGACACGTGTAGTTACGACACTTCTCAAGTTAATGTATACCTACATACACTGACATAGACACTGTCAACACAAATACCCGACACGTGTAGTTACGACACTTCTCAAGTTAATGTATACCTACATACACTGACATAGACACTGACAACACAAATACCCGACACGTGTAGTTACAACACTTCTCAAGTTAATGTATACCTACATACACTGACATAGACACTGACAACACAAATACCCGACAAGTTAATGTATACCTACATACACTGACATAGACACTGTCAACACAAATACCCGACACGTTTAGTTACAACACTTCTCAAGTTAATGCATACCTACCACTGGTAACCCTATTTATCATATTAAGCTCGCCGACATCGTAATTTTTCTTATAAACCACGATTATATCCCGACAAAATTATTATATCACGATAATGACGAGTAATCTTTGACCATCGCAATTAAATTTTAAGTAAATTAGGAAATTTAGACCGTCGTCGTTTATATTGCGACAACCCTTTAGGAAATTACGACAACCCTTTAGGAAATTACGACATCGTCAATTAAATACAGCCTCAGGCAGTTATCCCAAATCACCTGTTAGGCAGATAATTGACAAGGGGCACAGCGGGTGACTTCACGGTTCAACAAATTCTAAATAGGGTGTAAATAAGTTCTAGCTTGGTCCGCGAATGTGACATTTAGATACAACATAATTATAAAGTAGGAAGTAAAGTCGTTTCATGTAATTGAACTAGTTCACGGCTCATCAGCATATTTCAGAAAAAAAAGTGCCGGCCGTTTTTCGGATAATTGCATATGTATATTAAGGAAAGAAACAACAAACCCATAATCAATCAAGTGAATCAACTATTTTATTTACTTCCTTTAGGCTGTCACGGTAATAAAAAGAATACATATGGAGGGAAAACGTGTATAAAAGTTACACGCGGTCTACAATAAAATTAATCGATATAATTCCAATGCAATTGTTTTATTGATCATCAATATCAAATATACAACTGTACCACAATAGTGATCAACATACTCGTATATAAACCGGCAGACAGTTGACAAGTTGTATACACAGAAATATGCAAGCGACCAGGTATTTAACGGCCGTTTTTCGGGTATTTGCATGTGTAAATTAGTTGATAAAAAAACAACAGACAAATTTACGATCAAGTGAATCAACGATTTTACATATACTTCATTACGGTAATTCAAATTAATAGAGTGTATTAAAGTTGTGATGTTATCACAATACACGCGACCTACAGTAAAATCAATCCTATATTTTTATTGCTCACCAATAGCGGTCCACATACAAGCATATTATAAGCTCGTTACCTCTAGACAATTGACATGTTTTACACAGATATAACGTATTTATTAAACGGCCGTTTTTTTTTCAAAAAGATATTTTTGTTGATCATCAACAAGGAAACCACAATAGTGATCAAAATACACGTATTTAAACCGGCAGAACAAGTTTTATACACGGAAATACGCAAGGGACCAAGTATTTAACAAATTTATATATTCAAGAAAGCACATACAAGCCATAACGTAAGCTATTTAAGTAGTATTATAATCTTTATACTAAATATGACAGTGCTACGTTTGGCTAGATAAGATTTTATACATATTTCATTTATCTATTTTATGATTGAAAATAATCATTAATTGCTTATAGTGTCTCGTAAGTCTGTTACGACTTAGACGTTTAATGTATTTTATATGTTTAAAATAGGTGACACTTTAATTAAACATAAATATAAGGTGTGATGACCTGTTCCCAACTAAACAATCAGCGGCCTCAGGGTTATTCTCTCCAGATCTTCAGGCCTGATACAGGTAAACTTTGACCAGGAAGGGTTGAGGCCGGAGGGGGTCATTATCTAATTAGTTGGCCGAGTGTAAGCCTGTCAAAATCTTCACATCATTTGTGATCAGATCAGGTACAGACAAAACATGATTAGGGAGGGGGCAAAGCCTAATTATAAAAAGCCATTCATTGTTTTGGGCTTCTGGTCAAACACAGGTAAATTTAACCAGTCATGCATTCCCGCGGTCATCACAGCATGGAGCCTCTAATTACTTGCCCTCTAGCGATATGGTAGCCGGCGCTGGATGCAAGCTAAAACTTGGCTCAGTGCCCAAAGGTAGCTGCCAGCTATAACTTGGCTCAGTGCCCACAGGTACAGAGGTAAGAGCTGTCAGTGCGTTGAACCGTGAAGTCACCCGCTGTGCCCCTTGTCAATTATCTGCCTAACAAGTGAGTTGGGATAACTGCCTGAGGCTGTATTTAATTGACGATGTCGTAATTTCCTAAAGGGTTGTCGTAATTTCCTAAAGGGTTGTCGCAATATAAACAACGACGGTCTAAATTTCCTAATTTACTTAAAATTTAATTGCGATGGTCAAAGATTACTCGTCATTATCGTGATATAATAATTTTGTCGGGATATAATCGTGGTTTATAAGAAAAATTACGATGTCGGCGAGCTTAATATGATAAATAGGGTTACTAGTGTACATACATTGAACCATGAGATCAGAAAACACCACAATTGAACATTTAAGCTGTGTACTCATTTAAGATACCTTGATAAACAGATATAACAGCCAAAATCATCATTTATATGTCTTGATGCAACCTAGAAAAGGTCCTTAGGACATGAATGCCCTAAACTCTAATGCATTCATTGTTTGAAAAATTCTGTAAAAGGTTACCTTGATTTTGATCTAAACCAAACAGAAACACATTTGATGTGTTCTCACACTTGATATATGTTAAGTTTTGTTGAACTTCTCTTCAGCTGCTACATCCTACATACAGGTCTCAGAATGGGGTAGCATGTTTCTATAAATAGTAACAGTGACCTTGGCAGGGGAGCGCAATAATCTTTGGACTAACATGACAAGTTATATTGAGGCTTGATTAACTGTTGGAAAGTAAGAAGTTTAAACAGAAGTGATTGATATTGAGTTAACATACCTTTATGGAGGATTTCTTAATGGTTTCTAGGTACTGTATGGTTCTCTGGGCAATTGCAGCATTGATGTCGACAAGCGATCCAATGAGGAGGCAGAAGGCATGAGCCAGGGCCGTCTGTATCACCTGGTTATGTTGTATGGTATCTCTGTCAAGTACCCGGGCCAGTACAATCACCTTCTCCACTGTAACAAATAAAACATACAATATACAATACATATAAAATACACAATACATAAAATATACAAATATATACACTCCAATATAGACCAGTACAATCACCTTCTCCACTGTAACAAATAAAACATATTATATAAAATACATAATTATGATTATATACAAAACATAAAATAATATACAATACATAAAATATACAAATATATACACTCAATTATAGACCAGTACAATTACCTTCTCAACTGTAATATACAATATATGATAATATACTACACCAAAAAGTATACTTCTTTTACCTCTGACCCCATGACCTTAGAAGTTTGTCAGTTGAGTAAATTTCAATAATGCCTAAAACATTCCAATATATATGTGTATACAAAATATCTACTGGTTCCAAGATAATTAGCTGTTTCAGTAATGTAATGCACCGTCTACAGAAGAAAAAAGGGCTGTAACTCCGGTAAATATTGAAGGAACATAATAGTGGTCTGGGAGGCACAAGTTTATTTGATGCGTAACATGGGTGCAAATTTTCATCAAAATTCATGTATAAACTTAGGAGTACAAATTTGTGTCTACAGACAGAGAGACAGACGGACGGACAGACAGACAGAGTGGTTCCAGTATACTGCTCCTGCCCTCTTAACTAAGCCGTGGCGGTATAATTATAGTGTACAAAACAACAAACATAATTCTATAGTCATACATTGTGAAGGATAATAATTAATTATAGAAAATACAGGAACAATTAAGTCATAGATACAATGTAGCACAAGTACAGTGTAAAAATCACAGTAATGTAGATAAACTATAGATAAAGAGTATGAACTACAGAGATACATGATGGGACACGTATTTATTGACATACCTGCAGCAAACCTGCATCGCCAATCATCAGAACTGAAATCCTCCTCGACAAGTTTCCAGAAAACATCTGCTCCTGTGGGCAGTGTAAGACAGTGAAGCAGGAGAGGTACACACACTGATGCGAGGTGAGAGTGCTGGGCCTTTAACAGCTTCCATAGACTGAAAAACAGTGCAATTTAGGAATAAGTGGTGGATACACTTTACACTTAGTAATGAAAGCACTGAAAAGGCCCTATAAATCAGCAAAGGCATTGCAATAGAAGTAAATAATGACCTCTGTTATAAAGGAAAGATAGTTTCTTTTCGTTAGGTATTTATAGTATTCATTCTATCAATCTGACATCCCATTTTCACTAAATATGAAAAAGTAAACCTAATTCCTCCATTTGTCCTATTACTTGTTAAAGAACAAATAAAGACTTTTTTGACTTAGACATTCCAAGATTTCTGTCTACAAACGGACTGACAACCTGATTCCAGTATACCCAATTACCGTATTTCTCCGGCAATAAGCCCAGGGGGCCAGTGCATTAAATAAAGTCAAAAGTAGGGGGTGGGCTTATTGACGGATATGAGCCTCAATGTGACCAACATAATCGGCCGCCATCTTGGATTTTTCATGACATACTTTTGCAGTTACAGCTTAAGCATTGCCCATGTTTATAACTATTTTTTCTGAATTTATGATTTAAAAAAAATTATGCAAAATACATGTTTGTGTTGGTACATGATTTGGGGAATTAATAATTAATAAAATGTGCAAAATATATGTTGGTTTGCAATATGGTTTGGGGAATGTAACGTTAAGTGATTAAATAAAACAAACAAGCAAAGTTTTCACACACCATCATCTAATGCCGAGTTCTACTTTGTTATGTGAGGAGGGAGGGGGGGGGGGCTATAGCTAACTTCTTTGCGGGGGGGGGGGGGGGGGGGAGGGGGGGTATAACTAACTTTGTTGCAGGGTATAACAATAAATTATTATCCTGCAGTTATAAGAGAGCTTTACCAGCGCTTTAGTACAGATACTTGTATGACTGAGGTAGATTTGTGATAAATCACACACATAATTGTATGTAGTTGTAAATAAGGTGATTTATTTCTTACTTGGTTGACATGAAGTACTCAAGTTTTTAAGACCAATGGTGACTTCAAAAAGCAATCTCTATACTGCTTTTTATTTTATTGATTTTCAATTTAATGATGTCATTTGATAATGGATTTCTGGAACAAAATATCATATGGATACCATGTCCTCTACAACAGATTAAATGTATGAAGTGTTTGACATAGTTACTTGGGTATGAAGTGTTTGGACAGACTTACTTGGGTATGAAGTGTTTAGACAGACTTACTTGGGTATGAAGTGTTGAGACAGACTTACTTAGGTATGAAGTGTTGAGACAGACTTACTTGGGTATGAAGTGTTTGGACAGACTTACTTGGGTATGAAGTGTTGAGACAGACTTACTTTGGTATGAAGTGTTGAGACAGACTTACTTGGGTATGAAGTGCTTGGACAGACTTACTTGGGTATGAAGTGTTGAGACAGACTTACTTGGGTATGAAGTGTTTGGACAGACTTACTTTGGTATGAAGTGTTGAGACAGACTCACTTGGGTATGAAGTGTTGAGACAGACTTACTTGGGTATGAAGTGTTGAGACAGACTTACTTGTGTATGAAGTGTTGAGACAGACTTACTTGTGTATGGAGTGCTTGGACAGACTTACTTGTGTATGAAGTGTTGAGACAGACTTACTTGGGTATGAAGTGTTGAGACAGACTTACTTGTGTATGAAGTGTTGAGACAGACTTACTTGTGTATGAAGTGTTTGGACAGACTTACTTGGGTATGAAGTGTTGAGACAGACTTACTTGGGTATGAAATGTTGAGACAGACTTACTTGGGTATGAAGTGTTGAGACAGACTTACTTGTGTATGAAGTGTTGAGACGGACTTACTTGGGTATGAAGGGACAGACTTACTTGTGTATGAAGTGTTGAGACAGACTTACTTGGGTATGAAGTGTTAAGACAGACTTACTTGTGTATGAAGTGTTTGGACAGACTTACTTGGGTATGAAGTGTTTGGACAGACTTACTTGGGTATGAAGTGTTGAGACAGACTTATTTGTGTATGAAGTGTCGAGACAGACTTACTTGTGTATGAAGTGTTTGGACAGACTTACTTGGGTATGAAGTGTTGAGACAGACTTAATTGGGTATGAAGCGTTGAGACAGACTTACTTGTGTATGAAGTGTTGAGACAGACTTACTTGGGTATGAAATGTTGAGACAGACTTACTTGGGTATGAAGTGCTTGGACAGACTTACTTGGGTATGAAGTGTTGAGACAGACTTAATTGGGTATGAAGTGTTGAGACAGACTTACTTGTGTATGAAGTGTTGAGACAGACTTACTTGTGTATGAAGTGTTTGGACAGACTTACTTGGGTATGAAATGTTGAGACAGACTTACTTGGGTATGAAGTGTTTGGACAGACTTACTTGGGTATGAAGTGTTTGGACAGACTAACTTGGGTATTAAGTGTTGAGACAGACTTACTTGGGTATGAAGTGTTGAGACAGACTTACTTGTGTATGAAGTGTTTGGACAGACTTACTTGGGTATGAAGTGTTGAGACAGACTTAATTGGGTATGAAGCGTTGAGACAGACTTACTTGTGTATGAAGTGTTGAGACAGACTTACTTGGGTATGAAATGTTGAGACAGACTTACTTGGGTATGAAGTGCTTGGACAGACTTACTTGGGTATGAAGTGTTGAGACAGACTTAATTGGGTATGAAGCGTTGAGACAGACTTACTTGTGTATGAAGTGTTGAGACAGACTTACTTGGGTATGAAGTGCTTGGACAGACTTACTTGGGTATGAAGTGTTGAGACAGACTTACTTGGGTATGAAGTGTTGAGACAGACTTACTTGGGTATGAAGTGTTGAGACAGACTTACTTGGGTATGAAGTGTTGAGACAGACTTACTTGGGTATGAAGTGTTGAGACAGACTTACTTGGGTATGAAGTGTTGAGACAGACTTACTTGTGTATGAAATGTTGAGAAAGACTTACTTGGGTATGAAGTGCTTGGACAGACTTACTTGGGTATGAAGTGCTTGGACAGACTTACTTGGGTATGAAGTGTTGAGACAGACTTACTTGGGTATGAAGTGTTGAGACAGACTTACTTGGGTATGAAGTGTTGAGACAGACTTACTTGGGTATGAAGTGTTGAGACAGACTTACTTGGGTATGAAGTGTTGAGACAGACTTACTTGTGTATGAAATGTTGAGAAAGACTTACTTGGGTATGAAGGGACAGACTTACTTGGGTATGAAGTGTTGAGACAGACTTAATTGGGTATGAAGTGTCGAGACAGACTTACTTGTGTATGAAGTGTTTGGACAGACTTACTTGGGTATGAAGTGTTTGGACAGACAGTATTTCACGAAGTCGGGACACTGGTTGATGGTGTAGTTGAGACACTCGCCATGTAGTATTAGGTACTTCATAGACACGAGCAGGGAGTACAAGGCATCGGTGTCTGTCAGCCTACACAGCTCCTGGAGGATAGAAACACACTTACAGGAGACTGTTAAACTTTGATTTATCTTCATGGCAGAGTTAAGATTGAGTTAAATGAGGTCTAACTAATTCCTTAAAATTATCAGTGTCTGTGTGTTGTTATTTTTCAGTCAGGCTGCAAGCCTTAAACATATTTTCAACTTACAACATCAGTCAAATACAACTTTCTTGCCTGGTTTTATGTGTAAATGTTATTTCTACCAACAAATACAGATCACATATAATACCAGTATATATGGTCGCTATGCTAATGCCTACCTGTAGAAACTTATGTGTAAATGTTATTTCTACCAACAAATACAGATCACATATAATACCAGTATATATGGTCGCTATACTAATGCCCACCTGTAGAAACTGGTGAAACAGTTGTAGGTGGATAGGCATGCTGGAGATATCAAACTGAGGAACCTCCTCTTTCTCCTCCTCCTCCTCCTCTGGACTATCCTCCCCATTAGACGAGGAACCTGTGGTAAAGGATATATATTTACGTGTTACTCATTCAGAGTGGCCATAGCATGAGGATTCAATGTCACTATAACTGTTAGAGGTATGATATAGGATTACAGAAAAACAAGAAATTGGTGAAATGAGTATTGGAATGTGGGCACAATACTTTTTTGGGGGAAAAAATGTCTATTTAATATTTAAAGGAACTTGTCAAGAACATTGACTGGAAACAGACATAAGTACATAAACAGTTCACTGGTGACCATGTCTATACTTACCAATCTGACCAGTACTGATTATCTAAATAAAAGGATTACCTCACTTGTCTTATTTTGTGACTGTATCAGGGATAGGTGCTCAAGTCTTCTTGTATCCAATTAAGTATCACACCATTGGAAAAGTTACTGGTTGATCCATTAAAATAGTGCAATCCATTAAAATGATGTGATCCATTAAAATGGTGCAATCCATTAAAATGATGTGATCCATGAAAGCTAACAATACAATTAACATAAGTTAATGACCACATCTGTACTTACTTTTCCTCTCACTGGGAGATGACACTGGATGTGCTGGGTTATTTTTTACAGAAGTAAACTTCATCTCCTCAACTTTTGGCACATCCTTGGGAGGGATTTTAGCAGTATCTCGTGGACAGTAGCAGCACATGACTTTAGAGGTGAGCTGGTGCCACAGGGCCACATTCTGACAAAAGGTACAGCTGGACGCCTGCAGCTCCTGACTACAGGTGTGGCTCCCATCCCATGTCACGCACAGCATGGACGTCAGCAGCGACATGATCTGACGACTCGTCTCATTGTAGATACCAAGGTACTTCGGGAACTCTTGTAGCTCAAGCTGTTATAGAAAAGGAATCACCTATCTTTGTACACAGTAATAGGAACACATGGTTTAATGAACAAGATTTAAGACATGAAAAGCACATTATTACATGATATAAGACACATACACATAAAAGTAAGTATTAAGACACGTTGTCACATGGGAGTCCAGGGTATACAAACTTTGTATATAGACATCAGACAATAAATCAAGACGTTTAAGACTAGAGACAGTATAGCTACCTGTTTGAGGCACATGTCCAGCATCATACAAAAACACGGGAGAACAAGTTCCGTCTCCCTATCATATATCTCGTATGCCTCTACGACTACATGAGACTTCTCTGGGCTGAGAGGTGGCGGGCACTCCTCTATCGGGGTACTAGGGGAAAAGATCTGCTGGTGGTTACCACCTGTACATGTGGCGCCGGCCTTTTTAGTTTCTCCCTGTGTGATGATGGTACATAGGTTCTCCACACCACTCTGGAACATGTTCAGCAGCATGTTGATCGGGATTATCACATCAAGAGTCGACAAAATCTGAAGAGAAAGAACAAAAAAATATGTGTTATTTCAGAAGTAGGTCCGTTTTAATTCAAAATATGATAATAATATTTCCAACATAAGATTTAACTTGAGAAAATTTTCAACTTCCAGTCTCAATGTAAAGGCATTAAGTGAAGAAGTCTATAGAAGCAATGTTTCACTGGAAGCCATTGAAAAGCCTTTTCGGTACATATAATAATTTGTGATTGTTTCTATTGTTGAAGCTAACTTTTTCCTGAAGTGACTACAATAACTGTTCCTGTATTTCTATTGTTAAAGCACTATTTCACCTGAAGCCATTGAAGTGCATGTTCTTGTATATATAGGAATTTGCCTGAATGTATTTCTATTATTGTAGCAATCTTTCACCTGAAGCAATTAAAGTGGCTGTTCCTGTAATATAGGTATTTGCCTGAGAGTATTTCTATTATTGTAGCAATCTTTCACCTGAAGCAATTAAAGTGGCTGTTCCTGCATATATAGAAATTTGCCTGAAAGTATTTCTATTATTGTAGCACTCTTTCAGCTGAAGCCACTGAAGTGCCTATTCCTGTATATACAATGTACAGGAATTTGCCTGGAAGTATTTCTATTACTGTAGCAATTTTTCACCTGTAGCCATTGAAGTGCCTGTTCCTGTACGTAGGCACTGGTGTCAGTGAAGCGATCAGAAATAAACTGCAGGATCTTCTCAGGGCTGTCTGGCGTAAACGGCAGGGGACATAACTGAATGTCAAATGCTTTGCTGAAATTAAACAGAGAAAGAGGTTTCTATATTTATCAACACTGACATCTGTATCCATCAAAGTTTTAAGAAGGAGCTGTCTTTAGACATATAGGTGCCCCTGATGTCATGTTAAGTGAGATCAAAGAATTCTAATTATGTACACCTGAGCAAAAGCAAATTTTCTTCTTTCAATAAACAGTGACCTTGACATTGGGTTCAAAATGCACTACAGACTTCCGCGACCTTTATTACTCAACTTGGCTTAATAGTTAAGGCTGAAATTAGTCAATTAGACAAGTACTTGAATATTTACAAATATATTTATAACAAGTAAGCTTGCATCAACTTTATTAATTTTAAGAAAAGTTTTGAACAGTTCTCAATAAATCAAGAAATAATGGCAACAGGTTCTGATTTTAAATCTCCCTAAAAATACACTTGTTTGAGAACAAGGAGAGTAATCCATACTCAGTTTGGTCATTATTGATTTGGGGGGGAAGTGCCTAGACCAATCAGCAGCATTCTTTATAAGTTGTGAATGTAGCAATATTATGACATGCTGGGTAAGTTTTCAACTGTTAAGACTCCTCCATGACCAACCCTTACCTGAGAAGAACTTTGAGTTCGTGAAGATCTTCTGTTGGGACTTCTGTCCTAATGGCCTCCAGCCAGTAAGGCATCACATAATCCCAGATCTACAACACAGAGAAACAGGGACACATAAAGTGATGACACATATTCCCCGATCTACAACACAGACAAACAGGGACACATAAAGTGATGACACATAATCCCAGATCTGCAACACAGGAAACAGGAACACATAAAGTGATGACACATAATCCCAGATCTACAACACAGACAAACAGGGACACATAAAGTGATGACACATATTCCCCGATCTACAACACAGACAAACAGGGACACATAAAGTGATGACACATAATCCCAGATCTACAACACAGACAAACAGGGACACATAAAGTGATGACACATATTTCCCGATCTACAACCCAGACAAACAGGGACACATAAAGTGATGACACATATTTCCCGATCTACAACACAGACAAACAGGGACACATAAAATGATGACACATAATCCCTGATCTACAATCTACAACACAGAGAAACGGGGACACATAAAGTGATGACACATAATCCCAGATCTGCAACACAGAGAAACAGGGACACATAAAGTGATGACACAAAATCCCAGATCTACAACACAGAGAAACGGGGACACATAAAGTGATGACACATAATCCCAGATCTGC
This sequence comes from Mimachlamys varia, assembly GCA_947623455.1. Classification (NCBI taxonomy): domain Eukaryota; kingdom Metazoa; phylum Mollusca; class Bivalvia; order Pectinida; family Pectinidae; genus Mimachlamys; species Mimachlamys varia. The sequence goes on along the minus strand of OX392528.1, from coordinate 28,846,023 downwards.
AACACAGAGAAACAGGGACACATAAAGTGATGACACATGGTCTCATAGAGAATCTTACCTAAAAATTACATATAAAATAATAACATAAAGCTTTACCTCAAAAGTGATGATGTCATAGGGTACGAGACAGAAGAAACAGTTGAGGCCCTCCTTGATCTGTGTTGTCCTGCTCACCAGTGTGTCCCTGTAGTAAAACGGATTCATTATTTACTCCAGTGTCTGTATATATACAGTGACCACCCTATTACAATAACCACCCTATTACAATAACCAATCTTCAAACAGTTCTTTTCCTTTAGGTTTAAGTAAGTGGGCAAAGTACACCATTCTTAATGTAATATGACCTGTCAAAAGTAAAATATAATATAAAATAGAATGTGATAATATGACAAAGACAAAGCCGTAAAGGAGCGTAGCTGCTTTATAGTTAATCTTTGATATTTACTGATATGTACTGGTTCAGACAGAGATAAAATTTCCGTAGTGTGACGTAATGTAATTGTTGGATGTGTTTCCGGTTTCTCCGCTGGAGGTCTACTTCCGGGCGAAAAAAAATCAATGACAAAGAGTAGCAAGGGGAAACTCTGTTTATGCACACGTGTTACCATTAAAGAGTTTCGCTTGGGCGCCGCAGGCTGCGCTCTTATTAACTGTAAATGTAGCTGATTCACTTTAATTATGAAGTACATTTTTTGTAACATTTTACAGACTGCAGTGACATCTATCTGTTGTTTAAAATCACATTTAACTCTATATGAAGTGAGTACTCCCCCCCATAAACTACACTTCCTTATCTTATCAATTGTATGTTAGTGCTTCATCTACCATACACGAGTACTCACCAGAATCCACAAACATGGGTACTCACCAGAATCCACAAACACAGGTACTCACCAGAATCCCCCAACACGAGTACTCACCAGAATCCACCAACACAAGTACTCACCAGAATCCACAAACATGGGTACTCACCAGAATCCACAAACACGAGTACTCACCAGAATCCCCCAACACAAGTACTCACCAGAATCTACAATACACGAGTACTCACCAGAATCCACCAACACGAGTACTCACCAGCAGGCATGGGTTCAATTACATGGTAATGCAATTCATTAAATTACACATTACTTTGTGAAAATGGCATTACCATTACCATTACACAAATGTGAAATTAATTAATTAAATTACCATTACTTTGCCAATGTAATTAATTAAATTACACATTACATTTATAAGGTAACACCAATAAAACTTGCAATGTATGGTCTGATTCTGCATGTATATGTTTAAGTTTACAGAGCTTATCAATTCCCACAATTTCAAAATTTCAAAGAACCTATATAAAAGTAAGTTGATCAAGGCTTGTTTAATTATTTTATCTTGAGTCCTCCATATACACATTGAATATTTGTTTTTGTTGTAAATGTGTTCTCTCTAAACATCAATTTTTTAATGAGATCAAATGAATAATTTCAAGTTCAAAATAATTCCACAGGTAAGTTGTTACCTGAGAATTAGACACTTTCCAAAAACAGACTATAACCTTACCTGTAATTAGTACCTATTGTTCTCGCCCTGTACCAACACTACCTGTGCCCTATACTAAAATTTAAATAGGATATGTTGGCTGAGTGGGAAGACACCCAACAGCACAGGCCACACTAAATGTATGTACTTGTATACCCCTTGACACTCATCTGTGATTCTAAGTCGTCTTGACCAGGTACAAATGTAGATAAGTCTAGTCCCTTGTCATTAGCCACTATTGTAGTCACTAATTGATAACTTAATTGTATGATTTTTGCTTACCTGCCAGGTATAGATCAAACATATTTGATGTGTACACAGTGGTTGAATTGGTTTCACCTGTCACAAACAGGTACATTTTATAATCTATGGACAAAAGCTTGTTTCAGAACCTAAATATTTGAAGCATAGTTGTAAATCTTCTTTAGAAACATACATGTAAAATAGAACTTAATCTTTAAATTTTTATTTTTATTTACTCTTTAACTATTTTTATACACTGAAGTACATGAGGAGATAGACATGCAGGTATAATACATGTTAATACTTATCATGGATAATTAAGTAAATTTATTTCACTTGATTTATAATTGTCCTTTACAACAACTTTTTGAGTACTTTTGAAATCCACTATGGCCCTCTTCAAAATCAGGTGAAATAAACATGTAATTGGAAAGTAATTGGGCATTACAGAGATTTTGTAATGTAATGAATTACATTACCATTACATGTAATTAAATTTGCCTCAATTACACATTGCCTTCAATTACTTGAAAAAATGTAATGCATTGCAATGCATTTCCATTACATTTTTAATTACCCCATGCCTGCTCACCAGAATCCACCGACATGAGTACTCACCAGAATCCACCAACACGAGTACTCACCAGAATCCACCAACATGAGTACTCACCAGAATCTACCAACACGAGTACTCACCAGAATCTACCATACACGAGTACTCACCAGAATCTACCAACATGAGTACTCACCAGAATCCACCAACACGAGTACTCACCAGAATCTACCATACACGAGTACTCATCAGAATCCACCAACACGAGTACTCACCAGAATCCACCAACACGAGTACTCACCAGAATCCACCAACACGAGTACTCACCAGAATCTACCATACACGAGTACTCACCAGAATCCATCAACACAAGTACTCACCAGAATCCACCAACATGAGTACTCACCAGAATCCACCAACTAGAGTACTCACCAGAATCCACCAACACGAGTACTCACCAGAATCCACCAACACCAGTACTCACCAGAATCCACCAACACCAGTACTCACCAGAATCCACCAACACGAGTACTCACCAGAATCCACCAACACGAGTACTCACCAGAATCTACCATACACGAGTACTCAACAGAATCCATCAACACAAGTACTCACCAGAATCCATCAACACAAGTACTCACCAGAATCTACCAACATGAGTACTCACCAGAATCCACTGACACGAGTACTCACCAGAATCCATCAACACGAGTACTCACCAGAATCTACCATACACGAGTACTCACCAGAATCCATCAACACGAGTACTCACCAGAATCCATCAACACGAGTACTCACCAGAATCCACCAACACGAGTACTCACCAGAATCCACCAACACGAGTACTCACCAGAATCCACCAACACGAGTACTCACCAGAATCCACCAACACGAGTACTCACCAGAATCTACCATACACGAGTACTCACCAGAATCCACCAACACGAGTACTCACCAGAATCCACCAACACGAGTACTCACCAGAATCTACCTACACGATTACTCACCAGAATCCACTGACACGAGTACTCACCAGAATCCACTGACACGAGTACTCACCAGAATCCATCAACACGAGTACTCACAAGAATCTACCAACACGAGTACTCACCAGAATCCACCAACACGAGTACTCACCAGAATCCACCAACACGAGTACTCACCAGAATCTACCATACACGAGTACTCACCAGAATCCACCAACACGAGTACTCACCAGAATCTACCTTACACGAGTACTCACCAGAATCTACCATACACGAGTACTCACAAGAATCTACCATACACGAGTACTCACCAGAATCTACCTACACGAGTACTCACCAGAATCCACCAACATGAGTACTCACCAGAATCCACCAACACGAGTACTCACCAGAATCCACTGACACGAGTACTCACCAGAATCCACTGACACGAGTACTCACCAGAATCCACCAACATGAGTACTCACCAGAATCCACCAACACGAGTACTCACCAGAATCCACCAACATCAGTACTCACCAGAATCCACTGACACGAGTACTCACCAGAATCCACCAACACGAGTACTCACCAGAATCCACCAACACGAGTACTCACCAGAATCCACCAACACGAGCATACTCCACAGGATGGGGCAGCAGACAGGACACAATCACTTCAAAGTGTGTGTGTCCAATCTCCTCGAGCCAGTCATAGATATACTGAAACATGTAGACGTAGATGTACAGGACAAACTTAAATAAAACAAAGGATGTACCCTCTTACCTAATTATATATTCACAAAATACAGCGGAATATAAACAAAGTTTTATCTCTACCTTTCATTTACTGTAAAAGCCAATATTTTCGCGAGTGGAATTTTTCACTTAGTCAGCCTCCAAACTGTTCGCGATGTGGAAATTTTGGCGCTGTAGTCATGCTGTTTTTCACTGTATACCTCTATTACTGTTATACAGAATATATACTGTTGAGTTTGATGTACGCATGTGGATATATTCGGAGAGATTTAATGCCAGCGAAATAAGCGAAAATTTCAACACCATGAAAAATTCCACTTTCACAGTAAAGTATACCCGGTTCCGACATGTCACAGAAATTTTATATCATTTTAGATGCTGAGGTACTTACTCCAGGTTTCAGCTTTTCTAAGGCATTCCCGATGTTATCTATAACAACAAATATCACATTAGTTAATGTGACTGTAAGAGGCATACATCAAAAACATGATTTATGTTAAAAGGGCTGTCACAAAAATAGAACTTTACAATTACCTATATTTTATCTTATAATTTTTTGACATAGTTCTTGCACATATTCACAAAAAGGTAACAAGTCATTTGTACAGCAATTGTGAAAACAAATAATTTGCAAAATTTGAGTGATATTTCATAAGCTTTTCTTTTCAGCAAGAATGATGCAGCTTTTACTTTGTGGTCATTAGTATGTTACAATGTACGCCTATAGAGACTGACCGTCAGGGAGATAGGCTATATAGACTGACCGTCAGGGAGATAGGCTATATAGACTGACCGTCAGGGAGATAGGCTATATAGACTGACCGTCAGGGAGATAGGCTATAGAGACTGACCATCAGGGAGATAGGCTATAGAGACTGACCGTCAGGGAGAAAGGCTATAGAGACTGACCGTCAGGGAGATAGGCTATAGAGACTGACCATCAGGGAGATAGGCTATAGAGACTGACCGTCAGGGAGATGGGCTATAGAGACTGACCGTCAGGGAGATGGGCTATAAAGACTGACCGTCAGGGAGATAGGCTATAGAGACTGACCGTCAGGGAGATAGGCTATATAGACTGACCGTCAGGGAGATAGGCTATAGAGACTGACCGTCAGGGAGATAGGCTATAGAGACTGACCGTCAGGGAGATAGGCTATATAGACTGACCGTCAGGGAGATAGGCTATATAGACTGACCGTCAGGGAGATAGGCTATAGAGACTGACCGTCAGGGAGATAGGCTATAGAGACTGACCGTCAGGGAGATAGGCTATAGAGACTGACCGTCAGGGAGATAGGCTATATAGACTGACCGTCAGGGAAATAGGCTATAGAGACTGACCGTCAGGGAGATAGGCTATAGAGACTGACCGTCAGGGAGATAGGCTATAGAGACTGACCGTCAGGGAGATAGGCTATAAAGACTGACCGTCAGGGAGATAGGCTATATAGACTGACCGTCAGGGAGATAGGCTATATAGACTGACCGTCAGGGAGATAGGCTATAGAGACTGACCGTCAGGGAGATAGGCTATAGAGACTGACCGTCAGGGAGATAGGCTATATAGACTGACCGTCAGGGAGATAGGCTATATAGACTGACCGTCAGGGAGATAGGCTATAGAGACTGACCGTCAGGGAGATAGGCTATAGAGACTGACCGTCAGGGAGATAGGCTATATAGACTGACCGTCAGGGAAATAGGCTATATAGACTGACCGTCAGGGAGATAGGCTATATAGACTGACCGTCAGGGAGATAGGCTATATAGACTGACCGTCAGGGAGATAGGCTATATAGACTGACCGTCAGGGAGATAGGCTATATAGACTGACCGTCAGGGAGATAGGCTATATAGACTGACCGTCAGGGAGATAGGCTGTAGCATCAAACCACTGGAACAGCATGCCCAGCAGTCGGCCCAGGATCTCCTAAAATAACACACAGCGCAGATATCACATTAGACAGTTATATCAAAATATCATAATAAATACTAATAAATCTATATTCAAGCATTCTTCTGGTACCCTACACTGTTAGTATAATACACCCAATCAAACATTAATAACCAAATCTGTTAACTAAACTACAAGTAGGCAGATTATAACGAGAAAGAACACTTTTTGAGAAGTGTTTTTTTTAATGAAAAAGAATCATTGATCTTTAACCTTCAGACCTGAACAGCAATCCCAAGCAAGGTCTTTGAGCAAGGAGGCATGTATGAAGTTTGAGACTGATAGGTCCAAGGGAACTAAAGTTATCATGTGTAAACCTTTGTTCAGATGTGGGTTCTATCAATAGTAAAAGTGACCTTGATCATTGACCTTTAGACCTGAAGAACAATCCCAAGCAAGGTCGTTGAGTAAGGAAGCACTGTATGAAGTTTGACTTTGGTGAGCCCAAGGGAACTAAGATACATTTTTTTGGACGACACAGCCAACAGCTGACAAAGTGATCACTATACGTCATCTTTGCAGGTGATACAATAAGTCAAAGGGCAGAAATTCACACACAAAAAAGAGAATAAAATTCAAAGAAAACATTAAATATTGAGAACAGGTGTGCAAAAACGAATCAGTCAGCGAGATTAGGCATACCTCTTATTTGCAAATTAGTTTTCGTGATGTCACATCATTGTTGAGCCATTGTGACGTCACTCTGTAGCTGTATTGCATGGGTAGATGTGTAATACAACCATATTGATCATAAATGTATTGCCCTAGACAGATCAGTATTACACACTTAGAAATGAGAGAAATATGTGTATGATTACATAAATGTTGTGAAAAAGTCTACATACAATCGGTATGTCGTCACGGGAGCTGCATAACTCCACCATCAGCCAGATGCCGTATCGACTGAGCAGCTTCCTTTCCCCGGCTTCCTCCATAGCAAAGAAATCATCATCGTCAGTAAAATGTGGCCGATGTTCATCTCCCATCTCTACCATTCTCTTGGACTCGATGGGCTGGGCCTCCTTTAGAAGACTACGATAAACACAACAAATAGGATCAAATCAACTACAACAATATACCAGGTACATTAAAAGTCTCTATAATAAGTCATACCTACTTTCAGAATGTAAGTTTTTAGTTAGAAAAGTTTCAAAAGCCAGCTTACTTTCCAAGTAGTCTTATTTTGAAATCATTTGCACAGTAAGCACTCAAAAGTATATATTTTAGCCCATTTTTTACATTGAACAATATACTAATATACAGGATTTTAAATATCTATTTGTCCAAAATTTACTGTTTCATGAATTGTAATAGCTTTCTGTAAAACATGTTTAACCAAAAAGGAAACGTGAAACATGCCTAGTATATTTCCCCAGCTTAATTAAAAAAGAAATTTTATTATACAGATATGTTAGACTGTAAGGAATCCAAAATCATTCTGTTGTGGGCCTATTTTCAAATCATGCTTATTTTCAAGATTTTAGGTTATTTGATAAATTTCTGAAGAACTATAACATCTAAATTACCTTACAATAGCATCCATAAGGTAGCGTTGCATCTCCAGACTACAGTCCCAGATTTCCGGCACGCTTACGTGATACACATGGTTACGTCCCCTATTTGTGTTGTGACGCGACTCATGACATATCTGACAGTAGCGGATTGGCCGGTTCCCGTTAAAGCTGGCACAGTCGATGGAGAAACAGGTACACATAGCCAGATTGTCTCGAGACTTACAGTTCTGGCAGGAAGGGAAATATTTCATATTATGATCTTTGAATTGTTACAAACATTAAAGCCATCATAGAAAGGTGCTTCCATTTAGTTATGCAAAATTATGCTGATCATGAGGCATAAGACATTTCAAATTTCACCATATTCTCGCAGATGGTTGAGGTGACAGATATCCTACAACTCACCTTATTCTCACAGATGGTTGAAGCGGGAGATATCCTAAAAGTAACCTTATTCTCACAGATGGTTGAAGCGGGAGATATCCTAAAAGTAACCTTATTCTCACAGATGTTTGAGGCGTGAGATATCCTAACAACTCACCTGATTCTCACAGATGGTTGAGGCGTGAGATATCCTAACAACTCACCTGATTCTAACAGATGGTTGAGGCATGAGATATCCTAACAACTCACCTTATTCTCACAGATGGTTGAGGTGTTGGATATCCTAACAACTCACCTTATTCTCACAGATGGTTGAGGCGGGCAATATCCTCACAACTCACCTTATTCTCACAGATGGTTGAGGTGTTGGATATCCTAACAACTCACCTTATTCTCACAGATGGTTGAGGCGGGCAATATCCTCACAACTCACCTTATTTTCACAGATGTTTGAGTCGCGAGATATCCTGAAACTCACCTTATTCTCACAGATGGCTGAAGCGGGAGATATCCTAAAAGTAACCTTATTCTCACAGATGGTTGAAGCGGGAGATATCCTAACAACTCACCTTATTCTCACAGATGGTTGAGGCGTGAGATATCCTAACAACTCACTTGATTCTAACAGATGGTTGAGGCATGAGATATCCTAACAACTCACCTTATTCTCACAGATGGTTGAGGTGTTGGATATCCTAACAACTCACATTATTCCCACAGATGGTTGAGGCGGGCGATATCCTAACAACTCACCTGATTTTAACAGATGGTTGAGGCATGAGATATCCTGAAACTCACCTTATTCTCACAGATGGTTGAGGCATGAGATATCCTGAAACTCACCTTATTCTCACAGATGGTTGAGGCATGAGATATCCTGAAACTCACCTTATTCTCACAGATGGTTGAGGTGTGGGATATCCTAAAAGTAACCTTATTCTCACAGATGGTTGAGGCGGGAGATATCCTAAAAAACACCTTGTTCTCACAGATGTTTGAGGCGTGAGATATCCTATCAACTCACCTTATTTTCACAGATGTTTGAGTTGCGAGATATCCTGAAACTCACCTTATTCTCACAGATGGTTGAGGCGTGAGATATCCTGAAAGTAACCTTATTCTTACAGATAGTTGAGGCATGAGATATCCTGAAAGTAACCTTTTTCTCACAGATGGTTGAGGTGTGGGATATCCTAAAAGTAACCTTATTCTCACAGATGGTTGAGGCGTGAGATATCCTAAAACTCACCTTATTCTCACAGATGGTTGAGGCGTGAGATATCCTATCAACTCACCTTATTTTCACAGATGTTTGAGTCGCGAGATATCCTGAAACTCACCTTATTCTCACAGATGGTTGAGGCGTGAGATATCCTGAAAGTAACCTTATTCTCACAGATGGTTGAGGCGTGAGATATCCTGAAAGTAACCTTATTCTTACAGATAGTTGAGGCATGAGATATCCTGAAAGTAACCTTATTCTCACAGATGGTTGAGGTGTGGGATATCCTAAAAGTAACCTTATTCTTATAGATAGTTGAGGCGTGAGATATCCTGAAAGTAACCTTATTCTCACAGATGGTTGAGGCGTGAGATATCCTATCAACTCACCTTATTCTCACAGATGGTTGAGACGCGAGATATCCTGAAACACACCTTATTCTTACAGATAGTTGAGGCATGAGATATCCTGAAAGTAACCTTATTCTCACAGATGGTTGAGGTGTGGGATATCCTAAAAGTAACCTTATTCTCACAGATGGTTGAGGCGTGAGATATCCTATCAACTCACCTTATTTTCACAGATGTTTGAGTCGCGAGATATCCTGAAACTCACCTTATTCTCACAGATGGTTGAGGCGTGAGATATCCTGAAAGTAACCTTATTCTTACAGATAGTTGAGGCATGAGATATCCTGAAAGTAATCTTATTCTCACAGATGGTTGAGGCATGAGATATCCTGAAAGTAACCTTATTCTCACAGATGGTTGAGGTGTGAGATATCCTGAAACTCACCTTATTCTCACAGATGGTTGAGGCGTGAGATATCCTGAAAGTAACCTTATTCTCACAGATGGTTGAGGCGTGAGATATCCTGAAAGTAACCTTATTCTTACAGATAGTTGAGGCATGAGATATCCTGAAACTCACCTTATTCTCACAGATGGTTGAGGCGTGAGACATGGGCAGGAGTATGTCGGTCATGTATTCACTGTGTTCTTTCCTCAGGACATCAGCACAGTCACTACAGATGTACAGAGGTGGGGGCTTGTCACCGGAGTGGATAGCCAGCGCAGGGTTCAAACACATCTACACAAGAACATCATTTACATTATTTTATTATATGTTTACTTTATTATGACAATAAGTTATTATTAGTGAAAACAAGTCAAAGACTCAAATTGAACCAATCAGATTTTTGCTTAGCTGTGCTGTTCTTAAAAAGAAGCATTTTTATGAAAAATTTAAAAGCACTTTGTGAATATCACAAAGGAGCATAAGCTTAATTGAATTGGCCTTAGCCATATAATCTTGTATAATATATTTTATGAATAATTTGTATTGGGGATATCAGATGATATTAGTATATAATTAATGTTTAGCTGTGATGATTATGTGCTGCGTTCTTTACCTTTACAGCCTGACAGTTTCCTGAGTTCACACATCCGCGTCTCTGGCACAGGACAGGGGGCCAGGCTAAAGTGCAGAATACAAAACATGACTTAAAAACATGCATTCTTCAGAAGTTTTACTGAAATATTTGATTAAATGTGTGAAATGTACTATCAGTGATATATAGAAACATGCTTTCATTAATATTTGAAATATTTATAACCTTATCATACCTATGATATAAGGTTCTACAGACTTATATACTGACCTACGTATCGGTAGTTGATGCGCCTCCCCGTGTCAGACTGGGTGGGACTTAGCTGTGGCCAGTAATAGAACAGCAAATTAGCTGCTGGGGCCCGACCTGCTGGAGGGCCGTAGGCGATGATGCTGAGGATGTCCTGTACAAACAAACAATTGTTTACAATATCTAACATAACCTAAGGTATCTAAAATTTCCTAGGACTAGATCATGAAATCTATGTAAAAGCTAGGATTCAATGTGTCAGATTTTTTTTGATGGAGGGCATTTGAAATATCCACCATAAATCATAGAACAACAGCTCCTAAATTTCAGTGAGAGGAAAAAAGCCTTCTAATCAGTCAACATGGAAATTCCTGATATTCTATGTTATAATAACTGTATTTAAAAAAATATCTATTATCAAAGCAATGAAAGCAAAACTAATTTACAATGGTTTATAAATGAAATGTCTATAAGCATTTAAAAATGTTTTTAAATTCTATAAAGGCATTATAAGGAGTTTTCATACAGAGTAAACTCACAAAATGATAACTGTCTACCATGCTGATTATATCACTTACCTTGATCAGGTCACGTTTGATGCTCATGAAACACTCCATGATCTGAGAGTGGAAGGCTACAACAGCAGGCATTCAGTATGTAAGCAGGAGATGTATAAAAATAATAATACAAGTACTGTGTGTGAACATTACCACATATGTTTTCAAAATAAACTTGATAGTATTGTTGCAACTTAATCTGTGTTGGTTACACCTGTTATCTGTGTGTTGTGTTACTCACACCTGTTATCTGTGTGCTGTGTTACTTACACCTGTTATCTGTGTGCTGTGTTACTTACACCTGTTATCTGTGTGCTGTGTTACTTACACCTGTTATCTGTGTGCTGTGTTACTTACATCAGTTATCTGTGTGCTGTGTTACTTACACCCGTTATCTGTGTGCTGTGTTACTTACACCCGTTATCTGTGTTACTTACACCCGTTATCTGTGTGCTGTAGCACCATGGTGATGATAGCTGCAGCTGACTCACTGGCATAGGACGGTTCTAGGCAGCCATCAAACCCTGACATTCATAAGAGATCACAGATAAACTTAACATTGTAAATAGTTATCTAAGTCATGTTACTTGCAAGTTAAATGCTATATGAAATTGCCTATACATATCCTAGAAGAGAAATAATCACAAATGTGCTGACATTGAAGTTTGCCAAAGTTAGAATTAAAAAGCTGCACGATAATATAGCAAGACAAAGAAAAATAATCACACTCTTCCTACATTGGGTAGTTCTAAAGCTACATGAACAGACAGTCAATTGAGCCAGCTTGCTTTTTATCTTTATTTGATTTATCACAGTCGATAGCTGAGGATTTTGACAAAACTTTTAAGGATTTAGAAGAATTGAAGTATAAGGTTTATTTACACAAGTAACTTAAAACAAGTGCTCTCGCATCCAAAACAATAACAAGCAACATGATAGGTAAAATGATACATTACCTAGTGTCATCGGCAGCATGTTACTGCAGAGTAAGTCTATGGTATCTTTGTGGAGGGTTGGGGGGAAGATAGCCAGAGTGGAGGCCACAGTGTAGGGGAGGGAGTCCAGCAGGTCATGTTCCAGGAACGGCACCAGACAGCCCAAAACCTTCAGTACGTTCTCTCCAATCTCTACAATAGTCACACAATATAGCATGTACATCTCTTATATAAATGTGTTCCAGGAACGGCACCAGACAGCCCAAAACCTTCAGTACGTTCTCACCAGTCTCTACAATAGTCACACATCTCTAATATACATGTACATGTGTTCCAGGAACGGCACCAGACAGCCCAAAACCTTCAGTACGTTCTCACCAATCTCTACAATAGTTACACAATATAACATGTACATCTCTTATATACATGTTCCAGTAATAGGACCAGACAGCCCAAAACCTTCAGTACGTTCTCACCAATCTCTACAATAGTTACACAATATAACATGTACATCTCTTATATACATGTTCCAGTAATAGGACCAGACAGCCCAATACCTTCAGTACGTTCTCTCCAATCTCTACAATAGTCACACAATATAACATGTACATCTCTTATATACATGTTCCAGTAATAGGACCAGACAGCCCAAAACCTTCAGTACGTTCTCTCCAATCTCTACAATAGTCACACAATATAACATGTACATCTCTTATATACATGTTCCAGTAATAGGACCAGACAGCCCAATACCTTCAGTACGTTCTCACCAGTCTCTACAATAGTCACACATCTCTAATATACATGTACATGTGTTCAAGAACGGCACCAGACAGCCCAATACCTTCAGTACATTCTCACCAATCTCTACAATAGTTACACAATATAACATGTACATCTCTAATATACACATGTTCCAGTAATAGGACCAGACAGCCCAAAACCTTCAGTACATTCTCACCAATCTCTACAATAGTCACACAATATAACATGTACATCTCTTATATACATGTACATGTTCCAGTAATAGGACCAGACAGCCCAAAACCTTCAGTACGTTCTCTCCAATCTCTACAATAGTTACACAATATAACATGTACATCTCTTATATACATGTTCCAGTAATAGGACCAGACAGCCCAATACCTTCAGTACATTCTCACCAATCTCTACAATAGTTACACAATATAACATGTACATCTCTTATATACATGTTCCAGGAACGGCACCAGACAGCCCAAAACCTTCAGTACATTCTCACCAATCTCTACAATAGTTACACATCTCTAATATACATGTACATGTGTTCAAGAACGGCACCAGACAGTCCAATACCTTCAGTACATTCTCACCAGTCTCTACAATAGTCACACATCTCTAATATACATGTACATGTGTTCAAGAACGGCACCAGACAGTCCAATACCTTCAGTACATTCTCACCAATCTCTACAATAGTTACACATCTCTAATATACATGTACATGTGTTCAAGAACGGCACCAGACAGTCCAATACCTTCAATGTAATACTTACATCATTGTTTCTTGTCAATTTTTACTTACAATCAGTCGTACAGACATACATACACATGATATACACAGAATCTTTAAGTTTACATGTATTTGTTGAGATTAAAACATGAAAAGAAACAAAAGATAGATCTTTGTGCCTACCATTGTTTGATTTTCATTTTTTCTTTAAAGGTTGGATCTTTTCTCTTTTTTCTTCTTATTTGCTCATAGTATATGAAACATGAGAATTCCTCATAAGAAATATCAATAAATGAAATAGTCTGTCAAATTAAAGATGGTCACTTGTCAGCAATTTGTATCAGTCCGAAAAACAAAAGGGAACCACCAAGGATCAAGGGGCACCTAAATTTGAAAAAGATCCATTGTGTAGTACCTCTCAAGAAACAGCGAATACAAACTTTCATTGTCACAATCCAAGATGGATGCCTGTCAGCCATTTCTACTGATCAGTCCCAAAGACAAAAGGGCACAACAAGGGACTAAAAGGAGTTACATAAGAAATCTGAGAAAGTAGAGACAACAAGAATTGTTTAAGGGCTGATAAAGGACTATGAACCATGGACACAGGAATTTTGTTTGCATGACACTTTTTGTCACTTTTATAAACGTTTAGGTCTAACATCAAGAAAAAGTGTTGAAGATCTAGCACATGCAGACTTACCAAGCTGTTTGATCTGCATTGTTGGTACGATATCAATCATGTCCAGGACAGCGTAGTAGAGTTCTGTATACTTCAGGTTAGGAAACACAGACAGTCTGACACTGTCCCTCTGTCGTGGACCATAACTCTCCGCCGGGATGTTAGGCACATCCTTTAGTACACTGTAACGTTTAATGATGGAAAATATCTACATTAATAAAGGGTATATATATATAATAACTATTGACTCAAAGGTTTCTTCTACCAACTTTTGCATAACATTGACTTTGAAATTACTATTTTTGAATTTGGTGGAGAAAATACGTTAGCTTTTCACCGATTACCAAAGATGTTTTGCATGCTTTAAATTGGAACCAATCAGACCAGGACTCACTGCTTTAGAAAGCTTATTTAAGGCTATCAATAAGTCACTGATCACTGAGTTGATTGGTCAATATATATACAGATATACAAGTGATTTATTTTTCATTATCTTTCCCTCAGTTTAATTATCTGATCTTGTGACTTTGAAGGATGCATGAAATATTTTATCTTAAAGGGGCATCCTGCGAAAGTCAGCTTTTTTTCATTTTTTTTTTTCAAAATATTACATACACATATCGATTGGGTATTCTTATGGACTGCGACGATTGGATTTTGCATATATGTATTCATAGAATAAATAATTTCAAAATAACTAGTGGAATTTCAGAACGTCTGGCTAGACGTTTTGGTTTGGGATTTCCACCTACCAACTCATGCGCAGCGAGCGCTGATTCCATTGTAAACACTCTATCTGCTATTACCGTTACACCACGATAAGGCCTAACTACTAAGCGAAAAGTTGCCGAATGGTCAAAATATGACGCAAGACTGCGTAACGGAATCATAATGAGAGATGGGAAGTATTTAAAGGAGAAACTACCCGCTCTATTGTGTGTATGTAACATATTTCTTCTGTGTAACGGTAACATGCACAAATAAAGCTTTGATTTGGTTTTGAGGCTACCCAAGGGGAAACTGTTTCAGTCTTCTGTAGCATAAAATGCGTGTGTAATATGAAACTTAAAAGTGTGTTTATAATATTCCCTTTATAAAATCTTATGTTCCAGTAAAACAGTATGATCTAATTATATTGCTGGATAGAAAGACATTTTCAAATACAATATATACCATAACAGAAAAAGTCGTTTGATTACGTTGTAAAACGGGACGTGCGACCGAGGTACATACGGCTTCAATTTGGACAAAAGGAATAAAAAAAAATATGTTTTCACGCGTAAAAAAGGTGATATTCATACTTAATCTATAAATTAGTGAAGGTACAAATATCATTGGGTTGCGACCCCGGTATTGAATTTGATACGAAAATATATACATAACGGGGAATTTTTTTTTTTAAAAACCAAAGTTATACAACATATACCTATATGTATATTCCATTCCTGCAGTTTTTTTTTAAAAAGGTCACCGTCCCTTTACAAGACGACAAAAAAAAAAAGATGTAAAAAGAAAGCGGAATTATCATAACATATTCATAACGGTTAGTTTTAAGTGTTTTAACAGTTCCAAATCTGATATATGTAGTTATGCTTAGTGTGTGGTGCGTTTTATGAGTGTATGGACTTAAATGTTCGCATTCCGTGATACGTGTTAACGTGTGAAGATGCTGAAAGTTGGATAGATTTTAAATGAATATGAATGTATCTTGTATATATATAGAAAGTTTGAAAAAAAATCCTGAAGACATTGAGTTGTAAAAAAAATCGCAAACATTTCATGTCATTTTATTTCGTACTTTTCAATGCATGCTACATACATTTTATGAAATCATCTGAAAAGTTGGGTTCGTGAATATTACCTTTTACATAAATTAAGGTTTGTACCATGGCCGTATTCCGTACCCATGTGTACCGGCCTCGGTCAGGTAAATATAATATAGATAATTCCTGGTGTTGATGTATGGTGCCGATATGCCGACAATTATTCTTCATTTGAATATCGGTATGTGTGCAATTGATGTCTATTTTTAATGTGAATGTGATTCAATAAGTTTATACACGGACTTTGTCTCTGTTTCATCAGCCGTATACATTACGCGTCCCCTCCCGTGTGGCCCCTTCCGTCAAACCGATCAGGGAACATGCAGCACACCTGTCACATTGCGTTATTCCCGCTATTTTTATCTGGGCTTTCCCGAGGAATGCGATTTTGCAAGTGGTCATAATAGACATTTTGAGTCCACTTTGAATATGGGAATAACAGGAAAGTATAATTAGTAGTGCAGACGCTATGTATATTCAAGAACAGACATTTAGGCTTTCGCGGGATGCCCCTTTAATGACTTTGAAGGACTTATAATTCTAATGAATACCTGAGAAGAGACTGAGAGAAGTATTTAAGTGTATTCTCTATCTCTATCCCGGTGGGCTGCGGCATGGTGTTGTTGATAATCCGGTACCTGTAATCCTTCAGGTTATGAATCTTCGAGGCAACTTTTAAAAAAAAAATCCATTGTATATTATGATTATACCAATGTGGGTTAAATATAAGTTACTGAAGTTATCAAACATTACAATTGTATATGTTGTAATAGGTAGACAGTGTACTGTATATTTCCTTTTCTATTTTTTTTCCTTGTAATTTCAGGCTGCCTTGTGTCTGTATTTTTTCTTTTGCATAAAAGCAATGCATGAGTAAATTATCCATAAATTGCATAATCATTACATTGCCTCTAAGTCAACTAATGCCATGTAGTTTTTTTAAACTACAAATGTACCAGACAATGTTATAATAATCATGGCAGTTGACTATGTATATATATATTCGCACGATAGCGATCACACTTTTCACAGAAAAAGAAATGTGTGCAATTTTGTTAATATATATATCACGGTTGAATTCAGATATGTACTGTATGACCCCAGAAATAATCTCAATCATTCTTCATAACTGAATGTAAGAAACTTAACGTACACCACTTTTAAGAGCATTATAGATAATGAATGTAAAAGAAAATATTTTTGCACAAAACAAAACATCAAAAATGCAACTTCAATTCAATTAAATACAATCAATCACATGATTTAACTGTTACACCATGATTGTAGTGGTTTTATTGAAACATCATTATACTGTACTACGCATATATAGAGTGCTTCATTAATTATATAATGATTTAGGCCTTATAAGATTGTAATTATCCATGGTGCACGCTGGGTATTTTATAAATGGCCAGATTTTTTTTTTTTAATAAATGGGGTCCTTCTGCATAGTTTAAATGAGAATCCTAAAAATAAGTGGGGTCCTTTTCAGTTTCTATGTTTGAAAAAGATATAGGGACAGCTTCAATGCAAACCCTGCTTACCCATTTAGTTTGGGGAAATTGAACAAATCTGAAATCAACCAAAATTACACTTATTTACATGGATATATGCCTAACGTTATATATGTCTTGTACACACTATTTCAGATTATGATAAAGTTGTACAGTGCATGAATTTGAATTTTCACGCACATTACCAGTATTGAATAAGAAATCGAAATATACTACGCCTTGTAGAATATACAGTTCGGCCTGAAGTTATTGAAGGCCTAAATTATGTAATAAACAGCCAGTCCAGCCATTGAATCTGTAAAAGCCACTAAAAGCGACGTTCATAGATTATATGCATTCTTTTGGAAATTTTACTTACACGTTGCTGCCTTTGTGGTCATTTTGATGACAAAATGTGACCACTTCTGATTTATTCCGACTGCAAATGTATCAAAATCATAACAAAAATTTGATCCGTCCAGCCATCCATCGTCTTCTTATCATGATCTAATCGGAGTAAACGTAAACACCCGAAATGTCCCGAAAAAACGTTGCTGATGCTGATCGGTGTCACTTATTGATTTTGCCCAATTTAAAATGTCTTCAAAATATAATCCTTCATTATCAAGTTAAACAATGTGCCTGTATTAATCTTTGTATTATAAATATTAGTCCAAAAGTTCGCTACTCCCAAAATATGACAATTTTAACATAAATTGAAAATGCAAACTATTTTATAATGGAACTATTTATATAGGGGTAGAAATCATATCGACACTTTATTAGCAGTGTAATTGTTAGGGAAAAGGAAGATGTATTCCGAATGTCAATACCAGCATAACGCAAGATGGCGAAAAGGTCGGACTGGGTTTACGATGAGTTGCTTTGTTTTCTCGGCAACCCATTTTTCCAGATTCCGGTGATAACGTACATGGAAGAAAATTGTTTGAGTAAGTTCCATTTGAGTGGTTAATGCCAATTTTGTTTATTTGATGGCCATACCGAATCGTTATTAGCAAGCAACTGCGTTGCCTAGGACTCATTTCGTTTTCCTGTTTTCTACAATGCTGTTCAGTTAGGACTTGTCAGAGCTGGACGTATACAGATCATTTTTAGTTCGAAAACATTATTTGTGTTACATTGCATACCTTTATTTTGCTGCATTATATCATGACCCAAACGTATAAGTACAACTGTGTTTTGTTTTTAATTAAAAATGAATTTATGTATTACTAACTTTACAAGGATTGTGAATTGGAACCAAGCTTATATGATACTGTATTGTCTGAACTATATAGGCTACTAAAATCACAATGCTACATTCTTCTTTTAAGGCACACCCTCCATCAAAAATGATGATTACGGGTAAGAAGACTTAGTATCTTCAGTATCTACAATACTGGTCTACTAAATGTATATGAGTGTGCCTGACATTGTGTGCTTCCAAATTTACAATTTGTGATGAAAGATCTTTTCGTAAAGACATAGGCCTATATAAACAGGGTTCGTGGGGTCCTTTCCTAAATAAATGGGGTCCTTGCTTCTGCATTGTTAAAACGGGAATCCTGAAAATTAGTGGGTCATTTCAGTTTTTATGCTTGAAAAAGATATAGGGACAGCTTTAACGCAAACCCTGTTTAATATAGTTTGGTGATAAAAAGCTGACAATATACTTCTTTCACTTGCAATTGTGTACATCGTCGGAAACTCTTGGTACACTTTGCATACCGTGGGATAAAATCGTTGGAAACTTTCGTTTTCGTACTTAATTAGTAGCCAATCATATTGATAGTTTCATCCGTGACTACATCCAGCTGGGGTATCCTGTTTAATTGTAGCACCGCCTATCAATAAACCTGTTGATTGTGTTATAACTGTGTCGATTGTGATTAAAATATAAGGTCCTGCATTACAGAAATTGACATTGGCGTCATGCCTACAGAAATATACGGGTCATGGTAAAATGATCTAACAGAGTGTCACGAGAAATAACCATTCTGATTGGTCGAAATCTCTGAATAAACTTCTATTCAGAGAAAAGAAGATTTACATCGATTGTAGCCCATGGTATGCAAACGTCAGAGAAGTGTACCTTGGGTTTCCGGTGATGAATTGTGTACTGAACTTGGCATCCTTTTCTAAAACATATATATTCGAATGAACCAATCTTATTTTAAGAAGAATTAAGGCATACAAGTCAGTGTAACGCATATCTTGACTGGGTTGATAGACCAGAAAGTTCATTTGGTAGGGCGTCTGTCTAAAATTCGGAAAGTCCCAGGTTCCAAACCTAACTCAAGTTTCCACTGGCCCTAACACCTGACTTAGACTTTTGTCAGATACTGAGATAGAGGTCTGGTGTGGGGCCAGAGCTCATTCCTATATCAAAACAAAATCACATGGAATTATCTGCCACTGTTTGGTAGCTGAGAGTTTTGAGGTGCTAACAACAGCATTCAACAATTCAAAATTTCCTTCCTGGGTGGTCTCCATGTTTTCACCTTGTAAGCAGGCCACAGGGTGACTACTCACCAAACTATTCTCTAGTTTTTATGTAAAATAAGCAAAAATGATTGCAACAGACTTCAATTTTTTCACAAATTTTGATCCCCTCAATGGTCTTATGCACTACTTTTAACTGTAGGTTTGAAACGGGTGGTTGACTTGAAAAAAATTATGGATTGATAAATTTTTGCATAATGAAAAGATGTTGGCCTGTATGTTTTCTATAAAAAAAAGGTCACATTTTCAATTAAGCTGACCTAATTTTGTAGCTTTTAATGAGAATATACTTATTTGAACATAACTTTAACCAAATATATATCCAATTGTTTGGGACTCTACTTTTGAAAAGGCTTAAGTTAACACTATCATTATGGTGGAATAAAGCAAAGGCAGCTGTATAAACAAGGAAAAATACTTTGGGAGAATTGCTAAAGGCTCTGTTACGCTAAAGTGATAGATACATACAAATACCGGGGGGGGGGGGTATTATTGTCCAACACTCTTTTTCTTTTCTTTTTTTTTGTGACATATTGTAATCAATTGGTACATATAATCGGTAATGTTAATGTTATGCTTTTGTTTTTATTAAGAATTTCTTCAGATCAATACTTTATTGTATTAGACTAGATCATAAAGCTACATGAGATGTTATTATGGTATCAGGGATCACTTTGGCGCGAGATTTGGGGATTTTTACCCATGTTTTTCCTGAAAATCTCATTAAAAATTCAAAACTGTTTTACTTTATATAGAAAAATCTCGTAGATATTTTGCTGATCCCATAAAATCCCTCGAATTCTCCCATAGGTTTTGAATGTCAGAATTATCCCTTTGGTATGGAAGTTAACAGTTCTTTTATTCCTGGTACTGTCTAGATCGGATAGATCCGATATGTCTGTCTAGAATACAAGTGTATTAAGGGTATAATTACAGTAGACAGATCTGAAGCATTTGATGTGCCAGCCAGTGTAAGTATCAGTATTGATCCAACTCTGCAATGCATCACAAAGACACACAATGAGGCTGTCATCTTGTCTCTGGCAGTATACACTGAAAAAAGTCCACAGCTCAGCCTTCATTAGTCTAATGTGGAGGAGTACCCAACCAGATGTATACACTGAAAAAAGTTCACAGCTCAGCCTAATAAGTCTAAGGTGGAGGAGTACCCAACCAGATGTATACACTGAAAAAAGTCCACAGCCCAGCCTTAATTAGTCTAATGTGGAGGAGTACCAAACCAGATGTATACACTAAAAAAAGTCCACAGCCCAGCCTAATAAGTCTAAGGTGGAGGAGTACCCAACCAGATGTATACACTGAAAAAAGTCCACAGCCCAGCCTTAATTAGTCTAATGTGGAGGAGTACCAAACCAGATGTATACACTAAAAAAGTCCACAGCCCAGCCTAATAAGTCTAAGGTGGAGGAGTACCCAACCAGATGTATACACTGAAAAAGTCCACAGCTCAGCCTTAATTAGTCTAAGGTGGAGGAGTACAAAACCAGATGTATACACTGAAAAAAGTCCACAGCTCAGCTAATTAGTCTAATGTGGAGGAGTACCCAACCAGATGTATACACTGAAAAAAGTCCACAGCCCAGCCTTAATTAGTCTAAGGTGGAGGAGTACAAAACCAGATGTATACACTGAAAAAAGTCCACAGCTCAGCTAATTAGTCTAATGTGGAGGAGTACCCAACCAGATGTATACACTGAAAAAAGTCCACAGCCCAGCCTTAATTAGTCTAAAGTGGAGGAGTACCAAACCAAATGTATACACTGAAAAAGTCCACAGCCCAGCCTTAATTAGTCTAAAGTGGAGGAGTACCAAACCAAATGTATACACTGAAAAAGTCCACAGCCCAGCATAATTAGTCTAATGTGGAGGAGTACAAAACCAGATGTATACACTGAAAAAAGTCCACAGCTCAGCCTAATAAGTCTAATGTGGAGGAGTACCCAACCAGATGTATACACTGGAAAAAGTCCACAGCTCAGCATAATAAGTCTAATGTGGAGAAGTACCCAACCAGATGTATACACTGAAAAAGTCCACAGCCCAGCCTAATAAGTCTAATGTGGAGAAGTACCCAACCAGATGTATACACTGAAAAAAGTCCACAGCCCAGCATAATTAGTCAAATGTTGAGGAGAAAGCAACCATATGTATACCCTGAAAAAGTTCACAGCCCAGCTTAGTTAGTCAAATGTAGAGGAGAAAGCAACCATATATATACACTGAAAAAGTCCACAGCCAAGAATAATTAGTCAAATGTAGAGGAGAAAGCAACCATATGTATACACTGAAAAAGTCCACAGCCCAGCATAATTAGTCAAATGTGGGAGAGAACCTGTCCAGATGTTTACATTGAAAAAGTCCACGGCCCAGCATAATTAGTCAAATGTAGAGGAGAAAGCAACCATATGTATACACTGAAAAGTCCACAGCCCAGCATAATTAGTCAAATGTGAGAGAGAACCTATCCAGATGTTTACATTGAAAAAGTCCACGGCCCAGCATAATTAGTCAAATGTAGAGGAGAAAGCAACCACATGTATACACTGAAAAAGTCCACAGCCCAGAATAATTAGTCAAATGTGGGAGAGAACCTATCCAGATGTTTACATTGAAAAAGTCCACGGCCCAGCATAATTAGTCAAATGTGGGAGAGAACCTGTCCAGATGTTTACATTGAAAAATTCCACAGCCCAGAATAATTAGTCAAATGTGGGAGAGAACCTGTCCAGATGTTTACATTGAAAAAGTCCACAGCCCAGAATAATTAGTCAAATGTGGAAGAGTTCTATCCACAAGGGTCAAATCTGTTAAAGCCTTTAAACGACTTCTTCTGAAATACCAAAAGCCCTAGAAGTATGATATTTGGCTGAAAGTTTCTTTGGATGAAGCTTGACAAAGTTTGCGAAAAAAAATGACCTTGAACCATATTAAAGGTCACAGGGGTCAAATCTGTTAAAAGCTTTGAGCGACTTCTTCTGATAAACCCAAAGGCCTGAAGACATGATATTTGGTTGGTAGATTCCTTGGAAGAAGCCAGACAAAATTTGCAAATGAAAATGTTCTTGACCCATATTCAAGGTCACAAGGGTCAAATCTATTAAAGCCTTCATAAATGACTTCTTCTGAAATACCAAAAGCCCTAGAAGTGTGATATTTGGCTGATATCTTCCTTGGATGACGCCAAACAAAATTTGCAAATGAAAATGACATTGTCTTACAAGCTCACAGGGGTAAAATATGTTTAAATTTTAACATGTTCTTGTGAATGTCTTACAGTAAATAATTTTAGGCGACTTTAGGGTTACACTATAATATAAGTCAGAGATTGATACCAGGTGAGTGATGCGGGCCCATTGGGCCTCTTGTTATTGAACAGTTTTATACAAGTACCATATGGAAATCATTAAAAAAGTATCACTACACCAGTTTATACATGTACTATTTGTTGAAACAATATATAAAGGGTCCAACATGTATTCTGACACTTAATCCAATGAAATTACTCGCTCGCTTTAAATTTTAAGGAATTCAACATTTGAAGAAAAAAAATTAAGCTCGCTTGCTCCACTTTTGAATTTCATTTTCCGAAGAACAATAAATCAGTATGGCCTTAATATTGATTTCATGCATCTTACATACCACAATTGTATCATTGAGGCATGGATAGGTTCAGATTGACTCATGATGATAATTTTGCTGCATTCATATGATATGCCATTTTTTCAGTGAGACATTTTTACTTCTTAAAAAGATGTGTAATTAAGGTATCTCTTCTAGTGGTCATTAAGTTTGTTCATTTAATGAGTTTTAGAGAACACGGTCACTAGTGGTCAGTATAATTGTTGTGTTGGTGTGAGAGAAAATCTCAGCGTTTATGTACAGATGAGGCTGTCATACACTGCTGATTGATTTCTGTTGTATGGTATAAAACCAGGGTTGATCAGGGACGTTCTCTGGAGAGCCAGGTTGGCCAGGGACGTTCTCTGGAGAACCAGGTTGGTCAGATGTGATGATATGTGTCACTGTATGGACCTACAGTATATAAGGACACCTGCTGAATGAGTGTAAATTATTCACCGTCTCTATCATCATATAAATGCTGTTTGGTGTTTCCACTATAAAGAGGAGACAGCTTAGGGTTAGAGTTCATTAATAAGATAATTATATATGAATTATATATTTCCCTGATTATAACACTTTATGAGCCGTTACAACTTCCAGGCGTAGTATATTCTCCGGTCATTTAATAATATAGTCGTAATAATCAGTTCACTTTCCTTTTATTGATTAAATACTAGTATGTCACATGTTTAAATTTCAGATGTTGATTGGACAATTACAGGAGCATTGTGGCCCTCTGCTATTACACCATACAATTTGACAATATTCTGGTTCTAATAATTGCCAACAGTATTAAGGACAATATAAAGAATATAGTGTCATATTGCCATCTATTGGTCAAAATAAAATAAGAAAAAAAAAGTGTTTCCTCTCACCCACCAAATCACACCAACATGGAAATTTGTCCCTTTCTAATATGTTCCTGATAAGTATAGATTACAATCTCATACATTTAGTATAGAAACAGACAGGTATAATGGTACACCTAGAGCTCAACGGCAGTGTCCACTTTGTTATAGAAATGATGCAGAGGATAAAAGCCATTTTATTTTTCTGTGTCCAGTCTACTTAGAGCCTAGAAACCATATATATATATGTATTCTTACTCTATCTCTTAAAACTTTAATTATGAGAGTTATTGTCCCTGTATGCTTTCATCTTTGTCGGGACAAATTATGGTACATTTTGTATTGCATTGACATTCAAAATGGCTGGGAGTCAACATTATTTGTCTTAACCAATGTCCTTCCTACAAATGTATATCATCATGACATGGTGTTTGTGTGTTTAAGTATTTGACATGGTGTTTGTATATTACAGTGTTTCACATGTTTTTTTTGTATTTCAGCATTTGACATGGTGTTTGTGTATTTCAGTATTTGACATGGTGTTTGTGTATTTCAGTATTTGACATGGTGTTTGTGTATTTCAGTATTTGACATGGTGTTTGTGTATTTCAGTATTTGACATGGTGTTTGTGTATTTCAGTATTTGACATGGTATTTGTGTATTTCAGTATTTGACATGGTGTTTGTATATTACAGTGTTTCACATGTTTTTTTTTGTATTTCAGTATTTGACATGGTGTTTGTGTATTTCAGTATTTGACATGGTGTTTGTGTATTTCAGTATTTGACATGGTGTTTGTGTATTTCAGTATTTGACATGGTGTTTGTGTATTTCAGTATTTGACATGGTGTTTGTGTATTTCAGTATTTGACATGGTGTTTGTATATTTCAGTATTTGACATGGCTGTAGACACATGTGATGAGCACCACAACATTCACAGAGGATACAACAAACTGGTAAGGAAAAAGTCTAAAAGTAAGACAGAGAATACAACAAACTGGTAAGGAAAAAGTCTAAAGTAAGACAGAGAATACAACAAACTGGTAAGGAATATAGATCTAAAGACATAGAGGATACAACAAACTGGTAAGGGAAAGGTCGAAAGTAAGACTGGGGAACTCTACTGAACATCCGTATTCCAAAAGCACATTGTTCTTTTGTCTCTGGTCTACTTGTCTGCCTTGATTTGTTTAAATAGATCTAGCCTCCTTTGTGGAAACTTTAAACATCTTTGATTTTAAAATCTGTTTATTTTTCACTGTGCAGTGACTGACAAAATGGCGAATCTGTTAAAAAATTAGGTCTATCTTAGGTAAAGGTCATTGTATTATGGAATGTAAATTAAGAATTTCTGTAGATCTGTGTTTTAGCCAAGTTTATTGAAAAACACAGGCTATTTCTTTGCTATTCAGATTTTCACTTATTTTTTACTTACACAGGTGGAGAAGTTGCTGGAAGGCTTCATTAGAGATTCTAAGCTGACTCATGACGAACTGATCAAGGCACTAGCAAGCATGAATTCTAAACCAGACCTGCGAGAAATTTTCCAGGTAAGAATTCATAACTAAGGAATCAGATGTGAGATAAATTCTATTTCCTTAAAATATTTCAGTTTTGTTATGTCATGACCCTGTTATTATGAGTGGATCCTCAAAATATAATCTGACATTATCTGTAGACTGTGTGTCAAATCAGAATGGCAGGTATATTAATTTTGTATGGAATAATGGCGACATATACAATAGAATGAGTTCAAGTGGATCATGAACACAAAAACTAAAAAGCTGCAGAATTATTTAAAAGATTTGAGCAGTGAATACCAGTATACATTATCTTGTCTTTACAGGTATTGTTTGAGCAGATCCTTTGTACAGACCAGTTTGACCTCTTTAAACAACTTATGACCCAGAAGAATATTGAGCTTCAGCAGCAGGCCCTTCTACTGATCATGAAGCGACAAGGCTCCCTCCCCACCAGCCTACAGGACGAGGGCCAAGATAAAGCACCTCCTTCTCAGGAGCAGTTCCACTCTGAGGAGGAAGTTCTGAGGAAAGTTCTCATGTAAGTGCATAAGGTGTTCTGTTTACGTGGAATATTACTTTATTTTCTGTGGAAGATGACATACTGGTACAATTCACTGGACCGTCTTGTGGCATTTAACACATTCACCCTAGAAAACATATCTTAATTCATCCATTTCAAAGGTTGGAAAAGTTCATTATGTAATTTCAGGGGTGAATGAGTTAATATTTTAAATGCTAGATAAATGAACAATTCAATATTAGTAATAACACACTTCAAAAGTAAACAATCTTGAAAACTGCAACTGATACATTGTTTGTTTTTTGGGGGTTTCCCCCCCCCCTATTTTGCTGTGAATTAAAACATTGTAGAAAAGTAAATTTTTCAATCATGGAGTTATGAAATGTTTTGAAGGAATAAGTCTTCTAATTCCCCTAAAGCAATTGCAGTAGATGTAATTTATGACACAGGGTGATAGAATTAATATGTATTTTGTAACAGGGAGTCTGAAAAACCAAAGGAGACTCCAAGAGGGGGCACTCAGTCAAGAGCGTCCCCCGAGGAGCCCCCGCGGGCAGTGATAGCCACCCTGATGTTAACACCCACACATGTACAGGCAGAGGGACTGAAGCTGGAGGAGGAGAGGACCAAAGGACAGGAGAAAATAGTAGAGGTACACAGTCATAACGGGGCTACCTGTGTTTTAACAGTATTATTGCTTATGCCTGAAAGGTTACAAGTTAGACTTTTTAAGTAACAATCTTTTTGCAATATCCTTGTGTTAGATAAATACCGATCATAAGATTAGCATCCAGCTGCTTATTGTTGTATCTTGGTAGTGTGGAGAGCTGTGAGATTACCTGGACAAACTTTGAAGGTTGAATGAATGAAATAAGTTAAAATCTTCAACAAAGAATCAAAAGGCATAGAGTGATGAGATTTAGCCTTTTTTGAATACATTTGATCGCAATCCACTTTAAATGTCACTTACTGCGATATAAATAACAGGTGAGCAGTGCAGGCAAATTGGGCATCTTGTATTGAAATCAGAAAAAGAGATCTAATATTGTTTAAAAATACTGACATATTTCAACACAGAGGGAAGTTGCTACCTATGTAAGTATGTTTCTTGTGTATAACTTGTTACCCATATAAGTATGTTTGTTGTATGTAACAGGCAATGCAGAATGTGTCCATGGAAGACAGCCCTCCAGCACCAGCACCTGTTGCTGCAAGTAAACCCTCCAAACCTCTGACTGACCTCAAATCTGCAGTAAGTCACGGCCCAGTTCTTAGAACTTTATTTATATTAGGGGGTATACTGCAATCATCTTGTCTGTTCCTGGTTCCGGAACTCCAAACACCTAATTAATGTCCATCAGCTTTAAAATATATACATGTACCTATGGTATCTATTTCTGGCAACTAAAGTTTTATTCCTTGGTAGTCATAGATAGATAACATAAAAAGTTAATTGTTTTTGCTAGATTTATTTTGTGACTTCCTTGAGTAATTGTCATGTCCGGGTTGTGAATTTCTGCTGAAAAAAATATCAAAAATACCATTCCATATGATCAGTGAAACAGGCGTTAGATGATGTAGTGGGTCAATGTTCCAGCTCCTCAAAGGTCAGACTTTCTGACTACAAAAGATTACTAAATTAACTTTGGAGCCTCCAGATTTGTGATTTGATTAGATAGGATTAATTTATACAATAGGAATGAATATGTGTAAAGATTGATATACCTGCAGAAGGATTTAATAGTATTGTGATATGGCAGAACAAACATTCATGTTTCTAGTACATATCGTTAGTAAGTTTGGCTGATAATTATAACTGTGTGTATCTGTCCTCCAGCCTGCTATAGCTATTACACCATTGTCAGTAAGTTTGGCTGATAATTATAACTGTGTATCTGTCCTCCAGCCTGCTATAGCTATTACACCATTGTTAGTAAGTTTGGCTGATAATTATAACTGTGTGTATCTGTCCTCCATCCTGCTATAGCTATTACACCATTGTAAGTAAGTTTGGCTGATAATTATAACTGTGTGTATCTGTCCTCCATCCTGCTATAGCTATTACACCATTGTTAGTAAGTTTGACAATTATAACTGTGTGTATCTGTCCTCCAGCCTGCTATATAGCTATTACACCATTGTCAGTAAGTTTGGCTGATAATTATAACAGTATCTGTCCTCCAGCCTGCTATAACTATTACACCATTGTTAGTAAGTTTGGCTGATAATTATAACTGTGTGTATCTGTCCTCCAGCCTGCTATAGCTATTACACCATTGTTAGTAAGTTTGACAATTATAACTGTGTGTATCTGTCCTCCAGCCTGCTATATAGCTATTACACCATTGTCAGTAAGTTTGGCTGATAATTATAACAGTATCTGTCCTCCAGCCTGCTATAACTATTACACCATTGTTAGTAAGTTTGGCTGATAATTATAACTGTGTGTATCTGTCCTCCAGCCTGCTATAGCTATTACACCATTGTCAGTAAGTTTGGCTGACAATTATAACTGTGTGTATCTGCCCTCCAGCCTGCTATAGCTATTACACCATTGTTAGTAAGTTTGGCTGATAATTATAACTGTGTGTATCTGTCCTCCAGCCTGCTATAGCTATTACACCATTGTTAGTAAGTTTGGCTGATAATTATAACTGTGTGTATCTGTCCTCCAGCCTGCTATAGCTATTACACCATTGTTAGTAAGTTTGGCTGATAATTATAACTGTGTGTATCTGTCCTCCAGCCTGCTATAGCTATTACACCAGCACCAGCGCCAGCACCGACACCAAAACCAGCCCCTGTCAAACCAGTGGCTGCAACAACAGTCCAGGCCAAATCTGCCCCCAAACAAGCGCCCCTGGGGGCTGCCACCCTCCCCAACATCTCTGGCCAGTCCAAGGTGACCGGATCACAGGCAGCAGCTATGTGGATGCAGGAGGCACAGAATGAGAAAGCGTCCGGCAATCCATCAGCGGCCGTCACTGCTGCCGCCGTGAGTTTTGCACATAATACATTTCCCTAATTCCAAAAACACAGGTTTTCATTTGTTCATTAGTGATATTGCTGGCAAGAAATTTAATCTTTTATTACTGTTTTCAATTTGAATGTTGTGGAATGAAAATCAATATGAAAACACAGTGTTAATTCTATAACAATGCTTAAGTAGTGAACAAGTATCAATTCATTTCTCTGAAATTTAAAAATGAAGTACAGTATTACCATTGGGTATTCTAGGATGAATGAATTACTCATGTTTTCTCTTAATTCACACTCAAGATAAAAATAATTTTGTTAAATGAAGGTCTGGAAAATATAGGATGTAATTAGATTTATAGACAGTGGGAGCTGCCTTGTGCTCACTGATAACTGGTGATACCTTGTTTCTGCTATAGGCGGAGTTGTCTAAGCTGGACGCAGCACAACTGAAGCAGAGACAAGCGTACCTGAAGCAGCAGAGAGACAAGCTCCTGTCCATGAAGAAGGCCGAGAGGGAGAAACAGCTTCTGTCTGCAGAACAGTCGCAGCAAGCACGCCCGACATCAGCAAGGGTTGCACGGGCAGCACTCAAAAGTCAGAAGGAAGAACTTTCTCCAACCAAAACCCTGAGTCCTGAGGAGGAGAAGAAAATGGCCATGCGACGTGCAATAGCCAGCAGGCTAAAGGCAGAAATGTTAGAAAATAATTAAATGGATTTCTTTTTTGATATTAAATTTTAAATATGAAATTAGTACATGTAGTGGTTTTGAAAATAGAAGATACATATCTGATAACTGTATGAAATTATTTTCACTGTTCAGAATTAATATTCCTTTTACAAATTTGCAATACTGGCTGGGTAAGTAGTTTAGATTCAATCTAGTGTTATTTTGAAATTACACTTCAGACTTTTTGATGGATATTATACGAAATTTACAAAGTAAAGTTTAAAACATTACAATATAGTATGATTGCAATATTGAGTTCAATGTTTGGTAGTGAGAGATCATTTTTTGTAGATCATGTCATAAAGGTCATACTGTATACCGGTACACAACATGTTTGTTAACTCATATTTTAGGGGATTCTCTTTAAGCCAACAGTACCATCTCTGTTCACTAAACGTTTTCAGGATATTGAGATAAAAAGATGATGGACATTTCAACTGATTTTGTCCCAAGGCTCCTTGCCAAAGAACCAGCAATACAAATGTACTGCTATATTTTAAAAACGTTATCTAATCTCATATGTTTAAGATCAGATATGGATTTTCTTTGTATTGATTTGAATACATTTATTTAAATTAATATTTTTATCTAACATTGATTACCTAGAGGAAATGTGATGTCCCAGAATATTTGTGTTAAGAAATTATACAAGCTTTCTGTTGAGAGGTGTTGTGATATATGTGTTACGGCAAGATCCTTGTGAAGGGTATAAAACTGGAGTTAATCTTGTATTTGGTTTCTTTTAGCAAGAATCTTTCTCTAAAAGGTTTATTAGTATAATATAAAATCTGTTACAGCAGGGAAGGGCATGCATAGCATTATAACGGGTGGAATGAAGTCATATCTGTATTATCATTGTGGGGTGGGCCCACCATTATTACAGGTTTATTAGGAAGATTACAGTAATACTATATCATCATTGTTGTGTGGGACCACCAGTATTACAGGTTTATTAGGAAGATTACAGCAATACCTGTATTATCATTGTGGGGTGGGACCACCAGTATTACAGGTTTATTTAGAAAGATTACAGAAATACCTGTATCATTGTGGGGTGGGACCACCAGTATTACAGGTTTATTAGGAAGATTACAGCAATACCTGTATTATCATTGTGGGGTGGGACCACCAGTATTACAGGTTTATTTAGAAAGATTACAGAAATACCTGTATCATTGTGGGGTGGGACCACCAGTATTACAGGTTTATTAGGAAGATTACAGTAATACCTGTATCATTGTGGGGTGGGACCACCAGTATTACAGGTTTATTTAGAAAGATTACAGAAATACCTGTATCATTGTGGGGTGGGACCACCAGTATTACAGGTTTAATAGGAAGATTACAGTAATACCTGTATTATCGTTGTGGGGTGGAACCACCAGTATTACAGGATTATTAAGAAGATTACAGGTATACCTGTATTGTCATTGTCAGATGAGATTCATTTGGTGTGAATTACTTATGTCTAGCCTTAATGTTTTAAAAGTATGAGAAAGCCTTGTCATTTCATATAGCTTATTTTTTGCAAGTGTGTGCTTTATCTGTGTCTTTCAACTTGTGTGCTATTATATATATAGATACTTAATATACATATGTAGATGTTGTATGTCAGTCTCGGCATTCCCCTCTATAGTCCTGTACTTTCAAACAAGTTAATATTTTACGTAATGAAATTTAACTATATTATGGTCAAAGGAGGTCATATTACTCCAGTTGTTCATCTTAGTGACTGACATCTCATTCCAAACAAAAAAGGGACAGAGACTGGGCTACTTCACTATGTGACATTATTTATTTCATCTGATATAGAAACGTTATGGTATGTTATAAACACTATTAACACCATGTTTCTTGTGCCATTTCTTCCTCTGCAGCATAACCTTCAGGTAACTAGTCATACTAATAATTATACATATCTCTTAATAGTATACAAACTTTCTGAAATATAGGTTATTGGGTACACAGAATATTATCACAGTATAACCATTTATAATAAAATCTGATTAATAATCCGTCCATTTATTTTAGAATAAGAAAACTTCTCGGTTGTGACATTATAAATTTACTACATTTAGTAACATTGGTTTGTGCTCTATCTTTAGGACACGGTTGAGTGACTGTGATAGAAGTGTTACACTGGTTTATGCGCTATCTTTAGGACACGGTTGAGTGACTGAAGTGTTACACTGGTTTATGCGCTATCTTTAGGACACGGTTGAGTGACTGTGATAGAAGTGTTACACTGGTTTATGTGCTATCTTTAGGACACGGTTGAGTGACTGTGATAGAAGTGTTACACTGGTTTATGCGCTATCTTTAGGATACGGTTGAGTGACTGAAGTGTTACACTGGTTTATGCCCTATCTTTAGGATACGGTTGAGTGACTGCGATAGAAGTGTTACACTGGTTTATGCCCTATCTTTAGGACACGGTTGAGTGACTGAAGTGTTACACTGGTTTATGCGCTATCTTTAGGACACGGTTGAGTGACTGAAGTGTTACACTGGTTTATGCGCTATCTTTAGGACACGGTTGAGTGACTGAAGTGTTACACTGGTTTATGAGCTATCTTTAGGACACGGTTGAGTGACTGTGATAGAACTGTTACACTGGTTTATGCACGATCTTTAGGACATGGTTGAGTTACTGTGATAAAAGTGCTACACTAACAGTATGACAAGCACCAAGTGTCCTTATTTTTTTTCTTTCATATTTGATCAATCAGAATTAAAAAATATCTTCGGATGTAAACAAAAATTGATTGCATTAATTGACAGGTATTTTGATGATTGGCTATTATAGCATCTAGTGTTATTATTGTTTAAAGATATCGGAGTACGACAACCAGTTGGTCTGGGGTACATTTTATATATATAATTATCTAGTCTGTGAAATCCATTCCAGTCCCTGATTGTGGGGTTCCCGGGTAACTTTACTGGTACTATTTGATAAAATGATCAGCCACCCAGTTTTCTGGTGTCAATATAGGTGACAAGGCCAGACAGCCTTATAGTATGGAACCTGTGATAATTACTTTTGACCAAAGACTCAACCGAAAGGTATGCCTTGATATTTATTACAGCTTGCTCTCACCTATTTTTAACATAGTTCACATCCATGCTTTTTTCACATCACAAAGCTTGTCACATAAGTAGAAAGTAAACAGGGTTATGGACCTTATCTTAAGTCTTTCGTATTTGTTTTCATTATACAAATCTACCCGACTCTGTGATAAATTTATCATACATTCCATCCCACTGTAATAACAATATTAATGACTCTGTCCTCACTTATTAATCTGTACCAAGACGTGTATAGATATACCAAATATCATGTTTTATAAACCAATTAATCATTCATAATTATCCATTCATGTTGATTTTTGAGGGGAAACTTGTAAGACCTGGTTTATACGTCATGGATAAAAAGTGATAGGTCTTTGTGTTTTTATACATGGTAAATATACATGTATAATCAACAGAGTGGGTCTGTTTTAATTTAGTGGTTTATACATTCCGTCCTTGGAAAAATGTTTTTTATATTCACATTCACAGAATATATTCCCTTTTTTTTTGCAATTTATTCCGATTTAGAGCACTTCCTTCTCAGACACATTCCATTCCAAAGCGAAGTAAATCGATTTACTAAAGAAATCCTCTTCATATACTCTTAACATATCAAGTACAATATCCATGCATGTATAGCCATCCTTCTAGGTCTGTCAGATACTATATTTTCATTTGATACACTCTAATTGTAAATGTTAAGAACCAACTTTGTTATTGTTTTACTAATAGTATCGTCAAGATATGATGCTTTTTTGGGGTCATATACTAGATATTGTTTTAATATAGATATGTTGATGCATTTAGAATTTATTCCTAAAAAGTTTGTCAAAATACATTTAAAACATTACAAATTAATCCTTGAAAATTACTATTGCTTTCCTAGATACACGCTGTGAGTTTATTGTGATCAGTACTGGTAGTAATAATCATGCTTTGAAATTTGAAAAAAAACAACATTTTCCTTCAAATAGATGTTTATATGACTATGAAAACACTTGCTGACATTGATTTATATAACTCATTCTGATGTGGTTGGTGAGAATTTTCACGTTTATTTTGTACATATTAACAAACCATGTCGCTCATTTCTTCACCACTGACTAATGTATAATCAGTCTTTATCACTCAATTCCATATTTTCATTTAGTATCGGCAGTAATATCATCGCAATGTCCTTCAATCAAAAGTAAAGAGTTTTAAAAGTGAAGGTGCATTTTTGCAAGTACCAATTTTATGATTCATATTTAAAAATGTAATTTTGTGGGTGAAATTTATTGGTCAAAATGAAGTTTTTAAAAATTATCAACATCGAAAGGGGAAAACTTGACGACATTTAATTGCTATTCTTGTCAAGTAATGCCCTAACACCACTCTTGTAACTTGTCATATTGAACAGCAGTTGCCTGGTCCTAGGTTTCTCGCTGTGCTGTTATTTACAATTATACAGCAGTTATCTGGTCCTAGGTTTCTCGCTGTGCTGTTATTTACAATTAAACGGCAGTTATCTGGTCCTAGTTTTATAGTGACCTTATATTTTGTACTGTATTCTGACTGAAACTTCTCAACACCAAATTTGAGTCATATTAAATATCAAAATGTAGTACAAGTATTAGTAATGGATAGCCATTATTAAACATTTAGCATAATGGTAGGATTTTGCTGTAGAATTTATAGTTTGAGGATTACACACACCAACATGCACTGTGTTAGATCTGTATATATATAGATTGGATGGCTTTCCTATGTATGTACAATAATATTCTACGGTGTAGATTTATCTTAATATTAAATCTACATACATATGTATATATATTTCTTTGTAATGATCTTGTGATTGTGTCTTATGTGCAATTTTTTCCTGACCTCATAATGTTTAAACATATCATATTTCAAGTTCAAATCTGTTATAGAGTGAAGTGATGATACACTATATGTCTATCACACCAGGAAGTCTCCAAGTTCATTTAGTAAAGATGACTAGAACTCTTTGTACAGTTTGTTCTTGCTCTGCTTTTAAAATGGGTATAGGCAGTCGATCAGTGTCCATTGACGGATCAATTCCTGCTTATTGATAATGTGATTGAACAATTTTGGTAAAATTATTTTACAATCAGCATATCTGTAAAAATTGTTATTCCTAGAGAATTAAGAAAAAAATGTCAACTTTAATAGTTAAGTAAGTAATTGAAAATATTTAAACTGAATCAAAATTTGGTGATAAGAACATCTTCCCTCTATATGTTTTATCAAAACCAGACTAATGTAGCTGTTTAGGATAGTCGTTCATGTCCTCTGGCATACACATCATGCACAGTAGCCAACAAGAAATGATTTTGAAACATCTGTTTGACATATGTGAATGAATAAATCTACAATTATTCCTTGAATGTATTTCAGTTGTATTTTATCTATGAGTAATGATACTACATCTTTCAAATCACAAAAACATGTTATATTTAGTTTCATCAAAGAATGTTTTCTCCTTAAGATTGGAGCAGTTTGATTTAAACACATAAAAACACAGAAACAATGGTCCAAATTCAACTAAAGACAACCTCAGATGGTGTTTGCCAATTTCAATTTTTAGGTCAACTTCTCAATAACCGAAAGGCCTTGGGTACTTGGATGAAGGGCTATCAAGTTTGTTCAAATGAATGACCTTGACACACTTTTAATGGTCAGGGGGTCAAATGTTTCAAAATCTTCAAGAAACTTCTAAATTACCAAAAGGCCTATGGTACTGATATTTGTTCTGTAGAATGTTGGGATGAAGGACTACCAACTTTGTTCAAATGATTGACTTTGACCCACTTCCAAAGTCACAAAGATAAAATGTCTTAAAATCTTCAAGAATCTTCTCAATAACCAAAAGGCCTAGGGTACCGATATTTTACGTGAAGCATAATGGGATGAAGGGCTACCAAGTCTGTTCAAATGAATGACCTTGATCAACTTTCAATGTCACAGGGGTCAAACCTGTTAATATCTTTAGCAATAACCAACAAAATTTGTATATAATCACATGACCATTAAGGCCCATGGGCCTCTTGTTTCTTATGTTTTTTGGCACAAGCACACTGGTCAGGAAAATTTGTAATATCAAGGAAATATACATTTACAGGAATGAACTTGCATGCTACCAGTACTCACTACTGAGCCTGCTACTGGAACCCCATGGCATATTAATGATTTGGTATTCATGTATAATCATTCAGTATGTATTCTCATTAATCTGACGCTACAAGTTCAGAACAAATTCCGTTTTTTGAAATTGTCACTTATAATGTACTTGGATGAAGCTCCTTGTCGAATTACATCAAAATATAAAAGTGAGCCTCTAAAAGATACTTTTGGTGTCTAAAACATTGTAAATTTTAAATGTTCTAAAGAAAAGAAATTTTAGAGGCAAAACTAGTCCCAAAACTAAATCTAATATACATTAAACCCCACTTATTTGTGTCACTTCAGTATGTTGTGAATATCATATTGATGTTCAATTTCTTTATATGGGCTTGTATTACCCCCACTCGGTATGTAATTTTCCCAGCACACCTTTTTACACTAAGAAAAGTGCCCCACTGATCATCAACCGTCAAATCTACTCGATTTTGCTCTATTACTTTACTTCAGTAATATACTTCTGATAATCCATCCAAAAGTACCACATTATGGTTAATCTATAACTCCAATATCCACCACAAGCTTGTGTAGATATCTATGTACAGGTATATAAATACATACCTGGTAATACATCCAAAAGTACCACATTATGGTTAATTTATTACTCCAATATCTAACACAGGTCTGTGTAGATATCTATGTAATATATACCTGGCAATACAT
The DNA here is from genome assembly GCA_947623455.1 of Mimachlamys varia. Classification (NCBI taxonomy): domain Eukaryota; kingdom Metazoa; phylum Mollusca; class Bivalvia; order Pectinida; family Pectinidae; genus Mimachlamys; species Mimachlamys varia. The sequence goes on along the minus strand of OX392528.1, from coordinate 28,808,617 downwards.
CCAAAAGTAACACATCATGGTTAATCTATTACTCCAATATTTAACAAAGGCCTATGTAGATATCTATGTACAGGTATAGAAATATATACCTGGTAATCCATCCAAAAGCAACACATCATGGTTAATCTAACTCCAATATCCACCACAGGCCTGTGTAGATATCTATGTACATTGTATAGGTATAGAAATATATACCTGGTAATCCATCCAAAAGTACCACATCATGGTTAATCTATTACTCCAATATTTAACACAGGCCTGTGTAGATATCTATGTACAGGTATAGAAATATATACCTGGTAATACAACTCTTAATATGAATGACAGAAGACAAATTGATATATAAAATGACATTTAATCAAAGTTTAAATGATCAAAAAAAAACAATTTCAGTCATCATTTTAACAATAACTAGTATCTAACAACACTTTGTACCATGTACATTTTTTAACATGTAAAACCTCTCGCTCATTTCCCATTCAAATTATCAAGTTACAAATGCACCATACAAATCATTCACAAACATATCATAAATCTCCTATACAATATATGTTCAATTCTATTCTTTATCTTTCTTTTTCTTCTTTTTCTTTCTTTTGGTTTCTCCTGATGCCAAGCCATCACCTAATTCTTGGTCATCATTTCTTTTCTTCCTTTTCTTCACCGAAATATCTGGCACAATGACCACATCATCAGACGAGGAACCAGGGACAGGTGTTGTCTTGTTAGCTTTATCACCTGTGCATAACAGTTATAACTCGTTAGGTTTAACTATTGTAATAAATGTAATATATGGTGTCAAGTGCTGTTAGTGTTCTATGGTGTCCAGTACAGTTAGTGTTCTATGATGTCAAGTGCTGTTAGTGTTCTATGGTGTCCAGTACAGTTAGTGTTCTATGGTGTCCAGTACTGTGAGTGTTCTATGGTGTCCAGTACTGTGAGTGTTCTATGGTGTCCAGTACTGTGAGTGTTCTATGGTGTCCAGTACTGTGAGTGTTCTATGGTGTCCAGTACTGTGAGTGTTCTATGGTGTCCAGTACTGTGAGTGTTCTATGGTGTCCAGTACTGTGAGTGTTCTATGGTGTCCAGTACAGTTAGTGTTCTATGGTGTCCAATACTGTTAGTGTTCTATGGTGTCCAGTACTGTGAGTGTTCTATGGTGTCCAGTACTGTAAGTGTTTTATTGTGTCAAGTACTGTTAGTGTTCTATGGTGTCAAGTACTGTTAGTGTTCTATGGTGTCCAGTACTGTTAGTGTTCTATATTGACAAGTACAGTTAGTGTTCTATGGTGTCCAGTACTGTGAGTGTTCTATTGTGTCCAGTACTGTGAGTGTTCTATGGTGTCCAGTACTGTGAGTGTTCTATGGTGTCCAGTACAGTTAGTGTTCTATGGTGTCCAGTACTGTGAGTGTTCTATGGTGTCCAGTACTGTTAGTGTTCTATATTGACAAGTACAGTTAGTGTTCTATGGTGTCCAGTACTGTTAGTGTTCTATATTGACAAGTACAGTTAGTGTTCTATGGTGTCCAGTACAGTTAGTGTTCTATGGTGTCCAGTACAGTTAGTGTTCTATGGTGTCCAGTACTGTTAGTGTTCTATATTGACAAGTACAGTTAGTGTTCTATGGTGTCCAGTACTGTGAGTGTTCTATTGTGTCCAGTACTGTGAGTGTTCTATGGTGTCCAGTACTGTGAGTGTTCTATGGTGTCCAGTACTGTGAGTGTTCTATGGTGTCCAGTACAGTTAGTGTTCTATGGTGTCCAGTACTGTGAGTGTTCTATGGTGTCCAGTACTGTGAGTGTTCTATGGTGTCCAGTACTGTAAGTGTTCTATGGTGTCCAGTACTGTGAGTGTTCTATGGTGTCCAGTACAGTTAGTGTTCTATGGTGTCCAATACTGTTAGTGTTCTATGGTGTCCAGTACTGTGAGTGTTCTATGGTGTCCAGTACAGTTAGTGTTCTATGGTGTCCAGTACTGTGAGTGTTCTATGGTGTCCAGTACTGGTAGTGTTCTATGGTGTCCAGTACAGTTAGTGTTCTATGGTGTCAAGTAATGTTAGTGCTCTATGGTGTCAAGTACTGTTAGTGTTCTATGGTGTCCAGTACTGTGAGTGTTCTATGGTGTCAAGTACTGTGAGTGTTCTATGGTGTCCAGTACAGTTAGTGTTCTATGGTGTCAAGTAATGTTAGTGTTCTATGGTGTCAAGTACTGTTAGTGATCTATGGTGTCCAGTACTGTGAGTGTTCTATGGAGTCCAGTACTGTTAGTGTTCTATGGTGTCAAGAATGTTAGTGTTCTATGGTGTCCAGTACTGTTGGCGTTCTATGGTGTCAAGTACTGTTAGTGTTCTATGGTGTCAAGTACTGTTAGTGTTCTATGGTGTCAAGTACTGTTAGTGTTCTATGGTGTCCAGTACTGTGAGTGTTCTATGGTGTCCAGTACTGTGAGTGTTCTATGGTGTCCAGTACTGTTAGTGTTCTATGGTGTCCAGTACTGTGAGTGTTCTATGGTGTCCAGTACTGTGAGTGTTCTATGGTGTCCAGTACTGTTAGTGTTCTATGGTGTCCAGTACAGTTAGTGTTCTATGGTGTCCAGTACTGTGAGTGTTCTATGGTGTCCAGTACTGTTAGTGTTCTATGGTGTCCAGTACTGTTAGTGTTCTATGGTGTCAAGTAATGTTAGTGTTCTATGGTGTCAAGTAATGTTAGTGTTCTATGGTGTCAAGTACTGTTAGTGTTCTATGGTGTCCAGTACAGTTAGTGTTCTATGGTGTCAAGTAATGTTAGTGTTCTATGGTGTCAAGTACTGTTAGTGTTCTATGGTGTCCAGTACTGTTAGTGTTCTATGGTGTCAAGTAATGTTAGTGCTCTATGGTGTCAAGTACTGTTAGTGTTCTATGGTGTCCAGTACTGTGAGTGTTCTATGGTGTCCAGTACTGTGAGTGTTCTATGGTGTCCAGTACTGTTAGTGTTCTATGGTGTCCAGTACAGTTAGTGTTCTATGGTGTCCAGTACTGTGAGTGTTCTATGGTGTCCAGTACTGGTAGTGTTCTATGGTGTCCAGTACTGTTAGTGTTCTATTGTGTCAAGTAATGTTAGTGCTCTATGGTGTCAAGTACTGTTAGTGTTCTATGGTGTCCAGTACTGTGAGTGTTCTATGGTGTCCAGTACTGTGAGTGTTCTATGGTGTCCAGTACAGTTAGTGTTCTATGGTGTCAAGTAATGTTAGTGCTCTATGGTGTCAAGTACTGTTAGTGTTCTATGGTGTCCAGTACTGTGAGTGTTCTATGGTGTCAAGTACTGTGAGTGTTCTATGGTGTCCAGTACAGTTAGTGTTCTATGGTGTCAAGTAATGTTAGTGTTCTATGGTGTCAAGTACTGTTAGTGTTCTATGGTGTCCAGTACTGTGAGTGTTCTATGGTGTCCAGTACTGTTAGTGTTCTATGGTGTCAAGTAATGTTAGTGTTCTATGGTGTCCAGTACTGTTGGCGTTCTATGGTGTCAAGTACTGTTAGTGTTCTATGGTGTCAAGTACTGTTAGTGTTCTATGGTGTCAAGTACTGTTAGTGTTCTATGGTGTCCAGTACTGTGAGTGTTCTATGGTGTCCAGTACTGTGAGTGTTCTATGGTGTCCAGTACTGTTAGTGTTCTATGGTGTCCAGTACTGTGAGTGTTCTATGGTGTCCAGTACTGTGAGTGTTCTATGGTGTCCAGTACTGTTAGTGTTCTATGGTGTCCAGTACAGTTAGTGTTCTATGGTGTCCAGTACTGTGAGTGTTCTATGGTGTCCAGTACTGTTAGTGTTCTATGGTGTCCAGTACTGTTAGTGTTCTATGGTGTCAAGTAATGTTAGTGTTCTATGGTGTCAAGTAATGTTAGTGTTCTATGGTGTCAAGTACTGTTAGTGTTCTATGGTGTCCAGTACAGTTAGTGTTCTATGGTGTCAAGTAATGTTAGTGTTCTATGGTGTCAAGTACTGTTAGTGTTCTATGGTGTCCAGTACTGTTAGTGTTCTATGGTGTCAAGTAATGTTAGTGCTCTATGGTGTCAAGTACTGTTAGTGTTCTATGGTGTCCAGTACTGTGAGTGTTCTATGGTGTCCAGTACTGTGAGTGTTCTATGGTGTCCAGTACTGTTAGTGTTCTATGGTGTCCAGTACAGTTAGTGTTCTATGGTGTCCAGTACTGTGAGTGTTCTATGGTGTCCAGTACTGTTAGTGTTCTATGGTGTCCAGTACAGTTAGTGTTCTATGGTGTCCAGTACTGTGAGTGTTCTATGGTGTCCAGTACTGTTAGTGTTATATGGTGTCCAGTACTGTGAGTGTTCTATGGTGTCCAGTACTGGTAGTGTTCTATGGTGTCCAGTACTGTTAGTGTTCTATGGTGTCAAGTAATGTTAGTGCTCTATGGTGTCAAGTACTGTTAGTGTTCTATGGTGTCCAGTACTGTGAGTGTTCTATGGTGTCCAGTACTGTGAGTGTTCTATGGTGTCCAGTACAGTTAGTGTTCTATGGTGTCAAGTAATGTTAGTGTTCTATGGTGTCAAGTAATGTTAGTGTTCTATGGTGTCAAGTACTGTAAGTGTTCTATGGTGTCCAGTACACTTAGTGTTCTATGGTGTCAAGTAATGTTAGTGTTCTATGGTGTCAAGTACTGTTAGTGTTCTATGGTGTCCAGTACAGTTAGTGTTCTATGGTGTCAAGTAATGTTAGTGCTCTATGGTGTCCAGTACTGTTAGTGTTCTATGGTGTCCAGTACTGTGAGTGTTCTATGGTGTCCAGTACAGTTAGTGTTCTATGGTGTCCTGTACTGTTAGTGTTCTTTGGTGTCAAGTACTGTTAGTGTTCTATGGTGTCCAGTACTGTTAGTGTTCTATATTGACAAGTACTGTTAGTGTTCTATGGTGTCAAGTACTGTTAGTGTTTTATGTTGTCCAGTACAGTAAGTGTTCTATGGTGTCAAGTAATGTTAGTGTTCTATGGTATCCAGTACTGTTAGTGTTCTATGGTGTCAAGTAATGTTAGTGTTCTATGGTGTCCAGTGCAGTTAGTGTTCTATATTGACAAGTACTGTTAGTGTAATATGGTGTCAAGTACAGTAAGTGTTCTATGGTTGTGTTCTATGGTGTCTAGTACTGTTAGTGTTCTATGAGGTCCAGTACTGTTAGTGTTCTATGGTGACAAGTACAGTTAGTGTTCTATGGTGACAAGTACAGTTAGTGTTCTATGGTGTCCAGTACTGTGAGTGTTATATGGTGTCAAGTACTGTTAGTGTTCTATGGTGTCCAGTACTGTTAGTGTTCTATGGTGTCCAGTACTGTTAGTGTTCTATGGTGTCCAGTACTGTTAGTGTTCTATGGTGTCCAGTACTGTTAGTGTTCTATGGTGTCCAGTACTGTTGGCGTTCTATGGTGTCAAGTACTGTTAGTGTTCTATGGTGTCCAGTACAGTAAGTGTTCTATGGTGTCCAGTACAGTTAGTGTAATATGGTGTCAAGTACTGTTAGTGTTCTATGGTGTCCAGTACTGTTAGTGTTCTATATTGACAAGTACTGTTAGTGTAATATGATTTCAAGTACAGTAAGTGTTCTATGGTTGTGTTCTATGGTGTCTAGTACTGTTAGTGTTCTATGAGGTCCAGTAATGTTAGTGTAATATGGTGTCCAGTACTGTTAGTGTTCTATGGTGACAAGTACAGTTAGTGCCAGTACTGTGAGTGTTATATGGTGTCCAGTACGGTTAGTGTTCTATGGTGTCAAGTACAAGTATAGTGATTGTATTTTGAACTCTTTCTCTAATCATTATCATATAAATATATATTATGCTTAATATAATATTATGTCAGACAACCTACCTGCACTAATTGATCCATAAGACAACCTACCTGCACTAACTGATCCATTAGACAACCTACCTGCACTAACTGATCCATTAGACAACATACCTGCAGTAGCTGATCCATTAGACAACCTACCTGCAGTAGCTGATCCATTAGACAACATACCTGCACTAGCTGATCCATTAGACAACATACCTGCACTAGCTGATCCATTAGACAACCTACCTGTGCTAGCTGATCCATTAGACAACATACCTGCACTAACTGATCCATTAGACAACATACTTGCACTAGCTGATCCATTAGACAACCTACCTGCAATAGCTGATCCATTAGACAACATACCTGCACTAGCTGATCCATTAGACAACCTACCTGCACTAGCTGATCCATTAGACAACATACCTGCACTAGCTGATCCATTAGACAACCTACCTGCACTAGCTGATCCATTAGACAACCTACCTGTGCTAGCTGATCCATTAGACAACATACCTGCACTAGCTGATCCATTAGACAACCTACCTGCACTAGCTGATCCATTAGACAACCTACCTGCACTAGCTGATCCATTAGACAACATACCTGCACTAACTGATCCATTAGACAGCCTACCTGTGCTAGCTGATCCTTCAGCACTGTCTGTTCCTTGCTGACCTTTCGCTGCTTGCCACAGAGCATTCCTCTGGAATCGCTTGGCTGCGCCTTTGTCGATATGTGGCATAATTGTGAGTTTGTCCTGAACATCCTTCACCCGGGTCATATAGCTCCTGATACGGTCCTGTTAAACAGACATGTTACAATAGTCAGTACACCCGGGTCATATAGCTCCTAATACGGTCCTGTTAAACAGAAATGTTACATTAATCAGATACGGTGTCAACACTGGGTCATATAGCTCCTTTAGCTAATCAGTACAACACCAGCTAACACAACTTTTTTTTAACATAGCCTCAAAATAACTCATTCGGAAACTGTGAATAATGATAAGCATCATTCTTAGTTGGGACTGGTTATGTTGCAAGTTGGAGTTGTATAAAACAATCCAACTCTTGAGATTTATTCAAGTCTAAGAACATCTTTTGACAATGAATTGAGATTCTCTTCAACTTTTTTCCAGACAATGCTTAGATCTGTAACTTTGTTTGAGATGCGCTTAAGGAACATAACAAATACCTAGTACACACCAAACAGTATACCGTATATGTATACCAATGTCCAATACCTACCAGTTCCTGTTTCACTGCATGCTCCTTAGGTTTCTCTCCACACACATTCAGGTACACTGAAACAAACAAGAGTTATGGTAGAGTGGAAATAGGTTCATTTACTGTAAAACATTTCAATCATAGGAATATAGAGCCAATACCGTACTTCTAGTCCAGTCTATAGATTTTTTGGTTATAAATAGTGACAAAAAAAATAAAAATCAGAAAATATGTCAACATTATGACTAATATTTTTACACTATACACACTTTATCACCTGAATGCTTCACTGATTGATTTATTGACCAGATCCAAGAGGAATATAATGCCAAAACAATAACATTAGAGGTGCATTTATATTTTACCCCCTGTATATAATGCAAATTACATCATTATATTCTGAAGATATGGAAAAAAAAGTAAAATAAGAAGTATTTCTGACCTGACTACCATATTATTTTCAAGCGTTATAGTGGAAACACACATCTTTTATTTTGGCCTTAAAGGGGCATCCCGGGGAAGTCTACAATGAATTTATTGAATGAACATGCAGTCTGCACTACCAGATGCATTTTCCTGTTATTTCAATATTCAAAGTCCTCTCAAAATGTGTTTATTAGCCACTTGCAAAATTGCATTTCTTGGGAAAGCCCGATAAAAATAGCGATGATCACGCGTCAATCACGTGACTATTTTGTCGCATGTTGACGAAGGGGCCCAACGGGAGGGGACGCGTAATGTATAGGTCCGATGATGAACCAGACACAAAGTCTGTGTATCAATTTATCGAATCATATTCACATTAATATTCAGACGTTAATTACACACGATATTCATATGAAGAAATTTATGTTGGCATCTCTGCATCATTTATCGACATCAGTACCTGACTGAGACCGATGCAAATGGGTACAGTATACAACGTTAGCCCTGCATTGTCAGAAACCAATACGACACTGCACTCTTACATTGTACGTTTAACAGTGTCATGTGGGTTTCCGACGATGACAACCATAGGGCAAACCTTAATTTCTGTAAAAAGTTATCTTCACGAATCCTCATTTAGAACAATTTCACAAAAGGTGTGCATGCATTGAAAAGTGCAAAAATAAAATGAAATGATTCCGATTTTTTTTTATACAACTCGACGTCTTGGAGATTTTTTTTTCAGACTTTCTATATATTCATCTAAAATCTATCCAACTTTCAGCGTCAACATACTTTAACACTTACAATTATATATGTATCACGGAAGTCCGTGCACTCATATGACGCACCACGCACTAAACATGTAGAATATATGTATTATATATATATCAAATTTGGAACTTGTCGAGAAGATAATTGTCCAATACTTAATCCATTTATATATGTTATGATTCATTTTACTTTTTTTTATGTAAATTTAAAGGTTCGTTAACATTTTCAACAATCCGGCAGACATGGGCCATACATGTATATGATTTTTTTTTTATGAATTAATGACTTCACTTATATAATGCATATATTTTGATTCATATCAAATTTAATACCGGGGTCCAAACCCGATAATATTTGTACAATCCGTATTTTATAGATTAGGTATGACAAGAATTTTTTATCCGCACAAGATGACATAAATTTATTCATTTTGTCCAAATTGAATCTGTATACATTAAACTCAATCGCCCGGGATACTGGCGTTTTACAACGTAACACCCCCCCCCCCCATACCGTTTTTCTTGTATGTGAAAAGGTCTTTCTCTTCAGCAATATAATTCAATAATGCCGTTTTACTGGAATATTATAAAGGGAATATTACAATACACGCTTTCAAGTTTTACACACGCATTTCATGTAACAGAGGAATGAAAGAGTTATCCCTTGGGAAGCCCCAAAACCAAATCAAAACTGTGTCACCGGCTATCCAGAAGAAAACTGTAACAATGCAAACAATTGGGCTGTTAGTCTCTCCCTTGAATACTTCCCATCCCTCATTATGCTTCCGTAATATAATCCTTACGTTAAAATTTCACCATTCGGCCACTTTTCCCTTGGTAGTTACATGTAGGTCACGCGGATCGCCATTTTTTGTTTACCAATGTAGCTTGTTATGCGCATGCGTTATTATATGTGATGCAAAAAAATTTGCATGTCCAAATCGTAGATCAACGAATAGTGATTCCCTTTTTTAATTGTTAATTAAAATTTTTGAGAACATATTTCAGCGTAAATCGTCCATTAATTTTCCACAAGAGTATACATTTAATTCATATATACAATAATTCTAAATAAGTATAAAAAAATATTGTTTTAACGTGATGCCTCTTTAAATCAGAAACCTGTGCAGCAAACATATTTTCTTATACAATAAGACTAATAATATTGACAGTTTATAAAATGTATCAATATGTGATATAAAAATCTTATGACAAGTCTACTTACTCCAAAACAAAGAATTAATCGTGTAGGCACCAACCAAGTCCAGTTTGGCTTTGTCAAGTGGAGATAACTGAGAACAAGCAAAAGTAATTTTCAAGGTACAAAGCATAAAACCTGTACAAGCAACATGGAGAAAACATGATATAAAAAGGATATTAATTTAAAGTAGGATGTCATTTTTTCAATGTGGATCCCATATTAAAAAGAATGAATATACTACTTCAAAACCTGCTTTTCAAGAAATTATTATTCATTCATAACACAGCTGAAAATGTTGATCAAATATCAACTCTTTTTGTACTGATGTACATGTGAAAAATTGTCTTTTATAAGAAAAGCCATGATATATTATATAGAAGAGCTATTATTTAAATTATATCCTGTGATGTCTTGTACATGATGTTACCTTAATGTAACAGGCATTTCAATAACAGATGTAGTTTGATATCATACTTTCTCGTGTAGCTCACTTTCTGGTACTTCAAGCCAAGGTTGAATAATCTTTTCCATGTCTGATAATGAGGTGTCAAATGCTGCTAACTTTTCCTTTAACTCCGAGGGTATACTCGTTTCACTCCCCTCTGCTGATGCCATGGTGCCTACAGTCTGAAGACTTTAGTTTCAGCTGGAGTGCTGTATAAAATATGATCATTATTATTATCACATGTCAGGATTTGGCATTCAGATATAGTTTGTTCAGTATAGACTTGGCATTACTTCCAGTAACATGCTTCTGATATATGCAGAGTTGGATGGTAATTTTGGTGTGGGGAAAGTTTGGCATTTTGTGGTCAAAATGGAGTGGTTTTATTTTGGTTGGTCGAAGTTTGACATTTCCATCATCCATGTATTGGGGATCTACTAAGACACATACAATTTACCAACTCATTTTATACATAACACAAATAAACTATATGGCGCCGACGATCGAATTAATCCAGTTACGCTACATATACAGTTTTTTATAAGAGATTTGAAAGAAAGTGAAATACAAACACATTTTTATCTGTCATTTGGGTGATCTAAACGACTTCATATGATAAAATTTAATGACTCTGAACAAATTTGGTTTAGGCCTAAAAACTAAAAAAATATATTTTTAAGCAAGGCACTCATCCCATTCCCATCACACTCCTTGATGCACTGAACACTAAAACACTTTTGGAAAAGAGCTCTGGACAGTGGAGAACCACCAAGGACATGTCTTCAAATACTCATTCTTCCCCTGAGAAGTGACCGGAACCGTCTACCAGAGATGTGTGTGTACACTTTAGTTTAAAATTTTGAAATTTTCATGTTCCTGTAATATTGAAAACAATTGATACAAAGTAACTCCAATATATAATTCCTACACATCAAAATAGGTCAAATCCCAGTAACTGTCAAAAATTTTACATTGTTGCGAACTACAGCCTTAAGGCATTCCACAGGGACACCCCCCACCTCCATATATTATCATACATTACCATTATATTGACCCACCCACCACCCCTCCCCACTATATTTTTTACAAACATTAGGACTACTATTGGGTTTTGTAATGTATCCCTGTGGGCATTCATATAAAAATCTTCATGGGGTCTCTCTTAAAAGCGTCTACAAGCGTCTACAAGCGTCTTCAAGCGTCCTCAGAAAATATCTTTTAAAATACTTAATTAAGTAAGCGACATCAGATGATATGTTATTGATACGATCATAATACACCTCTATACCAAATTTTACCTTGAATTGGCCTTGAATTAAATTGACCGAGTTATGATGATTTTAATGTTTACGATCGGCGGGGTGGCACATGTGTGTATTACCTCCGCACAGTGCAAAAAGCGTCACCAAACAATACCTTAAAAACCACCGAATAAAGTAAGCGACATCAGAAGATATGTTGTTGATATGATCATAATACACCTCTATACCAAATTTTAACTTGGTATTCGAAATATTGACCGAGTTATGACGATTTTAATGTTTACGATCGGCGGGGTGGCATATGTGTTTGAATAGAACTCAAAGACGAAAAAAGCGTCTTCATGCTATATCTCTAAAATAATTTGTTAAACTAAGCGACATCAGATGATATGTTGTTCGCATGACTATGATACATTTATTCAGTAATTTTTATGTCTGGATTTGAAATAATGAGTGAGTAATAACAAATTCAATTTAATGATCGGTGGTGTGACACACGTGTGTATAGAACTCTTCACAGATCGTGAAGCGTCTTCAGATTTTATCTCGTAAATAAATCTATAAAGTAAGCGACATCAGATGATATGTTATTCACGTGAATATAATCAATCATTATGTAAAATTTCAGGCTGATATGTTTCTTAGTTACTGAGTTATCGTGGATTGGATTTAGGTGACCATAGTGTATCCATTGTAAATTTGTATGAAGCCAGCGCTAGCGTGACGGACGATATGTAGGACTTCGTACATACGTAGGTGAACACAGCTAGATCTAGACCGGTATGTTGTAGAACTCTCTTAATTACTAGCATGTTTGCAGATCCTTTGGACGTGGTTCTACTAAGGATCAATTATATGTACACGTGGTGTTAAAAAAATAATTAAGTTAGTACCGACACTTGTTATTTAGGGCCCACGGTTATTCGATATTGTAAGATTTATATATATTTGTTATGTAACATCTGACAGTCTTTTGAATGTCGGTTAAATTAAATAAAATATCATACTTAAACAAAGTTCCTTTTGAAACAGATGAAACTTGAAATTTCATATAGGCTCAATCACGGACTTACATTAGTCTAAGTCCGTGGTACTGCCATCCCGGGAAAAATACAAATTTCGTTTGTGAGACCACGGACTTAATCTAAGTCCGTGGTGAGACATATACGTCCCTGATTATATATAGAGACCAACATTATTTATAAGCATGGACAGTCTGAATGATATAAATTGAAATTTGCTCTTTTTCTCTTTGCAGATGCTGAATTCAGAAGTGCCAACAATATAAAGAATAAAAAAAAATCAAATATGAATATTTCAATTGTTTAATTTCACAAATTGTACATATTGCTTTTCGTGTCCACATGTTATAATACATTATGTATATATACTACAGTGTATTAGTATTTTATGATGGGCTTTTTGAACGATATAAATTGAAACTTTTTTTTAATTGCAGATGTTGAATCCTGACGTGCCAACAATATAAAGAATAAAATATCAAATATGAATACTTTGATCAATTGTTTTATTTCACAAATTTTACATTTACCAGCAATAACTTTGTAAATACTTCTGTTGCTTGATTGAGGCTTATACAATCAGAAAGACAATAGCTGGAACTTATTCAAATGCAAAATATATATTCATTCGAGACCCTTTCAATTTTTACTGACAGATGTCACAACTAATTTCTCTTACTGAATTCTTGCCCATATGTTTCATAGATTATAGTTTGATATAATCATGGACTAAGATAGCATCTAATAGATCTAATAAGTCCGTGATATAACCAAATATTAAATTAAGATGTTTTATTTTATAATCATACACTACGTCTCCCATAAAACATAACTCATTGATCTTTCACAACAGGTACATGTAGGTGATAAGTGTTTACATAACAATTGATCTGGCCTTACTGTGCGTTCACCTGTGCGAAGCCCTACATATATATTGAGTATACCTGTACGTACACATATGTGCCAAGCCGTAAATATTTTTTGTCATAATCAAACATTAAATTCATGTTACTCGGTCATTTTCGCACAAATCAAATTGAAACTTGAAATACAGTTGTATTAAAGTCAACATCATAACATATATCTTGAGGTCGCTTACTTTATAAAAATGATTATAGATATATGGTCTGTAGACCCTTTTTTATATGTTGATTTCTATTCATATATATATGTATGTTTCCCACGATGTCGGTCGTAAAACTAAAATCGAAATAACTTGGTCAATATTTCGAATATTAAGTTGATATTTGGTGTAGAAGTGTATTATAGTCATACTAACAACATATCTTCTGATGTCGCTTACTTTATTGAGTAGTTTTAAAGGTATTGTCTGGCGACGCTTTATTTAAAACTCTGCAGTACATTACACACGTGTGCCACGCAATCGATCATAAACATTAAAATCGCCATAACTCGATCAATTTTTCGAATTTCTGGTTGAAATTTTACACATAAGTATATTATGATCATTATAACAACATATCTTCTGATGTCGCTTACTTTATTCAGTGGTTTTGATGTTATAATCTGGCGACGCTTTTTAAACGGTCACACACATGTGCCACCCCGCCGATCGTAAACATTAAAATCGTCATAACTCGGTCAATTTTTCGAATATTGAGTTAAAATTTGACATAGAGGTGTATTGTGATCATAGTAACAACATATCTTCTGATGTCGCTTACTTTATTTAGTATTTTTTAAGAAATTTTCTGAAGACTCTTGAAGACGCTTGTAGACGCTTGTGGACGCTTTTAAGAGAGACCGTCGGAAACCCATGGTACACTTCTCTGACGTTTGCATCCCGTGGGCTAAAAAGGAAAGAAACTCTCCTTTTCGTACTAAAATAGTTGCAAATCATATCGATGGTTTCATCCGTGACTACATGCGGCCGGGACATCAAGCCGGAGAAGTGTACCGTGGGTTTCCGACGATGATATTGATGGAGGACCGTTTTTATACCATGCTAAATGGACAGTGGGTTGCACACATATCAACTAAGTGTCGACCCTTATGTTATAACATGTAACATACAAACTGTCCGTCTGCCACATAAAATCGATCTTTCTTACATTACAATGTTTATGATACACATGTATCTTACCAACCCCTGACACAAACTCAGCTCTGTCCAACTCGTGGTCGTTGTTTTTACCGGAAGTAAGAAGCCGGATATGCTTATCTCCCTTGATCAAAAGGCCCAATAGGCCTGAAATATTCGAAACGGGGATGTCGGACCTTCATTGCCTTATATTAAATTGTAAATCATCACTATAAATGTTAAGCAGGTCATTCCATATTTCTGTTAGCCTTTAAAGTCAGTCCATGTAGGCTCCAATCTTTATTTTAGTCCGATCATAAATCTAGATCTAGGCTCCATAGTCAAGTTTTCTTCTTAAGTTGCTTCTCTTTGATTTCTTGATAGCTCGAGTCGCATGGCAGTCCGGAACAAACCGCAGCTCTCGTTAGTTTTCTCAAAAATCAAAGGATTTATCTTTGTATCAATTAATTTGTTTAATAAATAACATATTTACAGATTTATTTTATGAAAATAGAGTAGATCTACAATGTAGTTAAAGTTCTGCACCTCTTTTTGTAGTTAATTTTAAAAGTAAATTGGTCAGCACAGATACATCTAAAACATAAAGAGCTCTATATATGATCGAAATCAGATAGTTGTAAGGATGTTCAACATACTTGTAAACCCACAACGACAGATTATCGACCGTCTATATTTAGATCGACGGTCCCCTAGTTACAGCTAGTTTGGACCTAATATTGAGGGTGTTCACAGTAATTTTACACTGGGGGGGGGGGGGGGGAGTTGAATCAATTAATCAATTTCCGATAAAAATGCCCCCAATGCACATTGAAGCGGGCATTTAAATTACTCTTAACACATTAGTTAAGGTCCAAAGCTAGCTCTAAGAATTCTCATGGCCCTGTGGTCAATTCACATATATATTGATTAAAATCAAATTCAATAAGATTTTACTGTCCCCCTTTTCGCCGTTTTAAGCAACCGTTGAATTTCTTAACGATGTCTGGATTACTAGTTTTTCTAGTATTTTGATCTGACTGTTTATAATGGTTTTGGATCTCTAGGTGCACGGCATAGCGTTTTAGAAGGGATTGTCTCCCTTATCGTGGACGGGCTAGGTTTACCTGATTTTCATGTTAACGCTAAAGTATGGAACGCCAAATAACATTGCATAGCAATTCATTGCACCTATCTTCAAATAATTGAAGATATGTTCAATTCAATTGAAGATATGTTCAATTCAATTGAAGATAGGTACAATTCAATTGAAGATATGTTCAATTCAATTGAAGATAGGTACAATTCAATTGAAGACAGGTTAAAATAAGACGAATTGAAACTATTTATTGAACCTATCTCAATCTCCAATTGAACTGTATTTCTAATTGAATTAAACCTATCTTCAATGACAAACAGGAGAGTTCAAGGGTTTTTTTGGTGGTGGGGGGGGGGCATCTTTATTCTGATTTTGGCGTCAATTAATTGAAGGCCTAATATATGTAACTTCAGGGCAATTTTCGTGATTCTGAAAAATTCTCAAAAAAAAAACCAGTTGATAACCATGCAAAAATAAGCTAAAACGAAGTGAACTTGAGCGGTAACTAGCAAGAAACTCTTGACAGAAAATCCAAAAAATTAAAAATAATTCAGATGTGACCCACTTCAACAACAAACCGAAGTTAGAAGACAGTTCAGAATGGACGCGTGTTTACAAATACCGATTTTGAACTGCTGCTGTACCGGTAACCGCGTAATAATTCATCTTGGATATTGCTGATATCAGTAGATCTTAACTAAATCTATAAATATAGTTATTAAGCTAAATTTTTGCTTAAAGTTTTGCCGAAAGTTACGTATATTGGGCCTTTAAATATATGTGCAATTGAATGGAGGATAGCTTCAATTTAATTACGGACATAATGTATTTGTACCTAGGTTCAATTCAATTGGGGATAGGTACTATTCAACTGAGATAGGTACAATTCAATTGAAGATAGGTTCAATTCAATTGTACCTATCTTTGAATAATTGAATATGTGTAACGGACAATTGAATTGTACCTATCTTCAATTGACTAGTACCTATTTCCATTATTTGAATATATGTTAATTTGGCGTTCCATACTAAAGCTGCCACTATTCCGTGACCATTAATTCTGTTTGTCTACTTGAAATCCCAAGTGCCAAACCTGGTATTCATGGGTCACATTTTCATTTAGCTATTATATCTTCATGCCGGCATCAGGCAGGGGTGTATATGTAGGTAACAACACCATAATCACAGGTAAACATGCTGGTGCTCACGTGTACGCCTGGGTAGACGGGGGGAGGGGTGGGGTATTATACACGACAATGAAGCACGTAACGACTTTCCCTCATATACTGGGGAATCCTTTCTACCATTGCGTTATTAATATAAATAACAATGTCGGTTCGATTAGTTGTTAACTAGTTTGCTCCAGACCAATTTGGTCCTTTTAATTTTTTTCATAACACATTTTATAGGAATGAAGTAATTTCATCGATTATCCGAGCTTATTTTCTTCTTCTTTTTTTTTAAGAAAAATAAAACATCAATCTTATGGTGGAAACTACACATACCAAAGACGCAGAACTATGTAATGTCATGTTGCAAATGTTGTTACTGTTACAGTTCTATAACACACATTGCTATTGCTGACAAACTTACATTAAGACCGGTACTTTTGTAACGGGAGAGGGAAAATGCACGGCCAGACCGGATTCGAACCCGGGACCTTCCGAACTCTAGACGGACGCTCAACCAATTGACGATCGACCCGGTCTAGATCACAGGGACCAGAGAATTTGTTACAGCTAGCTTTAGACCTAAAATAGAGTGTTTAGAGTACTTTTACACATTTGGGGGGTTAAGATTAATTTTCGATAAAAATGCTCCCTCAATGGTCATAAAAGCTAAACCATTGGGGGGGGGGGGGGCATTTTTATCGAAAATTGATCTTAACCGCCCCCCCCCCCCCCCACCCCAAAATGCGTAAAATTACTCTAAACATTCTACTTTAGGTCCAAAACTAGCTGTAACAAATTATCATGTCCCTGTTGTCTAGATCCGCTACACTTTACATACCCGTATTACTTTACCGTTTACAGAGAAAGGGTGTCAGTAATGGTAGCTGATGTACAGTGTATTGGTATAAGATATTGAGACAAAATACATATCAAAAGAAAAGTGTAACCATTCACGTTGTGCCGGGGTATAGTTTTCCACTATATTCCAAGTGTACCTCCTGATTGTATTGTATGTGAACAGCTACGACAGAATATCTCTCATCATTGTTTGTTTTATTTATTTGGTTAAAAAAAAACTATCCTTTATCGGTCAACCAGGGACGTATACGTCATATACGTCCCTGGGTCAACGGATCAATTCCATTAGCTAATATAGCACTATTTATTCTCTTGTTCCTCCATTCGCCAAACCAGTCCATGTCCTTGAAGACCTAAAACCAAGACAGGTTAAAAGAAGTATAGGTACAACAACAGCCGTAACTTTATTGCAATTGAAACACAACAATCTCATGAACAAATAAAATCTCGGTACACAAATGAAAATATTTAACAGTAAATCAATTGAAGTGAGTGTATTTAACCGTAAACAATGATGTATCGGTTTGTCCGTGCGGATTGCCTTATTGTTACGGCACATGCAAAGTCGAGATACGCAGGTGGGCTGGTGTTTCTACTTTTCCGTTACAATCAATATCGACTCGGAGGCAATCCTACAGTATGTTAGAGATATATTCGGCGGAATACACCAATAACCAATATCTACCTGTACAACGCGCCCGTGCGCTGGCTGTTAGGTTGTTTTCATTTTTTCTCTTCTAAGGAATAAAAGAATTCGAATTATTTAGTTCACAGGGATCTATATGGACAGTGAATTAAGGAGTGTGTGTTACTCCACAGCGATCAGGTTATGTCAAGTTCTCTGTCGGTCGTGTACCGTAAAACGTGTTCACTCAAGTGTGACCGAGGTCCACACATTCCACTGATTATTGTGTTGAACGTGGTAAGCCCGCGCCCGACTGAATCGCGATCATATACGATTTCGTACCTGTGGGCTCAGGTGAGGTGTGGACTGGCAGAGTACGGCATATACTCACCTGTAGGGCCAGGAGAAGTGACACCCAACTGACAATACCGGGGCAGTGAGTGGCTCTCTCGCCTGTCTTTGACGGATATTACGGGGAAGTGCTTACACCTGTGGAATGTCCGTCTTATAGGGATGTGTATACTCAGAGGAAAAGTTTTAAAGAAATGAACGTTTAAACTACAGACACAGGCCACTTTGGATGTTTTATTACGCATCTCTTGTATTGTCTTGTAATTAACGATATAATACTTTTACGTACCTGTGCAAACACAGATTTTATCAGCTTTTCTTACCTTGTGTGATATGTGGCGAACACTGGTGGTTTTATTTATCTTCTCAAGGAGGCCGACGGCGAGTAAAGAAATACTGTATGCCATATCTATATAGTGTACTATATATAATATTTACTTTGAGGCTTTACGTGAAAACTATTTGACCGAGTTAGCGCAGGAACTTGTGTTTTAAAACTTTGGAGTTGAGGCGACCCCCGGAACTGAGCGGGATGAGTAAGGGCGGGCTGAGGATGCTGGGTGTTGTGATAATGGTGACAGGTGTGGTTGGAGTTTCGGCCCAGTGCGAGGGTCCCAGCACTGCCGTTGTGGTTGTGGCCAGTGTCTTCAGCACACTCGCTGTCATTTTTTTAGTGTTGGGAATTATTGCTTTCCTGGTCTGGAGACGCCGTAGAGGTAAGGCATTGAGTGATGTATGACCAGATATCAGATACAGCTATCCAGATAATTCATATTTTACCTGTGCTAGCGTCATAATATTTACACCTGGAAATTGTGATGTGTATTACGTACATGTTTCAATGTTCTCCCCCCCCCCTCTACACGTACCCTAATCAGAGACGTATATACGTCTCCGCCCTAATTAAACTGTCCCCTAAATGTTCGACTTGCTAAACCAATGTACAGTATAATTAAGGGGTGGGCATTACGTTACATAAAAGTGTCTCTAACCAATTCCAGTGAAATAGACACAGATTTCTTCAGTATCGCTGTTATTTGTCGGACAATGTCCGGCTTGACCGAGGCCCGAAAAGTTGATCACATTATGTACCAAGTTGTAGCCTCTGTACTCTCGGATACCTGCCACTAGCAGTCCCCAGCCCCAGTGGGTCCCTGGTAGGCCTGTCTGATGCTGTGCATGGTCTAATATGTTTTATAACCACCTCGAATGAATCATCATGCATTCAGTGTGATGTCAATAGTGCATTCCACTGAATTTTTATACATTGAAGTTATTGATCTAAGAAATGTTATTTGTGTGGGTAGGTTTATATCAGAAAGTATAGACAGGTTGTGTATATCACACCTGTCACTTAGGCCAGGTAAAATAACAGGTAAATAGTGTGTACCTGCTCCACATACAGCAAATAAAAGATTATGAGATAAACCTTAACACTAGCACTTTATCAAAGTTATACATTCTCAATTTAAATTAAAAAAATATAGGTATATAGATAAAGATGCACAGTTTCCATATTTCCTATCTGAAGTTGAAAAAAGTTGACAATTCTGAGCTGTGTTCATTTTCGTGTCATGTTTTTAACTATATTTAAATTAATTCATAACCATATCTTACGGCTATTGAGGTCGGATCTCATAACTGGATGCCTTATAGCAGTGTTGTGTATATGTCCTTTTTTAGATAAGTATGTCTGCTATGTGACGATTAAAACATTAAAAACACTGCCAGACTTAATGACTTCCAATCTGATTTATCTTTACCTGCAGGACAATAGAATCTTACTCATCTAGCTTGTTAAGGCAGTGACCTTGCTCCGTTAGCATTCTAAAACAATGACCTGGCATAGTTATACCCAAGGTGTCCGGATACCGTAATTCTCCCTATTTTGTGCCCTTAGATGATACAGATCTTAAATGTTGATTTGATCCAGTTACATTACCATAATCTGGTCGGCATCGGGTTAACTGGGGGTGGGGGGGGGGGGGGGATGAAAATTTAAATTTATAGATATACATTTGTATTTATAAGTTTATTTGTACACCTTTACATATACCCCATACAAATATAATCGTTGCTTATCGTCACCATAAAGAATTTGTCATTTACATATTTTGGCATTGTGCTAAGGTTGCCCTTTGAAATAGTTCTCTCGTTGGACGACTAAATCTCAGATCATTTTATAGATCTGTACAGTTCTACATTATATGATAACTGTGGTTATAAGTAAAGTAATACTGTTGAAGGTGAAGGACATCGGAGCACTTAACACAGTAGCAATTAGCAATATCCCTCCGGGTCACCATTCAGTTATAATATAGTATTGATTTTCAACAGATATCAATGTGAATTTGCTACATACCGACCCGTTGGATTTACTATAGAATATTGTTTACTTATCAATAGTACATAGCTTGTAATTTTAAATGCTAGTTAATCATAACTATACGAGGAAATAAAGGACCTATCAAATATTTTTAAGGAAATCTTTTCACTTTTATTTTAATTATTGATGAAAAAAAATTGAAAATATGAATTCTGTTGAAATATTGAAATACAAATGGGGCATATTTAAATCATGACATCCTCATTCTCATGATCTAATGGGACAAGATTCAGTGCTTTAAATGAAGATAAGTACCTGCTAGATTGAAGTCCAAACAATTTGCTTGAAATCCATGATTGGTATGATTACTTGGGTCATTGTAAGTGGAGAGACTATTGACATACTCTTAGTGGACCAGCTGATTTATACCTGGTTGTTACCCAGCTGTAATTAAAGGGCACATTTGTTGACTTGATTTAGATCTCGATGATCTAATTTATACGTAACAAAGAAAACGAAAGGCTGTCGATCTCCCCCAGTGAAACCCTGTACATACATGTTGACTCTCAGAGTATTTAATCCGAGTACATTTATACAAATCCCACTGTTATAGGTAGAGGTAATACCACCACACTGTTATTGACACAGCCAGGAAATGATCTAGATAATATGTGACATTCCAGTGATGTAACTCTGTACACACAACAAGTATTACTCAATATGTTGTTAAGCCTCTATTGAAGTTTTCACTTTTAGGAGTCCTGATAAAAGTTATGACTGGCAGAGATGGGTGACATATTTATTTTTGTTTATCAAAAATCTGAAGCCTTCAGGCATTGTTTTTGTAAAATTATAGGATAAGTTGGACCTCCAGCAAACGTAAGAGGCATTTTTATTGTAGTATTATTTATTGACTGAGAGTGTTTGATCTTTTACTAGTAATACTGCAGAAAAACTTTTAATTTTTTGACACACCAATATTTTACACAGTCATACTTTAATGTTTCTTTGATGTTTTGGTAAATATTTTTTGTACACTTAATTTCCTCCGATCAACACCAAGATTCCACTACTTCATACTTTAATACGGGTGTACTTATGAAGTTATCCAACCCATTAAATACAATTTACAAATATATTCATTTTCCATTTTGAAAGTAAAACTTTCGTATTGTTTTGACCAGAAAATTATATAATATAGATGTAACATGTCTTTGCTAAGCAATTATATTTTTTTAACAAAGTTTTGACATTTATGTAAAGTTTGAAACCTTCTTATGATCAGACAATTTTTTCATAATTTTTTCTAGACCAAGTCTATTTCACAAAAGAATATGAGCTACTGCTACTCGGGTGTCATGTGACAGTACATTTAAGGAATGCAGACAAACCCAGACAGTGTGAGCAATCTGGGACCTGGAGGGAAACGTAAAGTGAGATTTCACTAAGCACCAATCATCCAGACACGCAACACTCAATTGTTTGAACTGAAATCTGTAAAAGGTTGACATGCAAGCTACTGAGCTCCTCAAAAGTTCACAGCCCAGAACAGACGGCCCACACCTGCCATTGTGAAGTACCTGTAAAGTCTTTCCTAGGCAGATATAATTGTTGCAATGACATATCAGTAGAGTGTTTTATGTTTGAATTGCGTTTTTCGTATGTTGGCATTCAATTAAGAGTTGATGGTGGGTAAGATATATACCTGTATAGTTTTGGAGTTTAAATACTTGTGTGACAACACCAGACTATACACACTGGTGAATATCACTTTGTATTGTTCACTGGTGTTGTGTTTATAGGTAGGTTCAACATATTTGATAGCCTGATCCCAGATTTTGATAGCCAGATTTTCAACACCTAGGGCAGAAACCTTTAATTTTCATACATGATTGTCCTAGGACAGAATGAGCTGGATTTACAACAGATAATCGTACAATGCTATCGGTATGATCTTCTTAGAAAATTCCACCAGATATATTATATACCTACTGTAGGGGCGACACAGGGAAATTATAAGTGAACATCAATTCAGATGACACCAGGAATTCTCATAGAACTTTGCCATACTGATAATGGAGTTGTGCCTGGAGGAATTTGTTGTTATTGTTTATTCAATAATATTTATATACATGTATATATAAAACAAACATGAATGAAACAATAACAAATTCAGTGTGTAGTACAATGGTAGCGAGTGAGTGTATATTCCCGTGGCCGTTCCCAGCACAGCTGCTTCATGTCAGAGACACAGTTTCCATGATTTATCAGCACGAGACAAATATGTGATCAAAATAATTTTTAAGAGTTGATAAGGATTTATTAGAATTACGTGTCTAGATCTGGTTAAAGAAAGAAAACGGTGATACATTAAGTGAAGAAAAACCAATGTTTTTAAACTGACATGACGATAAACTTATTTTTTGTCTTTAACAATGAATGAAACCGTGTGGTGTATTGCCGTGGGACATTTGATAGGTATATTCTGACTACTTATTGTGATAATAACACGGCATGTCACAGCTCCGTACCTACAGGGTCTGTCCGTATGTCACCAGCGTTATTTTAGGATGATTTATAACTGTGAGGTTGTACGGGGATCAAAGAGGAACAAGAAACCATCTCAAGCGTGACAACATTCCAGCTCCACGCTGTCCTGTCAGCAGAGTCTCCCGGCCCATTTATCACACCTGGCCAGGTATATATGTAGGTAAAGGTCTTATTGGCTGTTTGACCTTATGCACCAGACCTACCTGACACACCTTACAATAAAGGTGGTGTCTGTCTGACCTGACCAGGTGTGGTAATGAAGTCTGTGGGTTGGGGACATGTGGGAGAAGTGGACAGAGACTTTCGTCATTGCCAATTAAACAAGCTTTCCGCAATCTTTAGAACATTTAACTTACAGTACTAGTTATACATGTGGGTGAAATGGACAGAGGTCTTCGTCATTGCTAAACTTTCCGCACTCTTTATAACAATCTACCAGTATAGATTTGAAATTTAAGTATGAGAACACAGCATAAGAAGAAAATTAAGGTCTTTCTATGAAAGAGTAATCTCTTTGAAGTACTTTTTTTGCAGTTATTCTAAATAGCATATTCTTAATAGCATCCGGCTGGTCTGTGCTATTAGTTGACTTGGCAATGACAGGACTAAAATTGTTTACGACTAAAAACTGGATCCAAATTAAATTGCTGATGGAAGATGAATTCAGACAGGAAATCCAAAGATAATGCACGACAGACCACAATACACAATTTGCTGTCCAAACCAACTGACATGTAACATTTAAACACGTTTATAACTAATCTCTGGGGACAAAAGCAATTAGTAAGTTATAAGCACATATGATTGGGTGCTTTGCGAGGAATTAAAAATGCTATGTTATAATGATGATCGAATTAGTTGTAAGCGTGTTCGTTAAAACATGTTTTACTGTATGTAGCTAAGAAGCATAGGATTATCATGGAAGTCTACCATATCATCACCTGGAAACTTAAATTCTAATTTAATTTGACGAATCTAGATATGTAGAAATATGCTGTATTTGACTTAAATCTAGCTATAAGATAAAGGTATCCTTCAGGGAAGTTCAGGCAGATAACTTTATTTCTTCATGTTAAATCTGGGGTTATTCTACTGTGGATTTCATAATTTTTTTAAATAAAGGATCTTTCTACTGGTTTTGGTGATAAGACAAATTAACTCCTCCCCACTGTTGCAGATGATAATACACAATTATCCCCCTTATTTTATGGAAACATGATTTCATGATGAGGGCAAATTGGTAGTATTCTGTTTCCCAACTATGGTAGCAATAAGAAGTATTTTGTTATAGAAATGGAATGATTACACAACAGTTAAGACCTTACCATTGTTACCATCAGACAATGGAACTCCACTTTGATATCAAATGAGAGCCTTCAAGTTAAAAAAAAAGGTAAATTCATGCCCTTTTGAGCAAGAAATTTAAGCAACAGAGAAGGGCACTCAAAACCAAGAGGGAAACTCATCAATATTTTGCTCTCCCCACCTACTCCCACACCACCATCCCATGTGATAATTCATTCTGACAGGTGGTTATCAGAGGTACAATGTATATTAAATTGCTTTAATACAATGCACCTGCAGTTAATTCATTGAGTCTCGTTCATCCCTGAAATTCCACTATGCACTATATACGTATTAAATCCTTTGAATTGAGAGAGTTCAAATGGGTCCTCATGATGAGTATGAATGAGTTGAAATGCAAAAGTACATTTCAGTTGTTCGGGGAAAACAAGTCTTATTAAACTCATCCCACTCATCTGCCTGCCACCTTCATTACGTAAGATAGGACATACACTTCTTCCACTGAATAAGGCTCAATTATAAAGGCATTACGTAGAGGGTGTGTATTACGTAGGCAAATGACAAACCATGCCTCGACAACAAGTGATCTTCTCTCTACCTGTAGATAAGTCAAGATGTTATTAACAAGATGTAAGCTAGCATGTCAAATATGATGTAAGAACCTGCCCACACGTATCCTGTCTGGAGTCTGGGGTCTATGTTTGGTATCATGAGGGATTACATTAACAACAATGTGAATTGGATGGTGTGAAGTTAGAGAGATTGTTATACATCGATGCTGATCTAACAGCCAGCATGCCCAGCGTCCAGTATATGTTGAGTTGTAATACATTGATGCTGATCTAACAGCCAGCATGCCCAGCGTCCAGTATATGTTGAGTTGTAATACATTGATGCTGATCTAACAGCCAGCATGCCCAGCGTCCAGTATATGTTGAGTTGTAATACATTGATGCTGATCTAACAGCCAGCATGCCCAGGGTCCAGTATATGTTGAGTTGTTATACATTGATGCTGATCTAACAGCCAGCATGCCCAGCGTCCAGTATATGTTGAGTTGTTATACATTGATGCTGATCTAACAGCCAGCATGCCCAGGGTCCAGTATATGTTGAGTTGTTATACATTGATGCTGATCTAACAGCCAGCATGCCCAGGGTCCAGTATATGTTGAGTTGTTATACATCGATGCTGATCTAACAGCCAGCATGCCCAGGGTCCAGTATATGTTGAGTTGTTATACATCGATGCTGATCTAACAGCCAGCATGCCCAGCGTCCAGTATATGTTGAGTTGTTATACATCGATGCTGATCTAACAGCCAGCATGCCCAGGGTCCAGTATATGTTGAGTTGTAATACATCGATGCTGATCTAACAGCCAGCATGCCCAGGGTCCAGTATATGTTGAGTTGTAATACATTGATGCTGATCTGACAGCCAGCATGCCCAGCGTCCAGTATTGAGGGGTTGACCTGGGCCTTCAGTCAGTCGTGGTTTACAATCACACAGTTATTCTCCAAAGAAATTGGCACTTGATATTGGACAGTCATTTCCAATTTTAACATTTCAGGGGACTTTATCATAAAGCCTGCTTCAAGTGGCTCATCTCTGGATAAATGGCAATATTCTTCCAATTTCTAACAGTTCGAAATGGAAATTTCAATAGAAACTACTTGATTGACATTGGACCGCTATATTAAAATCCTGCTTTTTCGTCAGTTTGTAAGGGGTCAGGAGGTCAATAGGTCAGATATCAATCATTACCAATCATTGGTCAAGGTCAATGATGGTAATATAACTGTTCAAAGAAAGTTATAAAAATCTGTCTGTTGTAGTCATGTACATTGAAAAAAGGCATTTTATTGATGTACACTTGTTCAGTGAAAACATTAGTACACAGTATAACTTAGTCTTGTTCAGGAAACTTTGCCTGCTTATTGCTCTCTCTGTCGATTGTTAGCTGTTTACATTGATGATGTAAGCTGTTCAATGTAGAGATCAATTTCATACAGGAATCGGTTGCATCGATTGATGATCTAAAATGTTTCTTTATATGAAAGCATCACAAGGATTTTATTTAACGTTTCTGTCTCTATGGTATTGGTATCCTAATCTACTACAGCATCTCCAAAATAAGTATTGTAAATTTTATATGAATTCTCAAATGAGTATCACAAATATCTTCTGAATTCTCCAACCAGTATTGCAATTTTTGTATTGTAAATATCATTTATATCCTCAAATTGGTATTACAATTCTCATCTTCATCCCCCAAATTGGTATTACATGTACCAACCGAATCTGCATCGTCCTGCTGGTGTTGCCAATATAATTTACATCCTCCAAATTGGTATTCCATGCTGGTAGCAAGTGTGGTTAGTTTGTTAAGCAGGTGACAGGTATTTCACACAGGTATTCCACACAGGTAACTTGTGTGGTTAAAGTTTTACCTGACAGGTATGACAAAGTGTCTAGGTGGAATATATTAACACAGATTCCCCAAATGAACAGTTGGTATAAAATTACGTTGGCTTATATAATGTGCTGGCTTTGTTATTAGAATTCCATTCTATAAATTTTGAAAGTTAAATGCCAATTAGTTTATGATTATCGAATACCTAGCTGTTGCTGTACCGTAATTGTACAATTTTGTTGTCAGAATTTTGGCTAAACATGTTAGTCCTGATCTGTTTTGGGTATACTTATACAACTTATAAGTGTGAGTATATATATTCCTTGTCATATATATATACTTACCAGGTATTTGCGATATAAATACATGCATTAGCATGCAGTATTGTGAATTGTACATTTAGGCCATATATCTTAGCTTGATATAACTCCGTACGTATCAATTCAAACATTTCTGATGGATATTGACCGTCAAAGATTATAAAATGTTTAAAATGTTTTTATTTAAACATTTCTATGATCCTACATCAGATCAACCCTCACCCATATATCAGCCCTTGGGCCTGTGACCCCTCAGGCTATTATAGGAGTAAGGTGTGCTACTTTTATCCCTCTATGTGGTACCAATCCTACCTGTGCCGATCCTGATGTTTTAATCGTAATATATACCCCATACCTAATCCATCTGGTGGCTAACTGACCACTCCATACAAACAAACCGAAACATTGTCTGGCCTCCAGGTCACACAGGCATGCTGTGTCTGACTGGGGTACAGAAGCACACACTTAAGGATTTCTGGCCAAGCTTCGCCCCCGTCACCACCCACACGTACCAAGGTCGGCAGCTACGGAAGTTATTGCGTGGAAATGATTCCTATAACTAGCCTCATTGTGAGTGGGTTATATTTGTAGAGATAAAGACCTACCGTTGATTTTATCAGCTTGTAAAATAAGTCTTAAGTTTGTTTCAAGAGGATTAACATTGATTGGATAATGGGTTAGGGCCACATTCCAGGTCAGGAGCTGGACATAGGGCCACATTCCAGGTGCCCAATCACAACACATCGACACCCCCAATTACTATTATCGACATTGTTGATGTCAACAACCTTCCAATATATAGGTCTAGGGTGATAACGGATACACGTATATATATATATACAGTGGACCCGCGATAATCCAGACGCCAATAGTCCGTAAAACTCACAATCCGGACTGAAATGAACGGAAACGGACTTCCGTCACATTATTTGACAATATTTGTACTAATCAGAACGGATATTCGGATTCTGTTTCTGGAACTCCATTTTGGGACGGGGAACGAAGGTGTCTGGATTATTGTGGGTCCAATTTAGCTGCTTTGTAAAACTCATTAAAATGTCTACAGAATTGTGGCTCCAAAACTTATGGAGATGTTATTTCATGGACTTCCAAATGTAAAGCCATTAGCACTACATGATTCTTTATATAATTAATAATATATAAAATCGTCATAAAATGTACCTCAAATACCATATTAGAGCAAAAATTCAAAAGTTACTTGTCCATAGCAGATTTTGAAATGGATCTTTAATCTAGTGGACCATATACAATATAACTATGAGGACATGTAGTTACAGTAATATGTCAGTCCCAGTAGAATCTGATACTTATATATGTAGCATTGTCTAGTAAATTACAGGTCGGTGTGGCAGGAACAATTTGTCAGAAGAGCGTGGCCAGACAGCCCTGTGGCTAGGTAACGGTTGGTGACAGGCGACAGATTTACACTTCCTGTAGTTGTACACTTCATAATACCTGGTAAATAGATCACATTGCAAGATGATATAACCCTGGAATTATGATGAAAACATGGCACAATATTTGATAAATGCTGCATAAAGTTGCATACATGGACAGGTAAAAAGTAAAAAAACAATCCTAATCACAACCTATCATAAAACTTAAAATAATAAAATTTAGAATGCAAAATAATTTCAAATGAATGAAGTTATTAAAATGCTTCTAATATGTTTCAGACTACATATATAACTGAAGCCAAAATATTGCTGCAAGTCAATTCCACAGGAAATATCTCAGTTTTCTAAGAGTCTACATCTTGGTTTTCAACACAAAAATCTTTAATTGAGTTTATATAAATCAACATGTACTGTACACATTTTTCACCATCCCTGAAGGGGTCGCTGTGACCAAGTACCGAAGTGCATTGTTAAGGCGTCTGACATTCTGCTACCACTAACCCTCCACTAGCCTGATGACTGGAGACTGTCAGCTTTACAGGTGCATCTTGTACATGATAAACCATCTATTTTATGACTATCTCGGACAGGAGAGGTATCAAATTTGGGTTATCATATGACTGTCAGCTGCCTCTATCAGTCCTAACTTCAGATATACCACTGCCAAAAAATAAACTATACTATGGAAATTCATTTTTCTGACTAAAGCTTTCATAAATTATTTCAAAAAATAAAAGTATACTTGGGTAAATTTATATATACAACTGAGATGAAATGTTATGAAAAAAAAGTCATATTTTAAGTGTTAAATATTTTACAGGGCCATGAGACCAGAATTCAAATCCAGGACTTAACTTATTACAGTGTGTCATCCATAGAACGGATTGAACTATCTAAATCACAGGAGTATATGGCATATATACATGTATATGTATAAGCATAGCCGAACAGTAATCAAGGGTAGATAACTGTATATAGGAAAAACAGCAGTGTTGTAGGACAATGATCCTTAAGGGGAGTTAACTGTATATAGGAAAAACGGCATTACTGTAGGACAATGATCTTTAAGGAGAGATAACTATGTATAGAAAAACACACCAGTGCTGAAGGACAATGATCTGTAAGGGGAGATAACTATGTAAAGAAAAAACACCAGTGATGAAGGACAATGATCTTTAAGAGTAGATAACTATGTATAGGAAAAACAGCAGTGCTATAGGACAATGATCTTTAAGGGGAGATAACTAGTATAGGAAAAACAGCAGTGATGAAGGACAAGGATGCTTAAGGAGAGATAATTGTTTAACAGCAGTGCTGAAGGACAAGGATTCTTGAGAGGAGATAACTGCATATATAGGAAAAACAGCAGAGGTGTAGGACAATGATCTTTTAAATTCTACTGTATCAGTTTTGTACTATATCATGGACATATTTGCATGGTTACCGGTATTTACCTTAATACATCATATGTGCATTTTCTGTACTCTGAAATGTACATTTGTGTACTTCCTATGTGTTCATTTGTGTACATCAGTGTACATGTATGTACATTTGTATGTTTATTTACATATTGTATGTACATTTGTTCATAAACTTTGATATGTACATCAATGTACTTGTAATATGTACATTTAGGTGCTGCATCAGGAATCTTTTGTTGATTTAATGTTAAAACACATGTTTGTAATCAGGATAGCAGATCAAGCTCACAGCATTGCAGTTTTACCTGTCTGGTCAGGTGTGATAAGGACAACAGTAATCAAGCCAGATGGAAAGATAAGGAAAAGCCTGCATAAAAATTTCTACTTTTAGAAGTTTTTCAGAAAAAATTTGATTGCATATTTTTTAAGTTGTGTTTTGAAACTAATGAAGTCCCAAGACAAATAGACTGAAAGCAATAGTAATTATCATAAACTGATCTACTGCATTATTGGTATGAATTGATCCTCGCATTTTGTTGCAATTCTTGAGCAAATATCGATAGGTTATGCATCAGTAGACCTTGGGAATTGTTTATTTTCCTAGACGAAGTAGGTGGACCTGTGAACTAGTTCAGATCTCTCCCCATCAGCACCAGTGTGTGATAAAATCACTGATAAAAGATAAACTTATGCTAGTGGTAAGCTATCTAAACCATTTAAAAATCTGAATGAAAACACTACATTAAGCCATAATACCAAGTTTACAATCAGAAAAATTTATACATTTTACACTTGACAGTTCAGTTGTTTTATAACCAAAATTAACAGATGAGAATTCCTCATTTAACTAGAACTGGAGTTATACAAACATCATAAAACTATATGGTTTTGAAAATTCCCTTTTTTCATAATATGTTTGAGATTTACATATAATAATGCTTTATAGGACCTCGCCCCGTGAAATTGACCCTTTTTGCATCACTGTCTCTCGTGTGACCTTGATAACATCTGATGACCTTGATACACCTGACTGTCTAGGACAAACCCTATCACTGAACTTCTGCCTCGTCTCCTTAATCCCTCCAATTTATTTTTGAAAGAAAACCTGTAATGTTTGTAGGATTGGCGCCCCAGGTTTCCATCAGGTCCTATACAAAACTTGGCCCTGACAGGGACACAATGCTTAAGACTTTAACTTCGTTCCCCAAGGGTGGTGGGTCTTGCTGATTCTGTAGTGGACTGAGTAGTATATAATGAAGGGGTCAGTTTAATGACAAAATGGGCCCGAGTCACGCGACTGGTGAGACCTCCTGATGGTGTATAGTAGACAAAATTACAGGATCATTGGGGAATCCTATAGTCACTTAGTGTTAATGATGTCTCTTCATGCTAGCCAGAGCCAGACTGGCTTACCCTGAATTCAAACATTTGATATGTGATACTATAATAGGTTGTTAGCAAAATTGTACCATTCACATCCAAAGCATCAATTAAAATCTTATTGTTTCCATTTACAGGACAAAGACATGATTTTAAGATACAAGCTACCTTACCTAAGTTACTGTGATGTCATTAAGCTCTGTTTTAAAAGAGTTCCAAAGTGTTGTCGATCGAAGGCTAGATAATACATGTAGATAATTATATTCTAGAAATTAAAATGAAGGGAGATAATACATGTAGATCATTATATTCTAGAAATTAAAATGAAGGGAGATAACTAACATATCAAATGGAAAATGTTAGTAAGCATATCTCCTTAATTGTTTAATTTATCTGTCTAGTAACCAATAACTCTTTTTCATATAAAACTGAAATTCAGGAAACAATATCAGAGAAGTGTGTTTATCTCCAGTATGTTGGCTCAGTGTCGTGTGAACAGGACTGTCATCAGAGTCGACTCACAATCTGTATCCCGGTAATAGAGACACCTAGAACACAGATTACCATGTATTTGTGTGTAAGATGAATTCCTAGTGCTCCTTATGGTGGAACAGGTATCTGCAGGTTTCCTTTTGGAGATCGTTACACTTTAATACATAATTACTTCACTGTACACACTATAAACCTCGGCTTTATGTTTACCTAATTACACGCTCGAAAAATCAGACATAGAGTTCATGAAAAATTAAACACTTAGACATTATTTATTTATGAAAGTGAATTTTGATGTCATTTGCGATGATTTGAGATAAGTACTGACTTATAACAGTACCGCGGACTTACACTGGGCAGTACGCCAGTCCTCTGTTGATTTGGGGTATAAAGTTGGATAATGGGCGGATTAATCATATTAAAGAGGTACATGACTTTTATAAAGTCTGTATGTAATGTACCGCCTTTCCCCTGGGGCAAATCTTAACTTTTAACATTCATCATAATTATATTATATATACACTGTAGGTATAGTCACACTTGTTTAGTACTGATCATTAACTATTGTTAAACCTCTTTGTACTGAAATCATTAGTACAGATAGTTGACCTCATTTGGCACGTCTTATCCTGTTTTGTTTGTGGTATAAATTGCAAATAATACCTCAATCATGCTTAGTTCCTTCACCCAACAAGTAATTATCAATTATCTAAATGAGTTTGAGGTCTAAATCGACATTATAAGCAGGTCTTAATCAATGTAGAGGAAATCAGAGTCCCCACAGAGGCGAGAAATCACATACCCTTTTACATTCAATCAGAGCTGTCATTGTTTTTATTAGGATAGGTAGAGTGTCAAGGAAAGACAGGAAGTCTATGACGAACAGGTTGCCTAGGACAGACAAGTAGTTTAGGACAGACTAGATTGCCTATGGTATCACAGACAGATTGCCTAGGACAGACAGGTAGTCTAGGACAGACAGATTGCATATGGTATACAGATAGTAAAGGACAGACAGTTAGTTTAGGACAGACATGTAGTCTAGAAAATATATGTGTGTAGGACAGATTGCCAGGAAAGACAGACAGTCAAGGAATCGAAAGACAGATTGTCTAGGATAGACAGGTTGCCTCTGACAGCCAGGTTGTCTAGGACAGACAGATAGTCTAGGACAGACAGATAGTCTAGGACAGACAGATTGCCCAGGACAGACAGATTGCCTAGGACAGACAGATTGCCTAGGACAGATAGATTGTCTAGGACAAAAACTGATAGCCTAGGACAGATAGGTTGTCTATGACAGACAGGTTGTCTAGGACAAAAACTGATAGCCTAGGACAGACATGTTGTCTAGGACAGACAGATTGTCTAGGACAGACAGGTAGTCCAGGGCAGACAGATCATCTATCTACAATTTGTTACCTGTGCATACGGTAAAGCCTTTGTAATCAACACTTCAGAGGTCAAAAACTTGGGTCATTAATGTCTGCACAGTCATCCATCACATCTTGAGTGACAGATCAGCACTGTCTCTGGTAAAACACTACCATCTGTATTGTTTGTGTAGTGTAACAATGGTACCCTGTTTATCTAGCTTTGATTATTGTTCACAAGTTAGTCAGTCAAGGTCATAGGTTGGTGAATGTGATGCAAGGTCGCAAGACAATCAGTTCCCCTAAGGTCATAAGGTGGTTAGGGCATGATCATAAGTTCAGTCAGGGTCAAGCAAGGTCAGAAGGTAATCAGTACCGTCAAAGTCATTGGTTACCTGAGAGTGCAATGACGAAAGATCAAAATTCAAGACATTCAATTTGTTTAAGTCATACATACACTAAATGGTGATTACGCAAGGTCAAAGGGACAGTCAGTTTAGTCAAGGTTATATGTAAATGAACGAGGATGACGCAAGGCTATGAGGACAGTGAAGCTGAGGCAAGGTCACAAGGCAATTATTATACATATAATTAGTTACGTCAAAGTGACTGAAAGTCGGGTTACCAGGCAATCAAAATGAGGCAAGGTCAACTCAAGGGACAGTTATTTTAAATACAACCAGATGATGGCCAGTTATATATGATCACAATAAGACTTTTAAGAGTAAACAACCATCATTGGATAATGCAATTGTTAGAATCCTTTTGGAAATGCAACCACCAGGAAATCATATGCATTGATCAATGATGTAGATTGCCTGCTTTTAATGTAAACAGAGAAATCAATTTAATGTGAAAATCTAGATTGATTAATGTCATGAATAATTATATCTTGAAACATGCACATAATGTAAGTTGTAGGTGTAGTATAATTATATCCTATATAGGTATAATGTTTAAACAGGGACATTAATAAGGACTTAATGACTATGTGATGGATTCCTCAGGTATGATAAGTAATTACTGTTTATGTGATTGATTTCTCGTTACCAGGTATAATTACCAGGTATGATTCGGTAAATTTTGCAATGACAAACAGGTATGCTGATGAATGCAAGTTTGTGTATTGGAAATTATACGTCTTTTAAGGGACTTGTGTGATTTGTTGTGTAAGGAGATAGATATACTGTTTTTAATGGACTTGAGTGTCTTGTTGTGTAAGGAGATAGATGTACTCTTTTTAATGGACTTGTGTGTCTTTTTGTGTAAGGAGATAGATGTACTGTTTTTAAAGAACTTGTGTGTCTTTTTGTGTAAGGAGATAGATGTACTGTTTTTAATGGACTTGTGTGTGTTGTGCAAGGAGACAGATGTACTGTTTTTAATGGACTTGAGCGTCTTGTTGTGTAAGGACATAGATGTACTGTTTTTAATGGACTTGTGTGTCTTTTTGTGTACGGAGATAGATGTATTGTTTTTAATGGACTTGCATGTCTTGTGCAAGGAGATAGATGTACTGTTTTAAATGGACTTGTGCGTCTTGTTGTGTAAATTAGGAGATAGATGTTCTGTTTTTAATGGACCTGTGTGTCTTTTTGTGTAAGGAGACATACAGATGTGTACTGTATTAAGTAAGGGCATTTTAATATCTTACCTTGTACGTAAATATTGGATTAAGATTAGTATCAAACATAATCTGAAACAAAGATAAATGGGGTGTCTGGAGATATGGCTGAGGCCAAAAAGATATTCGTTGTCAAGTGAACACTTATGCCTATATCTTTGGGTCATAACGGTGATGTAATCAGTAATATTTCGCTCGAATATCCATTCAAAAGTAGTATTCCCACTGTCGGATGTGCTACCCAAAAGGGACATTATTTATATTAAACTAACTGACATTATATATTTCAAACTAACTGTAAATTTGTTAGAAATATTAGAAATAGTTGACCCTCAGGTTTAGAATAGAAATGAGGAATTTTTATTTACCTTTAGGTCAAGGATGAAAAGATCAATTGAAATAGAAAGGATCTTTAGCCCTTGACAAAAGAACCAACAAGTTGACAACATTTTACTGAACTAAACATTTATTATTGTGATACTGGGTATAATGTAAGAGACATAAGGGTTTATAATTAATATAATGCCACTATAGATAATATAAGATGTCTGTCTTTAGGGCAAATAAATATGGACATATTCTAATTAAAGTAAATCAAAGGCAAGGCTACTACTACTACTGACTACTGTGCTGGGATGGCCAGACTGTGTATTGGGTGGATATTGATTGGCAGGTACACAATAACCTGTTACAGGTAGATACACATGATAGCCGGGTAATCAAATTCCATTCCAGGTGATTATAGCCCACTTAAGAGGCCATATATGTAAAGTGTTTTATGTGCCTAGCTAAGCATTAAACCTCTGGAGTGTTGTATACCCGACATAAGAAACTGTTTTGTGGATGACCTGAACAACATACCTGTAATTAGGTTAACAGGTAGACACTGTCTTGTTTACAGATCTGTGTTTACCTGTGCATACCTGTTGTGTATTGTGTACAGATAGGTAATTGACATGCATAGCTGCTTCTGGTATATAAGTAACACACAATTCATCACCTGTTGTGTGATCAATATAAGTACCGTAATTACCCTGGACCTCAGGTCTGGTATATAAGTAACACACAATTCATCACCTGTTGTGTGATCAATATAAGTACCGTAGTTATACCCTGGACCTCAGACCTGGTATATAAGTAACACACAATTCATCACCTGTTGTGTGATCAATATAAGTACCGTAGTTATACCCTGGACCTCAGATCTGGTATATAAGTAACACACAATTCATCACCTGTTGTGTGATCAATATAAGTACCGTAGTTACCCTGGACCTCAGACCTGGTATATAAGTAACACACAATTCATCACCTGTTGTGTGATCAATATAAGTACCGTAGTTATACCCTGGACCTCAGACCTGGTATATAAGTAACACACAATTCATCACCTGTGATCAATATAAGTACCGTAGTTATACCCTGGACCTCAGACCTGGTATATAAGTAACACACAATTCATCACTTGTTGTGTGATCAATATAAGTACCGTAGTTATACCCTGGACCTCAGACCTGGTATATACCGTAAAAACTCGTGTAATCTGCGCACTTTTTTAAGGGAAATTAAAATTAAATAGTTGGGGGTGCGTAAATTACAATGATATAGATGTGTGTCAAGTTTTTTTTCAGTGAAAGATCGAGAAATCTGAAGGACGCCGCCATATTGGAAAGTCGGGATTGTTTCCTTTTGTACACAAGATCCAGACGACGCAAGCAGAATAAATAAATTAAAATTAAAAACATTCAAAATATATACTGTATTTGTGTTGTTATTCATGAATTACACGGGAATTGACGATAAGTTATTTATGATTGACGTCCCGATGTAATTTGGACTAGGCCAGAGTTGAGACGGCCGCTCGGCATACAACGTTTATTTGACAAGTAATTATAATTAGGTAAACAAAACATTTAACGCAAATACAGGCATTCTATTTCACTCGTGTGGTCATCTAAAACCATAGCTTATCTAATAGTTTAGGAAAAATCAGGTATTGATATTGCCGATAAATATTCCGACCACGGTAAAAGTTTCATCTCGTTATCACTTTGACATACTTTCGTTTTCAGTTCCAGACGAATAATCACTAAAGGCGTGTCCAATTAAGTTCCTTGCTTTTCTTCTCGTAATCCTGCAGCCATTTCAATTGCACTTGCAACATCTTCGGCAGTTAATATTTCAAAATGTCATCGAATTCGCAGGAACTCGTTTCAAAATCGAAAGTCGCCATTGCGTTCTACGTGAGTAACTTTCGTAGTAAATTCTTTGGTTTTCGCGGGAATATCGTGTCATGTGATGCCTTTATGAATGGAAATTTCCATTACTATTTCGGTCGCCAAAGTCGCGTGATACATTCGGCCAATCAAAACCGTCGTAACATGTTTTCTATACCAATCGTAAAATCGCTTCTTCACGACCGTCGGAACCACAAGGATGGCGGACGATGTCTCATAAAAGAAATAACAGAGACCACACGAAGCAAATAAAGCGCGTAAAGGCGTTAACAGGGGCCGAGGAGTTTACCGTAAGAGTTATAACATTTACACATATTATTAATTAATGCAACGTAACGTTTATGCCATATCATCTATGCTGTTACCGCTAATTATCGCGACAATGCTTTCACCGTCTCCACGTGGTCGCCTTTGTGTTTACATTAGATATAACCAATCAAAGGTAGCCTATTATCGAGGACTGAGAGCGTGTCAAAAAAGGCAATTTTTCATTGGTCAACCCGTCCTAGGCCTGTACCCGTGTGATTGCGGTAGCCTAATTATACCAAGCCGTCAGAATGGGTTTTAATGAAAGTAATTATCGTCTAATTGATCAGGAGAACACTTCTAAGGTAATTACCGTTTTAACAAGATGCCCTACTCAATGAGATCAGTATAATTGTGCTTTTAATTACACCTGTCGTCGATAATTACATGTC
Source organism: Mimachlamys varia (assembly GCA_947623455.1). Lineage (NCBI taxonomy): Eukaryota > Metazoa > Mollusca > Bivalvia > Pectinida > Pectinidae > Mimachlamys > Mimachlamys varia. The sequence goes on along the minus strand of OX392528.1, from coordinate 28,770,743 downwards.
AGCTTGACCGAGGATGGTTTTTGATCGACCAGGCGTGTGTAGGGTCCGGTAGGCACAAAATACGTTTTTCTTATGCTTGCTAATAATTATGCATTTTTCTAATAAATGAATAACACAAACTCATCCATGTTTTTTTTATTTACTGGAGAAAATCGTCACCTAAAAAGAGAAAAAAGAATATTGAATGACATGAGAACGAGACAAATTAAAGGTCGTCAACTTTGCGATTTTTTCGATTTTTTTTGGTGCGTAAATTATATTGATACAGACCTTTTTCCAGCAGTTTTGGGGTGATTTTTAGGGTGCGCAAATTACACTGGTGCGTAGATTACACGAGTTTTTACGGTAAGTAACACACAATTCATCACCTGTTGTGTGATCAATATAAGTACCGTAGTTATCCTGAACCTCAGATCTGCCTTGATCAGATCTGACCTGGGGGGTCGTCCTTGTCCCATTGCTGAACAGTACCTATAGCTATGAAATGGAAAGCTTGTAAACATTTCTGAAAAGTAAAGCCATACCTTCAGGATTTGGACTTATGTATGACACGAACTTGATTACATTGAAGGTATCAATGACTCTCAACTGAAAAAAAAACGATTGATATATAATCACCACACAAATGGTCAAAATTGCAACATGTGTTCATCTTATGTTGACATTAGCTTAGTCAAAATGAGGCCATGCTCTTGTCATCTTGCCTGTGATATGTCAAGAAGGTGTGTTGTGTGTGTGTGTGTGTGGGGGGGGGGGGGGTATAAATAGTGTTTGGAGGGGTGTTTAATATAATGTGACTGCAAGGATTTGAAGCAACCAAATTTGGAAGAAATGAGCGTAGGAAAATGCTATTTTATTGAGATGTACTGCTTTAAGGCAAATAAAATATCACATACAAGACAATACTAATACAAAAATTCACAACAGATTATGTATATATACTGTATAAATTAAATTGAGCATTATATATATAAATGTATATATATAGTCCAGAGAGAGAGTGATTGGGAAACCCCTACCTACATTCTATCTGTCTATTAATTATAAGTATTTATCACAGGAAGATACCGGTAATTATGTTTAAGATTAAAATAGTTGATTTTCTTATCATTGAAAAAGGGTAGAATTATTTGATGATGAAAAAACATAGATACACTGTATGTAGATCAGGACACATCACAAAAAAAAACCTTGAAAGTGTAATATCAAGAAACTTTTTAAAAACCCGAAATTGAATCATTAGGGAATACCTCAAGAGTTTTTCCTTTAATCAGATAAAATTTTGAGTACTTGAAGTAAATAGAAATAGATTTGTAGAGTAAGTAGCAGCCTCAGATCAAAGTGTAGGGCCTGCAGGAATACCTATCTCTCAGCAGTCTGTAAGCAGCTTACATCTGGCAGTGGCGCTGAGGTCATCAATTTCTGTTCATGGATCTTCTCTGGCGTTAGCTATTTCTATTTTCTGTACCTTAGTCTTTTCCTGTGAGTCTCTCTCTCCCTCCCCCCATCCCCCATATCATATTTATTTATATTTTCTATGCAATCACCTGTAACTTGATGAACAACATTCACTTAACTGTAACTTGATGAACTAGTTCTACATGCACTAACTGTAACTTGATGAACTATTTGCACTTAACTGTAACTTGCGGAACTATATGAACTATCTGTAACTTGATGATCGACATTCACTAAACTGTAACTTGATGAACTACATGAACTATCTGTAACTTGATGAACTACATGAACTAACTGTAACTTGATGAACTTCATGGACTATCTGTAACTTGATGAACTCCATGGACTAACTTTAACTTGAGGAACTATATGAACTATCTGTAACTTGATGAACTTCATGGACTAACTGTAACTTGATGAACTTCATGGACTAACTGTAACTTGATGAACTTCATGGACTAACTGTAACTTGATGAACTTCATGGACTAACTGTAACTTGATGAACTTCATGGACTAACTTTAACTTAAGGAACTATATGAATTAACTGTAGCTTGATGAACTATATGTACTAACTGTAACTTGAGAAACTATATGTACTTAACTGTAACTTGATGAACTTCATGCACTTACCTGTAACTTGAGGAACTATATGAACTATCTGTAACTTGATGAACTTCATGCACTTACCTGTAACTTGATGAACTTCATGCACTTACCTGTAACTTGAGGAACTACATGCACTTACCTGTAACTTGAGGAACTACATGCACTTACCTGTAACTTGAGGAACTACATGCACTTACCTGTAACTTGAGGAACTTCATGGACTTACCTGTAACTTGAGGAACTACATGCACTTACCTGTAACTTGAGGAACTACATGCACTTACCTGTAACTTGATGAACTATATGGACTTACCTGTAACTTGATGAACTACATGCACTTACCTGTAACTTGAGGAACTACATGCACTTACCTGTAACTTGAGGAACTACATGGACTAACTGTCACTTGATGAACTATATGCCTAGCTGTCCAAGAATGTATATGAGACAAACATTGGATATGTGAATGTTACCAAAATGACTGTTTCTATCAATCATGTGAGATTTTACAAGGTAGTTAGAAAATAGAATTATATAGTTTGCCTGTTTTTTGCACAGAAAATGTATTATTTCAAACTATATCAGTGACACTCAAAATGATATTTGATGAACCTGTCTCTAACTCCAAGCAAGGATATGTTGTACTATGATATTTACATATCCTTATTTTCATTCATTGATAAATGTGTTGGTTATATTGATAGCTATACATTAAGTAGAGCAGGTTTGATTTGTAAGGGAGATAGAAGATTTGTCTGTAGGATGTGTGATAGCCCTCACATCGCAGCCATCAAGTCTGCTTTCAGTTGTCATACTTCCCGATTTAAATCTCAATGTACTGAAGGACACATGGTTCAGATGCCTCTGACCCTGGGATTCATACATGCATGAACACCTGTGACCCCAGGTTTTATAAGTGTATGATCATCCGTGACGATGGGGCTGGGACAATGATTGTGTAGGTGGAACATTAGTTCAATGGTTGATTATATTGTATAAAGGATGGCATGTATTCAAGGGGGAATTGAATTCTATAGGATTAGTGATAGCTGTTTTCTCTTCTCTTTCTGCCCCTTGAAATATTTGAACATATGGTATCAATTGTACTCTTTTAAGCTTTCCAGAAAATGTGAGTATTCATACGAATTAGAAAGTTAAGCAAAAGTCTTTGACTTCTGTAAAATATGTTTTATTAGCTCACCTGGCCCAAAGGACCAGGTTACAATAAAGCTTATACTCTGGTGGACAACAATGTCAATCTAACACTGCAACATGCATCCGACAACTTCTGACATGATATTTGGCTGTTTGCTTAAGCTTGCTTAAAAGAGGACAAGCAATGTTTGCATAAAAATAATTGACCAGTATTTTCAAGGTCACATAGATCAATTATGTCAATACCTTCAAATGACTTCCTCTGAAATACAGAAAGGCCTAGTGACATGAAATTTGGCTACTTGGAAGGAGGCAAGCATTGTTTGCGAAAAAAAAATCTACTTTCAAGGTCACAGAGGTCAAATATGTCAAAAGCTTTAAACAACTTCTTCTGAAATAGGAACAGGCTTAGAGACATGATGTTCAGATGGTAGTTTTCTTGTATCTGTACAGGTTTATAGACTTCCTGCTACTGATAATTCTTACTTTTTTTCAACAGCTTTTAAGAAAGTCAACCAGTTTCAAAATAGCCTGCACAATTTATCTTTTAAATCTGGACTCCATGCCCTAATACTGCACAAATAGACACATTATGTCTGGATTCAGGCAGACTTCCAAGATCTGTGTTGGAATGTTGACTGGTCATTTTTTATAACCCTTGTTGTTTACCTGTTAAGACAAAAACAGAGAATGACTAACTCTAATCGAATGCACATAAACCTTGACAGGTTATTATTTGATGGGACATCACAGACACATTTCTGACTTATTTTCTCTACTGTCCTAGCTGTCTATGACTGCCAATACAACAAACTTCACTCCAAGTTGCATACATGAGTACTGTTTTTGTCACCATACCGCTGAGCTAGTTATCACAACATTGGTAGCAGGCCTCTGTAGTCCTACAGGAGGTTTATAAAGTTCAGAGGCTTGACTACATCCTGTATTTCACCTTATATTAAGTGCCCTATCTCTGAAAAGAGCACTTGTGTAAATAAAAAAAACGTTTTGTTTAAACAATTAAAAAAGCTGAAGATAAAAGTCATGTCATTGATAGTGGACTATGCAGTGTTCTCTTTGTGGTCACCTATATACAGCTAGCTGTTACATCTAATCGGTAAACTTGATTACTTCACGTGGCATGTTACCGTAATGTGCAATATTTTCTCAATCTTAAGGAAGGTTGTACACTCACACAAATCTGTAGAATTCAATATATTGCAAAATTGATGTTTGCACGTTAACCATGTCTGTACCAAAGAATTTCTGTAACAAATTTGAGAGACCATAACACAATTTAGCCTGTTTTATAAGACTTGTATCTATATATATCTCAGAGTTCTGTACAGTGTAGGTAATGGTTCTATGTCCCACTGCATCACGTAGTGTCTGGGGTATATTGCTGGTATTGGGGTATAGATTTATATATGATTGAATGATGAATTCCTGTGGCTTAGGGATAAGTATAGGATCAATCAGTTAAAAGGCAGGTTCTATCAATTCCTCCAATCCTGCTGTATGTACAGAGGGCTGTATATATGTGTGGCTGGGGGGACAACAGTATACAATCTACAATTATTGATATATGGCCCAGTGTCTGTTTGATATTTTATCTGTAAGTTGTATATCTAAATATGTTTGACTTGTTATGCTTTATTAAGGGTGAAAACCTAGTTTAAACCTGATATATGACTATTTATTTGCAATGTACATTTAAAAATTGTCATATGGCAGTACCTTTGAAATCTGTCATGTGACACTACCTTTGAAATCTATCATGTGACAGTATCTTTGGAATCTGTTACTTGATCGGATCTTTGAAATCTCGGTACCTTAAATTCCTATGAAAACCTGCTGTATGACAGTAAATTTGAAATGTGCTGTGGGACAAAATATTTGAATTTGTCATATATGTGACAATAATTTTAAATTTGTAACCTTGAAACTCTTTAAGATGATAACTATATAAGGATGTGTTATACAGTCATTTTACAGTTCTTCTATTGTAAACTACGTACACCATTGTATGACCTGACACCTTACAGGAAATATAAATTAAGGAAGAAGGCATGTTGACAAGTATATATAACTCTTGTCTGTTGTAATGACTTCCTCCACAACAATGTTAACAGTTCTGAGAATTTGTTATTGACTTTTGGAGGAATTGTAAGAGAAGTTTAATTTAGATTTTTTTTTTTTCATTATCTGGTTTTCTTTATTCGGTATGTATAGACCGTGTCTCACTTTAACAAGTATTAAAACCACCTGCTCTTAGCTATAGCTCAATTTAATTCATGCAAACACCTTTACTATTAATAAAACACTAAGAACAGGAAAATTTAAAATATTTTTAAAAGTCTGTGATTACCCTATTACCTTTGAGTTGAAATTTTAAGCTTTAAAGATGAATAAGAGTTTAATAAATTTGATTTTGTATTTCCTGCTTCATGTATAGAAATATGAGTATGATACATGCTAGCAGATTGCAGTGACATAGTGTTTTTTTTCAAAAGAACTTCTTCTTTAAAAAACCTAAGATGTCTTTTAGAATGAGTAAAATTATATCCTTATTAATAAAAATGAAAAATATACAACATTAAGCTTGCATTTAATTACACTAAAATAGAGTTTACAATGATGCTATTTACAGGAAATTCCTATAAGTGACATAACTAACTCAACTCTCAGGTAAATATAATGTGGTAGTCTGCATATATCATCAATATTCATACATTTCACATACAAATGTATTTTGATGCTGTTAAATGTTAGCCCATAACCAAATTTAAACAAATAAGCATAATTATGAATTTGTTCACTAACAAGACTTGCTGTAGAAAGCAATATATAGAATAATTATTGCAATCATAATTTAGAGAATTGATGTCAGCATAAAAAACTCGAGTCTACCTAGCTGTATACATGGTACATTGGTGACAATATATAAAGGGCTGCAAGTTAATATTTTTTCTCTGGGTACTTCAACTTTCTTCCTCATCCCAAACCTGGCATGTCCTAAAATGATCATAGCTGTTAATAAGACTTAAAACCAAAAACTAACAAACTACAGTAAAACCCCACTTACCCGAACCCGGTTTACTCGAATATCCCTCATTTGTCGGAACAGTTTGATTGCATGGTCCCGACCGAGTTGGTACAAATTCAACCAAACTCGGATTACCCGAATACCATGTATTTCTCAAACTATTGATCACAGGTCCTCACAAGTTCGAGTATGTGGGGTTTTACTGCATGTATACAGTATATATATGGTTCACAAAAACAGTAAAATTGTTTATCTAGATGGAACATCCTGATGGTTTACACGTAGTTATAAGGGTTGATTTGAACATTTCTGATTGTTCATGTCTTCAATATTTATGTAAAATGATCCATATACATATATACAATGTAAGGTATGTGGTTTGTTCAAGAAATACCTGTTTGACAGTAGATTAATGGTCACTGTTTCTTTGTTTCAGGCCTGTCCAGTCCCCCTGGCACACCTTCGAAGAAGAACCATTTACAGGAAGTGCGAGATGTCCCCTCTCCAGAGGGGGGCGTGTCTAACCCCGCCTTCAGTGATGTTGACATCAGTCTCGCTGAGGAAGGTAAGCACTATTCTGAGGATCTTCTTTACTAGTTCATAGTTTTGGCATCTTAAACATCAAATGATAGAAAAAAGGTTAAGTGAGGTACCTGTACTGTTCAAGAGAGGTACATATTAAATGAGGCACTGTTCAAGCTAAAAGTACTGTTCGATTGAAGCAGACTTTATATTAGGTACTCTTCAGGTGATATAGTTCAAGCAAACTGTTCAAGAACTAAACCTTATGGAAGACTTTGTCAACATGTGGTTTCTTTTTTTTGATTTGGAGACATATATGAAGCCAATGTTAAATTCTTTATCACTGCCAGCAATTCATCTCCTCAATTACACACCCACACCTGGTTGTACACACCTGTACACACCTACACCTGTACACACCTGTACACACCTGTCCTCTGTGTTTCTGTTCCTTTCACACTTGTCTTTATATTTCTGTTTCATCCTCACCACTCTTTCTTGCTTGACATCTCCTACTTGGTGGTCAACAGCTATATGCTATAGACTGTTAAAAACTAAGATGGCCATAGAACCTCAAACAAATAAGATAAGGTTGGTGGACTAATGGCGATATCAGGGAATACATACATTGTGGTATGGAAACTCTTTAGTGTTAATTTGCAACAAATGGAGTAGTGTAATCAAGCATGGATGCTCTAGATCTTTATTATTGCTTTGTGATATGATATTGACCTACATTGTCCCATTTGTCATATGATATTGTCACTCCAGTGTCACTTTGTGATATGACATTGACTTGTCACATTGTCATAGGACAATGACATGCCGATTTCACATTGTCATAGGACAATGACATGCCAATTTCACATTGTTCATAGGACAATGACATGCCAATTTCACATTGTCATAGGACAATGACATGCCAATTTCACATTGTCATAGGACAATGACAAGCCGATTTCACATTGTCATTGAAGCAATGAATGTTTTAGCAAATGTTGTTACAGTCCTATAACACACATTGCCATTGATGACAAACTAAATAAAGCCCGTTAGGGCTTTATGTAAGTTTGTCAGCAATAGTAATGTGTGTTATAGGACTGTAACAATATTTGCTAAAATGTTCATTAATTATATTTACATTTCGATAGAATTAATGTGCTTTATTTAGTTTCTTCGGGCCGATTCTGAACAGCAAATCAAGTGAAGACAACCATGAAATTGATGAGGTCACAATAGAGATTGATGACATCACAATAGAGATTGATGACGTCACAATACCAATTGCTGTTATAGTCTGAGGCACTGGGTGTTATAGGCGTATGGCAGCAACTGCCTCTTAGCATTGTGTCAATGGAAAATAACAGAGCAAATGTAAATATAGGACAATGACATGCCGATTTCACATGGTCATAGGACAATGACTTGCCAATTTCACATTGTTCATAGGACAATGACATGCCAATTTCACATTGTTCATAGGACAATGACATGCCGATTTCACATTGTTAATAGGACAATGACATGCCGATTTCACATTGTCATAGGACAATGACATGCTGATTTCACATTGTCATAGGACAATGACATGCCAATTTCACATTGTTCATAGGACAATGACATGCCAATTTCACATTGTTAATAGGACAATGCCATGCCGATTTCACATTGTTAATAGGACAATGACATGCCGATTTCACATTGTTCATAGGACAATGACATGCCAATTTCACATTGTCATAGGACAATGACATGCCAATTTCACATTGTCATAGGACAATGACTTGCCGCTGTTACTTGGTTACATGACATTGACTTGCAATGGTTTCACTTTGTCGTATATATGACCTGCCATTGTCACATTGTCTTGGGACTTCCAATGGCTCTCCCCTCTACTAGAGATCATTTGGAAGGATATGTTAGTATCCCCACTCTGTAAATTATTTTTCTCAATTGTACCATCAGTCAAATTTCATATCCTTTAATTTGTTATTTATATACATTTTGTATCAATACTTTACATATTGAATCTTAATTTATTAAGATTCTCAGTCTATCTATTTTCATGTTCTCAATCATGTGTAAAACTGTCTTACATGTGTTAAGTATATGTATATAATTTATGTTGTCACTAATGTATTGGTGTACCACCATGTTCATGACCTGATTTACATAATTCTAATTAAAGTATTGTGTGTTGAAAAACACTACTTGAAATTCCAGGCCAGAAATCTGATATCAGATCATACATTATGTAAACCTTTTTACAACATGTCAGATCCATATCAAATTAGATTGATATGGTGACCTTCCTCCCCCAGTAGTTTAATGGGATGGTCCAACATCCAGGGAAACGAAATGTAGTATAATATACTCAATTCCATGGAGGGTTAGTTTACTGATGGAGTGATAAGGGGAGAGGTATCAGATGACTGTATCAGCAGTTTATGTTTTGTGAGCACTTGTCCATGCATGTTCTACCTAATGTGCATACAGATGACTTGTGATAAGATGCACTCCTTACCTGTATTACTTCCACGGTGTACCCCACAGGTATTTCCTCCTCTACTCAAATTACTTCACAGGAAGTGTTTAGTTCCACATCAGGATAAATTACAATGGCTGCCCACTTTACTGACTACTACCCCACTTCCATAGTTTGTCGGATGATAGTCTGAGACTGATTATTGCAATTTGTCTGTTGACTGGCTCCAGCTACTTTCATAATACTGATGATCTGTGACTTTTGCTTTACTTTGTCAGTTGACTGCTGGACTGGCTGACTATTGCTGCACTTTGTCAGTTGATCGCTGGACTGACTGACTATTGCTGTACTTTGTCAGTTGATCGCTGGGCTGACTGACCATTGCTGCACTTTATCAGTTGACTGCTAGGCTGACTGACTATTGCTTCATTTTGTCAGTTGACTGCTGGGCTGGCTAACCATTGCTGTACTTTGTCAGTTGATCGCTGGGCTGACTGACTATTGCTGTACTTTGTCAGTTGATCGCTGGGCTGACTGACCATTGCTGCACTTTATCAGTTGACTGCTAGGCTGACTGACTATTGCTTCATTTTGTTAGTTGACTGCTGGGCTGGCTAACCATTGCTGTACTTTGTCAGTTGACTGCTGGGCTGACAGACTATTGCTGCACTTTGTCAGTTGACTGCTGGGCTGACTGACTATTGCTGTACTTTGTCAGTTGACTGCTGGACTGGCGGACTATTGCTGCACTTTGTCAGTTGACTGTTGGGCTGACTGACTATTGCTGCACTTTGTCAGTTGACTGCTGGGCTGACTGACCATTGTTGCACTTTGTCAGTTGACTGCTGGGCTGACTGACTATTGCTGCACTTTGTCAGTTGACTGCTGGGCTGACAGACTATTGCTGCACTTTGTCAGTTGACTGCTGGGCTGGCGGACTATTGTTGCACTTTGTCAGTTGACTGCTGGGCTGACTGACTATTGCTGCACTTTGTCAGTTGACTGCTGGGCTGACAGACTATTGCTGCACTTTGTCAGTTGACTGCTGGACTGGCGGACTATTGCTGCACTTTGTCAGTTGACTGCTGGGCTGACTGACTATTGCTGCATTTTGTCAGTTGACTGCTGGGCTGACTGACTATTGCTGCACTTTGTCAGTTGACTGCTGGGCTGACTGACTATTGTTGCACTTTGTCAGTTGACTGCTGGGCTGACAGACTATTGCTGCACTTTGTCAGTTGACTGCTGGGCTGACAGACTATTGCTGCACTTTGTCAGTTGACTGCTGGGCTGACTGACTATTGCTGCACTTTGTCAGTTGACTGCTGGGCTGACAGACTATTGCTGCACTTTGTCAGTTGACTGCTGGGCTGACTGACTATTGTTGCACTTTGTCAGTTGACTGCTGGGCTGACTGACTATTGCTGCACTTTGTCAGTTGACTGCTGGGCTGACAGACTATTGCTGCACTTTGTCAGTTGACTGCTGGGCTGACTGACTATTGCTGCACTTTGTCAGTTGACTGCTGGGCTGACAGACTATTGCTGCACTTTGTCAGTTGACTGCTGGGCTGACTGACCATTGCTGCACTTTGTCAGTTGACTGCTGGGCTGACAGACTATTGCTGCACTTTGTCAGTTGACTGCTGGGCTGACAGACTATTGCTGCACTTTGGCAGTTGATCGCTGGGCTGACTGACCATTGCTGCACTTTGTCAGTTGACTGCTGGGCTGACTGATTATTTCATTTCAGTTGACTGGTTTGGACTATTGTTTGCACTTGATCAAACGATCAAAAAACCTCACTTTCATTGTCAGTCTCGATCTCTGTGTTCTTTGTGGCTTTGGCCTTTGGTTAAAGAAAACTAGATTTGTACCAGCCAGCTACGGCCTTGTAAAAATTCCTTACAGATCACCAGGGTAAGTACGGAAAGTAGTAAAAGACACACTAGTACATCAGGGTGATTTATCAAAAACCTCATAAGATCTCGATCAGTCATATCTGTATCCTACAGTAGCCACACATCTTCCTCCTGTGGATTACCTGTAATTAATCACTTATTAATGGGATCACGAGTCGGTAGAGGAACGTAACACGTCGGGTTAGGTGAGGCCGGAGCTCTAGTGTTTACAACCACGGACCAGACTTACAATGTCTAGTGATGAAAAATGACTGCTTTGTTGTGAAATGATAATTATATGTATTTGTCGCTTTCGTTATGCCCTTTGATGTTTTTTTTGCTTTAAGCTATACATTATCACTGTTTGTACTATTACTGGTAGTGTTTATTATTTGTTTCTTTGTACTGTACTATTATTAACACTTTGTTCTCAATAATTATGTTGTTAAAGATATCAGAACATTTGATTACCATATAATTATAACGATCCATGGAAACAGATGATTGTTAACATTTATTACCATATCAAGACGAGTACATAATAGAAGTAAAAGAGTATGAGATCTAGAGTATGTTAGTGATACTGAGGGCTACAGAATACATCTCCTCTAGTTCATTCAACTTTACCAGCCATCTGTACTTGACAGTTGATCAATGACCAAATTATTGGCCATTTAATATTTTGGATTAACTTCATAAATGAATACTTTGGAAATAAAGATCTCAGTGGAATATTCCTGTGTAATGTACCTGATATTAATTCAGTCTCTGTGTGTTGGGAGGAGGTTATAGTTGTTCCTGATTAGATATCAGGCACTGCTGTGTGGACAACAGTCGGAGGAAAAAACGGGAAATGGGTGAAAATAAGCCTGATTGATAGAAAACTTAAAGGAAATAGGATTATGATTAAAAATCAATGGAATAAAGGAAATTGACACCAGACAGGGATTGTCAGTAGCCTAGTGATTTACAATGGTCAGCTGAAACTGGACGGTGGGCACCTAGCGTAAGTGACCATTAGGTACATCTAAAACGTGTTTATCCCTAATCATAGGACAAGGGAACAGTAAAGTATCTCAGATCACAGGACACTGGCATAGGTTATCGATTCTTTTGGACCTCTGGCAACGCTCCGGGCTTATTATGTCCAGCTTTTATCTGGAAGTTGGCCAAACTTTGATATTATCTGTGGTCATCCAAGCCTAGGACTGACCACTATAAACATCAACACAGTATGTTTCATTACTGAGTAAAATCTGAATGTTTTTATTATCAACAATCGTGGTTTAGGAAAAGACAAAGTGATGGTGGTGTCTGTAAGGTATTAGAGGGTTCACTCGGGGGACACACACAACATCAACAGGATGTCTGAGTATATCCTCTAACCAAAATTGATTTCTACACTATACACCAACATATATCCTCTACCACAAATTGATTTCTAATAAGAAGAAATCAAGATAAGAATAATAATCTGATTAGTGTTTAACAATAGTAAATCAAAGATGTCACTGACTTGTGTCTTTCTTGCCAAACCCAAGTGAGTATTGCTTCTTGAAAAATGCAAATTGATCTTGAATCAGTCAAACTATCAGTCAAGTTCAGGATCATAATGCTGAAAAAAATGAATTAAAAGTTACTGTCAAACCCATCAATAAAGATCATTGAATTGTGAAAGAAAACTGACAACTAATATTGTAGAAAGGTAGTCATTATAGAAATGTGTCATTGTAGATATATGTCATTGTAGATAGATGTCATTGTAGATAGGTGTCATTGTAGATAGATGTCATTGTAGATAGGTGTCATTGTACATAGATGTCATTGTAGATAGATGTCATTGTAGATAGATGTCATTATAGATATAGATGTCATTGTAGATATATGTTATTGTAGATAGGTGTCATTGTAGATAGGTGTCATTGTAGATATATGTCATTGTAGATAGGTGTCATTGTAGATAAATGTCATTGTAGATAGATGTCATTGTAGATATATGTCATTGTAGATAGGTGTCATTGTAGATAGGTGTCATTGTAGATAGATGTCATTGTAGATATATGTCATTGTAGATAGATGTCATTGTAGATAGGTCTCATTGTAGATAGGTGTCATTGTAGATATATGTCATTGTAGATAGATGTCATTGTAGATATGTCATTGTAGATAGATGTCATTGTAGATAGATGTCATTGTAGATATATGCCATTGTAGATAGATGTCATTGTAGATATATGTCATTGTAGATATATGTCATTGTAGATAGATGTCATTGTAGATATATGTCATTGTAGATAGGTGTCATTGTAGAAAGATGTCATTGTAGATATGTCATTGTAGATAGATGTCATTGTAGATAGATGTCATTGTAGATATATGTCATTGTAGATAGGTGTCATTGTAGATAGATGTCATTGTAGATATGTCATTGTAGATAGATGTCATTGTAGATAGATGTCATTGTAGATATATGTCATTGTAGATAGATGTCATTGTAGATATGTCATTGTAGATAGGTGTCATTGTAGATAGGTGTCATTGTAGATATATGTCATTGTAGGTATATGTCATTGTAGATAGGTCTCATTGTAGATAGGTGTCATTGTAGATATATGTCATTGTAGATATGTCATTGTAGATAGGTGTCATTGTAGATAGATGTCATTGTAGATATATGTCATTGTAGATATATGTCATTGTAGATATGTCATTGTAGATAGGTGTCATTGTAGATAGATGTCATTGTAGATATATGTCATTGTAGATAGATGTCATTGTAGATATGTCATTGTAGATAGATGTCATAGTAGATAGGTGTCATTGTAGATAGATGTCATTGTAGATAGATGTCATTGTAGATATATGTCATTGTAGATAAATGTCATTGTAGATATGTCATTGTAGATAGATGTCATTGTAGATAGATGTCATTGTAGATAGATGTCATTGTAGATAGATGTCATTGTAGATATATGTCATTGTAGATAGATGTCATTGTAGATAGGTGTCATTGTAGATAGGTGTCATTGTAGATATATGTCATTGTAGGTATATGTCATTGTAGATAGATGTCATAGTAGATAGGTGTCATTGTAGATAGATGTCATTGTAGATAGATGTCATTGTAGATATATGTCATTGTAGATAAATGTCATTGTAGATATGTCATTGTAGATAGGTGTCATTGTAGATAGATGTCATTGTAGATAGATGTCATTGTAGATAGATGTCATTGTAGATATATGTCATTGTAGATAGATGTCATTGTAGATAGGTGTCATTGTAGATAGGTGTCATTGTATATATATGTCATTGTAGATAGGTGTCATTGTAGATAGATGTCATTGTAGATAGGTGTCATTGTAGATAGATGTCATTGTAGATATATGTCATTGTAGATAGGTGTCATTGTAGATATATGTCATTGTAGATATATGTCATTGTAGATAGATGTCATTGTAGATAGGTGTCATTGTAGATAGATGTCTTTGTAGATAGATGTCATTGTAGATAGGTGTCATTGTAGATAGTCATTGTAGATAGATGTCATTGTAGATAGGTGTCATTGTAGATATATGTCATTGTAGATATATGTCATTGTAGATAGGTGTCATTGTAGATAGATGTCATTGTAGATAGATGTCATTGTAGATAGATGTCATTGTAGATAGGAATCATTGTAGATAGATGTCATTGTAGATAGGTGTCATTGTAGATAGATGTCATTGTAGATAATATGTCATTGTAGATAGGTGTCATTGTGGATAGGTGTCATTGTAAATAGGTGCCATTGTAGATAGATGTCATTGTGGATAGATGTCATTGTAGATAGATGTCATTGTAGATAGGAATCATTGTAGATAGATGTCATTGTAGATAGGTGTCATTGTAGATAGATGTCATTGTAGATAGGTGTCATTGTAAATAGGTGTCATTGTAGATAGATGTCATTGTGGATAGGTGTCATTGTAGATAGTCATTGTAGATAGATGTCATTGTAGATAGGTGTCATTGTAGATATATGTCATTGTAGATAGATGTCATTGTAGATAGGTGTCATTGTAGATAGATGTCATTGTAGATAGGTGTCATTGTAGAAAGATGTCATTGTAGATAGGTGTCATTGTAGATAGGTGTCATTGTAAATAGGTGTCATTGTAGATATACGTCATTGTAGATAGATGTCATTGTAGATATATGTCATTGTAGATAGGTGTCATTGTAGATATATGCCATTGTAGATAGATGCCATTGTAGATAGATGTCATTGTAGATAGATGTCTTTGTATGTAGGTACATGTTTTAATAATTGAAGGTGTCACACTGTTAGATATCCTCTATTTATTTCACTCATAGATATATTGCTTACCTTTAGATTGCCACACATGTAGAAATAAGTGATTAGGGAGCCAACATACTCGCTTACCAAATCAATCATTTACCTGGGATTACGAGATTTACACACCTGCAATGACTTTGATGTGAAACGTTTTGCAGATATATACCTGGTGGAATTTATTGGGTGAATTGGGTTCTAGCAAACAAACAAATTCTCTAAGTTAAATGTTGATCCTGTGTTGTCTGAATTTGTCTAGTGCTTGTACCATCACATGCTTGAGGAAGTATACGATTCTCCGAGGACTGCTGCAAGACATTGCAGTGTCAGATAACGATCTACATATTGTACATGGCGGGTTTGACAGGTGACACAGCTCTGTCATCAGCGACACTTGTCTATATATGAGAGAGGGCCACACCCGAATTGTTGTACATGTAAAACACATGTTAGAAAGCTCCAAATTAGCACTACCAGGACAGAAACAGGCATGTGTCAGCTGGTTACCTACCACACAGCTACATAAATATCCCACCTGTATACACTTACCTGTATACGACACATGGCCTATCACTCAAATATTTATGTACAGTCACACAAAATGACAAAGAAAATCTCCATTGATTTATTATTTTTATAAAGTCCGTAACTCTTACTTTCTAAAATCAGAAACAGCACCAAAATTTCTATGGGTGTGTGATTTCCTTTGGACAAATTAATATTTTTTGGTTAAGGAAAACAAAAAAATCCTTTTCTGGTATCCATGACCCTACCTACGGTTGTGATTAATATTGCTAACCCAAACCTGATCCTTGACCATTCTGTGTACTTCTGCTGTTATATAATTTGCACTGTTGCATCAAAGCTCCAACTTTTTTGTCTATTGGATCCAGCCTTTACTGTACGTCATAGTGGCTTCTTGCAACAAATCCTCGTCCAGATGGAGTCTTGGATAAAACATCTGTTCCTACACTTCAGTAAATCAGTCCCTCATGCTTTGAGTGTGGTACAGTAAAACTTACTGGAAGTCATGGGGACTTTATCAATAGTTAAAGGAATACATGGTATTCAAGTTATCCGAGGTCGGTCGAATATGTACAAACTCGTCAGGACCAAACAAACTGTTCGACAAATTAGGGGTATTCGAGTAAATCAGGTTTGCGTAAGTGGAGTTTTACTGTATTTGATGCACTTTGGGTAATCATTCTACTGTGAGTGAGTTCAACTTGTCTCCACCAGATCTATAGACTGTATCATGTTATCAATATCTACCAAATGATGTCTTTGTCTGCCACTCTTCTTTTCTTTATCTTTTGTGGCCTTCTGTGTGTCCCTCCTCAAAGATCCAAGATGGCTGAGTGATTCATTTTGTGGCCATTTTAATTCTGTGCTGCTGTACCTCTGGTTACTTCCATCGTCGGAAACCCACGGTACACTTCTCTGACGTTTGCATCCCGTGGGCCACAATCGAAAGAAACTCTCGGTTTCGTACTAAAATAGTAGCCAATCATATCGATGGTTTCATCTGTGACTACATACAGCCCGGACATCAAGCCGGGGTATCCCGTTTCATTTGTAGCACCGCTTGTCAATAAAACCTGTCGATTGTGTTATAATTGTGCCGATTGTGATTAAAATATAAGGTCCTGCAATACGGCGATTGACATCGGCTTCATGTCTACAGAAATATGCTGGTCGTGGTCACGGTAAAATCATCTAACAGAGTGTCACGAGAAACGACCATTTTGATTGGTTGAAATCTCCGAATAGACTTCTATTCGGGGAAACGAAGGTTTATACCGATTGTGGCCCACGGGATGCAAACGTCAGAGAAGTGTACCGTGGGTTTCCGACGATGGGTTACTTCATACTGACGGTTTTATAGTAGCTAGCTATGCATGGTAAATGACATATTTAACTACATCATTGATAGTCAACCAAAACCAATTCAGATTTATTGAGAAATAATTTCAAACATGCAAATGAGTAAATTTATCTTTCTCTCTTTTAGGAGTGAGTTATATCCAGTGTAAAGAGTACAAAGGTTCTCCTGTAAAACCCAAGGTGAGTACATATGCTGCCCTATAGTGACACAGACAGACATTACAGATGGTGCCCTCTAGTGACACGGACAGACATTACAGATGTTGCCCTCAAGTGACACGGACAGACCCTACATATGGCGCCCTCTAGTGACACAGACAGACCCTACAAAGGGCGCCCTCTAGTGACACGGACAGACCCTACAGATGGCGCCCTCTAGTGACACAGACAGACCCTACAGAGGGCACCCTCTAGTGACATAGACATACCCTACAGAGGGCGCCCTCTAGTGACACAGACATACCCAACAGATGGCGCCCTCTAGTGACACGGACAGACCCTACATATGGCACCCTCTAGTGACACAGACAGACCCTACAGAGGGCGCCCTCTAGTGACACGGACAGACCCTACAGAGGGCGCCCTCTAGTGACACGGACAGACCCTACAGATGGCACCCTCTAGTGACACAGGCAGACCCTACAGAGGGCGCCCTCTAGTGACACAGACAGACCCTACAGAGGACACCCTCTAGTGACACAGACAGACCCTACAGAGGGCGCCCTCTAGTGACACAGACAGACCCTACAGAGGGCGCCCTCTAGTGACACAGACAGACCCTACAGAGGGCGCCCTCTAGTGACACAGACAGACCCCACAGAGGGCACCCTCTAGTGACAGACAGACCCTACAGATGGCGCCCTCTAGTGACACAGACAGACCCTACAGAGGGCGCCCTCTAGTGACACAGACAGACCCTACAGAGGGCGCCCTCTAGTGACACAGACAGACCCTACAGAGGGCGCCCTCTAGTGACACAGACAGACCCTACAGAGGACACCCTCTAGTGACACAGACAGACCCTACAGAGGGTGCCCTCTAGTGACACAGACAGACCCTACAGAGGGTGCCCTCTAGTGACACAGACAGACCCTACAGAGGACACCCTCTAGTGACACAGACAGACATTACAGGTGGTGCCCTCTAGTGACACAGACAGACATTATCGATGGCGCCCTCTAGTGACACAGACAGACCTTACATATGGCGCCCTCTAGTGACACAGACAGACCCTACATATGGCGCCCTCTAGTGACACAGACAGACCATACAGATGGCGCCCTTTAGTGACATGGACAGACCCTACAGATGGTGCCCTCTAGTGACACAGACAGACCCTACATATGGCGCCCTCTAGTGACACAGACAGACAAAATGAATGCACCATTTTATTGACTAACAAAACAAATACACCATTAAATGACTGACAATATACCATTTTCTGACTTACGAAGCAACAAGCAAACAGTATTACGTATCGCCCACGGATGACAACAACAGAGAGAAGGTATAGTGTGGTGCGTTGTATACTAACATTCCTACCTGTCTGTATCCTCACAAATGTCTCAGCATAACCGTAAAAGTCACACAGTGAAATTTCAACATACGGTAATGGTATCCTGGGGAAGGTCTGGGAGGACCTCATCTTTGATTATAAACATTTATGCTGCGTTTCATTTTGATTTTAGTTTCTTTACAGATGTCCTTTACAAACCTTTTGATATGACAAACTTTAAAACACTGTTCGTTGTGAGAATGACAATATATGTATACTCAGCCTTCAGTTAAGTATGCCATTGAGCCTCTATTTGTGACCATGAAAATGTAAATGCAGTTTTATATAGCTTATTTATTGTATGTTATACTATACAGTTCGTGTCGCATATAAAATTAATTGAGCAGCCCTTCAAAATTGAAAAGTTAAAACATTTGTTTTTCAACACAAATTTCTGAGCAGGAGACATCATCATAGACTCTCATCAGATCTCACTAGATCTCACTATTATAGAAAAGAACATGAAATGTCCTTTGTTGTTGTGTTGACAGTGTTTTCTAACACTGGGGTATATATAGAGTTACCTTCCCTTTGTGTCGGACATGGTTGTCGGGCCACATACAGACCTGTTTATAAACAAGGGATGTAACTCACACCTACAAAGTAGGTACATGTACTCCCATAGAACAAAAACAGTATACAGCATTCTATTGTGTGTCCATATCTTACTCAAATTCTTTGTGAAGCTTAAAACTTCCAGCTTTTGTTGTATAAAGATCTTAAATGTTCCGGTGAATGTTTTTGTGTCTGATCTAAAAAGGCAATATATAGGGATCACTTTGGCGGCTGCAGAAGTGGTGGTTGTCATTAGTAGCATCGTCCAAACACAATTTTCTGTGCAACATATTGAGTTGCCTAATTAGGCCTATCAACATTAGCCTTTATGCATGATTCTCGTTAATTTTAGTTGAAAAGTGTATCTGTCTTGTTACTCTTGGCCACACTGGCGACACATCCACGGAAAACTTGTTTAAAATATCAATTCAAAAGTATTTAGGAGTTTGTGGAGCATTTTATATATATTTGATTTTTACCTGAGGTTTATGTAGTTTTTGATTCAAATCCAGGTCTGAGTGCCGAATACATGTAATACAACTAGTCTTGGTCGTTTATGCAAATATATGACAGTGCCACATGAATATCACTTGTCCTGACTTTGTGATGTTACTAATGCCATAAATGTTTTTATTCTGCGTCTCTGACTTTGACGTTGACCAATACTGTGTCTGACTAGTTTATGTATCGCGCGTATCATTTTGATTTGACAATGATTTGAAGACAGCAGTAAGATCTAAGAACTTGGATGACAAACAAAAAATACACTCTTACAAGTCTTCTTGGGGTGATTGTCCATGCTTGCTCTCTTTGGGGAATAATCTATGCAGATTTACAACATGAGAAAAGTCTGAAAACTGCATGATCATAGTATTCATCTGTCATAATTCTTTTTTACGAGCAAGATCAAAAGATACAACATTTTTGTTTGTAAGGGATAGCACTTCGTCTTGTAGAAAATCTTCTCAAATACCAGATAATCTGGTTATGTAAATGTATATATGGGAAACTACGATTTGTCCCTCAGTGAAGCTTTTCATTTCTGGTTCAATTAAAATCAAACCTGTTCTACGGGCCTCATTGATATACACTTATTACCCAGTATAGGTAAAACTACTGTAGGTAAATCTAAACACAATATCAACCGATGGAATTGGTTTAAGCTTATGTCACGGATGACAACAGCATAAAACAATTTTTCACTCATCCAAGTATTTGTGTAACACATAGGTGTATTATATAGCACCATATGTAATCTATCTAGACAGAAGCTATTTAAAATGTTATATATTTTGTCTCAATAATTCAAATTATAGGTAAAAATAGTCGGTAAATCCTTGTTTGATAACCAAATAGTAATGGTTTTTATGTGGTTTTTTTTTGTGAAACTTATTTTATTTCACTTATTTTAACTAAATATCACACCACTTAATATCACACCACTTAATAACACATTTCTTTTAATATCATGTTGCTCTGATAAGAGTTAACATTATGGATGGTACTAATTAGAGCTAACTGTTTTCAGGTGCCACAGACCAATGGAGGGAAGGACCCGGACAACAAAGCCTGGGCGTCCCTGCCGGTGGGGGAGGCCCCTGGGCTACAGAGGAACGGGTCTGTCGGCTCACTGGATGATGGACTCATGTCTATGGTAAGGTCAAGGTCAAATATGTTAATGTGAAAGTCAACAGACCTTAAACTGTCAATTATGTTGACTACATATTCATATTTTTCTGTGTGTCTCCTATTTATAGATTTCAATAAAAAAAAAAAATAGACATGTTATCAGTGCTTGCGTGTTAAGCGATTTTTAACTATGATTAAATATATCTTCTTTCATTATAAATGGTACAAGTTACCCAAACACTCCTCCCAGTTATAATCATAATCATATCTGTACTGGCTTCAATAAGGCCTGGGGTCAAGCATACTACAGCAAATATATATATATATTTCAAACTGACAAAATGTTCAAAGTGCATCAAAATAATTGTGAAAGTATTCTGAATTGATTTGATTTTGTATTTAAAGATTGGAAAATTAAATAATTAAACAATTCAAGATGTTGTATTTATTACAAGATGTGTTTTATAGTTGAACTTTAAAAGCAGGTCAACCATCACTAAGTTGTTCATGCCTTGATTTTCTATCCACTTGTTAACTTTTATTCGTGACCAATGAAGTGCTAGGTATTTTACCCTATTTTCTAGCAGAGTGATCACTTTCTGGCGCCACAAAGCATTGGGCATGTCAGCGGAGATTTGTACAAACGGTTAATGTATGTCGGTCTATTGTACGACTTTGGTGTGGCTCCCCGTTTAAAGTTACTCAGTGCAAATATTTTGAGTGCAGAGATTTATCTGATGGACATGAATAGAAGTAAATTATATATAAGTAAAACTCGAGGACCCTTGAAATACCATGCTCAGTAGATTTAAATTTATGAATAAAAGCTAAATTATTGTTAGAATTTTTACACAGCATATGTCTTCTATTAGTGAACAATAAAGCCAAATAACTTGTGTTGAACTGACTGAAATATTCGAAAGTAGGATATGACACATCAAAGGTATTAATTGTGTGGTCATTGTGTG
The DNA here is from genome assembly GCA_947623455.1 of Mimachlamys varia. Taxonomy (NCBI): domain Eukaryota; kingdom Metazoa; phylum Mollusca; class Bivalvia; order Pectinida; family Pectinidae; genus Mimachlamys; species Mimachlamys varia. The sequence goes on along the minus strand of OX392528.1, from coordinate 28,748,642 downwards.
GGTCAGGGATGGTCAATGAAAGGCTCGGTCAGTGGTCAGTTTAACCCATTTTCCCTTTAAGACACATTGTATTTCTTATTCATATTTTAGATATTTAAATCAAAATCAATTTTTTGGAGAGAAGGCGGGGGGTTTCTTCTTAATTATTTTATCATTAGCATAATGAGTAAAGAATTCATGATTTTAAAGGCCTGTATGTATCGTATCATAATAAATGGATGTGTTGAATATTATGACAATAATATATGCTGTACCTGAGAACAGGTGCTGGCTCAGGACATCTCGAGAATTACAGTATACCAAACCCCGGTGTCACTAATGGAGTGTATATAAAAGCCTAGAGTTTTAGTTTTCAGATATGTATCTAAAGTTGACAACTTTGAATGTTCATGAAAGGTTTCTTCACCACACAGGGCTTATCATATAGTGGCCCCCACCCATCAAATATAGCACTGTGACATATGGTATTAGTGACCTTGACATGACCTTCACCACACAGGGCCTATCATATAGGGGCCCCCACCTGTCAAATATAGCACTGTGAAATATGGTATTAGTGACCTTGACATGACCTTCACCACACAGGGCTTATCATATATGTGCCCCCACCCATCAAATATAGCACTGTGACAAATGGTATTAGTGACCTTGACATGACCTTCACCACACAGGGCTTATCATATATGTGCCCCCACCCACAAATATATCACTGTGACATATGGTATTGGTGACCTTGACATGACCTTCACCACACAGGGCTTATCATATAGAGGTCCCCACCCATCAAGTTTTGTGAGATATGGTATCGGTTACCTTGATGTGACCTTCACCTCACAGGGCTTATCATATAGGGCCCCCACCCGTCAAATATAGCACTGTGAAATATGGTATTGGTGACCTTGACATGACATTCACCACACAGGACTTATCACATAGGGGGCCCCTTCCAATTATTGTGATAGCCCTGTGTGGTGAAGGTCATGTCAAGGTCACCATTATCATATCTCACAGTGCTATACTTGATCATCAAGTATAACACTGTGAGATATGGTATTGATGATTTAAATTATGATGTATGGTAGCGTAAATGAACGCCGGGGACCTTTTTGTCCCTTTGTTTGGACACCCCAGGCCAGTAAGTATAGTTACACTGGTCCTTGTATGGGGCGACCTTGGTCTGATGATGATTAGTAGATCACTGATCAGCCAGGTGATCTATTAACATTCTCATAAAGAAATTATTGTGTTAGCTCAGTTAAACAGTTATTGTCCTGTAGTGATCGCTCTGTTGTGTGTCCAAAACACATTCAGTTCTACTCCATATCATGTCATAGTAGAGAGATGACCCTTTGCATGGTTGTCCACCACTATCAGAAAGATTGTCGCACTCTCAGTCATTTTTGTCCTCCAAAGGTCAAGGTCTCAAATGTAGGTGAAAATTACATGCAATAACAACTGACAAAACTTCAAGGTCATCAGATCAAAGGTAAAGGTCAAATTTTAAATCTCTTAAATGCTTAATATTTTGTTATGACATTTTGAAGGAAAGTTGGTCAGAATCAAGCAACTGTTGTCAATTAACCAATCTTCAAGGTCATTGGATCAAAGGTCAAAGTCAAATTTTACATCTCTTGACTGTTTAGCATAATTTTATGAAACAAACTTGGTAGTAGATCAATCAAGGTGTCAACTGACCAAACATTAAGGTCATATCAGATTGAAGATCGACTTTTGTCAAATTTTACATCCCAGTTCCCTGGATGATGTGGCCTTACAATGTTTAGGGCTTCATATCTACCTACTATTCTCTTGAGTTTGGCTGTTCTTCATAACAGTTTGCCCATATCTAGTCTCAGTAATAATTCCGGTACTCAGGATAGATTTTCCTTACATATTGACTGTATGTTACAACAGCTGGGCTCTCATCAGAGACATTTCCATCTCCATGTCATCTATTTTCTCCCGATACAGTCTAATCAAGTGTTTTACACAATGTTGTTAAAAATTATTTTTGTGGGCATAGTTTTATCCTGTAGATCTTGATGGAACTGTTTAAACCTCAGGGTTAACTTACACACACTTATCCTAGTATGTTACAGTAGTTTATGGTATGTAAAGTTTTGTATAGAGATATACAGGTATGCATACAAATACAAAAACAGGAAATACCTGTTCACAATACTTATATTAAGTAAAACACACCTGTTGGTCACGGTAGTTTTAACAGATAAATCATTATAATTACCTGTAGGTGTGTATAATTTGTGGTGAGACAGCTTGATTGAGTAAGACGACCAAATCAAATTTTGAAAAATTCATTTAATATACTAGCTCACAAAAACTGTTCTTGTCTTCTCCAGCTATCATATTTTAGGGCATTGTCAGTATTTTGCACATATAAGTGCAATGTTAGACTTGTGCATCCGTGGTAATTACCATATAAAAAGCATATGAAAACTTCAATTAGTGCAATCATATTTTTTTGATAATGACCTTTCAATTTTTATTGAATTCTGTCCGCGGGTAGAATTGTCTGAAACATGAACTTGTAATAGGTATTCTCTTTACATACCAAGTATAAAGTTTAATGAAATTCCTGTTAGATATGATGTCAGTAGAACAGGAACAGATAAACACGGGAAATGACCTCTATCAAATATAGCATTGGGCAGGATTTTAATGAATATAAATTGAAACCCAACAATTTTGTATTTTCAAATTAAAAAAAAAAAAGATTGCTCTACCTTAATTGTTCAGACTGATAAGTAATAACAAATATTTGTTGCTTGACCACAGGACCCGGAAGTGACCAGTGTATGGCTACAGAGTCAGGATTTCATCGGTTTGGGTTTCAACATCGCTGGCAGTATGAGGGACGGAATCTTTGTCAGTCAGGTTCACAACCGAGGCCCAGCTATAGAGTCTGGTAAATTCAAAGTGGGTAAGTAGTCCTCCACAGCTTAGAGTCATATATAGGTGATAATTAACATCTAACTCTTGTGTGTTTGTTAATATAATAAGAGCATAGCTCTCGGGTGCCGAAAACAGAGTTGTTTCCCCTTGTTGCTACCCTTTGCCTTTGATTTTTTTCGTCCTGAAGTAGCCCTTCAGGGGGAAACCTGAAACACTTCACACAATTACGTTACATCACACAATTACGTTATGTCACACAATTACGTTATGTAACACTCGCCCTTCATTGGTTATTTCCTGAATGTTGAAAATAACCGGAATATCTTTAAGCTGATGTTTGTCGCATTTATCTCTGTTATTGCTTCAGAAGCTGTTTTTTAACGACTTGCCGATTTAAATTATGGAAATTTTATCTCTTTCTGAACCAGTACATGAATGATTCTCAGTAAATATCAGAGATTTAATAAAGCTTTGCTCTTTTAAGGCTTTACCTTTATCATATTAGTGTTTATAAGTTGGTTAGTTAGTTGTATAGGTGATAAGTAAGCTTGTGTTAGGACAATTCTTGTGGAACGCTCCCTACTATCACTTGTCTGTCATTAAAGGAAATAAAGGTAAATGGTATGATTATATGATTATTTCTAAGCTTCAATCAATTTATAATATTTAATTCACAATCTTTTCACCACACAAATTGATACAAATATTTTTTTTTGTGAAGTGACAAAGGTACAAGAAAATTTTAAGTGGTTGTCAAATAGTCGCATAAAGCTTGTTAATATTTGTATGATATTTAACAGTTTCTTTGCTATATAGAAGGCATTTGTCTGATAAATTCTTTGTGTCTTGCAGGGGACCGAATTCAAAGTGTAACAATCTCGTTTGCCAACATGGTGTTTGAGGATGCCCTTACCATCCTTAGTTACGCCTCCCCGTACCCTGTCAAGGTCACGCTACAGAAGGAACATCAACGCCACAAGAACCGGCGTCTCAGTGACCAAAGCACGCGCCTGGCTCATCCTTTATATCGTAGCCAATCGGTGGACACCTTACTGAAGATCAATCAGCAGCCAAAAGTGACTCCGAAAAGAAGTTTTAGTGAAATGAGATCAGAAACACGGACAAATGCCTCTCCTAAGAAGAACGTACTTCATGTTAAACAGACTAGTGTCCCTGAGGAGATGAGGCCGAGTCCAATACGGGCTACGGAGATTCCGCAAATCAAAGTTATTCCCGCCAAAAATATCAATTTAAGCAAGGCTGTGGTGTCTTCAGATGTAATAGTTCATAATGTGGATGATATTAATGTAGAAGATGAAACAAGAAATGTGGAGCTAAGAAATAAAGAAAATAAAAAGCTTACTCCAGCTGTTAAATTTGTTATGGAAGAAAAGGCAGCAGATTCTCCAGTGTCTGAAATACCCGAGCCAATATTATCGACTAACAATAGCACCGACGCAGAGGCCGCCAGGGACTTCGTGGATGTGTTCGATAAGTTAAATGAGGAAGATAAACTAGATATGCTACGTCTGAGCTATGAGGACCCCAACACAAGTGCTAATGAAAGTGTAGTGATACCAGAAAATGAAACAAAAGTAGAAGCTCCTTTGCCTGACTTTGAAATCAAAACAGATTCTCCGCATTTGAATTCAGATTATGTAAACATAGAATTACGGTCACCTCCTCCCACGAAACCAGAACGTAGGAAAAAGAAAAACTCCAGTGAAGAGGGCAGTGAGCCAGGAACACCACAAGACTTCAGTGAAATTCCTCAGGAAATATCAAGTGAAGATATCATACCTTCTGTCTCCATGGTATCAGAGTGTCAGCCAATCAACACACAGGAGGTTTCAGAGGATTTTATTGTTGCAGAAAAACATGACCGCGATACTAGTGTTGGTTCTAAGAGCTTTGAGTTATCTCCCATTGTAACCAACTCAGAAGAGTTGGCCGAGATGGCCCTAGCCAACAAGCTCCCTCAAGACCTTGGGCCACCACCCCCTGTCCCTAAGGAGGAGGGAGAGGACAGCGCGGGCGACTGTAGTCGCACTCTAGTGGATTACAGCCTGTCTGATATGGAGAGTACATTGACACGGCCTCGCAGTCCACAGATACCTATTGAGGAGGACACAATCATGCCACAGTTCCTGTCCAAGGAGCCACTTGAGGCGGTGATGCCTCGTTTGTTCTCCCCAGCAGGGGACACTACAGACAGCTTGAAGCCAAGTAGGCAACACCTGCAGGACTCTGGTAGTGAGGAGGAGGAGGAGGATGTTACCGACGACCATGATGATGACCAAAGTTCATCTGACAACAAAGACACATTGATAGAAATAGAGAAAGATTTATCTGATGTGGACTTCAGCCTAAACATGACCTCTGACCCTAGCTTGTTTTCTACACCATTCCCAAAGAGGAATACCAAGGAAACACAAAGTGGTGTGGCTTATGACATCTCTGTGCAGGAATTAGACGCCATGGAATCGGAAAAGAAGAAAACTTCCCAATCGTCTGGTGATCCTAAAGGAGGTATAGCCTACGTGATTAGGGACGATGTTGTAAGTGGTGTGCAACGGACAATTAATTATGAGCACTCTTCAGTGTCTAAATCGATGTCATATGCAGGGACGGAGCTCTCGTCGCTGGAGCAGAAACAACGCACAGGTTCACTGAAGGACATCAACAAATCATCAGAGGACGAGAGTGATCTTGATTGGTCAGGAAAAAGACTGGTTCGCTCAGAATTATTCTCGGACATTCCCCAGAATGATTCGGTCAGTGATTGGACAGAACAGAAAGTGGACGATGAAGGGGAGAGTACTCTGGTACTACAGAGTACCTACAATGACAATAGTGTGACGTCCTCAGAGGAAAACCTAAATGACATTGATAACCCCAGACTAATGAGGGCAAACATATTCAGGGCAAGAGAAAATCTTGCAAATTTGTCCGATAACTCTGATTCTATGGTTCTTACCTCAGAATCCACCAGTCACAGTGAAAGTTCTACCCCTCCGCCACCCTACACTACAGCTAATGGGGACAATGATGTCTCCCCCGAAACAACACCCACCAAAACACCGTTCAGCCTCATGGACGTACACAATGAACAGTCCATCAGTACCGATCAGGAAAACAATGAGGTCATCACAAATGTGATTACGTCAAAGTACGAAGTGTCGGGTAATGGTGGCTTCAATGTGGCTGTTAGTACGGAAGACATTGATGACACGGACTGCTAGCTAAAATGTACGACAAAAGTAAATATCACACTATTACGGGTCAACATTACCTCTGCCCACCCAAAGGTTACCTGGTCAGTCAATTTAGTTGACCATTCATGAAAACACCATTTAAATTGACAAAATATACAGGCAGTAACTGTATTTAGCAAGGTCACTTCATTGACCTTGAAGTGACCTGTTACTTCAACTTTGACCATTACCGATAGTGTTTGTGATTATAGGTCAAGGTCATTGCTGCTGCCTAGAGGTCTAGGTCAGTGCTATTGCAGCAATGGAGTTTAAGTATCACAGCTGTTGCAGATGCTTGGTGGTCATTGTCAGGTGTGTAATATGGTAATGTTTAACTAGGGTTGAAGGTCAGTACATGTTTTTAATATGGTACTGTATAGGGGGTCAAGGCCAGTGTTAAAAATAGTACTGTACAAGAGTCAATGTCAGGGTGAGTGCTGTTATCTGTGAGTCAAGATAATTGAGTGTAGCTACTTGACTCGAGGTCAGCTTTAACGATGTTACTGTATCACAGATAGGCCCGGGGTCAATGTTTAACCTCCGACTTGGCTTGTAACAGTACAGTGAAATATTTCCAATGAACTGCAATGAATATAGGTGGGCTTATTGGCATTGGTTCATTGTTTTATAAATACATTAACAGAGTCAAGGGCACTAGCTGTGTTCAAGGTCATGTATATATAGATATTCTACCTCGGTGATGTGAACTGATATAATGCCTAATATTTTTCATATTTTTAAAGACTTACACAGAATAACATTGACTTTCTGCTTACGCAAGACAAACATTCCAACACGAGTTGTTGGTGAGGAGGGCCATTTCTCTGGTGTTCACTGCCATCAGTGTGTATTCATTATTGTAAAGTTTGCGACATTTGAAGTGTTATGCCCAGACCTATATGTAATGAAGGCAGTAATTGTCTACAGGTATAAACCATTGGTACCTTGTGCTAGCTTAACTGGGCATTCATACATGATGTCATCTCAAAAGTTACGGTGTTATTCAACATCATCGTCACGCCATTTTACATGTCAAACTAATTTCAAGTTACGGTGTTATTCAAAATCATCATCACGCCATTTTACATGTCAAACTAATTTCAAGTTACGGTGTTATTCAATATCGTCATACCATTCCGTATTGTTTCTTTTCATCTATCAGACGCTGAGAGGTGTAACAGGAATTGAGAGGTATTACATAATTCTGTTTGATCAATATAACATCTTTCATGTCTAGTATATATTGTGTGTATCTATGCATGTACATCTGTACTATGAAAGGAAGTGTCAAAAAATATTTTGCCAAATCATATAAAAATCTGGTATTTTTTGCTGTTCGCTTGAAAGTCCTGTATGTTTGAAACCTAGCTGGTACGTATAAATCTTGAATTTTTCAATCATTGAAAATTGTTTGTGTACACATGACACACGAGCATGGTATCGTTAGACAGCATTATCTGTGGAGTATATATATTTATATAATGTTGTTGATAACAAGCTCCTACAAGGCATTTCCCTCAGAAATATTAAGTAACTTAATAATATTGTAAATGTTAATTTCTTCATTAGGCGGCCCAGCATTGAACTTACTAGGGCAAATAGTCATTAGTCTTTACTGTGTATATCTGTTCCAAATACTGCTACCTCAGTTTATATATATAAATCTGTTCTCAAAGATAGAGTTACTCAATTGCAGGATGTGAAGGTTGATTATGTTGTTAAGACATTATAATTACGTAAAACTAGTACAAAGTTTAAACAAATGTACTTCCCGACATTCTAGGGTGATATGTCTTGGTGAAACAAGACTTTAGGGGCCACAGGTCTAGAGAAAAAAAAATTCACTGTCAATCACAAAATTAAAATATCAAGTCTCTTGCTTTTTCAGATCACTCATGTCCTTATTTGGTGAAAAAAGCAAATGACACTAAATACAGAGTTATGTATATTAGAAAATGTCCTAGAAGCCTTAGAATTTTTATCAGCCTATACCAAAGTTTAAACAATTCCAGCAGATATATTTGCATGTGCACCTCCAGCTAGCACAAGTGATATGTTACCCAAAAAATGTTTAAATGCAAATTTTTGAATAAAATTAAATACATATCACATGCATTGTGAAAAAAAAAGATTCAATTTACAGAATTTATGCAATTATAAAGGCAACGTAATAAATGATAAAATGAAATATTAAAAAAAATATACCAGTTGTGTTATAGATACAAAATAGATAGAATGAGTATATTTAATTGAATAAAATACAGTGGAATAGATGATATAGAATTAACATGCTGAATCATTCTTTAATAATCAACCGCTGCTGCATTCATATTATTAAATTTCACAAGAGTTGATCTGCAATGTACATGTCATAATATGGAAAATGATTGGTTTACCTCTGTGTCAAATGCAATAAACAGCTTTCTGAACTAAAAGCTAATGATAAACATTAATGAATATTGTATATATGTAAAATAAATTATTTTTATCAACAACAGATTCTGTTTGATGTCCTAATGTCATTTTTATCAGTATCTATTTGTGTAAATATAAATAATTGTATACAAAATATGTGTAATTATAAATACTTCTATGTACAAAATATATTAGCATTGTTGTATATAAATTTTATCATATGTTTCTATCATATATATGTGTGTCTATGCATTTTGTAAAAACATTCCATAATTAGACAAATATGTATTTAAGTGCAATATATATAAAACACATTTTAAATGTTTATTATAATTATAAGGTGGTAAAAAATAACATCTATAGTGTAATTACCTTATATTTGACTTCTTACTTCCCTAAACATTCTGGATAATTTATAATTACGTCATTTTCAGACTTGACATTTGAATATTATGTAAGAGGAAAAAAAGTTTAATCAGTGGATGATCAATACATATAGGTGGAGTTCCACAGTAGTCCAGTGAGATCTGCTGAATTTTATGTGGTGGTGCAAATATTATACATGTAATAATGATACTTGGTTTTTATATCCTGCTTTATCACAACATACGGTACTGTAGATCTTAGGTCGTCTCAAAGCGATTCACAAATGGTTATCTGTGGCTATAACCAACCAACATCTTTCTCACCTCCCTGGGGACCATACTGTCAGTGCTGCCATTTCAGCACTCACAGCTAGCATTCTACGAATTCTAGCCTCCTACCCAACCATGTGCACATACTCATTTACAGCTGGGTAGACTGGAACAAGCAACATAGAGTATCTTGCAAGAAGGAAGGATTTTTATTTAAATTTAATTAGCACTTAATATTGCATTTAGTTTTGCAAATTTCTTGCCACCTAAAATTTGTGATCTATCAAGAGGAAAGAAATATTTAGATTACAGTCAATCATAATCCCAGTTTACAGGTAAAAATTAATAATTCATTTTAAAGAGTTTAATTGTGTGACATCATACATGTATAAGTTCAGGTTCAAGATAATCTGATATATTTTAATAATTTTAAATAAATGTAATTACTGAAAAATTACCAAATCCAGAGATTGTCCTCAGAAAACCACCTTCCAATGTGTCTACTTTTGTAGATATGGCAATACACTTAATCCTCAGAAGTCCTCAGAAATTGTAGTTTATCTAAATATAACAGAGTTACCTCCCTTTAGACCAGCAGTAGACCATCAGGCTGTAGAGCTAATGGTTACGGGTTTGAGCCCATGTGAAGGCACTATCTCTGTCCTACTTACAAACTGGTGCCACTCACTGGTTCCCCTTTCAAAGTGGTAGAACCTTGGCAGGGAGTCCTGAAGAAACATGGTTGGTATTTATTACAAGGTGGGTGTGATTAGGTTGCCTTGTGTCGGCTGTAGGGAATTTCCTTTTTAGACCTCCAGTAGAGCACCGGGCTGGAGAGCCAATGGTCATGGGTTTGAGCCCCAGCAATGACACTTTCTTTATTATTATTCCTCGTCTTAAGACATATTGCAGACAAAGGATTTCAAACAATTTGTATACAATGTACTAGTAAAAAAAATAAAACTATTAAAGTCAGTATATGCCACCTTTTGTACAATATACTGTTTCCCAAAGCCTACCAAAGTTCTGAGGAGAAATATACTCTCATGATAATATATCATCACTCTTTAGGCTACCATAGTGTCATTATATACCCCCAGTAGGTGACCCCAAACCTTCTGTCACTCCCAAGTTTCTTGTATTCTGGCTGTTGACTACAACTACAGATAACTGTTATAAAGTTAGGCTAATGTTAATGTTTTGTAGGAGGAAAGCATCGTTATTTATGTATATACATAAATTATTGGTGAAATGATCATGTAAAAGTACTAGTACATGTACACATTTAGGGTAGATGTTGTTTGAGCATACATGACAATCCGTCAACAGGGTGCTGGGCATCGCCATGACAACGGATCAGGAAAGTGATTTTATCTTATTTATTTCAATAATTCCATACGAGATAGATTTAGCAAGGTTTATTAAAAGTTCGTAATTTTCCATAACGGGAAATGCTTTTCATGAAGAAATTAGAAGAATTAATGATCCACTCCACAGCCACCTTCTCAGCGTCACTTTTTAAAAATCATATTAAACTCCATTGACAAAGTATAGAATATTTAAGTATCATTTATTAATTTTAATAATTTCCTTTAAATTGTATGCAATTTTAATATGTTTTAAATATAATCAACCGGGGCTGTACTGGCCCCTTTTCCATTTAAGTTTAAGACATATATCTACACATGTTGGCAGAAATCAAATCGTTTTATAAAATCAACATTGATGTGTTATTATCTATGTTCACACTATAGATTATGATGTGTGTACCGTGGAACATCCATAAACTGGACTCGGATACTTCACAACTCTTGTCATCCATGCCAGCTTTATTTTCTCCAATTTTATTATACATCATCATAAAAAAAGTAGAGGAAGTAAAAGGAAAAAGGAAAAAAATATGCATAACAGGCCACAATATGCTGTGGTGATACCGGCTTAGCATGAAAATTATCAAATATCTTAAATTTTACTTGAATAATGATGAATTTTGTGCATTCATAAGCAGATATGATGATACTAGTAACTTGCCTTTTATTGTTTTGTGACAGGAATCATTGAAGCTACAATGTAAAACAACTTGATCTGAATGCTAGACTTTGTTTACTGGTATGTATTTTAAAACAGATGAGAAATGTTCATTAAATTAATATTTGTTGTGAACTCATTATAAGTGTCCAGATTACCGAGGTTCCACTGTAGGTACAGGCTGGTATAACAGCCATGTTGCAATCAGTATCCTGTTACCCAAATATGTGTATTATTACAAATAAAATCTATACTCAGGTTCTTTACTCAGTTATTGTCTTCTGTGATACAACTTCTAATGGGTCAATGTACTCACAAGTACTTTTTAAAAGATGTGCATTAATTAGGTTGCCTTACAAGCGTAAGCTGTAGGGAATTTCCCTTTAGCTCAGTCAGTAGAGCATCGGGCTGGAGAGCCAAGGATCATGGGTCCGAGCCACAGCGACGGCACTATCTTTATCACTTTTCTTCTTCCCATTACAACTTCACAACACTAACAGGACAATGTACTCGCAAGTACCTCTGTCCTATAAACAAACAACTATATGGTCTTTTAAGGATGTGTCAGGATTTAGCAGTGGAGGAAAGCCACCAAGCTAGTACTACCTGCCATGCCTCACATAAAGATGGAGGGCTAGTCACAGCAGAATGTCGGAGAGCAGCATAGCCTTGGGGCGGTTTGCAATTTCAGAAAGTATGAATTAAATCCAATGTCCGACATGTGCACCATATTTACCCTTTTAGCATACCCGTTAATCCTCCCTCATTACAAGGGTGACTCACTCATTTTGACCATAATTTATCAATCTCTCGAAATCTCCCTCATCCAAGTCCAAACTCACAAAACCTTAAAATCTACATCCTGGTCAGATGATCTCCTAGTTACTGCAGGGTATGTGTAATGACCATAACAGGTGTGTATGGATCAAATGATCCCTTAGTTACTGCAGGGTATGTGTAATGACCATAACAGGTGTGTCTGGATCAAATGATCCCTTAGTTACTGCAGGGTATGTGTAATGACCATAACAGGTGTGTCTAGATCAAATTAATACTTTTTGAAGTTATTTTGATACATAAAATGGGAAAGACATATTGAGCAATGTAGTTTCAGTCACATTTCACACACTTTCTCCCTCATTGGAAATATGGAATGAGGGAGATCTCCCTCATTAGAGGTTTCAATGGTTAGCACCTATGCTTTGCCACTGCAGCCTGTTTCAAGCTCTGGGGCATTTTGTATTAGGTGAGACCATATTTAAGTTGAATATTGAACAGGAAACTGATCAAACTGCAAATATTAATCAATGGTAGCTAGGGCGGTACTGTAATCGGAACAAACCAAAAGCAGGTACCTGAGTACCTTTACGATGTTTTATACATGAAAAAGAAAGACCACAATACAAAATATGCAGAAAACAATAATAGTTTATTTTTTGATAACAAAAATAGAAAAGACACAAATAGTGACGATGTTGGGTAACAGAAATAGAATGACAAAATAAATATCACAGATTCTTCTTTGTCAACTTGTTATTATTTCAGAGGAGATATGATATGTATGCATGCTACCTATCATCATCAAACCTTCAGTTACATAGACCAAGTTTCTTCAATTTCAATTCAACACTAAAACATTTGTATTTATTCCAATGAATTATTGATTTGAAAAGTTGACATAAAAAAGTGAAGTAAATCTAAATCAAATCATGAAGAGATAATATACAACTCTTCAACGTATGGTTGAGTCACTTAACTCATTTACACCTGAAGATGCATATGGACTCTTCTAATTCAAAGATTGGAAGAGCTCATTATGAAACTTCAGGGGTGAATGAGATGAAGAAATATTTGAATAATAAAGGTAACTAGCAATAATCATCATCAATCTCTAATGAAATGCGGCAAGTAAAAGTGATTTTAATCATTTAAAACAAAATACAAAACAAAGTTTTCCTTACTAGACAACACCTTAAATGTAACCAGTAAAATCGATTTACATTTTGTCATTATCTTTACTTCACAATGTCTGACATTAATCTCACAAAACCTCATTAACAGGAAATATTTCATGATGCATAACATCAGGAACGGCAAAATTCAGAATAACCAATTACAAGTGATTAACATTTCCGGTGAGGACAACTCCTTTTTACAACCAATCACAAGAGTTAGTGAGTTAGTGAACACAACACAATGTGATAGACTAGTTAAATATTTTACAAACATTGGGTAACAATATTGTGAAGAACATCTGTCCTCGCATAAAGATAAAAATACAGAAATATTGCTTGCAAATTCTATTTCACTGATGTTAAATGCCCTCCATTTAAAATCCAAATATTTTTTATTTTAATTAAATGATATCGCTGCTGTAATGATCCGAAGTTTTCACACCTAAATTTATTTACTATAATCATTGTTCAATATCAACACATCACAGCGTGGTGAGAGAAACAAATAAAAAGTTTCTTTGAATAAGTTTTTGCTTCATGTTACAAATAATCTATGCTTGGTTTATTCGACACAATGTACAACCTCGTAGTGTCGTGATATCTTGTTGCATGGACATGACAGTACAACCTTACAGTTTATCTTGTTATTCTATTCACATCTAAGTGTTGGCATGGAAACGACAAAACAATAGGATGAATTCTTCTATCATAATTCAGCAGGAGGAAGTATGTAGGGTTGTTGGATAACCCAGTCAAATAACAGCTGGTAAATATGTGTCGGTTAATGAATTCCTACCTCATCTATCTGAAATGCAATTTGGTGAATTAGAGTCCCCCCCACCAAATTTGACCACCTCGCTAATGTAAACCTGTGCCCCAAATATGAAATTTAATTTGCTAGCAGTATATCAAAAAGCCTTTTCTTAGATGTAGGTCAAAGGTCAAAATGGAGGTCAGAATGACCTATTTTTCATTCATGACACACTGCCTCACAAAGGTGAACTCATATACCACAGTATGAAATTCCAGTGGCTCTTAGTCGATGAGATAGAGCCCAGACAAACTTTTTCTTTGATGTAGGTCAAAGGTCAGAGTGACCTACTTTTGATACATGACACACTGCCTTACAAAGGTGAACACATATACCAAATGCAAAAAATGGTGGAAATAGAGCCCGGACAAGATAGCAGAAAGACGGACGGAAAGAAGGAAGGACGGATGGACACGACACAAAACTATAGTCCCCTTCGGTTGCCGTCGGGGGACTAATAACTATGTATACAATACCAGATTATTTTGACATCTACAGACTAGACACTGCTGCAACAAGTAAACAGCTAACCTTATATACTTACCACACTGAAAACAATACAAAGAATTCTGTATGTTAAGTTCCCTTCTATGATTTGGATCCCGGGCAGTAAATATAAACATAAAACACAGTACATATCAAAAGCATGTGTAAAGAGGGGTAACTCCCATTAAGGGAGAATGTCGGCCATTAACAACACATGGTGCATTGTAATTCTAATGTTGAAAAGTGGTCACAACTAAAACAAGATTTTTTTTCCCTAAAAATGATTATGCATGTCTTTTTACCAAGAATATTCTGAACCTAAACATATATATATTTATATAGAAAACCATTGTTTATATTTCACGAGTTTTCAATATCAGTATAGCTCCCATAGAAATTAAAAAATTCCCCGCAATAATTATCAAGTACAGCTGTACATTAACAAGAGGCCCAATGGGCCTGCATCGCTCACCTGGTATCAATCTCTGACTTATATTATAGTGTAATCCTAAAGTCCCCTAAAATCTTTTAATGTAAGACATTTAGAAGAACATCTTAAGATTTAAACATTTTTTACCCCTGTGACCATATAAGACAACATCATTTTGATTTTCAAATTTTGTTTGGCTTCATCCCAGGACGCTACCAGCCAAATATCATGTCTCTAGGCAAATAAAGATCAAGGTCATTTCTTTTCGCAAACTTTGTCAGGCTTCATCCAAGAACCTTCCAGCCAAATATCATGCTTCTAGGGCTTTTGGTATTTCAAAAGAAGTCTTTTGAAGGTTTTAACAGATTTGACTCCTGTGACCTTGAATATAGGTCAAGGTCATTTCTTTTTCGCAAACTTTGTCAGGCTTCATCTAAGGAACCATCCAGCCAAATATCATGCTTCTAGGGCTTTTGGTATTTCAAAAGAAGTCTTTTGAAGGTTTTAACAGATTTGACTCCTGTGACCTTAAATATAGGTCAAGGTCATTTCTTTAGGCAAACTTTGTTGGGCTTCATCCAAGAAACCTTTCAGCCAAATATCATGCTTCTAGGGCTTTTGGTATTTCAGAAGAAGTCGTTTAAATGTTTTAACAGATTTGACCCCTGTGACATTGAATATAGGTCAAGGTCATTTCTTTTCACAAACTTTGTCAGGCTTCATCCAAGGAACCTTTCAGCCAAATATCATGCTTCTAGGGCTTTTGGTATTTCAGAAGAAGTTGTTTGAAGACTTTAACAGATTTGACCCTTGTGACCTTGAATATAGGTCAAGGTCATTTCTTTTCGCAAACTTTGTCTGGCTTCATCCAAGAAACATTTCAGCCAAATATCAAGCTTCTAGGGCTTTTGGTATTTCAGAAGAAGTCGTTTAAAGGTTTTAACAGATTTGATCCCTGTGACCTTGAATATAGATCAAGGTCATTTCTTTTCGCAAACTTTGTCGGGCTTCATCCAAGGAACCTTTCAGCCAAATGCCATGTTTCTAGGGCTATTGGTATTTCAGAAGAAGTCGTTTAAAGGTTAAAATAGATTTAACCTCACTGTGACCTTCAATATTGGTCAAAGTCATTTCTTTTTGCAAACTTTATTTGGCTTCATCCAAGGAAGCTACTGGTCAAATATGAAGTCTCTATGCCTGATGGTGTTTTAGGAGAAGTTGTTTGAAGGTTTCGACATTTTTTTTCGCAAACTTTGTTCAGCTCCTTCCAACAAATCTACCAGCCAAATTTGATGTCACTGGGCCTTTCAGTATTTTAGAAGAAGTCGTTTAAAAGAAAAAGTTGACGGACACAGGACGGACGGACGGACGGACGGACGGACGGACAACGGGCCAGGTGAGCTAAAAATAGACCTTTCCTACAAATTAATTATGATTACTTATTTTGATCCCACATGAGTTCAATTCAGTATAACTTAGTTGATCATTTTTTGTTCAACAGTACTAGGGTAAGTTATATACTAAAACTAAGATAATCCAATAAACATTATATATATGAAATAACATGAAGTAAGCAAATGTCCTTTAAGTTAAATAAAGGACTCATAAGGTACAAATAAATAAGATCTTTTCCCAGTATTCTGTCTATGTTGACCTTTTATCAAGGAGTCGTGAAGCATTTTTCAAAGAGTTCTGTATCAGTAACAATAACAGCCTCCAAAGGTCTGAGGTTGATTCACTCTGAGCAATGATCTTCTCTTACGTTGTTCACATCCTCAGAAAATTGTGTAACATTCTCACAAGAGTTCAGTAAAACAAGAATTAAGAAACATTCATGATCAGTATAGTTAAGAGTGATAGACCCGGATAAGTTCTGCAATGTCTTTCCGACAAATTGGACAGCCATCCCGGCGATTATGGAGCATCTTTGAGCATTCATAACAAGTTATCATATGGTGGCAGGGACAGAGGAGGCAGTCTCGCATTCGGTCCATACAGATGGCGCAGTCCGGGTCCCGATCTTCTTCAACCCCCTCTGTAGGCAGACACAGATTTATATTAATACCAGAAAACTATCACAACATTGATTCATGATTCAGAACTTTTATATTGGAATTTATAACACGTTGATCATCACTTTTCAACAAACTACGATACTGGTGCCATACCTAACAAACTATGATACTGGTGCCATACCTAACAAACTATGATACTGGTGCCATACTGGTGCCATACCAAACAAGCTATGATACTGGTGCCATACCTAACAAACTATGATACTGGTGCCATACCTAACAAACTATGATACTGTTGCCATACCTAACAAACTATGATAATCATGGTAAAATATTTTCTTTTTGGCCCCGCTCCAACCCCCTGTGTGTGTGTGGGGGGAGGGGGGTCAGTCCCACCATTAGTACAATTTTGAATCCTGAGCACCTAGGGATGGTTCTTACCAAATAAGGTTGATTTCCAATCAGTGGTTATGGAGAAGAAGTCACTTAAACCAATATAGCTATGGCCCCGCCCCTCAAGCCCCTAGGGGGTCAGTCCCACCATTAGTACAATTTTGAATCCTGAGCACCTAGGGATGCTTCCTGCCAAATAAGGCTAATTTCAAATCAGTGGTTATGGGGAAGAAGTCGCTGATATCAATATAGTAAAACAACCCTTTTTGGCCCAGCCCCTCAGCCTCCAGGGGGGCAGTCCCACCATTAGTACAAGTTTGAATCCTGGGCACCTAACGACGCTTCCTGCCAAATAAGGTTGATTTCCAATCAGTGATTATGGAGAAGAAGTCGCCCATATCAATATAGCTAAATAATTCTTTATGGCCCCACCCCTCAGCCCCCTTGGGGTCAGTCCCAACATGAGTACAATTTTGAATCCTAAGCACCTAGAGATGCTTCCAACCAAATAAGGCTGATTTCCAATCAGTGTTTATGGAGAAGAAGTTGCTTAAACCAAATAAAGCTAAATAACCCTCAGCCACCAGGGGGTCAGTTCCACCATTAGTACAATTTTGAATCCTGAGTACCTGAAGATGCTTCCTGCCAAATAAGGTTGATTTCCAATCAGTGGTTATGGAGAAGAAGTTGCTTAAACCAATGTAGCTAAATAACACTTTTTGGCCCCTCCCCTCAGACCCACCATGAGTACAATTTTGAATCATGGGCACCTAAGGATGCTTCCTGCCAAATAAGGTTGATTTCCAATCAGTGATTATGGAGAAGAAGTCGCCCATATCAATATAGCCCGGGGGGGAGGGGGGGGGGGATAACGGATGCCACAGTATGACATAAGCTCAACTCGGGCCTTTGGACCAAGTGAGCTAACAAACTATGATACTGGTGCCATACCTAACACAGTTATATTCAAAAGTGACTGGTGACTAACACCACTAGATTATCACTATGAGGGACAGGTAACCAACACCAACAGATTATCTCTATGAGGGACAGGTAACTAACACCACTAGATTATCTCTATGAGGGACAGGTAACCAACACCAACAGATTATCTCTATGAGGGACTGGTAACTAACACCAACAGATTACCTCTATAAGGGACAGGTAACTAACACCAACAGATTATCTCTATGAGGGACAGGTAACCAACACCAACAGATTATCTCTATGAGGGACAGGTAACTAACACCACTAGATTATCTCTATGAGGGACAGGTAACCAACACCAACAGATTATCTCTATGAGGGACTGGTAACTAACACCAACAGATTACCTCTATAAGGGACAGGTAACTAACACCAACAGATTATCTCTATGAGGGACAGGTAACCAACACCAACAGATTATCTCTATGGGGGACATGTAACTAACACCAACAGATTACCTCTATAAGGGACAGGTAACCAACACCAACAGATTATCTCTATGAGGGACAGGTAACTAACACCAACAGATTACCTCTATAAGGGACAGGTAACCAACACCAACAGATTATCTCTATGAGGGACAGGTAACTAACACCAACAGATTATCTGTATGAGGGACAGGTAACCAACACCAACAGATTATCTCTATGAGGGACTGGTAACTAACACCAACAGATTACCTCTATAAGGGACAGGTAACTAACACCAACAGATTATCTCTATGAGGGACAGGTAACTAACACCAACAGATTATCTCTATGAGGGACAGGTAACCAACACCAACAGATTATCTCTATGGGGGACATGTAACTAACACCAACAGATTATCTCTATGAGGGACAGGTAACTAACACCAACAGATTATCTCTATGAGGGACAGGTAACCAACACCAACAGATTACCTCTATGGGGGACAGGTAACTAACACCAACAGATTATCTCTATGAGGGACAGGTAACTAACACCAACAGATTATCTCTATGGGGGACATGTAACTAACACCAACAGATTATCTCTATGAGGGACAGGTAACCAACACCAACAGATTATCTCTATGAGGGACATGTAACTAACACCAACAGATTATCTCTATGAGGGACAGGTAACTAACACCAACAGATTATCTCTATGAGGGACAGGTAACCAACACCAACAGATTATCTCTATGAGGGACTGGTAACTAACACCACTAGATTATCTCTATGGGGGACATGTAACTAACACCAACAGATTATCTCTATGAGGGACAGGTAACTAACACCAACAGATTATCTCTATAAGGGACAGGTAACTAACACCAACAGATTATCTCTATGAGGGACAGGTAACCAACACCAACAGATTATCTCTATGGGGGACATGTAACTAACACCAACAGATTATCTCTATGAGGGACAGGTAACTAACACCAACAGATTATCTCTATAAGGGACAGGTAACTAACACCAACAGATTATCTCTATGAGGGACAGGTAACCAACACCAACAGATTATCTCTATGGGGGACATGTAACTAACACCAACAGATTATCTCTATAAGGGACAGGTAACCAACACCAACAGATTATCTCTATGAGGGACTGGTAACTAACACCAACAGATTACCTCTATAAGGGACAGGTAACTAACACCAACAAATTATCTCTATGAGGGACAGGTAACCAACACCAACAGATTATCTCTATGGGGGACATGTAACTAACACCAACAGATTATCTCTATGAGGGACAGGTAACCAACACCAACAGATTATCTCTATGAGGGACTGGTAACTAACACCAACAGATTACCTCTATAAGGGACAGGTAACTAACACCAACAGATTACCTCTATAAGGGACAGGTAACCAACACCAACAGATTATCTCTATGGGGGACAGGTAACTAACACCAACAGATTACCTCTATAAGGGACAGGTAACTAACACCAACAGATTACCTCTATAAGGGACAGGTAACCAACACCAACAGATTATCTCTATGAGGGACAGGTAACTAACACCAACAGATTATCTCTATAAAGGACAGGTAACTAACACCAACAGATTATCTCTATGAGGGACTGGTAACTAACACCAACAGATTACCTCTATAAGGGACAGGTAACTAACACCAACAGATTATCTCTATGAGGGACAGGTAACTAACACCAACAGATTATCTCTATGAGGGACAGGTAACCAACACCAACAGATTATCTCTATGGGGGACATGTAACTAACACCAACAGATTATCTCTATGAGGGACAGGTAACTAACACCAACAGATTATCTCTATGAGGGACAGGTAACCAACACCAACAGATTACCTCTATGGGGGACAGGTAACTAACACCAACAGATTATCTCTATGAGGGACAGGTAACTAACACCAACAGATTATCTCTATGGGGGACATGTAACTAACACCAACAGATTATCTCTATAAGGGACAGGTAACTAACACCAACAGATTATCTCTATGAGGGACAGGTAACCAACACCAACAGATTATCTCTATGAGGGACATGTAACTAACACCAACAGATTATCTCTATGAGGGACAGGTAACTAACACCAACAGATTATCTCTATGAGGGACAGGTAACCAACACCAACAGATTATCTCTATGAGGGACTGGTAACTAACACCACTAGATTATCTCTATGGGGGACATGTAACTAACACCAACAGATTATCTCTATGAGGGACAGGTAACCAACACCAACAGATTATCTCTATGAGGGACAGGTAACCAACACCAACAGATTATCTCTATGAGGACAGGTAACTAACACCAACAGATTATCTCTATGGGGGACATGTAACTAACACCAACAGATTATCTCTATGAGGGACAGGTAACTAACACCAACAGATTATCTCTATAAGGGACAGGTAACTAACACCAACAGATTATCTCTATGAGGGACAGGTAACCAACACCAACAGATTATCTCTATGGGGGACATGTAACTAACACCAACAGATTATCTCTATGGGGGACATGTAACTAACACCAACAGATTATCTCTATGAGGGACAGGTAACCAACACCAACAGATTATCTCTATGGGGGACAGGTAACTAACACCAACAGATTATCTCTATGAGGGACAGGTAACTAACACCAACAGATTATCTCTATAAGGGACAGGTAACTAACACCAACAGATTATCTCTATGAGGGACAGGTAACCAACACCAACAGATTATCTCTATGAGGGACAGGTAACCAACACCAACAGATTATCTCTATGAGGGACAGGTAACCAACACCAACAGATTATCTCTATGAGGGACAGGTAACCAACACCAACAGATTATCTCTATGAGGGACTGGTAACTAACACCAACAGATTACCTCTATAAGGGACAGGTAACTAACACCAACAAATTATCTCTATGAGGGACAGGTAACCAACACCAACAGATTATCTCTATGGGGGACATGTAACTAACACCAACAGATTATCTCTATGAGGGACAGGTAACCAACACCAACAGATTATCTCTATGAGGGACTGGTAACTAACACCAACAGATTACCTCTATAAGGGACAGGTAACTAACACCAACAGATTACCTCTATAAGGGACAGGTAACCAACACCAACAGATTATCTCTATGAGGGACAGGTAACCAACACCAACAGATTATCTCTATGAGGGACTGGTAACTAACACCAACAGATTACCTCTATAAGGGACAGGTAACTAACACCAACAGATTATCTCTATGAGGGACAGGTAACCAACACCAACAGATTATCTCTATGAGGGACTGGTAACTAACACCAACAGATTACCTCTATAAGGGACAGGTAACTAACACCAACAGATTATCTCTATGAGGGACAGGTAACCAACACCAACAGATTATCTCTATGGGGGACATGTAACTAACACCAACAGATTATCTCTATGAGGGACAGGTAACTAACACCAACAGATTATCTCTATGAGGGACAGGTAACCAACACCAACAGATTATCTCTATGAGGGACAGGTAACTAACACCCAACAGATTATCTCTATGAGGGACAGGTAACCAACACCAACAGATTATCTCTATGAGGGACAGGTAACCAACACCAACAGATTATCTCTATGAGGGACAGGTAACTAACACCAACAGATTACCTCTATGAGGGACAGGTAACCAAAACCAACAGATTATCTCTATGAGGGACAGGTAACCAACACCAACAGATTATCTCTATGAGGGACAGGTAACCAATACCAACAGATTACCTCTATGAGGGACTGGTGACCAACACCAACAGATTATCTCTATAAGGGATTGGTAAAATATCTCCATGAGGGGCTGATTACAATTGACAACCTAAAGAGATTTTTCTCTGTTGAATAATTTGCATAATTTTGAGATTGATTTTTATTTTTACAACCATGAAATGTTACACCATATAAATTGGGAAATAAGGGAGGATAATTGACAGGATTTTTAAAAAAAAAATCATAATTCAAAGCAACATGTCCTTGAGCTTTGACCTTGGTATCAGGAAAAAAAATCTTCAGGAAAAAAGGTAATACAATGTAACTAATATTCATTTCTACTTTAGAGAGAACAATGGCAGTTACTTTCACCGAGAAGCAATACATTGACATCAGAAGAAAGACAAAGGGATTGATGTAGATATTGATGAGAGAGAGGAAAAAACCCAAACATAAGTCTATAAGACCCTAACAGAGGTCGTCACCATGGCAGCCTTAGAAACAAAGCACTCTGCATACCAGATATGCAGAGTTGATGAGGCTGAGGAGCTCAGCATGGGGTCCACACAACTAAGTCCCTGCTAATTACAGCTCAATCAGAGACACTGAAGCGCCCTCTACATGTCAATCAGTAGCTATACTAGGCCCTATATAGCACCAGGCCCCCTCTCCACACCTCTAAACCATCAGTAAACTCATCCTCTCAGCAGCATCAAAGAAACGTCAATAAACACATAATACATTGTTGACATAAATGACAATTTCTGACAGAAAAAATGTTTTAAACATCAAAAGACTTTTTTACAATGAACTCAAAAATTAAAGTATATCTATGAATATAATGGATATAAAACAGAAACGATAAATGTTTTAATTGTGGCTATAACAGTTTACCATTTTGTCACCAAGGATTCTGTGATCAGTTGTTATGATTGTATGTTACTGAAGGACTCGGGAATATAAGCTGATCTATGGTATCAATTAATAGTTTATATCGGTCAATGACACACAGATACAGAGGGGTGTGAACATCATTTCATCTCTAGGATTACTGTTATTTAGTCTTTGGAGAAATCAAGAATTAGATAGATGTAGAAGGATTCCTTTTCTCCTGTTAGATTTTTCATTGGAGTGAAATATCATGTGAACATTATTTTTTATCTCTGTATCTAATATACCTTTACATAGTACCCTAATAACCTTGAGTTATTGTCAAGGCACTGTGAATTGATCAGCTCATGATTAGGTGAAATGGAATTGACAGGTGAATCCTCAGGAATTTTAAATTTCTTGTTTAAATCCCATCATCAAATAAGAAGATAAAAACAAAAGGATTCAAATCAAGGTCACTACTTAAGGAAGCTTTTTTTTTTATGACCTACATCTTATAAAGTACTGAGTGCAAGACCTGTGTGCTTGTCCTATACTACAACAGGTAACGTGACGCTACCACAATTGGTACGCTACCCCATTTGGTACACGGTCACAAAATGGTTGGGAAAATGCTTGAAAATAATATTTGAACATTTTCCTTTGACAGTATAACAAAATAGATATTTGTCAGCATTACCACCAAATATTTTTATTTTCTGGATCAATTTACAATTACACGATAACATCAAAGTCATCATATCAGAAACCCAGTAAAAACACTGTGCGTCGACGACATTTTGGCGAATTTTGAAGGGGGTAATTTTAAGCAAGTTTAAATGTAGATTTTTGGTCCTTATAACCGAAAAATATCAAAGTGGATATGTAAAACTGTAGTTTGGTATGGTGTTTAAAAAGGCAGAATATTTTGTTGCAATAGGTACATTCATTAGTTGAAATAAAAACAAATTCCATGACCTGTGATACGGTGTACCAATTTGGGTACGGGTCACGGCTGAAAAACGGACAAAATCTCTTTGAAAGTTTTGCGTTATATTTTCAAAACAACACACCTCGTATAATTTTTACTTCTGAAAATGAACCAACATACGTACTCTTTGTCAAAAATCAAGAAACATTCCAAATACACTATCTGAATTTGTATATATCACTGAAAATCTGTCAATTTGTACCAATTGTGGTAGTGTGACGTTACAGGCCAGTGTTTAGTTTAGTTGTTTTTTTTAATTTTTTTTTAAATAAATTTGCTAATTAACTACTTCTAAGCTCTGATGATTTCATTTGAAAGAACCGCTCAAAAGAAGCCATTTTGGGTGTACATACACACATATTATTTATGCTTTTAATTTTGAGAACACCTTATCTCCCCTATAGAAATTTCAAAAAGTTAGCAAGTATGCATTATAACATGCTGCTGTGTTACTATGTCAATTTTCAGCTTGGATCCCTCGAGGCACATGGGCCTTTACAGTCATCTGAAAATCATTATAATTTTTTTTGGTAATTGCAAAAGTTGTTTAATGATATTACCGTATTTGACCCCTGTGACTTCGTAAGAGGGTCAATGACCAAACTTGATATTCTTTCATTCATTTTTAATAACTGCTGATATCAGTTAATCTTAACTAAATCTATAATAATAAAAAGTTACCGTATTAGGCTTAATTTTTACTTCCAAGTTTTACCGAAAGGTTACATATACTGGGCCTTTAAGTTACAGGGAAAAAGTATTTGAAATATTTTAAGACATTTGGACTTTCAGTTGTTTTAAGGGAATTAAACACATTTGACCAATGTGACCTTGAAAGTTGGTCAAGGTCATTCATTTGAACAAACTTTGTAGCCCTCTTCCCAGCATGCTACAGGCTATATCAGTACCCTGGGCCTTAAGGTTATTGAGAAGAAGTTCTTTGAAGATTTTTAACACATTTGACCCCTGTGACCTTGAACATAGGTCAAAGTCATTCATTTCAACTTACTTGGTAGCACTTCATTCAAGCATGCTACAAGCCAAATATCAGTATCGTAGACCTTACGGTTATTTAGAAGAAGTTTCTTGACAATTTTTAACACATTTGACCAATGTGACCTTGAAGGTGGGTCAAGGAAATTCATTTTAACAAACTTTGTAGCCCTTTATCCCAGCTTGCTACAGCCCAAATATCAGTACCATGAGCCTTTTGGTTATTGTGAAGAAGTTGCTTAATTTTTGTTAACATATTTGACCCCTGTGCCATAGAAAGTAGGTGAAGGTCATTCAAATTAACAAACATGGTAGCCCTTCAACCCAGCAGGCTACATGCAAAATTTCTACATCCTAGGCCTTTTGGTTATTGAGAAGAAGTTGTTTGAAGGAAAAATTTGCAGACGGCGCACAACGACAGACAGTGCACAGTGGCTATAGGTCACCCTGCACCATTGGGTCAGATGACCTAAAATGGACCAGTTGAAAGATCTTCCACACTCTATAAACAATAACAATCAAAGCAACTGTGATACACACATAGGCTCCACTCTGTAGTACCACAGACATAGAAATGAGTAACCATGTAGGCTCCACTCTGTAGTACTAGAAATAGGAATGAGTAACCATGTAGGCTCCACTCTGTAGTACTAGAAATAGGAATGAGTAACCATGTAGGCTCCACTCTGTAGTACTACAGACAGAGAAATGAGTAACCATGTAGGCTCCACTCTGAAGTACTAGAAATAGGAATGAGTAACCATGTAGGCTCCACTCTGTAGTACTACAGACAGAGAAATGAGTAACCATGTAGGCTCCACTCTGTAGTACCACAGACATAGAAATGAGTTACCATGTAGGCTCCACTCTGAAGTACCACAGACATAGAAATGAGTAACCATGTAGGCTCCACTCTGTAGTACTACAGACAGAGAAATGAGTAACCATGTAGGCTCCACTCTGAAGTACCACAGACATAGAAATGAGTTACCATGTAGGCTCCACTCTGAAGTACCACAGACATAGAAATGAGTTACCATGTAGGCTCCACTCTGAAGTACCACAGACATAGAAATGAGTAACCATGTAGGCTCCACTCTGAAGTACCACAGACATAGAAATGAGTTACCATGTGGGCTCCACTCTGTAGTACCACAGACATAAAAATGAGTAACCATGTAGGCTCCACTCTGTAGTACTACAGACAGAGAAATGAGTAACCATGTAGGCTCCACTCTGAAGTACCACAGACATAGAAATGAGTTACCATGTAGGCTCCACTCTGAAGTACCACAGACATAGAAATGAATTACCATGTAGGCTCCACTCTGAAGTACCACAGACATAGAAATGAGTAACCATGTAGGCTCCACTCTGAAGTACCACAGACATAGAAATGAGTTACCATGTAGGCTCCACTCTGTAGTACCACAGACATAGGAATGAGTAACCATGTAGGCTCCACTCGATCATAGTACTCACTTTTCTTCTCCTCGCTCTGAGGGACATTACCCTGATGTGACAGGGCAGGAATCATGCTCTCAAACAGGTGACCCACGCCTGAAGAGCTCTTGATCTGTTCCAGGCGAGCTGTAGACAAAAAACAGAAGGACATCAACAGCAATCAAAGTTAATTGATCTATCACAAACAAATTTTAGTTTTTGAAACAGTTTGAAAAGCAATTAAACACAGGAATATAAGTACATTTTTTATACCATAACTAACACCCTTTTTATTTTCTCCTTTTTTTAATTGGGTATATTTACCTTTTTTACGTTCCTCTCGCTGTTCCTCCGTCAAAATTAGTGGCTCCCCCCCAGACCTGAAGAACAAAGTCTTTCCCATCCTTTCCAGCATGATCCGCACTGAAAAATAGCAACATCTGCTATATCACTCCTGTGTAAGCAAGCATCGGAATATTGTTTAAGCAATACATGTCCCTTACCCGCCCCCCTCTAGCTACTACACTTCATTATTAAAAACGAGGCATCGTCAATAGATAAAAGCACAACTTGGGTAGTGTCCCAATAGGTACACAGAGGGTTTTTTTCAGATCTGGTGAAGGGTTTTGGAGTTGAAGCTTTGAAAGCAGTTATTTTGTGTTTGTTAATTGTTTCCATGGTAACCAAAAAATATCATTAAAGACATAGTTGTCAAGATCCCCACCCATGCAAATAATGTTAAAATACATGAAATTAAAGTGGACATAATGTATAAGAATACAAGACACATGACATACTAGCTTTTAGAACCATTACCAAGCTCCAGTAAAATTAACCAACACAATCAATAGCAGTTCAATACTGCACACCACCAAGTAGAAATTATGTCCTACTGAAAATAGTCAACTCATTCCCAAAAAATGTTATTTCCTTTTATAAACTAGAGTAAACTTTACACCCTTCCAAGGGGAGAACAGATGGACCAGGGGTTCTGATATTTGCAATTTACAAATATATTTATTTGGGACATATTGTATGAATCTCAACTGAAAAGAGGTTACATAATTATGATCTTACCTTTTTGAATGGCTTTCTGTGAGGAGAAAGAGCTGGGAGTGATTTCTACCTCTGGTATACAGAACACGGGGAATAAGAATCGCAGACCCATAGTCCTCTGTAAAAAACACAACTACTGGTCAACGTTGTAATAATATTTGTCATACCTATGATCTTAGGTTTATAGTTTACAATAGATATAAGATCATAAATGGTATCCTTCCTGGCATTGGGATGACATTAGGAACCTATACAATGTATACT
The DNA here is from genome assembly GCA_947623455.1 of Mimachlamys varia. Taxonomy (NCBI): domain Eukaryota; kingdom Metazoa; phylum Mollusca; class Bivalvia; order Pectinida; family Pectinidae; genus Mimachlamys; species Mimachlamys varia. Next base: position 28,720,489 of record OX392528.1, on the reverse strand, counting down.
GATTAGACATTTTCTCACATCAAATTCACTTAACTCTACAGAATCAAAGTACTGAAATTACTGTGACATTAAAAATCTATTGGTCTAAATTATAAAAAGCTATTTATCAAGTTTTGATACTGGATTGTGTCTGTTTAGTAATTGTGACAATGTATGTAATCATGGTTATTTTAGTTGTAGGAGTCGATTTATCAATCAATCCGACAATAACCTTGGTTTAACAGAATTTGTTCAAGCAATCAATTATTGCATATTTAACGATATGTTCATATTATTCAATGTTCAAACTAAAATTGGGAAGAAATATCACTGTTACAAACACAACATTGTTAAAAAATATTTAAAAGTATAACGGTTTAACAGTTATCAATATATCCTACTTTAATTGATTACATTAAAAAATGAAGTTACCCTGATTTTGCTATCATTAGCATATCTCTCAGAATGTGATATCATATATAATTCTAAAAGCTTGATGAAATTGATACATATATAATTCAAGTTTTTCTACTTTATGGAAATTTCAACTGATAACATAACAACCTTAAATGTATAAATAATTTTCTCATAATTTTAAGAGAGATGTATTCAAAATTAAGGAAATAGTGATTTTAAAGCTCCAATTAAAGGTTTTAATTGTTTATGGGATCTAGACGAACAGTTAAGATAGCCCAAATCATACCTATTTCTTTCCCTACTTTTGTATCTCTAGTTTGAAAAAATGTTTTACCAAAGAATACATTATTCTATGATAACATACATATAGGGATGATTGTTGTAAGGATCACAAACTTCATGTACACAAATATATATGTACAACAAACTATTACTGTCATATCGCTAGAACACTAAAGTGGCAAGAGTTATGTCCCTTCATTCAATCATCCATTCCTTATCATCAGAATGATATGGAATATTATATATAAATCAATGTTTGCCTTAAAAATAAATCCTGGTTAACATGAAGCATACCTCTTTATTGTGTGTCCTTTGGACGATATCGTCCATCTTCAATCGCAGTGTGTTGCTACACATAACAGCTTCTGGCTTACAGAGGTGAGAAAATTGAAAGTTTTACTTCATACTTCAGACTATTCTTTTTTACAAACTAAAATCTTTTTGAAACCGTAAATGATTAAATTCCTGCTATCTTATATGAAAGGTTATTGAACTTTTAAGAAACAACTTAATTTAACGAGTATTTATATATATTGTTGTTACTAAAGTATGGTACCATTTGCTGTTCGTAACTTTACAAATGTAACTTTAGCGTTGTCCCTGGAATCAAGCCTTGACCTTCTCACCTAGTTCTTACTATATACTCTTTCTTTTTCTTTCACTTTCCCCTCTTTCTATCCCCTAACGTAATATGATAAGTCTAGAACAATATAGATGTTCGATTGGCATTTGGAGTCCAAGAATAAGTAACTGTAACCTGAAAAGTAAAACACGTAGTAAGTACCGACCTACCTTCCAACGCACACACACACACCTTGTTAGTCATGATATTCTTTTTTTGCTTTGCTTGTGCTACCTACCTTCCATAATACTTCTATGTGGTGACATTCATACAAATCCTGGTCCCAGTAAGTTTGATGATCTGTCTATATGTCACATTAACGCTCGAAGTCTCCTTGCCACAACGAACGACAGTAACCATCGTCACTATAAGCTAGACGAGATCGAAAGCGTTCTCTGTAACCACTTGATGTACGACATCATTGCTGTCAGCGAGACATGGTTATGTAAAGAGCTAGATGATTCTACCATTTTTCTTCCTGGCTATCATATTTTTCGAAATGATAGAAATAGGCATGGTGGTGGCGTTGCAATTTATATTCGTGAATCCATTACTAACAAAAGACGCTTTGATCTTGAGTCCCCTAACATCGAAAGTATTATCCTAGAAGTATCCCATCCGTCGGGAAGTATCTTCTTTGGCACATTCTACCGACCACCCAACCAAGATGCCCATACTAAAACTTCTTTTCTAACCTACCTTACTGACAATCTCCAAACCATGCAGTCAGAAAATCCTTTAAATATCGTCCTTGTCGGCGACTTTAACGATAGATGTTCATCGTGGGCTGACCGCCACATTAACAGTGAACTAGGACAACGTCTCTTTAATATTGCCCATCAAAATAACATGCACCAACTGATTGACTTACCAACTCACATTACAGACACCTCTGCTTACATACTTGACCTTATATTTGTAGATAAAACACAGTTCGTCGTAAATCATGGAGTAAGTTCTCCACTTTGCAATCTTGATCATTGCACTATTCACTGCAAACTAAAATATAAAATACCTAGACAACAGTCATATCAAAGGACTACATGGGATTACAAAACAGCGGATCTTGGAGGACTTAACAATGCTTTTAAAACTGCTCATATAGACACATTTTTTGGTTTATTCGATCACTTAGATGACATCATAACAAATGTAAATCAATTTATTCTCGATACCTGTAAATCTTTTATCTTATGCAAAAAGGTTACCGTCCGTCCCCGTGACAAACCCTGGCTAACAAACGAAGTCAGGAGAGCATTTAGAACAAGGGATAGATGTTTAAAATCATTTCAGCATACTAAAAACGAGTATGACAAACTTAGGTACCAAGTAGCCCGAAGGGAAGCAAATCGCCTAAAGCGAGAAGCCTTAAAACGATACCAAGAATCAACTATCAATACACTTACCAACAAAAAAACTAACACTAAACGTTTCTGGTCCATCACTAAATCACTTCTTGGGAAAAAGTCCGATCACCTAATCCCTCCTCTAACTGAAAACAATCAAGTAATTAACGATGATAAAGAAAAAGCAGAATTATTCAATAAGTATTTCTCTGAACAATGTACAATTGATGATAACGTAGATAAACCAGTGCTACCTACCATAGATTCACATGTTAATATTCCGTCTATCACTGACATTCAAACGACTCCAGAGGAAGTATGTAATATATTGAGATCACTAAACCCAAATAAATCTACTGGGCCTGACGGCATAGGAAACTTCATTTTAAAACATTGTGCAGGATCCCTTTGTTATATCTGGGCTCATATTTTTAATCTCTCCCTTAGTTCAGGCTGCTTTCCAAACATATGGAAAACAGCTCAAGTTTGTCCTATCCATAAAAAAGACAGCAAAAAAGATGTAAAGAATTACCGTCCTATATCTCTACTTTCAAATATATCAAAATGTCTCGAAAAAATTGTCTATAAACGTATTTATGATTTTCTTGTCGCAAATAATATTCTCATAAAAGAAAATTCTGGTTTTAAAAAAAACGACTCTACCGTTAACCAGTTACTCAAAATTATTCATAAAATTTACAAAAGCATTGATGATGGAAAAGATGTATGTGCAGTATTCTTAGATGTTTCGAAGGCTTTTGATAAGGTATGGCACGAGGGACTAATATATAAACTTGAAAACATTGGTATCAAAGGTAATCTACTTAAATGGCTTAAAAGCTATCTTACAAACAGGAATCAATTTGTTGTATTGAACGGCCAATCATCAGAACGCATGTATATAAACTCAGGAGTCCCTCAAGGCTCTCTACTTGGTCCCCTATTATTTCTAATATATGTTAATGATATCAACATTGGAATTCTTTCTGACATAAATTTATTTGCAGACGATACATCTCTTTCTTCTGAAATTAATCATCGTGGCTCTATCGAAAACTTGAATAACGATCTATCTACTCTATCACACTGGGCAAAACGTTGGTTGATAACTTTTAACGCAGCAAAAACAGAACTTGTCTTATTCCCCAAAAAACGTGTCTTAAATTACCCAGATCTTATGCTCAATAATGTCCCCATTCAACACGTAAGCACACACAAACACCTTGGCATATCACTATCTGGAAACTTGAGCTGGCAGGTGCACATATCTAATATTGTTGCTAGAGCAAATAAAATACTAAACATATTGCAGTCATTATCATACTTAATCCCTCGAGGCGGACTAGAGAAAATATATAAATCAATGATTAGGTCTATTCTAGAATATGGCAGTATACTCTTTGATAATTGTAACCAGTATGAATCTGATCTTATTGAAAGTGTTCAGCGAAGGGCAGCTCTAATCTGCACTGGAGGGTATAAGGTTACCAAATATACTAAACTTCTATCTGAACTAGGTTGGGAGTTACTTAGTGACAGAAGGAAACATTGTCGATTAAAAATGCTTTTTAAATTAAACAACAATCTCACTCCCTCATATTTGAAATCCGTCTGTCCACTTCTTTGTCATCGTACACAAAATTACAATTTTAGAAATTCGAACACACTTCTCCATATTCCTTCTAGAAAGTCATTTTATCACCAATCTTTCTTTCCAAAAACAATAAGAGACTGGAACAACCTCCCTGAACATATTCGGAACAAACCTTCTCTTGGATCTTTCTCACAAACTCTATCAAAACTCTCTACTCCAGCCTCAAACCCTTTATATATTTATGGTCATGGGAAAGGAAAAATTAATCACTGCAGACTAAGAATGGGCCTTAGTGCTTTAAACAAACACAGATTTTTATACCGATTAACATCCAATAAATTTTGTGACTTCTGTGCTAATTTCCCTGAAGACGAGAAACACTTCTTTTTGACCTGCCCAAAATATAACAACTTGCGTATGAAATTGCTTCGAAACACTTGTAAAGAATTGGCTCCAAATGTCAATCCAAACCTTATTGTAAATCTTATGCCTGATATCTATGTAAAGATTCTATTATATGGTTCCGACAATAATACCGAATCCTCAAACAAAAATATTTTTGACTCTGTATTTGAATATCTCATTGACTCAAAAAGGTTCTAACTTCATCATCTGAATACCCCACCCCCTCCTCTTTCTTTGCTCTATCTTTCCCCTTCCTTTTCTCTCATTTCTTTATGTTATGGTGTGTATGTGTGAGTGAGAGAGCGTGTGTTGTGATCACGTTTTGTAAATATTGTATTGTTGTATATGTAGAGGAGAGCATCATGTAGCCCTAGGGCTGTTTGTAATCCTCTTTAAAGAAATAAAGAATTAGAACAGAGGTGAGAAATTCCTGTTAAAACAAATACATGTATTCAGAAACAACAGCATGCAAAATACAAGTTCTAATCCGGTGGATCTAAGTTACAGTTCCATAGCAATACATAGAGGATATGTCATGGTCATGGATTTCTCTTCATATTAAATTTATGGTACTCGTTTTGAATTTTTCATTTTTTGCAAGCCTCTGGCGAGTAAAAATGAAAAATTCTAAATGAGTATCAAAAATTTAATATGAAGAGAAACAAATGACAGATTCTTTTTATATTGTGACGTTTTATCCTCTTTCCCCATCCTAAACAGATTTTGTCTTTGTGGTTCTCACCAACTGATTTCAAAATGTCGAACCAAATAACCCAAACCTAAGAAGTAGGTCAAATGTACCGGCGAGCGAAAAAGTAACTTGAAACCTGCAATTGATTAATTTTATAAAACATAGACACCTTATTGCAAAATTTCAGACAGTTTCAACTAATATTATGACTGATAAATTGTCCCTTGTGATAAGAAACAATGAATAAAAACTTTAAGTTTGACTGTGTTGGGCGAGTGTCCTCTAGTATTCCATTCATGAATCCGGCCGGATGTGACGACATCGTGACGTCAATTGCCGCGACAATGACTGGTTCGTTGCCGCTTAGCTATCACTATCATACCCAACCAATGTGTGGCGTTTTCCTAGTTGGAGAAATATCCCTATCATCACAGGAGTTAACACTGATGTTGATTGTGCACAGAGAATGTTTCAAATGAACAGTTTGTTCAAACATCTTTAAAAGACACTGTTTGAGGTTGATTTGTTAGCAGTGTTTTGGATTGTGTGAGGCATGTTTGTTGACATCAGCTTATCCTGTTATACCGTTGTTGGGAAAGGATCCTCGGATCAATAAATTTTGTGTAGATTTGTATTGTTTACATGTCTGTAATTATTTACTCTTTATAACAACCCTTGTCTTTGTTGTCAATCTTTACTTCATCGGCAACTCTGAACTTCATCATTCTACTAGCAGTCGCAAGTTGTATGCTTCGTAGTAAAAAGAAGCAAAACGTTCCCCTACACATTAATACAGTTCACAAGGCACCATCCAATCAGCAAAGCAGAAGGTGTTATTACACATGTGTAATATAGAAATTTTATGTAATGGCGTTATTACACCGCATATAACGGTAGTCATATGATAAATAATAATACAGTATAATTAACTATAGTATCCTGACTGCTTGTCAGAATAAAAAATACATAATCTGGACTTACTTTCAAAGAGATCCTTCTTCACTTCAAGGTCCTCAAGAACACATTCAATTATAATTTCAGCATCACAGACAGTCTCCTCTAGCCGACTCAAACATAGGACCTGGCCCTGGGGAGGGGAAATCTCTAATTAGATTATTCTGATACACAACACTGACCTGACCCTGGGGAGGGGAAATCTCTAATTAGATCATTCTGATACACAACACAGACCTGACCCTGGGGAGGGGAAATCTCTAATAAGATCATTCTGATACACAACACTGACTTGGCCCTGGGGAGGGGAAATAACATTCTTCAAAATCTCTAATTATTATTGTGATACCCAACACTGACCTGATCCTGGGGAGGGAAAATCTCTAATTAGATCATTCTGATACACAACACTGACCTGACCCTGGGGAGGGGAAATCTCTAATTAGATCATTCTAATACACAACACTGACATGACCCTGGGGAGGGAAAATAACATACTTCAAAATCTCTAATTAGATCATTCTGATACACAACACTGACCTGACCTGGGGAGGGGAAATAACATTCTTCAAAATCTCTAATTATCATTGTGATAACTAACACTGACCTGATCCTGGGGAGGGGAAATAACATACTTCAAAATCTCTAATTAGATCATTCTGATACCCAACACTGACCTGACCCTGGGGAGGGAAAATAACATTCTTCAAAATCTCTAATTAGATCATTCTGATACACAACACTGACCTGATCCTGGGGAGGGGAAATAACATACCCGGGTATACAGCAATATAAACATCACTAATCAACTTATTTATACACAACACTGACCTGGCCCTGGGGAGGGGAAATAACATTCTTCAAAATCTCTAATTAGATCATTCTGATATACAACACTGACCTGATCCTTGGGAGGGAAAATAACATTCTTCAAAATCTCTAATTAGATCATTCTGATACACAACACTGACCTGATCCTGGGGAGGGGAAATAACATACCCGGGTATACAGCAATTTAAACATCACTAATCAGCTAATTTATACACAACACTGACCTGGCCCTGGGGAGGGGAAATAACATTCTTCAAAATCTCTAATTATCATTGTGATACCCAACACTGACCTGATCCTGGGGAGGGGAAATAACATACCCGGGTATACAGCAATTTAAACATCACTAATCAACTAATTTATACACAACACTGACCTGGCCCTGGGGAGGGAAAATAACATTCTTCAAAATCTCTAATTAGATCATTCTGATACACAACACTGACCTGATCCTGGGGAGGGAAAATAACATTCTTCAAAATCTCTAATTAGATCATTCTGATACACAACACTGACCTGATCCTGGGGAGGGAAAATAACATTCTTCAAAATCTCTAATTAGATCATTCTGATACACAACACTGACCTAATCCTGGGGAGGGGAAATAACATACCCGGGTATACAGCAATTTAAACATCACTAATCAGCTAATTTATACACAACAAAAGACCTACAGTTTTCCAGCCCAAAGTGAAGGAACATAACAAGATAGCATCCATTAAAGATCTATCATAATACAATTAAGTAATTAAATACCACTTGTACTTGACCAGCATCTGTTCAGTTCCTAAACAAGAAATGTCTTTTTTTCTTCATTTCACTGTTTAAAAGTCAAGGCCAAGATTTAAAAATTGTCAGTTTCACCATAATATCTTACTTATCTTGCTCATTTTTGCAGGAATTGTCTCCTGCTCATTTATCATAAAATGCATCAATGAACAAGCTCTAGTAAAGACAGTCATCAAACTGACCCCATAGTCGGAAATGATGCGTAATAAGAGTTTTCAATGCCATTATATTTACTTACAATGAAGTTTTTATGAAGCAATAATCCGTCCTCTCTCAGGTTCTTTTTATCCTCCTCCATACGCAGGAATACACTGTTGAGACTTTTTATGTTACAGTCATGGATCTTCACACGATGGCCATGGTATGCCAGCTCACCTTTAGAATAGATATAAAATTATATATTTAGAATAACTTAATTTGAGTGCAGCGTCCGAACAAATTATACATGTACATATGTTGAATACCAAAATGAAAGACGAAATCGTATAAACAAGAGGGCCGCAATGTCATGTCATGGTGAATTAATGTACAAAGCTTGAAAGAGATTGGCTTAGAGAGGAGAAAAGATTCTAGATTGTGAAATATGTACGGGGCATACTGGATCGGCGACCAGGTACATTGTGGTCATCTAGAGCTAGGAAAGTTCCAAGTTCGAACCCCGGTCTAGTCGCTACATTTTCTCTTTCTACTACTGTAGAATTAGGGTCACCTCGGCCCATGGTAACCTAGAACTCGGTCCAAGTCACCTCGGCCCACAGTAACCTCGGCACCTCAGCCCATGAGAATCTTGGCCTGGTATTTTATATAAGCATACTTGCCAACTTTTAAAAATTTCCATGGGGGAGATTACGCGTGCTCAGAATTGAGAGCATAAATAAGATGTATACATGTACATTCAGAGGAAAAATGACTCTTTTACATGGCTTCTTTTGAGCTCTTGTTTCAAATGAAATCAGTACATCTTTAAAAATAGGAACAGTTAAGCAGATTCCCAAGTTGAAAATGTAACATTTTAGGGTCCAAAATCGGGAGTCTCCCTCCTAAATAGGGAGGGTTGCATTGGCAAGTATGTATAAAGAGTGGTTATATATTGTTGAAGTATGTTATTAATAAGTTGCCTTAACTAATAAACATTATTATTTTTTTGTTATCCTTAAGTGGCAGATATTTAGTTCCTACAGAGAACGACAACTCTTGTCATTTGTGTACTACAATAGCAAAGAAAGACAACTCTCAATGCATGTATACAGTATTTTTATTGATATTATTAAAACACGAAATAACAGAGCATGTTGGCCGATATATACTGTTTTTATGTCATGCTTGCAAGTTTTTTCACATTTAATTATTAAAATAATGAAACATTATAATTGCTAATGTTTGTAATAAAATAAAATCCAATATCATAAAATAATATTGTTTATTCTGTAACGCACATATGGTGTATTAATGTGACTTCCTTTGTTAATTAATTGAATTATTTGATCATTAACTTATATTATTGAACTTATATAGTAGATACACATTTGGTGTATTTACTTTATATGTATAAAGGTGCAAAAGTAATGATGGGGCGAGGTGACCTACATGTACATGTAACTTCGGCCCGGCCGAGATTATCGTGGGCCGAGGTAACTGTAAGTTGAGTTAACACGTACATACGTACTGTATGTACGTGTATGTAGCTGTTACATTATTATTGGTTTCATACTAAGTTATGTGTCTTCTTGCTTTTGGCAAAGATATTCTTACCTGCGATTTTAATGCCAAGCAACCCAGCACCTATCACAGCTATCTTCACCATTATAATAGTAAAAGTTCAACACAGTGCCATTAAATACGTATTTAGCATCATGGAGAAGACAGTTGTTGCATAATTATTGATGCATATCGGTAGAAACGTATGAATCAAATCCATTGTTGACACTTCCGTCCTCCATCTTGAACTAGAAGGGAGCAGTTATTATTTGTATAATAAAATGAATATTAACTTGTGTGTTTTACCTTATTCATCATAAAAAATGCATTAATTAAACTTAAGATATTTATTTATTTAACTATTAGATATTAATAAATCTTATTTCAATGATCTTTCTTCATAAAATTGTTTTGACATTTTTCGGCAAAGTAAGATAATGATTTTTCCCTACTACGGAAAATTTTTGGCGTCCTTGGTTGTGGATTAACTGTGCTGAGTATTTCCCCAGTTTATGATGATTTATTTATAGATTATATTCAAATTATGAGTAAACCGATGAACAAATCCGAAAAAGCAAGAGAGCGATGGAAACTTTTAGCACAGGTAATATTGGTTAATCTACTCTTTGTAAAATATATAACAGCTGATCAACAGGTGCTCTCATCTAGTTGTAGCTGATCACTCAAAACATGTACATTGTTATGGAAAGCCGGTGCGCAATGCGACTTGCGAAATGTCATATATGCGTTATGCGAAATGCTGTATGCGTTATGCGAAATGCTTTCTGTGAAATGCATCTTGCAAAATGCTTTTGTAATGCTTGTCGGCCTACATGTATCTGTGACAAATTGAAGAGCTACACCAAGGGACATAATTCGCACGCAAACAATGGAGAAACTCCATTTTTTCATCCATTTTTTTCGCGCGAAATGACAGATCATCATGGGGCCCTTTCGTTTAAGGATAAACCGGTCGGATCAATAAACGAACTGCGCGGAACGTTCTCGTTCCGGCACGTTTTCAGTGGTCCCTCTGGCACGCTTTGGCTGAGGGGTCCAGGCATTCCAAGATGGTGAACAGTCGCCGTGTGAACTTTTGTGAATTCTACATATAATATCATGTTTCTACACATGCTGACATTGTCAAAAAAACTCTACCAATTAAAGTTACATTTTTAAGTGATCGATAACTTCAAAAACCGATCATTTATTCTGTAATACATTTATTTAAGGAAAATACGGACAGGACGAAAATACATGCAGTAATGTCGATACGCAAAAATCCGTCATGCTTTCAAATTAATTACAATATGTCTGCTAGACCTATTTAGTCTATAGTGTTGATGACAAATAATACTACATGCATGGTGTACATTTATATAGTATGTTGTATTCTCATATCCTTGTCCGTGTATATTTAGTAATCAGTGTCGTTCACAGAATTAAGTCCGTAGTGTCTAATTGAATACATTTGAGAAAAATAAAAAAAACTCGTTGATTTATAATTCTGTCTTTGAATTATTTTATTTTGTTGTATTTTTGTGAGGAATAGCACGGACATGCAACGCACAAAAACAATATTTAAATTTCACGATCTCATCATTTGTGCAGCTTCTTAGTTATACAAACAAAACGTGCCATTTGATTATACATTGACAGATGCAACTATAACAACATTTAGATTTAAATTCGACATTGCATGATGAACATTTTGTAATGCAGAATCAAATGGTAGGGGAAAAGGAAGAAAAGAACAACTGCATCTATATGTTCTTTCCAGCAACATAATAGTGTTCATCTGTAGTTGAAAAAATCCATGATTTGTAATTGTGATATGATTTGTATCCCTGACTCAGCCGGACCACAATTTTATCGTCTGTCCTTCTATCCCATAATTTAAAAAAAAAATATCTTATCGAGTGGTGCGTCGGTCTTGAGTTCGAAAGGTCCCGGTCTGCATGGTCGTGCATTTTTCCTCTCCTGTTACATTATAAGAAATCTTGATACTTAACACGGTAAAAAGAAAGGTTTATGAAATCTAATGTCTCTTATAATATTTCTTATAAGAAAATAAAATATGTGTATTATATATTAATTATACAAGTTATTTTCTTATAAACTTTAAATAAGACATGTTATATATAATAATAATATTTAAGGATTAAAGTTTCTTTCTGGTGGTTTTATCAAAGGATAAAGTTCAGTAGGATATCGATAGTTGGAATGGAACGCGAATCCTTATATTTACTGTCCATGCCTTATATTCCCACGTGTAATTATTTCTTTAATCAGATATTATGATACTTACTGCGATGAAATCAATCAGTATCGTTTGGTTTCGGTAGACTGTTGAAACAGCCGCCTTATGAGGTGACGAACTCCCGCGAAATTTCAGTCAACAAGTAAACAAAAAAGTTCCAAAAGATTACATCTTTTTATTGTTAATTTTTCACATAAGTTCAAATATAAACAAACCATACTGTCTTTGTTACTGTTATTGTATTAAAAACCCATTAAAATGCTTCTTAATTATTTCTTAAATAAATTAACACATACTACGCGGCAGGATATTGATCGAGTCTGGAAAGTAGTGACGCGGCCTCGTGTTCAAATCGTAACGGAGTGTATTACTGCGCGTTGCGCCAATAGGCGCGTGATCCACTGATTTTATCGGAAAATAAAGTTCAGTAGGCATTCGTAGAAATGTATAGGCAATATACTATCAATTCCAAACAGACTGTAAATATATTAGTGATATATCATTGCTCTGTGCTATCAATTTCAAAGCTATTGGTGATATATGATAGACTTAGATATAGATTACCTTTATAATTTACTTCATCTGTAGTTAACAAGTGATATTGAAACAATGACGTAAGAGAACAACTTTGATCGAAGGGATTCAAACAAGATTTTAGGGATATATATTCATTTGGTTGTATTAAATTCTATAACTACATTTTATTTGTATTACAATAGTGAATTTCCATTTGTATATATATGTAGATTTATTGAAGGGATACAGTTTTTGGTGCATTAACGATGAATTGTCTCAAATCACATCACAAAACAGGTAAGTCACAGTAATTACATGTAATAAGAAAAAAAAGAAAACACTTTCTAGGGGGAATTTTAGTTCAAAGCATTTTTGTTCAAGTTTTTCACAGGAAAGGGGTCCTTATTATTAGCAGAGACGTATAATATGGCTTTATACGTCTCTGTGATTAGATATGGAAAATTGAATATATATATTGTTGTCGCATAGACGTGTCACTTTTCCTGTGATCTAGCTATGATATAACCAACTAATTTTTCACAGTTTTACTATTACCATATGGTATTAGTGAGGCTCCTCCCTTTGACCGAGTACAATAGAATTCGGAACTCTCATTGGTAAGTGAAACATGGCCAATGGACACCGTGGGAAATAACTAAAAATACAGACAGACCTACAAATCGTTCTGCAACATTGTTGCAAACAATTCAATACATTTCGCCATTACAGACCGAAGGAACATAACAATTTGATACAGCTAGTTTTGGAACTTAACTAAGGTGTTTAAGATTAATTTTACACTTTTGGGGGTTAAGATCAGTTTTAAATATGCCCCCTCAAATAGCCTTTATGACAAATGGGGAGGGGACATTTTTATCGAAAATCGATCTAAACCCCAAAAAGCTGAAACAAGTTCTCAGGTCCCTGTGTTACAGACATGTTCCGCGGGTTATCTTTTTTTTCGTATTGTAACGTAAACTTTCAACATGAACAGTCTTGAAAATAAAAAGGTACATGGCAGTTTTAAAACCACATTTTCGGATATAACATGGTTACTTCGAAAGGAATCCAGTAAGCGGTTATAATGAATATTCCTGCTTGTCTTTGATCGCCATTACGGTAGTAAAAAACAAAAGTCAAACATTCCGTAATCGGTCCGGGTCACTTTCATGGCGATTACTCGATTGATCGTCCAGATCGTCTGTCATCATGTGCAAAAACTGGCCGGAGATTAAGTCCGACATGTTGTAATGTTTTTTTTGATAATGATAAAAATTTCACATGAAATCGTCACGTGACACTTTAAGCGACAAGTCGGTTCCATCACAGGAACCTCGCAATATGTCAATTATCGTACTCGAGGGGCGGAGCTAACTTCTCTCGCGCTCCGCGCTCGAGAAGTAGCACCGCCCCTCTCGTACAATAACTGACATATTTCTCGGTTCCTATGATGTAACCAATACTTATCCGGCATCAATAATTATTCATTATATCAAATAAAATTATTGATGCCTTAAAAATATAGTTATAACCTGGTAATAAACTGAATGGATTTGGAAATACAAATATTAAAAATCAATTAATCATATACCTAAATATGTTCCTGATTAATACGTTATATTGGAAAACACGTCGATCGGTATTTTTTTTCCCTCGAAATTATACATACGTACGTAACTGTCGCTAAATATGGTACTTTTAATAAAGTATTGCTGTCAGTATGTCGGCACACAGTTGCTTGAGTTTCTGTCAGTAAATAATAAATAAGGATTGAAAGTCATTTTTTTAAACTTTCATAGCACTATGAAAGTTAAAAAAGGGACTTTCAATTCATATATTTACATTTTTACTATAAAACAATTGCTTAACTTTATTGATATTTTCTCCAATTAATAGTTTATTACCTGCGTTTGTATATGTTTCGTCATTTAAACGACATGGGCGGAACAGCCTAGCTTGAATAAAATTGGCGCCAATGATAATAATTAGTCATTTGAGCGCTTGACGCAAGGGCATTCTCCATGTTATTCGAAGCGGCGCGACAAGACTCTCGTTGAACAAGCTTGATCTATGACGTCATAATGAAATCACGTGCTACGTCTCGAGAACCATTGCTTTCATAGTTTTATAAAGGCATTTTTGCTGGTAATGTTCATATAGGGGGTTGCAGCGCAAATGTAAATATATATATATATGTGTGAAATGAGACTCCCATTATTACTTACAGTAATGTAATGTAATGGGCCTCGGCTCATTATATATAAACATATTTTTATATACTGACAAAAACTCAAGCAACTGTGGTCGGCATGGTCGTCTCTGTCAAAAATTATTTGTCGTTAAGTAGAAATTCTTTCAAAAACAAAACTGATCTAAGCGAAAGTAAGTTGTTCGTCATATTAGCCGCCATCTTGGAACGAACCAAGGCACGGGTCGTTCTTTTATGCGGAACAAAACCGTGCCACCTACGTTACGTTCTGACCACATAAACGAAAGCGGCCCTGGTGACAGGTCAGGTGACCGATGACATCATTTCCTGTTTTGAGTTTTGGCAAAAAGCAAAAGGCATGTCGCAAAAAGCAAAAAGAAAAAAAACCCAAAACATTTGCATAACGCAGAAAGCATTTCGCATAACATAAAAAGCAATTCGCATAACGTATAAAGCATTTCGCATAACGCATATGACATTTCGCAAGTCGCATTGCGCACCGGCTTTCCATACATTGTACGTACGTGTACGTAACGTGGGCTACACTGAATCAGACAGCGGTAGCGACGATGTTAAAATAAATCATAACCGCCCCTTTCTTTTACATTATATTGAAACAGAAGCAGACTAAAAACATTGATTCACATGTCACGAATTTCATGCTTGACTAATTATCAAACGATTAACTTTCAAAAGTTTATTATTTCGGGCTGATTTTGATAACAAACTGATTAAGATGGACTAATTAATCATGTACTTTGTATTTATAACAAAGGATGAAAATACATGAATGGCCATGAAAACTGGGATTCGGCCATTGGGCTGATTAACCTCTGAACACACAACCCTGCAAATATATATTTTGAGCAACTTGCATTATAATATTCCATGCATAGTTATGTAAAAGATGTGTATTGATGAGCCTAGGTTAAGTTGCCTTACAAGAGTGAGCTGTAGCTGTAATTTCTCAGCGGCAGAACATATCTGGCTGGCCGGAGAGTCAATTGCAAGGGTCGCAGGTTCGAGCCTCGGAGACGGCACTATCTAATTAACACTATAGCTATTCCTCATGCTTTTCATTAACATACAGTGTATACTCATATGGTGCCAATGCAATGACCGTCCTCGTACAATTAAGGTAAAGGAGGATCCTTGACGGGAAGTCAAAGAACCTAGCTGGGTTGGAAATCAAAAAAAGTGTAAAAGATGTACATTGTTTAGTTTTGCCTTAAGAGTTCTTTTCAGCTCAGCTGCAGCAAATCAGACTAAAGATAAATCGAGCCAAGGGTGCAAGTTCAAACCCCAGTGTTGGCACTATCTTTTATCATTATTTCCCTTCATATTACATTTGTTTCAATTTGATGACCATAGCAAATTTTGTCCATCCTCATACTGTTAATAGTTATAAACATATATGTACCATATTCGCCCTAATTTGCGACCAGGGCACCAAAACAATTAGTTCCAAAGAGGACGCTTAAAAGGATCACAAAACTTTGACAAAAGTTTTGATGAAGTAAATAAGTATGATATGCAATGTATTGTATTGTGACAAGAATGGGTGCAATGTCAACAATTTTGTCATCAATTTTGGACAATTTGTACACATACATTGTATTACTGATATTATGGGATTTTTTCTTGTAAACATGCCCACAGTGATCATGAGGTTTACCACACTGTTAAATAGAACTATTTAGTTGTTTTACGACAAATACTGTAATTCCTAATATGGAGACATCTCTTTCCTAGATAATACTTAACCTTTAACCAAGTGGAACTTCCTTATATATACCTAGATGATAGTGATAATTTACCTATAGGCCTTTCCTGAAAGTGTTGTTACTTCCCTTGATTAGCCAAAATGGTGGATATAAGATGGGCTTCCAGGAAGTGTTTTTGTGATGATTTGGCGACATTGACAATCGGATGACATCATTTCCATTATGACATCATAATAATATGGCACGAATTTGTTTCGAAAACACTTCCCAGTGTAGCCATGATCTGACAAACAAGGGAGATAACACTTTTGAGATAGGCCTATACTCAAAGGGGAACTTCCTCACCTTTTCCAAAAAGAAAAGAACACCTTCACCTAAAGAAGCTATCAAGACCTTGAGAATATAACTTACAAGTAAATAGATCAAAATGAAATGAATTATCCTTATGTATGGCAATACTCATTGAATTGATAAAAAACTCCTCTGTCAAATCACCAACAGGACATACTTTATATTATTCACCCTTATGTACCCCAAACTTTGAATATATAGACCACTCAGCCTGGTCACCTTTAAAGAATGTATTTGGTTCTCCCATCAGATTAAATATGGGGTATAATTTCACTAGCCCCTTCACCAAGGCTTAATAATTTTCAGAGGTGATGGGCCTGCTTGTAAACATTTCTATACAAATGAATTTGCCAGCAAGCTATAAACTAAAAATCTAGTTCACTATTTACTTTAAAGCAGTGTTTTGCTTTCGAGCATTTCAAAAACAGCAATGTTTGTACTTGAATATTACCCAAAATTTATCATGATATGATGACA
Source organism: Mimachlamys varia (assembly GCA_947623455.1). Classification (NCBI taxonomy): domain Eukaryota; kingdom Metazoa; phylum Mollusca; class Bivalvia; order Pectinida; family Pectinidae; genus Mimachlamys; species Mimachlamys varia. The sequence continues at coordinate 28,703,343 of OX392528.1, read as the reverse complement.
ATACATCAGCTATAACACAAATATAATTGTACTACTTAGACCATTCTTTTTTATATACTATTCTCAGGCATTGAAAGGACAGCGATCTGATGAGACTTGTCATAGTTCAGTGTCCGTTAGAAGGTTTGGCAGCTATGGTCTGCTACAGACTCAGGAACTATCTACGTCTGGAAATGTGAAGAACAGTGGATCAACATGGCACCGCTATACATGTCCTGATGTTCTCAACTTCTCCATGACAATTAGGTATGTTATTAGTTCCTCTACTATGATTAACTTCAGTTAAATGGTTGTTATAAGATGCTTACTGATCTAACCTGGCTCAGTGTCCACAGGTACAGAGGCTCTGCTGGGTTTCCGGTCATGTGACAATTTCTATTGATATTACAGAACATGCGCATGTCTTAATGTCAAAATTTTCTGTTAATATAACGGCACATATATCAATCCACCAGAAATTATCTTGATGTGCCAGATTTCTATTAATGATTAAGAGTAGTTCGAGGAAATCAAACTTTTTATAATCCCTAGTGTGAGTCAGCTCAAGAATAAGCTAATCTGGTGAAATACATCTCTCTGATAGGCTGATTTATATCATGTGGACTTTACTTGTTTACTTCATTCACCCATAAAGACACCTTTGAATTCTTCCCATGCAGTGGTTGGCAGAGTTCTTTACTGAGGTGAATGAGTTGCTCTCCCCATGAATCCTTTGCGGGATGAGGTGATTTTTTTCTGTTTCCATCAAAACCTTTGTCCATGTTAACAAATTTGTATCCTTGGTGTGCCATTTGTGTCTGTGTTGTGCCATTTGTGTCCATTGTGTACATGTGCCATTTGTGTCCATGGTGTGTCATTTGTGTCCATGGTGTGCCATTTGTGTCCATGGTGTGCCATTTGTGTCCATGGTGTGCCATTTGTGTCCATGGTGTGCCATTTGTGTCCACGGTGTGCCATTTGTGTCCATGGTGTGCTATTTGTGTCCGTGTTGTGTAATTTGTGTCCATGGTGTGTCATTTGTGTCCATGGTGTGTCATTTGTGTCCGTGTTGTGTAATTTGTGTCCATGGTGTGCTATTTGTGTCCACGGTGTGCCATTTGTGTCCATGGTATGCCATTTGTGTCCATCTTGTCCTATATTTTATGAGCATGATGTGACATTTATGTCCATGGGGTGACATTCTGTCTATGGTGTCACATTTGTGTCCATAGTGTGAGATTTTTGTCCATGGTGTCACATTTATGTCCATGGTGTGACATAAAACATATAAAGATACTTTGGTGCCTTATCTTCATTGTAAACAAATATTCAATCAATTCGGGGTTTCTTTTTCAGACATTTGGCTGGGACTATAAGTGCAGAGACTGTGTTGGGCTTCAACAATACGGGAAATGTCTGTAAGTGTATACATATAGATATAGATATAGAGAATCTGACAATACGGGAAATGTCTGTAAGTGTATACATATAGATATAGATATAGAGAATCTGACAATACGGGAAATGTCTGTAAGTGTATACATATAGATATAGATATAGAGAATCTGACATGACTATACATACATTGTAGTTGTTACTGATGATATCACTGTTAGAATGAAAAGCTGATCATGAGTTAACTCACTAATTGAGACTGAAAATACTAAGTTGGTGAAAAAGATCTGTATCATTTTTTTGATTTCATGAATTGGTGGCAATCAAAATAAAATTATTCATATAAGGATTGTACCTCATTTTGACTGCGTATACGGTAGTATGCCTGCAGTTGGCAACGAACATATTCTATGGTGCGCGTTAGCGCTCCATAGTGAATATGTTCGTTGCCAACTGCGGGCATACTACCGTATACGCAGTCAAAATGTAGTACAATCCTTATATTTACACAATTATTAATTTTCGAGTGCTATACGAAGAAAAAAACATTCGAAGCGGATTGCTAAGATGGTAACTACGATGGCCGTGGTTGCTAAGATAATAAAGTCCCATTGGATTTCATCAATATATTTGTAAATTTAGAAAATACACAGTGAACAACACTATTTTTCTTCATAACAGCATATGTAAATTTGGTTTTAAGTAATATTTCTAGCATGTCAAATTTATTTATTTATTTATAACGGTCGTTATGTACACGCATTGACACAGTGATCTTGTTGTGACGTGGTCCGATTTCCGACGTCATAACTGCAGGGCGCCGCCATGTTTGCGTTACCGTCAAAGAGTTTCAAATGGGCATCACAACGAATCAAAAGTTTGCTAGAACCTATTTATTGTTTAATCACAGGAAACTGATTCCATATATGTTCCATGTTTCAAAATCTTGTAGGAACCAAACAATGGCCGAAAGCGTCAATACTTATTTTTCTGAAGCTTGAGTGACGCCATATTTGAACAATTTCAATCCGCCGAGACTTTTTCACTGCGTATACGCTAATATATTCGCAGTCAGAGTTTACTAAGCTCAAGAAGGGAGAGGTGTAAATATAAATCTTTTTACTTGAACACATTGTGCCTGTATTCAATATTTGTTGTATATATTATAGTTGTATGGCTCTCGCAAAACATCCATATTATATATCATACACAGAGATGGAAGAATAACAGATTAAAATCTTGTTCTTAACACACTGGGCCTGTACTCAGTGTATGTTGTTTCTATTCAAGGTGTATGGCCCTCAGAGGAAGTGATGGCCTACCACACTCAGAAGTACCTAAACGAGTTCAAGTATGTGTATTGTCTCACCTGAAGATTTACACTTGGTACATCAGCACCCTTATTATCAGCTACTAGTTATATAGAGTTCTCCACTGAGTGATGGTTGGGTGCCATATTTGTATAACTTAAGTTGATTAATTTTCAAATTATGCTACAAATCAAAAGTAAAATTTGAGAATTAAGAAAAAAACGTCCCAAAACTTGTAATGGTTGATTCAACTTGATTGTCATATAATTATTTATCTCACATTTTCATACGGTATGCCACACAAACACAGTAGCAAAAAGCATAAATCAGTTTTGATTAATTAATAAGTAAAACTAAACCTTGCAAATTGATTGACAGGGGAGCAACAGTGTGTGAGCTTGGAGGTGGGATGACCTGTCTAGCAGGGGTCATGGTAAGTCACATTCTATATATGTCAAGTCCAGGTACACATTGTTTCTCACCCACATCTGTTACAGCAGGGTTTGACACGTGCACTGACACAAGTCTGTTAGTCCGAGACTAGTAAAAATTCTGAATGACTAGTAAATATGCCCTGTTTATTGGTCCTATGGACTAGTTGTATTTTATATTTTGTTTTTGTTTCCTAATCTATAACTTATTCAAAGAGAGGAATAGGTACAAATGTAGCAATCGGGATACACCGAAACTCATTTCCCCCATACCCTGCCCCCCCCCCCCCCCTTCTGCACTAGCCTGCTGGCTCATCGATTCACAATTTTTTCTTCATCACTTAGTGTTTCAGCTGAGGCTGAAGCCCCTAGTCACAATATACAGGACTAGTACCAGGGTACCTTAAAAATTTTACTTCAACTTTGGACTAATATATTGAAAAAGTTAGTTTCTAACCCTGTACAGTATAGTCATTCATGCTTTTATTTTAATCAAGTGTCATGATCTGAAAACATCTAGTAGTATATCTCTTCTAAAGCTTTTTTGTCAAATTCAATAAAATATAATTTGTGCAATATTGAACTTTATCAAGTTTAGTGAATACAATGTATATATTTGAGTACCCATTAAGCATATTATGTAATGGAAAATGTAAAGTTCTATCAACACTCACAGTATATATACATTGTATATCAACATAAAAAAAGTTTGCAGATAGTAAATGTTAAAAATATTGGAAGGAATCCTTTTGTTTTCAGCACTATAAGATTTGTTCAAAGAAAATGTTTAAAAATACACTGAATATTTCTTGATTATTGTTTTTTTATTATTGTTTTGTTTTTTTCCCCAGCTGTCCATATTGTCTGAGGCTGACAGCATGCTGTTGACAGACGGCAATGAGGAGTCTGTAGACAGTAAGTGGGCTGTGTAGTGAAGCCAGCCAACACTAATTATACCTGTTAATAGGACAGTAAGTGGGCCGTGTAATGCAGCCAGCCAACACTAATAATACCTGTTAATAGGACAGTAAGTGGGCTGTGTAGTGAAACCAGCCAACACTAATTATACCTGTTAATAGGACAGTAAGTGGGCCGTGTAGTGAAGCCAGCCAACACTAATTATACCTGTTAATAGGACAGTTAGTGGGCTGTGTAGTGCAGCCAGCCAACACTAATTATACTTGTTAATAGGACAGTAAGTGGGCTGTGTAGTCCAACCAGCCAACACTAATTATACCTGTTAATAGGACAGTAAGTGGGCTGTGTAGTGCAGCCAGCCAACACTAATTATACCTGTTAATAGGACAGTAAGTGGGCTGTGTAGTGCAGCCAGCCAACACTAATTATACCTGTTAATAGGACAGTAAGTGGGCTGTGTAGTGCAGCCAGCCAATACTAATTATACCTGTTAATAGGACAGTAAGTGGGCTGTGTAGTCCAACCAGCCAACACTAATTATACCTGTTAATAGGACAGTAAGTGAGCTGTGTAGTGCAGCCAGCCAACACTAATTATACCTGTTAATAGGACAGTAAGTGGGCTGTGTAGTCCAACCAGCCAACACTAATTATACCTGTTAATAGGACAGTAAGTTGGCTGTGTAGTCCAACCAGCCAACACTAATTATACCTGTTAATAGGACAGTAAGTGGGCTGTGTAGTGCAGCCAGCCAACACTAATTATACCTGTTAATAGGACAGTAAGTGGGCTGTGTAGTGCAGCCAGCCAACACTAGTTATACCTGTTAATAGGACAGTAAGTGGGCTGTGTAGTGCAGCCAGCCAACACTAATTATACCTGTTAATAGGACAGTAAGTGGGCTGTGTAGTGCAGCCAGCCAACACTAATTATACCTGTTAATAGGACAGTAAGTGGGCTGTGTAGTGCAGCCAGCCAACACTAATTATACTTGTTAATAGGACAGTAAGTGGGCTGTGTAATGCAGCCAGCCAACACTAATTATACTTGTTAATAGGACAGTAAGTGGGCTGTGTAGTGCAGCCAGCCAACACTAATTATACCTGTTAATAGGACAGTAAGTGAGCTGTGTAATGCAGCCAGCCAACACTAATTATACCTGTTAATAGGACAGTAAGTGGGCTGTGTAATGCAGCCAGCCAACACTAATTATACCTGTTAATAGGACAGTAAGTGGGCTGTGTAATGCAGCCAGCCAACACTAATTATACCTGTTGATAGGACAGAAAGTGGGCTGTGTAGTACAGCCAGCCAACATTAATTATACCTGTTAATAGGACAGTAAGTGGGCTGTGTAGTGCAGCCAGCCAACACTAATTATACCTGTTAATAGGACAGTAAGTGGGCTGTGTAGTGCAGCCAGCCAACACTAGTTATACCTGTTAATAGGACAGTAAGTGGGCTGTGTAGTGCAGCCAGCCAACACTAATTATACCTGTTAATAGGACAGTTAGTGGGCTGTGTAGTGCAGCCAGCCAACACTAATTATACTTGTTAATAGGACAGTAAGTGGGCTGTGTAGTCCAACCAGCCAACACTAATTATACCTGTTAATAGGACAGTAAGTGGGCTGTGTAGTGCAGCCAGCCAACACTAATTATACCTGTTAATAGGACAGTAAGTGGGCTGTGTAGTGCAGCCAGCCAACACTAATTATACCTGTTAATAGGACAGTAAGTGGGCTGTGTAGTGCAGCCAGCCAATACTAATTATACCTGTTAATAGGACAGTAAGTGGGCTGTGTAGTCCAACCAGCCAACACTAATTATACCTGTTAATAGGACAGTAAGTGAGCTGTGTAGTGCAGCCAGCCAACACTAATTATACCTGTTAATAGGACAGTAAGTGGGCTGTGTAGTCCAACCAGCCAACACTAATTATACCTGTTAATAGGACAGTAAGTTGGCTGTGTAGTCCAACCAGCCAACACTAATTATACCTGTTAATAGGACAGTAAGTGGGCTGTGTAGTGCAGCCAGCCAACACTAATTATACCTGTTAATAGGACAGTAAGTGGGCTGTGTAGTGCAGCCAGCCAACACTAGTTATACCTGTTAATAGGACAGTAAGTGGGCTGTGTAGTGCAGCCAGCCAACACTAATTATACCTGTTAATAGGACAGTAAGTGGGCTGTGTAGTGCAGCCAGCCAACACTAATTATACCTGTTAATAGGACAGTAAGTGGGCTGTGTAGTGCAGCCAGCCAACACTAATTATACTTGTTAATAGGACAGTAAGAGGGCTGTGTAATGCAGCCAGCCAACACTAATTATACCTGTTAATAGGACAGTAAGTGGGCTGTGTAATGCAGCCAGCCAACACTAATTATACCTGTTGATAGGACAGAAAGTGGGCTGTGTAGTACAGCCAGCCAACACTAATTATACCTGTTAATAGGACAGTAAGTGGGCTGTGTAGTGCAGCCAGCCAACACTAATTATACCTGTTAATAGGACAGTAAGTGGGCTGTGTAGTGCAGCCAGCCAACACTAATTATACTTGTTAATAGGACAGTAAGTGGGCTGTGTAATGCAGCCAGCCAACACTAATTATACCTGTTAATAGGACAGTAAGTGGGCTGTGTAATGCAGCCAGCCAACACTAATTATACCTGTTGATAGGACAGAAAGTGGGCTGTGTAGTACAGCCAGCCAACATTAATTATACCTGTTAATAGGACAGTAAGTGGGCTGTGTAGTGCAGCCAGCCAACACTAATTATACCTGTTAATAGGACAGTAAGTGGGCTGTGTAGTGCAGCCAGCCAACACTAGTTATACCTGTTAATAGGACAGTAAGTGGGCTGTGTAGTGCAGCCAGCCAACACTAATTATACCTGTTAATAGGACAGTAAGTGGGCTGTGTAGTGCAGCCAGCCAACACTAATTATACCTGTTAATAGGACAGTAAGTGGGCTGTGTAGTGCAGCCAGCCAACACTAATTACACCTGTTAATAGGACAGTAAGTGGGCTGTGTAGTGCAGCCAGCCAACACTAATTATACCTGTTAATAGGACAGTAAGTGGGCTGTGTAGTGCAGCCAGCCAACACTAATTATACCTGTTAATAGGACAGCATTGTTTACCTGTTTTACATACATATACCATACTGGATAAAACTTCTTGATTATTTTCTCATATTTGACATAGACCCTATGTTCTTGTTTTGATGTTGGTAATGAAATCTAAGAATTAATGAATACATATTAAGTTTTAGCAGTAGACCTTTGCCACAACATTCGGCTTTTCTCCTAGAAAGATAGAAGACCATATTGGTTTGATTAAATTTGAACACTTTCTTATGATTCTTTTTCAGATCTAAACAAGATCATTGAAAATAACAGTTCTGCCTTTGGAAAGACAAAAGTCACCAGCAGGTAAAGTGTAACTCAGTGTTTGCTTGTTTGATCATCATTTGTTAGATTGCATTTGTAGGATGTGTTGTTTGTCTGAAAGGTAGAAAAACTATATAATTTTCATTCAACAAGGGGATCATGTATCTGTATTAAAGTCTTTATTTTATGCAAATCACCTATTTCCATTCTAAAGATCTCTAAGATATCAGTTAACGGGTCCTAATTCACGAAGTCTCTAATCCTGTGATCAAACCTGCAGGTTATTTGTTCTTGTAATGAATTACTTATTTATCAATAATTTGAAATAGTTTTGAAGAGACTTAAAATTAGTATTATACTCTCGCAACGAAGTTGGGGGGGGGGGGAGGGGTACACTGGAATCAGGTTGTCTGTCCGTCTGTCTGTAGACACAACGATGTACTGGCTACTCCTCCTAAACTACTGAGGAAATTTCAACGAAATTTGGTGGCAAAAATATTCCTGAACCTGTTAACCAATTTCAATGAAACTACACAGGGATGATGTGTAGATGTATCTGCAGATTAAAATGTGTTTGTCATTAACATTTCATCAACATTGCCTTATAAAAGTTTTTATTGCAAAGATCGGGGGCAGGGGGCAGTGGGTATAAGTTAACCATTGGCTTACAGTTCTAGTTTACACTGGTACATTTGATTTTGTAGGGGTGCCACAATACGCCTTGATCATATTGTGATATATCGGTATTGGGATAGAGAAAGAATATATTGCGATACTTATCCTGATTTCATATTAACATATTGTGTTGACATTTCAGAATGTTACGTTGGGGTGATGGGCCAATAGATGAATCCCTGGTAGATAAGTTTGATATCATCCTGTGTGCAGACTGGTATGTATACAAGTTAATGTGGTTATAAACATTTATACCAGTACACTTTCATGTTATATACTCCACGTGATATAAATCATGATAATGAACATATATATACTGGTACACCTTCATGTTATATACTCCACGTGATATAAATCATGATAATGAACATATATATACTGGTACACCTTCATGTTATATACTCCACGTGATATAAATCATGATAATGAACATATATATACTGGTGCACTTTCATGTTATATACTCCATGTGATATAAATCATGATAATGAACATATATATACTGGTACACCTTCATGTTATATACTCCACGTGATATAAATCATGATAATGAACATATATATACTGGTACACTTTCATGTTATATACTCCATGTGATATAAATCATGATAATGAACATATATATACTGGTACACTTTCATGTTATATACTCCACATGATATAAATCATGATAATGAACATATATATACTGGTACACTTTCATGTTATATACTCCACATGATATAAATCATGATAATGAACAAATATATACTGGTACACCTTCATGTTATATACTCCACATGATATAAATCATGATAATGAACATATATATACTGGTACAGTTTCATGTTATATACTCCATTTGATATAAATCGTGATATTGTATAGCCTTGTAACTGGGGCTGAATGTCTAGACTGGCTTCGAGATTATGAAACAATCTTAGACTTAAGTTTGCGCTTAGCCAATCACGTATGACGTTACTTTTTGTAACGTTAATCGTGATTGACTGAGTCAAAACTCAAGACAAAGATTGAGTTCAAAACAAGTTTGACTCAAAGTATTAGCAGTTACAACACCAAGGAAGTTCTATAATGATGATGTAGGTCTGGCTGGTTGGGCTGTGTATTACTGAACTGTTCTATGCTTTCAGTTTGTTTTTCGAGGATGGTAGAAAAGACCTCGTGGACCTTGTTTATACAATGCTGAAGCCAGAGGTAAGTCTTCTCTAGTTTAAGCATACAGTTGCTTTGCTCAATGGTCTGAGTTTAATTCTCACTAGATCCTCTGGCCCCAGTATTTCAATTAAGATGTTTGCAAATGGAGTCAAGATTAAGTTTAACTCAGTTAAGATATTGTTTTTAGCAAGTAGTTTGTAGTTATTTTCTGAATGGTTAGGATGGGTCACAAATATTGATGATATTAGTACCTTGCCCAGTGATTAAAAACATTCTTAAATTAGATACTGATAGGCCTAGAGTTTGGCTTGAAAATGAGTTTTTATTTTGTTCTAAATTGTACAGTAAATAAAAAGCATTTAAATGTATTTATAAAACTTATTTAATGTGAAGCTGTTAATTAAAACACGTTTAATTTTAACTGTTATCTAAATTTGTTTATAATCCTGAAGATTGGAAAAAATGAATATTGTTCATCTCTTTATTACCAATGTTGCTGTGTTTTCTTCATGTTAATCCAATAAATCAGATTAAATTGTTATGATTTACCATTAGCAATATCTAAGGGCCATAACTCTTGTGATAACAAGTATTTTTCATTGGTTTGTCAGGGTAAGGTATTTATGTATGCTCCTCGGCGAGGCAAGACATTTGACCAGTTTGTGACACTGGCGGGAGAGAAGTTCCACACCACTGTGAAGGAGGAGTATGACCCTACTGTCTGGAGTCTCCATAAGCAGGTACTGCCTGATAAAGTAATGGTCCTAAGTCACCCAGGATTTGTCAATAGGCGGCAATCTAGTGTATGGATATCATGAAGATTTCTACAGGTGTAATGCAAATAATTTTAGAAAATTCCTATTGCAGTTATATTCATGTAAACAGAGCTTGTTAAGAACCTTTAATTCTGCTGTTGGAAATTTTATGTTTATCCAGTGGTCCCTGAATTAGTGAATACAAACATATGATTACTGATCTTTTGGATTTCTAGATGGATGCTAAGGGCCTTGAACACTATGATGCCAACATACACTTTCCCCTGTACCTGTCCATGGAGCGCATCAACAACGCCAGCTGATACCTGTCCATCTTATAGGGCCTGGTGATACTGGCTGATTTAAAACTGTCTCACAAATGAAATCAAATCAGATCAAAGGTGATAACTTGATATTTTGTTTGATAAATGACTGGGATGGGAAGGAGAGTAAGCATAGGTTCATTATAGGGAGGTGCCTTAACTTCAAAAAAACCTGCTCATTTATATTTTAATAGTTCATTTTAATTGTAAATGTTGGTAAATTATACACTTAAAACATACTAATTTTCTCTTTAAACCTATGGCTCTATATGGACACAAAGTCCACATTTTAAAGCTCAGAAAAATACCAACAGGAAACAATACTGACCTGTGAGTTCACGACCTTGAAACAATACTGACCTGTGAGTTCACGACCTTGAAACAATACTGACCTGTGAGTTCACGACCTTGAACTAAGGATTTATTACCGTGAGTGTTTGTAGATAGGTTGTAGACAGGGTATGCCATGCCGGAACCTGATTAGAAAATGCTCTGTACATGTGTAGGCTTATCAGCTAAATGTAAATCAACTATTTGGCACATCCTTAATGGAGTGTACTAATCAGGATGTAATAAGATTTTAATTTATACTTCAATTTGACAATTTAATTATTTTATTGAAGAATTATCTGGCATTGGTCCCCTAATTGCTAGACATTCATATCAATTTCATTTGTTACATGTCAAAATTTCTTCAGTTATGAATTGAAATACAAGTCTATCTTTTTATAGGTAAAAATGTGACTTTGAGGCATAGTGAATTATGACAGAATTGCATGTATATAATGTATTTGAGAGGAATGTTGATTTGTATTGATTATTTATTGTAAACAATACTCAAATTGAGAAGCCACAATACTCACAATATATAGTTGTGGAGACAATCTTCATTTTGTTTTTAAATTGTGCATACAATCATTATTTATAAACAAATATTATTATTGTATTCATCAAAAGTCAGGAGTTGCAGTGGAATGTTTTAAAAATACAAACCAAAATTTTAAATATCATGATATAATTTTCACCCTATACACACCTTAAGTGTGAGAAATATCCTTTTGGTACCTAGATCAATATTGGGTGTGTATAGTACTGTTTACAACCCAAAAGTGGCCTGTATTCCTGTCCTATGTATTGCACGTGCATTTACAGTTCAACCTGGTAGTGGTTTGTACAGGCCAGCCCAGCTAATGGTACATATTCCATTTCAAATTTGTGGTGTTAACTTGTTTCTCATTTAGTGGTGTGTATCCCCTCAAAGCAGTTACTTGTAGTGTACTATCCAGATCCCATTCCAATTAAGCTCATTCACCCATGAAGACACATTTGAACTACCATGGTATTACTGTATTATGAGTTCATTAAGAAATTTCAGGAGAAAATGAGTGAGTTTTGTTCCCTCACCAATACCCGTAGTTATTTTATTAACCAGAGGCTTGTGTACTGTTTTATGAATTTTGTTCTCAATGAATTTCACAACAACAGGGTTTGACATTGCATATTGCGTACATATAATGTACATCTATTGATAAGTGTTGCTGATTTTAGTTTTTTAGATTTTAGGTTTTTTAAAGCTTTTAGGTATAGTTATAAGACATATAATAGTAGTACTTGTGAATTGTTTTTTACTTAATTCCGCTGTATAATAGCTTTTTATACGTAGACAGTTGTGCAATTATAAATCATTTATTCCATTGCTTTATATATAAACTATTCCAATGCTTTATACACATTCTGCAACTTTCCAATATATTCGCCAATACATAACATTCCACAGTGTTTGAGAAAGTGTTGTTTTTGAAGCTTGAAGTACAATGTAAGCCCGGTACCATTTATTAAATCATGTTGAGAAAAATTCATAATCAAGCAATTTCTTCATGATGAAAGTTATGTAGACTCTACCAGGTATTCACTTCCACATTAGTGTCGCGTTTAGGTCTTTCATTCACAATTTACATATTCCTTTTAGTACTTTGTATACCCAGAAATCGCTTAGCAAAAACTTCCCAAAAAATAGGGCTTTATGTAAGTTTGTCAGTATTAGTAATGTGTGTTATAGGACTGTAACAATATTTGCCAAAATGTCCATTAATTATATTTACATTTCGATAGAATTAATGTGCTTTATTTAGTTTCTTCGGACCGATTCTGAACAGAAAATCAAGTGAAGACAACAATGAAATTGATGACGTTACAATAGAGATTGATGACGTCACAATAGCAACTGCTGTTATAGTCTTAGGCACAGGGTGTTATAGGCATATGACAGCAACTGCCTCTTAGCATTGTGTCAATGGAAAATTACAGAGCAACTGTAAATATAATTATTGTTTCAGTTACACTGTCGCTTCTCTGCTATGTGAATGTATATTGTGAATGTAAATAATGTATAGACTCTGTATATAAAGCCAGTAAATATATATGGTAATCATAAGGAAAGGAATGAAAAGAAATTATCTTTTTGTATACAGAAAGCCTTTCATATGATTGATGTAAGTGTAAGTGTAATATTATGAACACCCACCAACTGTTTCATTTCCTTGTAGAATTTTATTTGTATGGATTACAACATATTTACAGTGTATATGTATTTCCTAGCTAAATTAAAGATATTTTCATGTATATTTGTATGTACATGTGTGTTGAATTTATACAATATACTTTAAATTTGTCTCTAAAAGAATATACCGAGTCTGGTGAATATATAATTACTGTATGTCTGAATGTATTTCTGTGAAAGGTCCCGACTCGGCAAACGTCATTTATACATATCATTTTGTTGAAGAACATGCAAATAAAATTTTGAAATTATATCTTATTTGCATTTATTTGTTCACACGATATGTTTTCTTTGATACAGTAAAATAATGACCCTCTGCATGCACGGCTAAATGAGATTATGGGATCATACCTAATCTGTCCTCCGTCATCCAACACATCACCCCCAACCCCCACCACCACCACCATCCAGGTCTTGCATCAACACCATCTTCTTCTGATAACCAATAGGTAAACGAGGATAGTATTTTGCCAGTAGGATGGTGGGATAAAGGACTAGGAACATTTATCCAAATTAATGTCCTTGAACCCCTTTCAAGTTCACGAGGTCATATGACATGTGTTGAACGTATGATAATAATGGCTGTATAACGAAGAGGTATACTGACATATCAATCATCATATAATATGCAGTGGTGAAAAACTAATAAACGTCCAAGGTCACAGGGGTCACATGTTTTCAAATCGTAAAGAATTTTGAAATGAAAGGAATAAGAAAGAAAAGGACAAAAAAATCTAGTGCATAAGATGTATTCAATGCATTGCACACCATGTGAGCAATGCAGGCTGGGTTAGCTTCTTGTTCTGACATCTATATAACATTCCGGCCAGAGGTTGCTAGGGAGATGTGTTAAATTTGAACTTACATTTCCACAATCTTTAAAGAAACTAGAGGCTAATTAGTCTTTAAAGGTCAACTCTGTTCAAAGAGCAATGACTTTAATTTTCTACATGTACAGGTATCTCTTTCTGAGTCGTCAAATTTCCTCCCAGAACTCAAACTCGCATCCCTGTACATACAAACCTGCATGTGGCTCTTAGACAAAGCATTGGTAGAGGATGTGGGGTTTTGTTTGACATAGAAACATGCGTTTGCCTATATAAGAAGAGACCCAATGGAACTGCATTGCCCATCTGATAGTTACCTCACACTTTTAATCCTAAAAGTGGTCTTAAGTAATATTACAGGCAAAGGTAGGAGTTATTAATTTGAATAAACTTACTAGCCCTTCATTGCAGCAAGTAACCGACCTAATAGCATTACCCTAGACTACTAAATTGGTTATTGAGCACTAGCTATTTAAATATTTCAAAATTATTTGGAACCTGTGACCTTGAACATAAGTCACAAGGTTATTCACTTAAACAATTTTGGTAGTTCTTCATTCCAGCGTGCTACAGGCCTAATATCAGTACCCTAGGCTTTTTTGTTATTTAGAAGAAGTTCTTTGAAGATTTTAAACACATTTGACCATTATGACCTTGAAAGTTGGTCAAGTTAATTCATTTGAAGTTGGTAGCCTGCTGTCCCAGTATCGGCTTAATATCAGTAACCTGGGCATTTTTGTTATTGAGAAGAAGCTGTTTGAACATTTTAAACACAATTGACCCCTGTGGCGATGAAAGTGAAAGTTCAATCGTGAATAAAGATGCTAGCACTTCTTCCCAACATGGCACACTGGCCTTATAAGTAACATCAGTACCCTGGGCCTTTTTGTTATTGAGAACATACATTTTTAACACATTTGACCCCTGTGACCAAGAAAGTAGGTAAAGCGCATTCATTTGAGAACCTTAATAGCTCATTGAAAATAAAACAGATCAAGGTCATTCATTTCAGCAAACTAGGTAGATCTTTATGCCAGCAGGCTTTTGTCCGAATATCAGCCTAAGTTTAGATAATGAGAAGAAGTTATTTGAAGATTTTTGACCCACGGTGACCTTGTGGATCAAGGTCATTCATTTCAACAAACTTTGTACAGTACCATGGGCCGTTTGGTTATTGATACGGACGACGGACCACGGCAGTGGTGACGATTTCGGAAGAAAAAACTTTTTGTTTTTTTCCCCAACTTTTACGTCTCAATGACCTTTAACCTCTTGACTTCAGCTTGAAACGTGGTCTAAAAGAATCTGCACCATCCCCTTACAACTGTCAAATATATACCGAAAGGATAAATATTGTAAATATATTCCCTTACGTACACTTTAATTGAAACTTGAACATAAACTTCCTTCCAATGGTACACTATTAAAATTCAATGATTTATGCCTATACCAGTATTTAGAGGAAGACCGCCATCCAATGACAGCGAACCAGCGCATGCAGTGACGTCAAAACTCATTTGCTATGCAAAAGTGGCAGGATAGCCGACGAAACTATGAGACAAGGAAATTTTGCGTGTTTTTTGGAGGAAATCGAGATTATTTCTGCAGAAGGAGGATACATTTGACGTGAGATTTTTAAAATAGCAATTATCCATCTTTCCAAGCGTTTTTTCGTACCTCAACTAGAAATGTGAATTTTGAAGCAATAAAGGAAGGTGGGGTCGATTTTTCGACCTGGAAAGCTTTCCACCCTTTATCCTTTATGACCAATGAGGGGTCATTTTTATCGAAAACTGGTCTAACCCCCCCCCCCCCCCCCCAAAAGGTGTAAAACTACTCTAAACACAATAGTTTAGGTGCAAAACTAGCTGTAAAAAATATCAAGTCCCAGCTGCGTATACGTATACGTATACCACATGTATACGTGTCTCGTTTATTTTTGATTTACATAAATGATACTGCCGATGTCCTAGAGTCAGCTGCTCATCTTTTTGCAGGTGATACCTCTTTATTACAGTCTTCCTCATCCTGTATAGAAATCCAAACAACTTTGAATATGGATCTTGAGTCTTTAAATTGTTGGTCTAAAAGGTGGTTGGTAACATTTAATCCAGACAAAACAGAGGTAATATTTATTTCTAACTCTACTGACATAGATGAGGATTTAGAAATAAAATTTGATGGAAATGATTTAGATTTTACAGACTACCATAAACATTTAGGAGTAACTCTTAATTCAAATGCCAAGTGGGGGGATCATATCAATGCAATTTATAGTTCTGTAATGAAAAAAATTAATGTATTACGAAGATTGCAATATTTGTTAAATAGGAATAGCCTCTTACACATTTACAAGTCATTCATTTTACAAGTTTTAGAATATGCTTGTGAGTTATGGGATGGTTGTACTAAGTTTGAATCGGAGAAAGCCAAAAGAGAAGCTGCTCGAATTAAATCCAGACTTCCTTCATATGCCAGTATTGAAGACTTACATTTTGAAACTAGTTTAGAAACTCTTTCCAATCGTCGAAAACGTAGAAAACTTCAACCCTTATATAAAATGCATAACAAATCAACACCAGATTATATGAACGATCTCCTACCACCTACTATTTCAGAAAATAACAGATACACTCTAAGAAATAACAGTGAATATAGAGTTCCTCTATTTGGACTTTCTCTAACAAATCTCTCGTGTATACCTTCCACTCTTCGTAGCTGGAATTCTTTAGATTTATCAGTACGATCGCTGCCTTCTGTACATTTTTTTTTTAAATTTTCTTTCGTCAAATGAGCAACCATCCCCTCCAAGTTACTTCAGCTTTGGCGAACGAAAACTGAATATAATACATACAAAGCTGAGACACAAGTGTAGTTCTCTTAATTATGACCTTTTTCTATTTTGTAAACTTTCTACTTGTGTTAATGTTAATGTCATATAAAATACCATTTATGTATTATGTTTATGCCTATCATCATTATTTGTCTTGTAATTATAAATGTGTGATAGGAGAAGGCTGTGATAAGTTGAGATAACTTGTGCCTAATCCCTTGTTCAATGTTTATTGGCAATCAATATGTTTAAAGTAAAAAAAAAGTACGTGTCTCGTTCAGAAACTCATACCCGTATACCATCCAACCTCCATCTAATAACTAAAGAAATAAACATCCCAAAGAAAAATGGCACAACAAAAGCCTGAGTGGGGGTTGCTAAACACCCCACCTATATGTTTATATTAAGTTTAAAATCAAAACGTTCTTGAGATATTTTGGGAGGTAGTGGGTGGGCGAAATACGATTTAGTTCAAAAAACTTGGAAAATATGAAAACAGTATCAATGTTTACAAAATTCACATGGCGCGCAGCAAAATGTCTCTACCCATAATCCTTTGCTGCATATACAAAGGGACATTACTGAGCTGACCAATTTCTCTATTAGCTAAAGGGAGAGAACTCTTATATCAATTATACACATTATTGTAATAAACTGATGTGCAGGCCTCCTGAGGCATAAATTAAGCTAAGTGCTTAGCTGCCTTTTATGCCTCCTAGGTCCTGTCACAAATAACTCAAAGAAAAAATGGTGATTGAAAATGGTCACCAAAATATATGGTGACATGTCATGTTTATTTAAAAAACATACATAATCAATCTAGGTTATGCAAGAATGCCATGGCATAACATAAGCCATCTAATAACTAAAGAAATAAACATCCCAAAGAAAAATGGCACAACAAAAGCCTGAGTGGGGGTTGCTAAACACCGCCACAAAACCAAGATGTGAAACATTGCTGGTTTCCCCACAAAGGCTGAAAGTATTGATGTTATGCTAGAATATATGCTAAAGGAACCTCAAAACAAATTGTTGATGTGTCCAATATGAAAGAAGTAAGGAAAATAAAAATGATAATGTGCATATGCATGTACCTGCATTTCTGCTAGCAGGCATATTCAATCGAGGTATAAGGAGTATAAATTCCAATAAGGAGGAAAACAAACAGCTACTACATGTATATAGGAGGCCCAATGTGCGAGTATCCATTCATAAAAATATGCATGATCTACATGAATGCTACAAGAGCAAGCACCGTCATTAAGAATATGAACATGTTAATGCACAGAAATAATGAGGTTAACATAAAGGGTTCGTAATTCTGTGTGTGGAAGAAGGTCTTAGAAGTACAACAAGATTGGAAACATGGTGCTGCTGTATAGTATCCTCATTAGCAGCACATGTACATGTGTAAATGAGGAACCTAGAAACCACTTAAATGTTAGTGAAATTACACTTTCAAATACTATTAAATGTTGTAAGTATAAGGATATGGGCACTATACTAGTAATGAAAGGGAAGAGACCGGCTCAAGCAAGCCTCGCAAAAAATAACAAGTCTAGACTATAAGTTGATGTACAAGTACAGGTTTGTATAACAAGTCATTATTAACATCACATATAAAAAGACTACCAACATGCCTGCTTTACCAAATTAGATGATAAGAGATTAACTGAAACATGTAGCAAGATGACAGACAACAAGTTGATATATACAGGTTCAAGAAACATGTCGTTGAGGCATATATAAAATTGTAGGCACATATATACCAATAAATTTCACCAATATGCAGAGTAAAAAGA
Source organism: Mimachlamys varia (assembly GCA_947623455.1). Classification (NCBI taxonomy): domain Eukaryota; kingdom Metazoa; phylum Mollusca; class Bivalvia; order Pectinida; family Pectinidae; genus Mimachlamys; species Mimachlamys varia. The sequence continues at coordinate 28,684,987 of OX392528.1, read as the reverse complement.
GACTGGCTCAAGCAAGCCTCAACTCTGCACTTGTATGCAACAATGTACCAAGCATTGATTCAGCTCAATCTATAATAATACTGGCAGGTACATGGTAATAATATGGACATCTTTGGTAAAGTTACAGAATATGGCTCACTCAAGCCAGCTTTCAATAATTAGTAGTCATCATCACTGCCTGTGCACTAAGTGTAATATAGAGCAAACGCATACTGATATCAAAGTGTATAATTGAAATGCAGGAAATGGCAAGACCGGCTCAAGCAAGCCTCAGCTCTGCAATATGTAGCTAGCGTTCCTCATGCTGACATTAAGTCACAAGTGAACGTCATTAAGAAAATATACATATATACAGTGTATGTCAGTTCGTGATCATTCTAAATCCTACAATCAGTAGGTCATGAACATTGCTTGTACGTGCATCAAGTGTAATATTGAAAAATGCAAGCCGATATCCTTGTTTATAATTAATGCAGGAAATGCTGAGACCGGCTCAAGCAAGCCTCAGCTATGCAATGTGTCTTCATGCACAAGGTTTTCAAGAAAACGTACATATGTGTCAGTTCACCACAATGTTCATCCAGTTCCTTAAATATGTCTCTGGTTTGAATCGCAGAAAGAACTGAGACCGGCTCAAGCAAGCCTCAGCTCTTCATCAAGTCAGTTTGGTGACGCATGTGTACAGACATGTACAAATGAAATGTTCTTGTCACACGAAGTCGATGGATGTATGAATAATAACTTAATCCTTATCCTATAGGCAACAGGTGGGTTGGAATACAGGGAGGTTTCATTTTGTGTGAGGCAAACGGATGTATTTCTTAAACGCATTACTATTCCAGCGGCCGAGAGTGCGGATCTTTGCATCAGAGTAATGAAGGTGCAAGGCGGCATATGAAGCAGCCCCAAGTCGAAAACTGTGTCCTTTATAAAAACGCGAGTCAATATTGCAATAATTGAGAACTGCATGCAAAGTTTTGTCAAAATGTGGTCGCGTTACCGGTTTCTTGTTTAGATATAGGAATAGCGGACCGTGTGAATTACCTCTGTATACAAGATAATCTGTCAATGCAGTGACAGCTGAAAACTTAGTCGGACCGTGACTGAAATTTACAGTATGTCGTTTCTTCTCAGTGTTGTGTTTAAATTCATAGAAATTCACAACAACCTCTCTAGCATCGGTAGATTGCACGCTACTTATCATAACATTTTGGTACTGCACAAGGTTTTGCTGATTGCCTGTATTCGCTATCTCACCAATTCGTGCAAACGCGTTAAAAGCGAATAGAAACATGGCTCGGAAAAGAACACATTCAAACGGACTTTTCACTACAAATGCTAGACCATTAACCATTCTGTCTAATAGGTCAATGTCAAATGGCAAACGCATATCACTGGATGGAGCAATCCGGTGTGCTCCACAAATAAGCTTTTTAATTAGGAAAGACTGAGTGGGATCCTGATTATGGAGCAATTTGTGGACATATGCCACAGCCGACACATAAGTAGAAATACTCTTTGGTGCAAATTGTTTGGAATGCAGCTCAGAAATGAAGAGAGCAATATGAGATGCATTAACCAAGGAACTATCAGGTCTAAAACCTTTGCTTGAAGCAAATGTTGAGAATGTAGACCATGCTTTTCTGTATGTTGACCTGCTGGAAGGTGCCAGTGAGGAATCTAGAAGTTCTTCAATTCCTCCAAAAAGGTTTTTGGAAGATATCTGGATGGTATGGGAGTCTGTATGGCATCCATCCATGGTGCATTCCTCTTGAATTCTGTTATCTGAAAGCGAGAAAGATTATCTGCTAAGATATTATTCTTTCCAGGAATGTGCTTAGCCTTGAAGAATATGTTTAGGCGGATGCATTGAAGGACTAGCCATCTAACCATAGATAAAAGGATGACATCTCTGCTAGTCTGTTTGTTTATAATTGGAACAAGGGCTTCATTGTCTGTTAGAAACAGAATACAATGATTCTTCCAGAGATGACCCCAAACTTTTATCCCCAAAAGAATAGGATAGAATTCTTTAATGGCGATGTGGTAACCCGACCAAGAGGTTGGAAAAGAACCATAAAACCAGTGTTTTCCACAGAGGCCTCCAAAACCTAATGTTGTTGCAGCATCTGTGTGTAGTTGAATAGCATCACTAGGAACGAATCTGTCTTCGAGAAAGAATGAGCACCTATTGAAACTGTCCAAAAATGCTAGCCACATTCTAATATCTTCCCTAACTGCCTTGTTTAACCGGATATGATGATATGGCTGACCGATACCAATAGTCAAGTTGATAAGTCGCCGCAAAAATGGTCTCCCAGGTATAATTACCTGGCAAACGAAATTGAGAAGGCCAATAACACTTTGTAACTCTTTAAGAGTACATTTCTGTCTATTCAACAGACCGGTTAACAGTTGTTGACATTTAATTACTTTGTCTGGGGGGAGTCTGGCCTCTTGTTTTACAGAGTCCAGTGTAATACCCAAGAATTCCGTAGTTGTTGCTGGGGCAAAAGTCTTATTCCTGGCAATGGGGACCCCAACATCTGCACAGAATCGCAGAAAGCTAGACAGAGACTGATGTGCTAACTCTCTAGTTTTTTCAATGAAAAGGAAATCATCCAAGATATGAACAACCTTGGAGCAACCTAACTTATTTTGTGCAACCCACTGAAGAGCTGTGCTAAAAGTCTCAAAAATCTGACAGGAAGAAGAACAGCCCATGGGAAGGCAGGTGTCATAATAGTAGGAACCATCCCATTTAATGCCTAATAATGAAAAGTCTTCAGAGTGAACTGGAAGGATACGAAAGGCAGACTCAATATCTGTTTTTGCCATGAAGGACCCACGGGGTAAGGACTTTAATATCTGTATTGCATTGTCAATAGATGCATACAAAACTGAACAGCATTCACGAGGTATACCTGCATTGACTGATTCTGAACTGTTTTTAGGGAAGGACAAATGATGTATTAAGCGAAATTTACCCTTCTCTTTTTTAGGTACCAATCCCAAGGGAGAAATTTTAAAATTCGGAAAGGGAGGTTCTCTAAATGGACCTAGAATTCTACCTGACTCGATTTCTGTCTGCAATTTTCGTGCTACCTGGGAAGGATTATCCAGAGCTGATTTAAGGTTATTACAAGTCTGTGAGTTGCGTACACCTTGAAATTGTAATCTATACCCTTGCTGTAAGCCAGAAACAATGTAGGTTGTTAATGTCAAATCATAGCCGGCTAGGGCTGCTCGCACTTTCTGAGGATCAACAGGTGATCTACTTAGCCGATTGGCCGTCAGGTTTGGAGGTATTTCCCTTGGTTTCAAGCCACTTCCTGCACTTGAACCGGGGATGTGAGAGCCCACAGTGGGCACAGGCATGTTTGTATGAACAGCCATCACATTGTTGGTTCTTGTTGAACCTGTGGCAGGTAAGGGGTTTTTCTTGACGGGGGGATCGAAAGGGCGACCGTGACCCTTTGTTTTGGAAACGGCGCGAGTTCTGATTATCTGAACCCGGACGTCTAGTGAGGGCTTGGATGTAAAGCTCGTTGACGAGCTGGTTCCACGAAAGTTCGGGGGACGATTCCCGCATACGACGGAAATTGGTATCATAGTAATACCAATTGCCGCCACTGGTTGCTATACCTCGAACCACATTCTGGTAGGTAGCAAGATGTTCGCGCAAATCTTGATTATGTTCCCGTAACACTGATGAAAAAATGTTAAATGCATCTGTCCAACGGGCTATATCAAGAAATCGCCTACGTGGCGGAGGCAACTGGATAAATCCAGCTCCATTTATTTGTAATTGGTTAGTGCGCGATACGTCAGTGTTTGGGTCGATTAAGGTAGCCATATCCACGAACTTCCCGGAAATAATTTTTTCACGCAATTCATTGGAAACACACCGGTATAACGGCTGGCAAGCCAACGATACGGGTGGCACAATGCCCAAATTTTGAGGGAACCCACCTGTTGCCTGTACCTGCACCTGAGCTGGTGCCCCTAACGCCGCGGAAGGGACTGCTGTTGTAGTTGCTGTGTGTGGTGGTTGCTGATCATTGGTGGCTCCATAATCAGTTGGGCCACTCGTTTGAGGCAAATCTGTCTGCCTCTGAGTGTTTAAAGCAGCCAGTACTGCTTCCGTAACTGTCCTGGAAACGACCGCCGCCAGGTCCATTATATTTAGTGGATTAGCCACTGGCACTGTGGCTGGTGGCATAGAATCGCCTGGAATGGCGACAAGCTGTCTGTAACTGGGGCTTTGGCTGGGGGTCGTAGTTACAGGGGACGGAGTTACAGGCTGGTCATCTGGTGGTGGTACCGGAACCGCACTGGTTCTGCTTTGCCGCCGTTTTGGTCTCTTGCTGGCGGAAGAGCCCTCAGTAGATGGTTGCCGTTTAGGCATTCTGAGCTGTGCCTGAAAGATACAATTGGCAGGCGTAACACTATGGACGACCACCAAAATACATATATATCCTGTACCATAGCTCTCCATCTTTGCTCTATAATTGAATCATGTTTTGATTTCCCAATTACAATCACATGTGAAGTATAATTCATTTATTCCAGTGATTCTGAACAAATGGTGGAAGCACTGATTAAGTGCTATAGATGTCAAATAAAGAGCACATGGATATAAATGAATGAAATGAAACCATATATGTATCATGATAATTTTAACAGTATCATGGGAACATGAAGTACAGCAAAGCAGATAATACAGAATCATTTCTGAATGGCAGATCTATGCCAGTGCCTACAAAATTGTTAAATACGAGGAAGACATTTAATTGATTGAGATGGATAATAAGACTGATTAATTACAAAGTAATAGATATGGCCCTGTGGGCTCCCGGCTAACACGTTAAGGCTGAATTTTATGCAACCAAACTTCAAAGTAAGAAGGACAGATACAATGCTGTCAGATCCAGGACACTATTTAAGGATAAAATTCATAATTATGTAAGTTATTATTATGACAACTGCAACCAGCTGGATACCACACCGGGTGACATTTATGCAAATTAGATCAAATACATAGCAATTACACTGTTATTTGGACAGATATAACACTGTCAGTTCCCGGATACCACACTGGGATTAAAATTATGCAAATTAAATCAATTACACAGCAGTTAGGACAGATACAACACTGTCAGATCCTGGATACCACACCAGGTGAAATTTATGCAAATTACATGAATTACACAGTTATTAGGACAGATACAACACTGTCAGATCCCGGATACCACACCAGGTGAAATTTATGCAAATTAAATCAATTACACAGTTATTAGGACAGATACAACACTGTCAGATCCCGGATACTACACTAGGATGAAATTTATGCAAAGAAAATGAATTACACAGGTATGAGGACAGATACAACACTGTCAGATCCCGGATACCACACCGGGATGAAATTTATGCAAATGAAATGAATTACACAGTTATAAGGACAGAGATGACACTGCCAGATCCCGGATACCACACCGGGATTAAAGTTATGCAAATTAAATGAATTACACAGTTATAAGGACAGATACAACGCTGTCAGATCCCGGATACCACACCGGGATTAAAGTTATGCAAATTAAATGAATTACACAGTTATAAGGACAGACACAACACTGTCAGATCCCGGATACCACACCGGGATTAAAGTTATGCAAATTAAATGAATTACACAGTTATTAGGACAGATACAACACTGTCAGATCCCGGATACCCCACCAGGATGAAAATTATGCAAATCAAATCAATTACACAGGTATTAGGACAGATACAACACTGTCCTATCCCGGATACCACACCAGGATGAACATTATGCAAATCAAATCAATTACACAGCTATTAGGACAGATACAAAACTGTCATTCCCCAGGTACCCCCAAGGGTGAATATATGCAAATTAAATTAATGACATATAGCAATTAGGACAGATACGACAATGTCGGATTCCGGATACTACACCAGGGTAAAATTCATAATAAATTACCAACCATATGTATAAGAGTAATAAGGACAGTAACAACACCGGCAAATCCCGGATACTACACCGGAAAGAAGTTTTGCCCAAAATATATTAATAATGAAGTACAGTAATTATTAATTAAGTCAGATAAAACACTGTCAGCTTCATGACACTACACCTGTATAAAATATATTGCGATTAATTTAACGTTATTTGAAATAGGACAGTTACAACACTGTCAATAACATCAATATCACAACTCACCATTAGCTAAGTGTGTGCATGCATGCATGACGGCTAGGCGAAGGCTACGGTAAAACTTTTTGGTGCCCGTTTGATTTAAATGGCAGCCATCCCGAAGAAAAAGGTCCAGTGGACTGTTGAAAAGTCGACGGTGGGACCATAGATGGAGGTGATGTTGTCCGGTGAATAACACATGCAAGGCCTTGTTGGCAGATACCCTACGGGACTCGTATTGTCGAGAGTTCATGCCTCGAGGTCGTGGTCGTGGAAATATCTCACATGCATAGACATCAGTGCCGTATTTACCATGCAAATGTTTGGCAAAATTAAAAATCTGGTAGGCAAGTTGATCTGGACGAATAGCATCGTTGCACAGACAGTTGCCGCCTACCTGAAGAACGATGATATGTGGTTGAAAAATGCGTATTTTCCTTGCCACAGATAAGTCAGTTTTTAATCTATCAACAGTGGCCCCGCTGATCCCTAGGCCATCAACAATACACTGTGAGAGACCGAATGATTCCAAATCATGTTCATGCACATATTCAAACAGTCTACGTATGAAACTATGACCCAAAATCAACACACGTGGGGTCAATGTAGCCATGCTAAGGAGATGTTACAATGTAAATACTTAAATTCAAATCCGGGGGGGATAAATCGAACGTCAATCCCTCAAGGCAAAGGTAGAAATCAACTTTGTATGTTCAAAATCCCGTCTGCTGCGCAGCCCGTGCGTTCTCCTGATCACCCAGGTATTCAAGTCGCAGTCTTATAATGTTGCGAAATACGATTTAGTTCAAAAAACTTGGAAAATATGAAAACAGTATCAATGTTTACAAAATTCACATGGCGCGCAGCAAAATGTCTCTACCCATAATCCTTTGCTGCATATACAAAGGGACATTACTGAGCTGACCAATTTCTCTATTAGCTAAAGGGAGAGAACTCTTATATCAATTATACACATTATTGTAATAAACTGATGTGCAGGCCTCCTGAGGCATAAATTAAGCTAAGTGCTTAGCTGCCTTATATGTATATGAAACTTTATCACCGACATGACCAGTCATCTTTCCTGACTAATCTATATTACATTGGAAACAGATGACAAGTTGACTAAGTACGTGTTGATTAGAGCTTTAGATCATGTTTTGATACCGCAGCCAGGTGTTAGTGTTGTACATGTACTTTAACATGACGTGGGAAGTATGGTTCTTCCCGGATGTTATCGTTGGGTTGCTAGCGTTGTCCAGGACAAATTAAATATTTGACAGATGGTCACTTAAAATATCAGCAAAATCAATGCGGGAGGGCTATGTTGACACATGGTTGTCACAGTAATAGGAAACGTGATTAATACCCTTTAGAAGTCCTGATAGGGAACAGTTACGTCATCGAGACCTTGCAATTGGATTATCAGTCATACGTACACACAGCAAGTCAAGTGGACGAAACATTGGACAAGATACAAAAATAACGCAACCGCCACAATAGACAGAAAGTTAATATTTCTTGGGTTTTTTTTTTTACTCCAAACATATGGGAATGCTGTTTTTCCGTCTGTAAACGGTAATTTTTTTCTGTTGATGAAATATTACGAACCTTATGAAAACAAAACATATATTCGCGTTATAATGCAACTTTTTTCCCCTACGAATATGAGCTAATAGACTCTCTTAAAATATATATATTGTCATATGAATAACTAACACGTCGTGTAATAGAGCTCTATATATAGGGCGCCCTGTGATTGGCAAAAAGAAATACTGTACTATATTTTGATGAAATGTTTAATTTCATGACTGACATGTAAACTACTTTACTCTGATGTCTTGAATCATGGTTTAAGTTAATATTTCCTGTAGTACAACAACCATCTCTTAATACCAAGTATTCGATAGGAAATTAAAAACTACATGTTATTAGGTATAGGCAAGTATCAAGTATCACTGACAGGGGAAAGTCATATAAATGAGCAAGCATCCGTGACACAGTATTCAGTGAGGTCGATTCATACGATATCTTGTATTTTAATTAAAAATATCTGATAACAGTCATTGAATATCTGACGTAACTTCGGCCACTTCTAAATGTTCGTTGACCTTTTCGCTTTCACTTGCATATTAGAGACCATTTATTTGGCCCTTAACAGCTAGAGACGTACAAAGCTGATAAGTTATCAGTCTAACTGGTTCAAGTTGTAGATGTGCCGCATATAATAAAACAAAATTAAGTCATAGACATTTAAAGCCTATATTAAGGCTTATATGTCTCAATTGATGTAGCGAGAAAAAATGAAACATTCACTTTAAATAAGTACGGTAACAAAATGATAAACAAATAAAGGCCTATATGTTTCCCTGTCATAACTAAATGTACTTTGTTCAATAAATTACCACGGAATATTAGGTGCCCCATTCACTACATCGTCGGAAACCCACGGGACACTATTCTAACGTTGTGACCACGTCCGGGAGGAGGGTCCCGCACGTGGGTTTACGACGATGCATTCATCAATATAGTGATGTTATCACTAAAAATATGGATACTGATTTAACATTCACAAAAAAATGATCAGCAGACCTATGACATAAATGTACACCTGATTAAATTGTTAACCAGTGTGATTAAGTGTTCTCATTCCTATCTTGTATCAGACATATAACACAGGGACCTGATAATTTGTTACAGCTAGTTTTGGAACTTACTTAGTATTTACTGACTTATGTTTTTGGGAGGGTTTAAATCAATCTTCGATAAAAATGCCCACTCAATGGTCACAAAGCCTTTATAACCTTCATCTAGGTATGGGGGCTTATATATGACATTTCGTCTTTTCGCTTTGGAGCCCGCGAAATAACACCAAGCGAAAAAAACGAAATAACGAAAAGACGAAAACCCGCTAAATCGAAATAATGAAAGGTTAGTAATGGCAGGGACGTATACGTCCCTGGTAATGGGTACTAATAGTGTGTGTCCCTAGTGAAGCCATAATGGGTTTGGCGTTATTTCGTCTTTTCGCTTTGGCGAGTTTTCGGTTTTTCGTCTTTTCGTTTTTAGATCATCTGACCCGAAGGGTCAGGATGACCTATAGTCATCATGCTTCGTCCGTCGTCGTGCGCCGTGCGCCGTGCGCCGTGCGCCGTCCGTAAACTTTTCCATTTAAACATCTTCTTCTCATAAACCAAAAGGCCCATAGACCCAATATTGGGCTTGTGCCATGCTGGGATGAAGGGGTACCAAGTTTGTTCAAACAAATGACCTTGACCTTCATTCAAGGTCACAGGGGCCAAAAAGGTCAAAATCTTTGAACGACTTCTTCTGAATAACCAAAAGGCCCAGAGACCTGATATTGGGCCTGTGTTATGCTGGGATAAAGGGGTACCAAGTTTGTTCAAACAAATGACCTTGACCTTCATTCAAGGTCACAGGGGCCGAAAAGGTCAAAATCTTTTTAAACAACTTCTTCTGAATAACCAAAAGGCCCAGAGACCTAATATTGGGCCTGTGGCATGCTGGGATAAAGGGCTACCAAGTTTGTTCAAACAAATTACCTTGACCTTCATTCAAGGTCACAGGGGCAAAAAAGGTCAAAATCTTTGAACGACTTCTTCTGAATAACCAAAAGGCCCAGAGACCTGATATTGGGCCTGTGTTATGCTGGGATAAAGGGGTACCAAGTTTGTTCAAACAAATGACCGTGACCTTCATTCAAGGTCACAGGGGCCAAAAAGGTCAAAATCTTTTTAAACAACTTCTTCTGAATAACCAAAAGGCCCAGAGACCTGATATTGGTCCTGTGTTATGCTGAGATAAAGGGCTACCAAGTTTGTTCAAAGAAATGACCTTGACCTTCATTCAAGGTCACAGGGGACAAAACGGTCATAATTTTTAAACGACTTCTTCTGAATAACCAAAAGGCACAGAGACCTAATATTGGGCCTGTGGCATGCTGGGATAAAGGGGTACCAAGTTTGTTCAAAGAAATGACCTTGACTTTCATTCAAGGTCACAGGGGCCAAAACGGTCATAATCTTTAAACAACTTCTTCTGAATAACCAAAAGGCCCAGAGACCTGATATTGGGCCTGTGGCATGCTGGGATAAAGGGCTACCAAGTTTGTTCAAAGAAATGACCTTGACTTTCATTCAAGGTCACTGGGGCCAAAACGGTCATACTATTTAAACAACTTCTTCTGAATAACTAAAAGGCTCAGAGACCTGATATTAGGCCTGTGGCATGCTGGGATAAAGGTCTACCAAGTTTGTTCAAATAAATGACCTTGAACTTCATTCAAGGTCACAGGGGCCAAAAGGGTCAAAATCTTTAAAACAACTTTTTCTGAATAACCAAAAGGCACAGAGATGTGATATTGGGCTTGTGGCATGCTGGGATAAAGGTGTGTCAAGTTTGTTTAAAGAAATGACCCTGACATTCATTCAAGGTCACAGGGGCCAAAAGGGTTTGTTGTCAAGTTTACTCACTAGGAATAAGCTGAAACTTGCCAGAAATGATTCTGAGATGATGCTGATTAAGTGTTGTTACTTTTAGGTGTGGTGATCAATATGTTATATAATTTGTAAACCTTTAAAAAAACAATATGTCAAAGCTAAATTATTGTCTATACTTATAACTGTTCCACTTCCTTAAGTGCACATATATTAGCACATTTTACTCGTCATTGAAAAATCAACTTGTTTCACATTAATGAAATACTTAAGTTAGACTTTGAACCAAGTATCGTTTATAAACTTTCACTAAATGCACAATATCGTCTTAATTTCCTAATACTTTCAGAATGTATCGTAAGTTTTATCTGTGTTTGAATATCCCATGTTTTCAGGTCATCTGACCCAATAAGTCGGGATAACCTATAGTCATCATGCTTCGTCCGTCGTCATGCACCGTCCATAAACTTTCCACATTTTCAACTTCTCAACTTCCAAAATGAGCTAGAAATGATCCTGACATAATGATTATGATAATCCCGACAAAGTGTTGTCATTTTTCAAGTCCGTCAGAAATCCAAGATGGCCAACATTTTGAACACACATCTTAAACTTCGCCAGTTCCACCAGTGAGAATGAGCTGAAACTTGCCAGAAATTCTCCTGAGATGGTCCTGACAAAACTGTTGTTATTTTTCGTGTAGTCAAAAATCCAAGATGGCCTCCACAGCGGCCATTTTGAAAACACATTCTAAACTTCTCAAGTTCTACCAGTGGAATTGAGCTGAAACTTGCCAGAAATGATATCCTGAGATGGTCCCAACAAAGTGTTGTTATTTTTCAAGCCCATCAGAAATCCAAGAAGGCCACTATCTTGAACTTGGCAATCTATACAGGCATATTATAACTTGATTTAATGACTACACGTATTTTCATAGTGATTTTACAATTGGTAGTCAGATGACCGTTAAGGCCCGTTGGGCCTCTTGTTTACATACACAGTATGACTATTTCTTTCGATGAGAAATGCATTGTGCGTTGATTTTGCATGTATACAAATAGTTATATAACAATATGTACTAGTATTATGAAAAAAACACGACATTACAGGACATTCGGCCAGGGTATAGCGTTGTGTAGATTATTTTCACACAAGAAAGTCTGTCATTGTTTTATGTGTGTAATGTGAGAACTTTTCATGTACAATGATATTGTTTTTGAGTAAGACACATGTTTCAAATATTGATAGCTTTTGCCAGGGGCGTATATGTTCACATATACGTCCCTGCTTTTGCTTATTGAAAACTAATGTAAAATCTGAAGATGCTAGTAAACTTCTCTGTATGTTATTCCATGAACTGATAGCGAATAGTCGGTAATTACATGAACAGGTCACTTACACAAAGATCAATTGAACAAGGCCGGTTTTCAGAATAGACATGGTCCGGATTACACGGATTGGAAGATTAACAAAATGTTATTATAGAAATAACCCGAGTGAATATAAGCTTATTCAAATACTTAATGCAAAGAATGTTAAGGACGTATGCATTCTTGGAAAATATCTGGTATCTGGCAAATAAGTGACTATCAGAAACATGATATACATGTACATATATAAGCAGGGATATACGTCCCTGATATAAGTATATATATTTTGTAAGAAAAATAATAATCAATGTTACTATTAATTTTTTGTGCATCGTTCATTCTCCTGAGACCAATTTAACATTTTGTATAAATGGAAATATCTTATATATCATATGTTCACATCGATGAGTCGTAAGACTTAAAATTAATAAAGATCTTGAACTTGAAAAAAAAAAATACTGTAGGAATCCGGATTCGACAGAGGCCGCTTTTGACAAGTTATAGCCTACTGTACACATGTATGGGCATGTATCTAAACCGACCATGCATGGAATATTAATATTTGGCCGGTTTAGAAAAACTTCGGATTGGAGCAAAAACCAAATTGTGGTGCATATGGTAGTTCATTGGTGGTTGTTCTTTTTTTTTTTTGCAGTGGAAAGCGCACTTATCTATATATATAGCTATCATCGAAGCGGCCTAGGGTTCGGGTCACCTACCCGACCACGTGGGTTTCCTGTGGGTACTTCGGTGTAAGACCGGGCCAAGAATGATTAAAATGAGTTTCATAACTCGGTTCACATTTAATGTAAATAAAATATATTTCTTTCTTTTACATATTACATACTATACAGCAAACCAGAAATATACGTCCCTGAGCAAACATTCTTTCGTTTCGAAAACATACAGGGGATGGCAACACATGTACACAACGATTTATTTTAGCTAATTAAATATTATTGTGTTGATATGTTCCTTAAAATGCTGACAAAAAGTCACATTGGCATATTTTTCCCCATTTCAATTAATTAAGTCACCATATTTAGGCCTAAAGGTCCCAAACTAGCTGTAACCACGGAATTAGATATACGTCCCTGCATATATATATGCAAACGTCAGAGAACTGTACTGACTAAAAATAAATAAGCTTGTACAAACTTCCATTTTGTTGGTAATCCGAACACATATTGTAACAATGAAAGCTAGATCTAGTTGGACTTTATCTCTAGGACCATACATGCGTAAAGGGTACACGATATACATACATGTGTCTTAGTTCATCGGCCTGCATAAACTGACCAATCGACGTTCGGCAACATGTATCGAACGACAGGCCATGTGCCGAGGACTGTGAGGTATCCAAATGTCAACAATAATCGAGCGTTATGACCGTCAGACTCGGCGCGATGTTCACGCAGGGCACATCTCTAGTTGTGACCATGGACAAGATTGTGTTTGAGGCTGTATGTTACATCTATGTGTTTTGGGCTGTAGTCGTTTTTATAGCTTTACAGTTTGTGAACGCGCCGTACGGACGATACACGCGGGGAGGATGGGGACTGCAAATAAATGGAAAATTGGCATGGTTTCTGCAGGAGATCCCGTCCATTTTGGTGCCAATGTACTTGCTACTTGTTACAGATTCTCCTAAGATCTCATACACACCTAACAGGATTATGCTAGCGTGTTTCATCATTCATTATTTTCAACGGTAAGTTATGAAACGTTAAGAACTCTTTTGTGAAAGAGATAGTTTTAGTGGTCTACAATAAACAAACACCACGTGCTTATATAATTAGGCCATATACTGTCAACAAGGTCTAGCTGTCAAAACGTTTTTTTGATATAATTACAAGGCCTACTGTATGTAACTGAATGTCCATGTGTGTTTATCTTTTATTATCAAATATCTTATATCGTCGATAGCCTCAGAACGTTGAATAACCAGATGAAATTGCTTTTACTGGGGTGTGAAGTAATAATGCCATTATATTATTGGATCATTAAGGTACATGACCACACTTCTGACATAAAATCTCAGTTCCGATCTATTTTACCTCTAAACCCATGGCTTTTTTCGAAGCGACTACGGTAATCACACCTGGCTGTATATAAGCCCAGGGCTACTGAAACAACACTCTCGGTGAATCCTATTGTAAGACCGTCATGCTTGACCGCAGACACCATATACTGGCTTCCAAACATGTTTTGCTGTTACTACATTGGGAACTGAAACACTTTGTTATGTACGATTCCATTGAAAATGTATACTGTACCTGCATTGGACCCCAGGTTACCTTGCACTTTACAATCCAAGGACATATATATATACTATCTGTGTATTTCACCTATACATTGCCCAATATTAGCAAATCCAATGTAAAAATGTATTTCCTTTCAAAATTTTCAAAAGAAACACAGGTAAAACCATAGCTACTCTCGTATGCTGCTTCAGCATATTTGTATTCCAAGTTTTAATCCAGGTAATTTATTTTTCAGGGCATTGATATTTCCATTTTTGATAAGGGGAGGTAAGCCGACTCCTCTTGTGCCATTTTTGCTTGCCCTTGTTTTCTGTCTTGTGAATGGGTATGTCCAGGCAGGACACCTCCTCTACCATGCAGATTTTGGAGACCGATGGATGTATAACCCACAATTCTACTTAGGTATTTAATTACTGACAAACTTAAATACTTGTATTAATGAAGTAATGATATTTGGATCTCTATTATTATGTTTTATAATCTCCTACATTGTATACTTACCTATTAATAATGAAAACAAATACATCAAGAAAGAGATAATTTAGCCAAATTGCTGTTTTTATCGCATAAGCAACTTCTAATATGGAGCTACACGTTAATATGTACATGAAAGTATATTAAGAATATTTTTTTGCTATTGGCTCCAGTCCAGCAAAGTTTCAGTATTTTTATTTATTTATTTGAAAGTTAAGACTGTTTTTATTCACACTGTAACATAGTTTTTCATGTTGAATAACTATGAATGAAAATACAAATAATGTCGCTTGATTTATAAAAATTAACAATTCTACAACAATGTTTAATGCCTTCTATTTTATAATTAACTTGATGTTGGCAGTATTATATTTTTTTCTACATTTTGCAGGTCTTATTATGTTTTTTGCCGGGATGTTAATAAATATACATTCTGACCACATTTTGCGAAATCTCAGAAAACCGGGAGAGAAGGGATACAAAATTCCAGAAGGTAAATACTTGTTAATTACTCTGTATTATGTAAAAGATTTCAAACACAACATTTTGATATGATTTTATCACTGACAAAAAATTCAGGCTCTTGCCAAAATCAAAATTTTAAAAAAATCAAAATAAAGATGAGAATATGACGTTAAAGTTTAAGTTTTACTTGTAAGAGCAACACCACCTAGACTACTCCATTAATCGTGATAATGCTTCAAAAGTTAAAGCAGGTAATTAACATACTTCTTTGCGAGTTTACTTGATATTTAGGCCTAATATGAAAGTGAACACTAGGCTTACTTTTATAAATCATTGCTTATCTTCAGATTTGCCAATAAATCGTATTAGGTTATCGTTTTTGAGGAACAACAATTTGAACTTTGCCTTGATTTTTTTGCCAATGTCAAAGTTCTAGGATGTCAACATGGATAGTTCAAACTCCTCTTTATTCCAGCGGCTATAAATTCGTATAATTCGATCAGGATTGACAATATTTATTTAATTTTGGTCAAACTGACCGAAGGTTTACCCTTCACTTCATTTACAGTATATCTGTATACAAGTCTGGTGCTGTATTTACAGGAGGAACGTTTCATTTAGTGTCTTATGCTGTGTTTTCAGGACGAACGTTCAATTTAGTGTCTTATGCTGTGTTTTCAGGACGAAAGTTCAATTTAGTGTCCTATGCTGTGTTTTCAGGACGAACGTTTAATTTAGTGTCCTATGCTGTGTTTTCAGGACGAACGTTTAATTTAGTGTCTTATGCTGTGTTTTCAGGACGAACGTTTAATTTAGTGTCTTATGCTGTGTTTTCAGGACGAACGTTTAATTTAGTGTCTTATGCTGTGTTTTCAGGACGAACGTTTAATTTAGTGTCTTATGCTGTGTTTTCAGGACGAACGTTTAATTTAGTGTCTTATGCTGTGTTTTCAGGACGAACGTTTAATTTAGTGTCTTATGCTGTGTTTTCAGGACGAACGTTTAATTTAGTGTCTTATGCTGTGTTTTCAGGACGAACGTTTAATTTAGTGTCTTATGCTGTGTTTTCAGGACGAACGTTCAATTTAGTGTCTTATGCTGTGTTTTCAGGACGAACGTTCAATTTAATGTCTTATGCTGTGTTTACAGGACGAACGCTTAATTTAATGTCTTATGCTGTGTTTCAGGACGAACGTTTAATTTAATGTCTTATGCTGTGTTTTCAGGAGGAATGTTTAATTTAGTGTCCGGTGCTAACTTCTTTGGAGAGATGTGTGAATGGTGTGGGTTTGCTGTAGCCTGTGGAACACTGCCAACATACAGCTTTGCTCTGTTCACGGTGTGCAATATTGGACCACGTGCATGCCAGCATCACAGGTAGGAAATTAGAAAGAGACCTTACATTAGTAGAAAAATATCTTTAGGCTTTCCATATATATCATATGTGCATGTATTAAAATTGTTTGAGCAGTATAAAACATTGCTTAATGAGAGACCTGTGGACAGGTCGCTAAAATTTCATATGTTTTGCTCACCGGGAATTCTGACTCTCTGAGCCGCCAGCCGTCCCAATATTTAGCAGATCGGTCCCTCAATGATGCTTGTTGAACAGATGAGAGAAACTGAGTAATGATTGGATGAATACTTCAGAGAACCTGAATGATGATTGGTTAAACAGGTCAGAGAACCTGAATGATGATTGGTTGAATATTTGTGAGAGCTTATATAATGATTGGTTGAATATCTGAGAGAACCTGAATGATGATTGGTTGAATATTTGAGACAACATGAATGATGATTGGTTAAATATTTGAGAGAACATGAATGATGATTGGTTAAATATTTGAGAGAACCTGCATGATGATTGGTTGGACAGTTTGGAGAGCCTGAATGATTATGGGTTGAACATTTGATGCTTGGTCACAGGTGAAAAAAAGCAATCATTTGACACCTGGTTTAACAGGTAAGAGAGCCTTGATAATACCATTTATCACATAACTGACCCGTTCAATCATGTCATACAACCATTTCATAAATATGGTATTACACACATGTAATAACACTATTGTGACGTCATAAACAAACGACGTCTTTATAACCTCATATGATTGTCCGAGTAGTGAAAATCGTATCGTCAAAGAAGAAATTTGCCTTTCTAATTGAGAATGAATTTGAGAGTTTCATTGTATTTTCTCATAAATATAAGTTATATGATAAAAAGAATCTTACTTACACTTGTGTCAATGCAATATGGAATTTATTTAACTCGCTAAATAATTTAATATGGCACTCGCCTAAAGGCTCATGACATAACAAATTTTTGAACTCGTTTAATAAATTCCATATTACATTGACACTCATGTACGATCCCCTATGTATTGAACAGCGAAGATAAATGTTGAAGGATATTAACTGTAACAAGGGTATGTGTACAGGTAGAGGTTAGAGAGTACAGAGATAAATACTCAAGTGAGTGAGCTCCATGCTGTATGACCCAGTGGAGTGTCCGGGTCAACAGTCACACAGTTAACCACAGTGATCTGTAAACAGTGTCATTGGGTCACACCGATAGCGTATCTAGCAGCAGTGATATTTCATTCATTCTTGTCATCACTGAATATTCTGTGTTCACACCACTATTTCATGTTGCTTCCGGGTCTCGGTCAGATACCTATAGAAATATCTAAGGTCACGGTCAGATACCTATAGAAATATCTAAGGTCACAGTCAGATACCTATGGAAATATCTAAGGTCACGGTCAGATACCTATAGAAATATCTAAGGTCATGGTCAGATACCTATAGAAATATCTAAGGTCACTGTCAGATACCTATAGAAATATCTAAGGTCATGGTCAGATACTTATAGAAATATCTAAGTTCATGGTCAGATACCTATAGAAATATCTCAGGTCATGGTCAGATACCTGTAGAAATATCTAAGGTCACGGTCAGATACCTATAGAAATATCTAAGGTCACAGTCAGATACCTATGGAAATATCTAAGGTCACGGTCAGATACCTATAGAAATATCTAAGGTCACGGTCAGATACCTATAGAAATATCTAAGGTCATGGTCAGATACCTATGGAAATATCTAAGGTCACGGTCAGATACCTATAGAAATATCTAAGGTCATGGTCAGATACCTATAGAAATATCTAAGGTCACTGTCAGATACCTATAGAAATATCTAAGGTCATGGTCAGATACTTATAGAAATATCTAAGTTCATGGTCAGATACCTATAGAAATATCTCAGGTCATGGTCAGATACCTGTAGAAATATCTAAGGTCACGGTCAGATACCTATAGAAATATCTAAGGTCACTGTCAGATACCTATAGAAATATCTAAGGTCACGGTCAGATACTTATAGAAATATCTCGGGTCACAGTCAGATACCTATAGAAATATCTTAGGTCACGGTCAGATACCTATAACAATATCTAAGGTCACGTTCAGTTACCTACAGAAATATCTAAGATCACAGTCAAATACTTATAGAAATATCTAAGGTCCTAGTCAGATACCAACAGAAATATCTCTGGTCATGGTTAGATACCTATAGAAATATCTAAGGTCATGGTCAGATACCTGTAGAAATATCTAAGGTCACAGTCAGATACCTATGGAAATATCTAAGGTCACGGTCAGATAGCAATATAAATATCTCAGGTCATGGTCAGATACTTATAGAAATGATCTAAGGTCATGGTCAGATACTTATAGAAATATCTCAGGTCACTGTCAGATACCTAGAGAAATATCTAAGTTCATGGTCAGATACCTGTAGAAATATCTAAGGTCACGGTCAGATACCTATAGAAATATCTAAGGTCACTGTCAGATACCTATAGAAATATCTAAGGTCACGGTCAGCTACCTATAGAAATATCTAAGGTCACAGTCAGATACCTATAGAAATATCTCTGGTCATGGTCAGATACCTATAGAAATATCTAAGGTCATGGTCAGATACCTATAGAAATATCTAAGGTCACGGTCAGATACCTATAGAAATATCTCAGGTCATGGTCAGATACCTATAGAAATATCTCTGGTCATGGTCAGATACCTATAGAAATATCTAAGTTCATGGTCAGATACCTATAGAAATATCTAAGGTCACGGTCAGATATCTATAGAAATATCTAAGGTCACGGTCAGATATCTATAGAAGTATCTAAGGTCACGGTCAGATACCTATAGAAATATCTAAGGTCACAGTCAGATACCTATGGAAATATCTAAGGTCACGGTCAGATACCTATAGAAATATCTAAGGTCATGGTCAGATACCTATAGAAATATCTAAGGTCACTGTCAGATACCTATAGAAATATCTAAGGTCATGGTCAGATACTTATAGAAATATCTAAGTTCATGGTCAGATACCTATAGAAATATCATAGGTCATGGTCAGATACCTGTAGAAATATCTAAGGTCACGGTCAGATACCTATAGAAATATCTAAGGTCACTGTCAGATACCTATAGAAATATCTAAGGTCACGGTCAGATACTTATAGAAATATCTCAGGTCACAGTCAGATACCTATAGAAATATCTTAGGTCACGGTCAGATACCTATAACAATATCTAAGGTCACGTTCAGTTACCTACAGAAATATCTAAGATCACAGTCAAATACTTATAGAAATATCTAAGGTCCTAGTCAGATACCAACAGAAATATCTCTGGTCATGGTTAGATACCTAAAGAAATATCTAAGGTCACAGTCAGATACCTGTAGAAATATCTAAGGTCACAGTCACATACCTATGGAAATATCTAAGGTCACTGTCAGATAGCAATATAAATATCTCAGGTCATGGTCAGATACTTATAGAAATGATCTAAGGTCATGGTCAGATACTTATAGAAATATCTCAGGTCACTGTCAGATACCTATAGAAATATCTAAGTTCATGGTCAGATACCTGTAGAAATATCTAAGGTCACGGTCAGATACCTATAGAAATATCTAAGGTCACTGTCAGATACCTATAGAAATATCTAAGGTCACGGTCAGCTACCTATAGAAATATCTAAGGTCATGGTCAGATACCTATAGAAATATCTAAGGTCACGGTCAGATACCTATAGAAATATCTAAGGTCACGGTCAGATACCTATAGAAATATCTCTGGTCATGGTCAGATACCTATAGAAATATCTAAGTTCATGGTCAGATACCTATAGAAATATCTAAGGTCACGGTCAGATATCTATAGAAATATCTAAGGTCACGGTCAGATATCTATAGAAATATCTCAGGTCACGGTCAGATACCTATAGAAATATCTAAGGTCACGGTCAGATACCTATAGAAATATCTCGGGTCACGGTCAGATACCTATAGAAATATCTCAGGTCATGGTCAGATACCTATAGAAATATCTCAGGCCATGGTCAGATACCTATAGAAATATCTCAGGTCATGGTCAGATACCTGAAGAAATATCTTAGGTCCTAGTCAGATACTAACAGAAATATCTCTGGTCATGGTTAGATACCTATAGAAATATCTAAGGTCATGGTCAGATACCTATAGAAATATTCAAGGTCACAGTCAGATACCTATAGAAATATCTAAGGTCACGGTCAGATACCTATAGAAATATCTAAGGTCACGGTCAGATACCTATAGAAATATTCAAGGTCACAGTCAGATACCTATAGAAATATCTAAGGTCACGGTCAGATACCTATAGAAATATCTAAGGTCACAGTCAGATACCTATAGAAATATCTCTGGTCACGGTCAGATACCAATAGAAATATCTAAGGTCACGGTCAGATACCTATAGAAATATGTAAGTTCATGGTCAGATACATATAGAAATATCTAAGGTCAAGGTCAGATACTTATAGAAATATCTAAGGTCATGGTCAGATACCTTTAGAAATATTTAAGGTCACGGTCAGATACCAATAGAAATATCTCAGGTCACGGTCAGATACCTATAGAAATGATCTAAGGTCACGGTCAGATACCTATAGAAATATCTAAGGTCACGGTCAGATACCTATAGAAATATCTAAGGTCACGGTCAGATATCTATAGAAATATCTAAGGTCACGTCAGATACCAATAGAAATATCTAAGGTCACTGTCAGATACCTTTAGAAATATCTTAGGTCCTCGTCAGATACCTATAGAAATATCTTAGGTCCTCGTCAGATACCTATAGAAATATCTTAGGTCCTCGTCAGATACCTATAGAAATATCTTAGGTCCTCGTCAGATACCTATAGAAATATCTTAGGTCCTCGTCAGATACCTATAGAAATATCTCAGGTCACAGTCAGATACCTATAGAAATATCTAAGGTCACAGTCAGATACCTATAGAAATATCTCTGGTCACGGTCAGATACCAATAGAAATATCTAAGGTCACGGTCAGATACCTATAGAAATATGTAAGTTCATGGTCAGATACATATAGAAATATCTAAGGTCAAGGTCAGATACTTATAGAAATATCTAAGGTCATGGTCAGATACCTTTAGAAATATTTAAGGTCACGGTCAGATACCAATAGCAATATCTCAGGTCACGGTCAGATACCTATAGAAATGATCTAAGGTCACGGTCAGATACCTATAGAAATATCTAAGGTCACGGTCAGATACCTATAGAAATATCTAAGGTCACGGTCAGATATCTATAGAAATATCTAAGGTCACGTCAGATACCAATAGAAATATCTAAGGTCACTGTCAGATACCTTTAGAAATATCTTAGGTCCTCGTCAGATACCTATAGAAATATCTTAGGTCCTCGTCAGATACCTATAGAAATATCTTAGGTCCTCGTCAGATACCTATAGAAATATCTTAGGTCCTCGTCAGATACCTATAGAAATATCTAAGGTCACGGTCAGATATCTATAGAAGTATCTAAGGTCACGGTCAGATACCTATAGAAATATCTAAGGTCACAGTCAGATACCTATGGAAATATCTAAGGTCACGGTCAGATACCTATAGAAATATCTAAGGTCATGGTCAGATACCTATAGAAATATCTAAGGTCACTGTCAGATACCTATAGAAATATCTAAGGTCATGGTCAGATACTTATAGAAATATCTAAGTTCATGGTCAGATACCTATAGAAATATCATAGGTCATGGTCAGATACCTGTAGAAATATCTAAGGTCACGGTCAGATACCTATAGAAATATCTAAGGTCACTGTCAGATACCTATAGAAATATCTAAGGTCACGGTCAGATACTTATAGAAATATCTCAGGTCACAGTCAGATACCTATAGAAATATCTTAGGTCACGGTCAGATACCTATAACAATATCTAAGGTCACGTTCAGTTACCTACAGAAATATCTAAGATCACAGTCAAATACTTATAGAAATATCTAAGGTCCTAGTCAGATACCAACAGAAATATCTCTGGTCATGGTTAGATACCTAAAGAAATATCTAAGGTCACAGTCAGATACCTGTAGAAATATCTAAGGTCACAGTCACATACCTATGGAAATATCTAAGGTCACTGTCAGATAGCAATATAAATATCTCAGGTCATGGTCAGATACTTATAGAAATGATCTAAGGTCATGGTCAGATACTTATAGAAATATCTCAGGTCACTGTCAGATACCTATAGAAATATCTAAGTTCATGGTCAGATACCTGTAGAAATATCTAAGGTCACGGTCAGATACCTATAGAAATATCTAAGGTCACTGTCAGATACCTATAGAAATATCTAAGGTCACGGTCAGCTACCTATAGAAATATCTAAGGTCATGGTCAGATACCTATAGAAATATCTAAGGTCACGGTCAGATACCTATAGAAATATCTAAGGTCACGGTCAGATACCTATAGAAATATCTCTGGTCATGGTCAGATACCTATAGAAATATCTAAGTTCATGGTCAGATACCTATAGAAATATCTAAGGTCACGGTCAGATATCTATAGAAATATCTAAGGTCACGGTCAGATATCTATAGAAATATCTCAGGTCACGGTCAGATACCTATAGAAATATCTAAGGTCACGGTCAGATACCTATAGAAATATCTCGGGTCACGGTCAGATACCTATAGAAATATCTCAGGTCATGGTCAGATACCTATAGAAATATCTTAGGCCATGGTCAGATACCTATAGAAATATCTCAGGTCATGGTCAGATACCTGAAGAAATATCTTAGGTCCTAGTCAGATACTAACAGAAATATCTCTGGTCATGGTTAGATACCTATAGAAATATCTAAGGTCATGGTCAGATACCTATAGAAATATTCAAGGTCACAGTCAGATACCTATAGAAATATCTAAGGTCACGGTCAGATACCTATAGAAATATCTAAGGTCACGGTCAGATACCTATAGAAATATTCAAGGTCACAGTCAGATACCTATAGAAATATCTAAGGTCACGGTCAGATACCTATAGAAATATCTAAGGTCACAGTCAGATACCTATAGAAATATCTCTGGTCACGGTCAGATACCAATAGAAATATCTAAGGTCACGGTCAGATACCTATAGAAATATGTAAGTTCATGGTCAGATACATATAGAAATATCTAAGGTCAAGGTCAGATACTTATAGAAATATCTAAGGTCATGGTCAGATACCTTTAGAAATATTTAAGGTCACGGTCAGATACCAATAGAAATATCTCAGGTCACGGTCAGATACCTATAGAAATGATCTAAGGTCACGGTCAGATACCTATAGAAATATCTAAGGTCACGGTCAGATACCTATAGAAATATCTAAGGTCACGGTCAGATATCTATAGAAATATCTAAGGTCACGTCAGATACCAATAGAAATATCTAAGGTCACTGTCAGATACCTTTAGAAATATCTTAGGTCCTCGTCAGATACCTATAGAAATATCTTAGGTCCTCGTCAGATACCTATAGAAATATCTTAGGTCCTCGTCAGATACCTATAGAAATATCTTAGGTCCTCGTCAGATACCTATAGAAATATCTTAGGTCCTCGTCAGATACCTATAGAAATATCTCAGGTCACAGTCAGATACCTATAGAAATATCTAAGGTCACAGTCAGATACCTATAGAAATATCTCTGGTCACGGTCAGATACCAATAGAAATATCTAAGGTCACGGTCAGATACCTATAGAAATATGTAAGTTCATGGTCAGATACATATAGAAATATCTAAGGTCAAGGTCAGATACTTATAGAAATATCTAAGGTCATGGTCAGATACCTTTAGAAATATTTAAGGTCACGGTCAGATACCAATAGAAATATCTCAGGTCACGGTCAGATACCTATAGAAATGATCTAAGGTCACGGTCAGATACCTATAGAAATATCTAAGGTCACGGTCAGATACCTATAGAAATATCTAAGGTCACGGTCAGATATCTATAGAAATATCTAAGGTCACGTCAGATACCAATAGAAATATCTAAGGTCACTGTCAGATACCTTTAGAAATATCTTAGGTCCTCGTCAGATACCTATAGAAATATCTTAGGTCCTCGTCAGATACCTATAGAAATATCTTAGGTCCTCGTCAGATACCTATAGAAATATCTTAGGTCCTCGTCAGATACCTATAGAAATATCTCAGGTCACAGTCAGATACCTATAGAAATATCTTAGGTCCTAGTCAGATACCTATAGAAATATAGATTTTGATACATGGGTTGGCAAGGCTCGACATTTACTAAGCTACCTTTCATTATATCCCTTCCAGTGCTGGTACTGAGAATGGATATATTTTGCGTGTGATGTTGATTATATTTCCACCAGTTATGAAAACTACAGTCAATAGAAAGGACTTGCTTTATGTTGTAGATATTACCTGGAGAAGTTTGAAGACTATCCCAAGGAAAGAAAAGCTGTGATTCCATTTCTGATCTGATCTGAACTTGTTTTAATCTCATGTCGTTGTCCTTTAGCAGTTTTCTTCATACTTTATACACCTGTTCTGTGATGATATTTACTTGACAAAATTCTGCTAGATATAGAACAAGAATGAACTTTAAATGAAAAACATTGTGTTTTGTTTTTAGTTTACCTGGCCCGAAGGGTCAAGTGAGCTTTTGCCATGGTGCAATGTCTGTCACAATTCAATTAAAATCACATCTTGATCTTCACATGTTACATGAACTTCTCTTCTGGGTGATGATCTGACAACATCCCATAGGAGGTCACGTTCTGGTAAACTTTTTTTTGCATTAGCCAATCAAATTACTACTTTCATAATCTTGAATGTGAATTTTTTAGGCGACAAAGCTTGCATAGTCGTTTCTGTATGTTAAATCATTTGGTCACAAAAAGTTAATGTGCAATGTTGTGACGAATTGACTTGCTGCAGATGACAGTGTCTTTGAAAAATTATACCAGTGTAAAGTAAAGAGGCGACAAAGGACACCAGAACATGACCTCTTAAGAATGTTGTCAGATCCTTATGTAACGGAGTGAGAGATATTATAAGGATCAGATTGTGTCCGTCAACTTTTAACTTCAAATAGTTCTTCTCTGGTAATAACCAAAAGGCCTAGAATGAAAATATGGGGCCAGTAACATGCTAAGATGAAGGACTACCAAGTTTGTTTCAATGGATGGACTTGATCCACTTTCAAGGTTACAGGGTCAAATGTCTTTAAATCTTGAAACTTCTTCTCAATAAATAAAACGCCCAGGATACTGGTATGGGGCCAGGAGCATGCTGGGATAAATGACTTCCAAGTTTGTTCAAAAGAATGAAATTACCTTGCTTTCAAGGTTACATGGGTCAAATGTTTTAAAATCTGGAAAAATCTCTTCTCAGTAACCGAAGCCGGAGGCCATGATATTTGGCCAGAATCATATTTGTTCTGATGCATGTGGTCAAGTTCACTGGGTCAAATATGTTGAGGATATACCAAATTGTAGTTTATGAAAGCAGTACAATGATTTTACCTCTGACCCTTACAATGACTTTAACCAATATAAACTTAAAATAGTGCTATGTGACATTTTGTGTTCATTTCTGAATTTCAAACAACTTGTCAAAATAATTTAGGAGCTATAATGATCTATTCAACCATGAAAATAATTTGACATTAAATTTGACCACTAGAAACCCTGACTTTGAACATGAAAGTAATGTGAGAACACACAACTTGGTAATGATAAACATATCTATGAAGTCTCATAAGGAAAGCTTCAGCAATTAAGACGATAATAAATATTTGTTCAAGTATTATAATGATTTAATACCCGTTGACTTTTTATCTCAACCTTGACTAATAAGGGTAAACATGCCAAGAGAATTAACTGTACATGATAAACAGTCTAGTTAATGATGAACCAAAACTGTGGTGAATCAGAAAGAGTTCAGTCGTAGAAATATTGTATGATATGGTATTGTGATGTGGCTGATATATATCAAAGCAAGGCAGTCATCAGCCGTAGAAATATTGTATGATATGGTATTGTGATGTGGCTGATATATATCAAAGTTAGGCAGTCATCAGCCGTAGAAATATTGTATGATATGGCATTGTGATGTGGCTGATATATATCAAAGCAAGGCAGTCATCAGCCGTAGAAATATTGTATGATATGGCATTGTGATGTGGCTGATACATATCAAAGCAAGGCAGTCATCAGCCGTAGAAATATTGTATGATATGGCATTGTGATGTGGCTGATACATATCAAAGCAAGGCAGTCATCAGCCGTAGAAATATTGTATGATATGGCATTGTGATGTGGCTGATACATATCAAAGCAAGGCAGTCATCAGCCGTAGAAATATTGTATGATATGGCATTGTGATGTGGCTGATACATATCAAAGCAAGGCAGTCATCAGCCGTAGAAATATTGTATGATATGGTATTGTGATGTGGCTGATATATATCAAAGGTAGGCAGTCATCAGCCGTAGAAATATTGTATGATATGGTATTGTGATGTGGCTGATATATATCAAAGTTAGGCAGTCATCAGCCGTAGAAATATTGTATGATATGGCATTGTGATGTGGCTGATATATATCAAAGCAAGGCAGTCACATAGACTTTCCACAAGTTTTTAATATTTTGGTAAACAGCTTAAAATATCCACAATCACGTGACCTCATAATCACAGTTTGTTTTACCAGTCCCTATACCACAATCTGGTGGCAGTCAACTGATGCAGAATTTTTTTGTCTGTGTCAAAATTTATGCAAAATATAAATGGTAAAAACAAATAATTATGTGGAGTAGCTTATATTGACATTGTGTCTGTTGAACTCCCTCCAGATGGGACTATGTTTAACATTATTATAAATACATCCAACAGTGTGCGAAAGTAATGATAGACCGAGGCCACAGGAAAACCTGTCAGTCTATGCAAAATGCTATTAAGTAGACCTGATGTCTAAGCAATTGAATTGCTCATAAATGTCGAAAAGTATCAAAACTGTTTGAATAAATCATATCAATTGCATTTCTCTTGCATGTTGTTCATTTCCTGGTTTGTTTGGCTGAATTGGTCATTGGCAAATCAATTTTTGTTCACACATCAGTTGAAGGAGGGGAGATAACTCTGTTTTAAGGGGTTCATTGACACTGATGGAAAAATTAAGTCTACAGAATTTTTGTTGGGTCTATGCAATTTGAAATGTCCATAGACCTATTGTCTATGGTACTTCATGAATTACTTTCGCACACTGCATCCAACCATTATCGGGTCTCTTCGTCAACTGGATATTGATGATTTCAAATTATATAAATTTTAAGAAAATCCCAACATTTAATATTTGTTTCTGGTTGTTTCCTATAATGGTAATGGAACCAGTTTGACATTGAAGTTTGTTAAGAAAAAAAGAAAGAAAAAAAAAAGACTTACGAGAACTCTATTTTAAAAATAGTTTTTAAGCTATTTACAGATTAAAAAAGAAAACTTGTTTTTCAACAACAGCACTGAGACATTTTGATGTTTAATCCCTGTTAGAAATACATTTTATCTAATTCACACAAAGACTGAAAAAATAGCTTAATATATTGAAAATGATGTAGTCTAACATATATATAATCTCATCAGGTGTCAAATCACTGTCTGTCTTTAACAACAAATGAAAAATAAATAACACTACCTAACAAATATCTTACATATTGCCCCCACATGTGATATGTTTAAAAACATACATCTGCTGAAGTGGCCTATCCGATGAAATGTTTTCCTTAAACTATTTAAAGTGAAAGCTTAATGTAATTAAACTTTCAAACTTAAAATCGAGTATATCTCAAGTATTAACAACATAATATATATATTCTCAAGAAAATATAACTGAAAATATCTATAAATTCCAAATCAATTACCCCGTAGTTCATGTTTAATTCATGTCAACAAAGTAACCCACAAATAATCTTTAGAGTGGAAATGTCCAGTAAAACAAACTCACAATTCCCCTGGTCCGTACCAGTTCTAAGTTTGCTGTTAGTTGCCGGACGAAGCTAAAGACCCGAAAGCCGCAGCTTATATACAAGGGAGATTACTGCATATCCTTTACCTCTTACCTCGATGAATATCCCTTTTCAATATGCCGGAGCAGGTTATCTCAAAATTTTAAATTATAAAGTGATATTTTGGGGTACGCAGGCTATATAAAGGAGCGGGCAATATGCAAGAAATAACAGTACTCAAAATTTGTCAATGCCACATTAAAATTGCCATTAAATCAAACTATTAAAATACCATAGAAATTTGTGGATAAACAGTACAATGTCTGATTCTACATAACACCATTTACATTATGTACAACATAAACACATGTACAGATACTAAATACCAATAACCACAACTGCATTTAAAATCTAAATTGCGGTTTTCATTTCTCAAAATATAGGATTTCTTACATAGTCGAACTTTGATTATTTGGCCTCAAATTGCTTCTTGAAGACGCATCATTGCCTTGGTTCACTTCGCCAAATTGCGCTTGGATAATATAAGGTTCAAATGTATATCACAAACATTGCATTGAACTTAATTACAGTTGTATCATAGATGTGTCATATTTCTTTCATCTCGTCCGCGGAATATATTATGAAGAGTTGACCTCACCCAGTAAGAACCCATGTTCTTATCTAGTAAGAACATAGGTTCTTACCACGACCTATTTCCTCAATGTTGCAGTTGTACAATGTTGCAAAATGACCCCAAGAACATTGAAATATATACATTGTAAAACAAGCGAAAATAGGTTGTCATGTACTTTTAAAAAACAATACACACATTTTCAGTTTTTCCAACTCAACATTTAATTAACCTTACCAAATACACACATTTTCTAACCTTAAAAATATACACACATTTTCAGCTTTTCCAACTCAATAGACCTTTGCACAAATATAACAAATGTCTTCAAATTGAGCGACACTGTACAAACGTACCTTTGGTCAGTGTTTTTGCTATTTTAGTGCAAATAAAACAGATCACTTTAAATTAAATTGATTGTCACTGGACAATTATTAAGGTATAATTCTCTGGTTTTACACGTACCTGTGATTCGCGTTTCAGCTTTAGTTTCATTTGTATCAATTAAGGCGTGTGTTTTCCTTTAAATTCATAAAGTCCTGTATATTCTATATTTCGAATTAACAGGCGATCCGAACCGTGATTTGTGTTTTTCGTGGGTTCCGGTCTTTCTTCGGGTAATTCCACGTTGAAACTTTGGGAAACAGAGTCCTCTAAACATTCTGAAATGTCATACTTGTCCAGAACTTGTGGAACAGTGAATTCGTCCAAGTCATCAATGTTTTTCATGAAGTCTTAAAGTTCTTTACAAAATCTGACACTTTGAAATAGCATGCTTGGCAATAAAGTGAGCGTGGGTGGCTTGTCTAATTAATAAAAACAATAATAAATCCAAAATCAAAATATTCCCAGGAATGATTTAGAAATAACCAATCATATTTAAAAAGGCGTGCCTATGTGTATTATCAACTCTGGATTGACAGAATCAATAGCCAATCAAATTGAAGTAAACATCATCAACCCAGGATTGACAGAATCAGTCCAGTGATTCCCACGCCTGCCCTAGTTCAGTATACATTTTAACATTGTAGGTAAATGAACATTGTTCTCGATGAAAGAAATATGTCACATCTATGATACAAGTAGGTTACACAATAGTTTACTCGTTCTTCAGGTATAACCCACGCGGCACTTCGTGCCTTGTGGGTTATATCCTGAAGAACTCGTAAACTATGGTGTAACCAATACTAAGAAATGTATGTTTACTTATTGTATTACATTGTAACTGTACAGTGTATATGTAATAGTTTCAACTGTACTTTGTAGTACATTGTATGTTTATACAATGAAGAACAAATTAGTGGAGTACAGAACATTGTTGAATGATTGTATTTCACACTAGTAACAGCTATTCATAATGAGCTGTATTTTTCTATCCTAAGATATTAAAATAATTACTAAATATTCAAGTCATTAAATTGATCTTACCCGGTATTGCAAATTAGGGACCATATACAAGTGACATAGACATTTTACCTAAAAAAAGTTCTATGCAGAAACATAAGAGAATTTAACACATCGTTCAGCATTAGTGGTCTCCGTTTTCATTTCATCTCTACCTAGCTATATTTATATTTCGACATTTTCTCACTTAAATATGTAAGTGTACAATGTACATGCTGTTTAAAACTGTTAAATACATTTTCTAGTAGTCATCTAAGTAAACAAACCTGGTAATTGAAATATCCAACCATAGCATAATACATGGTTTTGATGGCACAGACATATACATTGGGTCATTGATTATCTCCAATTTTATTACACAATAAAAATCTACATAGTTCTCACTACTAACAGATGACAAATGTCTCATACTTGTGGATAACACCAACATAGTTCTCATTACTATAACACACATAGTACTCACTTATAACAGATATAGAGATCTCACATTTAACAATGAGCCATACACATGATATCTCATAACTAACACATAAAATCTACACATATCACATGCAGTCCTCTCTTTTAGCACGCACAATATATATATATATTATGATCATGATTTTCACATTTACATAGATGTAAATAAATGATTCTCGCATATTGATCCCTGCACCACTGGCAAAAAGTAGCCAGTAGGTTTATTATTGGAAAAATTCTTATTTTCCCTGAAAGTGTTTAGCTTTAATGAATCATTCTTATAGAAAGCATTAGCTTGCATGACTAAGGGAAAATAATGGTGAACATCATTCTGAGTGTAAAAATGTCAGCGGGACTAGAAGACTATGACTGAAGTTTCAGCCTAGCTGTCATACAGATGTCTACTAATTCTATATATAGTTGCTTGGAATTGTCCTGGTATCTGATTTACAAGGTAAGGGAGATAACTGCATATCCTTTACCTCTTACCTCGATGAATATCCCTATTCTTGGGATGATAAATCCTTGTATTGATCTTATAAAATGTTAATAATTGTATAATGTTGACGGAGGTAAACTTAGTGGTGGCGAGACAACAACTCCAGACCAGTGGGGCAGGGATCTTTATATACAGAGGTTTTATTACTACTGTATTAATTAACAGTCTACAATATCAACATTTTCAAGTACTAGACTGGACGAGCAGAATGCTGTTTATTCTAACAAATTATATTGAAATTGAAGGACTTTCCACAAGTCTAAACTCCAAACCAAATTTTACCAGTCATGGGCTAATGGCTAACATCGCAGACTGAATTAATAAAACATACAATGATTTCATATAAACAATTTGTTCCCATTCAACCAATATAACATTTCCACATATATTTGTTCTTGCAACAAGTTCATGAATATCAGAGGTACAATTGAGGTCTTGATAGGTAAATGGTATCAAATTAACCAATGGTGAGGATAAAAGCCATGCATGCAGTTATGAGAAAAATAATTTTGATCAATTTTGAATAAAACGGTAACAAAACTAAATTTTATTTTAATAGTTACACTGTACCAGGTACAAGCAAATTAATGAACAAAAGCATTCAATCAGGAAAATGATCACTGGTATATTCAAGGCAAGGAATGACTTTGAGACTTTTGAATACAGCACCAAAATTGGCCATAAATAAATAACACATCTTAACAATGTATACCGGTGATGGACTTGATTGCTGCAATGCGTAGTCTATGGTGAATTGCCTGAATAGAGTACAGTACATATACCGTATAAAAGTTTCAACTTAGCATACAGTGGTACGTAAACATCTGCAAACCAATCCTAAATTTGAGAAAAATGTTTGAAAAGAAATTTGGTACAAGTGTAAACCCGAAATGTGTCAAATGCTCTATATAACCAGATGTGAAGGAAAATGAGATGTGTTGTGCCATGTAGGTGAAGCCTATACCACATAGATGAAGCCTTTATACCAAATAGGTAAAGATGAAACTTTAGCCATGTAGGTGAAGCCTAAATCCTGTGGGTCAAGCCTATAACAGGTAGGTGAGTTATACACCACATAGGTGAAACAAAGATCACCAGAACTTTAACCCATAAAACAGTCTAGTATTATAGTAAAATACTGGTAAAGATATTTGATATATTTCATAATTTTTCCACTAACTACGGCAAGGAATTACTGTATTGTCGTCCACCAAACAATAACCCTGGAGTCCTTGCATGTAATCCTTCCTGTATAGTAGACTTTTGTAGGTTGGGACTATATCACCTGCACATGTAATACTTGCTGTACTGCAGACTTTTGTAGGTTGGGACTATCGCCTGTACTTGGTCAGCAATGCCTCTACTTCCACCTGGGAGGTTTTGTCCTGTATTGAGAACACAAGGTCTAAGTTTACTGACAAATTCATAAATATGGTTCAAATTCAAAATGTACTAGTTTCTACAGATGGACTTTATGAACTTTCATTTCGAAACACACAACATCTGTCTTTAAGCCCAAGCTGATAAAAAATCATTAATGCTTTCATTTTGACTAACTAACTGGGATGGTGATATAATACTTACACCTTGACTATATATTGGAAAAGTGATAAAATACTTACATCTTGACTAACTATTGGGAGGGTGATATAATACTTACATCTTTGACTAATTATTGGGAGGGTGATATAATACTTACATATTGACTAACTATTGGGAAGGTGATAAAATACTTACATCTTGACTAACTATTGGGAGGGTAACAGCCTTTTCCAACCAGACAACAGCCTGTATATAGTTTCGCAATTCAATGTAGCACTGAAATAATAAAGAAAGTAATCATGCAGTGTATTCGTAAAGTTCTCAACATTAACTCTCCATACGGTACATAAACAATCAATTTATATGCTCCAGTTATTTCATGTATTGGTATGTATGATCTGTATATACCTTAACATTAGCTTTCCCATACATAAACATACAGTTTATAAGCTCCAGTAATTTTATATATCAGTAATATGTATGATCTGTATACACCTTAACATTAAGAAAATCACTGATTGATTATTCACTAATTACCATGAATTTAGTGGACAATTTTGTAATTTTTCCCTTCAAAGCAGATAATGTTTTGGATATTCTGTTACCTTGGCGATAAACAACATGTTTTGGATATTCTGTTACCTTGGCGATAAACAACATGTTTTGGATATTCTGTTACCTTGGCGATAAATAACATGTTTTGGATATTCTGTTACCTTGGCGATAAATAACATGTTTTGGATATTCTGTTACCTTGGCGATAAATAACATGTTTTGGATATTCTGTTACCTTGGCGATAAATAACATGTTTTGGATATTCTGTTACCTTGGCGATAAATAACGGGTTTTGGATATTCTGTTACCTTGGCGATAAATAACATGTTTTGGATATTCTGTTACCTTGGCGATAAACAACATGTTTTGGATATTCTGTTACCTTGGCGATAAACAACATGTTTTGGATATTCTGTTACCTTGGCGATAAACAACATGTTTTGGATATTCTGTTTCCTTGGCGATAAATAACATGTTTTGGATATTCTGTTACCTTGGCGATAAATAACATGTTTTGGATATTCTGTTACCTTGGCGATAAATAACATGTTTTGGATATTCTGCTACCTTGGCGATAAATAACATGTTTTGGATATTCTGTTACCTTGGGGATAAATAACATGTTTTGGAATTCTATTACCTTGGCGATAAATAACATGTTTTCCTTCCATTTTCCAGGGTTCAATCGTTCTGCCTAAAAATGAAAATTAAATTTTGTTTAACATGATAACAGACACATGAAATAATCAAGGTGTTTATAACAATGAATTTGTTGCATGCTGATTGTTTGATAGCAACAAAGTGATTGATAAACTGTTGAAGATTTTCTGCTCTTCATACCTGGTATTAATGAACTTCTTTGTCGCTGAAAATCAACAGTGGCCTTGACCTGAGCCACACAACACCCCAACCTCAGGGTTCTTCACATCTACGAGTGCAACCCCCACTATTCTTATCATTTGTACTCAAGTTATCTGAACAAGTGCAACCTATTAGAATTTTACTTTCACCAGTGGTGAACTTGACTTCTGTTGGACCATATCCAAAATCATGTTTTTGCAGCAATATTGGAGCAACCCCTAAGTTTGAACTTTGTACAAAGAATCCTTCTCCAGTTATCATTCCGACAAGCTCTACAGACAATTCCGACAAGCTCTACAGACAATTCCGACAAGCTCTACAGACAATTCCGACAAGCTCTACAGACAATTCCAACAAGCTCTACAGACAATTCCGACAAGCTCTACAGACAATTCCAACAAGCTCTACAGACAATTCCGACAAGCTCTACAGACAGATAGATGTGCACCGTGTGAAGCTGTTACTATTAGTCTCCCAAATATAGATGTTACAAATATAAATATAATAAATAATTATTATGTTGCAAAAGTAATAAAATTTCACATTGTAAACAGGAATGTGTCTATGTAACTTCTGCTAGCTTCACCAGATGTTAAAGGGGAAAAAGTCATAAGAAGAATTCAAATGGCCAAATAAAAAAGAAATATTTCAAATAATATTCACATAGGTGTCAACCTCTGAAACCTCCAATGAGGGAGATCTCCCTCTTTTCATATTTCCAATGAGGGAGAAAGTGCATGGAATGTGACTGAAACTGCATTGCTCAATTTGTCTTTCCCTTATTATGAATCAAAATAACTTCACAAAGTATTCATTTGATCCAGATACAACTATTATGGTCATTACACAAATCCTGCAGTAACTAGGATCTTATTTAATCACAAGATGTAGATTTGAGTTATTGTGGGTTTGGACTTACATGAGGGAGGTGTCGAGGGAGAATGGTAAATTTTGATCAAAATGAGGGAGGGTTGACAGGTATGTATTCAGTTTTAAATAAAAGAAAAGAAAAATACAATCCTTGACAGAAAAAGCTGTTTACCATGAAAGTATCTGAGAAATTACCTCTTGAAAGTTGATTAAAGCCTCATCAGCGGTTGATGTAGGTGGTGTAGCATACAGAGCAGCAGCGGCCTTCCTCTCAATCCACGACAACATGTACACCTGTCATCATAAAACCTGTTCTTCTGACACGTAATATACATGTGGTTTATAATCGATAAAATAAACAGTAGTCGGTCTATAAATTGGGTATATATATCATGAAATCTTAAACACTTACTAGATCCTCACACAACAAAAAGCCATCAAATAGAAGGAACTTCTAAATTAACCTTTTAAGTATAATATATACACCTCAATATCAACTGGTACTTGTGATATGTCCAGATTAAGTAGGTATCGAGTACTGATACCCATGGTTAGTAGACTCGCTACCTTACACTGACTTGGCTACCTTTTGAAGACTAGGATCGATAACATACCCCGAAACACCAACGCCCCAGCAGGTGGTGACTAGAAGGATCGTCTGGTTTGATCTGTATAGCACGCTCGATATGTTCCTAGAACAGGAAGGGAGATAATTCAAATAGGCATAAAGAACGACATTCAAATGTTTTTTTGCCTCATCTATTTCTAATATATAAAATATCAGTCTCATATAAAATATTTTAAAAATCAATATTTTTGTATTACCAGGTAGGTTTACTTCCTCTCAACTTATAAACATTATATTAACTAGTGAATAACATACATAATGTAACAATTAAAAAACTGTTTATCAAAATTGTTCTTATAATCATTTATTTTACAACAAAATTTTTTTCAATTATACCAACCTTGAATACATATCCATTTTTTATTTTTTCCTGTGTTCCTTCATAATCTCCAATGCTTCCCACGGTGATTGCAAACCTGAATAACAACAGAAAAAGGTCATGGTGATTTCCACTGGAAAATTCTGCATATTGGTCATCCCTTGTACATAATATGATGTTCACTTGTAACAGGCCTTAGATACCCCAGACTACATATTAATCAATATTCTGCACAATACAGAAAAGTTTGTGCATAAATTGATATATTAAGTCATGAGTCTAATAATTTACTGATATATACACTATACAAAACCTGGTTCATCATTGCAGCTTAAATTACCATTTATGGGCACTGGCACAGTCCTCATTGAGTGTCAGGGCCTTGGCCGCACTGTCTTTAGCACTGTACACCATTTCCTTTTTCTTATCATCATTGCCTATACTGCCTTCTATTTGGGCCACCTGATAGGTACACTTAGACAGGCGCCAATGGAAGTCAGCATCATCCAGAAACTACAACAGTCAACAAAACATTATAGGTACACTTAGATAGGCGGGAACAGAAGTCTGCATCACCCACAAACTACAACAGTCAACAAAACATTATAGGTACACTTAGATAGGCAGGAACGGAAGTCTGCATCACCCAGAAACTTAAACAGTCAACAATACAATATACCCTAAGGGCTGGACCTGAGATGTATGCATTTATATGTACTTATAGGAAAACCCATTTTAATATGGTAGTGTAGGTTCTAGGCTTCAAAAACAATTTGGGTTCTTGCTCGAAATCCTTATGGATTTTTCCTAGCATGCCCCAAAAGTTTCCTGTTGGGCGAGAAAACATACTGGTCATATCTCGGCCATTTCTTGAGAGATTTTGGCAAACTTTTTTTTAAATAGTGGTATTTTAGGCTGAGGAACACGTTTATAACCATGAAAAAGTCTTTATCCAGTGATTCAAATGTCAATCGAAGGAATCAAACCATATTTCCGCACTGAAATGTAATTTGGTATGTTGTTTCATCATGATAAAATGCAGGTAAAGTTTTGATATGGTGACGATCCACTAATACATTCAAAAGTTTATTTAAAGGGGCATCCCGGGGAAGTCTACAATGAAGTTCTTGAATGTACATGCTGTCTGCACTACCAGATACATTTTCCTGTTATTTCAATATTCAAAGTCCACTCAAAATGTGTTTATTAGCCACTTGCAAAATTGCATTCCTCGGGAAAGCCCGATAAAAATAGCGCTGATCCCGCGTCAGGCGACAGCGTTCTCGGTCAATTTGACGAAGGGGCCCAAGAGGGGACACGTAATGTATATATACATGTACGTCCGATGATGAACCAGACACAAAGTCTGTGTATAAATTTATTGAATCACATTTACGTTTAACAGTGTCATGTGGGTTTCCGACGATGACAACCATAGGGCAAACCTTAATTTCTGTAAAAAGTTATCTTCAAGAATCCTCATTTAGAACCATTTCACAAAAGGTGTGCATGCATTGAAACGTACAAAAATAAAATGAAATGATTCCGATTTTTTTTATACAACTTGATGTCTTGAAGATTTTTTTTCAGATTATCTATATATTCATCTAAAATCTATCCAACTTTCAGCGTCAACATACTTTAACACTTACAATTATGTATGTATCACAGAAGTCCGTGCACTCATATGACGCACCACGCACTAAACATGTAGAATACATGTATAATATATGTATATCAAATTTGGAACTTGTCGAGAAGATAATTGTCCAATACTTAATCCATTTATATATGTTATGATTTATTGTACTTTTTTTTGTGTAAATTTAAAGGTTCGTTAACTTTTTTAACACAACTGCAGACATGGGACATACATGTATATCATTTTTTTTTATGAATTAATGACTTCACTTATATAATGCATATATTTTTATTCATATCAAATTTAATACCGGGGTCCAAACCCAATAATATTTGTATAATCCGTATTTTATAGATTAGGTATGACAAGAATTTTTTATCCGCACATGATGACATAACTTTATTCATTTTGTCCAAATTGAAACTGTATACATTAAACTCAATCACCCTATACCGGCATTTTACAACGTAACACCCCAATACGGTTTTTCTTGTATGTGAAAAGGTCTTTCTCTTCAGCAAAATAATTCAATAATGCCGTTTTACTGGAATATTATAAAGGGAATATTACAATACACGATTTCAAGTTTTACACACGCATTTCATGTAACAGAGGAATGAAAGAGTTATCCCTTGGGAGGCCCCAAAACCAAATCAAAACTGTGTCACCGGCTATCCAGAAGAAAACTGTAACATGCAAACAATTGGGCTGTTAGTCTCCCCCTTGAATACTTCCCATCCCTCATTATGCTTCCGTAATATAATCCTAACGTTTAAGTTTGACCATACGGCCACTTTTCGCTTGGTAGTTACATGTAGGTCACGCGGATCGCCATTTTTTGTTTACCGATGTAGCTTGTTATGCGCATGCGTTATCATATGTGATGCAAAAAAATTTACATGTCCAAATCGTTGATCAACGAATAGTGATTCCCTTTTTTAATTATTAATTAAAATTTTTGAGAGCATATTTGGATGAATTCTTATAAAACTTTCAGAATAATATATTAACTGTGTTAAGGTTGAGTTTGGTCGAACAACTGTTGTTTAAATGTAAGGAGTTTTGCATATATACTACAATCACTAG
The DNA here is from genome assembly GCA_947623455.1 of Mimachlamys varia. Taxonomy (NCBI): domain Eukaryota; kingdom Metazoa; phylum Mollusca; class Bivalvia; order Pectinida; family Pectinidae; genus Mimachlamys; species Mimachlamys varia. Next base: position 28,645,831 of record OX392528.1, on the reverse strand, counting down.
TTTTAATATATTCATGATTGTCATTTGTTAATGTGTTTTTAAGTTATTTTTACACATTTTAGCTCAGATTAGAACTGACTGTCATGATGGAAACAGTCAATCTTAGGCTACGATTGATGCTGCGGTTGAGTTTGATGAGAAGCTTTGTATTATTGTGAGCATCGCATTTTGTTGTGTCTCACTTTCGGATTTTATCTGATCACACTCAAGTCGTGTACACACCAGCTTGTCTTGAATGTACTTTTTCCTGATAATACAAAGCTCCTCAGGGACTCTTAGGAAGGAGCCAATGACAGTCAACATCAGCAATGAATTTTGAATACAAAATTAAGTTACCTGTGATTTGTGTTTGAGGAGAAGTGAGTAGGCATTTTGTTTGTCCTCATCTCCCCCCTCCAGAAGGTGATCTACTTGCTCATAAACTTGGACTTTTTGTTCATCAACTGACTGTTGTCTATTCGTCTGTCCTGGTGCAATATCCTCTGCTTTCAATTCCCTAAAGGACTCGACAAATTCTTGATCACTCGGCGAACTAACAGTTCCTGACCTGCACAAAACCAAAAGCCAAATTTAACATTTCAGCAGATCAATTAAAAGGTGCATAGATGTCCATCACAATCAAAGTATGCAATTACTGAAAACGAACATTTTTTAATTCAGATATAACAAGCTTTTTAATCTAAAGTTAACTTTCACCTAAAAGGTAAGATTGTGAAAATAAATTGACTGAAGAAACTATGTCAAGGTGTAAAATATAAATATTACAGTTGTATTGAGATCAAATAACCTACGTTTTTAAAAATCAAAGTGTACAATATGTACAGTTACGTGTACTACAGGTAGTGGTTTTGTTTCACAATTAATTTGATACTTTCAACAACATTTACTGTCATGTGTACACTACAGATTTGAATAATGTATACACTTTTCAAAAGTCATAAACCCACTCACCGAAAATGCAAGTACTATAATTTGCTACTTGCAATTTCAGAAATCAACTCGCATTTGGCGAGTTCGCGAGTGTAAAATTCAAACTCTGTTGGCAGTAAACCTCAGGCCACTGCAGCCTCTCAAATGACACTTACATTCTCATATGGAATACATGGCATCCTTAATGACCTTAGCTGTCAATAGGACGTAAAACAAAAATAAACCAAACCACATCAAACCTTAGCAGTTCTGCTAGGAGACATATATAAAAACCTATATATGTAAAAGATGTTTACTGGTTTGGTTGCTTTTAGTGATGGGAAAATGATCGGATATAATTGATTAATCAGTTATTGATTCTCAGATGCAATCATAGATTATCATTTCTAATGACCAATTCATCGGACATGTATAAAAATATTAAACTTACAATTGATTTATTATTGCTTAGGAGTTAAAGACCCAATATACGTAACTTTCGGTAAATCTTGAAGCGAAAGTCAAGTCAAATAAACTTATTATATTTATAGATTTAGTTAAGATTAACTGATATCAGCAATATTCAAGATGAATTCTTTCGCGGTTACCGGTACAGCAGCAGTTGAAACACGCTATTTGTAAACACGCACCTTCTACCTTCAGTTTGTTGTTGAAGTGGGCCCCACCTGAATAATTTTCAATTCTTTGGATTTTTTTGTCAAGAGTTTCTTGTTAGTTACCGCTCAGGTTTACTTCGTTTTAGGCTTATTCATGCATTGTTATCAACTGTATTTTTTTCCAGAATTTTTCAGAATGACGAAAATTTCCCTGAAGTTACGTATATTGGGCCTTTAAAAGTCTAAGACATATTTCATAACAATTTACAATTCAAAAACTTCTTTTTCTTTTGTATTGTAATTATATATAATGTCATGCACTATTAAGAAGACCAATTCGTCACTAGTGCATGTCTTATACAGTGTTGTTAAAAGCAAAAGACCTAAAAATTATTAGGTTCATGTAACTGATTACTTAATCGATTAAGGAATTGGTCAGACGAACTGATTTTAACAGATGATCGAAACTTTTAGCCAATTTCCCAACACTTGTTGCTCTACAAGTGTTAGCTGTGGAGAATTTCCTTTACATTGTACAGTAATTCAGCAGTAGAGCATCAGGCTAGAAAGCTAAGTGTCGCGGGTTAAAACCCCAGCAATGGCACTAACATTATCACATTTCCTTAATCCTTAATTTTTATATCATATATCAATTAACAATTCTAATTCCAAACATATGTCCTTTTATTCTCATATGAAACTGTATAGTCACAGAACAGATCCGGCAAGGGAGAGCAAATACAATACAAAAATTATGTACCCTCCATAGGCATCTTCAAACATTTCATCATCGTCGTCCCCACTGCTAGCGTGTACAGAATAAAACCCTGGACTACGTCGACGCTTCTTTTCGGATTCCAGCTGGTGCTGGAGTGCCTTCACCTCTTGTTTCAGTTCACTGATAGATGCAGACAACCGTTGGATTTCGCGGAGAAATGTCCCAGTTATTTTCAAGTAAAGAATTGTTCCGCCTAATCCAATGAATATACCTGTCCCCAGAGCACCAAAGAAGGGCGAATTGGGTCGCAGAAAGGAGGACATTCTGAAGCTACAGAGCTAAAACCGAAACGAAACTACAGAGGGTCTAAAGTTTGAAGCCCCTACCACCGCCAACAGCAGAATCTTATAACCGGAAGTGAGAAAGTGTGACGTAGCGCCATCTGTAAACAAACAATATTCCCTTACAAAAAGGCGACGTGGTACATTCAAGGCTTGAATGCATCCTTTAGACTTATGAAAACTAAATTTTGACTTCTGTTACTGGTAACAATTTATTCACGATAAAGATAAATGTAAACTATTATTAAGTTGCTTGAACCCTTAAATTAAATTAAATGTTGTCGTTAGGAATACACAACTCAAGTGCACATAACTCTCAAATCTTGTTAACTTCCGGTCATCTGTCAAAGTAAAAGTCAGAATGCCACATGTTCTTATTAGCACTCAGATTCGTCTGGTATGTCATTTTCATTTTTGTCAGTTTGATATCTGCGTATAAATAATACTTTTTACTCAATTTTCACCTTTTCAATTTGCTCTTCATAGAAATATTTTGATTATATTTGAGATAATATATTTATGTATCTACATGTACAAGTACACATATGCATGTAGCAAGTTTAGCTACATGTACACATGTACCAAATATCAATCACCAATGGGACGTCAAAAGGTATTTGGTCACCTGCCTGACCATGTGGGTTTTTCTGGGTACTCCGGTTTCAACCAACAATAAGACCATTTGCACACTGATCATGATATCCGGGCCAACTAGTAGAGTGATTAATAATGTTATATAAATTTGATAATTTGTTTCATAATTGTTGTAAAACAAATAAAGTTTATTTATTTATGTGATATCTTTTTCAGGTATACAAAATTAATTATTTGTTGTGTTATTTTAGGAGAGTGGACCTACAGTAGTTGGAGATGAATGGAGTGATAAAAAGCTGATGGAACATCTTGGTGCTTCCTTGATGAAAACACTTGGAAATAATTTGTAAGTTTAATTATATTCATTTTTTTCATGTTTTGTTCTTGTAGGATGTATAAAAAGAAGTTCCTTTAAATGTTATATATATATACATGTACAACTTTCATAACAATTGTTTTTCCATAAAGAATCGCTTTGAGATAAAACATACAATCTGTAGATCACAGAATTTCAAAAAAAAAATCAACAATGGTCATAGTTCCCAGAGATAGAGTGCAATTAACACCCAACTTACCAAATTAAATGTTGATTCAATCTAATATCGTGTCAGAGAATTTAAAATGATGATTTATCATTGTTTTACAGTATGGAGTACCGGACACCTGACCCCCCACGTGTAGTTCTGGATAAGCTGGAGAAGCTGAACTATAATGTTGTAGCCATGACAGGTGTAGGACAGACCTGTATTTGGACCCTTCACAAACCTGAGCAACAGTTACCTAATGTCTGAAAGGGACTGGGCAAAATTACTAAAACCTGTCTAGCCAGCAAATTACATAAAAGACCTGCAGCATTATACTTTGGGATTTTTATTGGGCCAAACAAACTTACAAAGCATGGAAAGTTGTAGAAGACACAAAAACTATACTTCTTTTAACAAGAATAATTTTCATGCAAAATGTCTAAACATAATTATCAAGTGTAAATACATGTATCATTACTACAGTAGTAATTAATACTAAATCTGCATCATCTCTATGTTGCAACATAATTTTGTGATTATGAAAATTAGCCATGAGTGTGGTTAATACAAGTGTTGAAAGTATTATTGTGTGATATATCCATCATGCTTCATACTGGTATGCAGTGCAACTTAAGGAGACTGAAACAACAGCCTTGAATTTTTGTAATATGTAACATACCAAAAGTAGGGAGGCGGCTGAAACAACAGCCTTGATTTATTGTAATGTGTAACACACTAAAAGTAGGGAGGAGGCTTAGTTTCAAATGCCCTTCTGTTTACAAATGTCCATCATCTTGGGATATTCTATCTATAAAATCAGAACATACTAAAATGTAATACTTGTCGTTCATTTTGTTGAAATAACAAATTTCATTCAGAATATTTAATAACAGTCACCACAAGTTGACGATGCTCTTGTTTCTGTAAACTTTTCTATTAGCAATTGGCCTGGATAATTCAATTTATCAAACACCATTTGTATATATTTTCATTGATAAGCCAATCAGCATTTCATTTTAAAACAATAACAACATTCAGATGTGTCAAAACAATTAATAATATGATGATAATGGTTCCTTGGTGTTTTTGGCTAGTGCCATTACAAGATTTCAGATAAAAGCATGTAATAGCTTAAACAAAACAATCCACAACAAAGACGACGCACACAAACTACAACAAGACATAGACGCAGCAGGACAGTGGGATAAGGACTGGCTCATGACATTTCACCCAAACAAATGTAACATCATATCCACTACAAACAAACGCACCAAAACAATATATAACTACAAACTGCATAACCACACACTGCAACAAGTCGACGTCACCAAATACCTAGGACTTACACTACAAAAAAATCTCAAATGGGACACACACATCAACAACATCATCGCAAACGCGAACAGATCACTAGGCTTCCTTAAACGTAACCTTAAAATAAACTCACAAAATATAAAAGAACAAGCATACAAAGCCCTAGTGAGACCCAAACTGGAATACTGTTCTTCCATATGGGACCCGCATAACACAAACCATATCAGCCAGCTAGAGAAAATACAACGCAGAGCAACATGATACGCACAAAACAGATACCACAACACCAGCTCAGTACAAGACATGATGGACAAACTAAACTGGCCCACACTCCAGACACGCAGACTCAACACTAGACTTATTTTACTATATAAAATTATCCACCATCATGTCGCAATAGACGCAAACACCATCTTACACCCAGCAGACCCTAGGACAAGACAAACACACCCATACACATGCAGACACCTATCTGCCACCAAGGACACATACAAATACTCCTTCTTCCCACACACAATAACACAATGGAACCTCTTCCCGGTGGCAGCAGTACAATGCCCTACACTAGAGATCTTCAAGGCACATATACACAACGCAGCCCTTGTCGATCTCAAACACACACCAACACCCTAAACTCACAAAGTTTTTTTATCTTATAGCTCAAAAAATCAAAAAAATAAACACCCACCCACCCCTCACTGTAAATAACAATTTCCTCACTTCTTTTTAATAGCGTCCAGCACAAACAACCCTTACCCGTAATCATCATTTTTGATGGAGGGTGTACCTTCAAAGAAGAAGAAGAAGAAGATGAGTAATCATTGTACAATGAATTAATTTCATTATTAGAAATGACCACATTTTCTGATTAGCTACAACCAGTCTGGCTGTAATGTTTGGTCTGTTTTGTGGATTATAATGACATTGGTATAAGGGTTGTTAAAAACAGTGTGAGTGAGAGTGAAAAATGTATTAATTTGTGACATTGGATCTGAAAATATATGTGTATTGTTATTATTTATAAATTCTGTGGAAAGACATTGTATTGTGTGGCATCTTGTTTGTGTTATTAATTGTTTTACATGGTTTTTGTATGATCCCATAATTATCAACTACAAATAAATCAATATATTTAAAATAAAATCGTTGTTACCCGTTTCTTTCCACTAGCAAGAATACCAGGTACATTGTATAACAATGTCCATAGATTTAGGAGAACTTGGTGTAGTACATGTATATGAAAAAACCTTGATGCTGTATAGAGTCATCGTCAGAAACCCACGGTACACTTCTCTGACGTTTGCATACCGTGGGCCAGAATCGGTGTAAATCTTAGTTTCCATGAATAGAAGTTTATTTGGAGATTTCGACCAATCAGAATGGTCTTTCAAGTGACACTCTGTTAGATCATTTTACTGTGACCACGACCTGTATATTTCTGTAGGCATGACGCTGATGCCAATCTTCGTATAGCAGGACCTTATATTTTAATCACAATCGACACAATTATAACACAGTCGACAGGTTTTGTTGACAGGCGGTGCTACAAGTTAAATGGGATACCCCAGCTGGCCAGCTGGATGTCCCAGCTGTATGTAGTCACGGATGAAACTATCGATATGATTGGCTGCTATTTTAGTACGAAAAATAGAGTTTCTAACGATTCTGGCCCAAGGTATGCAAACGTTGGAGAAGTGTACCGTGGGTTTCCGAAGAATGGTATAGAGTACCACACCCTAGACCAGCTGACCTCTCTATTATCAATGGTTTGTGTGGGGCAGATCCTCACACGTCTTTAACACGTGACTTTTCCTTTTTTGTAATTTTTCATTTGTCAGCAATTTTTGTATATATACAACAAAATGATACAATCTCTCAAACCAAATCCACACTGTCTACATAATGCATAAAATATTAACATCACCTGATTTCATCAACGTCATCATCATCCATAATGTGTGACAATCATCATTATAATCATCATCATCATCATCATTCATCATCATCATCATCATCCTAAATGCATCATCATCATCATCATCATCATCATCCTAAATGTGTGACAATCATCATTATCATCATCATCATTCATCATCATCATCATCATCATCCTAAATGCATCATCATCATCATCATCCTAAATGCATCATCATCATCCAAACTGCATCTTCATCATCCTAAATACATCATCATCATCATCATCAACTTAATGTATCATCATCACATCATCATCATCATCATCATCATCATTCATCATCATCATCATCATCCTAAATACATCATCATCATTATCTTCCTACGGTAATTGTATCATCACCATCATCTTCATCATCCTAAATGCATAATCGTGATCATCCCAAATGTATCATCATCATCATCACCTTCATCGTCGTAAATACATTATCATCATCATCCAAAAACAACATCATCATCAAGAATATATCATCATCACTATCATCATCATCCCAAATGCATCATCATCATCATCCTAAATGCATCACCAACAACATCCTTATCTATAGTCCTCTTGCATCAAATCTTTATCTACTTTCTCTAATATTCTTGACTTGTTAATAAAGCAAATTGTGTAAGACGCATGACATGTCTTTAAAATTTATCAACAACACACAATTTGTGATAATTTGTCAACAACACAATTTGTGATAATTTGTCAACAACACAATTTGTGATAATTTGTCAACAACACAATTTGTGATTTTGTCAACAACACAATTTGTGATAATTTGTCTACAACACAATTTGTGATAATTTGTCAACAACACACAATTTGTGATAATTTGTCTACAACACACAATTTGTGATAATTTGTTTACAACACATGGTTTGTCTATGATATTTAATTTGTCTTTAATGCTGACTTCTATAACAAGATTTGAAGTATTCTTTAACTTATAATTTTTCCATTTTAAATACATGCCTTGACTTTATTTATAATTTGTCTATAATACGTGCCTTGACTTTAATTTATAATTTGTCTATAATACATGCCTTGACTTTAATTTATAATTTGTCTATAATACATGCCTTGACTTTAATTTATAATTTGTCTATAATACATGCCTTGACTTTAATTTATAATTTGTCTATAGTACATGCCTTGACTTTAATTTATAATTTGTTTATAATACGTGCCTTGACTTTAATTTATAATTTGTCTAGAATACATGCCTTATGACACCTAATACCTCTAAAAACGTCTTGACTATATATAACTGTGATTTGTCTATATATAGCTACATATGTATATAGTGTACAGTGTGTGCTATATATCTTAGTCACGTGATAAAGCCATATTCAATTTTTATACTAGTTTTTGTTTTATATGTTTTGAATGCCTGTTTTCTGTGTATGTACATAGTATGTTATCTTGTATTGTTAGTTTTAAATTTTGTTCGTAGTAGAAATAGCTCTATAGAGCTAATGTAATTTGTTATAACACAGGAAACAAAACAAAATTCTTGTACATGTATACCAGGACATATACATCCCTGTGTATACAAAAGACTTTTATAACACCTACCGGTAATTTGTCTAAAACTTGCATTGACTTTTAATTTGGATATACAAAAATCAGAGAATACTAAAGCGTCAACAAAACCATAATCCGAACTCAAAATCGATTAAACTAGGGGCAAAATAGGAACAAAGGAAAGATTTACATGGAGACTCTCGTAAAAGCACAAGAAAATAAGACCAGGTGTTCCGGAAGAGTAAGCGTCTTCTGCTTCATCGACGACACCCGCCATGTAAATCTTGGGTCACATCCAAGTAAGCATCAATCCTTAAAATGAGAACCGAGTCATCATTGTCATTGTACAACAAGTAAACACACTAACAAGCAAACTCAAAAACGTCCATCTTCATATCACACAAAGATACAGAATATTTCTCGGTGATATCAAGATGGCGACCATAAAACTTGCCCATAGTCCTCATCAACCTGCATTTCTCGAATCCCTGTGCCGTAAGTTTGTTCCACGGTCAGCAGTCGACATCTATCACGAAAATCTATCACCTAATATCTAATTATACTCAACTACAAAAATGTTGATATATAAACCAGCTTTCTTGTAACTCACTTAAATCGTGTCAAACGATCAAAAAGTAAATTGTAAACATAGAAAACAGCATTTGGCTCTCTCTATCTACAAATTATTTCCAAATAGTTGGCAAAATATCATTTCATTATTTATTTATATCCGGAATAAAGAAATTGGGCTTGCATGAGCACATAATCCAGTCTTGAGCATGAGAACGGTTTCATGAATACGGGCCCAGAAAATTTTCATTACGAAAGAAAGCAGAGAGCAATAGTAAATAGTATTTCCTCCAAAGATCATTCCGTATTGTAAGGAATTCAACAGGGCAGTGTACTCTGTCCAATACTGTTTGTGATGCACATTAAACCATTTGCCAGAAAACATCGTATACGTATCGAGCACATAAATTATTTTGCAACAATTTATAGAGAGCTTAAGAGCGAATATGACAGAAGAATAATGCAACATAATTTGATAATTTACAGGACTGGTTTAGCACCTGGCTATTAATTGATACCATCCTCTTTAGTGTAAGGTTCTAACAATAACAGGATAGGGAACAGAAACAAGAAAATCTCACATGGCAGAAGGAAAATCATCGTCGGAAACCCACGGTACACTTCTCTGACGCTTGCAAGCGTACCGTGGGTTTCCGACGATGAAGGAAAAGTAGAACTAGATATAAGAAGGACATATGACTTTTTTTGATAAAGGACTTATAATTATCACACGTACATGTACAGCAATCGATATGTCAAGCAAACAGTAGTGTCGGTCTTATTGTAATTAGAAGATCTTTCGTATATACTTGGATAAAAAACAGCTTTAATACAACTGTTTAGTAAGGCACCAGTCCGCCCACAATTCATGACTACAGTTATCTCATTTGAATAGTGGCATGGTTCATAACATACACACTTTCGTAGTACACGATTTGAAAATATGCAATACTCATTCATAAAAAAACCCACTTAAATTAAAGGGCACCTAACCCTGGTACTCTGCTTCAACAGTAGTTTAGACAATTTCGATTCCCAGCTTTTGGCCCCAAGGATCACTGACGAGCCCTAAAAAAGGACGACACAGTTGTATGATGCAGTGTAAAGTACCCATTACTAAACTTAAAAGATGCAGCACATGTGTATGACAGGTTCACCTTTTAATATGGCATAGAATAAACAACGTACAAGCTATCTCTCAGATAATCACGACGTCCACTATTGATGATCTTAGTTCATTTCTCATAAATATGTAATCAGATCAGATCAAATGACTAGCTTAAAAGGAGGCTATTCTCCAAGTTATCTACGTCCCATGTACCGATACTGGTTCTGTTTTGGTTTGGATCATGTGAACTGACACTAAAAAGCAACAAACTTATTCAAAACAAAGACATTATCTGACCAACTTAATGTTCTCTACACAAACGCAGATACCCTTTAACAGAAAGGACGAACTAGAAGCTATTATAGCAGGACATGATAACTACGACATCATAGCAATGACTGAAATGTTGCCTAAACCTGAACCAACTGTAACCTGCAACTATCGGAATATAACATCCCCACTACAATCTGTATAGTAAAGTAATAGAGGGCTATGAAGGACGAGGCATCTGCATTTATATCAAGGAGACCTTAAATGCATCAGAAGTAGAACCATAAACGTTTGAACATATTTCAAGTACATGGCAGTGAAAATCAAACTCAAAAACTGTAAAAAAAAATGTATTTATAGGAGCTAACTCTTTAAACAACTCAATTTCTGATCTGGAATAGGTCTTATCTGTAACCAACTCCAAAAATCACAGGTACTCGCATATTGCATGTATCGGAGATTTCAACCTGAAAGAAATTAACTGGGAGGATGAAACAACAACATTTAACGAAAATCATTCAGCATCTAAATTTCTAGAAATAGAACGTGACAACTTCCTAGTCCAACAAATCACCCAACCCACAAGATTTCGGGAACACCAAACTCCATCACTACTCGACCTGTTGCTAACCAACGAAACCAACATGATAGACAAACTTGAAATAAATGCACCATTAGGAAACAGCGATCACGCTATAATAAACTTCCAAGTTCTACAACTGTATGGAAATCCAAACTGTGAAAGCCCCTAATCTAAACTATAACAAAGGCAATTATAATAACATCAGGAACCACCTAGTAAACACAGCATGGGCAACCAACAATGATGAATCTGTGGACGAAGCTTGGGATCACTTTACCGACATACTAAACCAAGAAATTAAAGAAAACACACCGGTGTGTAAAGTGTCCAAATAAATAAATAAGAGAATACCAAAGCGTTAATAAAATCATAATCTAAACTCAAAATCGATTATGCCAGGGGCAAAATATGAACAAAGGAATTATTTATATTGAGACTCTTGTAAAAGTACAAGAGAATAAAATCAGGTGTTCCGGAAGAGTAAGAGTCTTCTGCTTCATCGACGACACCAGCCCACAGGGGCTCGGTTTCGGGATTTTGAGCGATATATGGCGTAAATCCTTCTGTGAGTATACGTAGTAAGCTTTAAGCTGTCCATGTTAGTCGTAGTTTAAGTAGATATCGAGGTAGGCAGCTAATGTAGAAGAGTCTGTTGTGTCCTTCATTTCAAGTTCAGAAGGGTATATATACAATATGTACGATCGATGTGGTTAGCAAACTTCTTATTGTTTACAGACAACACATCGTCGATATATCTGAAAGTAAATTTAAAGATTTGGCAAGGTTTTTGTTACCTGTCCTGATAAGTTCTTCCACACATTCAACATCGTATGAAACAAAAACAAGTCAGCTAAGAGTGGGACACAGTTTATTCAGGGACATATACGTCCCTGGTGTATTGTTTCTGGAGTGGCCCGAAAGTGGGATAATATAAAGGGCTACAACTGGGGATTGAGAGGAACCTTCTTGGAATTATTTGAGAATGATCCATTAAGTACATCTAAAGAAATAGCGATTACAAACTATAACCCTTTAAAACTAAGATGACCGCTATTTGTCTGTCATATTAATATTGTATTCAGAGTCGCCCGAAAATGTGACGCTGCATTGCGTACAACTAAGGATAATTAAAACACAGGGGCTAGGCACGGACCTATGTCACTATGAAATGATTGTCAGGTAATTGTTTTACCTTTCTCGAATATAGCCCCTCCCACTACTATATATCTGTGACAGATATAATAGTAGTGGGAGGGGCTATACTCGAGAGAGGTAAAAAAAAATATCTGACAAATCATTTCATATAGTGACATACATGTAGGTCCGTGCCTAGCCCCTGTGAATTGAAGTGGAACCTTCATGAGATGCGACCTGTACATGTCTATCTATACGCAAGGAATAGCGATATTTAACAAACTATTGAGGAATCTACTGATGAAATTTCAGAATAATCAATCTAGTAGTTGTTAACGGACGAACGGACCACACAACGCGGATCACGGACGCATTGTGATTTGAAGAAAATTGCATTGCGCCCTTGGGTGTTCCCACAATCACGAGGGGAAACTCGAGTTGTAATTAGTATCTCGTTTGACCTCGCGATCGGTGAACCGGAAGTGCACAAAACAGCATGGCGGACAAAAACAAACCGGAGGGAATGGACCTCACAGGTCAATGTGAAATAACCAAAGTGGACGAGGAAAAGAGTAATCCGCATGTAAAAATAGAGTTCAAACAACTTTCTCATTCACCTAAATTCAGTACAGATGCTTTTAAAGTGCCAGGACTACCGGCAGTGCCTTCAAGTAAACAGGACACCACAACCGGTAAAATTAGAGTAAACGTTGAATCAACGTCAGTTGATAATAATGAAGATAATAAGGAATGTGACCTTAAGCAGATTAATAAAGATTCGTCTATTAAACATTCTACAGAATCAAATGAAGGACTTCCAGAAACACAAAGTGTAGAAGTAGATAAAAAGCAAAATACAAACAAACCACCTCTAAAAACGGGCAATCAATTGCAAGACACTGCAAAGAAATCGACACTTTCCCCAGCAGAACAACTTAAACAGACACAGGTGGTGATACCTTATAAAGAGCCTATTTGGAGTGGCCTGCCAGACGATAAATATTCATTTGATATCCTCAAAAATGGCACAATTGTGTCCACTATCGATCTCGAGAAGCCCTACTATGTGTTTGGTAGATTGCCTAGCTGTGATGTTACTATGGAACATCCTTCACTGTCAAGATACCATGCTGTCATACAATATTGTAAGAATCCAATGGACGGGCGGGAGAGGGGATGGTACCTGTATGACCTTGACAGCACCCATGGAACATGGATAAACAAGCACAAGACATATCCTAATAAATACTACAGGATACGGGTCGGACACATGGTCAAGTTTGGAGGAAGTACCCGTCTGCATATTTTACAGGTGCGAAAATCAATTTTGTACACAGCAAAACCCAAAAATAATTGGGATTATTGCCCCATAATTTGTTTTTGCCACATCGCTTAATTATATTATTTCCGGCAACTAATTTTATCATTTCCATATTCCTCTTTTTAATTAGAATTGGTCAATTCCTTCTTATGTATCCTCATTTTATCGCCAAATATCTTCATAAAACCAAAAAATGCTTCAGCAAATTATATATAAAGCCAAAAATAATAATTCCCTTAGCACATGGTGGCTCTTTAACAAAGTTCATTTCATATGTTGAAATGGACAAAATTAGTCAGATATTCATTATATAGCCAGTATGAAATCAATCTAGTGTATCAAAGCTTTGTATACAGTATAGTCTTTAAAAGCCAGTATGAATTATCATTTTTGCTACTTATGGTACTCTTTTTTTGACATTGATATTAACCAAGCTTAAGAAGGGAGATAACTTTTGTTGCAGTGCCATTTCTTGTTGCCTAATATTGATCAAATTTGATCCTTACGTTCTTATGATTAAACAGCAAATTCAAAATAAAGGTTAGCCACTATGATATAAACATTTGGTGAAGCTAAGCCAATTTTAAAAATTTATTTGGGTTTTCAAAGAAACATAAGGGCTCTGATAAATACAAACTTTCTAGTTGGTTTTGTTTATCTGTTGTATATATATAAAAAATGAAGACTTTGATCCTGTAGGGTCCAGATGAAGACATAGAAGAAGAGTCTGACTTGTCACCTTCAGAGATGAAGGAACAGTATGAAAGACAGAAGCGAGAAGCAGAGATCTTACGCCAGGCAGAGATAGCTGCAGAGGAACAGAAAATTGAAGAATTGAAAAGAATTGAAGAAGCCAGAGGATGCTCTTGGGGAATCGGTAGTATTTTTATATACAATGTATAGGCCTACAGATTATAACTTATTAAATTTGTCTATAAATTCTGTCATTGTTTATTGACAAGTAATTTAATCATTCCAGTCAACAATTATTTTCCAAACTAAATGTTTAACATGATTATGACCAGATTACACTTGTGTAACAGGTGATGATGCTGCTGAGGAAGATGAAGAGGAAGAAAAGGGAGAAAGTGCAATGCAACAGGCACTGAATATCCTTACCCCAGAAAGTGAGGCACTGTACATTAACGACCCAAAGAAAGCCCTGAAAGGATACTTTGACCGAGAAGGTAAACAGTACTACAGTCAATAGTCTCTGTGTTTACCTGAACTCCTGTACCAGCATAGGTTTAAAGTAACTAAAACTACAGCTAGAAGTTACAGAGATGTAACATATTCATTCACTCAACTTTACCGAGTGATATTTGTAGAAACTTTGGTAACTAATATCCTCGGAATAAATATGTGATTTTGTCTAAAGCACATAATAATATGTGCTGTAGATTTCTACCTGTAATTTGGCACACGAGTGAAGACTACTAGCTAGAGCTATGCAGTGCTTACAAGGTCAGAATATGCCGGCAACCAGCATTTAAATTACAATACAACCTTAAGATACCCGGATTCAGGAGTTGGCACTCTTCTTTTGATAATCTTATTAACCTGATTTTTTAAGAGGCCTCTGTATCCACTATGGATCCTCCTGAAACCTAGGGATGAACCATAACATACTTTTGTACTCTGCAGGACGTTGGTTCTAAGAGAATTTCTCCTTAGGGAGAATTTTCTCGTCTGATTCTAAGGTCAGACTATATATAGATTCATGTAGCTATATAAAGAACGGTACAATTACGACAGGAAATTCACATTTTAACCTTCGGATCAACAACACTAAGTGTATATGATAGATTGTGTTTAATATATTATAAGAAACAAGGAAGCACAAATGACGAAGGAAGACAATTTTTTGACTCGAATATGTAGCTATATAAACATGTAGCTATATATATATATCATTCTTAAACTTAAATAAATCCTGAAAAGGAATGAAACAATCAAGCATGGGAATGTGATCAAGTCTTTTCATCTTAAACCAGGTAAATAATATTTCAACATTATATACAAAATCTGGTATTGGATTTACAGTATTTTTTCAGTAAATAAATAGTGCGTTTTACATCAGGCCTGCATAGGTTTTACACCAGGCTTACATGGGGTTTACACCAGGCTTACATGGGGTTTACACCAGGCTTACATGGGATTAACACCAGGCTTACATGGGATTTACACCAGGCTTACATGGGATTTACACCAGGCTTACATGGGATTTACACCAGGCTTATATGGGATTTACACCAGGCTTACATGGGATTAACACCAGGCTTACATGGGATTTACACCAGGCTTACATGGGATTTATACCAGGCTTACATGGGATTTACACCAGGCTTACACAGGTTTTATACCAGGCTTACATGGGATTTATACCAGGCTTACATGGGATTTACACCAGGCTTACATGGGATTTATACCAGGCTTACATGGGATTTATACCAGGCTTATATGGGATTTACACCAGGCTTACATGGGATTTACACCAGGCTTGCATGGGATTTACACCAGGCTTACATGGGATTTACACCAGGATTATATGGGATTTACACCAGGCTTACATGGGATTTATACCAGGCTTACATAGGATTTACACCAGGCTTACATGGGATTTATACCAGGCTTACATGGGATTTATACCAGGCTTATATGGGATTTACACCAGGCTTACATGGGATTAACACCAGGCTTACACAGGTTTTATACCAGGCTTACATGGGATTTATACCAGGCTTACATGGGATTTACACCAGGCTTACATGGGATTTATACCAGGCTTACATGGGATTTATACCAGGCTTATATGGGATTTACACCAGGCTTACAAGGGATTTACACCAGGCTTACACAGGTTTTATACCAGGCTTACATGGGATTTACACCAGGCTTACACAGGTTTTATAACAGGCTTACATGGGATTTATACCAGGCTTACATGGAATTTATACCAAGCTTACATAGGATTTACACCAGGCTTGCACAGGGTTTTCACCAGTCTTACACAGGTTTTATACCAGGCTTACATAGTTATTACACCAGGCTTACATGGAATTTACCAAGGCTTACACAGGATTTACACCAGTCTTACATAGTTATTACACCAGGCTTACATGGGTTTTACACCAGGCTTACATGGGATTTACACCAGCCTTACGCAGCTTTTACAACAGGCTTACACAGGTTTTACACCAGGTATACATGGGATTTACACCAGGCTTACATGGGATTTACACCAGGCTGACATGGGATTTACACTAGGCTTACACAGGTTTTACACCAGGCTTACATAGGTTTTACACCAGACTTACACAGGTTTTACACCAGGCTTACATGGGATTTACACCAGGCTTACATGGGATTTACACCAGGCTTACATGGGATTAACACCAGGCTTACATGGGATTTACACCAGGTTTACATGGGGTTTACACCAGGCTTACATGGGATTAACACCACGCTTACATGGGATTTACACCAGGCTTACATAGGTTTTACACCAGGTTTACATGGGGTTTACACCAGGCTTACATGGGATTTACACCAGGCTTACATGGGATTAACACCAGGCTTACATGGGATTTACACCAGGCTTACATAGGATTTACACCAGGTTTACATGGGATTTATACCAGGCTTACATGGAATTTACACCAGGCTTACATGGGATTTACACCAGGCTTACATGGGATTTATACCAGGCTTATATGGGATTTACACCAAGCTTACATGGGATTTACACCAGGCTTACATGGGATTTATACCAGGCTTACATGGGATTTACACCAGGCTTACACAGGTTTTATACCAGGCTTACATGGGATTTATACCAGGCTTATATGGGATTTACACCAAGCTTACATGGGATTTACACCAGGCTTACATAGGATTTACACCAGGCTTACACAGGTTTTATACCAGGCTTACATGGGATTTATACCAGGCTTATATGGGATTTACACCAAGCTTACATGGGATTTACACCAGGCTTACATGGGATTTATACCAGGCTTACATGGGATTTACACCAGGCTTACACAGGTTTTATACCAGGCTTACATGGGATTTATACCACGCTTACATGGGATTTACACCAGGCTTACATGGGATTTATACCAGGCTTACATGGGATTTATACCAGGCTTATATGGGATTTACACCAGGCTTACATGGGATTTACACCAGGCTTACACAGGTTTTATACCAGGCTTACATGGGATTTACACCAGGCTTACACAGGTTTTATAACAGGCTTACATGGGATTTATACCAGGCTTACATGGAATTTATACCAAGCTTACATAGGATTTACACCAGGCTTACACAGGGTTTTCACCAGTCTTACACAGGTTTTATACCAGGCTTACATAGTTATTACACCACACTTACATGGGATTTACACCAGGCTTACATGGGATTTACACCAGTCTTACATAGTTATTACACCAGGCTTACATGGGTTTTACACCAGGCTTACATGGGATTTACACCAGCCTTACACAGCTTTTACAACAGGCTTACACAGGTTTTACACCAGGCTTACATGGGATTTACACTAGGCTTACACAGGTTTTATACCAGGCTTACACAGGTCTTACACCAGGCTTACACAGCTTTTACAACTGGCTTACACAGGTTTTACACCAGGCTTACATGGGATTTACTCCAGGCTTACATGGGATATACACCAGGCTTACACAGGTTTTACACCAGGTATACATGGGATTTACACCAGGCTTACATGGGTTATACACCAGGCTGACATGGGATTTACACCAGGCTTACATGGGATTTACACCAGGCTTACATAGTTATTACACCAGGCTTACATGGGTTTTACACAAGGCTTACATGGGGTTTACACCAGGCTTACATGGGATTTACACCAGGCTTATATGGGATTTACACCAGGCTTACATAGTTATTACACCAGGCTTACATGGGTTTTACACAAGGCTTACAAGGGATTTACACCAAGCTTACACAGGCTTTACACCAGGCTTACATGGGATTTACACCAGGCTTACATAGTTATTACACCAGACTTTTATATGTTCTAAAACAGGCTTACATAGGTTTTATACCAAATTTACACAGGGTTCATATTTAGTTTTATGCATCATATACGATTTACAATTGGTATACATTGAGTTTTCACTTTTCAGGTTGTGAAGAGCCTGAATATGAAGTTGTGGATGCTGGACGGGGAAAATACAAGTGTACAGTGGAGTAAGTAAATAGGGTGAACACTGTCCAAAATGTTGACTGAGTATTTTAACATCCTAATCCAACGTAATACTGTAATCATATTTTAAAGACTACCACACAAAGTTATAGGCACTGTACAAGTCTGTATGTTACAGGGATTTAAACCTGTATACTAAAGTTGTAATGAAATAACACACATGTATTTGTGTGTAAATTATAGAATAAGAGATTACCTAAATTACATGTATAAACAAAGGTTGAACAATGGCATAAATCTGTATACAAATTTTGGGAGAATGTTTGGCGGGAACTAGTGTAATAAGTTGTAGAACAAGGATAAACTGCTACTTATAAGTAAAGTGTACAAAGGACATACCAGGTATTCTGCATACCTTTGCACAGTATTTGTTAGAAAATATTGTTAAAATGAATTTTAAATTATCAAATGAGGACAAACCCATTCTGCATGTTAATTGTTAAAACAAATTTTAAATGATAAAATAAGTACAAACCCATTCTGCATGTACATACATGAGAACATACTTGTATGAAGGTTTTAGAATGATGACCAATGCAACATTTGTTGATTAACGGATTTGGAAACTGTTTCCTCTGACATCAGGTTGCCAGTGGACACCGCTTCAGGAGAGCCTATGGTTGCTGAGGCAGTTGTGTCGGGTAAGAAGAGGGAGGCTGTGGTGCAATGTGCCTTGGAGGCCTGCAGAATCCTGGACAAGCAGGGACTGCTGAGGGCATCTAAACATGGTAGGTTGGCTAATTTATTACAAGGGGAATTACTTGTTTTTATATGCCCGTCTTAAGACAAGACATATTTAATATGTTATCATGTGAGCAGGTGCATGGTTTCCGCTTTATGCCTCCTTTAATTATCAACAGATCAAATTCAAACCTTACCAGTATATGAAGGTTTATTACTGTAAGAGCTTGGACAAGTTCCATAACAACAAATATCTGATTGTAAATGACAGAGGAACAGCTCTTCATCTACTTTTTCAAAGGATTTCTTCACAATATCTTAAGCAATTTTCAAGAGATCAAATTCAAATTCCATATGAAAGTTTATTACAAGAGCTTGAACAAGCTTGATAACCACTTATATCTGACTGTAAATTACGAAATAGGTCTTTGTCTTCTTTTGGAAATGGTTTCTGTTCGATATTTTTATTAATTTTCAACAGAGCAAATTCAAAGTGTATTTGAAGGTTAATAACCATAAGATCTCTGACACTTTGTATAAAAACCAATATCTCACAGTAAAGCTCCTCATTATCTACAATCGATCTATAGTTATCCTGAACACTGGTTTGATTTGACTATACCGGGGGTACATTGTATTTGCTTTGAACATATATTGTCTGAAAACTCCTCCCAAAGTTTTCAACCTATTCAAACTTTTAACGTACTAAAACAATGAAAATTATACTTTTTTTTGCATTGCAATTGAATAAAGAAAAAAATCATATTTCCATTACTTTTGCATTTTGTAAGTATTTCACCTGATGGTGAAAATTGTTTTGCCCTACAGTACTGCTGTTGGTATCATGATAAAATAAATTGGTCTTTATTTTGATATGATTCTGTTGTATCATAATCTTCTACTTTTATTATCATAATGTAAAAGAAAAAAATATTTGTATATTCAGATAAATACATTGTATAGATGATGATCTGTGATCATTTAAAATTAATTTTTCTTACTTTTCTCATAATGAATAACAAGATCTTGTGGACAAAAAATAAACAGAAGGAATTGTTAAGTCAGTGCTGTGTTGCTTGACCTGGACTTTTCGATTTGTTTGCAGATTCTGTAATTTTGCAAACTGTTTTTGAATGTCATTTGAATGAATTTAAATTAAAGTTTGATTTTTGATTATTTACATCACAGAAAGCAGAAAGAAGAAAAAGAAGAATTGGGCTGACGATGACTTCTATGACAGTGATGATGATACGTATCTGGACCGTACGGGAGCTATAGAGAAGAAACGTAAACAGAGAATGGACAAGGCAGGGAAGAGTGGAGAGGCAACACAGACCTATGACACACTGGTATGAAGTAGCACTGGCTGTTATTGTTTAATAATTACAAAAGATATTTGGGCTGAATTTTTATTATCTAATGTCACATATGAACTTTAAAATAAAGAGAGGCTGCCTTTAGATTTTACCATCACCCGAAGGAAGTTTATTTCCTGGACATTTCAGGTGGTATTGTTTTATGTATTAAAGTAGAAGATACATATATGTTACATAATTCATTTAAGTCATTTGATCAAGTTCTGGTATATATAATCAAACAAATACCAGTATATAAAATGCATGTACAGTTAGATATCTTAATAATTCGTGGAAACAAAGCAAAAATGTCCATTCTATCTGGTGTGTTGACATGAGTTTGCAAGATTTTTTTGATTTTTTTTTATGTTTAAAATCTTAAAGTCTGAAAAATATCTAATGAAAGAGTACCAATATAATTATGGATACATTGTTACAACTTCAAAGTGTCTTTAAATTTATTTTCTTTTAAATTTGGTTTACCGTTTTTGTATTTTGTCTTCATATTTTCCTTAAAGCATGTTATTAACGTATTAAAAGGTTTGTTTTAGATTTATAATTATTATGTTTTAATATATGATGTACATTTGATTGTATTTACAGATGGAAAAACACCAAAGCATCCTTCTAGAAATACAAGAAATAGAGACAAAACTAGAAAAGGCAAAAGCAGGTAAAGTGTTGTCCTGGGTAGACTGAGTCAAACCCTGAAACATTTTCATAGTAGTAGAACAACTTTGGCAGAAAAGGAATTTAAGTAAAAAAGAAAAGATAAATATTTTAACTACTGTATTGTAATTAGTGAAAAAGTCAATTTTTGTCAGTTAAAAGTAATATACACAGAAAAAAAACCTGGTCCTAGTAGATGCCCCCATAGTAGTTACCCCATACAAACTTTTCCATCTTATTGCAGTTTACTTTCAAAATATTGTTACGCATTATATAATAGCTTTGTTTGGAAATAACAAACATTTACAGGGAAGAGTTTCTTTTTCACTTCATGTCACATGGTACACGATGCATTCTGTATTATCCAGATTTTAGCATTGCAGAAAAACTTCTTAGAAGGTTCTTACGTATTGGTAAACAAGGGGAACAACTATTGCTTAATAAGGGAGATAACCTTTCTGTCTTTTCTTCCAAAAGCTAATAAGTCTTGTTCCCTTGATCTTAAAAATAAGATGTTCCTTACAGACGCAGCTGCAGCTGCCAATGAGGGAGAGGTGGATGCCCTCGATGCATACATGTCTGCCATAAAAGCTGGAATGATGGACACCAAGACCAAGATGAAGTTGAAACGCCGACTTATGGAACTGAAACAGGAGGAACAGAAAACACGCAAACTTGTTAACATAGCTAAACCTGCTGCATTACCAGAACTGAAAAGGTAACTTTCACATATGGGCTGATTGTTTTATTAATTTCTAATTCCCGAAATAGCTGCATAAAGAATAGTCACTTGTTTGTGATCCTTATCCCATAAAGTAAAATATAGCTTGAGAATTGTGGAAATCACTAGAATGTTGCTCACAAGAGGGATGAAGTACACAGCAATACTACAAAGTTTGCAATAAAAGACAGGGTTACCATTATTTTAACATCTCTTTGTTTTATTAAATTTGATCTGTGCTGGAATATTCCAACAACAGTCGAACCCCATTATCTCAAACTCACATAACTCAAATTCTCAGACAATTCAAATTCAGAGTTTTCATACAGCCCTGCCGACTTCGCTATAACGAGGATCTACAAGTTAATTTTCCAAAAATACAGATGGGAATTGTTACATACCGTATATGATTCTCTTTTTTTTTTACTGTTTTTCTTTTAAATAGACCAGATCCCTCTCTGATCAAAAAGGCTGATGTGAAAGGACTTCCTGCTTTTGGGAAATTAAAGAGTTTACAAAAAGCTACTAAAAAACCTACAGTACCTTTGGTAAGTTTTAATTAAAACATCTCAGAAAATCAGTGATTTAGCATGATAAATTTTAATAGACGAATGCTTTGTAAGTTATTTAATCTCAGGTTCTAAAGAAGTGTCAGGAATGGAACTAATGAAAAACAGCATACTACTTGTTTTATTTATTATTTAAATAAGGACCATTCATTGTAGTTTATGCACATTTTGTAAAGTTAAAATTTTGTATCAAATCTGCTCTGCTGTACTAAATGGAACTTTAAGGGCTGTTCCAGTAAAATAACAACCTGACCCCTGGAACTCCAAAATAAATCACTTTTGTCCATGGTTGGGTTTCCTGCCTATAGTGTCTATGACTTTAATGTAAATTTTTGATAGAATTCTGTTATGGCACCCCTAAAAGCAAAACTTGAGTCACTTGGTGGGAGATATATTCTACTGGAATATTCCTAAATTACATGCCTTATTTCCACCTTACACAGAACATACCTATGAGTTTTGACAGCAACAAAATGACAGAAGTGGAAGAGGAAGAAGAGGAGGAGGAGGAGGAAGAAGAAAACATTATTCCAAAAGATAAATCAAATGTAAAAACCCAAGACTCTGTTGTTAAGCGAGAATTCAGTGCTGCAAAACTTGTGATAAACAAAACTAAATCAAGTGAGGTAAAGGAGCCACACAGTCTACCCCCTGTGTCACAACCCGACCAGCACAGGGTTGTGTCCCCTGATAAGCTACCAGAAAGTGTCGGAGATTCAGTGTGTGAGAGTGTTCTCACTCCGACGGGTGACAAAGTAGAAACACTAGATGTTATCAAGGAAATTTCACAAGTGACAGAAGAAAAAGAAAGTGCTGATCCGCAGGCAGTACAATCGAAGAGACAACGCAAGGCGGAAACAACAGATGTAAGTTTATATACATGTATCTATACCGGTGTCCTGGTATCTGGTAATTTATATACATGTATCTATACCGGTGTCCTGGTATCTGGTAATTTATATACATGTATCTATACCGGTGTCCTGGTATCTGGTAATTTATATACATGTATCTGTACTGGTGTCCTGGTATCTGGTAATTTATATACATGTATCTATACCGGTGTCCCGGTATCTGGTAATTTATATACATGTATCTATACCGGTGTCCTGGTATCTGGTAATTTATATACATGTATCTATACCGGTGTCCTGGTATCTGGTAATTTATATACATGTATCTATACCGGTGTCCCGGTATCTGGTAATTTATATACATGTATCTATACCGGTGTCCTGGTATCTGGTAATTTATATACATGTATCTATACCGGTGTCCTGGTATCTGGTAATTTATATACATGTATCTATACCTGTGTCCTGGTATCTGGTAATTTATATACATGTATCTATACCTGTGTCCCGGTATCTGGTAATTTATATACATGTATCTATACCTGTGTCCTGGTATCTGGTAATTTATATACATGTATCTATACCGGTGTCCTGGTATCTGGTAATTTATATACATGTATCTATACCTGTGTCCTGGTATCTGGTAATTTATATACATGTATCTATACCTGTGTCCTGGTATCTGGTAATTTATATACATGTATCTATACCTGGGTCCTGGTATCTGGTAATTTATATACATGTATCTATACCTGGGTCCTGGTATCTGGTAATTTATATACATGTATCTATACCTGGGTCCTGGTATCTGGTAATTTATAAACATGTATCTATACCTGGGTCCTGGTATCTGGTAATTTATATACATGTATCTATACCGGTGTCCTGGTATCTGATAGTTTATATACATGTATCTATACCGGTGTCATGGTATCTGGTAGTTTATATACATGTATCTATACCGGTGTCCTGGTATCTGGTAATTTATATACATGTATCTATACCGGTGTCCTGGTATCTGGTAATTTATATACATGTATCTATACCGGTGTCATGGTATCTGGTAATTTATAAACATGTATCTATACCTGGGTCCTGGTATCTGGTAATTTATATACATGTATCTATACCGGTGTCCTGGTATCTGGTAATTTATAAACATGTATCTATACCGGTGTCCTGGTATCTGGTAATTTATATACATGTATCTATACCGGTGTCCTGGTATCTGGTAATTTATATACATGTATCTATACCGGTGTCCTGGTATCTGGTAATTTATAAACATGTATCTATACCGGTGTCCTGGTATCTGGTAATTTATAAACATGTATCTATACCTGGGTCCTGGTATCTGGTAATTTATATACATGTATCTATACCGGTGTCCTGGTATCTGGTAATTTATAGACATGTATCTATACCGGTGTCCTGGTATCTGGTAGTTTATATACATGTATCTATACCGGTGTCCTGGTATCTGGTAATTTATATACATGTATCTATACCTGGGTCCTGGTATCTGGTAATTTATATACATGTATCTATACCGGTGTCCTGGTATCTGGTAATTTATAAACATGTATCTATACCTGTGTCCTGGTATCTGGTAATTTATATACATGTATCTATACCGGTGTCCTGGTATCTGGTAATTTATAAACATGTATCTATACCGGTGTCCTGGTATCTGGTAATTTATAGACATGTATCTATACCGGTGTCCTGGTATCTGGTAATTTATAGACATGTATCTATACCGGTGTCCTGAAATCTGGTAATTTATATACATGTATCTATACCGGTGTCCTGGTATCTGGTAATTTATATACATGTATCTATACCGGTGTCCTGGTATCTGGTAATTTATATACATGTATCTATACCGGTGTCCTGGTATCTGGTAATTTATATACATGTATCTATATCGGTGTCCTGGTATCTGGTAATTTATATGCATGTATCTATACCGGTGTCCTGGTATCTGGTAATTTATATACATGTATCTATACCGGTGTCCTGGTATCTGGTAATTTATATACATGTATCTATACCGGTGTCCTGGTATCTGGTAATTTATATACATGTATCTATACCGGTGTCCTGGTATCTGGTAATTTATATACATGTATCTATACCTGTGTCCTGGTATCTGGTAATTTATATACATGTATCTATACCGGTGTCCTGGTACCTTGTTTCAAAAAAGCCCTGATTGACCAAGGAGTGAAGATTATTTGTCAGCAAATTTCTGATTCTATTGTCGTGAACAAGACAATCAGTTATTTGTTTCTTATAAAATTAAGCATCATTTGCATAGTAGAGTACTTTGTGATCCACTAAATTAAACCCCTTCAAACTACTAGTTTCAAACAGAGAATCATGAAATTTCTTAAAACTGGAAGCATTATTTGCATAGTAGAGAAAGGAATAAATTTCACTGTTACCTGTTCAGTGTAACAAAAATAAATATCTTGTATATTTTACTTACGTTACAAATGAATGCACTTACAATGTAAATTGATATCATTAATTTTATGCAGTCTAAAGGATCGATAGGTCGCTGATGACAGCTGTTACCCTATGTTAAAGAGGCATAAATACTACTTGTAATAGAATCAAATTACTTAGATAATGTGTTGATGAACAGTTACCATCAGTGATCTTGTTTTGAATTTAGAGAAAAAGTAAGAAAAGAAAACCTGAGCTTAATTCGACAGAAACAACGTATGACAGTACAGACCCAGATTATGCTGTGTGGATGCCACCATCAAGTATGTACCCTAAATCTATATTACATACAGTAACACCTTCTTATATTGCCACAATGTGACAAGAGATATGTTGCAATTATAAAGAGTTTTGGCAATAAATTGAGAGAGTAAACAAAACAATTTCAAGGAAAACATGAAATACAGAAACAACAATATACAGATATCTGTACTTGTGTCATGATTTGGTAATAGGCTTTATTTAAACTTGATAACATGTTGAGCTTAAAGCTCGTTTTACACATGGTCAAGATAAGTGTAAAATATATAATATTTACAACAAAATTTGCTGATGGAAAGTTGGGTGTCTAATAAAATGAGGGTTATCGTATCTGGGGATCTCCATCTCAACTAAGAGACATGAAACTTCATTTGAATTATCAGTATAGTATGTAGTTGAATTGTCCATCTGCATTATAATTTCATATTTCAACTATTTAAAGGGAATTACGAGCCTTTGTGCGGAAAAAATTTGTCTGGAAATCTCCATCTTAATTAACAGGCAGATTTTGATGAAACTTTATTTGAATGATAGCTATTTTATGTTGTTAATTAAGTATTGATATTCCAGTTCGAGGTTTCGGCCCTTTTTTAAGGGAAAAACAGCCTAATATTCTGTTATATTTGTTTCTACTCAATTACTCTTAAAGGATAGAGAACAAACTGTAATTTGGTACGTAGTTGTATGATGATAAGATGCAGTCAATTTCTGATTAGATGAATATTCACATATTTCTCCAAGAGTTATAGTCAAATTTAACTAAAAAGGTATGAACGACATTGGGGTACTTTGTCACCAGAGAAAATTCAAAAACAAATTTACCGATAAAGTACTTCCCTTTGGTTGTCATTTAGGGCCTTCGTTTCCCAGTTATTTCAGATTTCAACCCTTTTTAAGGGAGTTAAGCCACTTTATGCAAATTCACTTGTTTGTTTTGTATGTACTCACAATTACTGATATCATATGACATACCCCCATACAGGTATCTGATTAAAAGCTTAGTACACTTCACCATTTATACAAGCATAAATTGCAAATTATGGGAAGGGTGGGGTATTAGTTAGCCATTGGCTTACAGCTCTGGATGCATTTATTTCAGTACACAATGGATGTCAAAGTCTTATGAACTTATGAGTCACAGACTCACAATGTGTCACAATTATACGAGAGATGTACCTGAATACTGTTTGTTATTATCTAGGTGATGTTGAACTTACCTGGGGTATGTTTATGATATAAGTAACCATGTTAGTTTTATTAACTACTTAATAATCATTTTATTAATTTTGGTATATTATATTAAGTCATACCTCGGCTCCTGTCCCTGTGTTGTTACATCATTGGTAAATTGATGATTTCGAATTTTCTTTGTAGACCAATCAGGAGATGGCAAAACACATCTTAATGACAAGTTTGGGTATTGAAGCAGTCCTCAATGTCTCAACTCCAAGCATGGGGACCCGGGTATTGAAGCAGTCCACAATGTCTAAACCCCAAGCATGGGGACCAGGGTATTGAAGCAATCCACAATGTCTTAACCCCAAGCATGGGGACCCGGGTATTGAAGCAGTCCACAATGTCTAAACCCTAAGCATGGGGACCAGGGTATTGAAGCAGTCCACAATGTCTTAACCTGAAGCATGGGGACCCGGGTATTGAAGCAGTCCACAATGTCTCAACTCCAAGCATGGGGACCTGGGTATTGAAGCAGTCCACAATGTCTCAACTCCAAGCATGGGGACCTGGGTATTGAAGCAGTCCACAATGTCTTAACCTGAAGCATGGGGACCCGGGTATTGAAGCAGTCCACAATGTCTCAACTCCAAGCATGGGGACCTGGGTATTGAAGCAGTCTACAATGTCTCAACCCCCAAGCATGGGGACCCGGGTATTGAAGCAGTCTACAATGTCTCAACCCCAAGCATGGGGACCCGGGTATTCAGCATTGACTTATAACAGACAGGGGTGCTGGTGATGTATCTGAACATTTGTGAAAACTCTGGGTAACAATTACCTGGGGTATCAAGGCAGTTGTAATAACCCAGGTATTGAAATAATTAGATGTAGTTGATGCTGTTGTAAGAAATTGGGTTATTGACTGATTTCATATTATGTTATGGCGTGATATAGTATGATGGTATCAAATCATAGTGTATAAAATAATATCTGTTTTATACTAGGGTAGTTACATAGACATGAGTTAATGAAGAACAGATTCTGTAGATATAATTTCTTGTTACAAGGAATTTAAAGATAATTGAAAACAACGTTAGTGTTGGGCCGATATAAATCTTTCACTTACTGCAATAACTAACTGACGATAACATCTGATGAATAGATTTTAAGGACATCTTAATGTAACATAATGGCCAATTGATTGTATAATTGATAATTTAAAAAAATTGATCTTCAACCGATGATAAATTATGATTTCCCAACTGATTCTGATCACTGAGCAATGTAATATATGTTCGCTGTGTTAAAGCTTATTGGGAAAAATTTTTGTCAGTGTACATAATACGCTTTTAGGGTGAATTCCGTTAAATCTGTCGTAGTCTATAAGTAGGTCTGCCATAACATTTATTACTGATCTTTGTTTTATGAACATAAAGTGCATAGACTAATATAATGGCAAAGTAAATGCCATTCCAAAGTTGTGCTGACATATATTTTGAAGACAGATTTTATTAATCTTCCAACTTCACCAAGCTTTCCAGAGGACCTCAATCATTAAAATCATTTGCTGAGAATATATACACAGTGTTATATTGTTGATTTAGTTGACAAAAGGAAACATACATGTGCTTTTCATTATCCTGACCATGTACATGTAGTTTTGTGTGTGTAAAGTCAAACTTTGTTATCGGGAACTTGTATAACTGGAAGTCCCTGTATAATTAGAAGGTTTCCTGCAGCCCTTACAACTCCGAGATGATTAGGTTTGAATGTATATAAAAAGCCAAATGGCCTCTAAATTTAACACAGAAAGTTCCTATTCTTAATTTGTCAGAAAATCACCTCTGAAAATAGGAAAATGACGTAAAATGGAGAAAAAGAAACATACATAGAGGATCTTGTATGAGTGTAATAATATGGAATTTATTAAATGAGTTCAATAATTTTATATGTCAGTAGATAATAGTCCAAAGCATTCTTGGGTAGAGTGGAACCAATTTTATACAGATGTATAAATGGTGGGTCCCGGTCCCCTTAGGCCTGAGGGATGGGGCTCAAAAAGGGAAATTGAGCAAATTCTTTAAAATCCATCTTCTTCTTCAGGAATGATTACATTTTGTACAGTACATGCTTTAATAGTATTCGGATCATTAAGAAATCTGAAGAAAATTAGGTGATGATATTCATTTTTCAATTGGATCCATCTATAGTTAGGTTTGATATAAGAATTATAATTACGGGGTAGAATATGAGAATTTAATTTTAGGGAATGTGGATGCCATACAGGCTCCCCACCCACCTTTAGTAAACATGTACAATATGATAAATATTTCAGCTCCCCACCCACCTTCAGTAAACATGTACAATATGATAAATATTTCAGCTCCCCCATCCACCTTCAGTAAACATGTACAATATGATAAATATTCCAGCTCCCCCTTCCACCTTTAGTTAACATGTACAATATGGTAAATATTTCAGCTCCCCCATCCACCTTTAGTAAACATGAACAATATGAGAAATATTTCCATTACTGTGTAGATACAGCTGTATCTAGGTAAGCGATACCAGCCCTCCAAACCTCTACAAGATTCCTATGGAAAAGGGCAACCAAGTTAAGATTGCTATCTGCAGCCACCTGGGGCCTGAGGGACAGGGCCCAAAAGGAAATATATCTGATCTGAAGAATCTTTGAGTGAAGGCAACTCAATTTTGTATAAGCTGTGGGTCTGACTCCCACCTAGGGTAGGGGCCTTATTGGAGAAATAAAGGTTTCGCTTTTAACTCCTTATGTTCCTTTTGTTGTGCTGAAGGTGTTTTGGCTGAATTTGTCCTTAAGCATCCTATGGGGTACTGTAGAGGAACTCCAAAAAAATATATACAACTGCTAGGCATATGGAGATATATTAATTTAGTCATTATATTATAATTGTTCTTGGAGTCTGCCCCACCCTTGCAGACTTAACCCCTGGATCATAACTTTGAAATGATTGAGATCCCCAACCAAAATTTATACATACATTTAATTTACTGGGCATTAATAAGACACATATTCATGATATCAGTATTGACCTCGAGGTCGCTTCAGGCCACACCCTTGGGACCTAGTAAAATTTGGATACTCAACCTATTCCCATAAGGTTGCATGTGCCCCACCCATGAAGAATTAACCAGAGGATCATCACTTGGAAACAATTGAGATCTCGGTCCTAAAATTGTATACAATTACTGTGCATTAAGAGACCAATTAATTGCATGCAGGCATGCTTTTAGAACTGACTCTGGGGTATGGTTATACAACCCTGAGGGTTACAATTTGGAAATATGAGATTCCCGCCCCATAAACAACCTTTTTGCCGATATGCTACAAGTTTTGGTCTTGTGATCAGTCCCTGGGACCGTTTTGGAGAATATTTTGCTATTAATGTTTATACTATTTAGGTCAGGCAAGTGAAATATATATATATGCAGGCCGGCCTCTGGGTCTCGTTTACATTAATTAATTAAATTGCATTATAATGTATTCAGTAGCAATATTAGCCCAACCTGATATGTTAGATAATATTATGTTAGATAATATTATTCTAGCTAATCTTAACAAGATTATATTTTGAAAAAAATCTGATTTTTATTTAATTTGAAAACATTAATATATTACAAAATCCTGGTTATATTACTGTATTTATGATGTACATATATATATATAATATGTATGTTTAAAATGATAAAAAAAAATGTGACTAATCCTCTGTCATAGTAAGGCAAGTCCTTGATTAATACTGTGATAAAAGCAATCATCTGCGTTTACAAGTTACAAGAAAATAGTCGTACATTAGTTATCATTTGCATTGAACAGTCTAAATCTACAGTAAAGCTCGAAAATATCACTAGGTTGCAACCTAACTTATTGAGTCAAGGGAAGTAACCCGTACAGGAAGTAGATTTATATATTTTATTGTATTAATGCGCGTGTATTTTATTAATGATATCTTTTACATTTATCATTGCTGGTATATTTTTCTTTGTTTCTAAATCATTGATTCAAGTTGAATAGCTGTTAATGTTCCTTTCAAAAAGTTTTAATTTGTATAATTAATTAAATACATGAACTATTTACTACGGTTGCTACGATAGCGTAACAATCTTAAACAGTGTGTTGTTAGGCACACGTTGTGATCGGTTTGTGATGGATGCTTCTAAATTGTGTAAATAAACCATAGATCGACTGCATATACGATACATATCTTAAACAACATGGCAGACGATCAAGAGCAACAACCAGATAACATAGCAGAAGAAGAAGAAGAAGAAAACCAAGATAAGGAGGAAAATGATGAAGATGGCGAAAAAGAAATCCCAGAAGTGACCGTTACTGAAGAGCTGACGGAAGATGCTGAAGCGTTGAAGAATGAGCTCAACAAAATCATAGTGCATCCTCCAACAATAGATTTGTCGTGAGTATATGTTTCGGGGAACTGTTGTGTTGTTGCTTCCGAGTATATCTCCCAAGTTGTTTGCAAAGTGAATGATAGGCCTACATGTATGTATACATAAGTCATAACGCAGAGTTCTGATATATTAGACCCACTTTTTAGTAGTCAGCTGTTGATGACAAAATCAGGGATCACTTCGGGGCGAGATTTGGGGATTTATCAATATTTTTCCTGAAAATCTCATTGAAAATTCAAAATTGTATTACTTTATATAGAAAAATCTCATACATATTTTGCTGATCCCATAAAATCCCTCAAATTCTCCTATACATGTAGGTTTTAAGAGTCAGAATTATCCCTGCAAAACTAGTCAAAATATATCCACATTAGTCCAAAACGTGCTGATTATTTAATCCGGTAAATACTTTTGATTAATATCCACATATATTTACATTTGCTCTGCAATTTTCCATTGACACAATGCTAAGAGGCAGTTGCTGCCATACGCCTATAACACCCAGTGCCTCAGGCTATAACAGCAGTTGGTATTGTGACGTCATAAATTTCATTGTTGTCTTCACTTGATCTGCTGATCAAAATTGGTCCAAAGAAACTAAATAAAGCACCATAATTCTATCAAAATGTAAATATAAGTAATGAACATTTTAACAAATATTGTTACAGTCCTATAACACACATTGCTATTGCTAACAAACTTACATAAAGCCCTACCAGGCTTTATTTAGTTTGTCATCAATAGCAATGTGTGTTATAGGACTGTAACAACATTTGCTAAAACATTCATTGCTTAAATGACTCCTAATAGGTAAGGGATCTCAACTGTTTCCAAATGCAGATTTTTCAAATTTACAGTTCTGTAATCATTAATTGAATAATTGTCTTGTTTTGTTCCTCTAAGAGCATTCAGCATTACCTGTATTTTGAGATTTATTTACACTGTGTCCGTTTTCTCTGATCTGCTGATATTCTTTTTCAGAATACCAATGAAAGAGTTTGACCAAACAGAGTTCCCTGCCTCATACAAAGAAAATTTGCCAAAGGAAAATCTGATTTTACAGTATGCAGAGAATTTCCGTAGACAGTATGTGCATTTGTACCGGGACAGGAAGCCATTGTTACTCAATCCTGTCAATGAATGTGGAACAGAGGTAATAAATACTATCAGAATGTTCAATTATACAAGTATAACTGCTGTCAAAAATCCATGAGCATCTTAAGGCCGAAGGCTTAATCAGCGATCAATGGGCATCATACCTGAGCTAATGTGTTACAAATGTGACGAAAAACTCAGCAATAAATTTACAATTTATTTTCATGGGTCCTTTTTGTAAATATTGCTAAAAACTATGGGTCCCATAATGTTAAATTGAAGTATTTCCAGAAATTCTATGAGATGATGAGTCCTTTCATATTTTATGAGTGCTGGACTCGGGACTCGCACGTAGAATGATTACTGTAAAACTAAAGAACACAATGTACATGTACATATAGGCACACAAATCAAACCAGATTCGTCAAGATGCAGCTAACATAACACTGCAATGGGAATCAGAGCCTGTAATTATAAGAAATTATCAATTGTAATAATTACTACACACAAGCACCCTGAAACCGGGACCTCTTAAACGGTTTTCCCTGACTCGCATCTTGACAAATGACTCCAAAACTGATGAAAATTTACTCTTTATGATGTGTAATATAAGAGTCCCAGGACTCGTACATTTATAAAATCTGAGGGTCCCAGGGAAAACCCTGTCTGACAGTGAGGCTCTTGGTTATGGAGCCAGGACATCAACACCAGCAGACCAGGCCAAAAGGTCTTGACCAGTTAGCTTGGTTTGTAACTATCTGATATTGCTATGCAAGGTTGTCTCTCTATGTGACAGATGCCATAGAGCTTATCATCAAAATTGATTGCTAAACTAAGAAAATGAATTGTAACATCACAGACAAATTGAATACTTTGATAATTGTTTTTAATATGATCTTTTACTGTAAAATATTTTAATGAAAGAAAATAATTAACATTGTATGATTAATTTCTGTTTAGAAATTTGTGTCCACCACAATAAGACCCACACAACTGGAGTTCAAGGAGCTGTATAACTGGGAAGGTGCTGCAGAATTTGTTGCCGATTATCTAAACTTTGAGACCTTGGAGCCTCAAACTGAACTGGTAGGATGTTTTTTTTTGTTTCAAACAATTGCTCTTAATACCTTGATAATTTTTTCTTGCAGCCATTTTCATTCTGAGAATAAAAGTAAACATATCAAATATTGAGGAAAAGCAGAGCAGATTTAAAGGTGTGAGAAATTTGTCAGTGGGTATTGGGCAATCCCTATATCATGGTAACATCCTGTCAGCAGATCATGTAGTTTCCTCCTCAACCATCAAAACTGAAGCAAAACAAGTGACAAAGGTAGTGTTATTAGGAGTTTCAAGCTGACACGAATAGATCTAGACTTGTCAATTATTACCACAGCATCAAAGGCTAAAGAAGAAGTTCTTGATACAGGTACCCGAGGCCGGGATCCAAGAATCATTCATTTATTTTTCATCACTTCTCTTGAGCTTACAAGCCACTGTAATATGTTAATCCTGTCACTGACATTGATTGTAGCCACGGCGACTGCTGTCCCCGACTACCATCCTGAAGCGTCAGAGAGGAAACTGTTTTGACTACAGTACATTACTGTGCTCCCTGCTGATAGGAGTGGGGTACGATGCCCTGGTGGTCAATGGTTATGCAACACGTGAAACTTGTCTGGCTGATGAGTCAAGGGAAATCTGTCCTTTAATGAAGAAAAAGGAGGAGGTACTGTCAAACTTTATTTAATATGGGCAGGCTCTGATAAATGTTATTGATATCCAAGTGATGTTTTTGACGTATATAAATTTGCTTTAAATATATCCTTAAATGTCTTCTACCCTATTTATCTTAGTATAATCAAAATACTTTCAACATTCTTCAGCGGTTGTCGCTTATAAAAGCTGTTGTGAAAAGATTTATGTATATGAATGAATTTAATCAGGAAAATATATAACACTGGACATTCATCAAAATAAATGATGAACTGAAGATGATAGTTTATACTGTAGAGAAAAGTACCTATTTCTTGTGTGCTGTTTTCATTTGAGACATTGAAATACTGAACTCCAATTTAACCCTACAGGTGAAGCAAGAAGTTCAGAAGAAAGAACAGAAGAAGTATGCTGTAAAGGCTCCTAAAGATTTACGCAGCAAGTTTGAACTCAAACAAGAAGCAAAATCAAAAGCTGAAAAAGAGGCTGAGGAAGAGCAAAGGAAAAAAGAAGCAGAGGAGAAACAAGCAGTAAGTTTGGTGGGAGGTGTGATGAACATACATGTGATGTGTGCAGTGTATCTGGATCATTGTACTAACTCAGGAAGTTAAAACTGTAAAACCTTGATTTACATGACTAAGTATATATCACAGAATGACAATGGCAATATATACACTGACAGAATTTACAAAATAAAACAATATCAAAATTTACACAACATGACACTTGTTCTGGTAGAAAATTTGTTTAATGCTGTTGATTTGATGAGAGCTGTTCATGATGTGTTGCAGGAGCTAGAAAAGCCCCCTCCAGATCCGCTATATGGTCTACGTGTACATGCCTGGGTATTGGTCTTGGCTGGGCGTAGGGAAGTCCCAGAGAGCTTCTTCATCGAGCCTTTTACTGGTTTGTCCCATCCTGTGGACAGTCAGAGTTACCTTGGTATTGAATCTGTATGGAATGCCTCCAACTTCTGGGTCAACATGCAGGACTGCTCCGACGGGGTCAAGGTCGGTCAATCTACTGTACTTAAATCTTTTGATGGCATGTAGATTGAACTGACAGTTGTGTTGGGTTTACTATTTAAAAATTATCTGTGTACTATTGTGATGATTCCCTTGTAAAACTTGTTGCAGGTGACTTTTCAAATATTATTGCATAATATAGTAAAATGATAACTCCATATTATAAGTTTACAGTATTAAATGTGGCTTGGTTAGTCTTCAATATAAGACCTGTTTTATTCTTTAAACTTTTTAATTTACATTGAAACACCTAAAACATGATGAAGCATAATGATACATTGTATATAGATATGTAAATATGATGTCCGTAATATTAATATGTTAAAATACTATATTAAAAGATGGTATTGAGAAAAAGAAAACTGAAGTTCAGAAACAAGTATTGCCTATAGATATATAACCTGTTCCATGTATCATTTGACCTTCAGGGTCTCAGCTACGACCTTGGGGACTGTACTAGGTGGGAGTACATGTTTCCAATCACGGAGAAGCCCCTGCTGAAGATCCCTGATGTGGACGATGATATAGGTGACCTGGATGATGATGAGGTAAGGATTAACGGTACAGAAGATGGCTGTAGAGGTTTTGATGTGATGATGACGGGTTGGATGTAATTTGACATCGTTGAGTTTTATGATGAATCATGTTGGTATCAATATGCTGATGTATTTTTGTCGAAGATACACCCTATTTATCTTTGTTTACCTCTTGATACAGTTTTTATTGATATATACTCACTTATAGTGTTATAGCTTTGTACTACCTATACTTGTAGAGTAGAATTCTCTAACAGACAGAATTTATTTATCATTTTTATGTCCCCAGGTCAGATGCAGGTCAAGTTCAGATTTGGTGAAGATCCACCTATGTTAATATAGCCAAATTAAACTTTCAGCTTTTAGTAAAATGGTATAACCAACATCTGAAAGCCTTGTCTAACACCAGTAGAACTTTTAGAAAAAAAATCACAGAAAAGTACTTCTCTTTGGTCGTCAGTTGATGTATTCATGTCACACTGACACATTCAGTTATTATTTGTGCATGTAACTATGGTGAAGATAATTAGATCCTTGATTCAATAGCTAATGCATGAAAGTGTCAACTTTTCAGAATGGCAGTGAGCGGTTGAATGCTCTGCATCGTGACAACACCCAGATCACCTTCTCTGAGGTTCTTTTTATCATATAAACTGTTTACAATATATCTACTCATCATTGGCAGACAGTGATTGGGAGAGTTAAGGAGTCTGGGGGCAGGGATTGACTCGGGGACTAGTAGAAGTCTTGGGGAAGGGGGAGAGTTAAGGAGTCTGGGGGCAGGGATTGACTCGGGGACTAGTAGAAGTCTTGTGGAAGGGGGAGAGTTAAGGAGTGTGGGGGCAGGGATTGACTCTGGGACTAGTAGAAGTCTTGGGGAAGGGGGAGAGTTAAGGAGTCTGGGGGCAGGGATTGATTCGGGGACTAGTAGAAGTCTTGGGGAAGGGGGAGAGTTAAGGAGTCTGGGGGCAGGGATTGACTCGGGGACTAGTAGAAGTCTTGGGGAAGGGGGAGAGTTAAGGAGTCTGGGGGACAGGGATTGATTGGGAGAGTAGGAGTCTGGGGGCAGGGATTGACTCGGGGACTAGTAGCGGTCTTGGGGAAGGGGAGAGTTAAGGAGTCTGGGGGGAAGGGCAGAGATAAAGAGTCTGGGGGGAAGGGATTGATTGGGAGAGTAGGAGTTTGGGGGGGGGAGGGGGAGAGTTAAGGAGTTAGGAGGGAAGGGATTGATTGGGAGAGTAGGAGTTTGGGGAGGGAGGGGGAGAGTTAAGGAGTTAGGAGGGAAGGGATTGATTGGGAGAGTAGGAGATTGGGGAGGGAGGGGGAGAGTTAAGGAGTGAGGGAAGGGATTGATTTGGAGAGTAGGAGTCTGGGGGAAGGGGCAGAGTTAAGGAGTTAGGAGGGAAGGGATTGATTGGGAGAGTAGGAGTTTGGGGAGGGAGGGGGAGAGTTAAGGAGTTAGGAGGGAAGGGATTGATTTGGAGAGTAGGAGTCTGGGGGAAGGGGCAGAGTTAAGGAGTTAGGGGGGGAGGGGCAGAGTTAAGGAGTCTGGGAGAAGGGGCAGAGTTAAGGAGTCTGGGGGAAGGGGCAGAGTTAAGTAGTCTGGGGGAAGGGGCAGAGTTAAGGAGTTAGGGAGGAAGGGGCAGAGTTAAGGAGTCTGGGGGAAGGGGCAGAGTTAAGGAGTCTGGGGAAAGGGGCAGAGTTAAGGAGTTAAGGGGGAAGGAATTGGTTGGGAGAGTAGGAGTTTGGGGAGGGAGGGGGAGAGTTAAGGAGTTAGGGGGGAAGGAATTGATTGGGAGAGTAGGGGTTTGAGGGGGGTGGTGAGGGGGAGAGTTAAGGAGTTAGGGGGGAAGGGATTGATTGGGAGAGTAGGAGTCTGGGGGAAGGGGCAGAGTTAAGGAGTTAGGAGGGAAGGAATTGATTGGGAGAGTAGGAGTTTGTGGGAAGGGGCAGAGTTAAGGAGTTAGGGGGGAAGGGATTGATTGGGAGAGTAGGAGTCGGGGGGGGGGGCAGAGTTAAAGAGTCTGGGGGAAAGGGATTGATTGGGAGAGTAGGAGTTTGGGGGGGAGAGTTAAGGAGTTAGGGGGGGAAGGGATTGATTGGGAGAGTAGGAGTCGGGGGGGGGGAGGGGCAGAGTTAAAGAGTCTGGGGGAAAGGGCAGAGTTAAAGAGTCTGGGGGGAAGGGATTGATTGGGAGAGTAGGAGTTTGGGGGGGGGAGAGTTAAGGAGTTAGGGGGGAAGGAATTGATTGGGAGAGTAGGGGTTTGAGGGGGGGGGAGAGTTAAGGAGTTAGGGGGGAAGGGATTGATTGGGAGAGTAGGAGTCGGGGGGGGGGGGGGGAGAGTTAAAGAGTCTGGAGGAAAGGGATTGATTGGGAGAGTAGGAGTTTGGGGGGGAGAGTTAAGGAGTTAGGAGGGAAGAGATTGATTGGGAGAGTAGGAGTTTGGGGGAAGGGGCAGAGTTAAGGAGTTAGGGGGGAAGGGATTGATTGGGAGAGTAGGAGTTTGGGGGAAGGGGCAGAGTTAAGGAGTTAGGGGGGAAGAGATTGATTGGGAGAGTAGGAGTCGGGGGGGGGGGGGGGCAGAGTTAAAGAGTCTGGGGGAAAGGGATTGATTGGGAGAGTAGGAGTTTGGGGGGGAGAGTTAAGGAGTTAGGGGGGGGGAAGGGATTGATTGGGAGAGTAGGGGTTTGAGGGGGGGGGAGGGGGGAGTTAAGGGGGAAGAGATTGATTGGGAGAGTAGGAGTCAGGAGGGGGGGGGGGGGTTAAGGAGTTAGGGGGGAAGGATTTGATTTGGAGAGTAGGAGTTTGGGGGAGAGTTAAGGAGTTAGAGGGGAAGGGATTGATTTGGAGAGTAGGAGTTTGAGGGGGGGGGAGGGGGGAGTTAAGGGGGAAGAGATTGATTGGGAGAGTAGGAGTCTGGGGGAAGGGGCAGAGTTAAGGAGTCTGGGGGAAAGGGATTGATTGGGAGAGTAGGAGTTTGGGGGGGAGAGTTAAGGAGTTAGGGGGGGGGGGAGGGATTGATTGGGAGAGTAGGGGTTTGAGGGGGGGGGTCAGAGTTAAAGAGTCTGGGGGAAAGGGATTGATTGGGAGAGTAGGAGTTTGGGGGGGAGAGTTAAGGAGTTAGGGGGGAAGGGATTGATTGGGAGAGTAGGGGTTTGAGGGGGGGGGGGGGTTAAGGGGGAAGAGATTGATTGGGAGAGTAGGAGTCAGGAGGAGGGGGGGTAAGGAGTTAGGGGGGAAGGAATTGATTTGGAGAGTAGGAGTTTGGGGGAGAGTTAAGGAGTTAGAGGGGAAGGGATTGATTTGGAGAGTAGGAGTTGGGGGGGGGGGGGAGTTAAGGAGTTAGGGGGAAGGGATTGATTTGGAGAGTAGGAGTCTGGGGGAAGGGGCAGCGTTAAGGAGTTAGGGGGGAAGGAATTGGTTGGGAGAGTAATAGTCGGGGGGAAGAGGGAGCGTTAAGGAGTCTGAGGGAAGGGATTGATTCAGAGAGTAGAAGTCAGGGGGAAGGGAGAGGGGGGAGAGTTAAGGAGTCGGGGGGAAGGGAGCGGGGGGGGGGGGGGGGGGGAGTTAGAGTCTCTGGAATTGATTGATTGGGTAGTCTTTCACACATCACAATATCAAAGTTGGCTTCTTTGTTTCTGATCCTATAATTAAATACAGGTAGTTTCACGTTTCTATAGTCTTTTTGATACAAGTAGCGTGTAACAATTTCTTGCTTTCTCCGGCAAGTACATACATTGTATTGTTAGTGCACCAGTTCATCATTGCCCATATCTGTTTAAATTCATTTGAATGCGGAAATTAATTTGAGTGCTCCAAACAAAGTATGTTTACAGTAGGTAAGACAGGGAATATATTTTTAGTTCAGTAAAAAGTAGTTACCGCGTTGCCAGTATTGGTCATGTGTCTATGGCATTATAGATACAAGAAGTTCTGTGGTTTAAGTTCTGTAATTTTGGTCTTTAATGTAAAAAAAAAAAAAAGCAAAAAACAAAAATCAACACACTAACTGATTATCTTAGCATGTAACTGTTTCAGAACTTTGATGTTGTGATGATGTGAAGTGTAGAACCCAGGTTCCACCCTATTTAAGATCTTTTCACTCCTGTAAACATTTTATCAACAAATACATTTTCATCATCGGTCAAAATTAGAAAGTCCAAGTATCCATTCGAACCCTTCCAAATCACTGTTATAATAAAGCAGTCTGTAAAGACAGTATTGTGTTGTATTAAATGGTGTTTCAAACTGTGCTTTCTAACATTGGAAAAAAATGTATTTATAACTATCCAACAGAGTGATTTGCTTACCGTTTTATTGTGGTATCGCCAAATATAAAGTTGTGACGGATTGATGGCGGAAGGTGTTGTGTGTTGTGCTGTTTTGATCCATATATATACAGATATTTCAGATTAACAGCTGGTAAACATGTAGCCTTTACACAATCTCTTATAGTAAACCTACTACCATATTGAAAGTTGTGCACACTTTAGGAATAATGTTATTTTGAGAGAATAATATGTCAACTTTTACAGTTTATCTAAGGTTTGGTTTGGTATTATTTTGTTTTATGTCGGGGCCTATCAACAACTAAGGTCATTTAAGGGTAGCCTCCCCTTATATGTGATGTGAGTTGTACGGATCTTGTGTTAGTTTATATGGCTAAGCTACCACATTGAAGTATACTCCCCCATCAGAACACCCCACCCAGTCACATTACACCAACAACATTTCACTCCCATAATACTGAGCATGAAGAAAGGAGTAGAAACTACCATTGTTTCAGACTCTGGTATGTCATGGCCAGGGGACAGAGCTAGCCCAAAGTCTTTCTCACAGGGCAAACACTCAACTACATGCAAAAACTGAGGTGGTGTCAAGGGAGATGTGAAGATGGAGGAAGTTGTATTAAGAGAGTAGAGAAAAAATCCAAAATTTAGCGGGCTCTTATAACTTGTGAGGGGGGCAGCAGGTACAATTCTTATGCTCTACCTGTGGGCTTATTTTTAAGCATATGTTTTAGAATGCTCATACGTAATTTTGTAATGCGAATATAGCTTCATACAGATTGGATTGATGTGTATATATGCTTACATAAAATTCCTGACAATTTGCCTGTATGATGTAGAATTGAAATGATAATTCACAAAGCCACCAGTAATATTCCAGTGGTGTTTAAAGTGCACGTGATGGCTTTTACATTGACTGGTGGCTTATACACGCTGACTGGTGGCTTATACGCTGACTTAATTGTGGCTTCCGCTTTCTCAAACTGCTGTCAGATAATATTACACACCTAAGTTTTCATGGGAAGTTTTTGAACAGAGATCTGACACATTTCAGTTTGTAACTGTATACCCTATTCCAATCCATCAGTTCATCGATATGATATTGACCTTAAGCTTACTACCTTGTGTAATTTATTCTCTAATTGCATGCTGTAACACTGGTGGTAACTTGTCATACACCAGCTGGTTTTTAGATTGAAAAATCATAGGTTGATTTCTGTCTGTATTATAAATTTACCAACTAGTAACCAAGGGTTCTGGTATGTTCATGATGTGAATAGCAAATAGTTTAATCCAATAGATGGAAGAGGGTGTAATCATAACATCAACAAATAGATCATGAGTATATGCATGCTTGCATTTTTTGTATGGTCAAGGTTTGGTTCATGAGGTGTTTCCGTGTACTCAATTTAATATGTCGGAGACTATAAGTTTCATATTCA
Source organism: Mimachlamys varia (assembly GCA_947623455.1). NCBI lineage: Eukaryota > Metazoa > Mollusca > Bivalvia > Pectinida > Pectinidae > Mimachlamys > Mimachlamys varia. The sequence continues at coordinate 28,603,740 of OX392528.1, read as the reverse complement.
TACTTTGACGAAGTACAACTCATTCTGTTATTTTCCTTTTACATGTTAAGAATTAACAACATCACAATAGTAAACTATTCATGATATCTTGTTCATTTGTCCAAGTCAACTACATGGCTATAAGTACTCCTTCCTGAAATGTTGGTAACCGACAACCATATTTATAATGAGATCAGTTACACATGTACATATACCCAAGGACCAAGCACTCATGTCTGATATGTTTCACAGGAGGAGGAGAATGAGATGGACCGACATCTGGACATGCCGCCATCCTGGGTGGAGCCTATCAAACTCTCCTTACGTGGTGGGTATTCTTATGTCTCACTGAAACATTGGGTTAAAAAGCCCATTGTATACAATGATGATTTTGTCTATGTGATGAGAACTGTTGAAATACCCATTGTTTACAATAATGTTTATGTCTATGTGATGAGAACTGTTGAAATACCCATTGTATACAATAATGTTTTTGTCTATGTGATGAGAATGTACTTTGCTAACTGGTGTGTGATTTTCAGACTTTCAGATGAGGTGTCCTCAAGGGAAAAAGACCAAGCTGTATAAACGTGCCAAGCTGGAGAAGTTTGCCCACTACTTGATGAAAGATGGCCTGGTTTCTAAACTCTCCATGTATGAAAACCGTGAATGTAGGTGATATATCCACGTGTTAACTCTGTAACTATAGGCAGTAGTGTAGGTGATATATCCACGTGTTAACTCTGTACTTATAGGCAGTAGTGTAGGTGATATATCCACATGTTAACTCTGTAGCTATAGGCAGTAGTGTAGGTGATATATCCACGTGTTAACTCTGTACTTATAGGCAGTAGTGTAGGTGATATATCCACGTGTTAACTCTGTAGCTATAGGCAGTAGTGTAGGTGATATATCCACATGTTAACTCTGTAGTTATAGGCAGTAGTGTAGGTGATATATCCACGTGTTAACTCTGTACTTATAGGCAGTAGTGTAGGTGATATATCCACATGTTAACTCTGTAACTATAGGCAGTAGTGTAGGTGATATATCCACGTGTTAATTCTGTAACTATAGGCAGTAATGTAGGTGATATATCCACATTTTAACTCTGTAACTATAGGCAGTAGTGTAGGTGATATATCCACGTGTTAACTCTGTAACTATAGGCAGTAGTGTAGGTAATATATCCATGTGTTAACTCTGTAACTATAGGCAGTAGTGTAGGTGATATATCCATGTGTTAACTCTGTAACTATAGGCAGTAGTGTAGGTGATATATCCACATGTTAACTCTGTAACTATAGGCAGTAATGTAGGTGATATATCCACGTGTTAACTCTGTAACTATAGGCAGTAATGTAGGTGATATATCCACGTGTTAATTCTGTAACTATAGGCAGTAGTGTAGGTGATATATCCACGTGTTAACTCTGTACTTATAGGCAGTAGTGTAGGTGATATATCCATGTGTTAACTCTGTAACTATAGGCAGTAATGTAGGTGATATATCCATGTGTTAACTCTGTAGTTATAGGCAGTAGTGTAGGTGATATATCCACGTGTTAACTCTGTAACTATAGGCAGTAATGTAGGTGATATATCCACGTGTTAACTCTGTAGTTATAGGCAGTAGTGTAGGTGATATATCCATGTGTTAACTCTGTAACTATAGGCAGTAATGTAGGTGATATATCCATGTGTTAACTCTGTAGTTATAGGCAGTAGTGTAGGTGATATATCCACGTGTTAACTCTGTACTTATAGGCAGTAGTGTAGGTGATATATCCATGTGTTAACTCTGTACTTATAGGCAGTAGTGTAGGTGATATATCCACGTGTTAACTCTGTACTTATAGGCAGTAGTGTAGGTGATATATCTATGTGTTAACTCTGTAACTATAGGCAGTAATGTAGGTGATATATCCATGTGTTAACACTGTAGTTATAGGCAATAGTGTAGGTGATATATCCACGTGTTAACTGTGTAACTATAGGCAGTAATGTAGGTGATATATCCATGTGTTAACTCTGTAGTTATAGGCAGTAGTGTAGGTGATATATCCACGTGTTAACTCTGTAACTATAGGCAGTAATGTAGGTGATATATCCACGTGTTAACTCTGTAGTTATAGGCAGTAGTGTAGGTGATATATCCATGTGTTAACTCTGTAACTATAGGCAGTAATGTAGGTGATATATCCATGTGTTAACTCTGTACTTATAGGCAGTAGTGTAGGTGATATATCCACGTGTTAACTCTGTATTTATAGGCAGTAGTGTAGGTGATATATCCATGTGTTAACTCTGTAACTATAGGCAGTAGTGTAGGTGATGTATCCACGTGTTAACTCTGTACTTATAGGCAGAAATGTAGGTGATATATCCATGTGTTAACTCTAATTATAGGCAGTAGTGTAGGTGATATATCCATGTGTTAACTCTAATTATAGGCAGTAATGTAGGTGATATATCCACGTGTTAACTCTGTAGTTATAGGCAATAGTGTAGGTGATATATCCATGTGTTAACTCTGTAACTATAGGCAGTAATGTAGGTGATATATCCATGTGTTAACTCTGTAGTTATAGGCAATAGTGTAGGTGATATATCCATGTGTTAACTCTAATTATAGGCAGTAATGTAGGTGATATATCCACGTGTTAATTCTGTAACTATAGGCAGTAGTGTAGGTGATATATCCATGTGTTAACTCTAATTATAGGCAGTAATGTAGGTGATATATCCACGTGTTAACTCTGTAGTTATAGGCAATAGTGTAGGTGATATATCCATGTGTTAACTCTGTAACTATAGGCAGTAGTGTAGGTGATATATCCACGTGTTAACTCTGTAACTATAGGCAGTAGTGTAGGTGATATATCCACGTGTTAACTCTGTAACTATAGGCAGTAGTGTAGGTGATATATCCACGTGTTAACTCTGTAATTATAGGCAGTAATGTAGGTGATATATCCATGTGTTAACTCTGTAACTATAGGCAGTAGTGTAGGTGATATATCCACGTGTTAACTCTAATTATAGGCAGTAGTGTAGGTGATATATCCACGTGTTAACTCTGTAATTATAGGCAGTAATGTAGGTGATATATCCATGTGTTAACTCTGTAACTATAGGCAGTAATGTAGGTGATATATCCACGTGTTAACTCTAATTATAGGCAGTAATGTAGGTGATATATCCACGTGTTAACTCTAATTATAGGCAGTAATGTAGGTGATATATCCATGTGTTAACTCTGTAACTATAGGCAGTAATGTAGGTGATATATCCACGTGTTAACTCTAATTATAGGCAGTAATGTAGGTGATATATCCATGTGTTAACTCTGTAACTATAGGCAGTAATGTAGGTGATATATCCACTTGTTAACTCTGTAACTATAGGCAGTAATGTAGGTGATATATCCATGTGTTAACTCTGTAACTATAGGCAGTAATGTAGGTGATATATCCATGTGTTAACTCTGTAACTATAGGCAGTAGTGTAGGTGATATATCCACGTGTTAACTCTGTAATTATAGGCAGTAGCATAGGTGATATATCCACATGTTAACTCTGTAACTATAGGCAGTAATGTAGGTGATATATCCACGTGTTAACTCTAATTATAGGCAGTAATGTAGGTGATATATCCACGTGTTAACTCTGTAACTATAGGCAGTAATGTAGGTGATATATCCACATGTTAACTCTGTAACTATAGGCAGTAGTGTAGGTGATATATCCACGTGTTAACTCTGTAATTATAGGCAGTAATGTAGGTGATATATCCATGTGTTAACTCTGTAACTATAGGCAGTAATGTAGGTGATATATCCACGTGTTAACTCTGTAGTTATAGGCAGTAGTGTAGGTGATATATCCACTTGTTAACTCTGTAACTATAGGCAGTAATGTAGGTGATATATCCACGTGTTAACTCTGTAACTATAGGCAGTAATGTAGGTGATATATCCACGTGTTAACTCTAATTATAGGCAGTAATGTAGGTGATATATCCATGTGTTAACTCTGTAACTATAGGCAGTAATGTAGGTGATATATCCACGTGTTAACTCTAATTATAGGCAGTAATGTAGGTGATATATCCACGTGTTAACTCTATAACTATAGGCAGTAGTGTAGGTGATATATCCACGTGTTAACTCTGTAACTATAGGCAGTAGTGTAGGTGATATATCCACGTGTTAACTCTGTAACTATAGGCAGTAGTGTAGGTGATATATCCACGTGTTAACTCTGTAACTATAGGCAGTAGTGTAGGTGATATATCCACGTGTTAACTCTGTACTTATAGGCAGTAGTGTAGGTGATATATCCACGTGTTAACTCTGTAGTTATAGGCAATAGTGTAGGTGATATATCCACGTGTTAACTCTGTAACTATAGGCAGTAGTGTAGGTGATATATCCACGTGTTAACTCTGTAGTTATAGGCAATAGTGTAGGTGATATATCCACGTGTTAACTCTGTAACTATAGGCAGTAGTGTAGGTGATATATCCACGTGTTAACTCTGTAACTATAGGCAATAGTGTAGGTGATATATCCACGTGTTAACTCTGTAACTATAGGCAGTAGTGTAGGTGATATATCCACGTGTTAACTCTGTACTTATAGGCAGTAGTGTAGGTGATATATCCATGTGTTAACACTGTAGTTATAGGCAGTAGTGTAGGTGATATATCCACGTGTTAACACTGTAGTTATAGGCAGTAGTGTAGGTGATATATCCACGTGTTAACTCTGTAATTATAGGCAGTAGCATAGGTGATATATCCACATGTTAACTCTGTAACTATAGGCAGTAGTGTAGGTGATATATCCACATGTTAACTCTGTACTTATAGGCAGTAGTATAGGTGATATATCCACGTGTTAACTCTGTAACTATAGGCAGTAGTGTAGGTGATATATCCACATGTTAACTCTGTAACTATAGGCAGTAGTGTAGGTGATATATCCACATGTTAACACTGTAGTTATAGGCAGTAGTGTAGGTGATATATCCACGTGTTAACTCTGTAATTATAGGCAGTAGCATAGGTGATATATCCACATGTTAACTCTGTAACTATAGGCAGTAATGTAGGTGATATATCCATGTGTTAACTCTGTAACTATAGGCAGTAGTGTAGGTGATATATCCACGTGTTAACTCTGTAACTATAGGCAGTAGTGTAGGTGATATATCCACATGTTAACTCTGTAACTATAGGCAGTAGTGTAGGTGATATATCCACATGTTAACACTGTAGTTATAGGCAGTAGTGTAGGTGATATATCCACGTGTTAACTCTGTAATTATAGGCAGTAGCATAGGTGATATATCCACATGTTAACTCTGTAACTATAGGCAGTAGTGTAGGTGATATATCCACATGTTAACTCTGTACTTATAGGCAGTAGTATAGGTGATATATCCACATGTTAACTCTGTAACTATAGGCAGTAGCATAGGTGATATATCCACATGTTAACTCTGTAACTATAGGCAGTAGTGTAGGTGATATATCCACGTGTTAACTCTGTACTTATAGGCAGTAGTATAGGTGATATATCCACATGTTAACTCTGTAATTATAGGCAGTAGCATAGGTGATATATCCACATGTTAACTCTGTAATTATAGGCAGTAGTGATTTATACTGTCCTTACATTAATTCTATGAGTAGTAGTCCCAGAGACTTTATGTCAGCTGACACAAAGGACATAAACAAAAATAATAGAATATAGAACACCGCCAAAATATATCTATCCCTAACGTTGGAAAAAAGATAAAATGGGAAACAAGAAAGCAACACTTGTACCTTGGACCTGTCAGATTAGATGTTAATTATTGTGAAATCTTACTTTTTTTAACACAAATTTAGAAAGCACAAGTCAGCATAAAAGCTGTCACTTCCAGTGCATATTTGGCCTAGAAATAGCACTTATACAACCAGTAGAAATAGCACTTATACAACCAGGTAGAAATAGCACTATACAACCAGGTAGAAATAGCACTTATACAACCAGGTAGAAATAGCACTTATACAACCTGGTAGAAATAGCACTTATACAACCAGGTAGAAATAGCACTTATACAACCAGGTAGAAATAGCACTTATACAACCAGGTAGAAATAGCACTTATACAACCTGGTAGAAATAGCACTTATACAACCAGGTAGAAATAGCACTTATACAACCTGGTAGAAATAGCACTTATACAACCAGGTAGAAATAGCACTTATACAACCAGGTAAAAATAGCACATTTGTGGAAGTTAAACATTTATGTAATTTATGTTTCAGCAGGGCTCTGTGTTTGTATACATTTTCAGAAAATGTTCACAAATGCTTGAAAAAATAACTTCAAAGTTAAGAAGATTTATATACTGTTAACATATTTAATTTGGTGCAAACAAATTTCAGCACACAACCAAAGTTAAACAAATAAGCGTGAGGATAAATAGGTCACTAACTGTATGTTTCAGTGACTGACCTGATTATGATACGAGAGTATTTCGCCCACCGTGTGGACAAGCTGTGTACCAAAGTCCACAACCAAAGAACTGGCTGGAACACAGAGTATTTCGACCCTGGACGTCACAAGTGTCTAAAAGGTGATTTTGCTTTATCAAAATATTTGTTGAAAAAGGGCTGCAACCAATTTCCGTTATTTATCTTGAATATGTTTTGCAAATATATAGATAATAACACAGTAGTCGAAAATGTAACATTAGACATTTGCTTTGCCAATCTCAGTTGAATATATCTCTGAGCAACAGTTTAGTATACTGAACCGGTTTTTGTAAACATACTAAATAAACAAGATTTTCTGTAGAGCACCAGTTCAAGGCAAGCAGTCCTGGCCCAGAGAACGACAGAATCATGCTGTTCTACGATGAGGCGAGAGTGGACGGACTGGTGAAGCGAGTTGAGAGTCTGTCTGAGATGACTGAAGAGTACAGACACAGGGATGACTTCCTCTACTTCAAACAAGTCGAATTTGGAAAACGGACAAAAAAGTTTGGTCCACAGGATGGAACTGGTGCCAACAACATGCGACCTATTGTGGTAGGGAACACTTTCAATTCTTGGCTATGAATGCATCCATATTGCACTTTAAACTATGCATGGTGTAGCACAGTTAAAGATGATGGAGCAGTACATATTTTGTACCTTTGTTTTCTGTTTTGACTGCCACAGAAGAAATGTAAAAAAGAACTGATCAATTCAGAAGATGTACTTATCAAATACAATGGGATACAATTTCATGTCATTATGTATTTGTGTAACAGTTATTTTTAATGTGATCGATGACCATCATTTAACATTGTGTTTGAAAAAACATTCATGTAATTGGTTGTGCATTTTCGGGGTTGCAGAAGATGATTCAGAAGTTTGACAGAAACCCAAAGAAACCAGCCAGTGAAGACATTTCTGAACTGGTGTTTCTGGTGTCGGAGGATAAGATCCAGCTAACATACCACACAGAGGACCCACGTATTGCCTCCTCAACTCGCGAGTTCCTCAAACCTGCCAACTGGGACGAGAAAGGTGCCACCCTTACATTCAACTCAGAAATGCATCAAACTTTCCAGGTTTGTTATGATTTCTCTGATTGCTGTCTTTTCATTTACACATTAATTCAACTTTTCAAATAAAACTTCATGTCAATGTTAAGAAAGATTTGTTCATTTTGACTTGCATAACATTTTTCTGGGAAAAAGTGGGAACTATCATCTGGTACAAGTTGTCTTTCCTTACCCATGTAAAACTAAAGCATGGTCTTGACATTTTACCTGTATTCAAGTGTCGAAAGGGGCTTTCTTATGTAAAATCTACAGAGTAATGGTATGTAAATGGGCTGTCTGTCTATAGGTGGACCCTACTTCACCAATGAACAAGAATGTAGAGCTGTACGAGATGCTGCTGGAACTCCTCAAGGCAGAAGAGAAATGTCGTAATGAAGTGCGGGAGTCAGAGGAAGAGGTACAACTTGTTTTCTGGTTTCTTATGTTACAATCTCATTCAAGTAAGACTTAAAACAACTTTCAACCTTTTTTTATGAATTATTGAATTCCTTATACCAGTATGTCTTTATGATTCTAGTTTAAATTTCATGTCAGAAAAACTGAATTATAACCTGGATCTTGTTACAGATTCGTGAGGTACTTAATGAAAGAACTAAAGAGGAGACTGCATCAGAGCTGGACATTTCTGTGTACGACACTGATAGGAATGAGAAAGCAAAGAAACATCGGAGAGAACTGGTAAGTGCTATCAGATGTCTCCATCTATCAGTCTCAAAATCGCAAGCAACCTTTATTGCCCAAACCAATCTTCATTCTACTCTTGACCTCCCACTACCAACCCCCACTCCCATCTATACCAATCTCTGTTCCCCACTACCAACCCCCACTCCCATCTATACCAATCTCTGTTTCCCACTACCAACCCCCGCTCCCATCTATACCAATCTCTGTTTCCCACTACCAACCTCCACTCCCATCTATACCAATCTCTGTTTCCCTCTACCAACCCCCGCTCCCATCTATACCAATCTCTGTTCCCCACTACCAACCCCCACTCCCATCTATACCAATCTCTGTTCCCCACTACCAACCCCCACTCCCATCTATACCAATCCCTGTTCCCCACTACCAACCCCACTCCCATCTATACCAATCTCTGTTCCCTACAACCTTAACAACCTCCACTCCCATCTATACCAATCTCTGTTCCCTACAACCTTAACAACCTCCACTCCCATCTATACCAATCTCTGTTCCCTACAACCTTAACAACCCCCGCTCCCATCTATACCAATCTCTGTTTCCCACTACCAACCTCCACTCCCATCTATACCAATCTCTGTTCCCTACAACCTTAACAACCTCCACTCCCATCTATACCAATCTCTGTTCCCTACAACCTTAACAACCCCCGCTCCCATCTATACCAATCTCTGTTTCCCACTACCAACCTCCACTCCCATCTATACCAATCTCTGTTTCCCTCTACCAACCCCCGCTCCCATCTATACCAATCTCTGTTCCCCACTACCAACCCCCACTCCCATCTATACCAATCTCTGTTCCCCACTACCAACCCCCACTCCCATCTATACCAATCTCTGTTCCCCACTACCAACCCCCACTCCCATCTATACCAATCCCTGTTCCCCACTACCAACCCCCGCTCCCATCTATACCAATCTCTGTTCCCCACTACCAACCCCACTCCCATCTATACCAATCTCTGTTCCCTACAACCTTAACAACCTCCACTCCCATCTATACCAATCTCTGTTCCCCACTACCAACCCCCGCTCCCATCTATACCAATCTCTGTTCCCCACTACCAACCCCCACTCCCATCTATACCAATCCCTGTTCCCCACTACCAACCCCACTCCCATCTATACCAATCCCTGTTCCCCACTACCAACCCCCACTCCCATCTATACCAATCCCTGTTCCCCACTACCAACCCCCACTCCCATCTATACCAATCTCTGTTCCCCACTACCAACCCCCACTCCCATCTATACCAATCTCTGTTCCCCACTACCAACCCCCACTCCCATCTATACCAATCTCTGTTTCCCACTACCAACCCCCACTCCCATCTATACCAATCTCTGTTTCCCACTACCAACCTCCACTCCCATCTATACCAATCTCTGTTTCCCACTACCAACCCCCACTCCCATCTATACCAATCCCTGTTCCCCACTACCAACCTCCACTCCCATCTATACCAATCTCTGTTCCCTACAACCTTAACAACCTCCACTTCCATCTATACCAATCTCTGTTCCCTACAACCTTAACAATCTCCACTCCCATCTATACCAATCTCTGTTTCCCACTACCAACCCCCGCTCCCATCTATACCAATCTCTGTTCCCTACAACCTTAACAACCTCCACTCCCATCTATACCAATCCCTGTTTCCCACTACCAACCCCCACTCCCATCTATACCAATCTCTGTTCCCCACTACCAACCCCCACTCCCATCTATACCAATCTCTGTTCCCCACTACCAACCCCACTCCCATCTATACCAATCTCTGTTCCCCACTACCAACCCCCACTCCCATCTATACCAATCTCTGTTTCCCACAACCAACCCCCACTCCCATCTATACCAATCTCTGTTCCCCACTACCAACCCCACTCCCATCTATACCAATCTCTGTTCCCCACTACCAACCCCCACTCCCATCTATACCAATCTCTGTTCCCCACTACCAACCTCCACTCCCATCTATACCAATCTCTGTTCCCCACTACCAACCTCCACTCCCATCTATACCATTCTCTGTTCCCCACTACCAACCCCACTCGCATCTATACCAATCCCTGTTCCCCATTACCAACCCCACTCCCATCTACAGCATGCCCCATTACTTTTTAGGTCACCTGAGACGAAGTCTCAAGTGACCTATTCTAATCGCCTTTTGTCCGTCGTCGTCCGTCGTCCGTCGTGCGTCGTGCGTCCGTAAACTTTTTACATTTTCGACTTCTTCTCCAAAACCGCTGAACCAATTTCAATGAAATTTTACAGGAAGCTTCCATGGCTGAGGGTGAACCAAAATTGTGAATTATATGGTCCCCACCCTCCAGGGGCATGCGGGGCGGGGCCAAAAAGGGTCAAATTGACAAAAATTTCAAAAATCTTCTCCTCTACTCTCAGATATGGTAGAATCAAATACTCTTCATAGATGGAAGGGTCTTAAGGTGCTTTACCAAAATTGTGAATTTCATGACCCTGGGGTCTCATGTTTGCCCCTGGGGAGGGGGTAAACTTTACTATAGTTTATATAGGGAAATCACATTTTTGACTATTATTTGTTGGATTTGTATTGGAATTCATTCTAACTTGTATAAAATTATCAGCATGGGATGACACTTTGATGGTATGTGCATGTTGGCCCTAGTTGACCCCCAGGGGCTGGTGGGAGGGGCCAAAAAGGGTCAAATTGACAAAAATTTCAAAAATCTTCTTCTCTACTCTCAGATATGGCAAAATCAAATACTCTTCATAGATGGAAGGGTCTTAAGGTGCTTTACCAAAATTGTGAATTTCATGACCCTGGGGTCTCATGTTTGCCCCTGTGGAGGGGGTAAACTTTACTATAGTTTATATAGGGAAATCACATTTTTGACTATTATTTGTTGGATTTGTATTGGAATTCATTCTTACTTGTATCAAATTATCAGCATTGGATGACACTTTGATGGCATGTGCATGTTGGCCCTAGTTGACCCCCAGGGGCTGGAGGGCGGGGCCAAAAAAGGGTCAAATTGACTAAAACTTCAAAAATCTTCTCCTCTACTCTCAGATATGGTAGAATCAAATACTCTTCATAGATGGAAGGGTCTTAAGGTGCTTTACCAAAATTGTGAATTTCATGACCCTGGGGTCTCATGTTTGCCCCTTGGAAGGGGGTAAACTTTACTATAGTTTATATAGGGAAATCACATTTTTGACTATTATTTGTTGGATTTGTATTGGAATTCATTCTTACTTGTATCAAATTATCAGCATTGGATGACACTTTGATGGTATGTGCATGTTGGCCCTAGTTGACCCCCAGGGGCTGGAGGGCGGGGCCAAAAAGGGTCAAATTGACTAAAACTTCAAAAATCTTCTCCTCTACTCTCAGATATGGTAGAATCAAATACTCTTCATAGATGGAAGGGTCTTAAGGTGCTTTACCAAAATTGTGAATTTCATGACCCTGGGGTCTCATGTTTGCCCCTGGGGAGGGGGTAAACTTTACTATAGTGTATATAGGGAAATCACATTTTTGACTATTATTTGTTGGATTTGTATTGGAATTCATTCTAACTTGTATAAAATTATCAGCATGGGATGACACTTTGATGGTATGTGCATGTTGGCCCTAGTTGACCCCCAGGGGCTGGTGGGAGGGGCCAAAAAGGGTCAAATTGACAAAAATTTCAAAAATCTTCTTCTCTACTCTTAGATATGGCAGAATCAAATACTCTTCATAGATGGAAGGGTCTTAAGGTGCTTTACCAAAATTGTGAATTTCATGACCCTTGGGTCTCATGTTTGCCCCTGGGAAGGGGGTAAACTTTACTATAGTTTATATAGGGAAATCACATTTTTGACTATTATTTGTTGGATTTGTATTGGAATTCATTCTTACTTGTATCAAATTATCAGCATGGGATGACACTTTGATGGTATGTGCATGTTGGCCCTAGTTGACCCCCAGGGGCTGGAGGGCGGGGCCAAAAAGGGTCAAATTGACTAAAACTTCAAAAATCTTCTCCTCTACTCTCAGATATGGTAGAATCAAATACTCTTCATAGATGGAAGGGTCTTAAGGTGCTTTACCAAAATTGTGAATTTCATGACCCTGGGGTCTCATGTTTGCCCCTTGGGAGGGGGTAAACTTTACTATAGTGTATATAGGGAAATCACATTTTTGACTATTATTTGTTGGATTTGTATTGGAATTCATTCTAACTTGTATCAAATTATCAGCATGGGATGACACTTTGATGGTATGTGCATGTTGGCCCTAGTTGACCCCCAGGGGCTGGTGGAAGGGGCCAAAAAGGGTCAAATTGACAAAAACTTCAAAAATCTTCTTCTCTACTCTTAGATATGGCAGAATCAAATACTCTTCATAGATGGAAGGGTCTTAAGGTGCTTTACCAAAATTGTGAATTTCATGACCCTGGGGTCTCATGTTTGCCCCTGGGAAGGGGGTAAACTTTACTATAGTTTATATAGGGAAATCACATTTTTGACTATTATTTGTTGGATTTGTATTGGAATTCATTCTAACTTGTATAAAATTATCAGCATGGGATGACACTTTGATGGTATGTACATGTTGGCCCTAGTTGACCCCCAGGGGCTGGAGGGGCAGGGCCAAAAAGGGTCAAATTGACAAAAATTTCAAAAATCTTCTTCTCTACTCTTAGATATGGCAGAATCAAATACTCTTCATAGATGGAAGGGTCTTAAGGTGCTTTACCAAAATTGTGAATTTTATGACCCTGGGGTCTCATGTTTGCCCCTGTGGAGGGGGTAAACTACTATAGTTTATATAGGGAAATCACATTTTTGACTATTATTTGTTGGATTTGTATTGGAATTCATTCTTACTTGTATCAAATTATCAGCATGGGATGACACTTTGATGGCATGTACATGTTGGCCCTAGTTGACCCCCAGGGGCTGGAGGGGCAGGGCCAAAAAGGGTAAAATTTACAAAAATTTCAAAAATCTTCTTCTCTACTCTTAGATATGGCAGAATCAAATACTCTTCATAGATGGAAGGGTCTTAAGGTGCTTTACCAAAAGTGTGAATTTTATGACCCTGGGGTCTCATGTTTGCCCCTGGGGAGGGGGTAAACTTTACTATAGTTTATATAGGGAAATCACATTTTTGACTATTATTTGTTGGATTTGTATTGGAATTCATTCTAACTTGTATAAAATTATCAGCATGGGATGACACTTTGATGGTATGTACATGTTGGCCCTAGTTGACCCCCAGGGGCTGGAGGGCGGGGCCAAAAAGGGTAAAATTTACAAAAATTTCAAAAATCTTCTTCTCTTCTCCCAGATATGCTGGAATCAAATACTCTTCATAGATGGATTGGTTTTAAGGTTCTTTACCAAAATTGTGAATTTCATGACTCTGGGGTCTTGCATCTCCCGCTGTGGAGGGGGTTAAGTTTACTATAGTATATTGGCAGAAAAAAACATTTTTTTGCATTATTTGTTTAATTGCCATAAGAAATGATGCAAATTTGGTTGAAATTATCAATATGACATGACTTTTGAGTAGTACGCACATATTGACACTGACTGACCCCCAGGTGCCTGAGGGGTGGGGCCTAAAAGGGTCAAATTGACATAATTTCAAAAATTCATTTTTTCCACTTCCAGATATGCTACAATGTATTGTTATAAATATTCATCTCAACATTCCCATATTTCTCTTTCATATCAAACATCAGGTGACCGTCAAGGCCCATGGGCCTCTTTTTTTTATTAGGGGTAAAGTGTACCCCTCTACAGAAAATTTCAGGGGTACAATCTAAAATCAAGGGGTACAGGCAAAATGCATATATTGATAGAAAATTAAACACTACAAATGTGCCATGACTCATTTAGCTTATTTAGTATAAAGTACTGACTACTCCCCTTAATTATCTTTTGATTGAAAATTATACTAACTCAATATAATATTTATTATTATATATTATTAATTTTGAATTAAGTTATAACAAATAAAATTCCAAGTAAACATTATCGTCTTTCAAGAACGGAATACCTCGGATGTGCTTGCTCGCTTCAAATAATGTCAAATGTAGCATGATGACATCCGAGGAGTTCCGTGTAAACGGGAACGGTATCACGCTACTCGGTCGTAGCATATGATTGCGACCTAAATGGAATGTAGCAAAACATTATTCAGGTTAGGAAATAACCTTGATATGTGGGTCGCAATATATATATCAGCCAATCGAATTGCAGGCTTCGCCGGAAGCAACCGTGACTGAAAGAACATTGCGAGAATGATCGGAAATATTTTATAATGTGGTGTATTGTTTCTTATCGTACTTTCTTGTGCCGACTGTTCATAATTTGAGTTTTTATACCCGTTTTTACGTGCATGCAATGTACCCCTGTTATCAAAAATCTGTACGTGCATACTAGTTTTGATGCGTGAATCACGTACAGTTGTACGTAATGGGGCATGCTGCATCTATACCAATCCCTGTTCCCCACTACCAACCCCACTCCCATCTATACCAATCCCTGTTCCCCACTACCAACCCCACTCCCATCTATACCAATCCCTGTTCCCCACTACCAACCCCACTCCCATCTATACCAATCTCTGTTCCCTACAACCTTAACAACCTCCACTCCCATCTATACCAATCTCTGTTCCCTACAACCTTAACAACCTCCACTCCCATCTATACCAATCCCTGTTCCCCACTACCAACCGCCACTCCCATCTATACCAATCTCTGTTCCCTACAACCTTAACAACCTCCACTCCCATCTATACCAATCTCTGTTCCCTACAACCTTAACAACCTCCACTCCCATCTATACCAATCCCTGTTCCCCACTACCAACCCCACTCCCATCTATACCAATCTCTGTTCCCTACAACCTTAACAACCTCCACTCCCATCTATACCAATCTCTGTTCCCTACAACCTTAACAACCTCCACTCCCATCTATACCAATCCCTGTTCCCCACTACCAACCTCCACTCCCATCTATACCAATCCCTGTTCCCCAATACAAACCCCCACTCCCATCTATACCAATCTCTGTTCCCTACAACCTTAACAACCTCCACTCCCATCTATACCAATCCCTGTTCCCCACTACCAACCCCACTCCAACCTATACCAATCTCTGTTCCCTACAACCTTAACAACCTCCACTCCCATCTATACCAATCCCTGTTCCCCACTACCAACCTCCACTCCCATCTATACCAATCCCTGTTCCCCAATACAAACCCCCACTCCCATCTATACCAATCTTTGTTCCCTACAACCTTAACAACCTCCACTCCCATCTATACCAATCCCTGTTCCCCACTACCAACCCCACTCCAACCTATACCAATCTCTGTTCCCTTCAACCTTAACAACCTCCACTCCCATCTATACCAATCTCTGTTCCCCACTACCAACCTCCACTCCCATCTATACCAATCTCTGTTCCCTACAACCTTAACAACCTCCACTCCCATCTATACCAATCCCTGTTCCCCACTACCAACCCCACTCCAACCTATACCAATCTCTGTTCCCTACAACCTTAACAACCTCCACTCCCATCTATACCAATCCCTGTTCCCCACTACCAACCTCCACTCCCATCTATACCAATCTCTGTTCCCTACAACCTTAACAACCTCCACTCCCATCTATACCAATCTCTGTTCCCCACTACCAACCCCCACTCCCATCTATACCAATCTCTGTTCCCCACTACCAACCCCCACTCCCATCTATACCAATCTCTGTTCCCTACAACCTTAACAACCTCCACTCCCATCTATACCAATCCCTGTTCCCCACTACCAACCCCACTCCCATCTATACCAATCTCTGTTCCCTACAACCTTAACAACCTCCACTTCCATCTATACCAATCTCTGTTCCCTACAACCTTAACAACCTCCACTCCCATCTATACCAATCTCTGTTCCCTACAACCTTAACAACCTCCACTCCCATCTATACCAATCCCTCTTCCCCACTACCAACCCCACTCCCATCTGTACCAATCTCTGTTCCCTACAACCTTAACAACCTCCACTCCCATCTATACCAATCTCTGTTCCCTACAACCTTAACAACCTCCACTCCCATCTATACCAATCTCTGTTCCCTACAACCTTAACAACCTCCACTCCCATCTATACCAATCCCTGTTCCCCACTACCAACCCCACTCCCATCTATACCAATCTCTGTTCCCTACAACCTTAACAACCCCACTCCCATCTATACCAATCTCTGTTCCCTACAGCCTTAACAATCTCCACTCCCATCTATACTAATCCCTGTTCCCCACTACCAACCTCCACTCCCATCTATACCAATCTCTGTTCCCCACTACCAACCCCACTCCCATCTATACCAATCTCTGTTCCCCACTACCAACCCCCACTCCCATCTATACCAATCTCTGTTCCCCACTACCAACCTCCACTCCCATCTATACCAATCTCTGTTCCCCACTACCAACCCCCACTCCCATCTATACCAATCTCTGTTCCCTACAACCTTAACAACCTCCACTCCCATCTATACCAATCTCTGTTCCCTACAACCTTAACAACCTCCACTCCCATCTATACCAATCTCTGTTCCCCACTACCAACCCCCACTCCCATCTATACCAATCTCTGTTCCCCACTACCAACCCCCACTCCCATCTATACCAATCTCTGTTCCCCACTACCAACCCCCACTCCCATCTATACCAATCTCTGTTCCCCACTACCAACCCCACTCCCATCTATACCAATCCCTCTTCCCCACTACTAACCTCCACTCCCATCTATACCAATTTCTGTTCCCTACAACCTTAACAACCTCCACTCCCATCTATACCAATCTCTGTTCCCCACTACCAACCCCACTCCCATCTATACCAATCTTTGTTCCCTACAACCTTAACAACCTCCACTCCCATCTATACCAATCCCTGTTCCCTACAACCTTAACAACCTCCACTCCCATCTATACCAATCTCTGTTCCCTACAACCTTAACAACCTCCACTCCCATGTATACCAATCCCTGTTCCCCACTACTAACCTCCACTCCCATCTATACCAATCTCTGTTCCCTACAACCTTAACAACCTCCACTCCCATCTATACCAATCTCTGTTCCCCACTACCAACCTCCACTCCCATCTATACCAATCCCTGTTCCCCACTACCAACGCCCACTCCCATCTATACCAATCTCTGTTCCCTACAACCTTAACAACCTCCACTCCCATCTATACCAATCCCTGTTCCCCACTACTAACCTCCACTCCCATCTATACCAATCTCTGTTCCCTACAACCTTAACAACCTCCACTCCCATCTATACCAATCTCTGTTCCCCACTACCAACCCCCACTCCCATCTATACCAATCCCTGTTCCCCACTACCAACCCCACTCCCATCTATACCAATCCCTGTTCCCCACTACTAACCTCCACTCCCATCTATACCAATCTCTGTTCCCTACAACCTTAACAACCCCCACTCCCATCTATACCAATCCCTGTTCCCCACTACCAACCCCCACTCCCATCTATACCAATCCCTGTTCCCCACTACCAACCCCACTCCCATCTATACCAATCCCTGTTCCCCACTACTAACCTCCACTCCCATCTATACCAATCTCTGTTCCCTACAACCTTAACAACCTCCACTCCCATCTATACCAATCTCTGTTCCCTACAACCTTAACAACCCCCACTCCCATCTATACCAATCTCTGTTCCCTACAACCTTAACAACCTCCACTCCCATCTATACCAATCTCTGTTCCCCACTACCAACCCCACTCCCATCTATACCAATCTCTGTTCCCCACTACCAACCCCCACTCCCATCTATACCAATCCCTGTTCCCCACTACCAACCCCACTCCCATCTATACCAATCCCTGTTCCCCACTACTAACCTCCACTCCCATCTATACCAATCTCTGTTCCCTACAACCTTAACAACCTCCACTCCCATCTATACCAATCTCTGTTCCCCACTACCAACCCCCACTCCCATCTATACCAATCCCTGTTCCCCACTACCAACCCCACTCCCATCTATACCAATCCCTGTTCCCCACTACCAACCCCACTCCCATCTATACCAATCCCTGTTCCCCACTACCAACCCCCACTCCCATCTATACCAATCTCTGTTCCCCACTACCAACCCCCACTCCCATCTATACCAATCCCTGTTCCCCACTACCAACCCCACTCCCATCTATACCAATCTCTGTTCCCTACAACCTTAACAACCCCCACTCCCATCTATACCAATCCCTGTTCCCCACTACCAACCTCCACTCCCATCTATACCAATCCCTGTTCCCCACTACCAACCCCCACTCCCATCTATACCAATCTCTGTTCCCCACTACCAACCCCCACTCCCATCTATACCAATCTCTGTTCCCCACTACCAACCCCACTCCCATCTATACCAATCTCTGTTCCCCACTACCAACCCCCGCTCCCATCTATACCAATCTCTGTTCCCCACTACCAACCCCACTCCCATCTATACCAATCTCTGTTCCCCACTACCAACCCCACTCCCATCTATACCAATCTCTGTTCCCCACTACCAACCTCCACTCCCATCTATACCAATCTCTGTTCCCCACTACCAACCTCCACTCCCATCTATACCAATCTCTGTTCCCCACTACCAACCCCACTCCCATCTATACCAATCCCTGTTCCCCACTACCAACCTCCACTCCCATCTATACCAATCTCTGTTCCCCACTACCAACCTCCACTCCCATCTATACCAATCTCTGTTCCCCACTACCAACCCCACTCCCATCTATACCAATCCCTGTTCCCCACTACCAACCCCCACTCCCATCTATACCAATCCCTGTTCCCCACTACCAACCTCCACTCCCATCTATACCAATCCCTGTTCCCCACTACCAACCCCCGCTCCCATCTATACCAATCTCTGTTCCCTACAACCTTAACAACCTCCACTCCCATCTATACCAATCTCTGTTCCCTACAACCTTAACAACCTCCACTCCCATCTATACCAATCTCTGTTCCCCACTACCAACCCCCGCTCCCATCTATACCAATCTCTGTTCCCTACAACCTTAACAACCTCCACTCCCATCTATACCAATCTCTGTTCCCTACAACCTTAACAACCTCCACTCCCATCTATACCAATCTCTGTTCCCCACTACCAACCCCCACTCCCATCTATACCAATCCCTGTTCCCCACTACCAACCGCCACTCCCATCTATACCAATCCCTGTTCCCCACTACCAACCCCCACTCCCATCTATACCAATCTCTGTTTCCCACTACCAACCTCCACTCCCATCTATACCAATCCCTGTTCCCTACAACCTTAACAACCTCCACTCCCATCTATACCAATCCCTGTTCCCCACTACCAACCCCCACTCCCATCTATACCAATCTCTGTTTCCCACAACCAACCCCCACTCCCATCTATACCAATCTCTGTTCCCCACTACCAACCCCCACTCCCATCTATACCAATCTCTGTTCCCCACTACCAACCCCCACTCCCATCTATACCAATCTCTGTTCCCCACTACCAACCTCCACTCCCATCTATACCAATCCCTGTTCCCCAATACAAACCCCACTCCCATCTATACCAATCCCTGTTCCCTACAACCTTAACAACCTCCACTCCCATCTATACCAATCTCTGTTCCCTACAACCTTAACAACCCCCGCTCCCATCTATACCAATCTCTGTTCCCTACAACCTTAACAACCTCCACTCCCATCTATACCAATCTCTGTTCCCTACAACCTTAACAATCTCCACTCCCATCTATACCAATCTCTGTTCCCCACTACCAACCCCCACTCCAACCTTAACAACCTCCACTGAAGATGTGTTGTCTTCTGAGCTCAAAAGAACCAGCAAAGTTGTTGCACATAGTTTGATATTTATTATAGCGGCAGTGAAACTGGCATTGAATTTACTTTGATGCAGCTGTGCACGTTTTGGAATTGTAGAAACTTGTTCAATTAAAATAGTATTTCTCCAGAAGAGACAAGATTTGACAGTGGTAGTCAGAATTGTACAACACATGTGAAAATGTTGGATAACAAAAAAGCCATGACATTGAGGTTAGATTCTTATGCCTGTCTCCGTAGCGAATACAATGAGGCAGAGATGGCGAGAAGAATGATTGGAACTCTCCTGATTTTTCCTGATGAATCATGCACCACTTCTATCTTGTTTTGCTTAAGGCGGTGATATTTTTCATTGAATGTTTTCTTCAATTAGTGATTGTTGTGTGCGGGTACTTCTCCAGATTTCCTCCAATTAAAAATGTTAAGATGTGGGATGTCATTGTCAAGGCTGCTTAAGGCAATTAAAACCTTATTTACAGGTGGTTATAACATTGTTAGTGGTATTTGTGTATCTAATGTATTGTCGTCCGATCAGATAAGTCTCATTCACTTGCCGTTACATTGTTTTACGGGCATTGGAGTCCTGGTCATATGTAGGTTTTATGTTATACTGACACCAGTGACCTTATACATGTGTAGTAATTCATGTTACTAGTGACCTTGATTCAGTGATCAGTGACAACCTAGCTTCTATGGCAGAACAATTTAAGAGTCTCAAGTGACCTTTACATAAGACATCATATCATATGTACTGTAGTCATGGGGATTTGTCCTGGGGACAAAATGTAAATTTATACTATAGATATTCAAACTCACTTGATCTGTGTTCTGTAACCAAGATCACAAGTTTCTTTTTCTAAGATCAAGGTCACTCCATTTGTTGTTCTTAGATAGATCAATAGTATTTATGTTGTAAGATCAAGGTCACTGGTATCCATGTTCTAAGATCAGGGTCACTGATATCCATGTTTAAGGTTGACACTGGTATATTTGTTCTAAGTTAAAGCAAACTGGTAGCTTTGTTTGAAGATCAAGGTCACTAGTTTGTTTGTTTTAAGGTCAAAGTCACTGGTATCTTTGTTTAAAGGTCAAGGTCACTGATATCTATGTTTTAAGATGAAGGTCATAAATATAGTTGTGTAAAGGTCAAGGTCACTTGTATCTTAGTTTAAAGATTAAGTTACTATTAACTGTATCTTTGTTTAAAGTAAGGTCACTGGTATATTTGTTAAGGTTCAAGGTCACTGGTATCCTTGTTAAGGGTTAAGGTCTTTGATACCTTTGTTAATGATCAAGGTTACTGGTGCATGTATCTTTGGTTTCTGGTCAAGGCTACTGGTGTGTTTTCTTTTAAGATCATGGTCACAAATATATTTGTTTACAGGTCAAGGTCACTGGTATGATGAGTGGTATCTTTGTTTAAAGTCAAGGTCACTGGGAAGATTAAAGTCAATGGTATCTTTGTATTTCGATCAAGGTCATAAGTTTACTTGTCATGAAGATTTTTTTATCTTAGACAATGTATAAATGTTGAAGATTTTGTTTCATTTTGATTGGAAAAACATATTTAGTATCCATGCTTTGATTATAGAATATTAGTAATAGCTCCAAACATATATAACTTATTGTGAATTGATTGTCCAAATGTGCAGGATTGATAGTTAAATCATGTTATATATGATATTTCTTGAAATTTTGATTATTTAAAAAAGAAACTGATGGCTGCCCCCTCTTTATAAATTTCCATTTCATTAACCAATCGCTAATTCACTGTTTAATTCTTTTTGTGTAAGATGTATGTCTTATAGTTAAGGATCTATGACGCATTTCTAGAATTGTATAAAAAGAACCACCCTGGCATGATAATAAGCATCTTTCAGTAATTTTATGAGATTATGTTATTGATTACATTAAAAAAAAATTATAAGAAAATCCTTCTTTGAAGATGAACTATGAAAAAATTAGGTCCAAAAATAAAGTCTTTATTAAGCAATGCAGGACTAAATGTCATAGAATAAAAATATTATCTCAAGATTTCTTAGAGAGAGAAAAAGTGGGTTTATCATACATCAGCCTTTATCGCCAGCAAGTGTGTAATCTTTGTTAATGTGACAGGTAGCGGGAGGGTGTATTGATGTGTGGTAGGCTTAAGGACACGAGAAAGATGCAGATTACGACAGGCAGTGTTGTTTAATCTGCCAAAGCTTTCCAGTGTTTCTATGTAAGGAGAACTCCTACTACAGCTATGCGTGTCAGCTCTGTTAATATGGCAGGCACGCATTAAGGATATAAAAGTACTTTAGTAATCTTGTTTCACTGTTTGCGTTTAAGAGAATCCTCCTTCCATTACTTCTACTTTTAGAAGTATATCAGCAGGAGTACATTTTCTGACATTTGAAATCTGCATTACGCCCCTATTTTATATTTTCAATTGCAAGATTTTTTTCCATCAACCCTTTACAGTTTTCATCACAGCCATGACTGTAATTGAATTTCTTCAGGTGAATTTTATGTGTACAATCTAAACTGTTCAGTAGTTTACTTGTATACATCTAATGTACAACCGAGTAGAGCGCCACCACAATCTGATACTGTCTGTGTGACTCATACCAGCATATATAACATCTCGCTGCTCATCATGAAATCAATATCAAATTGAAAGCTGCAAGCTGTACAACACCTGAATAAAATGCTAAGCTCCTGCAGATAATCCTTGTCACTTGTGTCTATAGTTGTTTCCTGTCTTGTTTGATCTTCTCCCTTCTTACTGTAGGTCTCCTACAACTTCTCATCACAACCCTCTCTCACTCCATGCATGCTCTGCTGTCTATTCTATTTCCACTGCCCTTTCCACTGATCCCGTCCTTTTTCCTCGCCTTTCCATTGCTCCTCTCCTTTTTCCTCTCCTTTCCACTGCGCCCCTCCTTTTTCCTCTCCTTTCCACTGCTCCCCTCCTTTTTCCTCTCCTTTCCACTGCTGAGGGACCCCTCCTTTCTCCTCTCCTTTCCACTGATCCCCTCCTTTCTCCTCTCCTTCCTCTGCCTCCCTTCTCTCTCCATTCCTTTCCACTGCTCCCCTCCTTTCTCCTCTCCTTTCCACTGCGCCCCTCCTTTTTCCTCTCCTTTCCACTGCTCCCCTCCTTTCTCCTCTCCTTTCCACTGCGCCCCTCCTTTTTCCTCTCCTTTCCACTGCTCCCCTCCTTTCTCCTCTCCTTTCCACTGCTCCCCTCCTTTCTCCTCTCCTTCCTCTGCCTCCCTTCTCTCTCCTCTCCTTTTCACTGCTCCCCTCCTTTCTCCTCTCCTTTCCACTGCGCCCCTCCTTTCTCCTCTCCTTTCCACTGTGCCCCTCCTTTTTCCTCTCCTTTCCACTGCTCCCCTCCTTTCTCCTCTCCTTTCCACTGATCCCCTCCTTTCTCCTCTCCTTCCTCTGCCTCCCTTCTCTCTCCTCTCCTTTCCACTGCTCCCCTCCTTTCTCCTCTCCTTTCCACTGATCCCCTCCTTTCTCCTCTCCTTCCTCTGCCTCCCTTCTCTCTCCTCTCCCTTCCACTGCGCCTCTCCTTTCTCCTCTCCGTTCCACTGCGCCCCCCTCTCTTTTCCTCTCCTTTCACTGCTCCCCTCCTTTCTCCTCTCCTTCCTCTGCCTCCCTTCTCTCTCCTCTCCTTTCCACTGCTCCCCTCCTTTCTCCTCTCCTTTCACTGCTCCCCTCCTTTCTCCTCTCCTTCCTCTGCCTCCCTTCTCTCTCCTCTCCTTTCCACTGCTCCCCTCCTTTCTCCTCCTTTCACTGCCCCCCTCCTTTCTCCTCTCCTTTCACTGCTCCCCTCCTTTCTCCTCTCCTTCCTCTGCCTCCCTTTCTCTCTCCTCTCCCTTCCACTGCGCCTTTCCTTTCTCCTCTCCGTTCCACTGCGCCCCTCCTTTTTCCTCTCCTTTCCACTGCTCCCCTCCTTTCTCCTTTTCTTCCTCTGCCTCCCTTCTCTTTCCTCTGCTTTGCACTGCTCCCCTCCTTTTTCCTCTCCTTTCCATTATTCCCTTCCTTTCTTTCTCCTTTCCATTCCCCTCCTTTCTACTCTCTCCTTTCCAATGCTCCCCATCTTTCGCCATTCCGCTTCCCCCCCCCTCCTCTAGATCTCTGACTCTCCTTTCCACCCCCCTCCCTTTCTCCTCTTTTTCGTTCCCTGCCCTCCCCCTTCTCTCCTTTCCTCTGATGCTCTTCATCCTTGCTTCCTTTTCCTAGCCCCCCCCCCCTCCTTCTACACATGCCACCAGATATAAATAAGAGATCAGAACAACAGCACCTTTCACAGATGATTGCACCAGTGCTAATCTGATCTGCATGCTTTTCCTCATTGTATCTCATTGTATCCACTTGTCTTTATCAAATTAGCCTTCTAATGAGATTCTAATACCATCTTTACTGATGTGTTTACAGTGGGATCAGGTTATTGGTGTCAAGAGTTTTCTTGTACCTGCTGCTGTCGGGCTGCTGCACCCGTCCTCAGCCTCTTGTCCTTAATGAGAGTGATGTTGAAAATTAGAAATGTCAGAAAATAATTGGATTTCTTAAAGGATATAATTTAAACTCACCTTGCACAGAAGATGGATTAGATTAATGAATTGATGCATTGTAGTATTAAAATAATGGTTATTATTTCAAAAAGATGCCCTAAATTTACTGGATATTGTGACATTGATACAAGAATTTTTACTTACTTATGTAACTGTGAACAGAAACAGTCATCCTAACTACATGTATGGCAATAAAGTCTAGGCTAAGATAGATTGTAGTGTTAAGGATGTATGCTACCTTTGTGATAGGGAGACTTAAGAATGTATGTTACCTTACTATGACATGTGATTTCTTTCAAAAAAAAAAGAATTCCATACCAGAGAAATGGAGCATATACTTTATGAATGGTTATTAATATGAGCTTTGTTAATCATATGGTGACCTATTGGATATGTACCACAAAACACAAGGGTACCTACTGGGACACACTCAACTTACTCCTCGTGTTTAAGTTTGAGTATCTGTCACTAACTAACACACATCAACTCTCTTTATCTGTCGCTAGGTAACAAGCATCACCTCTCTATATCTGTTACCAAGTAACAAGCATCACCTCTCTATATCTGTCACCAAGTAACAAGCATCACCTCTCTATATCTGTCGCTAGGTAACAAGCATCACCTCTCTATATCTGTTACCAAGTAACAAGCATCACCTCTCTATATCTGTCACCAAGTAACAAGCATCACCTCTCTATATCTGTCACCAAGTAACAAGCATCATCTCTATATATCTGTCACCAAGTAACAAGTATCACCTCTATATCTGTCACCAAGTAACAAGCATCACCTCTATATCTGTTACCAAGTAACATGCATCACATACTCTCTATATCTGTTACTAGGTAACAAGCATCACCTCTCTATATCTGTCACCAAGTAACAAGCATCACCTCTATATCTGTCACCAAGTAACATGCATCACATACTCTCTATATCTGTTACTAGGTAACAAGCATCACCTCTCTATATCTGTCACCAAGTAACAAGCATCACCTCTATATCTGTCGCCAAGTAACAAGCATCACCTCTATATCTGTTGCCAGGTAACAAGTATCACCTCTCTATATCTGTCACCAAGTAACAAGCATCATCTCTATATCTGTCACCAAGTAACAAGCATCACCTCTCTATATCTGTCACCAAGTAACAAGCATCATCTCTCTATATCTGTCACCAAGTAACAAGCATCATCTCTCTATATCTGTCACCAAGTAACAAGCATCATTTCTCTATATCTGTTACTAGGTAACAAGCGTCACCCCTCTATATCTGTTACTAGGTAACAAGCATCACCTCTCTATATCTGTCACTAGGTAACAAATATCAACTCTCTATGTTTGTTACTAGGTAACAAGCATCACCTCTTTACATTGGTTACTAGGTAACAAACATCACCTCTCTATATCTGTTACTAGGTAACAAGCATCACCTCTCTACATTGGTTACTAGGTAACAAACATCACACTCTATATCTGTTACTAGGTAACAAGCATCACCTCTTTACATTGGTTACTAGGTAACAAACATCACCTCTCTATATCTGTACTAGGTAACAAGCATCACCTCTCTATATCTATCACCAGGTATATATCTGTCAGTGTCTCCAGCTGTCCAGGGAGGTATTATATGTACAAAGACAGCTAAATGGAGTAGTGTTTTAGTGGTGATTGTGTGCTGTGTCGCATCACAGCATGTTGATGCCTGATGTTGATAGACACTAACTACATTCACACCTTGTGGTCCTTCCTTCCAGGAGCGCCTACAATTGGAGGAGAGAATGCGCAAACAGGAGATGGACATTGACTACCTGGCCCCGTTCCTTGCCCAAATGGGCAACCCAGATAAAATCACCAGGCAACAGGCCTACCAGCTCAAGGAAGACTGTCTCGGTGATCTCAAGAAACGCCTAATTGACAAAGCCAACCTCATTCAAGCCAGGTTCGAAAAGGTTCGTACCAATTAAACAAAGCCAACCCAGTAGTTCCCGAGGCCAATCTCAGCTAGCACTAAGTGATTTGCTTGCTAGACAAAAAAATCAATACCATATTACATCTCAAGGAAATCACAAAAGTCAGAACATTCTTTGATGTATTTTTTGAAAAATATATGAGTTAGATAATTAAGCAAAAATGTTATTATAAACCCATCTATCAAGCTTTTGTGGGTTAAATCATCTTAGGTAGTCATCCGAATTCAAATTAAGGTCAATTTTGTATCGTGCAGTTATGTAATTTATGCAAAAATCATATTTTCTTGAATTATGGAAAAGAGTGTTGGGAGTTTAATTGTGAAGGGATTGTGTGAGAAGTTTAATGGTGAAGACTTGTGTGGAAAGTTTAATGTTTAATGGTGAAGACTTGTGTAAAAAGGTTAATGGTAAAGACTTGTGTGGAAAGGTTAATGGTGAAGACTTATGTGAAAAGTTTAATGGTAAAGACTTGTGTGAAAAGTTTAATGTTTAATGGTAAATATTTGTGTGGAAAGTCAAGAGTTTGTGAGAAGTTAAGTGGTATTGTGTTGGAAGTTTAGTAGTAAAGATTTTGTGTGGGGAGTTAAATGGTAAAGAGTTTGTGTGGGGAGTTTGGTGGTAAAGAGTGTGTGTGGGGAGTTTAGTGGTAAAGAGTTTGTGTGGGGAGTTTGGTGGTAAAGAGTGTGTGTGGGGAGTTAAGTGGTAAAGAGTCGGTGTGGGGAGTTTGGTGGTAAAGAGTTTGTGTGGGGAGTTTGGTGGTAAAGAGTTTGTGTTGGAAGTTTGGTGGTAAAGAGTTTGTGTGGGGAGTTAAATGGTAAAGAGTTTGTGTGGGGAGTTTGGTGGTAAAAAGTGTGTGTGTGGGGAGTTCAGTGGTAAAGAGGTTTTACAGGGAGTTTAGTGGTAAAGAGTATTTATTGGGAGTAAAATGGTAAAGAGTATGTGTGGGAAGTTAGATGGTAAGGCGTTTGTGTGTGGAGTTTAACGGAATGATATAGATTATTTGTGCTCCCTCTAATATCTAGTTATAAATAAACTGTTTTGTCTAATCTAACTGACAATAAGGTCTAGTGAAACAAACCTATTGTCATTCAAATTATGAAGTATGTGTCCATATTGAGTGTAAATCTTAGGATCAACTGAACTTATTTGTGTCACTGAACTATTAGCATTGTAAGTCTGTGTCAGTGAACTGAGAGTTGTTAGTTAGTGAAACTGAACTGTGAGAGTTGTTAGTTAGTGAAACTGAACTGTGAGAGTTGTTAGTTAGTGAAACTGAACTGTGAGTGTTGTTAGTTAGTGAAACTGAACTGTGAGTGTTGTTAGTTAGTGAAACTGAACTGTGAGAGTTGTTAGTTAGTGAAACTGAACTGTGAGAGTTGTTAGTTAGTGAAACTGAACTGTGAGAGTTGTTAGTTAGTGAAACTGAACTGTGAGAGTTGTTAGTTAGTGAAACTGAACTGTGAGTGTTGTTAGTTAGTGAAACTGAACTGTGAGTGTTGTTAGTTAGTGAAACGGACCTGTGAGTGTTGTTAGTTAGTGAAACTGAACTGTGAGTGTTGTTAGTTAGTGAAACTGAACTGTGAGTGTTGTTAGTTAGTGAAACTGAACTGTGAGAGTTGTTAGTTAGTGAAACTGAACTGTGAGAGTTGTTAGTTAGTGAAACTGAACTGTGAGAGTTGTTAGTTAGTGAAACTGAACTGTGAGTGTTGTTAGTTAGTGAAACTGAACTGTGAGAGTTGTTAGTTAGTGAAACGGACCTGTGAGTGTTGTTAGTTCGTGAAACTGAACTGTGAGTGTTGTTAGTTTGTGAAACTGAACTGTGAGAGTTGTTAGTTAGTGAAACTGAACTGTGAGAGTTGTTAGTTAGTGAAACTGAACTGTGAGAGTTGTTAGTTAGTGAAACGGACCTGTGAGTGTTGTTAGTTAGTGAAACTGAACTGTGAGAGTTGTTAGTTAATGAAACTGAACTGTGAGTGTTGTTAGTTAGTGAAACTGAACTGTGAGAGTTGTTAGTTAGTGAAACTGAACTGTGAGTGTTGTTAGTTAGTGAAACTGAACTGTGAGTGTTGTTAGTTAGTGAAACTGAACTGTGAGTGTTGTTAGTTAGTGAAACTGAACTGTGAGAGTTGTTAGTTAGTGAAACTGAACTGTGAATGTTGTTAGTTAGTGAAACTGAACTGTGAGAGTTGTTAGTTAGTGAAACTGAACTGTGAGTGTTGTTAGTTAGTGAAACTGAACTGTGAATGTTGTTAGTTAGTGAAACTGAACTGTGAGAGTTGTTAGTTAGTGAAACTGAACTGTGAATGTTGTTAGTTAGTGAAACTGAACTGTGAGAGTTGTTAGTTAGTGAAACTGAACTGTGAGTGTTGTTAGTTCGTAAAACTGAAGTGTGAGTGTTGTTAGTTAGTGAAACGGACCTGTGAGTGTTGTTAGTTCGTGAAACTGAAGTGTGAGTGTTGTTAGTTAGTGAAACGGACCTGTGAGTGTTGTTAGTTAGTGAAACTGAACTGTGAGAGTTGTTAGTTAGTGAAACTGAACTGTGAGTGTTGTTAGTTAGTGAAACTGAACTGTGAGAGTTGTTAGTGAAACTGAACTGTGAGTGTTGTTAGTTAGTGAAACTGAACTGTGAGTGTTGTTAGTTAGTGAAACTGAACTGTGAGTGTTGTTAGTTAGTGAAACTGAACTGTGAGAGTTGTTAGTTAGTGAAACTGAACTGTGAATGTTGTTAGTTAGTGAAACTGAACTGTGAGAGTTGTTAGTTAGTGAAACTGAACTGTGAGTGTTGTTAGTTAGTGAAACTGAACTGTGAATGTTGTTAGTTAGTGAAACTGAACTGTGAGAGTTGTTAGTTAGTGAAACTGAACTGTGAATGTTGTTAGTTAGTGAAACTGAACTGTGAGAGTTGTTAGTTAGTGAAACTGAACTGTGAGTGTTGTTAGTTCGTGAAACTGAAGTGTGAGTGTTGTTAGTTAGTGAAACGGACCTGTGAGTGTTGTTAGTTCGTGAAACTGAAGTGTGAGTGTTGTTAGTTAGTGAAACTGAACTGTGAGTGTTGTTAGTTCGTGAAACTGAAGTGTGAGTGTTGTTAGTTAGTGAAACGGACCTGTGAGTGTTGTTAGTTCGTGAAACTGAAGTGTGAGTGTTGTTAGTTCGTGAAACTGAACTGTGAGAGTTGTTAGTTAGTGAAACGGACCTGTGAGTGTTGTTAGTTCGTGAAACTGAAATGTGAGTGTTGTTAGTTAGTGAAACTGAACTGTGAGTGTTGTTAGTTCGTGAAACTGAACTGTGAGTGTTGTTAGTTCGTGAAACTGAACTGTGTGTGTTGTTAGTTAGTGAAACTAAACTGTGCGCAGTGTTACTTAGTGAAACTAAACTGTGAGCATTGTTAGTTAGTGAAATTGAACTGTCAACATTGTTAGTTAGTGAAACTGAACTGTGAGCGTTGTTTGTTTGTATATATTGTATGTGCATCCCTGTAATTTGGTGTAATTGTTGTTTGTGTAGGAGACCCAGTTGTTGGAGAAGAAGCAGGCCTGGTATCAGCAGAACCAGGTAGCTATGTCTAAGGATGATGAGGAAGCTTACCTTGACTACTGTAGTGAAGCACTGTTTAGGATACACATTCTTGACCTGCGACTGGCAAGGTAATATACTTATTACACACTTTACTAGCTTAATGATTCAAAAGGCTACTAAAGGAAAAATGATTTTTTGATAGAAAGTTATTTTTATGATTTGCAATTAAAAAACAGATAAAGTGATTAAGTTTAAGTTAGACAATTTTTGTCATACATTTTATTGATCCTGAAGTTGCTCTAGAGCCATGAGCCATTTGCAGTCCCAATGTTGTACCTGTTAACATTCTAGTATCATGATGACATCTTACGTCCTGTGATAACTGTAACATTCTAGTATCATGATGACATCTTAAGTCCTGTGATAACTGTCACATTCTAGTATTATTTAGACATATACAAATGTTATGAAAGATAAGAATTTGCATTTGAAATTTCTTGGGTCAAAAACAATTTCATTTTATTATGGTTATTTCTAAACATACATGTTAAAACATTACTTCAGTGCTCTTAAGTTCACACTGCATTTTTTTAAGGACACTGTTACTGTTACATAAGTTCTATGAACTTTCCAGTTGTAGGGGTATATAAGTGTTGTCCTCTGTGTTTTGTTAAATAAGAACTTCCAACA
The DNA here is from genome assembly GCA_947623455.1 of Mimachlamys varia. NCBI lineage: Eukaryota > Metazoa > Mollusca > Bivalvia > Pectinida > Pectinidae > Mimachlamys > Mimachlamys varia. The sequence goes on along the minus strand of OX392528.1, from coordinate 28,572,785 downwards.
ATTTATTGGGTATAGGAAGACTGTATCTGATGGGGCATACGTCATATGTGTTTTAAATTGACTCCTTCAAACATGACCAGGATAGTTATTTTGAAGAGATCCCCACATTTATACCAGCTAGGAGATACTCCCATTCACAGCCTGCATATACACTGGTTTAGCAGGAGGAAGTGGAAATTCAAATCTTAATATCATTTCTCGGAATCGAACCATTTCATTTAATTTGAAGCTTGCAGTTCTGATTATGAAATGACATTTGTAAGAGTGGGATTGCTGACTGTATTAAACATTTCTGTTTTTGCGTCATTGATAATGATTGATATTTAAGGTTTGGGTTTTCCTTGATAAAAATTCAAATGAAATTATTGATTTTGCCCTTTTTGTCAATTAATATTACACGATCGTTTTATTTCAAATGGATGTTTGATGAAATTTAGATACAAATTTAGAGATTGTGTTTGATGCATAAGAGGAGTCTGTTATGTATGAGGTAACTGTGTAAGAGGGGTCTGTTATGTATGAGGTAACAAAAAGTGGGATGATATATGATGAAGATTTAAATACTTGGTCTGGTGATGGTCCATACAAGCCAGAACTTTGCAGCAGATCAACATATTTACATACTGGCTGGTACTTAAAAGGTCATATGTGGGCTAGCAGGCCACCGTTGGTTATAGGTGTACTTAGTGGTACTTTATGGGCTAGCAGGCCACCGTTGGTTATAGGTGTACTTAGTGGTACTCTGTGGGCTAGCAGCTGCAGGCCACTGTTGGTTATAGGTGTACTTAGTGGTACTCTGTGGGCTAGCAGGCCACCGTTGGTTATAGGTGTACTTAGTGGTACTCTGTGGGCTAGCAGGCCACCGTTGGTTATAGGTGTACTTAGTGGTACTCTGTGGGCTAGCAGGCCACCGTTGGTTATAGGTGTACTTAGTGGTACTCTGTGGGCTAGCAGGCCACCGTTGGTTATAGGTGTACTTAGTGGTACTCTGTGGGCTAGCAGGCCACCGTTGGTTATAGGTGTACTTAGTGGTACTCTGTTGGCTACCACCGTTGGTTATAGGTGTACTTAGTGGTACTCTGTTGGCTACCACCGTTGGTTATAGGTGTACATAGTGGTACTCTTTATAGGGGAGTCATACTAAATCATAATGGCAATGAAATGTTCAACACGTATGATTTCTGGTTGTTGTTTTTTTTTTAAATTTTGGAGACACCGTTGTAATTCATTGAAGTAGGCAGAAAAAGTTGTGTTCATAATTATATATTATTAGTGGTACATTTTTATAAACACCAGTCATTTAATTTATTTTCACATTATGAATTTATGCATCTTACAATAGTAAAGCTATACATCTGTGAACAGATATTGTAAAAATCTGAGTTTGGTGATGTCATGTTCCCTTGAAGTGATTGTAGGAGAAAACGGGGACAATGCCATAGCCAATGTTTAGATCAGGGCTGTTGTTTATTCATGAAGTGCAGAGATGTGAGGTCCGCGATTGTGTTGGGTTTAGTGTGTAATCTGCTTTTCTCCCACTCCACCGACGCCACTGTATACAGTCCCACTGGACCTTAATGTCTCCTTTGTCCTTTCAGACACAAAGAGCAAGCCCCCCACAAGTATATGCAGCTGGAGCAGAAATTGAGAAGTGAAGAACGACTCGCTGAATTTTTCTAGTGATCTTAAAATGCATTTAGCAAAAAAAAATTTCAAGACTAGATACCAGACTTAAGGCATTGTGCGATGTAAGGATGGACTGCTTTGTGTATTACACCATAACAACATGCGCCTGGTCTCCAAAGCCTCTGATTGGTCGGACTATGACTAATCAACTTCTGATAGGTCAGGCCATCCCAGAAATGGCTGTCAAAGCTACAATTGGTTCCTCAGATCATTTATAACCATGTTGGATCAAACATTCCTCCAAATCTCACTATTCACATTATTGGAACTCAATCTGTTCCAGGAGGGTGGAGTTTAGATTTGAGACTTTTTATGGGATTAGCTGAAGTCTTCTTTTAAAAACTGTCTACTTGTAGCAAATCGATTGTGTTTGCTTCTTTACCAGTGACACTGACATAATCATCTCTCTATAATTTAAATATGAAAGAGTGACATCATTGTATATAAACATGAATATCTGTGATAACATATATTAATAAAGTGATTTATCATATATCTTGGTTTTTATTATGTCTGTCAATATTTTTAGCCCACCATCATCAATGGTGGGCTATACAAATTGCCCTGCGTCCGTGGTCCGTCTTCTGTCGTTCGTTCTTAAACAATCATTGCGATGGCTATTTCTTGAAAAGTACTGAATGGATCTTGAAAAGTACTGAATGGATCCCCCTCAAATTTCTTATGCGGGTTCCCCTTTTTTCTTAGTTATGCATTGTACAGTTTTTGAGCTGTTCTGAAAAACAATATGGGGGACAGACGACCATCTTGGATTTTGCATTTGCAAGTTCCCCTTGGTCCCTTGTTATGCATTGTCAAAGTTGTAAGCCACTCGGAAAAAACAATATGTTCGACAGGCAGCCATCTTGGATTTTGCATTAACAGTTTGTGATAGATATTTCTTGAGAAGTTCTGGATGGATCTTTCTCAAACTTCATATGAAGGTTTCCCTTACTCCTTAGTTGTGTATTGTACAGCTTTTTAGCCAATCTGAAAAACAATATGGCCGACAGGCAGCCATTTTGGATTTAGCATTAATAGTTTGTGATTGCTATTTCTTGAGAAGTGCTGGATAGATCTTTCTCATATTTCAGATGCAAGTTCCCCTTGGTCCCTGTTTGTGCATTGTGCAGTTTTTGAGCCTATTAGACAAAGAATATGGCCCACAGGCAGCTATCTTCGATTTAGCATGAATGGTTTGTGATTGCTATTTCTTGAGAAGTACTGGATGGATCCTTCTCAAATTTCAAATGCCTGGTACCTAGTTGTTCAGAAAAAAACAATATGGCCGACACGAAGCCATCTTTGTTGTTTGCAGTTAAAATTTGGGATTGCTATTTCTTTAGAAGTACATGTACTGTATTGATCCTTCTCAAATTTCACATACAGGTTCCCCATGGTCCTTCGTTGTATTCATCAGTTTTTGAACTGATTTTAGCAAGAAGTATTGCCGACAGGAGGCCATCTTGAATTTTGCATTAATAGTTTGTGATTACTATTTCTGGAGAAGCACTTGATAGATCCTTCTCAAATTCCATATGCAGATTGCCCTTTGTCTCTGATTGTGCATTGTCCAGATGTTTTGCTGATTAAAGATCTAATATGGCCGACAGACGGCCATCCTGGATCTTGGATAGGTTTGTCTTGGTGCCTTGTTGTACCCTTTTGATTTTGGGACTGATCCGAAAAACAAAATGGTAGACAGACAGCCATCCTGGATTTGCCACGTACCCACGCACGCACCTTTTTGTACCCAATACTAGTGAACCCCAAACGACGTCACCGCTCTGCAGGCTGCATTTCTCAACTGATTGGCACGGAACTTTACACATTATTCGGAAAACCTCTGCCCTTGTACGAGCTCGCGTTTCAACCTGCTGTAATGAAAATCTAGGTCACCGTTACTATAAATAGAAATTGACACGAATTTTGACGTCACCGTACGCAATTACTACAGACTTAATGTATTGTTTACCCGTTATATTTGTATTATTGATTGGTTATTTCTTTATTAGCCGAGTTATTGGTTCTCGGCCTGCTATATTGTCCTGAGGCAAAGCCTCAACTAAATGACTTTATTTATTAACTCTGTGACAATTAGAAAGAAAATAATAACAAGCACAGCATTAATACACAAGACATCTTCTTTATTATTTCAGCATTTCGGCCCATCAAAGGCTCAGTACAATACAAAATTAACCACGTCGTTTTGTAGCTTTGTGCATGTGACGTTATATAAATTAGTATCGATAATGTAGAATGTCGAAGTCACTCTCAGAAAATAAAAATATGGCCACAAATAATTTGCTTTTTGAACGATGGTGTGTAAGTTTGAAACAACCTTGTCATTTAATTATAAGTGTTTAGGTTGTTGTATAGGCTACAGAGTACAGTTCAGAATCAACTCTGTCCGAAAACTAAATCTGAATAATTCATCTCGGTTACCTGAAAGTTATCATTATTCAAAACTTTCATCATCCACCTTGTTTCCCACCGTACAGTATTTATACCGAATAGGGTCTGCAGCTATTCTCTCCCCATTTTCTCCCCATTTTCTCCCCATTTAATATTCGTTTTCTCTTAGGTAACGTCAGTCCGTCCATTCCGAAACGTTTCTCCTGGGGCTACGATATGACGTCTATGACGTAATTTCCTGACGTCGTAAACGTACATGTTTCGCACAAAATCTTGTATTAGCCGACTTTTTTTTGTATTGGCCGACTTTTTTTTGTATTGGCCGACTTTTTTTTGTATTGGCCGACTTTTTTGTATGTATTGCCCTGGCCGATTTTTCTGTATTGCGACAATATGGAGCTAGTTAATTAATGACTAAATGTATTGTGTACCCGTTATATTTGTATGTGTTGTAACCATGATTTGACACTTATCTGAGAGGTCAGTGAATAATTAATTATCATCAGGGCGATAATTAAAACCTATTTCTGACAGTTTTCAAAGTAATATGTATTTTGTAATTATTTGATCCGGCTGCAAAATCATCAGGTGCTAATTAGTATAGTAACGTACATGGCCGCGTACTAATCAAATATCAAATATAACCTGACATTCTACGTAATAGCCCTACATACTGGCTAGTATTGACGCCTAGACGAGACGATACACTCCACAACACACCACAAAGAACAAAGGCGTTGGCTTTTCATCTGCTGTTGTAAAGTAGGTAAAGCAGCTGATAATGTTTAACGAATTCAGAATGATGAAACTGCCGTTTATTTATACAGTCTACATTGTATTACCGAAAAGCAACTGTGAGAACCATCAATGACTTCATGACAATGATGTTTAGTCAATATCCAGAGCCAGTTTTTTTTTGTAAACCTTTAATCCTATTGACAGTTTGTTTTGATCAATACATAGGGACTGAAAATCATTTTACTTTAGAACAATTGCTTAACTTCATTTTAATTTTTTTCCAATTGATAGTTTATTGTAACACGTTTGTAAAGGATCATTGTGAGATCTAGGGGTTCATGACAATGTGATCACTGGACTGTCCCTTACGTTACCTTTCCTGATGCTAAGAAAGACTGGGAAGAGCCATTCAGTTCATCCCTTGTCCCTGCCCTTTGTCATCAACACGTCGTTCTTGGTCTTCTTCCGCATAACCCTCTCCCCATGGTACCGTAAGCTCTAGTGCGATGAGGCAGAAAGCATCCATCGATGGCATGGCCCTGTTATCAAAACGACACGACTGTCGAGGGTCTGGTCTGGATATCGGAACGACACGGCTGTCGAGGGTCTGGTCTGGATATCGGAACGACACGGCTGTCGAGGGTCTGGTCTGGATATCGGAACGACACGGCTGTCGAGGGTCTGGTCTGGATATCGGAACGACACGGCTGTCGAGGGTCTGGTCTGGATATCGGAACGACACGGCTGTCGAGGGTCTGGTCTGGATATCGGAACGACACGGCTGTCGAAGGTCTGGTTTGGATATCGGAACGACACGGCTGTCGAGGGTCTGGTCTGGATATCGGAACGACACGGCTGTCGAGGGTCTGGTCTGGATATCGGAACGCCACGGCTGTCGAAGGTCTGGTTTGGATATCGGAACGACACGGCTGTCGAAGGTCTGGTTTGGATATCGGAACGACACGGCTGTCGATGGTCTGGTCTGGATATCGGAACGACACGGCTGTCGAGGGTCTGGTCTGGATATCGGAACGACACGGCTGTCGAGGGTCTGGTCTGGATATCGGAACGACACGGCTGTCGAGGGTCTGGTCTGGATATCGGAACGACACGGCTGTCGAAGGTCTGGTCCACAGGGACCTGATAATTTGTTACAGCTTGTTTTGGACCTAAAATAGGATGTTTAAAGTAATTTTACACATTTTCAATAAAAATGCCCCATCAATGGTCATAACAGCTTTTATGACCATTGAGGGGGCATTTGTATCGAAAATTGATCTTACCCCCCCCCCCCCCCCCTCCACACACACACCAAATGTGTAAAATTACTCTTAACATCCTATTTTAGGTCCAAAACTAGCTGTAACAAATTCTCAGGTCCCTGTGGTCTGTCCTGGGTATCGGAACGACACGACTGTCGAGGAGGAAGAACTGCATGACCACACTAATTATAGAGTCAGCGCATACGGTGAAAAGTCAGCGCTTCCCAGGAAATAAAAGAGTTGTGTAGTCACCAGTGATAGCGTTATATCTAATTAGCTCAGTCTCCAAATAAACTCTTACCTTGGCTCAGAACATTTTCACACGGGTTTAGGTCTGCATGATATTAACAGGTTATATCCCCATACCTCTTTCCATCATATACTCTGTGCCTCAAGTTCTTCAGCAACACCCAACCAGATCCAACCAGCGCAATCGAAATAGTTTCATAGGAAGTTGTTACAACCCGTGGAGGCAGAGGTCCAAAATGACATTTTCCCTATTTTAAACATTACATGTTACCAATGCTACCACAGTAAGAATTCAATCACTACAGCTAGTTCCGGAGGTGAAAAGGTTTCTTGCTATCTAGAATGCGATTACTGAATGTATATTGAGACTTTAATGAGAAATGAGATGTACCGACAGCCTGAACACTTACCTGGTTTATTCTTATAGTTAATGACTACCTGTGAGGTCCAGCGCCACGTGTAATAAGCACCACAATGAGACAACTTCCACAAGGTCACTGTGGACGGAGGTGAGGACACAATGTTTAAAGGCCCAATATACGTAACTTCAGGAAATTTTTCGTGATTCTGAAAAATTCTAGAAAAAAAAAAACATGCAAAAATAAGCGTAAAACGAAATAAACCTGAGCGGTTACTAACAAGAAACTCTTGACAGAAAAAAATCAAAGAATTGAAAATATTTAAGGTGGGGCCCACTTCAACAACAAGCCGAGTTAGAAGACCGTTAAAATGGACGCGTGTTTACAAAATTAATACAGATTTTCAACTGCTGCTGTACCGGTAACCGCGTATGAATTCATCTTTAATTAGTTTTACCGAAAGTTACGTATATTGGGCCTTTAAGGTAATGTAGTGCTATGACATCGTCAGAAACCCACGGTATCTTCTCTGACTTTTACATACCGTGGGCTAGAATCGATTGAATCCCTCGTTTTCGTACTAAAATAGTAGCCAATTATATCGATAGTTTCATCCGTGACTACTTCCAGCCGGGATGATGTCCCAGCTGGAAGTACATAGTCACGGATGAAACCGGGGTATCCCGTTTAATTTGTAGCACCGCCTGTGGACAAAACCTGTCGATTGTGTTATAATTGTGTCGATTGTGATTAAAATATAAGGTCCTGCTAAACGGAGATTGACATCGGCGTCATGCCTACACAAATACAAGTGTATACTGGTTGTGGTCACGGTAAAATGATCTGACAGAGTGTCACGAGAAACGACCATTCTGATTGGTCGAAATCTCCGAATAAACTTCTATTCGGGGAAACGACGATTTACAGCGATTCTAGCCCACGGTATGCAAACGTCAGAGAAGTGTACCGTGGGTTTCCAACGATGTTGCTATGAGGGAAATTACAAACACCTTTCTCTTCACGAGGTGCAGACGAGGGTATTTAAGTGATTAAACAATTTACACAACCGTCCCATAAACAAGCTACAGCTTCTCTTTCTCGGCATCACATAGTTCTTTTAGTACATGCCGAAGAGCTAACGTTCTGTCGTTTGCCAACAGGCTAGGTGAGCAAATTACGTTGGTTTTTACGTGCTTGCATCAAGTGTTTTTTTTTTCAAAACTCATAGAATTAAAATGTTTGCGAACAGCATCACATAATCAGTTAACGATTAAGGCCTTTTGCGCCTTTTGTCGTGATTTATTTTTATTGGTCAATCAAAGTAGAAAATATCGTTCTCTGTTTGTAGCGGTAGGTTAACAAAAGCGTTTTGTGCGAATTAAGCAATTAACAAGAGTGGAGTGTGCTCGCGAGTGAGGCTAAGCATGTCAGTGTCTGTGCCGGGAAAAAGCGAATTCTAAGAGATGCTATCTTCTCGTCGATAAAATCTGAGATCGCGCAGGAAAATGAAAATACATGAGAGTTTGTATGGCAAGAGGGGTCGCTCGATTGAGGGAACACAAGATGAAATTACACAACCGATTTTACTTTGCTTTTCTGATGACCCGATAACGATAATACGATCATAGGAATTGCAGCATATGTGACTGACTAGCTTTAATTGCTTTGGATATGAAGTGTTCGTGACTTGTTTATCAAAAAGCGTACGGAACAAATAAAGCCTAGAGCATTTTGGTTGTTCGGCAGTGGTGCCGCATGTGTTTCGACACAGGTTGGCTAGATCTGTATGGAGCGTGTCTCCAAACACCCGAGTCAAGCAATCGAGAACCGTATTTTTTCTCTTTTACGAAAACAGCCGATGGTTTTCGAGCGCCGAGTCAGGTATACAGTGTGTGCTATCTTATCTGTAAGCGTTAATGAGTTTTCAGGCACCGTGGTTTATTTCCGATCACGCCGCATTACAAAACTCCAACTCAATTTTACACTTCCCAAACCTGAAACGTGTTTAATGAGGAGAAGCCTTTTACGTGTTGGCGGCGATTGTCGCTTATAAGGTTTCTAGGAAAGTAAATGTGTCGGATTAAATTTTGCACACGCTGTATGACGGGGATATAGCCCCGTGTTGTCACCGCAGACACGTCTGAATGTGGCCAGGACCTTTGACATCCACTTCCACGGACTAACTGATAATTTGATGTAATAATCTGTCGCTTTCCTAAAGCCTCGTTGCCATATGGGTCTCCCATATTCCTTATATAGAACTAGAACTAGTCTTGCGTGATGCGTGTAAGTCTATGTGGTATGGTGTGGACACGAACATATATGTGATAGTACGCCTTTATCGCCGTCTTCCTAGTAATCATCTACATTGTCATTCTGAACTGTCCCACCTTAATAAAAGAAATGCAATATTGCCCAGAAGATAAGGCGCAAATAATGTGGCTATTTAATTGTAGATTGAAGTATACGCAATCCATTACTTTATTTGTGTTATTAGTGTATGAAATGCTATAATTACTTTTTTATCCATCCAATCTTTGAATTGGCTGGTATTGCGTTAATACCATATATAATTGTTTTAATTCAACCAATTGATGCACTATGCATAAATGATGAAATCATGCATATGCAATTATCTTTGTTTACGAATGATGTGATGGCGAGAGTAACCATAAACTAAAGGAATAAACCTCCTAGGATTGAAGCTAGAAAAACATATTAGGAATAAAGGATTGAATCTAGGACAACGTACCGTGATTGAAGTTAGGATAACATACAATGATTGAAGCTGGAATAACGTAAAGTGATTGAAGCTAGGACAACGTACAATGATTGAAGCTAGAATCACGTACAGTGATTGAAGCTAGGACAACGTACAGTGATTGAAGCTAGGACAACGTACAATGATTGAAGCTAGAATCACGTACAGTGATTGAAGCTAGGACAACGTACTAGGATTGAAGCTGTGATAACGTACTAGGATTGAAGCTAGGACAACGTACAGTGATTGAAGCTAGGATAACATACAATGATTGAAGCTGGAATAACGTAAAGTGATTGAAGCTAGGATAACGTACTAGGATTGAAGCTAGGACAACGTACAATGATTGAAGCTAGAATCACGTACAGTGATTGAAGCTAGGACAACGTACTAGGATTGAAGCTGTGATAACGTACTAGGATTGAAGCTAGGACAACGTACAGTGATTGAAGCTAGGACAACGTACAATGATTGAAGCTAGAATCACGTACAGTGATTGAAGCTAGGACAACGTACTAGGATTGAAGCTAGGATAACGTACTAGTATTGAAGCTGTGATAACGTACAATGATTGAAGCTGGAATAACGTAAAGTGATTGAAGCTAGGATAACGTACTAGGATTGAAGCTAGGACAACGTACTAGGATTGAAGCTAGAATCACGTACAATGATTGAAGCTAGGACAACGTACTAGGATTAAAGCTGTGATAACGTACTAGGATGGAAGCTAGAATAACATACAATGATTGAAGCTTGAATCACGTACAATGATTGAAGCTAGGACAACGTACTAGGATTGAAGCTAGGACAACGTACTAGGATTGAAGCTAGGATAACATACAATGATTGAAGCTGGAATAACGTAAAGTGATTGCAGCTATGATAACGCACAATGATTGAAGCAATGATAACGTACAATGATTGAAGCTAGAATAACATACAATGATTGAAGCTAGGATAACGTACTAGGATTGAAGCTAGAATAACGTACTAGGATTGAAGCTAGGACAACATACAATGATTGAAGCTAGGATAACGTACTAAGAATGAAGCAATGATAACGTACTAGGATTGAAGCTAGGACAACGTACAATGATTGAAGCTATAATCACGTACAGTGATTGAAGCAAGGACAACGTACTAGGATTGAAGCTAGGACAACGTTCTAGGATTGAAGCTAGGACAACGTACTAGATTTGAAGCTAGGACAACGTACAATGATTGAAGCTAGAATACCATACAATGATTGAAGCTGGAATAACGTAAAGTAATTGAAGCTAGGATAACGTAAATGATTGAAGCAATGATAACGTACTAGGATTGAAGCTAGAACAACATACAATGATTGAAGCTAGGATAACGTAATAGGATTGAAGCAATGATAACGTACAGTGATTGAAGATAGAATACCATACAATGATTGAAGCTAGGATAACGTACTAAGATTGAAGCGATGATAACGTACTAGGATTGAAGCTATAACAACGTACAGTGATTGAAGCTAGAATAACGTACATTGATTGAAGCAAGGACAACGTACTTGGATTGAAGCTGTGATAACGTACTAGGATTGAAGCTATGACAACGTACAGTGATTGAAGCTGGAATAACGTACATTGATTGAAGCAAGGACAACGTACTTGGATTGAAGCTGTGATAACGTACTAGGATTGAAGCTAGGATAACGTACAGTGATTGAAGCAATGATAACGTACAATGATTGAAGCTGGAATAACGTAAAGTGATTGAAGCTAGGACAACGTACTAGGATTGAAGCTAAGACAACGTACTAGGATTGAAGCTGTGATAACGTACTAGGATTGAAGCTGTGATAACGTACTAGGATTGAAGCTGTGATAACATACAATGATTGAAGCTAGGATAACGTACAATGATTGAAGCAATGATAACATACAATGATTGAAGCTAGGACAACATACTAGGATTGAAGCAATGATAACGTACAATGATTGAAGCTGGAATAACGTAAAGTGATTGAAGCTAGGATAACGTACAATGATTGAAGCAATGATAACGTACATTGATTGAAGCTAGGACAACGTACTAGGATTGAAGCTAAGACAACGTACTAGGATTGAAGCTGTGATAACGTACTAGGATTGAAGCTAAGACAACGTACAATGATTGAAGCTACGACAACATACTATGATTGAAGCTAGATAACATACAATAATTGAAGCTAGAATAACGTACAATGATTGAAGCTGTGATAACATACAATGATTGAAGCTAGGATAACATACAATGATTGAAGCTATGATAACGTACAATGATTGAAGCAATGATAACATACAATGATTGAAGCTTGGACAACATACTAGGATTGAAGCTAGGATAACATACTATGATTGAAGCTAGGATAACGTACAATGATTGAAGCTAAGATAACTTTCAATGATTGAAGCTATGACAACGTACAATGATTGAAGCTAAAATAACGTACAATGATTGAGGCTAAGACAACGTACTAGGATTGAAGCTGTGATAACGTACTAGGATTGAAGCTAAGACAACGTACAATGATTGAAGCTACGACAACATACTATGATTGAAGCTAGATAACATACAATAATTGAAGCTAGAATAACGTACAATGATTGAAGCTGTGATAACATACAATGATTGAAGCTAGGATAACATACAATGATTGAAGCTATGATAACGTACAATGATTGAAGCAATGATAACATACAATGATTGAAGCTTGGACAACATACTAGGATTGAAGCTAGGATAACATACTAGGATTGAAACAAGGATAACATACTATGATTTAAGCTAGGATAACGTACAATAGAATAACGTACAATGATTGAATTTAGGACAACGTACAATGATTGAAGCTAGGACAACGTACAGTGATTGAAGCTAGGATAATATACAATGATTGAAGCAATGATAACGTACAATGATTGAAGCTACGACAACATACTATGATTGAAGCTAGATAACATACAATAATTGAAGCTAGAATAACGTACAATGATTGAAGCTGTGATAACATACAATGATTGAAGCTAGGATAACATACAATATTTGAAGCTAGAAGAACGTACAATGATTGAAGCTAGGATAACGTACAATGATTGAAGCTAAGATAACTTTCAATGATTGAATCTATGACAACGTACAATGATTGAAGCTAAAATAACGTACAATGATTGAAGCTAGGATAACGTACAATGATTGAAGCTAAGATAACTTTCAATGATTGAAGCTATGACAACGTACAATGATTGAAGCTAAAATAACGTACAATGATTGAAGCTAGGACAACGTACAATAATTGAAGCTAGGGCAACGTACAATGATTGAAGCTAGGATAACATACTAGGATTGAAGCTAGGATAACGTACAATGATTGAAGCTAGAATAACATACAATGATTGAAGCTAGGTTAACTTTCAATGATTTGAAGCTAGGATAACGTACAATGATTGAAGCTAGGACAACATACTAGGATTGAAATAAGAACAACGTACTATAATTGAAGCTAGGATAACGTAAATAATTGAAGCTAGGATAACGTACATTAATTGAAGCTATGGCAACGTACAATGATTGAAGCTATGGCAACGTACAATGATTGAAGCTAGAAAAACATACAATGATTGAAGCTAGGTTAACGTACAATGATTGAAGTAAGGACAACGAACAATGATTGAAGTTAGGACAACGAACTATGATTGAAGCTATGCCAACGAACAATGATTGAAGCTATGACAACGTACAATGATTGAAGCTATGACAACGTACAATGATTGAAGCTATGACAACGTACAATGATTGAAGCTATGACAACTTACAATGATTGAAGCTGTGACAACGTACAATGATTGAAGCTATGACAACGTATTATGATTGAAGCTATTGCAAGCTATCAATACATTCTCCATTATTTTCGATGGATACGTAAGATGTATATTTTTTTCTTTTTGTTTTAGAAAATTATTACCTGTAATGTAAAATCATGCATCGGGACATACCGTAAGTTGTCCCTTGCTCAGATTTCATCAACGTTTCTGACCTTAGGAAAATTCATTCTCTTAAAAATCTCCGTAGGAAAGCATTTTGGAAATTAGGAAAAGTTTATTAGTATAAATCCCAAAGATATACGATACAAAAAGCCAACATAAGAAATACTGGAGATACCAAATCACTGGGGAGTCATGATGTCACCTATCAAAACAGCAAAAGTCGATCACCAGTTCACTGCTGTAATCCAACTCCATTTTTTATGATGACTCAAGCAAATCCGATGCTTAGTTTAAATCACTTAGGTAGAAAATACGACGTAACGGCGCTTCTATCTAAAAGTTCCCTTTATCGAATCTATCCTAATATAATTAAATTATTGAATATAATATCAGGTCGATTGAATATACGTGTATTTGATATCACTTCATTCATCATCATTTTAAATCTGTACATAGTGCCCCCGTTAAACCTGTTGGGACTAATATTGACCCAGAAAAAACCCCCGAACGATGCCCTTACATTAGGAATGAAACAACATAAGATTTATTCGATAATTTCTGTCTTGTGATTTATACCGAAATTTTATTTGACAAAAATCTGAATTAATTGTTTTCTATAAAACATAATTAATTGAAAATCGACAATAACAACATCATCCATTACTTCCTCACAGTCGATATTCTGGATTAATCACTACCACTCGTTAGCCGACGAGTGCCGCTAGTTTCGTGGAAGGAAGATATATTGTCAACCTTAAGAAAGCTGGTTTCATGTGGGAATTCAAGACTAATTGTTGCAGAAAGCATTCTTTATTATATAGCACTTTTCATATGCACTTAAGTTTGAATTCAATTTGCAAATTGATGATAAATGAGATTTGTTGGCAAGCATGCTTTCCGCTTATTTTCTGTTCTGTGTAGGCGAGGTACGTATACGCACCGATCCATACATGCTGTTGCTGTAGATGAGCTGTAGAAAATGATGTTCTATTAATTTTTACTATTGAAATATTAAAATAATTCATTCAATAAAAGCGATATTTTTCATCAATGAAAAATATTATTTTTTTCTGATTCGACCTTTAAAAACACTGTTCACAAACACAACGAGGGAATTAAAAGCTGCTTGGGAGGTTTTGCCATGCAAATGTAATAAGCATGATATGTAACAGTATCTTCAGGAAGACCAAATATACTTGTGTGGCTAACACTTCGATATATGTCATTCGAATATTAGCCCCATTCGTCAAATATATAATTTGGTATTCCGGAAGACACTGTTAGATATTCTCTGTTTATAAAGTATTATTTTTGTTAGATTTTACGATGTCATTAGCTTTGTTTCAGTGACTCCTCGGTTGTCTTTGTCTGATATTGTTTTTGTTGGTTGACGTTTTGGGTTTGTTTTTTCTCAAATATTTAAAGGTTATGATTGAAAATAAGTCCCGCGCCGTCAGTGAGCTATTTTCTGCCATTATATTAGAATCTTAAGTAACATACTGACCGAATTTAATAAAACTATCGTACATCTCAAACAGGTGACACGGGGAAAAAATATCCAGATGAAAATTCTATTACCCAAAGTTTCTTTTGGATATATAAACAGTATGTGTATTACCGTGCACCTTGATTGTCTCTGCGATATATAGGATGATGACATTTGGTTAGAACCTCAATGCCATATGTTCCAAAAATATACCACTCTCATGACGGCTAATGTACAGTGACCTTTTCCAATTCAATATTCTCTAAGCGGAGTTGTTTGAATTCGATGCATTGCGGTAGAACTGGCTGCTCCGTCTTGACTGTGTGCATGCAAAGCGATTACTAATGGTGTGGTTTGTTGAAATCAATTCGAATCCTTATTATTTTTTGCGATTGGTCCTAAATTGAAAATATTTCGAATGGTATTAATTACTAAATCACTTTTTTATATACATTATTGCATTAGTAATACGTTCTTGGCCTTGGTAGAATCGGTTAAACGTATATTACATTTTACCAGTTAAATATCAGAAATTGTTTATTCTATAAAACTGGGTTTTTTTTCACTAGTGAGAAATACGATTTTTTTATTGGTGAAAAATATCACTTTTTACTGATTTTGAACAATTAAATGGGGGATGAAAACTGCCCGTGTAGGTTTTACTATAAAAATGTAAAAAAAAAGAATATTTAACAGAATCTTCAGTAAAACCAAATATATTTCACTCGTGTGGCTAATACTTTGATACACACGTGGAAAATATCAAAATATTACCCACACGAGTGAAATTATTTTGTATTACTGAAGAAATTGCGAAATATTATCTATCTACATTTTTGTTGGAGAACAATGGTACATCAATTAAAGTGGATACTTTCGGCGGATCACAAACCGATCGAGCGAGCAGTGCGAACGTTATACAATGTTACACCCACACGGAAAGTATGAGAGTAAACTGATCCTTCCGGTCGTCCACCTGCCGTTCTCTATAGACCCCTGTCCTAACCCTTCCGTTCGTCCACATGTCGTTCTCTATAGACCCCTGTCCTAACACTTCCGTTCGTCCACCTGTCGTTCTCTATAGACCCCTGTCCTAACCCTTCCGTTCGTCCACCTGTCGTTCCCTATAGACCCCTGACCTAACCCTTCCGTTCGTCCACCTGTCGTTCTCTATAGACCCCTGTCTTAACCCATCCGGTCGTCCACCTGTCGGTCTCTATAGGCCCCTGTCCTAACCCTTCCGGTCGTTCTCTATAGGCCCCTGTCCTAACCCTTCCGGTCGTTCTCTATAGGCCCCTGTCCTAACCCTTCCGGTCGTCCACCTGTCGGTCTCTATAGACCCCTGTCTTAACCCTTCCGGTCGTCCACCTGTCGGTCTCTATAGACCCCTGTCCTAACCCTTCCGGTCGTTCTCTGTATACCCCTGTCCTAACCCTTCCGTTCGTCCACCTGTCGTTCCCTATAGACCCCTGACCTAACCCTTCCGTTCGTCCACCTGTCGTTCTCTATAGACCCCTGTCTTAACCCATCCGGTCGTCCACCTGTCGGTCTCTATAGGCCCCTGTCCTAACCCTTCCGGTCGTTCTCTATAGGCCCCTGTCCTAACCCTTCCGGTCGTTCTCTATAGACCCCTGTCCTAACCCTTCCGGTCGTCCACCTGTCGGTCTCTATAGACCCCTGTCTTAACCCTTCCGGTCGTCCACCTGTCGTTCTCTATAGACCCCTGTCCTAACCCTTCTGGTCGTTCTCTATATACCCCTGTCCTAACCCTTACGGTCGTCCACCTGTTGTTCTCTATAGACCCCTGTCCTAACCCTTCCGTTCGTCCACCTGTCGTTCTCTATAGACCCCTGTCCTAACCCTTCCGGTCGTTCTCTATATACCCCTGTCCTAACCCTTCCGGTCGTCCACCTGCCGTTCTCTATAGACCCCTGTCCTAACCCTCCCGGTCGTTCTCTATAGGCCCCTGTCCTAACCCTTCCGGTCGTTCTCTATATACCTCTGTCCTAACCCTTACGGTCGTCCACCTGACGTTCTCTATAGACCCCTGTCCTAACCCTTCCGGTCGTCCACCTGTCGTTCTCTATAGACCCCTGTCCTAACCCTTCCGGTCGTTATCAATAGACCCCTGTCCTAACCGTTCCGGTCGTTCTCTATAGACCCCTGTCCTAACCCTTCTGGTCGTTCTCTATAGGCCCCTGTGTTTAACCCTTCCAGTCGTCTACCTGTCGTTCTCTATAGACCAATGTCCAAACGATAGGATAGGTATTGGAATAAGTTTTCCTGGGTAGTTTATGGCATATCAAACGTTGTTATATTATATATAGTGTATCTTATTGTACCCTCGGTACTGGTAATCGACCGATGTTCTATTGCACTCGGCCTTCGGCCTCGTGCAATAGAACATCGGTCGATTACCAGTACCGAAGGTACAATATTCTGGACTATTGTACAAACACCCATGATATATTTGTATATTATTGTATAGTCTTACCATTGTTATTTTATATATAATCAGTGCTATTGTTGTACGATATTGCTACAATGTATAAGTTGAATGTAAGCCCCCTTCTATGGAGGACAGTTTATTTTCAGACTAGGCCACACTAGGACCAGATAGATTTTCGAACCATTATATGAATATAATACTGCTAGGCGACTTAAACTTTGATCTTCTCCATTTCTCTAAGGAAAGGAGCATCAGTGACCTATGTGCTTTATTTGACTTTAAAACAAAATTAAAACAGCAGCATGTTTTTCGAAAAAATGTACGCCATCCTTAGTTGATGAAAATACTCACCAACCAACCTCCATAACATCATTGGAATTGCAATTAAAGGAATATTGTCTAGGATCCCACAAAAATATAATATAGAGGCTATAAAAATAATCCTAATACGTCAAATCGAGACCTAGAATACGTATCCTTCCATGTAACTTACGTCTTTGACGACCCTGATGGCATTTACTGGGCAAATGAACATTTAATTAGAAATATCATTGATGAACATCTGCCTGTTAAAACTATCACTCCCACACCCAATAAACACCCGTTTTCGAAAGCCAGCTTAGAAAAGCAATACATAAAAAACGTATGTTTTCTTTTTTAATAAATCAGAAAACTGGGGAAATTATAAAAAACAGAGAAAACATGTCACTTCAATCAAAAATATATCAGATCTCTTTTAAAGAAATAAGAGATACCTAAAAAACCTTGTTTATGGAAAAAACAGAGAATACTGAAGCATCAACAAAACCACAATCCAAACTCAGAATCGATTGAACTAGGGACAAAATATAAGAAAGAAAAGGTTTACATGGGGACCCTTGACCTTGTAAAAGAAGAAGACAATATGACCAGGTGTTCCGGAAGAGTAAGCGTCTTCTGCTTCGTCGACGACACAGGCCATGTAAATCTTGGTCACATCGAAGTAAACATCACGTCCTCGAAATGAGAACCGAGTCATTGTCAATCACAACAAGTAAGCATACTTAAAAACGTCCATCTTCATATCGCACAAAGATACAGAATATTTTTCAGCCATAAAACTTGGTTGAAGTTCTGATCAACCTGCACCTCTCACATCCTTGTATAGAAAGTTTGTTTGTCAGCAACTGATATCGATCAAGAAAATCTCGATATTCAGAACAAGCCCTAGAGTAACGAATCAACCTCGATAAGTAAACACCCATAGAATGGTGAAGCAGGGGTTTTGCTATCAAGAAAGGAAAGTACGCGATCGGAAAATTGAAGTTGTCATTTATCGTACAGCTAAGTAGTAAGCTATCCCTATTGGTTATAGTTTAGGTAAAGAAGGCAATTAGATAAAGTGACCTAATGACACTAAATGATCACATACAGGTAAATTAGTGTTAACATATGTACAAGTCCGCATATATATATGTCCAAAAAGGGTGCTGGGCATCTTTGTTTTCATTGATTATTTTTATATTGTTTTGCCTATTATCTGATCCTATTTATAGGACATACCACTGAAGTAGACACTATATTAATACACTATAATAAGATAAGCTACTTTCTAAGAACAAAGACATGCCCATTAACTAGACACTATATTAATACACTGTAATAAGATAAGCTACTTTCTAAGAACTGTTATAGTAAGACGAAATCTTCATCTTGTTTTGTAGAGCGTCAGTTTCCTTATAAAATTGATAGCACAGATTCGATTTGACATTAGCCACGTATTAATAGAATTACACACCACGCACGTTATAAAGGAGACAAAGACAGATAATGGAAATAAAGACAGATAATGGAGACAAAGACAGATAATGGAAATAAAGACAGATAATGGAAACAAAGACAGATAATGGAATCAAAACAGATAATAAAAACAAAGACAGATAATGGAAATAAAGACAGATAATGGAAACAAAGACAGATAATGGAAACAAAGACAGATAATGGAAACAAAGACAGATAATGGAAATAAAGACAGATAATGGAAATAAAGACAGATAATGGAAACAAAGACAGATAACGGAAACAAAGACAGATAATGGAAACAAAGACAGATAATGGAAATAAAGACAGATAATGGAAACAAAGACAGATAATGGAAACAAAGTGGAAACAAAGACAGATAATGGAAACAAAGACAGATAATAAAAACAAAGACAGATAATGGAAATAAAGACAAATAATAAAAACAAAGACAGATAATGGAAACAAAGACAAATAATAAAAACAAAGACAGATAATGGAAACAAAGACAGATAATGGAAACAAAGACAGATAATGGAAACAAAGACAGATAATAAAAACAAAGACAGATAATGGAAATAAAGACAAATAATAAAAACAAAGACAGATAATGGAAACAAAGACAAATAATAAAAACAAAGACAGATAATGGAATCAAAGACAGATAATGGAAACAAAGACAGATAATAAAAACAAAGACAGATAATAACAGATAATGGAAACAAAGACAGATAATGGAAATAAAGGCAAATAATAAAAACAAAGACAAATAATAAAAACAAAGACAGATAATAAAAACAAAGACAGATAATGGAAATAAAGACAAATAATAAAAACAAAGACAGATAATAAAAACAAAGACAGATAATAAAAACAAAGACAGATAATGGAAATAAAGACAAATAATAAAAACAAAGACAGATAATAAAAACAAAGACAGATGATAAAAACAAAGACAGATAATGGAAATAAAGACAAATAATAAAAACAAAGACAGATAATAAAAACAAAGACAGATAATAAAAACAAAGACAGATAATAAAAACAAAGACAGACAATGGAAATAAAGACAAATAATAAAAACAAAGACAGATAATGGAATCAAAGACAGATAATGGAAATAAAGACAAATAATAAAAACAAAGACAGATAATGGAAATAAAGACAAATAATAAAAACAAAGACAGATGATAAAAACAAAGACAGATAATGGAAATAAAGACAAATAATAAAAACAAAGACAGATAACGGAAACAAAGACAGATAATAAAAACAAAGACAGATGATAAAAACAAAGACAGATAATGGAAATAAAGACAAATAATAAAAACAAAGACAGATAATGGAATAAAGACAGATTAACAGAAATATATAAAAAGGAAACTGGCTGCTAATGTTGATAGCTTAATAGCTTATACTATAGAATTAAATATTCCATCTACAAAAATACAAACAGGACTAAACACCATCGTGTTACCATAAATATTAAAGCAGAAATTAAACGGATAAAAGCGAAGAGTTACAAAGCTAATTTCTGGAATCTATCTAACCATGTAATCATCGCTGGACCGTTACTGAATCATCGCTGGACCGTTACTGAATCATCACTGGACCGTTACTGAATCATCACTGGACCGTTACTGAATCATCACTGGACCGTTACTGAATCATCGCTGGACCGTTACTGAATCATCACTGGACCGTTACTGAATCATCGCTGGACCGTTACTGAATCATCACTGGACCGTTACTGAATCATCGCTGGACCGTTACTGAATCATCACTGGACCGTTACTGAATCATCACTGGACCGTTACTGAATCATCACTGGACCGTTACTGAATCGTAGAACATCACCAATGAAATATTCTAAATTAAATCTAAACATATACCCGAAGGTTGGTGCAACGTTTCTTCATAATACAAAATACGATTTCTAAACACCTGTCTATAGATCGTTTCTGACTGCTAGTGCCATTTATGATTTAAATGTCAAAAGATCGGAAACGCATTTCTTATATTTAGAAATAGTATGTGGTAATGCGCTAATAAGACTAACGCATGACTTCCTCTCTCTTGTGGAATAAGTATAAAACACTCCTCCATTTCCGGTCACTTGAAATTGAGAAATCGCCTAAGTTTAGGACTCGAACAATTAAACAATTAACTATAATTTATTACTATTTTTCAAACCAATAACTTCAATATTTGAAGTTCAACACTAGCGACAAAAGTCTAGATTCACTGATACAAATGTACATACCTGGCACATTCTTCAAAATAAAAGTTTGTGAGCCTAAAATTACAAATTTTTTTTTATTATCATTTCAGGTACTGAAAATAACTTAACATATTGAAGTAAAGTTTTGTTTATATGAGTGATCAAGTTAGCCTCTGTCCAGCATCCCTTGGCCCTATAAACCATTTTGGTTTGATAAAAAATTGAAACTATTAAAGAACAATGAAGTATATAATCATCTTTATCATAACAAACCGAAAGCAAAAGTTTCCTCCATATTTCTCGACGTGCAATCAACTTTTCAGAAAAAAAATCCCATACCCTTCCCGTCCTTCACAATTATATAAATGTTGAGTTAATTTTTCTTTGGTTATTATTGTCATGTTCATAATTTACTGAAGTTACTATGAACTAAAAGCGATACAACACTGCCGGCTGATCAGAGCATGGGTAAACCTAACACCCCCCCCCTTCCACAAAAAGTGGGAGTCATGGTAGGGCAGCCCGCTCTCCAGCAGTTTGACCTTCATTTGGAGTCTAAGCTGATCTGCTTTCAGTTATTATTGGTTTCTGGTCTGGTAGGCTATCCATATGGCATAAGTGCCGCTCACCTTTGCTGTTTTACATCATTTTTATATATTTCTTTATGTAATTGGAAATTATATAGGTAATTGATTTTCATGCAAAATGTATAACATATGCCACTTTAATGAAAAGTGTGCCAGTTTCTGCCATACATTGTGGTATTAGATTTTTTGAAATTTTATTCGCAAACAGAGCTTGGCAGCTTTGAGGTGGATTAGGTTAGTCGCTATGTGACGTCATGTTTTACAATGCAAGGAAGGCAAAAAGGGGCATTTTATGGGGAATGTCGTGGGAATTTAGCTCGCTACTGGTGTACATGTGAAACCGGTGAAATGGGATGGGAGCACCCTCTGACTTTTGATCCCATGTCGATCCTCCATCACAAATCAAAATCCACTTAAAGTATAAATGTTTGTTAAAGTTAAATATCTATAGCTTTCAGTCAATTCAAATAATCAAATAGAAGACAAAAACACACTCATACTCAGATTTACATGATAACATAAATAGACGAGCGAATCAGTCACTAACTGTCCATTATTATGTCCCCCAAACGAAGTGGGGGGACATATTGTTTTTGTTCGGTTTCTTATTATTATTATTATTATTATTATTACAAGCTTTACCGAACATAATCTTACAGTGTACGTGAATGAAGAAAGTATTTTCGTACAAGTATCAGCTGTACGTTTTTCTTTTTCGAAAGCACTGTCAACTCAACCACACTTCGTCCAACCATGCTCTTCGTCTTCATTGATAGTGTCGTATTTCTTTTTGTTTGTCAGATGCATCTGTTCCGATCTTTCAATAGTCTCTTTCGGCTTCTTGCTTGTCTGGTCTTAGCTTGTGACTCTGTTTTCGTCAGCAAATATTGTTTATCGCGGCTACCTGACATTTGCGCTTCCCGTTCTATTTTTATACGAGAAATCACGTGATTTTTTTTTCGAAACATGTGACCACTATCCTGCTCCCGGTTCCGTGCCGATTCGCAAGAAAACATAAGAAATGTTTTTTTAACATAGAAAACGATAATAAAAATATAATTATGGTACTGATGTGCTTAGTAATAAATCTTGATATTACATAAATATGTTATTGTTTGATAATCTAAACTGTTAAGGTTAAAAAAATTATAGAAAATATTTCATGTCGTACCATGTTGATATTCCTATAATTAGTCGAATGGCGGCGGCGAAATTGAGCAGACGAACACCAAATTTAGCGGAAAATGCCGTTTTAAGGTACTTTCCGGTTAATTGACACAACCGAGACCTTGATTTTTCTTCTTAGAATAACATTTGCCTTCAGAAAACGTATTTCATTTGGAAATTGGTCCAAACACGAGCTAATTATTATTATTATGTAAGATTATGTTTTAATTATTCTTGTTTCTTCCACTTTCTTCCGCCGCGGAGGTTTCCGACCGTTTTCTCAAAAACTACTGGACGGATCTTCACGAAACTTTTTTTGCGACCGGAAGTCCAGGATGGCCGCCAGAGCTAATTTCCGGTTTTCAAAATTCAGTCTCCGATTTCAGTAAAAATTGGTACATGGGTGTTTTAAGGGATGCTGAATAACATGGTAACATTTTAGTAAAGTTTGGTTGCCACCGAAACGAAAATGGAGGCCTCTGATTGGTCGAAATTTATATATTGTCCGATTTCAATGAAATTTAATATATATGTGTAGTATTACACCAACAACATTGTCGTCACATCCGTTTCATGATTCGTCAACATGGCCGCTATTTCCTGGCTTCTGATTGGTCGAAATTTATATATTGTCCGATTTCAATGAAATTTAATATATATGTGTAGTATTACACCAACAACATTGTCGTAACCTCCGTTTCGTGATTCGTCAACATGGCCGCTATTTCCTGGCTTCTGATTGGTCGAAATTTATATATTGTCCGATTTCAATGAAATTTTATATATAACTGTAGTAGGACACCACGGACATTGTCGTAACCTCCGTTTCGTGATTCGTCAACATGACCGCTATTTCCTGGCTTCTGATTGGTCGAAATTTATATATTGTCCGATTTCAATGAAATTTTATATATAACTGTAGTAGGACACCAAAGACATTGTCGTAACCTCCGTTTCCTAATTCGTCAACATGACCGCTGATATATGGGGTGTCAGCTATATTTCCATTGTGAGTTCATTGGGCTCATCAGTTCCGACCAAAGGGGTAGTTTGGGGGACATCTGTAATGGTACCCCATTACAATTAGCACTTGTTATTCTTGTTTCTTCCACTTTCTTCCGCCGCGGAGGTTTCCGACCGTTTTCTCAAAAACTACTGGACGGATCTTCACGAAACTTCACACACATACTCATTTGGGGCGGGGTGTGTGAAAACGGGTTGTTTTTTCGCGACCGGAAGTCCAAGATGGCCGCTAGAGCTAATTTCCGGTTTTCAAAATTCAGTCTCCGATTTCAGTAAAAATTGGTACATGGGTGTTTTAAGGGATGCTGAATAACATGGTAACATTTTAGTAAAGTTTGGTTGCCACCGAAACGAAAATGGAGGCCTCTGATTGGTCGAAATTTATATATTGTCCGATTTCAATGAAATTTAATATATATGTGTAGTATTACACCAACAACATTGTCGTCACATCCGTTTCATGATTCGTCAACATGGCCGCTATTTCCTGGCTTCTGATTGGTCGAAATTTATATATTGTCCGATTTCAATGAAATTTAATATATGTGTGTAGTATTACACCAACAACATTGTCGTAACCTCCGTTTCGTGATTCTTCAATATGGCCGCTATTTCCTGGCTTCTGATTGGTCGAAATTTATATATTGTCCGATTTCAATGAAATTTTATATATAACTGTAGTAGGACACCACGGACATTGTCGTAACCTCCGTTTCGTGATTCGTCAACATGGCCGCTATTTCCTATATGGGGTGTCAGCTATATTTCCATTGTGAGTTCATTGGGCTCATCAGTTCCGACCAAAGGGGTAGTTTGGGGGACATCTGTAATGGTACCCCATTACAATTAGCACTTGTTGTATAGATCTTTTTACCAACAGCAGTAGAATTAAGGCCAGCAGATATACGAATTGTACAAAAGGTACACGAGAATAGCACCTTTATGATTTATAAATTTAGAATAGAATACGGTCGAACTAAATAATGAATTAAACTGCACCGACCCCTCTTTGAACATCTTCAAAATATACTCCAACAAAAACATTAAAACCCCACCTTACAGAAATTTTGGCAAGCGCATTTCACAAATAGTTCTAACCAGACGTCGGTTAACTTGTAGCACCCTGAAAAAACAACAACATTTATTTAAATAAAAATATAGCCCTTTCTTTTCATGTGGATACATAGAAGATGACTTTCGTATGCAAAAATTATATAAAAAAGTTTAGCTTAGATTTAGATTTGAACAGGTATTGCAGACATGAAAGATTGAGAAAATGAAACAATAACTGAGGCAGTGTTTTTTTTTTAAATAATACGCATAAAAGTTTTGAGTAAATATATACAACCTTTGTTAACTTTTGAAATCAAAATTATTAATATCCTCATTCGACATATAGTTAATAAATTGCTTAATTCATGTATTTTGTATAATTTGGACATAATTATTTCTACTCCACCAAGGGTAAAGAATGTTCAGTAATTTTCAAAACTAACTTAACTGTGAACCACTTTTTAAAGTTGGTTTCAATAATTTGTTCATTTCTAGTACAAACCAGTGCATTTTTACCAATATACCATTCAACTATGCCAATATTTTGCGGAAAATGGATTAATATATGCTACACAAGTTTGTTTCCTTAATCAGGCCACAATTTGTAATTAATTGTATATCCATTATAATACTCAAATAAAATACTGCTTTAACTGATCTGAAATTTACGTAATGGAATAAAATTTGTTTTGATAAAATAGGCATGAACAATTTGAGATATGTTAAAAAACTAAAAAGTTAATATAAAAACACAACTTTAAATTAATTTTAAAACAGTTGTGATCTTTAATGCTTTGTAGGTAATCTGTTCATGTATTATGTATTAAATTTGTGTCAAAAAACTTCAAACCACAGTGAGTAGCTCACGTGGTCAAGTGTAGTTATATACGTTACAACACTGTTACAAACTGTTTTTGCTTTTATAACAAGATTGTTTATAGCATAGTTCAAATTATGGTTATGTAAGTATATAAAACATCCGGGATTGGCAGGTGTATTAGGAGACTTACATAAAAAGAGGATAGGCATAAAACAGTCCCTGGAGTCAACAAATGTATGTATAATGTGGCACAAAGTTGCTTCAAATAATAATTAACCGTAATTATTTCTTAAGTTTTTCTATACCTATTTAAATGTTTTTAAATACTAGTCTTCACCATAACAGCTGATTAAAATAACCATAGAGTGATGACGTAACACGCACACCTGCTGTACCTTTTAAATTTAATAATTGATACAGTAGGCCAAAAATGAATTCAACTGCACCATGCAGCTGTTTCGTCCTTCTATGACTCGTTAGTGGGCCAAAAGTTAGGAATCGAAATTTTCTTAACGAATGTAGAACCATAAGGTTCAGTTCAGGTGCTTAAAAATAGAGAATACCAAATGGTCATCCATAATCCGAACTCAAAATCGATTAAACTAGGGTCAAAATACGAAAAAAGATCCACAAATAAGGACCTTGTAAATGATCAAGATACATGTAATAAGACCAGATATTCCTGAAGAATAAGCGGCTTCTGCTTCATCGACGACACCAGCCATGTAAATCTTGGTCACATCCAAGTGAACATCAAGTCCTCTAAATGAGAACCAAGACATCTTTGTCAATTACAACAACTAAGCACACTGAAGCCCATCGAATTTACGAATTTAGAATCAAGAACAAATTAGTACTATATGAGTTAAGTACTGTAGAATAACATCGACACATTTCGAATGATGTTTTTTTTTCAATTGTTTTACGTCCAACAATTTTTTAATCGCGCCTGGATGTCAGATGGGCGGTGTATTGGAGTTAACCAGATTACTTAACTGAAAAAAAGCCCACGTGGTCGGACAGATGACCATTTACCTTTTCTCCTCCATACAGGGATTCATCCGTATTAGAAAAAGTGCACATTTTCCATTGAAGATGACGTAAAACACACATGTGCTGCACCTTTTAGTAGTAGATGCAGTATGCCGAAAAAATCAATTAAACTGCATCATACAGCTGTTTTGTCCTCCTAGGACTCTTCAGTGATGCTAGGGACCAAAAGGTGTGAATCCAAAATTTCTAAACTAATGTAGAAGCAGAAGGGACAGGTGCGTAAAACCCCTTTAATTTATGCATTTAGAAGTAAAATTAAACTAGTTCTGTATAATTTCAAATTGTGCAGGTACTACACAAATGTGTATATTTTGAACATCATTATCATGCGGGTATTACTTCAGTATATTACTGATTTAAGTGAATTTAAGGTAATAATAATTTCCCAAGAAAACTCTAGCAAGACAACGAGGAAAATAAAAGCTTAATTGCTCGGATGTGTTTTTGGTACCGGTTAATGATTGAGAGACATTTACTGTTTTTACACTGGATTTTGAATCTTCAAAAACATATTCACAAAACCGTTTTATTACAGGTTATGTCAGTTGAGCAACCAAGCCATTATCAAACGTCTAAGTAACATGCTAGTTTACCATTAAATCGATGATAAACAACGGCGCATAATGACACGGTTGTAATCAACAAGAGGAGTTAATGACAAGTGGAGTACGGAAAAATATAATATATCTTCCCGAAGCATTCTTACTTCATAAAGTTTCTTATCAGAAAATTTTATTCTTTACAATTCTGTTTACCAATGCATGTCAGAAATAGCATCAGAACCACTTGTTCAAGGTAATAAGTGGCGCTGATAGCTATGACAAGGTAACAAGTTGCGCTGATAGCTATGGCAAGGTAACAAGTGGTTCTGATAGCTATGCCAAGGTAACAAGTGGTTCTGATAGCTATGCCAAGGTAACAAGTGGTTCTGATAGCTATGGCAAGGTAACAAGTGGTTCTGATAGCTATGGCAAGGTAACAAGTGGTTCTGATAGCTATGGCAAGGTAACAAGTGGTTCTGATAGCTATGCCAAGGTAACAAGTGGTTCTGATAGCTATGGCAAGGTAACAAGTGGCGCTGATAGCTATGCCAAGGTAACAAGTGGTTCTGATAGCTATGCCAAGGTAACAAGTGGTTCTGATAGCTATGCCAAGGTAACAAGTGGTTCTGATAGCTATGGCAAGGTAACAAGTGACTGATAGCTTTGCCAAGGTTACAAGTGGCGCTGATAGCTATGACAAGGTAACAAGTGGTTCTGATAGCTATGGCAAGGTAACAAGTGGTTCTGATAGCTATGCCAAGGTAACAAGTGGTTCTGATAGCTATGACAAGGTAACAAGTGGTTCTGATAGCTATGACAAGGTAACAAGTGGTTCTGATAGCTATGGCAAGGTAACAAGTGGTTCTGATAGCTATGCCAAGTTAACAAGTGGTTCTGATAGCTATGACAAGTTAACAAGTGGTTCTGATAGCTATGACAAGGTAACAAGTGGTTCTGATAGCTATAACCAGGTAACAAGTGACTCTGATAGCTATGACAAGTTAACAAGTGGCTCTGATAGCTATGACAAGGTAATAAGTGGTTCTGATAGCTATGACAAGGTAACAAGTGGTTCTGATAGCTATAACCAGGTAACAAGTGGTTCTGATAGCTATGACAAGGTTACAAGTGGCCCTGATAGCTATGACAAGGTAACAAGTGGCTCTGATAGCTATGACAAGGTAACAAGTGGCTCTGATAGCTATGACAAGGTAACAAGTGGTTCTGATAGCTATGACAAGGTGACAAGTGGCTCTGATAGCTATGACAAGGTAACAAGTGGCTCTGATAGCTATGGCAAGGTAACAAGTGGTTTTGATAGCTATGACAAGGTCACAAGTGGCTCTGATAGCTATGACAAGGTAACAAGTGGCGCTGATAGCTATGACAAGGTGATAGGTGGTTCTGATAGCTATGACAAGGTAACAAGTGGTTCTGATAGCTATGACAAGGGAACAAGTGATTCTGATAGCTATGACAAGGTAACAAGTGGTTCTGATAGCTATGACAAGGTTACAAGTGGTTCTGATAGCTATGACAAGGTAACAAGTGGTTCTGATAGCTATGACAAGGTAACAAGTGGTTCTGATAGCTATGACAAGGTAACAAGTGGCTCTGATTGCTATGACAAGGTAACAAGTGGTTCTGAAAGTTATGACAAGGTAACAAGTAGCTCTGATAGCTATGGCAAGGTAACAAGTGGTTCTGATAGCTATGCCAAGGTAACAAGTGGTTCTGATAGCTATGCGAAGGTAACGAGTGGTAAAAAGTACATAGATGACTAAACAAATGATTAAAGAAAAATAATAATAATAATTCAAATCTCATTGCTGCATTTTCATACATATTTAACTACTACCATTATAAATAACACATTTTGGAAAATCTTACGATATGATAGAGAACCCGAATGACTCTGTCGAACAGCCCATTCATAATTGCGCACTTTTTTATGGAACGGGCTGTCATTGAAATAAAGCAAATGGGAATATTTTCAATTCCCGGTTTTGTCAACGATGATACTAATTCACAATTTTTTTTTCCAAATTTAATACCGTATTATGTGTATACATGTATAATGTTAATATATAAATCTATCTTATAACAACCTGAAGATTAACCTTTTCAATAAATAAACATCAATGATCTTAATAATGCCACTCCAAAAGTAATCTAAACTTTCAAAATGTGCTACTGTAGTGAAGAAACATACCAATAGTTTATTTCACTCGTGATAACTAGATCGGTGTTACGACATACTCGTGAAAGGAATTTGGATTTCAATCCTTCAAATATGTTTTTAATGTAAATGTGATTATTGATACAGTAAACTATTAGGTAAATTATCAAAGTAAATACAGATAGCACAACCATAAAGTAAGGACACCATAGGACGATAATCCGACGCTTTGTTTGGTTTGATATTGTTAAACATCCCATTAACAGCTAAGGTCCCTTAAAGACGGGCTCTCGATGAATGCGGTGTCAAGGGAGCCATTAGGCAGGAAAAAGTTGTTAAGAAAATCGAGAAAAGAGAAGATCCCAAGTTTAGTCGCCTCTTATGATTCATGCTAAGGGGGCATCAGGTATAATTGTGACACAACAAGCCATTAAATGGTAATTCACTGATTGTAGTATGTCTTCATCTTCATTGATCTGGAAGATATGTGTGTAAGTATGGTCACTATATACATGTATATCTGAAGAAAAATAAAGGATAAGCATACTTTTCTATGGTTGTCGTGTAAAGACTAACAACGTTACAGAATGTAAAGAAGGAATATACCGTATATATACGTATCTACAGATGATAGATGATGCAAGTCTGCACAAAAGAGTTCAGCTCTCATTACAATTACCATGGCTATAACGACTGAAAGTGTTCAGAATGCACATACGTATGAAGCTAAAGTAACCGTCTATACGAAGTTGACAAATACATAAGGTTTATTTGGATGAAACAATACAAAAGTTAAGAAGACTGTTATGCAATCTCACATATACACGTACATGTGTATATTTAAATTGTGAGAATCTTAGTAATATCTCTTTTTTACAGATGGCTGCATATTCAATAGTGTATTAATGAATCGAAATCAATCACGAAATCCAGGTTAATCAATCTCGAAATCTAGGTAAACCGATCTCGGAAATCCAGATAAACCAATATCGAAATCCAGGTTAACCAATCTCGAAATATAGGTAAAACAATCTCGAAAATAATCAAATATAGGTAAACAAATCTCGAAATACAGGTAAACAAATCTCGAAATATAGGTAAAACAATCTCGAAAATAATCAAATATAGGTAAACAAATCTCGAAATACAGGTAAACAAATCTCGAAATACAGGTAAAGCAATCTAGAAATACAGGTAAACCAATCTCGATATACAGGTAAACCAATCTCGAAATACAGGTAAACCAAACACGAAATACAGGTAAGATGGAACTTTTTGCTGGTTTACCGAGAGCGATCGTAATTTACGCTAATTGAGCAGAGTGGTGTTTTCTCCGATCGATTGCTATCTAAACTAGTTGTGCTTTCGCCTTCCAATGTATGCAATCATTTGTCGTCATGAACTATCCAATTATCAGCCTGACTTGATATCAATTGTAGACAACACTACTCTCACACAACCAAACGGACGGAAATATTGAAAATGATAGAGGCATCAGCGAGGGTTGAAATATAGTTCTTCTGTATCAATTATTTTGAGTCTGAACATGAAATGAAGACACTGAGGTCCTTTGACAAACTTGATGGCTGAGAATGGTTGTCAAGGAATAGCCGGAAGTGGATCACTAGCTTGATGGAAAACCGAGACGGCTGTAGAATTTAGCGTTAAAGAGTGGGAAATGATCTAATCAAGTGTAAATGTAGACATAATAAATGTAGATTCTTAATTTCCTATTTACATTATGAATGTGTCGATGCTTTATCACTTCTGGTTTACGTCCTGAGCACAGTCACAAAGCATCGTCGCCATTATTGTTTTCTCCGAACGGCGGCTCAACAAAATACTGCGTTACGAAAAACGTATGTGTCTTGTCTGCAAAGAATGAAGTTAGGGCAGCTGGTTCCTTGCATAACACACGTAACAAACAACTTATTCAAAAATATTAAATAAACCAAAAATATGCTCTAACTGTCGCACGTGTTGACAAGGTGGTAATGGTTCGTTACATAACGTACATACAATGATGTCACATATGTAAGGTTATTTGCCATTACAAAATGAATTATTTGTTACATCACTGAATTATCTAATTCAATTCATTTGCCACACGTTTTCGTTAAAACAAAATGCAATTCGAACGAAAGAGTTTTTACACATAAGTCCGTGGGCAACATTATTCTGGTCAAAATGAGACGCCATTTTTGTTGTTATTTAGATATATCACATGATAGGGGATGTAGTAATGGTTTCATGAGCTGCGAACTACCTAAGCATTCTGATTTTTTATAAGAAACTAATGATCGTTTATGTCTCCATCTAACACAAACTCCACCTCATACGATTTGACAAATGTTTATAATGTAGCACATTATTGTCATCTGAAAACATTGCTAAAAACGTTCAATACTTGCTGAGAACATAAAAAATAGGCTATATGTACACTGTCATCCAAAAGTTCTGATACATCTTTTCTGCAAACGTTTTGAAATTGAGCAAACCCAATTATGTAT
The DNA here is from genome assembly GCA_947623455.1 of Mimachlamys varia. NCBI lineage: Eukaryota > Metazoa > Mollusca > Bivalvia > Pectinida > Pectinidae > Mimachlamys > Mimachlamys varia. Next base: position 28,540,451 of record OX392528.1, on the reverse strand, counting down.
TACTGTTAATATTTTTATTTTATAATTGACTTCTTAAGATGTTTTGTTATTTTTCAACTACATGTATACATTGTATATATGGTTTTTGATACAATTAAAATCCTCAAAATGTAATATATTTGCAATTTCACGTTTTAATACATAAAGTTCAACAATATATTTCTTTCTTATATTTTTGACAGTGGATCCCATTGCATTAATTCCATTTAATTGTGCAAATGAAAGAAAAACTGTTTTTATTCATTTTTGAACATTATCAAATATATACCCCCCCCCTTGACCCTCCCTGAATCTTCCAGGACTTAGGTATTTTTTAAATAAAATGCCAATTGTCGATGATAAGTGGATTATCTTTAGGAAATTGCATCAGTTGTGTTCATTTTTTGTTGGCTAATGGCTGAATATGTACACAACGTTTGTAACAAAACTTTTGGATGGCAGTGTATATTTGTTGTCGTCAATTTAATCTACTTAAAATGTCACGCGTATCATACAACTGCTTATGTTTTGTTTTGGAAATCAATTACAATATATTATTATTTAAGAATGTACTGTCGTTATTATCGGAACCATATTACAGTGTATATTCCTTACGTACCATCGCTGTGATGGGATTTGGAAATTAAAGCTATGTTGTTACCATTTGTTACCTGTATCCTGTATAAACTTTCTCTGTAATAGGAGTTGTTCTTTACTATTAAGGCCGTGTTGCTTTCTTTGTTAGACAAACCAACTTGTCTATTCTATGCACGACTTTTATGAAATAGGAACTACTCATTATTATGAAGGTCGTGTTGCTTTCTTCGTCTGACAAAAGACATAAATATTCTATACACAATATTTTTAAACTTTTTTAAAAAACCATCACATTTATATCCTGTACATGGTTTTCCACAATTTTTTGTATCATTGTGTGATATGAATATTCACGTTTTTGAGTATGCCTTTTGGTGTCCATTCTTGTTATGATTGACAATGATGACTCGGTTCTCATTTTGAGGACTTAACATTTACTTGGATGTGACCAAGATTTACATGGCGGGTGTCGTCGATAAAGCAGAAGACGCTTACTCTTCCGGAACACCTTGTGTTATTCCCTTGCACTTTTGCAGGGGTCTCCATGTAAATCTGTCCCTTTTATTCATATTTTGCCCTACTTTACTCGATTTTGAGTTCTGGTCGAGGAAATATCGCTTTCGAAGATTGATAAATCCTCGTATTCACCTGGAAAAAAACTGGTTTACTAATGATATTTGTCTCCGTTAGTACCTTTCGCATTTTTCTTTCGGATTTCGAAGAAAATCTAAATCTAAACAATTGCAGCCTGATCGTTACTGGCATCTGTCGGAAGTCCGTTTCCGTGTTCTTTTCTGCTTCAAAACAGCAGTATTGAGGTTTCTGTTGCTATTCTAGTACTCTTGGCATCCTTTTTGTTTAACAGCCTAGCTACATCCTCTCAGAAATACTTTCGAATCTTGTTTTGTTTATAATAACACAGGTGAAGCGTCTCTGTCGTCTGCCACATTTACACTATACGGAGTATTTTTTTTACTGACATCTGATTGGTCAATATTCCACAGTCGATGTTTTGGATTCAGTTATTAACCTGCGAGGCTCGCGGCGGGGTTTTTGGATTTCAATATTTACCTCTCGTGCAGACTTTCGTATCAGGGTAATATCGCATTTCATTTTGACCTGCGCGGGCTGTTTAGACCAATCGGCATTGAGTAAATAACGAAGTCATATACTAATAATTATTATTTAGGCCGTGTTGCTACCAGAGATAAGAAAATCATTATATTCTGTTCACACAACTGTTTGTGTTAAACGACACACACACACACACACACACACACAAATCAACCAATCAACAAGTGTTTCATACGTTTGTAGTTCCGATGTAAAGTAAGTTCCGGCAAATTACTGGGACACTCAGGGTTTGATGAGAAATTGATGACAGACTTTTGCAGCGATGAAATGTTCAGTTATAGAAACTGTACTTAACTTTTGAAAAATATAATTTTAATATATTTGCATGTCTATACGCGGATTTATACAGGATCAAAGTTATATGGGCGTTTCTGTTTAGGGTCACCGGTTTTGCTTGTTATCTACTTATGGACACTATGGCAGACCAATATGACACGAAGAATCTTGTTTTGTAGCCGTTGTATGTATACATTAATCTAGACTGTTGTCACTAGTTACACTAGTATTGATTTTCAAATCGTAACATTATTAGCTAAAATATTTGGTAATAACATATAGTGAATTATTTAGCTGTGTGAGTCCTTAAAGGGATTAAACATTGTTACATGCATCAAGGCTGCGAGAACGTTGATACCGGGATATTTTTATGGTTATTTTTCATATAAAACTATATTGTTGTGATGATCATCGCTTGTCTGGGATAACTCTAACTATAGTAATTAATGAAATATAATATCGTTCCCCATTTAAGCTGGTACGTTATATCAGAGACAGGGAACTTCTAGCTAAACCGGAACACCCAGCCTTATTCTCTGTACGTTTACGTTTGTAAAACTTGCCTTAGTCCATATTTTGCCTCTAGTTTAATTGATTTTGAGCAAGGATTATGGTTTTGATGACGCTTTGGTACTCTCTGATTTATTTTTCTAAACATGATGTTGTTACTAATAAAAGCGGTGGACCTTACAATGATAATACAGTGCAGAATGCTTTAGTCGGGGCTTGATTTATAGAACTGAAATTAATTCTACTTTATCTCACCTAGAATTTTTTAATCAATCAGTGAATCGATATACTTACTGTGTTTTAGCACTATTTGAAAGAATTCATTAGATTGATAAACATTGGATACCCTTTTAAATCATACTGCTGTCTGTTAAATTGCATCGAAGCATCTAAGTTGGAACCCTGCAATGACCTTTTGCATAACGGCTTTGAAAATATCATAGGTCGATGTTAACGAAATCATTTATAAGGCCACGAGGCTGATATGTTCATAAAATAGTTCATTGGACTTAAATCTTATCAATCTCTTTGCGAGCCATGAAAGACATCAAAACACTGAAATCTAGCCCATTTTATTTGCTGATCTGTTTTTAACCCATTTAACGTCACTAATGACGCTGCAAATATATATAGGTTGAATTTCTATAATCATAGCTCAGGCGAGGACGGTTAAATAATATATTTGCAATATATTCAAGTTCCAACAATTTCTTTATGTCTTGATCAAAAATTGATATCATAAATGTTTGAACTGTCCAGAAAAAATTGATACAACACCATTTATGTTTTACGGGAGAAGACTAATTATAAGTTGTTTAAGTTGTGTCTGAACCATTTGTATATTTGCAAATAAAATATGTTTAAATCAAAATACAACACGTCAAAGCGCTTCATATGTATTTTATGTAAACTACTGTTTTCCGATCGATTTTTTCCTCGGTATAATGCATTCAAGTAAGTAACAAACGTATTGATGACATTTGGTTTGATGATAATAATGTAAAAATAAATAAGAGAATACCGAAGCGTTAACATAATCATAATCCGAACTCAAAATCGATTAAACTAGGAACAAAATATGAACAAAGGAAAGATTCACAGGGAGACCCTTGCCAAAAAACAAGAGAATAAGACCAGGTGTTCCGGAAGAGTAATCGCCTTCTGCTTCATCGACGACACTCGCCATGTAAATCTTTGTCTCATCCAAGTTAACATCAAGTTCTCAAAATGAGAACCGAGTATCATTGTCAATCACAACAAGTAAACACAATAATGAGCATACTCAAAAACGTCCATCTTCATATCACTTGAAGATACAGAATATTTCTCACTGAGACAAAGATGGCGACCATAAAACTTGCCCATAGTTCTGATCAACCTGCATCTCTCGAATTCCTTGTGTTGTTAGTTTGTTTGTCAGCAGTCGACATCGATCACGAAAATCCCGATATTCAGAGCAAGCCCTGGAATACCGAATCAATTACGACATGTAAACACCATAGGTTGGAGAAGCAGGGATGTTACTATCAAGAAATGGAAAGTTAACGATCGGAAAATTGAAATCATCACGTTTATCGTATAGCTTTGTAGTAAGCTGTCCATGTTGGTCGTAGTTTAAGTAGAGATCGAGGTAAAAGAGTATGTTGTGTCCTTTATTTCAAGTTCAGAAGGGTATATACGATCGACGTGGTCAGCAAACTTATAAACAACTTTAGATAAAGCTTATTTCGAAATATTGATATTTTATTGCACATCTGCTAAATTAAAAAGTAAAATATGCATTCACTTTATCAGAAGGACGGTAACAAGCCTATGCAACTCGTAAATTTAACATATTTACAGGTGTATGCCAATGTTTCAGACTAGATCCCCATCCATTACCAATATAAGGTGTTTATACATGTATTAGCGTTGTGAACCGAATTGTGTGTGTGTGTGTGTGTGTGTGTGGGGGGGGGGGGGGGGGGGGGGGGGGGGCTGTATCGATTACTAACTTACACGTGACTTCCACGTGACTTCCAAACACGTGTTTGCTATTGACTTCACATTGACACGTTTCAATGATTATTTTGCAGCTGAAAAATTGTGTCTTTTTCCCGCAGTGCAGAACTTCAGTTTTTTCCTGAAAGATCATGTTTTTTAGGCTATTTATTTATGTAAAGTACATGTTTTACACTCTTTGTTTTTTTTTATCAAACTGGTAGTTATTTGTAAAACCTGTATCAGAGGAGGTAGTTATTTGTAACACCTGTGTCAGAGGAGGTAGTTATTTGTCACACCTGTGTCAGAGGAGGTAGTTATTTGTCACACCTGTGTCAGAGGAGGTAGTTATTTGTCACACCTGTGTCAAAGGAGGTAATTATTTGTCACACCTGTGTCAGAGGAGCTTGTTATTTGTCACACCTGTGTCAGAGGAGGTAGTTATTTGTCACACCTGTGTCAGAGGAGGTAGTTATTTGTCACACCTGTGTCAGAGGAGGTAGTTATTTGTCACACCTGTGTCAGAGGAGGTAGTTAATTGTCACACCTGTGTCAAAGGAGGTAGTTATTTGTCACACCTGTGTCAGAGGAGGTAGTTATTTGTCACACCTGTGTCAGAGGAGGTAGTTATTTGTCACACCTGTGTCAGAGGAGGTAGTTATTTGTCACACCTGTGTCAGAGGAGGTAGTTATTTGTCACACCTGTGTCAGAAGAGGTAGTTATTTGTCACACCTGTGTCAGAGGAGGTAGTTATTTGTAACACCTGTGTCAGAGGAGGTAGTTATTTGTCACACCTGTGTCAGAGGAGGTAGTTATTTGTCACACCTGTGTCAGAGGAGGTAGTTATTTGTTACACCTGTGTCAGAGGAGGTAGTTATTTGTCACACCTGTATCAGAGGAGGTAGTTATTTGTCACACCTGTGTCAGAAGAGGTAGTTATTTGTCACACCTGTATCAGAGGAGGTAGTTATTTGTCACACCTGTGTCAGAAGAGCTTGTTATTTGCCACACCTGTGTCAGAGGAGGTAGTTATTTGTCACACCTGTGTCAGAGGAGGTAGTTATTTGTCACACCTGTGTCAGAGGAGGTAGTTATTTGTAACACCTGTGTCAGAAGAGCTTGTTATTTGTTTCACCTGTGTCAGAAGAGCTTGTTATTTGTCACGCCTGTATCAGAGGAGGCAGTTATTTGTAACACCTGTGTCAGAGGAGGTAGTTATTTGTCACACCTGTGTCAAAGGAGGAAGTTATTTGTCACACCTGTGTCAGAGGAGCTTGTTATTTGTCACACCTGTGTCAGAGGAGGTAGTTATTTGTCACACCTGTGTCAGAGGAGGTAGTTATTTGTCACACCTGTGTCAGAGGAGGTAGTTATTTGTTACACCTGTATCAGAGGAGGTAATTATTTGTCACACCTGTGTCAGAGGAGGTAGTTATTTGTCACACCTGTGTCAGAGGAGGTAGTTATTTGTAACACCTGTATCAGAGGAGGTAGTTATTTGTAACACCTGTGTCAGAGGAGGTAGTTATTTGTCACACCTGTGTCAGTGGAGGTAGTTATTTGTTACACCTGTATCAGAGGAGGTAGTTATTTGTCACACCTGTGTCAGAGGAGGTAGTTATTTGTTACACCTGTGTCAGAGGAGGTAGTTATTTGTCACACCTGTGTCAAAGGAGGAAGTTATTTGTCACACATGTATCAGAGGAGGTAGTTATTTGTAACACCTGTGTCAGAGGAGGTAGTTATTTGTCACACCTGTGTCAGAGGAGGTAGTTATTTGTCACACCTGTGTCAGAGGAGGTAGTTATTTGTTACACCTGTGTCAGAGGAGGTAGTTATTTGTCACACCTGTGTAAGAGGAGGTAGTTATTTGTCACACCTGTGTCAGAGGAGGTAGTTATTTGTCACACCTGTGTCAGAGGAGGTAGTTATTTGTAACACCTGTGTCAGAAGAGCTTGTTATTTGTCACACCTGTGTCAGAAGAGCTTTATATTTGTCACGCCTGTATCAGAGGAGGCAGTTATTTGTAACACCTGTGTCAGAGGAGGTAGTTATTTGTCACACCTGTGTCAAAGGAGGAAGTTATTTGTCACACCTGTGTCAGAGGAGCTTGTTATTTGTCACACCTGTGTCAGAGGAGGTAGTTATTTGTCACACCTGTGTCAGAGGAGGTAGTTATTTGTAACACCTGTGTCAGAGGAGGTAGTTATTTGTAACACCTGTATCAGAGGAGGTAGTTATTTGTAACACCTGTGTCAGAGGAGGTAGTTATTTGTCACACCTGTGTCAGAGGAGGTAGTTATTTGTTACACCTGTGTCAGAGGAGGTAGTTATTTGTAACACCTGTGTCAGAGGAGGTAGTTATTTGTCACACCTGTGTCAGAGGAGGTAGTTATTTGTTACACCTGTGTCAGAAGAGGTAGTTATTTGTCACACCTGTGTCAGAGGAGGTAGTTATTTGTCACACCTGTGTCAGAGGAGGTAGTTATTTGTCACACCTGTGTCAGAGGAGGTAGTTATTTGTAACACCTGTGTCAAAGGAGGTAGTTATTTGTCACACCTGTGTCAGAGGAGGTAGTTATTTTTAACACCTGTGTCAGAGGAGGTAGTTATTTGTCACACCTGTGTCAGAGGAGGTAGTTATTTGTAACACCTGTATCAGAGGAGGTAGTTATTTGTAACACCTGTGTCAGAGGAGGTAGTTATTTGTCACACCTGTGTCAGTGGAGGTAGTTATTTGTTACACCTGTATCAGAGGAGGTAGTTATTTGTCACACCTGTGTCAGAGGAGGTAGTTATTTGTTACACCTGTGTCAGAGGAGGTAGTTATTTGTCACACCTGTGTCAAAGGAGGAAGTTATTTGTCACACATGTATCAGAGGAGGTAGTTATTTGTAACACCTGTGTCAGAGGAGGTAGTTATTTGTCACACCTGTGTCAGAGGAGGTAGTTATTTGTCACACCTGTGTCAGAGGAGGTAGTTATTTGTTACACCTGTGTCAGAGGAGGTAGTTATTTGTCACACCTGTGTAAGAGGAGGTAGTTATTTGTCACACCTGTGTCAGAGGAGGTAGTTATTTGTCACACCTGTGTCAGAGGAGGTAGTTATTTGTAACACCTGTGTCAGAAGAGCTTGTTATTTGTCACACCTGTGTCAGAAGAGCTTGTTATTTGTCACGCCTGTATCAGAGGAGGCAGTTATTTGTAACACCTGTGTCAGAGGAGGTAGTTATTTGTCACACCTGTGTCAAAGGAGGAAGTTATTTGTCACACCTGTGTCAGAGGAGCTTGTTATTTGTCACACCTGTGTCAGAGGAGGTAGTTATTTGTCACACCTGTGTCAGAGGAGGTAGTTATTTGTAACACCTGTGTCAGAGGAGGTAGTTATTTGTAACACCTGTATCAGAGGAGGTAGTTATTTGTAACACCTGTGTCAGAGGAGGTAGTTATTTGTCACACCTGTGTCAGAGGAGGTAGTTATTTGTTACACCTGTGTCAGAGGAGGTAGTTATTTGTCACACCTGTGTCAGAGGAGGTAGTTATTTGTCACACCTGTGTCAGAGGAGGTAGTTATTTGTTACACCTGTGTCAGAGGAGGTAGTTATTTGTCACACCTGTGTCAGAGGAGGTAGTTATTTGTCACACCTGTGTCAGAGGAGGTAGTTATTTGTCACACCTGTGTCAGAGGAGGTAGTTATTTGTAACACCTGTGTCAAAGGAGGTAGTTATTTGTCACACCTGTGTCAGAGGAGGTAGTTATTTTTAACACCTGTGTCAGAGGAGGTAGTTATTTGTAACACCTGTATCAGAGGAGGTAGATATTTGTCACACCTGTGTCAGAGGAGGAAGTTATTTGTAACAACTGTGTCAGAGGAGGTAGTTATTTGTCACACCTGTGTCAGAGGAGGTAGTTCGTCCCAACACAGTGATAAACAAACTATAAGAGACTTACATGTAAATGCGTACTCGACAGGAGTATGTTTGAGAGTTATGTCAAAATCTTGAATACTTAAGTACAAAAAATTTAATACTATCTTTGCAAGTGAAATGCTTAATGTGGACACCATGTTTTTGTCGTTCTACGTCTGTGCGATCTATTTGTACAACGATTTGAAATTAATTAATGATATAACAAATACACTCATCGTTCAGTTTAGTTCTGATGGAATTGTGGTTGAATATTTATATCTTTGAAATTTACGACTAGAAATAAGACTTACTTTTAGAATGTGTGCATCTATATTACATTCAATTACAATACATTGAAAAGTAAAAATAAATGTCAAAATTATGTTATTTAAAAACAACTTTAAGTAGGCTTATTTAGAATGTTTTTGTGTGTATATACTTATATAAAAAGTTTGATGGGTGGTCAGTGGTACAGTGGATTACGCACTAACCATCCAGGGCGGCCGATTGAAGGTGAAAAAGGTATTGGGTCACCTGCACGACCAAGTCTGACATCCCTGCTTTTCCGTCCTATGGTGTTTTCATGTCGCAGTTGATTCGTTATTGGAATTTGAAGTTGTTGTGATTGACAATGATGACTCGGTTCTCACTTTGAGGACTTCATGTTAACTTCGATGTGACCAAGATTTACATGGCGGGTTTCGTCGATGAAGCTTACGCTTACTCTTCTGGAACACCTAGTCTTATTATCCTGTACTTGTACGAAGATCTCCATGTAAATCTGTCTTTTGTTCATATTTTGCCTCTATTTTAATCGATTTTGAGTTCGGATTATTGTTTTGTTGACACTTTGGTATTCTCTGTTTTTATTCTCTGTTTTTGTTTTCTCCTGGTACTGCAGCCCCCCCCCACAGTAAGATCCGCGCGCTAACACCCGGACCAAAACATGTTAACTTGTTTCAGAATGTACTGTTTAAAATAAATTTTATTTTTCTTAATGTCTAACATTGTTCACGGTTTTCTTACCTGTGCCTCACTATTACAGCTAATGGTCTTTGACCATCAATGGAACATTATGTTGCTATACTGCACCTTATTTACAGGTCCTTCGTTCCTTGTTTTTGTTTTGTTTTGTTTTGACAGTCATACGAAACCTGAAGGAACACATTTGCCATATTTTATTTCGATGCACTTTTGATAAACTAAAATGTTTTTGTACTTTTTTTACACGCTTATCAAAACAAGGAAATACCCGAACAACAAATTGAATAAAATGACAGCTGAAAGGTTGGCATTTTAATTAAGCATTACACAGCATAACACGCGTTATTCATTTTATCTGCAATCCTGTTCCGTGTTATAGGACCATAACACGGAACAGAGTGCTGTTTAATGCTTATATTTACATTTTCCAATTGGTTTTGATAATAAAAGTATTACATTTAGATTTATATTCTACATTTGTTCTGAAATTTAAGGTAGATTTCTAATAAAGGTAACAGGCAAACAGTCAGTATCGGCCATCTATCTCCAACGTTATGTTTATGACGTCACAATCGTAATGACGTCATAATAACCAGTCCAGTGTTATGGTGTCATAACATGGAACTGGCCTTGATAGTGTTATATAGTGGCAATGCAGGGCAAGTGTAAATATTTTATTGTAACAGGGCCACTTAAATGACTACATACATAAACAATCACATTACCCAATAGAAAATTCCAATATCAACTGACATAGACAGATGAAAGAGAGTCAAATCTCAAGTGATTCTGTATGTATTTCGAAATGGCTGTTGAATTAAGAACGGGTTGTAATACCAAAAGCCAACTAGCGTAAATGATCACTGATGACTTTATCAGAAACCAATAATTAGCACTCAATAATGGTATATGTACAGTATCTACATCATGCTATAGATGAAAATAATATATGCAAAACGTACTAAAATGATTATTCCAAAAATATGATGACATCTCATATGAAAATTCGCATTAACTTGATAAGAAATTGCTATCGTAAGATATATCAGGCCAAACATTTAACAAAAGTTTTCAAATTTGAGATATTTTGCAGTTGGTAGTTTCTATATTTTTGTATGCATTGATGCTAAAGTTGCGCTGTCAAAGAGCATTAGGATAAGACTCATATCAGAAGATTTGTCGTTAATATTTTAGAAGGAAGCTTGGAATTGAAATGATAAAACAAGAAAAATATTGCCGTTTTTAACCGTGTTTTGAATTTACATAGCTTGCGACCTTTTGAATATATCAATTCATTAAATCGTCCTTAGTATTACTTTATTTATTTTACAACAATTATAAAACAAGTAATCCAACTTATTACTCTTGTTGGCCCTGATGTTAGGATGAAGGGTCTTATTGTGGGAGGAAACCGGAATACCCGGAGAAAACCCACGTGGTCGCGCAGGTGACCACATACCTTTCAACATCCATTCGGGGAATGGAACCCCGACCGACTTGGTGACAGGCAAGTGCGCTATCCACTGCACAATCCTACCACGCTGTCCCTCATTGTGTATACTTGTGTCTAACAAACATTACTATAAATGAAAACGATTGCAGATCATAATATTAAATTGATATATTGTGTTTCACTTCTTTTTAATATTGAAAAGGCAAGAAAAAAAAGCTTGTTAGAAGTATACACGAATTAGAAACTATGTTGCTGCGATGTATGTGCGGCCATTTTCCATTGGGGAGAAGTGTGACGAGCCACGTGACTACAAACCGTGACTGTTATTGACGAATGCCTCCCTAAATGTTTACAGGTTTCAATAAGAAAGTTCCAGCTGCAAAATAGTGTGATTTCCTACTGTGCCGAACTACAGGATTGCGATTAAAGTACATGTTTTCATATATACGTTCAAAAACGTGTGAATGCCGCGATGGTATAATGACCTCCAACCAGATGTATATGACAGGTGTGTGTCAGCGGGTGCTGTTCCTCCCGTCATGGTACTCGAAGTTAAGTATGTAGTTCTCAAATTGGTCAACAACATCAAAATTGAATAAGAGATGGGGAAATACATGTGCCCCAGTTTTTGAGAGTGGAAACAGCTTGTTGACATTATCATTTCTAATGTTTGTATAAAGGACAGGATATATCTGAAAATAGTCTTCAGCATAAATTGGTGTGCGAGCTCCATCCCCGAAGAAGACGGGTAATTGCTAAGTCTTTTGATAACCATTTTCCCATTGGTTTATCTGCTGTGGAAGGGTGAATATGTCACATGTAGGATATTGGAGTGTCTACACTTTACTATCCAACTCTGTGAAAGATCAATCTGTTAAACTTACAAAATTAATGTTAATCTCGGAAGGGGTCAAATTTGGGCTTAATATGAAGAAATCTTGAAAAAGACATACTGTGTCCTCAACATCTATAGAGCCAACCAAGCTGATACGGACATCATAAACTGTAGTGACAACGAGACACAGTCTGTATCCCGACAAACAAGTACAGACCTAACCAGGACGCTGTGGTTCTTCGTCCCGACTGGCTATCGCTGCTAGTGTAACACGTGAAACGAATCATAACGTTACCGTGAAGTATGACAAATTCTTCACATACTTAATTATGTGTAAGCTGGAAGTACTATTGTTATGATGTCTCAAACCTCGTACTTTTCGGTTAGAACAAACGGAAACCAGATATAGTATATGACATATTTCATATAAAGCTCTGACATGCATCTACCAAGTCTTTTTCACAAAGGTTGTTATTCAATGGCATATCATCATTAGTAACTTCTTTTTGTGTCGCCTAATTGTGAAACATTGAGATCACTTTGTTGGCGTTGCCGTCAGTTGTCGGTTGCGTTTTCTGAACAACGGTTTCCGTAAATGAATTAAGTTACCTTGTGCTGATCAAGCTCAAGCCTTATACACTGTTTTATTCATACAGGTCCTTACATAGGAATGCTTTTCAGGTCTAAAGGTCGGAGAGATAGTTCAGTGTTACACCAATGAAAAAGACATCCGAACAAAGGTTCTACCGTGATATGTCAAGTATCAAACTCAGACATATAGTGCTTCACAAAGTCCCTGCTTCAGATTGATATGTTTCTTGTTTGAAAAAACCAATCTTAATAAAAAAGTGTATCTCTCTCGTTATACTGGTCCCACTGTTTATTTTTCTTAATGTATACATGCATAACCTCTAACATGAACACGGTTTTCTCACATGTGCCTCACTATCACCGCTAATGGTCTTTGGCCCTCAATGGAACATTATGTTGCTATAGTGCACCTTACTTTACAGGACCTTCGTTCCTTGTTTTTCTTTTGTTTTGAAAGTCATGTGAACCTGGAATGAGCACATTTGCCATATTTCATTTCGATGCACTTTTAATCAATTAAAATGTTTTTGTACTTCTACATTATTATCAAGACAAAAAAATACCCCCAAAATGAATGAAAATGACAGGTGAAATGGTGGCATTTTAATTTATTGTAACAGGGCTACTTAAATGACTATATTCATAAACAATCACATTACCCAATAGCAAATTCCAATATAGAGTAGTTGTAGTCACTACACTGTATCAAACAGCATAAACAAAACATCAGTCTATGTGGGGTCGGCCAAAAACCTCTGAAATTCCTAATCACCCAATAAAGAAGTGAAACATAGTATCAACTGACATAGACAGATGGAAGAGAGTCAAATCTCAAGTGATTCTGTATGTATTTCGAAATGGCTGTTGAATTAAGAACGGGTTGTAATACCAAAAGCCAACTTGCGTAAATGATCACTGATGACTTTATCAGAAACCAATAATTAGCACTCAATAATGGTATATGTACAGTATCTACATCATGCTATAGATGAAAATAATATATGCAAAACGTACTAAAATGATTATTCCAAAAATATGATGACATCTCATATGAAAATTCGCATTAACTTGTTAAGAAATTGCTATCGTAAGATATATCAGGCCAAACATTTAACAAAAGTTTTCAAATTTGAGATATTTTGCAGTTGGTAGTTTCTATATTTTTGTATGCATTGATGCTAAAGTTGCGCTGTCAACGAGCATTAGGATAAGCCTCATATCAGAAGATTTGTCGTTAATATTTTGGAAGGAAGCTTGGAATTGAAATGATAAAACAAGAAAAATATTGCCGTTTTTAACCGTGTTTTGAATTTACATAGCTTGCGACCTTTTGAATATATCAATTCATTAAATCGTCCTTAGTATTACTTTATTTATTTTACAACAATTATAAAACAAGTAATCCAACTTATTACTCTTGTTGGCCCTGATGTTAGGATGAAGGATCTTATTGTGGGGAGGAAACCGGAATACCCGGAGAAAACCCACGTAGTCGCGCAGGTGACCACATACCTTTCAACATCCATTCGGGGAATGGAACCCCGACCGACTTGGTGACAGGCAAGTGCGCTATCCACTGCACAATCCTACCACGCTGTCCCTCATTGTGTATACTTGTGTCTAACATACATAACTATAAATGAAAACAATTGCAGATCATAATATTAAATTGATATATTGTGTTTCACTTCTTTTTAATATTGAAAAGGCAAGAAAATAAAGCGTGTTTGAAGTATACACGAATTAGAAACTATGATGCTGCGATGTATGTGCGGCCATTTTCCATTGGGGAGAAGTGTGACGAGCCACGTGACTACAAACCGTGACTGTTATTGACGAATGCCTCCCTAAATGTTTACAGTTTTCAATAAGAAAGTTCCAGCTGCAAAATAGTGTGATTTCCTACTGTGCCGAACTACAGGATTGCGATTAAAGTACATGTTTTCATATATACGTTCAAAAACGTGTGAATGCCGCGATGGTATAATGACCTCCAACCAGATGTATATGACAGGTGTGTGTCAGCGGGTGCTGTTCCTCCCGTCATGGTACTCGAAGTTAAGTATGTAGTTCTCAAATTGGTCAACAACATCAAAATTGAATAAGAGATGGGGAAATACAGGTGCCCCAGTTTTAGAGAGTGGAGACAGCTTGTTGACATTATCATTTCTAAAGTTTGTATAAAGGACAGAATATATCTGAAAATAGTCTTCAGCATAAATTGGTGTGCGAGCATAAATTGGTGTCCATCCCCGAAGAAGACGAGTGATTGCTAAGTCTTTTGATAACCATTTTCCCATTGGTTTATCTGCTGTGGAAGGGTAAATATGTCATATGTAGGATATTGCAGTGTCTACACTTTACGATTCAACTCTGTGAAAGATCAATCTGTTAAACTTACAAAATTAATGTTAATCTCGGAAGGGGTCAAATTTTGGCTTAATATGAAGAAATCTTGAAAAAAGACATACTGTGTCCTCAACATCTATAGAGCCAACCAAGCTGATACGGACATCATAAACTGTAGTGACAACGAGACACAGTCTGTATCCCGACAAACAAGTACAGGCCTAACCAGGACGCTGTGGTTCTTCGTCCCGACTGGCTATCGCTGCTAGTGTAACACGTGAAACGAATCATAACGTTACCGTGAAGTATGACAAATTCTTCACATACTTAATTATGTGTAAGCTGGAAGTACTATTGTTATGATGTCTCAAACCTCGTACTTTTCGGTTAGAACAAACGGAAACCAGATATGAGTATATGACATATTTCATATAAAGCTCTGACATGCATCTACCAAGTCTTTTTCACAAAGGTTGTTATTCAATGGCATATCATCATTAGTAACTTCTTTTTGTGTCGCCTAATTGTGAAACATTGAGATCACTTTGTTGGCGTTGCCGTCAGTCGTCGGTTGCGTTTTCTGAACAACGGTTTCCGTAAATGAATTAAGTTCCCTTGTGCTGATCAAGCTCAAGCCTTATACACTGTTTAATTCATACAGGTCCTTACATAGGAATGCTTTTCAGGTCTAAAGGTCGGAGAGATAGTTCAGTGTTACACCAATGAAAAAGACATCCGAACAAAGGTTCTACCGTGATATGTCAAGTATCAAACTCAGACATATAGTGCTTCACAAAGTCCCTGCTTCAGATTGATATGTTTCTTGTTTGAAAAAACCAATCTTAATAAAGAAGTGTATCTCTCTCGTTATACTGGTCCCACTGTTTAATTTTCTTAATGTATAACCTCTAACATGAACACGGTTTTCTCACATGTGCCTCACTATCACCGCTAATGGTCTTTGACCCTCAATGGAACATTATGTTGCTATAGTGCACCTTACTTTACAGGGCCTTCGTTCCTTGTTTTTCTTTTGTTTTGACAGTTATGTGAACCTGGAATGAGCACATTTGCCATATTTCATTTCGATGCACTTTGAATCAATTAAAATGTTTTTAAACTTCTACATTATTATCAAAACAAGAAAATACCCAAACCACAAAATGAATGAAAAAAGACAGCTGAAATGGCGGCATTTTAATTTATTGTAACAGGGCCACTTAAATGACTACATACATGTACATAAACAATCACAGCACCCAATAACAAATTCCAATATAGAGTAGTTGTAGTCACTACACTGTATCAAACAGCATAAACAAAACATCAGTCTATGTGGGGTCGGCCAAAAACCTCTGAACATCCTTATCACCCAATAAAGAAGTGAAACATAGTATCAACTGACATAGACAGATGGAAGAGAGTCAAATCTCAAGTGATTCTGTATGTATTTCGAAATGGCTGTTGAATTAAGAACGGGTTGTAATACCAAAAACCAACTAGCGTAAATGATCACTGATGACTTTATCAGAAACCAATAATTAGCACTCAATCATGGTATATGTACAGTATCTACATCATGCTATAGATGAAAATAATATATGCAAAACGTACTAATATGATTATTCCAAAAATAGGAAGGCAACTCATATGAAATTTCGCATTAACGTGTTAAGAAATTGCGAGCGTAAGATATATCAGGCCTAAAATTTAACAAAAATTTTCAAATTTGAGATTTTTTGCAGTTGGTAGTTTCTATATTTTTGTATGCATTGATGCTAAAGTTGCGCTGTCAAAGAGCATTAGGATAAGCCTCATATCAGAAGATTTGTCGTTAATATTTTGGAAGGAAGCTTGGAATTGAAATGATAAAACAAGAAAAATATTGCCGTTTTTTTAACTGTGTTTTGAATTAACATAACTTGCGACCTTTGGAATACACCAAGTCATTAAATCGTCCTTAGTGTAACTTTATTTATTTTACAACAATTATAAAACAAGTAATGCAACTTATTACTCTTGTTGGCCCTGATGTTAGGAAGAGGGATCTTATTGTGGGAGGAAACCGGAATACCCGGAGAAAACCCACGTGGTCGGGCAAGTGACCCCATACCTTTCAACATCCAGTCGGGGAATTGAACCCCAACCGACTTGGTGAAAAAGGCAAATGCGCTATCCACTGCACAATCCTACCACGCTGTCCCTCATTGTGTATATTTGTGTCTAACATATAAACTATAAATGAAAACAATTGCAGATCATAATATTAAATTGATATATTGTGTTTCACTTCTTTTTAATATTGAAAAGGCAAGAAAATAAAGCTTGTTTGAAGTATACACGAATTAGAAACTATGATGCTGCGATGTATGTGCGGCCATTTTCCATTGGGGAGAAGTGTGACGAGCCACGTGACTACAAACCGTGACTGTTATTGACGAATGCCTCCCTAAATGTTTACAGTATTCAATAAGAAAGTTCCAGCTGCAAAATAGTGTGATTTCCTACTGTGCCGAACTACAGGATTGCGATTAAAGTACATGTTTTCATATATACGTTCAAAAACGTGTGAATGCCGCGATGGTATAATGACCTCCAACCAGATGTATATGACAGGTGTGTGTCAGCGGGTGCTGTTCCTCCCGTCATGGTACTCGAAGTTAAGTATGTACTTTTTAAATTGGTCAACAACACCAAAAATGAATAAGAGATGGGGAAATACATGTGCCCCAGTTTTAGAGAGTGGAGACAGCTTGTTGACATTATCATTTCTAAAGTCTGTATAAAGAACAGAATATATCTGAAAATAGTCTACAGCATAAATCGGTTTGCTAGCTCGATCCCCGTAGAAGACGGGTAACTGCTAAGTCGTTTGATAACCATTTTCCCATTGGTTTATCTGGTGTAGAAGGGTGAATTTGTCCTATGTAAGATATTGGAGTGTCTACAATTTACTATCAAACTCCGTGAAAGATTTCAAATGTAAATCTCGGAAGGGGTCAAATTTTCACTTCACATGAAGAAATCTTGAAAAAAAGACATACTGTGTTCCTCAGCATCTAGATGACAACTAAGCTGATACGGACATCAGGAACTGTAGTGACAACGAAACACAGTCTGTTTCCCGACGAACAAATACAGACGCTGTGGTTCTTTGGCCCGACTGGTATCGCCGCTAGTATACATGCTACATGTGAAATGAATCATAACGTTACCGTTAAGTATGATACATTCTTCAAAGCAAAGACTGAGTTATATGTAAGCTGAAAGTAATATCGTTATGATATCTCAAACTTCGTACCTTTCGATTAGAACAAACTGAAACCAAATATGAGGCGATGAAATATTTCATATAAAGCTCTGAATTAAAACTACCGAGTCTTTTTCACAAAGATTGTTGTTCAATGGCATATCATCATTAGTAACTAGTTTTTGTATCGCCTGATTGTGAAATATTGAGATCACTTTGTTGGCGTTTCCGTCAGTCGTCGGTTGCGATTTCTGAACAACGGTTTCCGTAAATAAAGTTCCCTAATCTGATCAAACTCAAGCAGTATACACTGTTTTATTTATAAAGGTCCTTACATAGGATTGCATTTTAGGTCTTAAGGCCGAAGAGATAGTTCGTGTTACACCAATTAAAAAGACATTCGAACAAAGGTTCCAGTGTGATATTTCAAACTCAGACATATGGTGCTTCACAAAGTCCCTGCTAAAAACATAACTGATAAAAAGTGTATCTCTCACGTTATACAGTTCCCTCTGTTGGTCAAGCAGGCGAAACATTCTCTGTTGCAGAACACCATCGTCGGAAACCCACGGTTCACTTCTCTGGCGTTTGCATCCCGTGGGTCAGAATCGGTATAAACCTTCGTTTCCCCGAATAGAAGTTTATTCGGAGATTTCAACCAATCATAATGGTCGTTTCTCGTGACACTCTGTTAGATGATTTTACCGTGACCACGACCAGTATATTTCTGTAGGCATAACTCCGATGTCAATCGGTGTATAGCAGGACCTTATATTTTAATCACAAACGACAGGTTTTGTTGACAGGCGGTGCTACAAATGAAACGGGATACCCCGGCTTGATGTCCCGGCTGTATGTAGTCACGGATGAAACCATCAATATGATTGGCTACTATTTTAGTACGAAAACGAAAGTTTCTTTCCATTTTAGCCCACGGGATGCAAACGCCAGAGAAGTGTACCGTGGGTTTCCGACGATGGCAGAACACCGGTTTATATAAACCGTTGTATATCAGTTTGTTTAAAGCGTAGACTCTACAATTAGATGCATCCCCAATAATTAAAGAAGACTGCTTGAGGCTAATATTTACAATTAACAGTGACACGACGACGACTGACACTCCGTGTGCAATGGTTGACCACCCATTTAGACACGCCGCGTGCAATGGTTGACCACCCATTTAGACACGCCGTGTGCAATGCATGATCACCCATTTAGACACGCCGTGTTCAATGGTTGACCACCCATTTAGACACGCCGTGTGCAATGGTTGACCACCCATTTAGACATGCCGTGTGCAATGGTTGACCACCCATTTAGACACGCCGTGTGCAATGGTTGACCACCCATTTAGACACGCCGTGTGCAATGGTTGACCACCCATTTAGACACGCCGTGTGCAATGGTTGACCACCCATTTGACCAAACGCCGGCCGTCCTCGCTCTTCACAGATGATTCTTGCATCTCGTTATTCCAACAGCTGGCGTTAACGTGTACCGGCCTAGCGGGAAACATTTTGCATGGAGCTTTACATATTTTATGGTGATTCGGTCAAAGATCAGGGGGACTCTCACGTGTTTCAGGACAGCTTTGGTGACCGCCAAAATTGCTACACGATCTCGATGAGATTCTTACCATACAGTAAGATAATACGATATTACACGTTGAAGGAGTCATTGGTGTCTATTGATTAGAGCCAGCGTAACTCTTCCCACATCCTCTCTCACCAACCAATGTGCTGGTTCATGCACGAAAAAAATATTCCAATACGGAGAGTAAATGTCTTCATGAACTCGATGTAACGAATGAGTTCAAGCTTTAGTCGTCGAAAAGGACATATACGATTTAATGGTACAGCTTCGAAACCGCTGTTATTTAAACTTTGATTCACGCGAGATATTTTAAATAAGTCCTTATTGAGAAGTGATATTTGGAAGAACCACGCTTCCAGTTTCTATGCTGTTTTTATCGATTTTCAACTGAGTGAAAACTTTAACAAATTAAATTTACGCTTTTTGTTCCGTTGATGTTAGCGTTTTACCAGGGGCGTAGCGATTCTTTGGCCGTTGAGAAAAGAGATTCCGTTGGATTTGCATAGAGTAGAGCTGGCTTTTTAGCTGCTTGCGGCTCCTACACATTTGCATCGTTCCAAAACAGTACAGCTGCTAGTTTGCTTAAATTCTTTGAATAAGGGCACCATCTCTTACTAAAGGATATGGGTATGCTTTATAGAAGACAGAAAGCATTGTTTATCCCAACGTACCTTTGGTGGTAATTAAGGTAAATAAGACAGGTGAGCTGGACTGCATTTATAAACAGAACCTTTTTATAAGAATACTATAAATTTATCTACCTGCTGCTTCTACATATGTACTACTACTTTCATGAACAGACGATCCTGCATGAGTGTCAATGTAATACGGATTTACTAAACGAGTTGAACAAAATTAATTATGTTATTTCATAACGAGTTTAATACATTTAAAAAAAAATAAACAAATCAGAGAATACCAAAGCGTCAACAAAACCATAAGCCGAACTCAAAATCGATTAAACTAGGGGCAAAATAGAAACAAAGGAAAAGTTTACATGGAGACTCTCGTAAAAGCACAAGAGGAATAAGACCAGGTGTTCCGGAACAGTAAACGTCTTCTGCTTCATCGACGACACCCGCCATGTAAATCTTGGTCGCATTGACACAAATGTAAGATTCTATTTATGACATAACTTATTTTCATCGAAACAATACACCAAAACAACCAAAGACAATGCATTTGTTTCCTTTCGTGGTACGATTTTCTGTACCGAGACCATCAAATGATTTCATAAAGACGTTATAAATATAGGACGCCACAAAAGTCTTATTAAACCTATGTGATACCATATTTATGACATGACTGAATTGGTCAGTTTTGTGTTAAAGAGTTTAATTATAGCGTCATTGCACATCGCAAGTAGGGATAAATAAACTTGTGTTGTCTCTTATATATATCAGATAGTTCTTGTATCCAGGGTTTAGACATAGATATACCTTAATTTTACATTATATTTTAAGAGATTGTCGAGTTTCAGTGCTACTATGCGACTTTTTAAAGCATTTTCAATTTTGTTTATGCAAAGACTATGAATAAAATGTTAATTGTAAGTTAACTTTGTTTTTTTAAAGTTTCTTACTTCTTATTCTAACTACAAATTCATGTAATCACAGCGTCTTTTTACTGCATAATCAATAGTATTATCTGCAAGTGATTTGCTTTTGCTATTTTTTCGGAAAAGACTAATTGTGCGGAATAGCAAAAGAAAAAAAAACTTTAAATATTGTTACCGTGAATCCATTTACATTCGTTTAAACCATATGATTTGCATGTGTTTTTTCTGATGGGATCTCGGTAAGTTTTTTCAACTATTTATTCCAAATAACTTCGCTAGAATTAGAAACAGACGATGGGTATTTTTTCTGTAGTTGTTTTCTCACCAGGATTCTTACACACGGAGCCGACTTACGATGAGAAGGGTCAAAAACAAAGCCGCGATACAAGTGAACCATCTATTGCTTTTGAAAGGGTGTATACTGTGTATTCTTGTGAGCGTCATTGCAGATCCACGGAACAATGAAAAGAATGAATGATTGAATGTTTGTGAGCTATTTCAGATTAGCAATTTCCTTGTACAGGTATTTGACATCAATTCAATACAGGAAAGACGTATTTAGATATACTACGGGTGATAGCCAATTGTGCTGTAGCCAGTTATTACTTTAAAAGTTCATGCTTTATTTATGTATAAATTTTTTAAAGTATTTTATATCTTTTGTCTTTACATAAGCAACATTGAATATTCAATAATTTTGTTGAGTTCGGAGATTTTTCAGCAGACTGGTATAATTCCCATGGAAAGAAACTGTGTCCCATTATTCGCGGACTTATTTTTGTTTTCATACGAGGTTACTAGAAATAATCAGCACATCAGACTTTTCTATATCAGCTGCTTACCTCAAACTTTTGTTAAACTATGACCGACATTCATAAGCAACGTCGCTGTTGATTCGTAAGGCTTGGTCAAAATATCGAGATATTTGTTGCTGATAAACAAACTTGCGACACAGGGATTTGAAAGATACAGATTGAAAAGAATATGAGCAAGTTTTACGATTGCCATATTGGAATAATTGCGAAATATTTTGTGTTCTTGTATGATATGAAGGTTGACATTTTTGAGATTACTTATTATTTTACTTACTTGTTACGACAAAGGAGGATGACTCGGTCGTCCAATTGAGGACATGGCATTAATTACGATGTGACAAAGATTTACATGGCAGTTGTGTTCGATGAAGCAGAACACGTAAACTTTTCCGGAATACCTGGTCTTATTTTATTGTACTTGTTCTATTGTCTCCATTTAATGTTTTCTTGTTCATATATTGTTCCTAGTTTAATCGACATAATTGATTTGTTGACGCGTCGATATTTTTGATTTTTTTTTTATGGCAGAAAAGCATTTCCATTAACATGTAACTGAAGTTTAAGGCGCTTTAAATTTATAGCAACTCCGTCATCAGAATAGCGTTACATGGAAACGACAACTTAATCTTCCAACAATAGTCACATGTTAGATCACGTGTGTGGAAAACATGTTTACTTCTTAAAAGAACCCTTCTAGCGTATTACTGCAGGAGGTGACGTTTTTCAGCTTGAAGTAATTAGCTAAACAATATTTATTTCAGAATATGTTCATCACTTCAAAAAACCTGTGAATCCCGTGATGGTATAAGGACCTCCATCCAGATGTATATGACAGCTGAGTGTCAGCGGGGGCCATTCATTTTATAATGGTAAGTCAGGAATATGTGTTTAACCCTTCACATTGGTCAAAAGTCTGATGAAGGTGACAGTGTAGTCCTCGACACTCTACACTGCTTGAATACCCTATTGGTTGTGTTATATTACTGCTATTCCATTCTCAAAATATGTAAAATTTCGTAAATTTAGGGAAAATAAAAAAAAAAACTTTGCGAATATCACTTTGATGTTACAACGATGTTTTGTCAATAAATACCAAGAAGTTAGCTGACCACGTCGATAGCATATACGTATACCCTTTTGTGGCACATCAGACGCTTCTATATCAGCTGCTTACCTCAAACATTTGTTAAACTATGACCGACATTCATAAGCAACGTCGCTGTTAATTCGTAAGGATTGGTCAAAATATCGAGATATTTGTTGCTGATAAACAAACTTACGACACAGGGATTTGAAAGATACAGATTGAAAAGAATATGAGCAAGTTTTACGATTGCCATATTGGAATAATTGCGAAATATTTTGTATTCTTGTATGATATGAAGGTTGACGTTTTTTAGATTACTCATTGTTTACTTGCTTGTTGCGACAAAGGAGGATGACTCGGTCGTCCAATTGAGGACATGGCATTAATTACGATGTGACAAAGATTTACATGGCAGTTGTGTTCGATGAAGCAGAACACGTAAACCTTTCCGGAATACCTGGTCTTATTTTATTGTACTTGTTCTATGGTCTCCATTTAATGTTTTCTTTGTTCATATATTGTTCCTAGTTTAATCGACATAATTGATTTGTTGACGCGTCGATATTTTTGTTTTTTTGAGGCAGAAAAGCATTTTCATTAACATGTAACTAAAGTTTAAGGCGCTTTAAATTTATATCAGCTCCGACATCACAATAGCGTTACATGGAAACGACAACTTAATCTTCAAACAATAGTCACATGTTAGATCACGTGTGTGGAAAACATGTTTACTTCTTAAAAGAACCCTTCTAGCGTATTACTGCAGGAGGTGACGTTTTTCAGCTTGAAGTAATTAGCTAAACAATATTTATTTCAGAATATGTACATCACTTCAAAAAACCTGTGAATCCCGTGATGGTATAAGGACCTCCATCCAGATGTATATGACAGCTGAGTGTCAGCGGGGGCCATTCATTTTATCATGGTAAGTCAGGAATAGGTGTTTAACCCTTCACATTGGTCAAAAGTCTGATGAAGGTGACAGTGTAGTCATCGACACTCTACACTGCTTGAATACCCTATTGGTTGTGTTATATTACTGCTATTCCATTCTCAAAATATGTAAAATTTCGTAAATTTAGGGAAGGTAAAAAAAAAACTTTGCGAATATCACTTTGATGTTACAACGATGTTTTGTCAATAAATACCAAGAAGTTAGCTGACCACGTCGATAGCATACATGTATACCCTTTTGTGGCACATCAGACGCGTCTATATCAGCTACTTAACTCAAACTTTTGTTAAACTATGACCGACATTCATAAGCAACGTCGCTGTTGATTCGTAAGGCTTGGTCAAAATATCGAGATATTTGTTGCTGATAAACAAACTTACGACACAGGGATTTGAAAGATACAGATTGAAAAGAATATGAGCAAGTTTTATTATTGCCATATTGGAATAATTGCGAAATATTTTGTATTCTTGTATGATATGAAGGTTGACATTTTTGAGATAACTTATTATTTAACTTACTTGTTGCGACAAAGGAGGATGACTCGGTCGTCCAATTGAGGACATGGCATTAATTACGATGTGACAAAGATTTACATGGCAGTTGTGTTCGATGAAGCAGAACACGTAAACCTTTCCGGAATACCTGGTCTTATTTTATTGTACTTGTTCTATGGTATCCATTTCATGTTTTCTTTGTTCATATATTGTTCCTAGTTTAATCGACATAATTGATTTGTTGACGCGTCGATATTTTTGATTTTTTGAGGCAGAAAAGCATTTTCATTAACATGTAACTAAAGTTTAAGGCGCTTTAAATTTATATCAGCTCCGACATCACAATAGCGTTACATGGAAACGACAACTTAATCTTCAAACAATAGTCACATGTTAGAGCACGTGTGTGGAAAACATGTTTACTTCTAAAAAGAACCCTTCTAGCGTATTACTGCAGGAGGTGACGTTTTTCAGCTTGAAGTAATTAGCTAAACAATATTTATTTCAGAATATGTACATCACTTCAAAAACCTGTGAATCCCGTGATGGTATAAGGACCTCCATCCAGATGTATATGACAGGTGAGTGTCAGCGGGGGCCATTCATTCCATCATGGTAAGGCAGGAATATGTGTTTAACCCTTCACATTGGTCAAAAGTCTGATGAAGGTGACAGTGTAGTCCTCGACACTCTACACTGCTTGAATACCCTATTGGTTGTGTTATATTACTGCTATTCCATTCTCAAAATATGTAAAATTTCGTAAATTTAGGGAAAAAAAACAAAAACTTTGCGAATATCACTTTGATGTTACAAACAATACAAATATTAAGGGTATCCAAATTTGGAATAAGGAACACAAGCTCTCACAGTTTGCAGACGATACCTCTCTTATTTTAAATGGCTCAAGGAAATCTTTCGATGAGGCTCTTAAAACTTTAGAATTGTTCGCTCAAATATCAGGACTTAAAGTAAATAATGAAAAAACACAACTAATATGGATAGGAAGTAAGAAATTCAGTCAAGATGTCTATCACCATAGATGGAAATTAAAATGGGGGATCACTAAATTCAACCTTCTAGGAATAGAATACTCTGTTAACTTAGATGAAATGACTAGCATGAATTATAACAAAGCGTTAAAAAATATAGATAAATCACTACTACAATGGTCAAAAAGAATACTTACACCGATAGGGAGAATAATGGTTTTAAAAACTCTGATTCTTTCAAAACTAATCCATCTCTTTATGACAATACCTAATCCAGATAAAGCTTTCATTAAAACACTAAATGCAAATTGCTTTAAATTTATATGGCAAGGACCGATTGATAAAGTGAAAAGAAATACTCTAATCAAACAATATAACAAAGGAGGTTTAAAAATGGTGGACATCGGAAATTTCATTGGTAGTCTAAAATCTACTTGGGTAAGGAGATTAGTAGTATCTAGTGATAGGGAGTGGAAAAATATTTTTGAACATAATGTATGTCCCATAGCACATCTTTCAGATTTCGGGGAAGAATACTTCGCAAAATTGAATATAACTAATCTATTCTGGAAAGAAGTTCTAACAATATGGATAAAAATATCAAAGCTAAATAAAATACGAACAAAAACTGACCTACTTACCTCCCCTTTATGGTGCAATTTTAATTTTCAGATAGGAAAACGCTGCATTTATTTTAAAGACTGGTATGAAAAGGGTGTGAATAGAGTAGTAGACATAATGAAAGAAGATGGAACTTTTTTAAGTTTTGAACAATTCAAAAGGAAGTTCTCTGTATCATCGAATAATTTTTTAAGATACCAGAGCCTCTGTGCGTCCATTACATATGTGATCAAAAATTGTAATATTCATTTTAATAACTTTACTATAGTTAGACCATATTTACCTTTCCATACTAAAATCCTTTTCAAAAATAAAAAAGGTTGTAGAGACTTTTGTAGCATCCTTTCAGAGGATAACCAGCAAAATTTAGTCAATACATCAGAAATTAAATGGAAAACAAATCCTATCTTCGAAAATTTAAATTGGAATACTATTTATATACTACCTTTTAAGACTACCAAAGATACAAAACTACAATGGTTCCAATATAAAATTCAAAATCGTATTCTTCCAGTCAACAAATATTTAAAAAAGATTGGCATAACAAATAATGAAAAGTGTAACCTGTGCAAAGATTATATAGAAGATTTAGAACATATGTTTTGGGAATGTTGTGAAGCACAGATCATTTGGATACAACTAGAAGAGTGGATTAAGCAAAAAACAAACAAAACTGTGGTTTTTGATTTGAAAACAGTTTTATTTGGACACACTGATAACATTTTAACATCAATACCCCTTAATTTTCTTATCTTACTTACTAAATATTATATTTTTTGTACTTCAAAAAGACAAGACAGAATTTATTTCAACCTTTTAAAAGAATTCATTGCACAAAGATACAATATAGAGAAAATTGTTTATGTAAATACAGGTAATCAAACAAAATTCTTTCAAATATGGGAAGAATGGGAAAAGGTATTCGCATAAACAAACAAATTAATACTTGCTATAATTCCTAACATTAATCTGTATCTATCCATATAGTATATCCATAACCATGTAACCACTTTAGACCAAAGAAATACTTCAATGTTTTCTCTGGGTTTTTTCTTCTGTTTTTATTATTAGAAGTATTATTTGATATATACCTTTCCCCTAGCTACTCATCTACCTATTTGAATTATAACTGTTTTCATGTGACCGAATGTATGTGTAGGACATATATGTATATATATATCAAAGCTATTTTACTTCACAAGATAAAAAAGTATATGAAGTGAAGAAGTACACAAGTAACATAAAAAAATCACCAGCTTAGTACATTTAAGTAAGTTTTTCAAAAATAGACTAAAAATTGGACATGTATGGATATTGCATGTATTATTTACTAGATATGAACTCATGCATTCTTGAAATTTCATAATGAACTATATATGTATATGCATATTACAACCATTAAACTGGAAAAACCTGATGTTTATAGGGGTGATTTGGTTAAAGAATCTTCATGTAATTGATGAATATATATATACATATATGAATGAATGCATGTACATGATGGACATTGTAATATTTAATGTCTCTGTTTTTGTGATGTACATGTAAATGTGTCTAATGTGTGTATAGGTACTGTAATGTTTGTTAAAAAAAACCAACTTCTCGGATACTTATCTGACTATATAACTAAGAAATATTACCATTTTCTTTTATATATATCACTCCTGTGAGAGGATATACATACAGTTGTATTACAACTATGTTGATATAAAATTATACATGATGTATCTGTGAAGATGAAAATAAAAAAAAAAAACTAAAAAAAACTTTGATGTTACAACGATGTTTTGTCAATAAATACCAAGAAGTTAGCTGACCACGTCGATAGCATATACGTATACCCTTTTGTGGCACATCAGACGCTTCTATATCAGCTGCTTACCTCAAACATTTGTTAAACTATGACCGACATTTATAAGCAACGTCGCTGTTGATTCGTAAGGATTGGTCAAAATATCGAGATATTTGTTGCTGATAAACAAACTTGCGACACAGGGATTTGAAAGATACAGATTGAAAAGAATATGAGCAAGTTTTATTATTGCCATATTGGAATAATTGCGAAATATTTTGTATTCTTGTATGATATGAAGGTTGACGTTTTTTAGATTACTCATTGTTTGCTTGCTTGTTGCGACAAAGGAGGATGACTCGGTCGTCCAATTGAGGACGTGTCGTTAATGACGACGTGACAAAGATTTACATGGCAGTTGTGTTCGATGAAGCAGAACACGTACGTAAACTTTTCCGGAACACCTTGTCTTATTTTATTGTACTTGTTAAATGGTCTCCATTTAATGTTTTCTTTGTTCATATATTGTTCCTAGTTTAATCGACATAATTGATTTGTTGACGCGTCGATATTTTTTATTTTTTTTTATGGCAGAAAAGCATTTCCATTAACATGTAACTAAAGTTTAAGGCGCTTTAAATTTATAGCAACTCCGACATCAGAATAGCGTTACATGGAAACGACACCTTAATCTTCCAACAATAGTCACATGTTAGAGCACGTGTGTGGAAAACATGTTTACTTCTAAAAAGAACCCTTCTAGCGTATTACTGCAGGAGGTGACGTTTTTCAGCTTGAAGTAATTAGCTAAACAATATTTATTTCAAAATATGTACATCACTTCAAAAAACCTGTGAATCCCATGATGGTATAAGGACCTCCATCCAGATGTATATGACAGCTGAGTGTCAGCGGGGGCCATTCATTTTATCATGGTAAGTCAGGAATAGGTGTTTAACCCTTCACATTGGTTATAAGTCTGATGAAGGCGGCAGTGTAGTCCTCGACACTCCACGCTGCTTGTATACCCTATTGATTGTGTTATGTAACTGCTTTTCCATTCTCAAAATGTGTAAAATTTCGTAAATTTAGGGAAATTAAAAAAACCTTCACGAATATTAGCCGCCATACGGTACTCTTAATATTGTATGTTGTATTACAAGTCCTTTGCGTGTGATATTCTTTCAATTATGATAAAATGTGTATTCAAAATACGACAGAACAAATTCAAGATTTCATTAGATAGGGAGCGTCCTAGAAGTATCAGTGATCTCATGACTATGCACTTACTAAAAATATAAATAACTGAAAAATTTGCACAGGTATCTTTGGAAAGGTACAAGAAAATAAGACCAGGGCTCGTATACATAAACAACCTTAAGTGGTTAAGAATATGCTTAAGTCTGAAAACTATGCTAAGCAGATTGCTTTTTGTACTTAGCATATTACTTATCTCACTAAGTGGGCTGCATAAAATTTCTTATCGCCTAAGCATATTCTTAATTTTAAACAACCTCTTACCCTGTCTTAAATCTTTAAACAACATGCTTAACTTCGCAAAATGGCCGCCGCTAATGGAAAGCATATAACTCACCTCAAATTTTCGCAGGGGTGTTACGATGGGAAAAATATTTTAGAAACAGGTTTGATTCACTCCAAATCTTTCATGCATCACAACTTTATCAGAGATTAGGTTTTTATAGGTAAGGGTATTCTTTTATATCTTTTTTAGCTTAAGACGATATCGATATCGAGCCTGCAACGAGAAGAAACTAACCTAGGCCAGTGCTTACCTCATCATTTGTGAGGTACGATTGCAGCAATTTTGAAGCGATGATAATTTAATATCGATCTGTCCACCATGTCTATGCTAATCCAGAGAATTACAAATGCTTTAAACAATCCAACTGTTCAAATGCGATTTAAACTGTAAAAACTTTCTCTTATACTGTCGGGACGATCAGAAAGTTTACACTAAACAGATTTGTATGCAGTTGCGAGACCTGATGGGACACATACTCGCATTATACGTCCCAGTATAAACGCACTATTATTTGTAAATAGCAAAAACTATCACTAAATAAATGTCAAGATCTGTGAAGATGCAAGTTAATGCATTCTAGACTTAGTTGTTAGATGGACAGGACCAGAATATTCCGTGAAAATGGCCTACATGCATTTGTGACTAGGTTTTTGAGACGAGAATGTTACCGGATAAATTTGATTTACTTGCCTACAACGGTTATCCATGTAAAATAGCCAATTGACGCCGTGACACACAACCTTGACCACATAACAGTACAACAGATAAATGTTCCTAATTTGTGTTTATTTCCGCCAGGCTATAAGACTCTTTCATGACCAAGTGTAAGATAGGGAAATTCCACCCGAGGGTTTTGCCAAATTTGAAAACCCCGAGGGTGGAATTTCTTACACTTGGTCATGAAAGAGTTTGCTTCTCTCATATCATCTACCCGAATAAGCTCAAAAACCATGAAAATACGTTTTGACTGGCTACCAATTCGAAAAATTCAACTTTTTCCTTTTGAGCTTATTTAACGAAAACGAATTAGCCAGCCAGTTTAAGCATGCCCTATATTTGCAAACGAAGTTTTCGCAAAAAAAAAAAAAAAAAAATCTCACCATTCAGGTGTTTATGGTTAAATGTTTGTGAAAGGTTTTAATTCGTCACGCCGTCGTTTTCTCTTTCCGGCATCAGAGTTTACTGTATTCATGATGTAAAGTCATTGTTGAGCCATTGTGACGTCACGTCGCGGGATATGCTATGTAAGATTATAAGACTCTTTCATATGCGTGTATGTAGGATAGGGATATTCCACCCGAGGGGTCACAAAATGTGGTGAAACCCGAGGCTTGCCGAGGGTTTTACCACATTTTGTGATCCCGAGGGTGGAATATACCTATCCTACATACACACATAATGAAAGAGTCTTTTTCTCTCATATCAACTACCCGAATAAGCTCAAAAACCATGAAAGTATGTTTAAACAGGCTGCCATTTTGAAATTTCAACTTTTTCCATGAGCTTTTTTGACGGAAACAAATTAGACAGCGAGTTTAAGCATACCCTATATTTGCCAACAATGTTTGTGCAGAAAAATTAATCCCCTCTTCCTGTTGTTCATGGTCAAAATTTTGTGAAAGGTTTTAATTTTATCACGCCGTCTTTTTCTCTTTCCGGCATCAGAGTTTACCGTATTCATGATGTAACGTCATTGTTGAGCCATTGTGACGTCACGTCGTGTGAAATGCTATGTAAGATAGATTTTTCTTACATAGCTTTCTTACATGGGCAAACTATATCCAACATGGCGAGATATGAGAGAAAAGTTTTTCTTACATAGCTTTCTTAGCTCTTAGATTAGCTTGGGCAAACTCTATCCAACATGGCGAGATATGAGAGAACACTTGTTTACATCCGCGCGATCGTTGTCAACTGTGTTGAAGGTTTTCTCAAAAGGGGACTAACTTTAATTGCAAAGAGCGCGGGGCTCAAAACGGGGAAATTCTATTAAGCACAGAGAGCTCACATTGTTAAATAAGAGAAAAAATGTAGAATAAATAGAACCTCTACCAATTACACACTTTCAAATTCAAACACACATTCAAGTACTTATATTCATGAATTAGTTTATCATGAGTTTAAAAATACCCCCCCCCCCCCCAACTTTCATGTTTCCAAACAAATATTTGATTGTATTTATATTCATCAAAATAAAAAACATATTTTTATCCACATATGAAAAAAAATTTGTTAATGAATTCAAATTATGAACAAATAAAGAAATGAAATGAAACCAATTATTTTGTATATATCTTACCATAAATCATTTCATTTCGAAAAAAATAAGCTTTTTCTTTGATAGTGTACATTGATAGTAACTGACATGAAATGTCTGAATTACCACATCATTGTGCTTATCAGTAAATATACAATTTTAAAAAGTTCTAATGCAACCTGTCGTAATAAATTGTAAGTTTTGAATAAAGTAGTTCATGCACTTAAAATACATTGAATGGCGAGTCAAACATACAGGTTCATGTGTTTCAGTAACATTAAATTAATCAAAACGGAACACTAATGATTTTATTTAAATAAGGAGTTTATAGTGATTTTACTTACCACTGAGAAGGATTTATTAAAAAAAATTTCCAAACCTCACAAAAGTGTAAAATTAGTTTTGTTCAAAACTAGCTGTAACAAATTATTATGCCCCTATGGTCGCTAAAGCTAATATTAAGTAAATGGTGATGCTGTATTTGTCGTCCATCGGCGAGATATCGTCAGATTAATGGGAAGTCACTCGCGACATAACAGATTCTAGAAGTGTTATCCTCAATCGTATGACCTGTCTTTGAGTTTCATGTATCATTTATGGATAGCGTCCTTGTCCGTGTAGTTATTTTTTTGAACCCACACATATACATATAAAGCATCGGCCAGGAATCAATAACTTAGATTGTAATCTGTCATGATTTGCCGCTCAAAATTCGTAGATATGAGTAAATCTTTCTACTGGGAAACAAATGAAGTTTTTTTCACATGTTATGACAAAGTATATTTGCAAAGCCTACTGCTAAATATACTATATCGTCTGCTGAATCGAATGGATTTTCGGGAGTTACTCGAATTCAACCATTATGTAGGTGCGAATCATTGTCGCTTCCTGTTCCTGTCCTCAAATAGCTTCGATTTCCCTTTTCATAATTTATGAAAGTTGTGTCTTTTTCTTTTCTATCCTAACAAATCGGCTAACGTTACTTGAAGCATTGGCAGCACAAGTGTTTCTTTTCGACGTCTCATGTTTCATCTCCTGGATCTGATGTCATTTGAAATATTTTTTATTGAATTAAAAGATGAAGAATACCGAACACATGTTTTTATCCACGTGCCTTGAAAGCACGGGAAATGGCATGCAACGTCATTGACAACAAGGTTACGGTCTGCTTAACAAAGAACGACTAAGCATTATGCTTAGAAATTTCATGCAATGGAAAAGTGCAACTTGCTTACTAAAGCAGGTTAAAAATCATACTTAAATATAAATTTGAGAAAATACATGTACTTAAAATGTTTATGCATATGAGCCCAGGTGTTCCGGAAGAGAAAACGTCTTCTTCATCGACGACACTCACCAAGATAATCTTTGTAACATTTAAGTAAATGTCAAAAATTGAAAAATAACGTATCATACTAAGGCAGAACAAATCGGCATAATAATGAGCATATTCAAAACCGTCAATCTTTATATCATATAATGATACAGAATATCTCTCAATGATACCATGTGGCGCCATAAAACTTGCTTTTTGTCTTCAACAGCCTGCATCTCTCGAAGTTTGCTTAAGTTTTGGCATTACCGTCTACATCGTCAATAGTCTGTAACCTTGGTCATCTTTGACCTTTCTCATGGAAATGCAATTCTTTACTGATATAATTTTGTTCATGAAAAAATATTTATGTCCCAGATTAAATAAACATTGCACAATTTGCTTCTTATTCGTTTTTGTATTCTTACGAAGCCGAATTTATTCAAAGGCTTTATTAAAAAAAACGAGTTAAGATATATTGATGAACATTTTTGTTCTCGAATAAAAACCATGTCGAATGGAAATCGATACATTTAAATGCATCTTATTTTTCATCCAGAACTGGAAATAAAAGAAGACTTTTCCATTTCAGTTTTATATCAGGAACGATTTATTATTTTAGTCACTTAAATACCGAGATTTTTTCCCTAGCAATGCATACCAGTCTTCTTCGCTTAAGGTAATTTGTCAAGGCAATTGCGCTTCTCAACCTATCAGTATATTTTCTATGTACAGTTGTCATGACTAATTCTAGCTATACAATATATATATTTCAGAATTCTGTAAGGAATAAACATTTGTTTGTTAAATGGTTGATACCATTCTCTCCTCGTTGTGTTTGACGGATTACGTCATTTGGGGTGCCACGTGTGATTCTGAAAATGATTACACTTCCGGAGAGCCACGTCCTCCTCGTTAAGTCTTAATTTGCTCTCTGGTGAAGCATCATGCCTTATGGTATATGCTCAGCGTCTGATGTGCGTATTGATTTTGTAGAGTTAGGATCTGTCCCTGAGTGTTGATGCTGCAGAATATATATATATGTTTTACCTTATTTAACTTCAACAGTCTGGAGGTGAATCATTTCCTTGAGATTTCGTTATTTTCGCATTGGTATATCATACTGATCACAATCTTAACGAAGTTTGATAGCAAAGCGTTTTGAAGGAAACGTGTAGACGATGAAGATGTGGGTATTGGTATGTAATAACCTGTAGGGAGCGTAACTTATGTCTAGGCCTATTGAATCTAGCATTGCTCATTAATTTAAATTCTTTATAAAAATACCCAATAGCTTTGTTATTTTCGCATTGGTATATCATACTGATCACAATCTTAACGAAGTTTGATAGCAAAGCGTTTTGAAGGAAACGTGTAGACGATGAAGATGTGGGTATTGGTATGTAATAACCTGTAGGGAGCGTAACTTATGTCTAGGCCTATTGAATCTAGCATTGCTCATTAATTTAAATTCTTTATAAAAATACCCAATAGCTTTGTACGAGTAAAGCGTAGCTAATAAAACACAACAAAACGGAAACAGTGCTGTTTTATATAATCTATTTCAATACTAAAGTCACAGTTACATATATATATTTAACAGACTATGCAATCTCATTTGTTGATAAGTATATTACAGATTTGAAAAATAGAGATATCTTTCTTCAACGTTGTGGTCATTCCTTGTGTGCCAGATATACAAATGAGCATGTATAATCAATATCTTACATACTGATTATTAATTTCCAACATGTATGCAATATTTAACTATTAAATCAACAAACACAGTTCAATCATACATTATGTACAATATGTTTTCTCTCCGTTCTTTCTTTCCATCTCTAGCACACAAATCCTTTCTAAATATAGTACATACAGTAACACAGATTCTGATAAACATTTTATATTGATTTTATCCTCACATCTATCTCTTCTGACTCAAATTTAAAGACACACAATAATACTTCGATTTCACAGATTTACGAAATGGGTTAAAAACTAGTGGGAAATGTCACCATAATGAACAGCGCTCACCTTAAATCGAGGTTTCGGACAGAATTAAAATCTCGACAAAAAGATAATTATCATGATAAGATATTTAACTTCAAAATAAAATCAATTTTGAAATAGTTTTTACTTCAATCAATATATTCTGAAAGAAATAACAATACATACGGTTATCTTTTCTTAGATTTGAATCTCCATATTTATTTTTGTGATTAAGACCTGGTCAGCATTCATATTACTGAACAAAAAGTTACAAGTTCAGTCCTCTTAATCAATGAATCAATACTAGGAAAACAGCATTTTCTATAAAAATATGTATAACTTCTTGACAATGTTTTCCGACACTTATACATTGATAAAACCTATTTTATATCTGTAAAAGTTATATTGATATTAGCATTGTTAACGAAGGTAAACACGAGTATGTAGCCTCTTGTATAACAACTATGAAGGAAAACAATCCATACACGTCACTTACACGAAAGAGTCAGTTCTTAAAGAAACCACATTTCTATAATAAATAACCTTATCAATTGATAAGACAAGTACAGAACAAACAATTTCATCAAATTATTCATGTAATTTCTGGCATATCATTTATCATTTGAGATCAGTAATTGTAATTTTACACGCGAACAGACCGAACTTTCGGTACTATTTCACACCACAACTAAACCCTGTGTCCAGCCGAGAACCGCGATGTATCCTGTCACGCGTGTCAGGATTTGATATCCAGATAATTAACGCGCCGGACATGGAAACAGACCTGCCAGAATCAGCTGACCAACGATCTGTCACCGATAGCAGCGACCAAGAACAGTTAAATGCTACACGACATCAACAATTGCTGGTAGGTTACAGCACATGACAGACTCTCCGACGGCTGGTCCCCATACGCCGTCTACAATCTGTCTATAGAACGAGGCAACGCTGGTAGTCTTGTATGAGCAATTATTTCGACATAGCTTCAGAGTTTTCGTTTTGTTCTGTTTCACGACAAATGTGTAAGATCTAATGTTTAGCCATGCTTCAATACGGAGTTTAACATTACATTGTATTATCCAATTACTTTCTGTCGTGGTCAATATCAGAAAACGAAAATGAACAAGATACCCAGTATATTATACAAAGTCTTAGTGTATTTAGGCTATAATAAGTATAAAAGTTAGGTGGAATATATATGCTGAACTAGCACCAACATCACCATGGCCCGGACATCATCGAAATGAATGTGATAAAATATATCACTATCAATTAACACATCTTATTTCCACGATTGTTATATATAAACTGTATGTATAGATGTTACACAACGAGTGATTGTTGGATATGGATTTCACTCGAGTTAATTTTTTTTTTCAACGAGAGAGAGTTTAATAAACTTCATATCCAATAACCACGAGTCGTGTGACCTGTTTCTACCGCAATCTCAGTCGGAAACAGCTGGAGAGAACCGCGAACTACGATATGCGCAAAACGTTTCATATCGATTATATTCCAGCCAAGCGATGACGACGTAAACAATTGGTGACGTCGTAAACAATTAGCAAGTTATGTTGTTTGGTTAAGAGTTTATTCCACATGTGGTATAAAAAAAAAAATGTTATTCTCAACAGTTGTAATGATTATTTGATACCCTGGGAGTTGAATAACACCAATATATTGTGGTAGAATAACACCCACCCATTGTGGTAAAAATGCATTTAACCTCTAGAGGACAACTTCATCAAATCAAGAAGAAACCGGAAGTTTACCTATTCCTTCCCATTAAGTATATGGAGATTCATTGGAAATTCAATGCATGCCGTTTTACATAACACAATTACATCACCATTTAGTCATGTACATATTCAATGTATAAACTAAACTGCGCTCTCCTATTCCATATAAGCTAAAACCCATTTCCATTTTGATGATTGTTATGGTCGCCATCTTGGTCTCATTGAGAAATAGTTTGCATCCTTGTATGATATATAGGTGGGCGTTTTTAAATATGCTTAGACGTGATGTTTACATGGGTGTGACCAGGATTAACATGGAGGGTATCGTCGATGAAGCAGAAGACGCCCACTCTTCTGGAACATCTGGTCTTAATTTCTTGCAGCTTATTTTTATATAAGAAGATATGTAGCGTTGCGATCGTTATAACAGTTTCCTATATTTATCACCTGCAATAATGCTTTCTAAAATAATCCTTTGATTTTTACCATTTAGCTACTCTTAACTTCATACCCGATTCAATAGTATTCATTCGCTGACACAACCACAAAGAACATTTTTGCTGACAGTTAATGGTGTGTAAGCGCTTGTGTTATCAGGATGATGTAAACATTTACTATATAAAATGTATGGTCAGATAGGAAAAAGAATACCCTGTTAGTCTGTTAGATACTAATAATTTTGAAGAATTTATAAGAAATCCGACCGATATTTCCTCAAAGGATACACAATTATATTTGTTTGTAGTATTTAACAAACGATGTAAATCGCTTCACCTTGATGTAGCTTTGACTATGATGATGTCGGTCTTCTTCCATTTAATTTTAACCTCATTTCTTAAGAGCGTTTTCTAAAGTGATATGACGTTTCACAGATATGTTATCAGATTGATCATCTTCTTTAAATCGACCATGCATTCGAGCTAAAAGCGACTCGAACCGTATGTGCTTTTATCTCGATTACGTTTCACGGGAGATAAAATCATTAATATGCCGGTATTATTGCAAGGCAAACTTTTTCAGTAAATCAGCGGAACTGCTTCGCGGCAAAATATCACTCGTCAGCAGGCCATGCTTTACAACAAAGTACCATATTATTTGCGGTTATCAAAGTATCATGCTTCACGGTAAAACATCACTTTGCTCCGCTGGTATTGTTTCGTGTTACGGTGTGCTATGGTGTTCCGCCTGCCATGTTTCGTGGTGAAGTATAACGATGATCCGCTCGTCATATTTAAAGGAAACGTATAACAGTGAACAGCAATGATTTACCAGTCATATTTTGTGGTAAATCATTACAATGACCAGTACGTCACGTATCGTGGTAAAATATCTCGATGATATATCGGTCATGTTTCGTCGTACCGTATGACGGCAATCAGTTTCGTGGTAAATTGCAACAGTGATCAGCCGGTCACGTTTCGCGGTAAAGTATTTCGATGGTCTACCGGTCATGTTTCGTGGTAAATCATAAAAGTTACGCTCCAGTAATGTTACATGGCAAAGTATACATATATATAAATGCTGTTGTTAATCTATGAGGTCATCAAAATTGTTGATGTCGTATATCCCGTCCGCATGAAGAAGCAGAAAGTCCTTGCGACAAAGTCGGACTTTTTTTATATTTAACAATGCATTGAGATATTACTACATTTTCTATATATACTGCCGGTTATATTTCGCGGTAAATTATTCTGCTGACCGGTTGCTCATGTTTCGTGTCATGTAGCTATCACGTTCTATGACATACTGTATCATACTTTAACATACACATAATGGTATAATACTTCACAAGGATATATAACTTGCACTTATTAATTTGGCTCAGCGATTGATAAGCCATTACAGATTATATACAGAAGGATGAATATATTTACTTACAACATATGATCGGGAATGTAACTATCACATTTTGGATCTACCACAGATGATCCACATAGTAAAAGTTGATACCGTTCACACCTCAACTCTGACATACACTACTGGGACAGGCGGGGAAACTGACGACACGTCACTTCCGGTACCAATATATACATATAAGGAAAAGTTTTTCATTATGCAATAACCAGTATTGCTAATGACATAATTCACAGTCGTATTCATTGTAGTTTTCAATTTTAGTTCTGTGTCACTTAAATACTAAGAGGATGGGAGGGAACTTTATGTGTCTATGCCATAATACACGACAGTATTTCCATGTCTAGTTCATAGGTCATGACATGATTTTACTTGTCTTAATGACCGGATGCCAGTAATCTGTGGGTCGATGTGGATGTTCCATGATGTCGTACCAATGATCCAGCTGCTCTCCGTGACTGTACCAGCCAAGTTCTACCTGCAAACAAACGATAGACTGTCAAAACAATGTCACACAAAGCCATTTATTGCTCGTCAAGCAAGATTGTACATCAAGTTTTACAACTTGATTATTTTCAAATGTCATAGTATAAAAAAATATTTGAAAAGAAATTTCCATTCATATCAGATTCAACAAAATACGGAAGGAAAATAGAAAAAACTGTCACAGTAAATTGGGGAATTATCTTAAGGTTTCGAAGCTGTATATAGTATCTTCCCGCATTAATTACATTTGTGGTATTTGGTGTCGGATTCTCACTGCTATTCGATGTATGACACCGATACAATACGTTGATAGACAGTGCTGAAATGCCCATCACCACAACCGCCACAACAAGTCGTGGTCGCGGGGCTTCACCGAGGTGTATAGTACGCGCTATGATAAAGGAGTACCGGTGACACGCCTAGGTCTTCCCCGTATTGTTGGCATGGCAAACAACGGTGTCTATGGCACTATCAGGTCCGTTGTTGATTCATAACCCTTATATTTATACTAAAGAGTCATTCTAAGCAGAGCAGACAAAATTATATATCAGTATAAATATCTCTATCATATATCATTTTTTTCAAATCCTAAAAGCTTACCTGGCCTATTTTCTGTATTCCCATCATCATGTCTTTGTGTATTACGTGGAATACAAAGACATGACCTAGCAGCTTGGGATTTTCACGATTTATTTCAAACACACACGGGTGGTTCCAGACCGGATCCTGTGTATTTTGCCGGACTTTTGTCTTGTGCTTCGCTTCTCTCATTCCGTTAACATACATCTCTACCTTGACGTAAGGATCTGAAAAAAAACAGGAAGCTGTTAATTAACATTCTTCTTTGTCTTTTTGAGAATATGTAAATGGATTATTTAATACTTAAAGTAGTAAATATTCTCAATTAACGATATACCGGCACAAAAATATGAATTTTAAAATAAATAGATAAATAAATAAATAAAAATTTGAAATGAGAAGTGCCGTGGTCTTCAGAAATATTTTTAGACCAATGAAGCTCATATGCGATTACATTAAAAATAATGCATACCAGTGTTGCCGTTGAGATTATATTTCAATCTTCAACGTTTAATTTTGTCATTAATTTTTTCTATTAATTTTGTCATTAAAATGTTTCTATTACAGTGCAACTGTGCACAGTTTGCCAATGGTGTGTGATAGATTGCAACCTTTGGATCTCAAAGTAACGTGGCATTCAAGTTTACGTAGCAAGTCCTTTACATCGAGGCATATTACATGTGAAGAAAGGTCACATATATCGGTTTCCTTTCAGTTGTGCTATTTTAATGTTTATGCAGTGTACTTACTGATGGCACCTAGTAATGATACTCGTGGAAGGTTTCGGGCCTCCAGGACATTAAACACGATCTTCCCGGCCACAGGTTGATAGCAGCCCGATATTCGAATGTCTCCTTGGTGTAACTGAAATAAAATCAATAATTAAAAACGCTGTCTAAATGTTTTATTTTTAATTTGATTTATATTGATTTTGAACTCTTTTTGATTTTGGCGTTCTAGCGTAGTATATCTCGGTCATTAACGAGTTATCCTACTTACCCGAAACACTGTCTGTGGCATAATGGTGAGATCCACTAAACCATTGTCCAGTCGGTGCACGTCTTTCAGGAGAAACGAAGCCACGCCTACAAGATGGCGTCTGGACACATGATGAGATGAGTATATTTGAAACTCCATGGCAGCATCTTCGCTTAAGTCACTTGGCACAAGGTCTGATATTGTGAACTTTTCCAGAAAGACAGGGGTCTGTAAATAATGTACGGTAATGGTTATCATGACGAAGAACTTTGAAACAAATGATTTAAAAATAAAGATTAATTGCATATTGAGGTATATATATTTAATATTTATAGAGTAAAACTTGCTAATATATAAACGCTTGAGCTTTTCATATATATATTATTAGCTCATGAATGTAAACCCAAATAAAGCTGGTAAGTTTGAAATAAAGTTCATTGCAATCGGGTCTTTGTAACCATGCCTACACAACTGGTGAAAGAGATGAAAGTTATTGTTATATTTTGAAAATCTCAAGTATAAATTACATTGTTATGTTCCAATAACAATGAAAAATATGGACAAAGACCTTAGTTCACTGCCTGATGATTCCGGTCTAAGCTAATGGCATGGTATCCAGGAACACACAAGTATAGAATTATCCTGGGCTAATCATCCTTAATTAATCGATCGATACCACGTAAAAGATGAATGTCTAACTTCAAAGAAACGACTATAATCTCTTTCTGAATGGGAACAGGGAATGTGATAAGCAAGCACCAGTGTATGCAATTGAAACTCGGGGGTTGTGTTAGGATATGTCGGTTTAATAATTATAAACCGTTGCTTCTTTGATGTTGGGAAACCATATCTGATCACCTATGACATTTTCAATTCTAAGATGTAACATCCAATGATTTTTTACACGATCTGACTTGAGTTGACGATGAGCAGAAATACGTGAAGGAATTTCCTAACCCTAACTAAGGTTTGCTGCAGGCAGTAGTACGGCGTTCGTGAAGTGCGTGACAGTATAATGTTCTAAATCGAGATAATTCCGTGTATGTTTTTATGATGGAACATGATATTGTATCAGACAAAATCAATTAATTGAAAGCTTTAAAAAGATTAATTCCATCATCAAATTATGTCATATCAGCCCAATACCTCGGTGAGGATGCTTTCTATGAGAGTGAAAGCCACAGCTTAATTACCTTCCACTCGGAAAGACCATCTCTAAACCTAAATGTGTAAACGTACTTTTACAGAAGGTCACCAACGTGCGATTGTCTACTTTCCTATTAATCAGTTATATATGATCCGGAAAGCATATTTCTCTACTCATATGAAAAAAGTTTACGAGAAGACGTCACGTGACCTTTCGATGAAGTCGAATTTCGTTATCTCGAACTCGTATAACTCCAAGACTCTTAAATTTCGTCGGTCCCGGCCAAACATTCGAAGGCCTTTAAGTTTTCCAAGTGTCCCTCACAGTTCGAGATAGCGAGGTTTGCTACTATACCCTAACTGATCGTTTGTATACATGCTATCGTGTTTTGAATTCCATTAACTTGAAAATGTAATTGTAAAATTTGTAATTGATTTTGGGTAATAGTTTTCATAAATGCTTTGTCCCCAGGGTTATAACGTAGCTTGGAAAATGTACAAAGCAACTTAAAATACGAGAAATTAACAGGAATGCTAATGGCAACAGCTGTTAATGATAAACACATTACCTTTGTTTTCGGAAGTGTTTTCGTCCGGTACTTAAATGTCCTTCCAGGGACGAGGAACGCTTTCACGTAAGGGTTGATCTCTGTATCACATGGCATGTCGGCTATACGGAGGTTCTCTGCCTACAATCAACATTCATAATGAAAAACACCTTGTTAGAAATATTAAGTACAGGGATGAGCTACAGTCTGACCAAATGTGGCTAATTTGTGACGCTCTGAAAGAATTTATTATTTTAGGTATTTCAAACATTACTTAACACTCTGAGTGGAATAGTATTCCACTATTTTTTATACTGATGTACCGGTCCCCATCATTTTATATCTATTCTGGTCCCGGTTTCATCAACGTTCCTTAACTTTAGGAATTCCTTAACTTAGGGTTTCCCCCTTACTTTGTGTACTGCTTTCCTATGGATATTTTTAAGTTAAGTAGTTTCCTTAAGTTAAGGAATATTGATGAAACAGGCGCTGAAATCTCATTCTTCTCTACTTTTTATTTTGATGCTTCAGTATTCTCCAATTTTGTGCGACAAAATATGTATAATTATATACCCGTATCGTTCGTCATTGTAAATAATCAAGATTACCTATTGAATGAGACACACTTTAAGATTTAATCCTAAATTATGTAAATAAAGCCTAAAATATCAATAAACGGAGACTTGGGGTTCTGAGGCAGAGACACATTTGTGATTCTGCTCTTTACATAACAGAATATTTTCCAGTTGGCATCATAACAAAACTGATGGTAAAAAGCAACAATTTGATAAACTTCAGGACTTCACGTAAAGATATAAAAATCTGCAGGGTAAAGCCGGTATACTAATGAGGGGTCTGTAAGAGTCCATGGTCGTACCTCGATTACTATGACTGTCAATGCCGTGCGGTTGGCGTTGAACTGGAACTGCACTTTGAGTCGACCTGTAGGCTGTTGTTGGGGCGCCTGTCTCGGTACCATCATCTCCTCTAGGTTGAGGTCATGCATCACCACTGGACGATCAGGCAGACCAATACTCCCAGGCCTCTGTGAAAATAATAGCACTCCACGTAAACAACAGGAATGAGGTCCAAACCAACATTAAATAATAGCACTCCCAGAAACCAACAGAATAGCACTCCCAGTAATCAACAGATATAAAGTTCAAACAACCATATCAAACAAAGTACAGCACTCTAAGTTCACAACAGGAATAAGGTCCAAACAAAATATTGAAATATAGCACCCAGGGTTTAGAACATGAATGAAATCAAAACAAACATCAACGTATAGCACTTCCAATTAACAACAGGAATAAACTTCAAACAACCATATCAAGGTATAGCACTCCAAATTAACAACAGGAATAATGTTCAAACAAACATATCAAAATATAGCACTCCCAGTTACCAAAAAGAGTAAGGTCTAAGCAAACATAATATCAAATTGCTAATATACAAACTAGTTATTTATATAATGGAATTTGCATCTACGTATTTGTACGAGGTACATGGACAGAGTGGTTGAACGTCATATATAACTAAACTGTAATTGTCTTTGACCGATTCCAAGCATATTGAAGATTTCATATGATTTGGAACGCCGCTTAACTCTAGAATTCGTTTAAAGAAAAAAACGTTCAGTACATGTAATGCATGTACATTTTTTTCTATTTTGAAAACCAGATTACGTCACATTGGAAATCTGATCATCCTGAAACGAGATTAAATTAGATTTGCCTGAGGAACATTTGTACGTGTAAGTCCGGTCTGCAAGCCTTCTGTGAATACCAATGGTAATCCTTGGAATAAGTCTGACAACATGTGTTTCTTCCTAGCTTTAAAATTAAAATAATTGTTTGTACATAACTTGACGGCTTCAATGTAGATGTTATAATTCCCTCTAATAGTTACGACGATAAACATTCCTGCTTTAGCATTTCGCAATTTGTGCAGAGAACTGGGAAGAAACTAAAGGCTATTAACTCGCTTTTGTGTAGAGAACTGGTAAAGAAACTAAAGGCAA
Source organism: Mimachlamys varia (assembly GCA_947623455.1). Lineage (NCBI taxonomy): Eukaryota > Metazoa > Mollusca > Bivalvia > Pectinida > Pectinidae > Mimachlamys > Mimachlamys varia. The sequence goes on along the minus strand of OX392528.1, from coordinate 28,496,238 downwards.
TAACTCACCAATTGTGTAGAGAACTGGTAAAGAAACTAAAGGCTATTAACTGGCCATTTGTGTAGAGGACTGGTAAAGAAACTAAAGGATATTTACTGGCCATTTGTGTAGAGAACTGGTAAAGAAACTAAAGGCTATTTCCCGGTGGTCATTTGTGTAAAGGACTGGAAGGGAACAACAGGCTATTTCCTTGTCGTTTGTGTAGTGAAATAGAAAAGAACTGGTAGGCCATTTCCTTTCTGGTTGTGTAGAGAACTGGTAAGGGAACAAGGGGTTATTTTCCTTGTTAGTTGTGTTGGGAACTAGTAAAGAAACTAAAGACTATTTCCTTGTCGTTTGTGAAGTGGGCTTGTAAATAAATTGTAAGATATTTCCTTGCCAATTGTGTATAGAAGTGGTAATGAAACGATAGGTCGTTTCCTTTGTCACTGGTAAGGAAACAATATGCTAACATGTCGTGTGGGTAAATCGTCAACTTTAACATTTCCGCTTGATTTTGATACTGAAGGCTATCGTATTAATAGATCAAGATAATTACGGTGTTATCTGTTCAAAGTAATGACAACCGCCAGCCTGATTAGCTCCGGCGATCCGGGTCTCTAGCGCGTTTCTGCTTTCATGTTGTTCCTGTCGCCCGTTCCCCGTCAGCACCACCGACATTTATATGCAAAGCTTCTATTTATACACCTTGCGTCTGTGAGAAAAAAAGCTTTGCGGTTAAGCTTGGTAACACCTACACACAAATTATATTTGACGGCGGAGACGCAGAGCCGGAGGGTATTTACGGCAACTGAACAAAACACTGCTTCCCCCCTATGTGACATGATAAAATCATGTTCTAAATCCTATATTAATACTTTGTTTCGTTACAGACACGGTTGCTTCCTTTAATGTTTCGGAAGGCAAAACTGGCATACTTCTTCCTTCGTTAACCAGAAAACGCATGTATTGCTCGGAAGCCCTGTCAGAAAATCGTGCTTGATCGATCCAGCCATGGCTGATTTACATAAACTTTAACATTTCTGCAAAATATGACGATTCCAAATAAAGAATAGTACACAGTTCATCCTTTTTGAGTGCAGACCTTCTAGAAGCTTCACACGCAACGGTAATGCCTAATAATGCAAATAATTGCCTAACGCTTAATACACTAGTACTTATGTGATTACAATACAACATGGCCTCGTTGTTATTGGTGTAAATATTCACTGCGATCGCGTTAACGAGTAGTCTTTGAGGATAGCGTGTTCGTGATAGCTAGTCCTCAGTATCACTGAACCCATCGCCAAGTAATGCCCAGAGATGCCAGTTAAACATCTACTCAAAACGTGCAATAACTGTTCTGCTTTTACACAGGAAGTGAAGCCTTTGATTAACGATACATGTATATTGTTCTAGGTTTCACTCTTGACTACGCACTAAACGCAGTCACGTGCGTCTCGCACGCGCTGTTTATCAGTAGTATGACGTCACTCTGGACTATCTCAGCCTGTGGACGACCAAGTGTAAGATAGTCTGTTTATGTTTGCAGATCAACACAATATATATAAAGAGTATGATCGCTTGATGTCCGTTTGTTTCTCATTTTTGCTATTTTTCAACGTGCGTGCACATTCAAATATCTTAAACCGCAATTTTCAAAGACAAAAATTACTATTATACCAACTGGAATGAAAATCAGATTATTTTTCAGATGGAATTAACCGTAACAAATATTGGAATTATGGATAAAATGTTAAACTGCTGATTGAATGGATAAAATGTTAAACTGCTGATTGAATGCAATGTAGACAACACAGCATGACTTCGTATCAGCTTGTCCTCAGGTTAGCGCTGGGGTTTGGACAAGTACGTGGGTAAAACACCTTTGCTGCCGTTAGACAAACACACTCATGCAACAGTGAGATGTTTGATGACAGAAAACATACGGGTGGACCGGCCGATCAATTATCTGTGGTATTTAACGGTAATGTACAGCTATTATCTGACTGTAATACAAGCTATAGCCAATAGGCACACCTTGTCCTCGTCTCCAATCATTGTCCTAGATAATTTCAGTCTTATTTATCACGTATTCAATGTCATTCAGTGTCCAATTTTGATTTATTTCTCTGGATTCTCTAGATGACTTCTTGTCAAGCAGGTGAATTACAGTGACTGAACACAACCAACGATGTTCCGTTTCCTGTCGCCAGAACTCTAAACCAGTACACACGATTCTAAACCAGTACAAACTATTCTCAACCAGTACACACGATTCTAAACCAGTACACACGATTCTAAACCAGTACATACTATTCTAAACCAGTACACACGATTCCAAACCAGTACAAACTATTCTAAACCAGTACAAACTATTCTAAACCAGTACATACTATTCTAAACCAGTACATACTGTTCTAAACCAGTGCATACTATCTAAACCAGTACATAATATTCTAAACCAGTACATACTATCTAAACCAGTACATAATATTCTAAACCAGTACATACTATCTAAACCAGTACATACTGTTCTAAACCAGTGCATACTGTTCTTAACCAGTACATAATATTCTAAACCAGTGCATACTATCTAAACCAGTACATACTGTTCTAAACCAGTGCATACTATCTAAACCAGTACATACTGTTCTTAACCAGTACATAATATTCTAAACCAGTGCATACTGTTCTAAACCAGTACATACTATCTAAACCAGTACATACTGTTCTAAACCAGTACATACTATTCTAAACCAGTGCATACTGTTCTAAACCAGTATATACTGTTCTAAACCAGTACATACTGTTCTAAACCAGTACCTACTGTTCTAAACCAGTACAAACTATTCTAAACCAGTACATACTTTTCTAAACCAGTACATACTATTCTAAGCCAGTATATACTATTCTAAACCAGTACATACTATTCTAAACCAGTACAAACTATTCTAAACCAGTACATACTATTCTAAACCAGTAGATACTATCTAAACCAGTACATACTGTTCTAAACCAGTACATAATATTCTAAACCAGTACATACTGTTCTTAACCAGTACATACTATTCTAAACCAGTAGATACTATCTAGACCAGTACATACTGTTCTAAACCAGTACATAATATTCTAAACCAGTACATACTGTTCTAAACCAGTGCATACTATCTAAACCAGTACACAATGTTCTAAACCGGTGCATACTGTTCTTAACCCGTACATAATATTCTAAACCAGTGCATACTATCTAAACCAGTACATACTGTTCTAAACCAGTGCATACTATCTAAACCAGTACATACTGTTCTAAACCAGTATATACTACTCTGATGAATGAACACAATTATACAACTAATCCATAACTTAAAATGATGAACTATAGTTACACACTTACACTTTTTGACTTCTTCCTTTGATGATATGCTGGCCCCACCGGGTTTACGGTATGGTCAAGTGCGTTCATGCTGCTGACCACCAGGGAAGATAGGGTGACCCTTCGACTGTCGCCACGGCCACGACCTAAAATGATATATAACTACTCATAAATAACCAAAAGATATAACCTAATGGTAAGTAACGTTTCGTCCTCACACCAAATCTGGGTCACCTGCAGATAAGTCCGTGGTAAGAAAAGCTTTATTTGAGAACAAATTGTAGGGAAAATAATAATGTTACAACATAATATCAAAGAACAAAATGATATGTTCACAATAAACATGTCGATTTGATAATCAAGTTCAATTGTGTTTTTGTTTATAAGTGTAATTAAGAGTAAAGTGTCCCAGCTTTAGTAACACCCCAACCCCACCCACACACACTTTACCCTAACTTGCAAGTATGTAATTGTTTCTTTATCGATGATATCGATACATATAATTTCATTTTCTCTTGACATGCTTGATTAATGCCAAAAATATTTTTTTCATTCACATGATATGGATATTCATGCATTTGTGTTAAAATGATACCCGTTTGTATAAAGAATGCACATAAATGTAGATAGAGTGGCACACTCGCAAGTGCAGTCCAATCTAATACAACCAGTGTTTGGGGAAATCCACCAATGATTTGTTCACTTGTGATCACTTCACTTTTATAACGTTATCAGTACTTTCCCTTTCTTGATAGTAACATCGCTGTTTTCCCCTACCTATCATGTTTACATGTAGTACTATGTTCGTTATTCTAGGGCTTGCTCTGAATATCGAGATTTTTGTGATTGATGTCGGCTTCATACGAACAAACCTAACGCACAGTTTAAAATGGTGCAAGTTGATGAAGACTATGGTAAGCTTCATAGTCGCCATTTTGGTCTCATTGAAAATATTCTGTATACTTGTATAATATGAAGGTGGATGGTGCTTGTTGTGGTTGAGTTTTGTGTCTCAATTCTCACTTTGAATACGTGACATTTACTTGGATGTGAACTTAATTAACATGGTATATGGTATGGTTGTGTTGATTCTAACACCCCCCCCCCCCCCCCCACTCTGTAAGAACTGTAAAAACCTTTCGAATGAGTCTTCCAATTTGCTCTAAAAAGCATAGTAATTTGCATACAAACAATCAACATTAACTAGGTATTGTTGACCAATATTGTCCGTAAGCATACCTTATATATGACGATCTAAGATAAAATCACCTTTCAATGCAAGTTTTAAAAATAAGATTTTGATAATTGCAACAGATTACTTAAACGCTATCGCTGACTAATGTGACTTATCAGTTAAACTGAAATATTTCATGTCTAGCAGAACTCTAAATTGGAATAAATCCAGACACACTGATAACAAGGCAAACCATAACAGCCTACATCACTTCAACAACTTCCACTTGGTCTTCAGGCAATTAATACAGAGCAGGATTCGATATTCGATATTCTATTACAGTCGAAGTTAACGTAGAACAGCAACTCAAACCCTCCAATTAGGGGACACGTTGATATATAGACAGCTACTAAGATGTCGTAGATGTCACCCGATTTCACCGTTTTAATGTTATCAAGGGCGGTATTCCAATTCGTATATAGAAATGCAACAAAAAAAACAACCTTCTAATGTTCAAGATGACAAACAGAGAGTCTGATTAAAATACTGCCATGCATAGCGTATTTCTTTTTCTACGTCGAGTGAGACAACAAAGCTTTACCAAGATATTATGTACACATGATAGCGCTAAGACGTTAAGATTTCCTTATCAGTTGCAGCAAAATTATGTTCAAAGTAACCCAATCATAAATTACGGGATGACTTTAAATAAGGTTGATCATATTTGCTGACAATTTGATTAAGAATTCGTCGGTCGATCTAGATTGTCACCTCAGGGGCTCTTGTGTTTTCCTTTGGAGTATCTCTTCCAAATGCTACCATGACTTTTTATTTCCTAAGATACTTCAATCAAGTGTTTAAACTCCGTGAACTCTTCCATCACCTATGTTTATATTTTAACATTGTCCCATTTGGGAGCCACGGTCATCCTTTGTTTTCAATAAGCTTTCTTTAATCACTAACTTGACTTGACTGTGAAGTCCCAAAGTGCTCCCGTGACCACTTCAGATGATACTGTGACTCCACAATGAGCCTCTATAACTCCCCCAGGAAGTTACTTTGATACGCCAATGGGCCACCATAGCTCTTTCAGGAGCGACCATAGTTCTATCAAGCGCTAGAGTGACTGACACCGAAATAAGTAAGCATTAGTCCTTCAGGAGCTACTTCACTGCAATATGAGCCACAACGAGCTCTTTCAAGGATCCGAAACAAGCAAAGTTAACTTCTTCAGGAGTACTTCACTCCAATATAAGACAGCAAAGTCATGAAGGATCTACTGTGACTCCAAAAGGAGTCTCGAAAGCTCCATCAAGGCTAATGTTACTCCGAAATAAGCAAACATAACTCCTACAGGAGCTACTGTGACTCCAAAATGAGCCATAATAACTTTTTAATGAACTCCCGTGGCTCCAAACTGAGCCACCTAGCTGCACTGGAGGCTCCTCGTACTCATCCATGGTGTATTCTGCGGTAAATGTACCGTAGGAACACATTACAAAACGACCGTCGTCGCTGTAATGTGAGATATTTGCCGCGTAGTATATTGAAACACGCGCTTAGATTTCACACGCAATTACGACTTCATTGCCGCAAATGAATAGTAATGTCTTGTGTTATGAAAAGAAAGCTGAGATAAGTGGATGAGGAGCGGAAGCCGGGCTAATTGGCGTTGTGGAATAATGTTTATCTTCATTGGTTCGACAATGAAATCACTGCCATAATAGAGCACGTTACAATCTCTCTTCATCTGCTTCACGGTCAAGTGGTCTATTTCTACACAAGTCGAGTCCGAGACTCCATCAATGGCTGGACAAGCAAGTACGGAAGCTCTAAGATTACATCTTGGCCGTTTAATACAATACTGCGAAGATCAATTTTGCGTTTTTAATTCCTAAGATACAGTGTAGAGCAATATATATTCGGATACATAATATTTTCACAATACGTGTGTGTATATTTCATGAAATTTGACAAATTTTCAATGATTTTTCATGACTTTTTCTTCATTAGAATTTATTGAAATTTCACATACATATCCAGAATTATTTGCTCATTCCTCCAATGATATTTATATTTTTCCGTAGCCGATTTCAAGAGATTAAACATGTATTTCAGTAATGGCACTACATAAAATAAGAATAAAGAACAAGACGACGTCATGCTTTTGTTACTGTGCACATATTCGTCTTTTTGGGAAAACTAAGCACGGGAAAAGTAGTAAAAACATATCACATGTACGAGATAACAATTCTTAACTAGTTTATGGAATTTCAAGAAAATCCATTGAAAAACGATGTCATAAAACTTTATTGAAAATTTGTCAAAATGCATGAAATAATTACGTGTCCGAATATATATTGCACCACTCTGTACATAAAAAAGTATTAACAAAACAATAAATGGAACTCTAAAATAATTAAAACAAGGCACAGTAAAAGATTTACAAAGATACTCATGAAAAAAGTACAGGAAAACAATCAAGATCAGATAACTCTAATCAACACCCACAATTAAAACTAAGTCACCACCCACAGAAGTACCTTAACCATCACAAATACCAGCATCCTTCCTCGATTCTACAACAATCAACACTCTCCTTCGTATGTTGAGTCTTACCTACAAACATTTTTGCATGACGGGTACAATGGTTACCTTTTAAAATGCGTTGCTTCTGTTTACACACCGAGTTTTGATTCTGACGTGATAGAATAAATCTTAATAAGCATATGTTTGTACATGATGGTGGTTAGTATAACCAGGGACAGAAAATTCTAAAAAATATAAACAAAAGCATGCAAACCCTGTACTTCAACATTAGTGATTGTAGTGTGTTTCTAAACACATTATTGGTTGTAGTGTGTTTCAAAACACATTATTGATTGTAGTGTGTTTCTAAACACATTATTGATTGTAGTGTGTTTCTAAACACATTATTGATTGTAGTGTGTTTCTTAATTAAACACATTAGTGATTGTAGTGTGTTTCTTAATTAAACACATTAGTGATTGTGGTGTGTTTCTTAATTAAACACATTAGTGATTGTAGTGTTTCTTAATTAAACACATTAGTGATTGTAGTGTGTTTCTTAATTAAACACATTAGTGATTGTAGTGTGTTTCTTAATTAAACACATTAGTGATTTGGTGTGTTTCTTAATTAAACACATTAGTGATTGTAGTGTGTTTCTTAATTAAACACATTAGTGATTGTAGTGTGTTTCTTAATCAAACACATTAGTGATTGTAGTGTTTCTTAATTAAACACATTAGTGATTGTAGTGTTTCTTAATTAAACACATTAGTGATTGTAGTGTTTCTTAATTAAACACATTAGTGATTGTAGTGTGTTTCTAAACACATTAGTGATTGTAGTGTGTTTCTTAATTAAACACATTAGTGATTGTAGTGTTTCTTCATTAAACACATTAGTGATTGTAGTGTGTTTCTTAATTAAACACATTAGTGATTGTAGTGTGTTTCTTAATCAAACACATTAGCACCCTACATTAAAGGTTAAACGGTGAGACCGACTACCTCTAGGCTGTTGATGGGGCTGTTCAGACATTTATCTACATTGATAGCTTTGGTTTCCATTCATTTCATGATGTATGCCCTGAGTCAATACCACACAGACAACCTGATTTACAGATACCAACATACACATGGTAACGGCGGACCAGACACAGCGGGTATCACCATAAACAGAGTCATCTTTCTGTCGTACAGAATACCGAAGCTTCTCCTAATCAGCTATCCTCAATGCTTTTATTCTATTTAGTTTCTTAGGAGTACCATGTCTTTGGATTTCCTGAACTTAGTTTTGGTAAGCTGGGTAAATAATTTGTAAATGTCATGATTTTTGTAATGACAGCCTTGCTAATAGTGACTCTATACCTCCAAGGTCTCGTTTGATTCCGACATACCTATTGGCTGAAATCAATAACGTGCCTGACGTGTTATAGAATACACATTGGGAGGAAAATACACACACACAAAAAAACAAACCAAAAAAAAACGTAAATCAGAAATGTTAACATTACAAATATAAAAATAAAATCCAGTATTGACCAACAAAATTAACAATATGAAAAGGTCAGGAAAAATGTTTAACACGTACTTCGTACTTTATAACTAAGTAGATATACAGACTTTTCAGGCTGATTTTGGAATATGTTGGTGTTTCAAAAATCTATGACGTCATCGAGCTATTTATGATAGAAGTAGGAGTCTGACGTTTATGCGCGTTTTATATAAAGCGATATTTGCGTTGTTTGATAGAAGTCTGTGAGGTGATATTAAAGTCGGAGAGATGTATGTGTTTTGCCAGTTCGTGTCGACTTGCTGACACAGTGGTATGGGGATAATAAACGTGTTATACATCTTGGCTGGCAGTGACGCAGCATATTTAATAAAATTTTATAGCGACATGTATCGTAAGCCATCAATAACTAGCCACAATTTCAATATTGTAAAAGGTCAGGGAAAGGAAAAACAAATAATTTACATATCATCACCGCACAGCACTCTATCAAATCAATAATACCATAATAGCGCAACCCGTTACCATTGTATAGTGTTACTGCTGATATTATCACTGGCGATTGACCCTAAAGACAAATTCCTTATTTTATCTCCAGACTGTGTCAGTTAAATGGTATGAAATCAATTTATAATACTAAATAGGTAGGTAAATATCAAGATTAACACCTTCTAACTCCTTACTAATGTACGATCATTTGCCTTGATCTGCTTTCATTTTACATGCATTAAATACCAAAATTACCTTCGGGTAGGAACACATGAGTAGGCCGCCGGATTTCCGCCAATGAGTGACTCCGACGGTACGGCTTCTTTTTCTCCTTTTCCTGTCCGGTCTTACCGGAAGACACCTCCTCGAGACTCGACCTGCGCACTTCCTGCTTTTGCAACTCATCCAGAAACTCCTCCTCGATGGCTTCAGAGTCTGAGAAATCTGTTGACAAATGTTGATATTGGTAGTAATTTAAAACTATCTACCGTATCCAGACGAATGAAACATGCATACATACATGTAATATATATAAAAATCGATTGTGTGTGGTGCCAGAGATCCAACACCGGAAACCATCCACAGTGTCTACATCCGGATTCTTCCTAAGCTATTCTGTCGTTTGCACGCAAAAATGTTTCATTCATTGCGTAACCTGCTTGACCGATCCCTGAATATTAACTTCGTGAAAGAAAGGAAAGGTCGGCTATTGTGTTCACAACACAGTTTTCAGCTTTGAAACAAAAGACATAAAACAAAGATCCCTATTGCAATAGTTAAAAAAGGGAAAGACACCGAACGGCTAATGGTTAAACATTCACTGGCTAACATAATTTGATCCGCATTACCCGTTACCGTAATAGTCTGTGTATTGCCCGTGGGTATAAGATTTTTATAAACGAGTAGGTGCCAAGTGCGGGCTATCTGCCGATGCGGTCTACTTGGAAAATAATTATTTTAAGATTACATAAAAGAAAAGACACATACAACCAATATAAAACCAAGAAAAATAAAGTGATATCATACTTTAAGCATATTGCAGCAGCAACAAAACCTTTCGATTGCCTGGCAACATTACATGAGTTGCATCACAAGACAGGTGAATCTTGTATGAATAGTGTTTTTATCAGACGGGTTGGATGGATGTATTCAAAATAACAAGGGAGAAAACAACGTGGTCATCACAAGCAGGTTAACACATCCACTGACTTTAAGTGAAGGGTAAATATTAAGTGTTCTGTAGTAGACACAAACATTGACTTTAAGTGAAGGGTAAATATTAAGTGTTCTGTAGTAGACACAAACATTGACTTTAAGTGAAGGGTAAATATTAAGTGTTCTGTAGTGAGCACAAACATCGACCTTAAGTGAAGGGTAAATATTAAGTGTTCTGTAGTAGACACAAACATCGACCTTAAGTGAAGGGTAAATATTAAGTGTTCTGTAGTGAGCACAAACATCGACCTTAAGTGAAGGGTAAATATTAAGTGTTCTGTAGTGAGCACAAACATTGACCTTAAGTGAAGGGTAAATATTAAGTGTTCTGTAGTGAGCACAAACATCGACCTTAAGTGAAGGGTAAATATTAAGTGTTCTGTAGTGAGCACAAACATTGACCTTAAGTGAAGGGTAAATATTAAGTGTTCTGTAGTTATCACAAACATCGACCTTAAGTGAAGGGTAAATATTAAGTGTTCTGTAGTCATCACAAACATCGACCTTAAGTGAAGGGTAAATATTAAGTGTTCTGTAGTTATCACAAACATCGACCTTAAGTGAAGGGTAAATATTAAGTGTTCTGTAGTAGGCACAAACATTGACCTTAAGTGAAGGGTAAATATTAAGTGTTCTGTAGTTATCACAAACATCGACCTTAAGTGAAGGGTAAATATTAAGTGTTCTGTAGTAGGCACAAACATTGACCTTAAGTGAAGGGTAAATATTAAGTGTTCTGTAGTAGGCACAAACATTGACCTTAAGTGAAGGGTAAATATTAAGTGTTCTGTAGTGAGCACACACATTGACTTTAAGTGAAGGGTAAATATTAAGTGTTCTGTAGTAGACACAAACATTGACCTTAAGTGAAGGGTAAATATTAAGTGTTCTGTAGTAGACACAAACATTGATCTTAAGTGAAGGGTAAATATTAAGTGTTCTGTAGTAGACACAAACATTGATCTTAAGTGAAGGGTAAATATTAAGTGGTCTGTAGTAGACACACACATTGACCTTAAGTGAAGGGTAAATATTAAGTGTTCTGTAGTAGACACAAACATCGACCTTAAGTGAAGGGTAAATATAAAGTGTTCTGTAGTAGACACAAACATTGACCTTAAGTGAAGGGTAAATATTAAGTGTTCTGTAGTGAGCACAAACATCGACCTTAAGTGAAGGGTAAATATTAAGTGTTCTGTAGTAGACACAAACATCGACCTTAAGTGAAGGGTAAATATTAAGTGTTCTGTAGTGAGCACACACATTGTCTTTAAGTGAAGGGTAAATATTAAGTGTTCTGTAGTAGACACACACATTGACCTTAAGTGAAGGGTAAATATTAAGTGTTCTGTAGTAGACACAAACATTGACTTTAAGTGAAGGGTAAATATTAAGTGTTCTGTAGTAGGCACAAACATCGACCTTAAGTGAAGGGTAAATATTAAGTGTTCTGTAGTAGGCACAAACATTGACCTTAAGTGAAGGGTAAATACGAAATGTTCCGAAGTAGACACACACATTGACCTTAAGTGAAGGGTAAATACGAAATGTTTTGAAGTAGAAACACATATTTTCCTTAAGTGCATGCAGGGTAAATACAAAATGTTCTGAAGTAGACACACACTTTGACTTTAAGGGAAGGGTAAATACAAAATGTTCCAAAGTAGACACACACTTAAGTGAAGGGCAAATGCAAAGTGGTCTGAATTAAAAAGAAACTTAATTGATCCCAGAGGAAGGGTAAACACCAAGGGGCATGGAGAACACAAAATGGTCCGAATGGATTGGTAGGACTAAATAAAAAGCGGTCTAAAGTAGATACAAATTGATCATGCATGGTGGAAGGGAAGGTTCAAAGCCATCAGAAAGGTGAAGTGAACACAAATTGATCGTGATTGTTAGGCACATATGATGCTTTTTCAACGTGTTTATCAACAATTAAAAAATGTCATGAAACACTCACCTGCAAGAAGCTCGTCCGTATCGCCAAACCTGCTGGCATCCGAACTTTTCCGACTACTTATGCCACTCTTGCTGCTTCCAGATCCCCGACGTGACGGACATTCTGATGATAATAGCGACGTGCGTCTGGAACAAACACTTGACGCCGACCCGCGGCGGTCCGCGTCGGACGCTAGCGACGTCCGCCTGCTGCTTATACTACTTCCGGAACCACGCCTGTCTGTGTCCACAGACGCCAATGATGTCCTCCTACTACTTCCGCTTTCAGCAGAACACCTGCGCACATAGTCAGATGCATATGAGGTCCTTCTGCTTCCATAGTCGACGAAGATTTGAGGTACCACAAACTTTGTCTGTTCCGACTGTCTCCTCCGAAGAAGAGGCCCCATCACTAGACTTCGGGTATCTTCTGGCTTTTCCCTCTCCCGATGGAATTTACCTGTAGGCAAACGTATAGTGTCAGATATATTAAGTTGATTGATTAACTTTGTAAAGAGCACCCCCATCCTTGCTGTCGGATTGAAATATTCTAATGCAAATATTGTCATGTCTCAAAAGCGAATCATGTCACTCTCAAACAGTGATTTTCTGAAATCCTGATGAAACTAAATGTTGTAAAATTGTTTCTGAGTGATGTCGCCCGGCCGTCACCCCAGTACTGGTGACATAAGTGTGTGAAAGGCCCGACTGTACGGCGGGGCGTGTATTTACGTGCCATTTACCTACGGCACGCTACCATTATAACACCGCGCGTCTAATTCGCTTAATACTGAGAGGAGAGAGAGGTGTGCGTTGTGGCGTTTACCGACAGATCGATCTCATCACTTGTACATGGACATATCACAGGCGGAGGGACACACGCATCACACACGGCCGTGCCCTGGCATTGCCAGGTCACATCAGGCCTTGCCATCTCTCACCCTGTAGACCGCCTGGCCCCCTACCCACGACAGGTAATACCTCCACACCACGTAAACCCATTACGGCCTTTACCGTATACCCTTATCAACCAATTACACACACGTCCACGCATTGGCGAAAACCGCAGAGGCCTCAGCTGAACTTTAGCCGAGCCATTATAAAATGTCTTTAAATCGGGTCCATGTATTGGTTCGTATGTATATTGCCACATTTAGAAAGACGGTTTTGGTTTAAAAATCACATCGTTTACGACAGCACCAGCAGTCAATATCGCTTGACAACCGGTACCAAACCAACAAATCACGATACACTACAAAAAAGAGCGGCTTATTTAGCTGTTGACAAGTTTGTTTTTTGTGTTTACCACAGTGAAAGCTTTTCGCGCGGCAAACTGACGTGAAGCAGGTCGACAGGAGCTGGAGAAAATGTATGGGTTCCTTGTCGCTGCCATGGTACAAATGTTAACGGTTTGAGAAATGAAAATGGAATTAAACGTTTAAACAATTTGACACACTTGATTCAATCATGGACAGATTAAGGCAGCTATTGACACGTTGACGGCAAGTGTTCTCTGTGAAATAAACGTACTTATTACGACGGTGTTTTCCCTTGCGTTACATTGGTGTACGGGTGGTATATTGCTGATTATTTATATGACGCTGAAGTAACCATAAGTCCTAGGAAAAATCGATATATTTCGCTAGACTAAAAATGACGCGGCCCTTTTCTTTCGTGATGTCCATATCAATAAAAATGGATGTCCGCTGGCATTGCCTGCACGTGACGGATGCTATGTATTTCTAGGCCACCTGATACAAGTACATGATGAGGTGAATGGCATTCAACTAGACAACAACGTACGATATAATTCAGAGACTAGGTACATGTCAACTGAAGACTGCAACCTAAAGATGACAGCTGCAATTGTCATCAGATCGAAACATGGCAATCGCACACTTGGTATGAGACCGATATCTTACGGCTATAACGTTGTAAGGTTACTCGATGTTTGTACTCGTGAAAATGAGGACAAAGCGAACAGAACGTCGGAGCGTACATCTACGGGGAGGTTATTTACTAAAGTGCACATTTGTTGATATAAATTATACCACATTACTTCGAAAATAGTCTGGGTAATTCTAATAATTCACTTTATATATTCAGAAATATCTTTTAAGTGCATGATCAATGAATATTTCATACCATTCTTACAAATAAAGAAAAAACATTATTGAATGCCACAAACACAACACTGCGCTTTCATTTCATCGCCGAACAAATTACATCAGTAGGAGGATAAAGCTGTAAATATCGCGCTAAGTATTGCGAAAGCATCAATGAAATCTTTGTGAAGTCTATAACAATGATAACAATTCGAGGTTTTTCTATACCGCTTTATAACAACCTATAAGTCGTCTCTAAGCGGTTCACAAATTATTATCCGTTGTTATAGGGCCTTAACAAGCAGTCAATCTTGTTCTCAACGCCCTAGAGAGCAAACAACTGTTGCTGCCATTTCGGCGCTCACAGCTAGCATTCTACAGTTTCTAGCACTGCCCAACCACGTACTCATTAACAGCTGAATAGACTGGAACAAGCAGAGTAAAGTATCTTGCTCAAAGATACAACACAAGTACCTGACCGAGACTCGAATTTGCAACCCTTCGATCACGAGCCCGGCGTCCTACCACTAGACCACCGTGCCGCCTGGAGAATAGTCAAAATAAGGATAAATAACTGATAACCACGAAATTGTAACCAGACCAAAGTATTGCAACCATAAGATTGTCTTTAATAGAAAACAAGAACACTTTTCATCTAGCGGACAGAAACTGTCTGTGTTTAACTAAGGCTTAAGCGTTAGACTCACACATGTGACGAACTGGCCGTCAGTGTCAAACTGTAAGAAACTTTACACACGGATCTCAGGAAAAATAAACTCTTTTTATCGGATTTTTATAATAAAATCTTTTAAATGTTTTGTCACATTATTTCATACTGTACGGGCTCGCTCATGTCGTTGGTAAACATTGTTTGTCCCTAAGTTTGCTACTTACCAACATAGAATGAAAACAGCTCGTTGGCTTTGGACTTGAACTCCTCCAAACGCTCAGCAATCATTTTAGTAGTTGTCATAGTAACTTTACCTCTGCTCGCGTGTGATGCTTCGAGTGTGTATGCGTTCCTTGCTAGGTACTTATATACATGTATACATATATGCTAATTTCTTTGTTTTTCGCATTCGATATCACAGAGCGAATAAGAATGCAGATTTATTCCGAAGCTGTTGATGACGTTGTTTTAACTAGCCATTCACAGATATACCTGGTTGTGTTGGTAACTCGACAAGGTATCTACTTTTGGCCGCTGTTCTGAAGGACATGCCTTTCATATGAGTAGATTACATTATTATGTATACTGCCAGTATCCTACATTGCAAATTGAAACCGAGATGCAAACATAATTAATCACCTATTTTCGTCTGTATATGTAGCTTCTGGTGATATAAACCTTGATTATATCCAGTGATTACATACAGTGCTTGTCAATGGTATAGCAGGCGTTACATATATAACACATTGAAATGTAGCTAAGTATCATATTGCAAAATACTCCTGTAATCTTCACAAATTTATTTAAATAATTTATATATCAATCAAATGTTGGGAAACGAAAACGGACAAAAGAATGACAAATAATATGTTTCCTACATCAAAATCAGAGTGTTTTAACTTCGCTCGGTAATCTTATGATGCAAAATAGTTCAAGTCATGTTCATTATACAGTCTTTAAACAATAAAGTACGAAATGGTATCGACACCAAGTGAACACACTCTGAAAGCAACGCCTTAAGCCATAAAGGTAACCAATTCAAAGGCTAACACACGACAGATGTTGTAATGTTTACATCTCAACGTTATTAACTGAAATTTAATTGTTTTTTGGTTCAGGGTCCATCAATTTTCATAGGTCTCGATAACGAATCGATATTCTTTTCACGGATTTGTTGTAAAGATTACCACTACTCGTTAAATGTATCAATTATTAAACAGAACTATTACTTAATTGGCGTAGTACGCCAACCTGTTAAGTGAGTCTAATTAATTAACTACCCTATTGATCTGTTTTTTTTAATTGGCCAATGAAGTTTCGGCGCCTATCGAGATTCCACGACGATTTAGAACATTGTAATCTAAGTAATTTAGAGTTGACGGAATCATGAGGGGTGCCACAGGTGGTTCAGAAAACGCTTCCGGACTATCTAATCTACCGATTTTAAGATAAGATAGTTTGGTAATAGCAGTCCTTGCCTTATAACTATATTACAAACATAATCGTTGAATTTCCATACATTTCTCAAATTCATAACCGTGTATACGTCACCAATGCGTAGCTTTAATTATAATGGTTTTTCAAAAAAATAAAATAAAAAAAAGATGAATGTTCATTTCCAAGATGGCCAATGTGTAATTAAATATCTCACAACAGCCGATGTTAACGTGTTTTGTTATGTATACGTATCGTTATGCACTCTCCTGTCTCCTAAACTCTTTGTCGTATGCATTTCGAATTTCAAACATTTGTGAAACTTTCATTTATTCCAGATTAAGAATACAACAACTAATTGTGAATTCCCGATGAGACCGGAAATGACCATTAACCCCAGTCTGTTCATTCCTATTTCAAATGGATATTTTGTGAAAAAACAAATAACCACACTTTATATATCAATATGGTTAACCTTTTTAAATTTTCAAACTCGTTAAATATTTAAACTGGTCTGAATTTTCAAACTCAGAAGACAATTAGGCAGCCAACACTGCTCTGTAGGTCATGTGACAACATTCAAAAACCTGTTCATGACCAGATCAGCCGAGCATCGTATTTTTTCACTAGCCAGACCTACCCTTGAGTTATACATATTAGTTGTAAGGTTTCCTGGTAGCCTTGTTATTAATGTTCGATGATATGATATGTTCTTACCCTGTTTACTCGGCACATACTCGTCATTTAAATCAATGGCAATCATTTAAAATATGTATTTTCCTTCAAAACCAAAACTAACCAGTAGTTAAACATACATGTACGTCTCCATTTCCATGCGTATAAATGCACATAAACTAAACGGTATTAGTAGGAAGAGAACTATGATAATGAGCAAAAGTGATATTGAATTAGAGAATACCAAAGCGTCAACAAAACTACAAACGAACTCAAAATCGTTTAAACAAGGGGCAAAAGATAAGAATTCAAGTGAATGCCATGTCCTCAAAGTGAGAACTTAGGCTTCATTCTCAACAACGTCCACCTTGATATCATACAAGGATCAAAATATAAGAGAATTAGCCAAAGATGGCTACCATAAAATTTGCTCAAATTCTTCCTCAACCTACGTATTTCGAATCTATTTGCCGTAAGTTTGTTAGTCGAATCGAAAGCGTCACGTTTATCATACAGCTTAGTAGCAAGCTGCTCATGTTGGTCATAGTTTAAGTAGAGATCGAGGTAAGCAGTTGATGTAGAAGAGTTTTCCTTGTCCTTGTTTTCAGGTACAGAAGGGTATATACGATCGACTAGGTCAGTAAAGTATCGAAGCTGATAAGCAGCAACAGTAGCCTGTACAGAGCAGATACTTACTGTATAGTTTCCGGACGAGTTTCTTGGCGTGTTTATCCCAGAACGTCCTGGAGCGGCAGAACGGGTACTTCCAGCAGACGAACAGACCGACAAATAGCACGAGGGCAGTGCTCACGAGGGCTGTGATAATGGCTGCCACCTCGTACGTCGGCACTATAAATAAACAAGGAACAAGGTATGTCTATGTCCATATATAACATTATAATGTAAGTATAGTAAGTCTATGTATATATGATACATGTGTACCCATATTATGTCTCTCCCAGGGAGATTAAACACTGGATTTTAAAGATTAACATGTATCCATGCATGTAAACAAAATAATGTACATCATGTTGTTGGAAATAGAAATATGTTCAGAATATGAAATAAAACGTATTCTTTCAGCATCGACAAACACGATATTAGACGGAATCTGTTGTTTGTAAGTTCAATAGTTGCATAGAAACTACGATGAACAAACAATACAACTGAATTTAATGAATAATAAACTATATGTAGCAGCAGTGATGGGTATCGCTAGCATTAAAGAGCATCAAACATATAATGTATAGGTACCGTTCCTACCCGATATATAATTGTCATAATATGTTGTCAATTCTCGGTGTTTTGTATCTCTATACGGGTGAATTAATTATAACGCTGTTTGATAAACTAGTTTCTTTTTCAAACATGTACATATTTTATAGTCGGTATTATACCTTTATTCATTCCAATAAAATAAATCAGTCTTGAAAATATCTAATATACATACTGCGGCTGTTGCACTCGATCAGCTAAACCCTAACAAGACATTTGTGTAACAAAACGATCGAAAATAATATGAAATCATATGTATGGGAGTGATGTCCCCTTGGTCAGTGAAAGCTTACTGAAGTACACTCTATGAACAGTATGCGCGGTCTCACAGCCTGTGTTACATAGATAGCCCTTCCTTGATGTTGAAGATGTAATACCAACCCCCAGCATCACGAACGTTCCTTAAACTAAGAGAATTCCTTAACTTAAAAATCTCCTAATCATGATTTGAGTAAGGATGTTTGACTGTAATTTGAGCACAAATGTTTGACTATCCTAGACGTCAATATTTGAGTACGAATGTAAGACACTATCCTAGATGTCATGATTTGAGTACAAACACTTGACTGTGTCCTTGATTTCATGATTTGAGTACAAACGCTTGACTGTGTCCTTGATGTCATGATTTGAGTACAAACTTTGACTGTGTCCTTGATTTCATGATTTGAGTACAAAGTTTGACTTTGTACTTGAAGTCATGATTCGAGTACAAAGTTTGAATGTGTCCTTAAAGTCATGATTCGATTACCGATGTATCATATTATCCTAGAAGTCACGATTTGAGTACGAATTTTGAGATGTATCGTAGATAACAGGATTTGAGTACGTACGTCTGACTAGGAGACCTGATTTAGTACTACCGTTTGACTTAATTAATTCTATTTGGCATTATTCGAATATAAGAGCTTTTGACTAACACTACTCTTTTGTGATTGAAAAGAATACCGATGACTCGAGAAAAAAATCAATATCGATTAAATAAGGGACAAAATATGAACAACGGAAATATTTACGCAGGGACCTTTCAACAATTTCAAGAAAGAAAGATCACGGAATTGTGTTCTGTAAGGTAAAGCGTCTTCTACTTTATCGACGACAGCCGCCATGTTAATCTATGTGTCATCCAATTAAATAGCACTTCCTCAAAGTGAGGATTGGGGTATTATTTTCAATCATAATAAGTAGGTATACTAATATCAACATTTTCAAAAATGCAACCTTCATATCAAGCAGAGATACAAAATATTTCTCAATATTTACAAAATGATAGCAGGTCCAAACGTAGTTTGAAAATTTAAAAAGGTTAACCATATTGATATATAAAGTGTGGTTATTTGTTTTTTTCACAAAATCCCCGGTTGAAATAGGAATGAAAAGACTGGGGTTAATGGTCATTTCCGGTCCCATCGGGCCGACGTTCTGAAACCTTGAATACATAGTATTGAATTCACATTTTTGTCGCGGTAGAAAGAATGTCCGCCGTTATAGCGCATTTGGTATTTGTCTTCGCCAGATGTACTTATATTTTAAGTTTTCCGAAATCACCTTGTTTAAATCTCTGTCTTTGGTATGCTGTACTTTTCGCGTTATTCTAATCCTAGTTGTACTTTTACGGTATCTGGAAATCTTCCTTTAAATGCTGCATTTTGTCATTGTCGCTTTTGCCACGATTCCTTGGTACACGTTCGCGATAAGAAGAGTAAATTTGTGCTTTCATGGGAAATGCTTATTATACTCTAAGGTGTAGAATATTACTATAAACAATTCACCCCTGGAATATATCACGGTAAAACTGAAGGCTCTGTGTGCGCCACCTTGTTGATGAGGCAAGAAGACTGGTTCGACCATTTGATGTACATCAAAAGAATTTCGTCGTCACATAACGGTAAAAATTGACAGGCTTTGAAGTCGATCGCGGTTCCTCTGTAATGAGCGTGCCTTCAGTTTTGCCATACCATATTCCAGGATTGGAGTGAGCGCAGGTGATCGTAACCCCTGGATATCGAGAATTGGGCTATTGGTGCACGAAGGTCATACATACACATGTACTCTTATTTCCTGAATTGAACATCCTGCTGTCAGCCAGAGTGTTTGTCACAACACCTGTCTTGCTAATAGAACAACACGTTTATATGGATGACAATTTTAGCGGTTACAAACACGTTTACTTGTATGACCTTTTGAGGTTTATGAAACTGGTATCAGCGGAAAATAGCACAAACATGTATAGTCTAATAATCCGGTCAACACCTGTCCATTCACTTATAATCCTGTCAACACCTGTCCATTCACCACTAATCCAGTCATCACTAATCCAGTCACCACTAATCCAGTCACCAATAATTTAGAATTACTAATCTAGCCAAACTAATAGTTTTTCAATATATCCAATCACCACTAATTCAGTCACCAATAATCCAGTTACCACTTATCCAGTCACCACTAATACAGTCACCAATAATCTAGTCACTACTAATCCAGTGACCACTAATCCAGTCCCCACTGATGCAGTCACGACAAATCCAGTCACAACTAATCCAGTCACCACTAATCCAGTCACCACCAATCCAGTCACCACTAATCCAGTCACCAATAATCCAGTCATCAATAGTTAGAATTCTAATCTAGTCACAACAACTAATCCTGTCGCCATTAGTTAAATCAACACTGATCCGGTCACAATTAGTCCAGCAACCTTTGTAGTGGGGAATCCAATAACCTATCTCTGTAAAGGGAATGGTTTGCTTGATACTTTACTGGGACTGTATTTTATTACAATCTATCATTATACTTTCAATACTTAGATGTAAACTCTGAGTACAAGTAAAGTTTCCGACGAACATCTAAACTAATAAGACAGCCCTAAATATCTATATCAATAAACCCTCCAATTATATACCAATAGAATCAATGCCATCAATATACATCTTTACCAATAAGTCATAGTCCATCAATATATATACCAATAACTCAAGGACCATCAATATTTATACCAATAAGTCATAGTCCATCAATATATATACCAAAAAGTCATAGGCCATCAATATCTATACCAATAAGTCTTAGTCCATCAATATCTATACCAATAGTTTATAGAACATCAATATATAAATATAACAAAACTTTATAGAACATCAATATATATACCAATAAGTCATAGACCATCAATATATATACCAATAAGTCATAGACCATCAATATATATATCAATGAGTCATAGTACCGTCAATATATATACCAATAAGCCATATGCCATCAATATATATACTGATAAGTTTAATACAATCAAAAGCTATTATAATACCAATAAGTAAAATATATACACAACGGTTACGTCTCCTAGTTATATTATTGTTGGCTAGATAGTTGGTGGTGTTACCAGGTAACAATTACCTGTAAGTGTATTTTAGGAACAGGGAAACATATACATATGGATGGAAATGAGAAGTAACTTTTCGTGACATAAATAGTGCGTTTATATCCCAAAAAGTTTATCTAAACATCAACAATTTAATATAAATAAATAAATAAATGATAATAAAAATCATCGTCTATTCGTTGGTTACTTTTTCACATGATGTCAATGTGGACTGTTACCTCGTAATGACGTCATGGGGGAACAAGGAACAAACACAAAAGTTAAATATTGTACATGTGCAAAGATAAACATGCCTGTTTGATCTGATATCAACATCATCAAAGTTCGTCAACAATAAAACAGTTGATGGTCAATAACCAGCCGCCATTATTCTCTCTTCACGGCTTATTTGTGTAACAACTGAAGCTAGTTGAAAGCCTGGATCACCGGAAGTCGTAGCCAAGGGAAATCCAGTTCGCAATAGCAGGAAGTGACCTGATTCACTTGAACTAAAGTTGATGTAAACTTGAAGCTTCAGGTAACTTTTTTTTCTAAATAGTTCATTTGACTGAGGGGGTGTAGTCATGAATGTTCAGATGACCGAGGGGTGTGGTCAGGAATGTTCAGATGACCGAGGGGTCTAGTCAGGAATGTTCAGATGACTGATGGGTGTGGTCAGGAATGTTCAGATGACTGAGGGGTGTGGTAAGGAATGTTCAGATGACTGAGGAGGTGTGGTCAGGAATATTCAGATGACTGAGGAGGTGTGGTCAGGAATATTCAGATGACTGAGGAGGTGTGGTCAGGAATATTCAGATGACTGATGGGTGTGGTCAGGAATGTTCAGATGACTGAGGAGGTGTGGTCAGGAATATTCAGATGACTGAGGAGGTGTGGTCAGGAATGTTCAGATGACTGAGGAGGTGTGGTCAGGAATGTTCAGATGACTGAGGAGGTGTGGTCAGGAATGTTCAGATGACTGAGGAGGTGTGGTCAGGAATGTTCAGATGACTGAGGAGGTGTGGTCAGGAATGTTCAGATGACTGAGGAGGTGTGGTCAGGAATGTTCAGATGACTGAGGAGGTGTGGTCAGGAATGTTCAGATGACTGAGGAGGTGTGGTCAGGAATGTTCAGATGACTGAGGAGGTGTGGTCAGGAATGTTCAGATGACTGAGGAGGTGTGGTCAGGAATATTCAGATGACTGAGGAGGTGTGGTCAGGAATATTCAGATGACTGATGGGTGTGGTCAGGAATGTTCAGATGACTGATGGGTGTGGTCAGGAATGTTCAGATGACTGAGGAGGTGTGGTCAGGAATATTCAGATGACTGAGGAGGTGTGGTCAGGAATATTCAGATGACTGAGGAGGTGTGGTCAGGAATGTTCAGATGACTGAGGGGTGTGGTAAGGAATGTTCAGATGACTAAGGGGTGTGGTCAGGAATATTCAGATGACTGAGGGGTGTGGTAAGGAATGTTCAGATGACTAAGGGGTGTGGTCAGGAATATTCAGATGACTGAGGGGTGTGGTCAGGAATGTTCAGATGACTGAGGGGTGAGGTCAGTAATGTTCAGATGACTGAGGAGTGTGGTCAGGAATGCTCAGATGACTGAGGGGTGTGGTCAGGAATGTTCAGATGACCGAGGGGGTTTAGTCAGGAAATACAGACATAGCGGCAAATTGTTTACAAAAATTATTTTGGTTTTTCCAAATAGGTATTTACAAGAACAAATCAACAGTTAGATTATGAATATAGATTCAGTTGGTTTAAATGGAAGATTATTACATCTGATTTATATTATTTTGAAGCATATCATGAAGGCTAACCTAGGCACATTTTTCTGTTTTTCTATAAGCGTTATACTAACAACACTTAATGTTGATTTTACTTGATTGTGCATTCTTTTGATAAAGTTGTAACGCAAGTTTTTTTCAAAGCTGTTTTCGTTTCCTATGTTCGTTTTGATAACAAATCTATATTTAATTAAAGCCAGTTAATTACAAAAGTTGTAAATACGATCGTTTACCAATCTTTAAGATCATATTGCAATATATTCAACACATTTATTTGTTTTTAATAAGCGTTTAGCATCGAAAGTGCTTTAATAATTTTATTGATATTTCAGATTTTGCCGATGGAAAGCATTCTGAAAACATTTTGGTTTTTATAAATTCTTTGTAAACTGCTTGTGAAACGGAAGTCCACTTTGAATGTATTTCTTTACAGCCTCATGAATAGAGCCCCTCCTAACGAAGTTGTGATTGCTATAGATACAGCCAATACGTACGGAAGTCAACGATTCAGTGGTAATGAATGAATGAAGTTTCAAGAATAAAAATCAATAACAGCTACAGAAGCAGTGCTTACTTGTAAATAAATACAGCCACATTGTCATTAGGGCACGTAATTGGTTTGTTTCCTCATCAATTACAAGTATTTTTCTCCTCAATGTAGAACTGTTCATTGGTGTTTGATTAGAGCATGCGAGTGTTTATAGACCCAGTATCCAGTTCCAGTCTTTAACATGCCTCTATATATTGTAAACCATCCCTTACGACACCTATAAACACAATCCCCGAGTCAATCTCCATGAGCCTCCCATCGCGATGGTCTCTTTAGTATCATACAGACACAGTAAACAGAGTTGCTCTTCGATGGCCCTGTCTGGTACATATCCACACACACACACACACACACACACACATACATATACTTCATTGTTTCAGTGAAAAATACACTACATATAAAAGAGTGAAAATCGGGACTTTAAATTCACTTCGTTGCAGCCGGAATTTCGATGTTCCCGACTTCGTTATTTTCGAATTGATTGTATGCAGAAATTAGAATCAATTTCAACAAGTGCTTTTCGTTGTAAATCTCTTTCCAGACACTTACAGCATATACAATAACCAGAGACACTCTCTCAGATTCTCCCACTGTGGAGATATCTTAGGTACCTGTAATGTGCAGACTACGTAACCAATCAGATACAATAACCAGAGACACTCTCTCAGATTCTCCCACTGTGGAGATATCTCAGGTACCTGTAATGTGCAGACTACGTAACTAATCAGATACAATAACCAGAGACACTCTCTCAGATTCTCCCACTGTGGAGATATCTTAGGTACCTGTAATGTGCAGACTACGTAACCAATCAGATACAATAACCAGAGACACTCTCTCAGATTCTCCCACTGTGGAGATATCTTAGGTACCTGTAATGTGTAGACTACGTAACCAATCAGATACAATAACCAGAGACACTCTCTCAGATTCTCCCACTGTGGAGATATCTTAGGTACCTGTAATGTGCAGACTACGTAACCAATCAGATACAATAACCAGAGACACTCTCTCAGATTCTCCCACTGTGGAGATATCTTAGGTACCTGTAATGTGCAGACTACGTAACCAATCAGATACAATACACCAGAGACACTCTCTCAGATTCTCCCACTGTGGAGATATCTTAGGTACCTGTAATGTGCAGACTACGTAACCAATCAGAGTCAATAACCAGAGACACTCTCTCAAATTCTCCCACTGTGGAGATATCTTAGGTACCTGTAATGTGCAGACTACGTAACCAATCAGATACAATACACCAGAACCTCCCAGTGTGATCTCTATTGACACACAATCTCCTAGAGCTTTCTTTTTGCTAATCTCCCTTAAGACGAACCCCATAGACACAATCAATGGAGATGTTCCTCAAGATCCTAAAGTTGTGATTCTCTCTTTAGACACGTATAGACATAATTATAGTTAACTTCTTTACCACATTTATAGGGTGTCTCTCTCGAAGAACCTGTAAATTGTAATATAGTTCTTACGATTTTACAACATTTTCGAGTCTGTCCTCCAGGAGTTATTGAGAATTGGTAATAGTAACAGAACCATGTAACACCACTGGATTACTGTTTAAGAGACGTTCATATTGTGAACTGGAGATATTTTTGAAAATAATTCAAATCAATAGACACATCGTATGCATTTTACCGACCCTGTTTACAAGAAGGCATTATCCCCGTAATAATGATGTAAATATTCGCAAAAGGCACCATTTTTGCATGACAAAAGGCATCGTCTAGAATGGTTCGTAGAAAACAGCAAGTATATGGGGCATGAAGATTTTAAACAATTCCTGTCAAAGAGTTCGGATTGACTTTTGTTTAGACAAAGCGATTTAAGGCTGTCCTGATATATGTATCACTGGTAATATTTCCACGTGAGACACTCTGATGTCCATTTCCACGTGAGACACTCTGGTGTCCATTTCCACGTGAGACAGTCTGATGTCCATTTCCACGTGAGACAGTCTGATGTCCATTTCCACATGAGACAGTCTGATGTCCATTTCTACGTGAGACAGTCTGATGTCCATTTCCATGTGAGACAGTGTGATGTCCATTTCTACGTGAGACAGTCTGATGTCCATTTCCACGCGTGAGACACTCTGTTGTCCATTTCCACGTGAGACAGTCCGATGTCCATTTCCACATGAGACACTCTGTTGTCCATTTCCACGTGAGACACTCTGTTGTCCATTTCCACGTGAGACACTCTGTTGTCCATTGGAGGAGGGAGATTGTTACAGATGTTAAATAAATTATCCGATCTGTCGCAAATTATCCACCATGAATAGGTTGCAAGGTCACACTGCATCTACAAACTAAATTTTAGCTAAGTCGAAGAATGTTCAAAAGTTAAAAAATCAGAATCATGTCTTTCACAAAAATTCTGAAAATATATCAGAAATTCTGAAAATAGAAAATATGCCTCAAAACAACTGAAGCCGTGATGGCCATATAAAGATTATGACCGAAAAAAACAAGCAGTCATGTGCATTTACAGCCTCATATAAATATCCATGTGGAACATCATTTATACCCGGTACTCTCTGACAAAATATCCTTGTGGAACATCATTTATATCCGGTACTCTCTGACAAAATATCCATGTGGAACATCATTAACATCCGGTACTCTCTGACAAAATATCCAAGTGGAACATCATTTATATCCGGTACTCTCTGACAAAATATCCAAGAGGAACATCATTTATATCCGGTACTCTCTGACAAAATATCCATGTGGAACATCATTTATATCCGGTACTCTCTGACAAAATATCCAAGTGGAACATCATTTACATCAGGTACTCTCTGACAAAATATCCACGTAGAACATCATTTATATCCGGTACTCCCTTACAAAATATATATGTGGAACATCATTTATATCCGGTACTCTCTGACAAAATATCCATGTGGAACATCATTTATACCCGGTACTCCCTTACAAAATATCCGGACGCAAATTCGTGCAAGAATTCGAAGAAACGCTAATTAAACTTGAAGTTTCCGAACACGTTTGGGGAATTCATAAAAACTCAACAAAAGCTTTAAGTCACGAATGGCTGCGTCCCAGCACAATATGTACTAAAAATGTAAATATTGATAATGTAGATGTACATGTAAACACTTCATAGAGTGTTGCGATCTGTCATGAGGAAGTGGTTTAGATATCGTGTAAACGTTATTTTCGGGTAAGGTCTGTTACTCATAACATCAATTTATTGTACTATGAATGAGAATGATAATGGAAGGAATTCGTTGGTTAGTATAATATAATGGCAAATCTTTAGCGGAGTTACCTCAGGTAGTGTAAACTTACAGTTTACAGTCGCGATTGTTTCATACATATAGTCGATTTGTAAAAGATATATAATCAGTCGAAATATAAGCGAATTACCGGAATCAATAACTTCCGTCTGGGAGAAATAAGCACTAAGCAGTATTTAGATTTAGCGGCAATGTCGCGCCAGGTCTGACGGCAACCCCATCACTTAGTGATTATAAAATAACAAAAAAAAAACCCGATGGAAACAAGGACACTTAGCGATCACATGACCTTTCCACGTGACTGGATAATAAGTCTACTACCTGAGGTACTTATTTTGAGTCAGACATGTTTTATATCGCATAGTTGTGATATGTAATTTTGATCATAACTGTATTACATCTTGTATCTAGAGACCAAGCACTGCCCCGTCAATCAAAATTGGTAGGCTATCGGGCTATGAATACAATGGGATATAACTAACTCACTGATAACGAACCTTTGTCTTACAGAGATAATATTTACACATGCGTGAGTGAAATATTATTTTCAAATTTCTGATGTTGACGTTTACAACAGACAAATGACGTACTCTCCATTATATTTACATTTGTAAAATGAGATACGAGTTGTGTCATTGAGTACTTTAATCTAAATTGTAATTAAATAAACAAAAATAATGACGTCATATTTTTTTGTTTTATCAACTCAACTAAGCTTTGTTTTGCTGAAATGTTACGTGTACGTGAAACAGTCAACCAGTTCTGGTCAATACCATGTAGAGGGGGATTGAGGAGTTATTATTTAATCTCCTACTTTAGAGTTTTATTCCATATTGGAGACCAAACACATTCTGTCTAGCGTTTTTAATTGCTGTGTTGAGGC
This sequence comes from Mimachlamys varia, assembly GCA_947623455.1. Lineage (NCBI taxonomy): Eukaryota > Metazoa > Mollusca > Bivalvia > Pectinida > Pectinidae > Mimachlamys > Mimachlamys varia. The sequence goes on along the minus strand of OX392528.1, from coordinate 28,467,995 downwards.
TGAATTCTGGTCTTTACAGAAACTACGTCAGTAGTGGCGAACCTACAGGCTCCTGGAATGGATGGCAGTGACAGAGGGTCGGCGAAGTCCTGAAAGTGTAAAGTACGCAGGTCATACGTTCTCAGACCAGTGGTCACTCCAATACTAGGTTTACCATACGTTCTCAGACCAGTGGTCACTCCAATACTAGGTTTACCATACGTTCTCAGACCAGTGGAAGTGTTTTCCTGCATTCAATTATGCTATTGACCAAATATGGAACATATCCTTTCATTGTACAAAAGAAGTAGGATTTTATATAATTTGTTAAATTTCGTCAAATTTGGTCAAGTCTCTCTTTTGGCAAGTGAGATTATAAAACGAATACATGATAGCCCTTTTCATTCCTCGGTGATAAGAGTGAGAGTACATTCGCTAGAATTGGTCTGGCAAATACACTGTTATACTCTATATCGACCCAAATTGTCAAATTATGTACCGATTGACTGTTTTCTGTAGATCATTATGAAGACTAAATTTGTTAATGTCAAGGGAACTAAATGTAGACTCGATAAAAATCACAGGAAGTGTCATGATGTTGATTTAAGGAATGGCGAACGAAGTTGTAAATTGATGAGTGTAAATATATTCAACTTATAAGAATGATACCATTTGTTTGCAAGTGGTGTTAATATCCATCTGAAAATATAATTCTGAAACTAACGGTTCGTTCATACGCTGTCGCCCACGTATACATCATATTGGTCACTCCAATACTATGTGTACCATACGTTCTCAGACCAGTGGTCACTCCAATACTAGGTTTACCATACGTTCTCAGACCAGTGGTCACTCCAATACTAGGTTTACCATACGTTCTCAGACCAGTGGTCACTCCAATACTAGGTTTACCATACGTTCTCAAACTAGTGGTCACTCCAATACTAGGTTTACCATACGTTCTCAGACCAGTGGTCACTCCAATACTAGGTTAACCATACATTCTCAGACCAGTGGACACTCCAATACTAGGTTTACCATACGTTCTCAGACCAGTGGTCACTCCAATACTAGTTTTTCCATACAGGTGATGGTTGAACTTTTGTGTTTTCAAATGCTTTTAAATGTAAGCATCGTTACCACCTAGTAGAAAGTGTGTCTGTCTTTAATCGTGCTATATTTAATCTAAGGTCCAAAATAGTGAAAAGTTTTCTTACAAATAATGCTTCCAAAAGCTTTCGATATAAAAACAAAACAAACAACAAAAGAAGCTTTTCTCGTTTTAGCTTTAACATTAGGTCTTGTTACATACCTTTATCACTTGAAAGACCAAATCTGTTTTATCTAGCATTTAAGGGACAAAATGTAAATATAAAAATTCATAATTACTCCACCATGTCCAGCCATTATATACTCGTCTTCTCTGGTCTACGATGACGCATTTGTTTTTATGCACACTTTTTGAACGTGAGTTCGCTATTACTGAAAACACGAAGTAATTGAGAACCTATTAAAAGCTTAGTGGAGGCACACAATGTAAACATTGTACTACCTGATATGGTCATCGATCACCGGGGCTGGCCGTGTCTGTAAAATCCGGAAATCAACGTGAGATGCAACAAAAGTGTAAAAATGACCATGAAACCGTTTTAACGGTACATATTACAACCTTTGGTTACAATAGTTAATCCATTCCTCAAAAAGTAGTTCAAATTAACCGTGCAAAAATAAAAAAACCTTATAATTTCTTCTTCAAAATAAAGTGCAAAGATTGAGGAATAAGACTGAATCGTATCTTTCTTTCACTTTACGATTTCAATCATATTTTACCTTAAAGGTTTTTATAAGATATTTCAGGATATCAAATTCTTCTAAAATGTGAACGCGCGCCTGCTAAAGATGTTTAAAGGTTTCTGGAAGGTTATTGTGATTTACATTGGATCTGTAAACGATTATTTGTGTGTCAAGGTTAAGCAACTGTCAGTGTACATCTTATAATTGTATTTTTCTTTCCATAAAAACTAATTCATGACAAACTGATCTTAGTATACATTTGTGTTTTTTTTTCTAATAACCTTAAAATATAACACGCCCGTAAAGGTTGAGTAGACATAATAACACCCTTGCTTGAATAACAAAGAGGCTAACCCACATTTTATTTGTATTTTCTTGTTATTATATATATTCAAACTCTTTATCATCCATGTGTCTTGGCTGCAGGCGATAAGATGTTTGTGCCTGCCCCGCGTAATTACTGAAGGACGCTAAGGCAATAACATATTATTGTATTGTCGTTTCGTCTTATTAACAAGTCAGCGTCTGACGTCATAGGCTCTAAGCGACTAAATAAGATGAGAGTCCATATTGGCAGTGCCTGCTATTCATGGAGTGAACATTCAATTAGAGGCTTAAGAGGACCCCTTCACTCCCAGTTAACTTTCCATTACTAATAAGCTGCACCACATCTGTTGATCCAGCCATTTCATTATCGCATCATATACATAACCGCGGCGTCTTAGCATGACCACGGCGCCATCTAACATAGCAAACTCGTCATGCCTTCCTAGCATAACCACGTCGTCCTGATATAACCATAACTACCTGGCATAGCAACGTCGTCCTGATATAACCATAACTACCTGGCATAGCAACGTCGTCATAACTACCTGGCATAGCAACGTCGTCATAACTACTTAGCATAGCAACGTCGTCATGATAACTACCTAGCATAGCAGCGTCTTCATGGTAACTACCCATCCCTCGTCGTCCTCATATAACCACAACAACCTAACAAAGCAACGTCGTCATGATAACTACCAGGCATATCATGGTCCTAATATAGCCACGCTGTCTTTATATAACGAAAACTACCCAGCATAGTCTCGTCGTCCTGATATAAACATGATAACCTAGCTTAGCCACTTCTTAGCATAGCCTTGGCGTACTAGCATAGCTATAGCGCCATCTAAAATAAAATATGTGTGATTTAATACACAAAGTTTCCTTAAATAACTTGTACAAATATAACCTTATTTAATAAGATTTTTGTGTCATTATCATATTTATGCCATCGGATATCAAAGCAATCAGCAACGGTGTCATCTATCATAGCAACGGTGTCATCTATTATAGCAACGGTGTCATCAGTCATAGTCACAACATTATCTATCATAACAATAACGTCATCGATCATCGAAACGACGTCATTTTTCCTTACCAGAATAACGTCATTTTTTTTACATAAGAGTGAAAAGTAAATATTTGGTATCTAGAGGGCAGAACATATGACACACAAGAATGCGTCAACAAGATTACAGTGGAACACACAATGTACCATATATCAGCTAGATAAATACTTCACGTATATAAGTATACAAAGTAAACCAGTCTTTTATGGGTTAAAACAAATCGTTTTCCCTACTTCTACTATGGCGGTCTTTGGGGAGTTTATTTTGCCTGTGTTACAATATCAAAATGGATAGTCAGAACCGCTATATGAGAATCATATTACAATGGTCGTATTTCTTGTACAGAAGAAGAACTAACCATTTATAGGTATGCTCGCTGTGCTATACACGTAACATGATGCATGTGCAGTCTGTTCTACGTTCCAACTCTGATCCCGTCGTCTACCGGAAGGTGGGATGCCTTACGTAATGAATTTAAGTCCGTAATGAGGCTATTAGGCGATTCACGATCGTCTTGATCTCGTTATAGAATTAGAAGGTCAAGGACACTGTTGACCGCCAGAGCCCGTCCATCACCCGCTACGTCAGACAATCTCAACCGGAAACCATAGCAACTGCTGTATATTTTTTTGGAACAGAAGATTTGCAAGCCAATTCATATTTGTTTTGTTCTTTAACCGGTGATTTAATCTAAGTTTCTCTCTCGTCACCGATTTCTTTTCCTTATTTGAATTTCATCCATCAATCTTAATCTAGGACTACAAGATCAAACGATGAAATGTTTCTGTTCGTGTATTGTGCCTGGCACAGAACTTTCCGTGAAGCCCTGGGAATTGAACAAACAACATCATTAACAGCTACTTTGCCGGGACGACCTTCCGCTTGCCAGGGGATTATCTGAGATTTGATGTCGATGTGCCTTACCTGAGGCTAGAAAACAAAGGCATACACTCGCTTTATGACATATCCGATTAATTTTGCTGTCAGACTTAGATTGTTGGGGTTGCTCAAGGATATAGGAATGGTCACATATACATGGTGGCGGAAAACAATGACCAATAAGCAAAGGTCCCTATGGGCCGGCATCTTTTACCAGCCATCGTCTTTACACAAATTTCATTGTAACGATATATGCGATAACTGGCTTCTGTGACGTTAACACACGGTTCACCTCGGTTCAACCCCCCCAGTAACAAGGACAGATGTCCGCAACAGGCTAATACCGTCAGCGTCCAATCACAATGTGTCACAACCTTACACTAGCGATGGTAAACGTACCCAAGGACGCCACTCTCTTTAAATGAAAAGTCCATGCGTTCTGCTGAGATACAGATACTGTAAACGTACATATTTTAGCGGGGATGTCATTTCAGCGATTTTTGCACTGAATTCATTCTGCTAAATCATGATTGCACTAATTACAGTTACTGTATATTGCTTTTTATAGCAAGTCTTGTTAGAGCGCCAACTCTTGGAGCATACTTTTTGGAAAACACAACAAAAGCTAGGATAAAACATACTGGAGAAGATATAGTGCAAATGATTGGATTCCTGGTTGAAAATATTTCTTTGAGCTCAAAGGAAAGATTTTTCAACCGACTGTTAGCATTCCAATGGGAACAAACTGTGTCCCACTTTTGGCTGACTTATTTTTGTTTTCATAAGAGGCTGAATTTGTCGAGGGGCTTATCAGGACAGTTAGCAAGCTATAGGAATGTCAAAATTCGATTTCACTTTCAGGTATATCGACGATGTGTTGTCTATAAACAACAAGAAGTGTGCTGACCTAGTCCATCGTATATACCCTACTGAACTTTAGATTAAGGACACAACAGACTCTCTTACATCAGCTTCTTACCTCAATTTACTTAAATTATGACTAACATGGATATTTAACGACTAAGCTGTATGATAAACGTATGTATGATATCTTTTTTCCGGTCGGTAACTTTCCCTTTCTTGATAGTAACATCCCTGCTTCTCCATCCTATGGTGTTTACATGTCGCAATTGATTCGCAATCCAAAGGCTTGTTCTGAATATCGAGATTTTCGTGATAAATATCAGCTGCTTACGAACAAGCTTACGGCACAGAGATTTGAGAGATACAGGTTGATGAGGACTATGGGCAAGTTTTATGGTCGCCGTATTGGTCTCATTGAGAAATATTCTACATCCTTGTATTATAAGAAGATGGACGTTGAATATTTTCATTAGTATGCCTTCTTGTTGTGATTGAGAATTATGCCTCAGTTCTCACTTTGAGTCTATGAACTTTACTTGGATTTGTCCTAGATTTGCATGGCTGGTGTCGTCGATGAAGCAGACGACGCTTAATCTTCCGGAACACCTAGTCTTATTCTCTTGTACTTTTACAGGCGTCTCCATGTAAATTTTTCCTTTGTTTATATTTTACCTCAGGTTTAGTAAATTTTCAGTTCGGATTATGGTTCTGTTGACGCTTAGGTATTCCCCATTTTATCAGTGGACTAAATGAGGTGAATAAGGTTGCTTTCCGAAGTTAACAAATACAACTGAATGTAAACAATGCCGAAAAATGGACAATATCCTACTTAATTTTCTCTATTGGGCCATGCTCTTTAGCCCCTACGGAAGTCAAATCAATCAGGCCACTTTTGGGGGTTAACCTCACCATTTGTACAAAATTGTTTTCCTGCATTCAATTATGCTATTGACCAAATATGGAACATATCCTTTCATTGTACAAAAGAAGTAGGATTTAATAGAATTTGTTAAATTTCGTCAAATTGGGTCAAGTCTCTCTTTTGGCAAGTGAGATTATAAAACGAATACAAGATAGTCCTTATCATTCTTCCGTGAAAAGAGTGAGAGTACATTCGCTAGAATTGGTCTGGCAAATACACTGATATACTCTATATCGACCCAAATTGTCAAATTATGTACCGATTGACCGTTTTCTGTAGATCATATGAAGACTAAATGTGTAAATGTCAAAGGAAATAAATGTAGACTCGATAAAAATCACAGGAAGTGTCATGATGTTGATTTAAGGGATGGCGAACGAAGTTGTAAATTGATGAGTGTAAATATATCCAACTTTTAAGAATGGTACCATTTGTTTGCAAGTGGTGTTGATATTCATCTGAAAATATAATTCTTAAACTAACGGTTCGTTCATACGCTGTCGCCCACGTACACATCATATTAATTATCAGTTCATTTACAAGGAATCTATAGCTAGTTCACACGAGTGCAGCAGATCATGCTATTTCTGTAACATATTGATGCAATAAAAAGACAATAGTCATTGTTATAATGATAGCATTATGTGTTTGTCAAAAGCCAGTCAGATACAGTCAGATAATTCTGTCGATTCCTTAACACTGGATTTCAACGAAGAACAGCAAAACAAATAACAAATATATCATTGAAGGAAAGGCATTTCAATTTAAAAGGTAAAGTTATTATGGAGTAAACATTATCTAAACACATCACTAATGCGGTTACTCTTTTCATCCTTTAAACTCTGGGTTATTATGCGATAATACATGTGCATGTTTAATGTTCAACGAATCATGAACGTACAACGCATGAGGCTATCCCTAATTGAAATAACAGAAAGCAATTCATGGAATATCTTTGACGTTTCATACTTCTTTGGTCAGTGTCCTGTTGGAACAAAGTGTATATATTTCAGATTTTTTTTTCAAATAACTTATCTCAGAGATAGGTACACTATAATCGCTTTTTCAACGTTAGAAAATAATGACAACTTGTAAAATGAAAACGATCCATCTCGTCATTTTCCTTTTTGTGTTATATTTTTATTTTTTAAATTGAATAATAATTTTAATAGCACTGAATTCGGATTAAATCATCATAAAAAGAGAAGGTTTCGAGAAGGAACGATTGATAAAGAATTTTGATAAGTTTTAAGATATAATTCCTCATTTTTGGTATGTAAACACCTTGGCCCGTATTCATACCTAAGCATGGATTCTGTGCTCAAGCCAACTTATTTTGTAACTCAAGTAGATTATGTCAAACGATCTAACGTCAAATGTTTATACTGAAATCAGTGTTTCAGAATTGTTGAAAAGTCGAATTTATTTTTCAGGTTATACACAAAAGACGAAATGTATCCCGAGTACATGAACATGTTACAAAACGTCATCCGATTCATATTATACCCTGGATCGGCCATTTTGTTTACTTTTCTAAACCGAACCCTCTCTTTTTGAACTATTGGATGAAGAAGGTCAAGTTTCCTAATAGAGACTGAAAAACTTTCATTTACATTTTCATATCATAGGAAAACTCTATCAAGCACATATACTTGCTGAATTGAATTTGGAAATGTTTTGTTTTGTATAATCCAATCAACCCAAACTCACTAAACTAGTTCACAAACAGGAATATTTATTGGCAATATGTCTGCCTATAGTATTGTTGTCGTCATCGCTGTCACTGAATAAATAAATCATTCAGGAATTGAACTTTTAAAAATCAAGCAACATTTCATTATAGTGTTTTTTTCTGAACTTGACGACCAGTTTTAGTTGTAAAGATATATCTTACATTTGATGGATAAGGAGAGCTGGCGCCGTGCTTTAACGACTCGTCACAGGATAAGGCGATACGGCCTGTCATCATTACCAACGCTAACCAACCACCGGCTGATGATCAACGGCGCTTCATAACAGTAAACACGAGATTCTAGCAGTCTCAAACAAGGTTATAAAGATAGCAAAAAGTGTTTTGTTCAATGTAATGGAACACATAACATAGAAATCATTTGGCTAAGCTAAAAAATACAACAGAGGAAACTAGATTTCTGTTATTGGGCAGATTAAACAGACAAAATAAGAAACCGGAACATTTTAATGTACATTGTTGTAGTACTACAGTGTACAATCTTGATTTATCTAATATCTAAATGTAGTAAAGTGTTCAATCTTGATTTTTCTGATATCTTAATGTAGAAAAGTGTTCAATCTTAATTTTTCTGATATCTTAAAGTAGTAAAGTGTTCAATCTTAATTTATTTTTCTGATATCTTAATGAAGCACAGTGTACAATCTTGATTAATCTAATATTTAAATGTAGTACAGTGTTCAATCTTGATTAATCTAGTATTTAAATGTAGTACAGTGTTCAATCTTGATTAATCTAATATTTAAATGTAGTACAGTGTTCAATCTTGATTTATTTGATATCCAAATGTAGTACAGTGTTCAATCTTGAATTATCTGATATTTAAATGTAGTACAGTGTTCAATCTTGAATTATCTGATATTTAAATGTAGTACAGTGTTCAATTTTGATTAATATAATAGCTAAATGTAGAACAGTGTTCAATCTTGAATTATCTGATATTTAAATGTAGTACAGTGTTCAATATTGATCAATATAATATTTAAATGTAGTACAGTGTTCAATCTTGAATTATCTGATATTTCAATATAGTACAGTGTTCAATTTTTAATTATTTAATATCTAAACATACTACATTGTATAATCTTGATGTATCTGATATTTAAATGTCATCCCTTAACCGAGAATTGATAGATACCAGAAAGGGGCTGGGTAAAGGTCATGATCTACGTCATATGTTTTTGCGAATACCTTTCAACAACATATCATCCTAACTAGCACTGTATCGACAAAACATCAATTAGCAATACTATTTTGGTTGAAAATCCACTCCTTCTCAACACGTGCAACCCCAATACATGTACATCCACTTGTAGCAATGTGAAACAGGTCGTCATCTTTTCTTTGCGTAACTTGTACTCGATCATTACAAAATATCAACGTACAACTATCACTTAAACAGCTGAAGATGGACTCTTCAACACAAAATTCCTCAAGTTCATGTGAGAGCAACTCCACGGCTCGTTTACATACAACATCCAATGCTTAGCTTGGATTTTTACAATATCCCATGCTTAGCTTGGATTTTTACAATATCCCATGCTTAGCTTGGATTTTTACAACATCTCATGCTTAGCTTGGATTTTTACAAAATCTCATGCTTAGCTTGGATTTTTACAACATCCAATGCTTAGCTTGGATTTTTACAACATCCCATGCTTAGCTTGGATTTTTACAACATCCCATGCTTAGCTTGGAATTTTACAACATCCCATGCTTAGCTTGGATTTTTACAACATCCCATGCTTAGCTTGGATTATTACAACATCCCATGCTTAGCTTGGATTTTTACAACATCCCATGCTTAGCTTGGATTTTTACAACATCCCATGCTTAGCTTGGATTTTTACAACATCCCATGCTTAGTTTGGATTTTTACAACATCTCATGCTTAGCTTGGATTTTGTGCTAAATTCTAGTTTTTTTATTTGATTATTTAAAATCTTGTTTTGTCAAGTTGTGGCATAATATATTATAAATGATGCCGACTATTATTTATCGTTCGCGTAATTATTGAGTGTTACAAGAATCTGGTTTGAGCACAGAATCAATTCGTGAGCGCAAGAACGGTTTCAAGAATACGGGCCCGTTGAATACAAAATAGTGGAGACAACTTGACCATTATCAGAATAGTATAAACCAAAAAGCCTTGGACCTTTTTATCATGAATATACGTCGCCTTGTGTTAATAAGACTGCTTCAGCACCCATTGGTATGTTGTTAATCTGTATTTTTTATTTTCCACCGACACCTTTATCACTACAGACCTTGTGGTGGAGTTTGTTTACGAGCTTCAGCAGGTGTACCAGCAGTGGCCCGGGGCTGCAGCTCCGCTCCCTCGCCAACTTTACCTGCTTCCAGCGCCAATCACGGATCACGCGACCAGATATAGCGCTGTCCAGGCCTGACACGCCGGGATATCGCGCGCCAAATGATTGTTTTCTGATATTTGAAGGATGACATTTGCATTGTGGGACATTAACGAGGCAATGTGATATATATCGTGCCACCCGGGATGTGTATGTCACCTTCTGTGTATTTGATAGAAAGCTTTCTATATAAGATAAATCAGATAACACGACAAAACAGACATAAACAAATGTAGTCGCAAATAGCCACTCCTAGCGGCACTTATACGACCAGAAATCGATACGTTCTTGTTGCTGTGATGCCAGTATATTTGCAAAATGCTTTACAGACTTTCTTTACGTTTATCATTCAAAATAAATCTGTCCGCAATATCTCATTCACAGAAGTATCGGCGTCTATATACCGGTATCAGAGCAGTCATATCTACTGCTGAAAGTCCCTATGTGACCATCAACAAAAGAAATTACTTTGATGAAACAATGACGGCAACTGCAGCAATGTCAGTTTGACGCTTGGTGTCCCAACACAACGTTAAACAGTCGTAAGGAGCAAACGTTTAGATCAGGTTTGGCTGTTCCAGAAACACAAGCTGCAATACTGTCAATATAAGTAACTACATATACATACAAATGTACATGTATGACTAGATTATTGAATACTGATTTTGTTGGCACCAATCGTACAGATGTATATTAAGTCATGCTGTATCGAAAGCAAATTATTTACATCTATTTTTAACATTTCATTAATTTTGTTACTGTATCTATTGCTAAATTTAAAAAGTGCAGCAAATGAGTGTAACGTGTTAAACACAAAGACCTCAACATCTAACAGGCTTCATGTATGGTTTTATGGCTTTAACATACTAGTATAGGATGAATGACAAGAAGGTACGGTAGATTTATAAGCAAACCATGGCCTACATGGAAAACTTACTCTGCTGAACTTAATAAACGGTTCGGTCTGTATGGTGTGTATCATATCCATTCCAGGTGACACTTTCAATACTTTAGATATAAGATATACTCACGAGCTATAAAGGTTTTTTCCCGATGATTTGTTGACATTGAAAATAATCAAACTAGTAAACCGTAAATGGTGTGTCAAGGACAGGCGTTTCTGATGCAGAACCCCCCCCCCCCCCCCCTACCTCCCCCACCTCCCCCCTCTACCTTTTCACATTAGGGTACGTAGATAAGAAAGAATGCATCTGTGCACATACAAAACTACATATCCGTACATAGAATGTATCGTAGAGAATTAAACATAGCATTGCAAACATACAAAAATCACATGGCCGGTAGTTTATAAAGGCAAAGATTGTTGAAATAATAATGCACAGGGAACAATATAATTTTGTAATCTAGAAAATGTCTATAAACTATATACTGTCATCAATTTATTAATAAAATATAACGGTTACGACTGATTTTATAATAATTAAATTTGTTTATTTATACACTGTCATGTTAACAGCCGTACACCCTTTCTCTACGCATCCTATGACCAGGATGAATAAATTGATTATGACGAATACATCAAGACGGTCACATATTGTACGTTTTGTCAGATATGATGGCGAGAAGCTGGTGATGTCAACATTGATGTTCAATGCAAAACGCCAGGAGATCATATCCTTCAGTCAAATGTGAACACAAAGTGGTTTTTCACTAGATTCTCCTATTTCTTCTCCTGTTAAGCCGCATTATCTCTTCCATCTGAGCCAGCTGGAGGTATTATATAATCTATATACTCATACTACTTTATACCAGCTAACGGTAGCGTCGTTCAAGTCAGATTACGTCTCAAATGAAAGTTACATACACACACAGTTTTAATGTTCTACACTTTCCTCAGCTTTTATTTGTGTTTACGTTGTGACAGTTCGTGGATTTGAGATTGTTGACCATGGAGCTCAAAAACGTTTTGAAAACATGGTGGTTAGTTGACGTTATGTCAGGTAATAGTAAACCGACAATTAAACGTTTATAACGAAGAACTTGCAGGATTTGTTCGACTTTAATTATCATAAGTGAAAAAACCTCTTTTCCAAGTTACAAAGTTTGCATTCGTTCCTGTTTCTATTTATAAAAAATAAACAAACATATATGGTATAAAAAGCATTAATGTGGATACTAACACGCTTTCGACTACAATTTGGTTTGTAACAAGCTACCACGTTAGTGTATGTAGCGGAGTATACAACCACTGATTATAACGTCGCGTAAAAACAAGAACAGGAAAAATGTCTTCCAAATTGGTCAATCTCGACAGTGATATTTTCGCATTTCAATATAGGTCACGAGGTGAAAGTAATAGTTTTGTTTTAATTGCGTACGAGCTAATTCCCAGTTAACAGTAAATAAAAGTTCTTTAGGAAAATTTTGAAGACGGACGTCTGTTTCATTTGTCAAGTAAAGAGTGCAATTGAAGAAGGTTTCTACTTTAAATTGTTGAAATCATCTCACTAATCCACTATGTGCCGAAGCAGTTGACGGACTATACTGATACAGTTCACCATATCGCACAATACTACTAAAAATATTCAGAAGTTTACCCATTCAGCCATTCAGTGGTGTAGAGAGATGTTTCCGGCGGTTAAGAGACATGTCGACGTTATCTTGCATTTTTTGCTTGAAAACGAATAGAGACGCGTTCGAAAGCTCACAAAAATGTAGCCAATATACTAACACTATAATAATTTTATTGCTTAATATAAAAATATTGCATCAACTACACAGCGAGAAGAAATACGATATCTTCAATTCAATTCAATAGCTACGAGAAAACAAAACAAAATATAATGAGGAGGAATCGTGTAAATGTTGTGTGGTGTCTTGTACGCCATCGTGGCAAGACCGTCATGATATACGTATTTACGTACTGTAGGTATAATGTGTCAGGACAAAATATACAAGCGACAGCTCAACATATTGATTGACATCTGCAGCAATAACTGTCATTCAGCTTTGTAACTGGTCAGATCATACTAAGCATATGATTGACTATGGGTGTATGTACATGATGTACAATGGGTTATCTAAACCCTAGTGAATGGGTAAGGATGTGTTCACATGTAGTATATTGAGTTAGCTGGACACCAATGACTGAGTAAGGATGTGTTCACATGTAGTATATTGGGTTAACTTGATATGGATGATTGAGTAAGGATGTGTTCACATGTAGTATATTGAGTTAACTGGACATCGATGATTGAGTAAGGATGTGTTCACATGTAGTATATTGATTTAGCTGGACATCGATGATTGAGTAAGGATGTGTTCACATGTAGCATATTGAGTTAATTGGACATCGATGATTGAGTAAGGATGTGTTCACATGTAGCATATTGAGTTAATTGGACATCGACGATTGAGTAAGGATGTGTTCACATGTAGTATATTGAGTTAACTGGATATGGATGATTGAGTAAGGATGTGTTCACATGTAGTATAATGCGTTAGCTGGACACCAATGACTGAATAAGGATGTGTTCACATGTAGTATATTGAGTTAACTGGACATCGATGATTGAGTGAGGGCGTGTTCACATGTAGCATATTGAGTTAATTGGACATCGACGATTGAGTAAGGATGTGTTCACATGTAGCATATTGAGTTAATTGGACATCGACGATTGAGTAAGGATGTGTTCACATGTAGTATATTGAGTTAGCTTGACATCGATGATTGAGTAAGGATGTGTTCACATGTAGTATATTGATTTAGCTGGACATCGATGATTGAGTAAGGATGTGTTCACATGGAGTATATTGCGTTAGCTGGACACTAATGACTGAGTAAGGATGTGTTCACATGTAGTATATTGAGTTAACTGGATATGGATGATTGAGTAAGGATGTGTTCACATGTAGTATATTGAGTTAACTGGATATGGAGGATTGAGTAATTATGTGTTCACATGTAGTATATTGATTTAGCTGGACTTCGATGATTGAGTAAGGATGTGTTCACATGTAGTATATTGAGTTAACTGGACATGGATGATTGAGTAAGGATGTGTTCACATGTAGTATATTGGGTTAGCTGGATATGGATGATTGAGTAAGGATGTGTTCACATGTAGTATATTGAGTTAACTGGATATGGATGATTGAGTAAGTATGTGTTCACATGACGTATATTGAGTTAGCTGGACACCAATGACTAAGTAAGGATGTGTTCACATGTAGTATATTGAGTTGACTGGACACCGATGATCGAGTAAGGATGTGTTCACATGTAGTATATTGAGTTAGCTGGACATTGATGACTGAGTAAGGATGTATTCACATGTAGTATATTGGGTTAGCTGGATATGGATGATTGAGTAAGGATGTGTTCACATGTAGTATATTGGGTTAGCTGGATATGGATGATTGAGTAATGATGTGTTCACATGTAGTATATTGAGTTAACTGGATATGGATGATTGAGTAAGGATGTGTTCACATGTAGTATATTGAGTTAGCTGGACACCAATGACTAAGTAAGGATGTGTTCACATGTAGTATATTGAGTTGACTGGACACCGATGATCGAGTAAGGATGTGTTCACATGTAGAATATTGAGTTAGCTTGACATTGATGACTGAGTAAGGATGTGTTCACATGTAGTATATTGAGTTAACTGGATATGGATGATTGAGTAAGGATGTGTTCACATGTAGTATATTGAGTTAACTGGATGTGGATGATTGAGTAAGGATGTGTTCACATGTAGTATATTGAGTTAACTGGATATGGATGATTGAGTAAGGATGTGTTCACATGTAGTATATTGAGTTAACTGGATATGGAGAATTGAGTAAGGATGTGTTCACATGTAGTATATTGAGTTAGCTTGACATCGATGATTGAGTAAGGATGTGTTAACATGTAGTATATTGAGTTAGATGGACATGGAGGATTGAGTAAGGATTTGTTCACATGTAGCATATTGAGTTAGATGGACATGGATGAATGGGTAAGGATGTGTTCACATGTAGTATATTGAGTTAGCTTGACATCGATGATTGAGTAAGGATGTGTTCACATGTAGTATATTGCGTTAGATGGACATGGATGATTGAGTAAGGATTTGTTCACATGTAGTATATTGAATTAGCTGGATATGGATGATTGAGTAAGGATTTGTTCATATGTAGTATATTGAGTTAGCTGGACATGGATGATTGGGTAACGGTATGCTAAGATGTTGTACACAGAATAACCAAGTCATCAATGATTGAGTAAAAAAAATATGTTTAAGGTGATAAACATTGATAATTGAGAGAAGGGATATGTTTGGATGTTATACACAGAGACAGCTTACATCACAGTATACATATCTGGACACTTGTAGGATAACAGCCAAAGAAACTGTCATAATATGCAAACAGATACTGTTTTGATGCAGTTTTTGTTTTGATAATTTATACAACTGTATGTTAGCTGTATTGGCTATTAATGTTCGTTACCTTGGTAATATAAAGGTAAGAATAAGGACCACCACAAACCTGTCCTCATTCATCTGCCTTTCAACTAAATGAATTAGGTATTATTCGCACTATTTTATGAAAACTAGGAAAATTAATGGCAACCCTCTTTAACACTAACATGCTGAAAATAGGTGTACCTTTTTGCTGATATTCATTATTAATGCCTTAATATTCGCCAATATACCGAAGTGTCCCTTTCAGGGTATAATGAAGCCGGTTCAAGGCCTACGTAACCCTGATCGTATATCTCGTTCTTTTTTTTTGGAACCACGCACCAAATTTGGAGATTACCTATTCATGAAAAATAAATTAACACAAAATCAGAGAATACCAAAGCGTCAACAAAACCATAATCCGACCTCAAAATCGATTAAACTAGAGGAAATATGGAAAGAAAGGAAATATTTATATGGCGACCCTCATAAAAGTATTAGATAATACGACCAGGTGTTCCAATGAGTGAGTAAGTAGAAATATGTTTTAAGTGACAGACATCGATGAGTGAGCAGAAATATGTTTTACGTGACAGACATGGATGAGTGAGTAGAAATATGTTTTAAGTGACAGACATGGATGAGTAAGTAGAAATATGTTTTAAGTGACAGACATGGATGAGTGAGTAGAAATATGTTTTAAGTGACAGACATGGATGAGTGAGCAGAATTATGCTTTAAGTGACAGACATGGATGAGTGAGTAGAAACATGTTTTAAGTGACAGACATGGATGAGTGAGCAGAAATATGTTTTAAGTGACAGACATGGATGAGTGAGTAGAAATATGTTTTAAGCGACAGACATGGATGAGTGAGCAGAAATATGTTTTAAGTGACAGACATGGATGAGTGAGTAGAAATATGTTTTAAGTGACAGACATGGATGAGTGAGTAGAAATATGTTTTAAGTGACAGACATGGATGAGTGAGTAGAAATATGTTTTAAGTGACAGACATGGATGAGTGAGTAGAAATATGTTTTAAGTGACAAACATGGATGAGTGAGTAGAAATATGTTTTAAATGACAGACATAGATGAGTGAGCAGAAATATGTTTTAAGTGACAGACATGGATGAGTGAGTAGAAATAGGTTTTAAGTGACAGACATGGATGAGTGAGCAGAAATATGTTTTAAGTGACAGACATGGATGAGTGAGTAGAAATATGTTTTAAGTGACAGACATGGATGAGTGAATAGAAATATGTTTTAAGTGACAGACATGGATGAGTGAGTAGAAATATGTTTTAAGTGACAGACATGGATGAGCGAGTAGAAATATGTTTTAAGTGACAGACATGGATGAGTGAGTAGAAATATGTTTTAAGTGACAGACATGGATGAGTGAGTAGAAATATGTTCTAAGTGACAGTAATGGATGAGTGAGCAGAAATATGTTTTAAGTGACAGACATGGATGAGAGAGTAGAAATATGTTTTAAGTGACAGACATGGATGAGTGAGTAGAAATATGTTTTAAGTGACAGACATGGATGAGTGAGTAGAAATATGTTCTAAGTGACAGTAATGGATGAGTGAGCAGAAATATGTTTTAAGTGACAGACATGGATGAGAGAGTAGAAATATGTTTTAAGTGACAGACATGGATGAGTGAGTAGAAATATGTTTTAAGTGACAGACATGGATGAGTGAGTATAAATATGTTTTAAGTGACAGACATGGATGAGTGAGTAGAAATATGTTTTAAGTGACAGACATGGATGAGTGAGTAGAAATATGTTTTAAGTGACAGACATGGATGAGTGAGCAGAAATATGTTTTAAGTGACAGACATGGATGAGTGAGTAGAAATGTTTTAAGTGACAGACATGGATGAGTGAGTAGAAATATGTTTTAAGTGACAGACATGGATGAGTGAGCAGAAATATGTTTTAAGTGACAGACATGGATGAGTGAGTAGAAATATGTTTTAAGTGACAGACATGGATGAGTGAGTAGAAATATGTTTTAAGTGACAGACATGGATGAGTGAGTAGAAATATGTTTTAAGTGACAGACATGGATGAGTGATTAGAAATATGTTTTAAGTGACAGACATGGATGACAGATTCTAAATTACCGACCGTAATCATGTAACTCTTTATTTCACATGTTTCTGATTCATTATTTATCTATTGACACCCGTTTGAAAGTGTTCTATCCACCTCAAAATGCTTTTTTAATAAATTTTTAATAACGGAATTCATTATTTCAAGAGAATATATGACATTGATATCTCGGCGCAAGATACTTTTTAATATAAATATGCATGTATTACAGGGGTACGTGAGTCTATAAAGCAACGGAACAAGGATTATCACATATTAATTTCATATTTTGTCTTTTTTAAAAAGACATTAGTTTCATGACAGAATATAAATAGAGGATTCACAAACCGGTGATTGAGAAGCTCGTCGTTACATCCAACGGTGCCAGTATGAGCTATTTGAGCCAGTATCTTTAATCTTTGTTGTTGTGATTGAGAATGATGAATCGGTTCTCACCTTGATGACTTGATGTTTACTTAGATGTATGGCGGGTGTCGTCGATGAAGCAGAAGGCGCTTACTATTTCGGAACATCTGGTCGTATTCTCTTGCACATTTACAAGGGTCTTCGTGTGGATCGTTCCTTTTGTTCATATTTTGCCCCATCCTCGATATTCAGTGGTGACTATGACCTCCGCTCTTTACACCCTGGAATATGTCGTGGCAAAACTGAGAGAGCGTAAGAGATCGTAACCCCTGGACATCGAGGAGTTTGCCCCCTATTAATCGATTGAGTTCGGATTATGGTTTTGTTGACGTTTCGGTGTTCTCTCGTGTTTTATGGTACAGTACCGATAGTTCGTTTGATCTTTAAGTTAATTAAGTAGAGCTATACGTGGATGTGCTCAGTGACAAATATGTTCAACATCGCCTGGAAAGGTCACTATTACCTAAAAAATGCAATATAGGTATCTGATTCACCATGTACAATGGCTAAGCTCTATATGGACTACACTACTAGTTATCAGCAGACTCCGAGTCAGATGAGCACTTTTTTGTAAACCGGTGGTAAACTGTTTTGATTACATCAGAACTTTGGTATTTTAGTCGTGATTCTAAACTATGCTGGGATTATTTTTCATATGAAATTGTTCCTTTGTGTTGACATTATCGCGTTTTATCTCCTATTGAAAATATTATTACAAGCAACCACATTCAATTTCCTTCATCCACGGGAATACGATCTTAATCCTTAAGCATACTATTAATAACTGACATTATCTGCTGGCGTAATACGGTCTTAATAGAAACACGACAGACAAAGAGCAACATTAATTAACTTTACCCGATAACACAAAACGTCTCTGGTGTAAACAGTATCATATAAATAGGTTTACAGTATTCGGATTATGTTGACATAACCTCATTAGCAGTAACGTAGCGATGTATTGAGACAGGTATGGGGTGCCCACGTTATATTAAGCACTATAGATGGTATCATATGTGTACTGTTCTTGTGTGTGGAACCGCAAAAAGTCAATATGGGATTAAACGTTTATGTTTAATAATCATAGCTGTATACACATACTTCACGACACATGAACAATAATTATTGTTATGTCAAACTTAGTGTTTTCCTCAAGTAATTCATACTTGACACCAAAGCTAATGGCAAAACTAGAAATGTAGTGTTATGATATTATTCCCTTTTGCTCAGATATATATTGTAAATTGGTTCTGCCCTATAAAATGTTAAAAAACACACCTTAGATTACCCGTTAAACAAGAAAAAATTGTCATTATTGACCTATACCCAATTAAAACAATCTAGAAAACAATCTGAGTAACACCCTATTGAACCATAAAACATAGTTAGATATTAATAACAATTAAACCACAATATCTCGATAAATTTCATAATCCATTAAACGTAATGTCTATTGTTAAATACCATTTCCAATTAAAACGGAAATGTCATTCACTTACAACCAACTTGATCATTAAACATAATTAAATAACACTTCATATTAACTAGACGTTCACTACCCATTAAAACAGAGCTTTGTCGCTTACAGTCCAAGCAAATTAAACAAGAAATGCATTGTAAATAATTACTTCCCATAGAACAGAAATATGTCCTAAAATGCTAAATTTAAAAGGTGCAGAACATGTGTGTCTTACGTCATCTCCCTAATTACCACTTCCAATTAAACCATAAATATATTTTAATGATACCATCAATTACGCTATAGATTCAACCTACTAACTCATTAAACACCATTATTAATCCAAATGCATGCATTTAATATGTTTTTAATTATTATCTAATTAAGACCAGTAACTGAATGTTTTGCTGTTTATTTTAATTAACTCTTCGGAAAAAAGAAAACTGCCATTTGCATTCTGCTATTGTTATCAATTCTATTGTGATAAGTACATCTCTGGTCAATGTCAGCACATGTTTGAGGACACTTGGAGCAAATATCGCACAGGGTCAATTAGGTCATTGCTCAACAATCTACAATAGTCATATATTAATATGATCCTGTTACTTATAGAAGTACAATGGAAATACATAGGAAGCTGCTACCATCGGCGTGATGGTCCTCATTATCTGCACCTTGTTTATATGCGCCAGACGGAAATCGACGAAAGTTGAACATAGTTGTAAAACTATAAATCATTTTAATCATATGACAGGTTTTGTGAATCTATTGCAAAATATATCTTAATTATCTAAAATGATAATAGTGAGGTTTGGGAGAAAAATGAGAAAACTTACAGATATTTAAAAATGGAAATGCAAAAAGTATACAATACCTTTTGAATGACTAAAATCTGAAAAAGGCGTATCTTGTTACCTTAACTTTGAATTTAAAAAGCATAGAATGCACAGATTTTCGACCTGGTAGAATAACAGTAGTGATGTGTTTGCCACATATAATCGAGTACTCTGTACTTCAATATCTTTATTTTTAAAGAGTGAAATATCTTGATATTATCTCGAATAAGTACATTTGTCAAATAACAATAACAACAGATAAGTATGTATCTAGTTTTAACATTTTGTTTCTCTGCAACCGAGATTTCGTTTCGCAGTTGACTCAGTAGATCGCGATAAACCTCGACTTCTGACGGACAGACTACACGCCAAGGTGTAATCAGAAACAGGTTAATTATGGCGATTTTTCATTAGCCATCATAATCTCATTGCTTATTCGGACAGAACAATACTACCATTGTTCACCATGACGGATCACTCCACTAGCTGGAGTCGTATTTAATCGGATGACCTCAATATCAAAGACCTTCATTTTGTGTAGGAAGAAGCGGGTAGCCATAGAAGGAGAATTCTCGGAAGAGGCCACTGTTGAGTCAGGATTCTCACAATGAACACTGTACGGAACTCTACACATTATTTGTCACATGAATGACGTATTTAAATCTGAAACATCAACTGTCAAGCCTTTCTGCCGATCTGATAACTGCTAACTGAGAACGTTCAAACGGCCTGAAAAAGCTGGAGACTTTGGCTGCATATTTGGGAATCAATGTCAATGAAAACATCTTTGTTTTCATTTTTTATTAAGAAGAACAAGCTTGATGGACATGTTTAAGATCACATATCAATAAACTGTCAGTGCATACATGTATGAGATACCACAAACACGTAGCAAACTTCACTCACTGAAAAAACACCTTTCCATCCTTGGCCTCTGACATCGCAATCTACATCGCTATGCCATATAGTGTAGCAGACAGCATGTATTGTTCTTTTTAGCCTAGGGAATAAGGAGTTATAACCTGGGACCCATACACAACACCAGACATAAATGAGTTTGAAAGTGTTCAACAGAGTGAGGCGCGCTTCAAGTTGGACTTAGGAAAAAGCGAGGATGGGTTTAGAACAAAGTTCCTAGAAGATCTGCAAGGACAAAATCCTGGAAAACCTACAAGGGACAAAACGCATATGGAAGGTCTGCCAGGAAAAAGCTCCTTAAAAACCTGCAAGGGACAAAACTCTTAGAAGATCTGCAAAGGTCAAAACTCCAAGAAGTTCTGCAATGACAAAACTCCTAGAAGATCTTCAAGGACAAAACTTCTAGAAGATCTACAACTTCTATTACTAGCAGCAAATGGTAAGGATCTCATTCACTTCCAGGGTAAGAAAAAGGAAGCCCGACACCAGAAGTCCCACGACTGAGAGACAGGACATCAAGACAAATGTGTTTATTGTTGCGTCTTTTTGTTTTGCAATTATGCAATAACGAGCGATAAAAAACATAAACGCTATGGGGAAAAAATGGAAAAAATTCAGCAAAAATCTTTCCTTCGTTCTTATTGATAACCCACCCCTCCCCAAACACCCACAACACACACACATTTTGAGTTTCATGTACTATTTTGATCACAGTTCGGCAGTTCGATTTTCGCTCAGTCTTTCTCTCACATATCTCGCTCTATTTAGGTTGTTGATTTCAATGACATAACTTACCGTACCTTGTACTAGGTAACCTTGATCATTCTTCTCCACATTTATATTGCGGTGTTTCGGTGTAGTTTTCGCTTAAAGCCTGGGTTTATTTATTGGGCAGTATGCAGGCAATATAAAATCCATTAATCATTTTAATATGTTAAATCTCCGAATAAGTATTTATCTTAAATCATGTCAAAAATGAAACATTACAGTGCTTCTAAAATATTCGTTCACAAACTAGTGCGATCAATATTTTCGCTTCGTGAAATTGATAATGTTTTCACTGATAGTTTACGTCAAACACAAATGTAATAGATAAGCTAATGAGAATCGATTCGAAACAACTAAAATAATGACACGGATAGAGATTGACAACACATGCGCAGTTGTGTATTTAACATCAGTAACTGCTTAAATACAGAATCCTACAGGACTATTTAACAAATCACAATCTCAGGAAACATTTTTATCGACACTGCCGTTCCTTTCCACTTAACTTTGATCTGAACAAATGTGAAGGCATGCGACCATTACATCTTCTTTAGTTATAACGCCAAACGACTAAAATATTTTTCTCTTGCATTCTTCCCAATACTTTTGGTTATGTAAACAATAAATCTGGCTTCTTACGTGTGTTTGTTTGGACTCGACATGTAAGATAAATTACCATATAGGATACGAAAACTGGCTGTTTTCAAAGAAATATATTTCCTAGAATATTTCAAGGGCATGATATTGCAGAACCTAAATCCAGCCGACATGCACTAGAAACGAACCAAGTGGAAGTTCGAATTTGATTATCGACTACAGATAACGATACGGCGTTTTTTACGAATTAAGAAAAAGGGAAGTGAACAAGAAATTATCAGTTAAAATCAGTTAACAACAACTTCATTCATTTTTGGACACCTAATTGACAAACTATATCAACGAATCTAAACTCTGGCTCCTTAAAAAGCGCAATGTATCATGAAATACGTTAGATTCTGAATCATTAGTTAGCTTATTCTTAGGGGGCTCATGTAGTCATCCCGTTGTCAGCGTGGTAGCAATGTTCTGTGCCGTATATTATCATATTTTATGGACCAGAGAAACAGCTCAGTTGGACTTGGTGTAATTTTTAAGACTTTAGGTTTCGTTTTTTGTTTTGGCAGGAGTCGTCGATGAAGCAGAAGATGCTTACTCTTCTGGAATACCTGGTCTTTCCTCTTGGACTTATTTCAATGGTCTCCATGTAAATCTTCTCTTTGGTCATATTATGTTCTTAGTTCCATCGATCTGGCGTATTGATGATCATTTTGTTGACGCTGACGCTTAGTTTTTTCTTATATTCAAATATTATCAATGTTTTCGAGTGGCCGAATATCGAGGAGCTGTAGACGTTCAATGCAATAGAATTATTTCAAGAATGAAGATAATTGTCAAAAATATAAAGATTAAAGGACCACTTAAATAGAATAAAGTGTTCACTTACATAAAAACAAAGAATCCAACGTAACACGGTCGATATTAATTTGTCAGAAATGGATGTCAATAAGGCTATTTTTGGTCTGTGATCGCCATTGCTATGATTTAACACGAAACCTTGTATCAAGGTTATAGATTAATAATAACACGTAATATCGTGTTAGAGAAGGTGTTTTACGGGAAATGTTCGACGCAGTTAAACTAAGCTATTTTCGCTTTCGTGATAAGGCCCAATTTATCACAATTGTGCATATTAATACAACCATTGTTTGGAGCGATATCAACCATGGACGTTTATCGGCGATGGCAAACTTAACTCTGAAGGGTGAGGAAAGGCGAAGGTTTAATCTACAGTATCCGTTTTATAGTCCATTCCGAAATAAAGACGGCTGACCGACATGTTGCCCTAAACAGAATGGCTGTTAAGAAAATTATGTAAAATTGGCATCATGAAATATGAATGTTGAAATAAAAAATGGTTTATAGCAACCATCAAGATGTTGCTGATTGTAAACATTAGATGTTATCTATTTGTCAAAGTATCTTTACGATGTGTTTATGTTTACTGAAGATACAAGTTGCGATTGTCAATCCAAGAACTAATTTGAATATGATCTTTGGGTGTGAAATCGTTTGGATTTCATCAATAGAAACACATAATAGTTAAAATAATGGAAACATCAGCTTAACTTTACCGATAACAGCAGCGAATAAGACTAAATTTTATCAAACACCAGACAAGTTTTACTAATGAAAACAACTGGATATCTAATCTTCAATTAACATTGTTCAGTGCCGTGATTGGTGGAATATTGACTTGGTTGTAAAAACGGTATGCATTTCAATATGGAAATGTACATTTTGTATATCGTTATCAACATTTCATAATATTTGTTCTCGTCAATCTGTATATTTCATAAGCAGAAATTGGTATACTAGTAATCTGTTAGCATTAGTTGGTATATTCGATTAGCAGAAATTGCTATATTTTGAAAGCATCAAACGGCGGAATAATCAATTATCAACAATCGGTATATATTTCATTATCAACAATCGGTATATATTTCATTATCAACAATCGGTATATATTTCATTATCAACAATCGGTATATATTTCATTATCAACAATCGGTATATATTTCATTATCAACAATCGGTATATTCAGTTAATATCAAATGGTATAATCTGCAATCTTCCAACGATATAATCAGTTAGCATATATCGGTATAATCAGTTAGCATTATATCGGTATAATCAGTTAGCATATATCGGTATAATCAGTTAGCATTATAACGGTATAATCAGTTAGCATTATAACGGTATAATCAGTTAGCATTATAACGGTATAATCAGTTAGTATTATAACGGTATGTTCAGTTAGCATTACATCGGTTAAATCGGTATGTTCCGTTAATATCTATCGGTTTTTCAGTAAGCAATTCAACACCGTTTCTTTATTCAAGTTTATTGTGATTTGTTCGATATTGATGCAACCTTTTCTGCTTCAACATTAGTTTAGACATTTTGGATTCCCACCTTTTGGCCTCTAACATCACCGAAGAGTCCTAGGAAGACGGAACAGCTGTATGATGCAGTTTAATTCATTGTTTCGGCATAACCTTTTTCACGCCCTAAGGCCCCGGACTATCAGCATCACTGACGAGTCTATTATACAGTGTAATTCATTTTTCGGCATTCTGTATCTATTACTAAATATAAAAGGTGCAAAAAATGTGTGTATGTTACGTATCTTTCAATTTGTCAAAATTGTCTAAAATCCTTTTCTTCGAATTGTAGGCATCTAAAGTCTGGTGCCCCAGGAAGTTCTTAAACTTCGTGATTTTTTTTTTAAATAATTGGTTTCATTTTATGCAAAGACTTCAAAGGGTGTGATGGAACGCTAAACCTGTCTACAGTCCGCAGACAGACAGCTAGTGCTGGATATACCGAGCTGTAAGATTAGGTTGATCAAACGTTTTGAAAGAGTTAGCCGACAGCAACAAAAGTCACCAGAATGGCGTAGCTTTACAAAGAAGACGAGTGCAGTATTGGCGTGCCACAGGTAGGATCCCACAGCATCATAAGGACACCGACTGAGAACCTTGGTAATCATAAAACAGACTGCTTCACGATTCAACATTTTACATGGACCCCGATTAAATGTCACGACTAAATCGATGCCAGCGATTTCCCCACTTTTTCATTGAAACTCATATAATAAATTGAGATACAATTTTTTCACTTTAAATCTTTGTTATCTGACTCGTTATGACAAAAATACATTTGAGTAATAAATCAGTAACTACATGACGTTAAAAAAGAGATTTTCACCAAGCAAGTCCATCCGATAACATGGCGGACCTCGGCGGTGCTGATCGCTAAGGCAAACTCACACTTTCTTGTCTGGAACCATCACTTAATCAGACCTGTATCCTCAAATACCACAGGCTTTCAGCTAACATTACACGTTGTAATGAAATATGTCTGAAAGCAGATTTGATAAGCTATACTGTACCTTCTATTTGAGAAAACAGATGAAATCATTTCGCTGTTAGTTTTTTTTTTTAGAAATCGACATTACATAAAAATGTACTTTAGAGCAATCTTTGAATCAGAAGTCGCACATGCTTTAGATAATTGTGTTACCAAACGACAAACTCTAACAAGATTACACCATGTTTTACGGATAAAATGTCCAAACTTTCTACCACAGCCATTGTTTTTATATCACACTGAACGATAAAAAGAAATAGGACGTTAAAACAGTCAAACCAAACCATGCCATATATGTACGACACATCGGTCTATATTTTCAAGATAAGTAATAATTATAGTAATATGCATGCCTCTCTGTTAACTTGGCTCGGACAAGCGCCAAAAAAATCAGACGAGGAAGACTCAACAACCATTTAGGCTGTCCACTTCACGTGGAATCTATAGCTACACTTCACTAATCATGGAGAGCACGTGACTGCGACTTGTAAATTATATTAGTACACCATTAGATATATTGAATGTATATGACATGTTGTCATTTCCACCGCAAATCTATCTCTACCGTCTGATATATATATTTCTGGCCTTTTTGCCTACAATAACAGACTTCTGAATGATGCAATAAAAAGACAGTTTGAAACATTGAAACTACAGAAGCACGACCGGTCAGCCATACTGGAAATCGAGAGAAGCATCAAACCACACTTGTTTGTAATGGCAGTAGGTTGCCTTTTATGTACAGAACACATTGCAAGACTTGCATACCTCTATTGTAAAGGCCCCAATACAAGACTTCCACATAAACATATAAGGTAATAAACTGATCGGCTCTATCTTGATTACAGACGCTGTTCTCGCCTTACTACCGGCTCTCTAGCCGAGCCGGGCTCTTTATCGAGTAGGTCCATACCGACCTTAATGCCGAGACTGTTGGTGATGTAATCCAGAGTATAATAAAGATGAGAAAATATAAAAATCACAAGATGATTGAATCTAAGGTTTTTAGCTTATCGTAACTCTTCTACTCTTCATTTTATATAAACTATATGTTCTTCCGGAACACCTGGTCTTATTCTATTGTACTTTTACAAGGGTCTCCATGTAAATCTTTCCTTTGTTCATAGTTTGCTTCTGATTTAATCGATTTTGAGTTTGGATTATGATTTTGTTAACGCTTCTTATTTATTTCTACCTCCAGAGTTTGACCACAACGTAATAATTATAATGAAAAATCTGTTCTTTCTAGTGACTTAGATTATTTTTTAGACGTATTGCTGCTTGCTAATCCTATTTTGTATAACTACGCGATTACTATGACCAACAATACTATTTGTCGATTGAGGTATCCACGTGATTTACAAATTACACGTCGTTGCTACGTTTGAACAATAAGTGGTTTATCACTGAATTAGAGTTAATTATCTTCCACAATCGACCTGGATTCACTACAGAAGTGTTTCTAGGAAGTGACTGTTAGTTAATAAGGCGCCTATTACACTAGTTGATACAGACAATACTGACAAATGGGCGTAATGAACCGCGACATAGGCTCGGGAGAAAAAGACACACCGGAAGCTTAGGGATAACAATAGAACTCGGACCGGAATGATTCCGGAGATGGAACGAGAAAGAACGTAGGCGGAAGGACGTACACCGACAGATCCTTTGATGATTTCATTATACAAAAACAGGCTTATCTCCTACAATGTATCACCAACACATCGCCATGGTATTAGTTAGTGTATATACCGTATTGTACAAATCATTCTGCAGATTTCCTTTCCATGCTTCAAGGTCACCGTCCGTTTAATGTCTGAAACTGTATCGCCATATAACTACATGTCCGATCTATTTTAATAACGTGTCTGCGTCAACTTTGATATACATGTAGAAATGGCGATATGATCTCCGTGAAGATACAATTATCTAGTTTCCTGTAAAAAGCCCAAAATAGTAACATCGCACTCGTCATTAACCCAGATCGTCACAGGTACACGCTTTTCGAGGACACAGATTAAAATCTTTTCTTAGATCATTAGGTTTGACGGTTCTTCAACGCGAGACTTTATTAAATGGCATAGCTTATCGTCTCCATGTCTTCCCAATAATGACATATCCGCATGTTCTTATCAAATCTTGTCAAGATCATAATAAAGCAGTATTCGATTGACTAGCACCACCGAAGAATGGCATATTTTTGTCCATAAATAATTGCTATTTTATTGAATTTCGAAATTGAATTATTACAAGGATTTCAAGTTATTACATAAACCAAACTTACATACATGTATATAAAATGGTGGCTTTTCAACAAAATAATAGATGAAAAAAAAATCAGTTCTTGTAATATCATAATCACATTAAAATAAACCATAACATGTATGAATATATGGTCCGCAACCTGGATTATTGTGATGGCGTGTCCATCGTTTTGAGATACGGTCAACCATGTGTTATCACATGTACACGATTAGTGTTCGTAAATGTCTACACAGAGGAACAAGCATTATCGTCACTCCGACAAAAGCCTACCTGTGGCGCTTTGATGTAGCATGCATATTCTACAGAAATGAGAAATCGATATTGTGAAAATCAGACTTCATCATAACTTCCGGCACAAATTAGGCTTATGTTAAAGTGTAACAATAAACCAGCCCGCCGGGAAAACATGATACGACCGAACCTCGCCACCGTGTACTGTCACGTGACAAAGTTTTCCGACATGATACAAGGCCCCGGATGTTGAGACAAGGACATTTGAAAACAAATACGTTGCCGTCGTAAGCAGTTACTGAGAAGATGATGAATGGTTGGATTTATACTCGAGAGAAATTAACATGCGAACCTTACATAGGTTGATAAATTGTTTAATAAGAGAAACCGGTACAAATAATAATAGGCCTTTTCCACGATGTTTAAAACGACCATCAGCACTGCTGAAAACGAGAGAGAGAGAGAGAGAGAAAAAGTGAGGGGGGGGGGGGGTTAGCATGTGATTTTTATTCCTTACAATTACGCTTTCTTTATTAACCCTGAGTTTCAGGTTATCAGCTGTGCATGTTAGGGCGGCGACTTGCAGGTTGACGTATTCTAGTCATGCAACATACGTTGGCGATTGTTCAAGTACATATATGTATGTAAATATACCAATCAAACCCTGTAGTATCACCATATTATCTGTGAATGATGTCTGGCTTCCAGGGGTTTTGATAAGGCTGTCACACACACACATGTAACACAGCATACACACACATGTTACACAGCATACACGCTTGAAAAGCTTATACAATGTATCTACATGTAATAGTACGATACAGTATTTTATATTTACAACATGTTCGACAGTGTTTAAACTGACCACAGTTCCAAAACCGTTTGGTAAGATAAAAACAATATTATTGCATTACAAATATAACCAGATGTCAGTTCCGATATTAAAATTTTCAATGTTCATATCTTCATTTTTTCGCTGTTACATTTGTATATTGGCTTATAATAGACTTGAAATCAAACAGTTTTTAAATAAATAATGTTTTGCGATAAACCTTTGACATGTGACGCACATTCTTGGAGGAAGTAATGTCAGGAAATCTATAGATTTGGAGAAGCTTTATTTGAGATAATACCAGACAACGACAGAGCGGGTGGTCGTACGAGGCTGAAGTCAATTTAAAGAACATGCAAAAAAAACGCCACACCGGAGATTTTCAGATCAAGGGAAGGGAATAATTATATAAGGATATTGTGGGTTTGTGGTAGGGAAAACTCCATGATTACAACGATACCAAGCCTTATTCTGCAAGTCAAATGGGATAGAGTTTTGAACATCGACGGTACAGTATAACGGGACAGTTTACCGAGCGTTAATGTTTTAAAATTATAGGTTCAAATATACCGATGTATCAAACTTGCGGGGCCTGGAATTAAGCTTGTCCGAAACAAATGATAACATTTGTTTGCCAACAAGCGTCCAACACCAGGCCCAGTCGACCTCCCGTTGAAAATTGAATTTACAAACATTCGTTGCGCAATAAGTATACCCACAGTACAACATTCTGCAGTCTATAATTGCTGTCTGGTTTAACATTGCTCCCGGTCTGTTACGTACGTGGTAAGGACGGACATTCTCCTGGTACTGTCTCTCCCAAACCGTTAACAGACACCAAACCATCAAAAAGGACCCAGGGATGTAACATAGCCATGAAGGTGGATCAAAGCACAAATAATTGAGTTAGGACATGGTACTGTCATGTTACTGAGTGGTTTACGTCATGACTCACTTGTTTGGGTTTAAACTACCAATTTGTTTTTATCTACAAAATAACATAGACCTGGGCAGCGTATTCCTCGGAGAAATTGACAAGAGAGGCACGGACTCACGTGCAGCGCCTACTAATGTTATTGTATGGCTGAGAACAGCTTTATCCCCTAATCTCCGCCCGCTAGGACCGTGGGTAGTGCATTCAATTTGAACATACGACGATACGACAAACACCACGTAAATATATAGGGTGGGGGTGGAAAAGATATTCCGCATTTCAGATAGATTCTGTTTTAGATCCGTTTTTCCCCAACATTCCACGCCACGAAGAGAAATAGTACGCGGGCTGAATAATTCAAACTTTTCAAACGCACAACCGTCTTTTTTCGACAACTTTTTCTCACTTTAAAGACAACCGCAATGTCTGGTGTTAGTGAACCCAGCAAAGTTTGATAAAAAGACATGTTCTTATTGAGATCCCTGATATACTGTTAAAAGCGGGCTGGGGTTAACAGTGGGTTATAGCTATTGTAAGTTCGTTTTTTTCGAATGGCTAAAGCGCTGCCAGTAAAAGGATTGGTGATTACTATAACTATATTGTAGTAACAGCGGATACTTTATCCAAGACGGTGACTTACTAATTCTAATCTCCTTGAAAGCAAACCAATCACTAGCAAACAAAAGGTTACGACTCGTTAGAGACAAAAAGGCAACTGCTCACATTTCGATTTGTAGGCATGGGAACGTTTACGTGAACACTACATCTTGTAGTGGAACTGTACATCTAGTACTTATTTAGAAACACTTTGATGCACATAAAAATAAACATTTCGTCAAAAAAGCCAGTGTACGATTGCTTATGTGACCATCGACAGAATATTTAGAATTTTACATTGAGTTTTAGAACGTTCCGAGATGTAAATTTTAATATTCAGAACAAGTAACTGACCGTCTTTACTGATTTCTAAATTTCCTCAATACTGAATGTACATCTCATGGCTCTGTGTTGTTTCTACATGTATGTGTATATTGATGGTGCGAGTTTCCGGGAAAGAACTGATATATTCTCTTAAACAAAATCATCTCTTACAGGAAGAACACTATAAAAAACGGATGTTTCTCATTGGAGTGAACTCTTAGAAAGCTTCCTCATTAGCGTCTAGCTATGGTCGGTAAAAGGAGGGTGACAAAAGATCCCGACCGGCCTCGGTCCAGGCCTTGCGGCTGCTGAATAGGGTATAATAGGCGAGACATGTGTTGACGGACAGAAACCAAATACATTAGTGACACATATATATGGTGAAAGACGACACGGAGAAAGACCCTAAGAGGTTGCCCGCGCATACATTCTGATTGATACAGTCGTAAAGGGACAAATATAGCATATTGTATGTCCGTCATACAAACTCTAGTGTCCCGAAAGCTGTATAAATGCTATGATATATATTGAATTTCCATATCCTATACATTTCAGTGCCGTTCGTTCAGTTTATATATTGGTAATTATAACCCTCTTGTCGAAGTACATTAACGTTTTTGTTCACACCATAATGATGCTGCCAAAATATGCTGAGTGAATTCGAATTGCACAAATTGTTCCAAAAATAATGCATTAAATGAGAAGAGTGCTAAGTTTATTTCCACTTCATTTCAAAAGTAAGAAAACATCTTTAACTAGAACTGTAAGCCGATGGCTGACTAATACCCCCCCCCCCCCCCCGCTACCTCTTATTAGAGGTGTCTGACATGTTTTTGAAAAAAACATGATGTAGTACAAGTTGTATATAACATGCATTATATAATGTCAACAGTCAGCAGAATTTTAAAAGCCGAACGGACAAATTTTAACCTGTGTATAGTAATCCTCAACATTACTTACTGCGAAGTTTCATTGAAAATGACCCAGTAGTTTAGAAGAAGTTGTCCAGACATCATGTTATTACGGAAACCTGTGTATAGTCACCTCATTACCATGGCAACCAAAATTTTGACAAACGAAACCCTGTATGCAAATCTATACATGGTCCCCAACAATACTGCCAAGTTTCACTGAAATTGATCCAGTAGTTTAGGAGGAGTTGTCCGGACAACACATTATAATGGAAACCTGTGTATAGTGACCTGGTTACCATGGCAACCAAAATTTTGACAAACAAAACTCTGCATGCACATCTACACATGGTCCCCAACAATACTGCCAAGTTTCATTAAACTCGATCCAGTGGTTTATAGGAAGTTGTCCGGACAACACGTTATTACGGAAACCTGTGTATAGTGACCTGGTTACCATGGCAACCAAAATTTTGACAAACGAAACTCTGCATGCACATCTACACATGGTCCCCAACAATACTGCCAAGCTTTATTGAAATCGTTCCAGTAGTTTAGGAGGAGTTGTCCGGACAACATTTTATTATGGAAACCTGTGTATAGTGACCTGGTTACCATGGCAACCAAAATTTTGACAAACAAAACCCTGTATGCAAATCTATACATGGTCCCCAACAATACTGCCAAGTTTCACTGAAATTGATCCAGTAGTTTAGGAGGAGTTGTCTGGACAACACATTATAATGGAAACCTGTGTATAGTGACCTGGTTACCATGGCAACCAAAATTTTGACAAACAAAACTCTGCATGCACATCTACACATGGTCCCCAACAATACTGCCAAGTTTCATTAAACTTGATCCAGTGGTTTATAGGAAGTTGTCCGGACAACACGTTATTACCGAAACCTGTGTATAGTGACCTGGTTACCATGGCAACCAAAATTTTGACAAACGAAACTCTGCATGCACATCTACACATGGTCCCCAACAATACCGCCAAGTTTTATTGAAATCGATCCAGTAGTTTAGGAGGAGTTGTCCGGACAACATTTTATTATGGAAACCTGTGTATAGTGACCTGGTTACCATGGCAACCGAAATTTTGACAAACAAAACCCTGCATGCACATCTACACATGGTCCCCAACAATACTGCTAAGTTTTATTGAAATCGATCGAGTAGTTTAGGAGGAGTTGTCCGGACAACATTTTATTATGGAAACCTGTGTATAGTGACCTGGTTACCATGGCAACCAAAATTTTGACAAACGAAACCCTGCATGCACATCTACACATGGTCCCCAACAATACTGCCAAGTTTTATTGAAATCGATCCAGTAGTTTAGGAGGAGTTGTCCGGACAACATTTTTCTACGGACAGACGGACAGACGGACAGACAGACGGACAGACGGACAGACAGACGGACAGACAAGCTGATTCCAGTATACCCCCCCTAACTTCGTTGCGGGGGGGTATAATAATCAATGTTTTTGTATTTGAGTTATGATAAAAACAAAATGGTTTTGCACATTTTGCATAGCATTGTGCAGTAATTTCATCTCCAAGCAGCCATTCACAAGTTTGAATACGATATATATGACGTCATCATTTTTTGCGTTGTCTGGTTTTGTTAGGTCATACGATAAATTAGGAAAAGGTCAAATATATTCTAATTCAATGAAATGTTTTGTCAGCAGTAGAGCTTTGGACCTAACTTTACTCCCAGTGCGGTCTGAAAGCTTCTTAGAAGCTATTGTAGCACGTGACAGTGATGTACGTATACACTCTCCCTTTCCTTTCCGGCCCCACAAACCTGCTCTCGTGATTACAGCTATTTGCAAAGCCCTGTCACAATCTCTTGTCTTCCTCTGACGCAGATTGCCCCACTCCACATAGTCAGGTGCAACGTTAAAAAAAATCTTAAAACATAATTGCCTGCTCCACTGCTGTGCCGTAGACATGCGACAATCGAGCTTCTTGGATCCTGTAGTTTTGTGACCTGATGCAAGTACTAGCGCCTCTGGTACGTGTACGTATTGGAGGGGAGTCGGCCGTGTAAACTTATACCATAAACAATTGAGCAGTTCTGTATTAAAACTGACAATTCCAATCACAAATGGCGTGATGCATTGTATATAAGATGCGGGGGCGGAACATAACGGAAATGAATTTCTGATTTAAAGTTCTCGAAATTGTTTTCTATTATTCATTTATTATCACAAATTGTTCATATCCTGACTTGTTGGCTATTTCAGACCTCCTACTTCCACCGTGTACAGGATATATCTATTTTAAACCCGGTCAATAAGTCGGGACTCTCGATCTCTGTGAGAAGTAGCGATGAAGCCCGCTATATTTTGTTAGACTCGAACTTAAATATTTGTTGGTTACCATATTGTTTCTAATCAATTTACAATCTTTCTTATTTTAACAAGCTGCTATTTCTGTCAACACGAGCGCATTCATAGCAACTTAGCCTTGAAGCATGTTCGTGTCTGAAACCTAATCATTGTTACATTAAATCATGAAACATGTATTTTTACAATAATCCTGCGGCATACCAAAAGAATTACCGTCAGATATTCGGCGTATTAAACTCAAGTCTTTGTCATTCACGTGAAATGATGGATGGGCGGAGCCACGTTTATGACATGTCAGTTGCATCTGAAGATGATAAATCAATAATCTGGGATGAGCAAACTACCAAATCCTGAAAATGACGTTTCTGGCCACACAGGCATTTGACATACGGTAGTGACAGTCACACGTCTCAGTCTTACATACGGTAGTTACAATCACACGTCTCACTCTTACGTACGCTAGTTACAGTCACACGTCTCACTCTTACATACGATAGTAACAGTCACACGTCTCACTCTTACATACGATAGTTACAGTCACACGTCTCACTCTTACATACGATAGCTACAGTTATATGTCTCATTCTTACATACGATAGCTACAGTCACACGTCTCACTCTTACATACGATAGCTACAGTCACACGTCTCATTCTTACATACGATAGCTACAGTCACACGTCTCACTCTTACATACGGTAGTTACAGTCACACGTCTCACTCTTCAAACGATAGCTACAGTTATATGTCTCATTCTTACATACGATAGCTACAGTCACACGTCTCATTCTTACATACGATAGTTACAGTCACACGTCTCATTCTTACATACGATAGCTACAGTCACACGTCTCACTCTTACATACGGTAGTTACAATCACACGTCTCGCTCTTACATACGGTAGTTACAATCACACGTCTCTCTCTTACATACGATAGTTACAATCACACGTCTCATTCTTACATACGATAGTAACAGTCACACGTCTCACTCTTACATACGATAGTAACAGTCACACGTCTCACTCTTACATACGATAGTTACAATCACACGTCTCGCTCTTACATACGATAGTTACAGTCACACGTCTCACTCTTATATACGATAGCTACAGTCACACGTCTCACTCTTACATACGATAGTTACAATCAAACGTCTCACTCTTACATACGGTAGTTAAAGTCACACGTCTCACTTTTACATACGGTAGTTACAATCACACGTCTCGCTCTTACATACGATAGTTAAAGTCACACGTCTCGCTCTTACATACGATAGTTACAGTTACACGTCTCACTCTTACATACGATAGCTACAGTACAATGTAACACGTCTCACTCTTACATACGGTAGCTACAGTAACACGTCTCACTCTTACATGTGGCACATGTAGCTTCAGTCACCCAGACAGAAAACTCTGGGTTCATAGAATATTATATAATTATAGTAAACAAAAGCAACACCAAAGCATTGTAAACATAAGTTCCTTACATGTGAAAGCAAGTTTGCTTTCATAGTTATCACATATGTAGTTTAAGTTGAGTTTTTGTTTAACACCGGAACTGAAGTTCGCCATCACAAGCATATCTCTCAAAATGTGATCCTATAAGCAGCTAAAACCAAAGTTTTAGCGCTAGAAATGACGTTGCAATTTGTTTGCACAGATTCTAACCACAATGGCGTTGTAAACATTACCCTCGCTCTGGCTAACTTGTAATGTTTAAAGGTTGTTTTTGAAGGATAATTCCAAATCCAGTTTGTTGTGTATAGGTGTTTTTATTAGCGGAAATGGTAGCAGTGTTTCTACCAAGTCCGGGATCCGACTCAGTGTGTTCCTCGGGACCGACTCAAGTACAATTTCAACTTACAAGTATTTATGTAAAAACCTAACCCGGTAGTCTAGACAGATTACATGTTTAAGATGACCTATTGACAGACATGAATGACAGTATTACATGTTGATGACTTATACTTCATGTTTGACCTGACAGATGACTGGTCATCCCAAGTATATGGTATACATTTGCTTAAGGCCATACATACATGTATTACTCTCATCTGAAAATATTCATATACTCTATTTCCTAAGATAACACTTATTAAAACTTATTATTCTTCACTCGTCCCCTAGACAATGTTCCTGGTCAACAATAATTGGTTTAACTTTAGAAATATGTTGTTTATGTTTCTCTGTGGATCCATGAAAAAAAATCGTACTTTCCCATTGAAACAAATAATAAGGTGTTGTGTAGAATGGAATGGCGGGGTAGTAGACATCGAGTTTTGATGATGAGTCATAGTCCATTCGTTTTAATTGTCAGACGTACAACCATAAAGGTCACCCAGACTTCCCATGATGGAGACTAATGGAAGATGTCCCTGTGGGGAACACACTCAAACACACGGTTTTAGCCATACGTTTTACCTCCACATTGTCAGTGATAAGCTCCGGGATATAAGTATTAATTACTGGTATAAACATTGCCTCCCACACCATAGCGTAAACATTCTTACTGGTACTGAGGTAGAAGGCTGAACACAAGTGTTACAAATATGGCGGATCACAACTGAGATTCTTTAAACTTTGTTGTAAATAAACATACAAAAATAAAAACGGTCGGTCACTATGAATCGTCGATAAACAGATATGTAACAATAAAGAATTAAGAATAACGTTATTGGGTACCCGAAATCTACTTCAATTTCTCCAATGCCCCGTATTTAGGGGAAACAGAAATCCGTCCATACACCGTACAGTTCTACAGCAGTACCAATGCCAACAATTACTTAGTATTCAATCTCTCTTGTTTCATTGATAAACCTGGCCACTTTACATATAATCCTGGTCACTACACTGTTTCTTTATCTAAGTTTCAATAATGTTCCTGGAAGTGACATCCCCTTTATCAAACTACATTTAACTACTGAAAACGTTACACAACATTCCACGCGTATTAGTAGAATGCATCAGATGTCTCACCCGGATTCCGAGTTGTCCACCAAAAACATCAGATAGCTTATTCACTTATTACTGAAATAGAACTCTTAGAGTGATTTTAGAGGCAGACACATTGATATGTTAAGAATGCATCGATACGACACTGGGATACATGGATACAATTGAAAAACTACAATATAATTAGACCAGATGTTCCGAAAGGGAAAGCGTTTTCTGCTTCATAGACGAGATCTTGCCATGATAACTAGATAACATCCAAGTAAATATCACGTTCTGAAAGTAAGCACTTCGATATTTACAAACATAAAGACGCGGCATACTAATGAGCATACTGAAAAGTCTACCTGAAGATCATACCAGGATACAGAATAGTTCTCAATAAGACCAAGACGGTGACCAAAGTCTTGATCAATCTGCATTTCTCAAACTTTGTCGTAAATGTGTTTGTCAACAGTCGTCATCTATCTTACCTAGAAATATTAGGTCGACGGGACTTTTTCTCGATCTCTCGATTCAGCATTGGGGCAATGAAAACATGGATCAAATAACCCTCAGTCACTCTATCAGCTGTTGGCTAGCATACCTACTATAATTTACAGAAGGGAAGTAACTTTGAATTGTGGTTTGCATACAATTGCAGTTCCGTAACTGTGAAACCAGGTGTATTGCATTGACCTTCTTTACGTCCAATATGCCACTGCCCGGGAAACACGATGTGAAGAATTAGATATTACGGATGTACAATGTATCATTATTGCACGGTGTGTTAAGTTGGTTTACATGGCAGTGACAAAATGTCAAGGTCATATCAGAGCAAAGGTCAAGTCATTTGAGTTCTTGTCAACACAAAATGTAAAAGTTGTGTTATGCAATGGTAAGCAAAACTTCAATTTGTCAATGTTTTGGGAAAAGATACGTGGAAACTTAGGACTGCATAACGTATCAAAATATATCTTGAATCTTGCCATGTATCTTCCGAATTATGCCATGAACCTACGGTAAAAACAAGTCTTGACCACTCACCGGCACGTGGCGCTGGGGACATCTCGGACGAGGAGTGGTGGAACAGTTGTACGAATATTCGGCTTGGAATAACACCGGAACTAGGTATGGTTGGAATAGCACCGGAACTAGGTATGGTTGGAATAACACCGGAACTAGGAAGGCCGGAAGTTACCATATTCATTTGACAGGATGGTCAATGAGTCAAGATAAAGTTCATTCAAATAGAAAATACAAGCCTAACGCTGTGTCCGTGTTACTAGTCTGTTGTTGTCTGTTAGGCTTTTACAAGGAAAGTTTAGGTAAATGGATTAAATAGACCGGATTTCATGGTTGGTAACACGATCCCAGCGTTGGAACGGGTGCTACTCCAGTGGGATACAAATCGCTTTCATTGTTCATTGAGATCGATAACGCTTTGGAGTACTTGACACTGATTCTGGGAGACCTCACCGGGTCATCGCTAACATTGACTTATAAATTGAATTAATTTCTCCTTAAGTTCATCAACGACTTACGGCATATGCTACCAGGTTCTTTATTCCGACTCATCCCATTGGTTGGTAGCCGGAAGTTGATGTAACGATGCGTCACCTTGGGGCGTGAAGGCGGGAATTGATGTAGTTGATACGAGTGGTCAATTGAGGCGAATATATCGGTAATTATATTTCTGTATCATATTTGCAAGATAACTGGAAAGGCAACATTAATAGAGAGCTATTTCTTTCGTATAAATGTATAGATAGTAGATTGTAGATCAATGTTTCACTCTTTTCTCCTCAATTAGATTTGTGATGCGTTTATTATTTTTTTATGTACTATTCAAAGATTTTCATTTCAATTTCGCATTTTAAGCTGAAGGATAATTACCCAAACCATTTAAGATGTAATATATATTGTTCTCTAGTATGTGCGTTGCATCAAAACACCTAAAAGGACATTTGAAATATCGTTCTTTATAAGAACTAAACACGCGAAAGTGTCGTCTGTTGTTAGCTATTTTGTGTGGGAAAGCATGTATTATATGGAACCTGATCATGATTTGGCATGGGAATTTAGGCTGTATCAGGTATATTAATGAAATAAACTCCAAATAAAAAAAATCTTTAAATCTCGTCAGGGCGTTAAATTTGATTTGGAGGTAGAACTTTCTCTTACGTTTGTCACAGCCTAAACATGTTCTAAAAAATCCCGAGTCGATGTGAGTGCTAGCTTCGCCATTTTGTTTGTTTCTACCAAGGTAAGCCAAGGAGCTAATGGACATTAGAGGTATGGAGCTTTTAAATGGTAAACATTTCTATCATTTAAATTGAATTTTACGTAAATGTAAAGAAAAAGAAAGAATTAGAATATTGTAAATAACTGTAAGGTATTTGATGCAATACATCATGTTGTATTTATGCATGTAATCAACAGAGGAAAAGAAGATGAAAGAATGATTATAGCATGAAATGAGATACTGGGCTACACTGGAGGACCCCGCCCAATAAACTCTCGTTCTGATACTGGGGGAAAGCTACAGGGCGTCAAATGGGACTCAAGTGAATTTGTACCCGAACTCCAATTTTGTGTTGACAAAAGTGACTTTTGTTCAACAAAAATGATTTCATATTCACAAAATTATTGTAAATCACAAAAATAAATTTTGTCATACACAATTATATTTCTGACGAAATTCTGAGAGTCAGGCATCCTCTGTAGAAATAATCAGAGTCAGACTTCGTCTGTATTAATACTGAGAGTCAGACATTGTCTGTATCAATACTGAGAGTCAGACATCGTCTGTATTAATACTGAGAGTCAGACATCGTCTGTATCAATACTGAGTCAGACATCGTCTGTATCAATACTGATAGTGATACATCGTCTGTATTAATACTGAGAGTCAGACATCGTCTGTATTAATACTGAGAGTCAGACATCGTCTGTATCAATACTGAGAGTCAGACATCGTCTGTATCAATACTGAGTCAGACATCGTCTGTATTAATACTGAGAGTCAGACATCGTCTGTATCAATACTGAGTCAGACATCGTCTGTATCAATACTGAGAGTCAGACATCGTCTGTATTAATACTGAGAGTCAGACATCGTCTGTATCAATACTGAGTCAGACATCGTCTGTATCAATACTGAGAGTCAGACATCGTCTGTATCAATACTGAGTCAGACATCGTCTGTATAAATACTGAGTCAGACATCGTCTGTATCAATACTGAGAGTCAGACATCGTCTGTATAAATACTGAGAGTCAGACATCGTCTGTATCAATACTGAGAGTCAGACATCGTCTGTATCAATACTGAGAGTCAGACATCGTCTGTATTAATACTGAGAGTCAGACATCGTCTGTATCAATACTGAGTCAGACATCGTCTGTATCAGAACTGAGAGTCAGACATCGTTTGTATCAATACTGAGAGTCAGACATCGTCTGTATCAATACTAAGAGTCAGACATCGTCTGTATCAATACTAAGAGTCAGACATCGTCTGTATCAATACTGAGAGTCAGACATCGTCTGTATCAATACTAAGAGTCAGACATCGTCTGTATCAATACTGAGAGTCAGACATCGTCTGTATCAATACTGAGAGTCAGACATCGTCTGTATCAATACTGAGTCAGACATCGTCTGTATCAATACTGAGTCAGACATCGTCTGTATCAATACTGAGAGTCAGACATCGTCTGTATCAATACTGAGAGTCAGACATCGTCTGTATCAATACTGAGTCAGACATCGTCTGTATCAATACTGAGAGTCAGACATCGTCTGTATCAATACTGAGTCAGACATCGTCTGTATCAATACTGAGTCAGACATCGTCTGTATCAATACTGAGAGTCAGACATCGTCTGTATCAATACTAAGAGTCAGACATCGTCTGTATCAATACTGAGAGTCAGACATCGTCTGTATCAATATTGAGAGTCAGACATCGTCTGTATCAATACTGAGAGGCAGACATCGTCTGTATCAATACTGAGTCAGACTTCGTCTGTATCAATACTGAGAGTCAAACATCGTCTGTATAAATACTGAGAGTTGGCGTTTGTCTGTAAAAGCACAATAACTAATAATAAGACGAAATTTATTTCCATCTATATTGAGAAATTGTTTATCATTACCGATACGACTGTACGCGATATCCATGTCCCATCAGGCCCCGCGCGGACAGCCGCCTTACGTACTCGGATCATATCCGGTGATAGTTCCTTCCCGCATGGGAACGGCCTAGCGGGGGAATTATCCTCGTTATGGCTGAATAGCCCTTGATTGGTGGCTATTGGATTTACCATTAACAATCTGTCTGTGTTGCTTCAGCCGGTATG
The DNA here is from genome assembly GCA_947623455.1 of Mimachlamys varia. NCBI lineage: Eukaryota > Metazoa > Mollusca > Bivalvia > Pectinida > Pectinidae > Mimachlamys > Mimachlamys varia. Next base: position 28,426,391 of record OX392528.1, on the reverse strand, counting down.
GATCGTCCATTCTAATTATTCCTCGGTGTTGCCATTTAATAATTGGACACCAAAAGCCATTGGACTTTTGTTACAGCCAATGAGTAAATCAGTGGCAAGATAGCGCTCAAGGGATGCGTCCTCACCGACGCTGACGACTAGGCCCTCAATCATAACGTTTATCTCAGCGTTTAAAGTAATCAAGACTGCGGCTAGGCCACCACGACAGGTTAGTGATCCACCCGGCACTTATTAACTCGTCCCTGCCCCGGGGTCCGACACAATGTAGGTCAACATTCGTGTCCTTATTATAAACACGCGACAACATTACCAGTATGATCAGTACAAGCGTTAAAGGATTATTTACGTCAAGTTTTTTTTTCTTTTCATTTAAACATTTCTCTGATTCCAGAAAACTAGTTAGTTTGACATTATCTTTGTTTTTAAGTCAAAGCGAGATATTGAACATACATCATAACCTTGGCTATATTTTTCTTTATCGGAAATGAAATACGGATTGTTTGATCAGCGTTACAAAGTGTGTTGATGGCCATCAGAGCTATATATGGATACAGGAAGGAGCATTAATGTCCCATCAACGAGAACTACGGCCGGCTATTTCGGAACGGAAAATGCGAGGTGTGTCCTATTAATCCGCCTGATTCAGTTACACAACGTTATGTCACACGTGCAGCGGGGCGACACGATAAGGGTCACTCAAGAGTCCAGTCATAGGTCACGACAAGGGTTACCCAGCAGTCCAGTCATAAATAAAATCTTGGGTCACTCAACAGTATTAGTCCAGCAATAGGTCACGGCAGGGGACACCCCACAGTCCAGCCATAGGTCAGGGCAGGTGTCCCTCAACAGTCCAGCCATAGGTCACGACAGGGGTCACTCAACAGTCCAGCTATAGGTCACGACAGGGGTCATTCAATAGTCCAGCCATAGGTCACAACAGGGGTCACTCAACAGTCCAGCCTTAGGTCACGACAGGGGTCATTCGACAGTCCAGCCATAGGTCACGACAGGGGTCACTCAACAGTCCAGCCATAGGTCACGACAGGGGTCATTCGACAGTCCAGTTATAGATCACGACACGGGTCACTCAACCGTCTTGCCATGAGTTACGACAGAGGTCACTCAAAAGTTCAGCCATATGTCACGACAGGTGTCATTCAACCGTCCAATCATAGGTCACGACAGGGGTTGTTCAACAGTGTAGCCATACATGTACGTCACGACAGGGGTCACACAGCAGTCCAGTCATAGATCAAATCTGGGGTCACTCAACAGTATTAGTCCAGCAATAGGTCACGGCAGGGGTTACTCAACAGTCTAGTCACCTCACATAGCCTTCATGTATCCATATATAGCTCTGATGGCCATCAACACACTATGTAACGCAGATCAAACAATCCGTATTTCATTTCCGATAAAGAAAAATATAGCTATGACGAAAACCTTGTAATCAGGGTTATGATGTATGTTCAATATCTCGCTTTGATTTAAAAACAAAGATAATGGCAAACTAACTAGTTTTCTGAATCAGAGAAATGTTTAAATGAAAAGAAAAAAACTTGACGTAAATAATCCTTTAACGCTTGTACTCCTCATACTGGTAATGTTGTCGCGTGTTTATAATAAGGACACGAATGTTGACCTACACAGTCCAGCCATAGGTCACGACAGGGGTCATTCGACAGTCCAGCCATAGGTCATGACAGGGGTCATTCGACAGTCCAGCCATAGGTCACGACAGGGGTCATTCGACAGTCCAGCCATAGGTCACGACAGGGGTCATTCGACAGTCCAGCCATAGGTCACGACAGGGGTCACTCAACAGTCCAGCCTTAGGTCACGACAGGGGTCATTCGACAGTCCAGCCATAGGTCACGACAGGGGTCATTCGACAGTCCAGCCATAGGTCACGGCAGGGGTCATTCGACAGTCCAGCCATAGGTCACGACAGGGGTCATTTTACAGATCAGTTATAGGGTACGGCAGATATCACTCAACAGTTCAGCCATAGGTCACCAATAGGTCACGACAGGGGTCACTCAACAGTTCAGCCATAGGTCACCAACAGGTCACGACAGGGGTCACTCAACAGTTCAGCCATAGGTCACCAATAGGTCACGACAGGGGTCACTCAACAGTCCAACCGTGGGTCAAGACATAAGTCACACTAAAGCCACTGAGAAGGTCCCTCGACACATAAGTTACACTCCAGCCACTGAGAAGGTCCCTCGACACATAAGTTACACTCCAGCCACTGAGAAGGTCCCTCGACACATAAGTTACACTCCAGCCACTGAGAAGGTCCCTCGACACAAAAGCGATATCTATTTGTAAAGCATAGCAAAGGGTAAACACAGCGTCACTGCCAATTCAAATTAATTGTTATTTTGTTAAAGAATCTTTTAAAGAAAGAAAAAAAATACTGCTGACGGCCAAAATAAATATTTATGAAATACCGGTTGATGAAGACTATGGACTATTTCAGTAGTAGCTATATCATTATATCATTTTGTGTGATATGAAATGTTCCTTGTAGTTTTTGTTGTCCCTCTCTGAATTCTCGATGGGAGAAAATTTACATCGGGTATGCCATCATCAAAGTAAGAAAAAACGCTTACCCCTCTGGAACACCTGGTCTTATTCTCATTGTTCCCTTTCAAGGGCTTCCCTGTAAACGTTTCTCTCCCAACATTTAGCTCTTGATTTATCGAGTTTGAGTTTGATTTATGGTTTCATTGCCACTCAGGTTTAAAATGTTTTACAGACAACAGAAAACTACCCAAACTTAAAGTCACATATAGACATGTACCAGATGGTGTTTAAGGTATATGATTAACTAAGTTGGAATAATATCGGGGATGGAGGGGCAGGAATAATACCGGGCACGACGAGGGCAGGAATAATATCGGGGACGGAGGAGCTGGAATAATATCGGGGACGAAGGGGCTGGAATAATATCGGGGACGGAGGGGCTGGAATAATATCGGGGACGAAGGGGCTGGAATAATATCGGGGACGGCGTGGCTGACGGAACAGACTTAGAGATGGGGAAGGGATTGTACCTGTTGGTATAGAAAAGGAAGGTAATTATAGTCACGCCACATGATAAAAACAGGATCGAAACGTTCCCTGATCTCTTACCGTGGGCGACACCTAATAAAACGGAATGTCTCTGTCGTCGGCGACTTTCTATATAGGCTTAAATCTCCAACTAGATGAATGAACTATCCAGCAAACATCACCCTCTTCAGACGTATACCGCGGCCCCAAGACGAAATCAATCGTTAAGGTTTGAACAGATTCATCTGATCATTGAAACATACTAAAAGCGAAGCTGTGATACTTGATTTTATTGGAAGTTTTAAATTATACAAAGTTGGGTATGAGATCCCTGCCATCAATTCACATGCCGACAGGTGACGCTCTCCGTCGGGGAGTTTATTGATTTGAGAGAGGATCAGAGTTTCTCATCATTTCACGAAAAGCAAATAAGGAACATCCTTCAAGACAGCTTAGCTTAGATCTGTTTTAGAACAGCTTGATGAAATCTCACTTTGACTAACCTTACCGGATATTAAAATGTACACCACATGGTTACGCTACTTGAGACATTATCTCAGTTCTATATATGTCATATCGAATTCGGGAATAAAATGTCTTCTCGAGGTACAATACATGATGTAATTAACTTAAAAATGTTAAACAATATAATGATAACCACCAGCACTTGTCGTTTGTTACGACAATGGCGTCTGACTGATTCTGTCAGACGCGAGGGTTAGAGCGTCTGACTGATTCTGTTGGACGTGAGGTCTAGAGCGCCTGACTGATTTTGACGAGCGTGAGGTCTGACTGATTTGGACTGATTCTGTCGGACTTGAAGTCTAGAGCGTCTGACTGATTCTGCCGGGCGTGAAGTCTACAGCGTCTGACTGATTCTGTCAGATGTGAGGTCCAAAGCGTTTGACTGATTTTGTTACATGTGAGGTCTAAAGCGTTTGACTGATTCTGTTACATGTGAGGTCTAAAGCGTTTGACTGATTCTGTCAGATGTGAGGTCCAAAGCGTTTGACTGATTTTGTTAAATGTGAGGTCTAAAGCGTTTGACTGATTCTGTCAGATGTGAGGTCCAAAGCGTTTGACTGATTTTGTCAGATGTGAGGTCCAAAGCGTTTGACTGATTTTGTTACATGTGAGGTCTAAAGCGTTTGACTGATTCTGTCAGATGTGAGGTCCAAAGCGTTTGACTGATTCTGTCAGATGTGAGGTCCAAAGCGTTTGACTGATTTTGTTACATGTGAGGTCTAAAGCGTTTGACTGATTCTGTCAGATGTGAGGTCTACAGCGTTTGACTGATTCTGTCAGATGTGAGGTCCAAAGCGTTTGACTGATTTTGTCAAATGTGAGGTCTACAGCGTCTGACTGATTCTGTCAGATGTGAGGTCTACAGCGTCTGACTGATTCTGTCAGATGTGAGGTCTACAGCGTTTGATTGGTTCTGTCAGATGTGAAGTCTAAAGCGTTTGACTGATTTTATCAGATGTGAGGTCCAAAGCGTTTGACTGATTTTGTCAGGTGTGAGGTCTACAGCGTTTGACTGGTTCTGTCAGATGTGAAGTCTAAAGCGTTTGACTGATTCTGTCAGATGTGAGGTCTACAGCGTTTGATTGGTTCTGTCAGATGTGAAGTCTAAAGCGTTTGACTGATTTTGTCAGATGTGAGGTCCAAAGCGTTTGACTGATTTTGTCAGGTGTGAGGTCTACAGCGTTTGACTGGTTCTGTCAGATGTGAAGTCTAAAGCGTTTGACTGGTTCTGTCAGATGTGAGGTCTACAGCGTTTGACTGGTTCTGTCAGATGTGAAGTCTAAAGCGTTTGACTGGTTCTGTCAGATGTGAGGTCTACAGCGTTTGACTGATTCTGTCAAATGTGAGGTCTACAGCGTTTGACTGGTTCTGTCAGATGTGAGGTCTACAGCGTTTGACTGGTTCTGTCAGATGTGAGGTCTACAGCGTTTGACTGATTCCGTCGGAACTTGAGGTCTAGAGCGTCTGACTGAATCTGTCGGATGTGAAGTCTAGAGCGTCGTCTAGATAGAGATCTAGTCGGCTGTCACGTCTAGAGCGTTTGAGAGCATCGATCCCTGAAGTACTGATGGACTTTGATTTTACTCAAAGCGTCAGACTGCCTTGGATAGGAAACGAAATTGTTTTCAGAATAACGCACTTTATTTTTTGACAGTCATTTTTAAAGTATCTGGCCTAACCTGATTGAAATGCATATCCTTATTTATTCTCACTCTGTTACATAAAGGACATGACAACATGCAACATGTAAGCTTTTTCGCTTACCAAACAATCACTTTTAAGATCATGATTCCTTTTTGGGAGGTTCTCAGAGCTACGTATGCGGAGAGCAACGGAGCGACCATAAGTATATGTAATTCATTAAGATTACTTCCGGCCTATTATTAATTTGAGATGTATAAGAAAAGAAAGAAATGCAAAGCCAGATCGGGATTCGAATCCGGAACCATCTGAACTCAAGACTGGGCTAGCCGCCGATCGACTACGCTACATTCCCCACACCAGTTTCTAGTGTTCGCTCCCAAACACAACACTGTTACAACCCAGATTCTGGTATTCCCTTGCCAAGCAACCGTCATTATTTAAAAATGCTTTGGTCACGGGTAACCTGTAACAGAGGAGTAAGGAACGACCAAACCGAGATTCGAACTTCGACCCTCTGAGCCAACCAACTGAGGTACTCAGTCGGCAGCAACCAATGCAACCTAGTCTACATTGTGCTAGTTAAGAGAAAAAGGGCACTTTCCCTCGAAAAGACCGCCTCTGATTAATACATACAGGTTCCTTCTACTGAATTCAAACACACTTTCAGTTGAAAATACTGCAGCTAAGGAACTGTTTGGTGTTGTAAGGTTTAGATAAAACTATAATGTTTTATGTTATGATTTAAAACGAAACACATTTCTGTTTTATGGCTGTCAATCATGTTTTAAAGCAGGAATCAGTCCCCGAGTTTTACTTTCCATGTGATATGAAGAAACATGTCAAGTTTTCGCCTAACTGTTTGCATTCCCTGGTGTAAGGTAAGAGTTTTATTGTACCCCCGATCCACCATATATATTGCAGCCTGTTTTTATCGGTGTCTATCTGTTAAAAGTGGCGCTGGGCTGATGTATGGTGTGAAGTGACTCTTTCTACATTAGCGTTTATCCGCCGTTTTACGAGTGCCTGCTTTGTAAACTTGATTGGTTACATTATCGAGATGGCGTCTTGAAAGACAGTTGTATGTTTATGGATTATATATTTTAGGTTTTTTTTTTAAAGAAATTGCTATTTTTATGGAGTACTACGTCGAGCTTTGTAAAATGTTAAAGCTCCGTCACTGCGGAATTACTACGTTCCATGACTGTTAAGGCGACGCGCTGTTCTGGCTGGCTCCAAACTGCCAGGGGCTATTATAAAGTTCCTAATTGTCAATTTTAGATGTCCTCCTCCATTGTATTTCGATTTGAAAACTATTGATTATTCCAGCTTTTTGGTTTTTACACAGACTTCAGCACTATATGTACTCATAACTCATCTGATAATTGAAATATGGAATAATTCATACATTGGTTCTCACGTCACGTCCATTCCTACACTTTTGTGGCGTATTAAGGACATCGGTTTTCCATCAGCTAATTTCATTCCAGATTAACCATATTATACAATCAGCAATTCAAACACGTGTCTCATTACATGTTACCTATAGGATAACCTATGGAATCGTATCAACAAGATATTAACGAATCTATCCGTACATCCTTTGACGTTAAAATTAATTAAAAGGGCTTTAACCTTTAAGAGATACATATATGTATGTAGGTGTCTCTTATAGAGGATTGCTTGTATTAGCCACATAGATGTGTAATCGGTCGTTTCCCTAATCAGAATTATAGGTATTAGTGTTCATAGGAATCTCCCTTCGTTGTAACGCGGTTTAAATACGTCGATCTCTTGACGGACGTCACTTAACATCCGGGTTATTTTACAGATCAATGTAACATATGTACAATATCATTACTATAAGATATATCCCCTAATTAATTTCTGTAAGTATTATCTCTAATTTTGAACGGATTCTACATCCGGGAACTGCAGCGCACAGGACTGTATACTTGACCTATACGTAAACCGGAGTTTCCGGATATCTCTTCTAATTAACATGATGTCGATCTGAGACCTCGTTCGTGTATTCGTTTAATTGGCATATAATAATAGCATGCCACAACCAACGATTTCAAAAAATAAAATTTTCAAAATCTCATTTTCTTTTATCGCATGTCCATTATCAGCGGTTTCACTCCCGATTCGTGTATAATAGAAAGGTATATGGTGATACGGCAGTGCTATTAATTAGCGGGATAGGTGAACAACAAAGCTATCCGTTACAGCTATGTATCATCACTAGGCACGCTCTGAGACGTGTTTCTGTGTTGTCACTCTGAGCGTGAATCCGACCAGTTCTCCACCCTATTGATCTGGCTATAACACCTTGATATACGGATATGAAATTTCAAGTATAGAACAGGAACGAGGTACTGAAATAGCTATAAAGAGAAGGAACAATCGTTTGTGAAATAAGGCTATCGATTTGAATGCTTCTCTATTCCTAGACATAGTTATCTTCACAAGGAATGCAATCTTTTAAATGTGATTAGAGAAATATTGAAAGACTTAGATATTCCGCCCGTATTACACTAACGTGGAATGGAGAGGTCACCATATTATCAGAAGTTAGACGCTATACACATTTTTACTTAGTTAAAAGATTATGGAATTTATATCACGATGATCCATTTTTTACAATAAGTATCGAATTGCTTCACAAAATTATAATTTTTATATATACTATATAGCGGAATAAATATTCGGACAAGCATTTTATTATATTTCATGCAATTTGACAAACTTTCAATGTATTTTTGTGATGTCGTTTTTCAAATAGTTTCCTTGAAATTCCATACACATGTAAACAATAGCTCTTTCATATGCTATTTTTTAAAGATACTTTTCCAATGCTTTAATTTTCTTGAAATAGATGAATTTATGCACCGTATCAAAAGTGAGGCGTCGTTTTGTTCTTTATTTGTACTATATGATACCACTGCTGCAATTCAAAGTTGTAACCTGCAATATCTCATGAAATCGGCTGCTTGGTATTATCTCTAAATGAATGTGAAATTTCAATAAATTCCATCAAAAAACAATTCATAGAAAGCATTGAAAAATAAAACAATTACCAAAATGAATGAAATAGATAATAAAATATTCCTTGTCCGAATATATACAAATTATTGCACTTAAACGTATTTTTTTTTTGATTGAGATCTTCCTCAAATAAAGCTAGAGGCACTCAGCTGACGCTAACACTTTTCATTTCAAACGTTTCTTGCCGAGAAGGAGACTTTAGTACATAAAGGATAACCCTGGACACCATTCCGGAGATAATAACTTATAAGTACTTTTTTTATGTACTTTCCATTAATAACGCTAAAGACAATCATTATTGAGTTATTAGCCAGCGATATATATAGTGTATATACGCGTCTGTGGCTCGGACTAACCCGTGACATTTTTGTAGCGAGCACCCGACCACCATTCCCGCCTTTACACAATTAAGTGGCGGGGAACAGGACTGTGGCTCTTAAGATAAGATGGAAACCAGTTAATATCGGGAAGATCGTTTGTCGCACGTGCTAATCACGCGCTTTACGGGATCTTCTGAAGACGAGATTGAAATGAAATGTAGTGTGTATTATTAAGGAAACGGAATATGAGTGCGTAAACGTCGCGATATTTAGCGTGGAACAGCCGCAAAGCGGATGTCATTGGCTGTCTGCTTCCCTTCAAAGGGAAGCTCCACATAAATGGACAAAAATGGCGGCAACGTCTTCGGGTGAGTAGGATCAAGCACGCGACATGAACGAGGAGTACATGATGAGAGCGGTATGTCCCTGTGTAATTAACATTCAACATGTCTACCACTTAATCTGTCTGTTCTATCAGAGCGATGCAAATGCGAGCACCTGTTACAGATAGGTTTAGATACGTTATTAACAAAGCAAGAATAGCTGAATATAATGAAACGTGAAAAATTTACCCCAGATATCCTAGATAACAGTGATTAATGAAACAACATCATATATTTCAGATGAAATGCATTAATAAATACCAGATAAAATCTTTACCTGAATTAAATTAAGATGTTCCAAATAAAAATATTTACAATAATGGCATTATATGCCATTGATAACTATAGAACAGTTTTATTTCTTACATCTTTAACTCAAGACCCATTGCGATTTTCTTAGTGTCGCTAAATTAGCAAAAATTAGACACGGAAAAAAAATACTCGAATAACGGTATCAGCGTGAGGGGTGCTGCAGAGGCTGGGATCGATATGAATTGAGGGTTGATAGGGGGTAATATGTAGGAACAATCATATCCTTATCATATAGGGATTGAACGGCGTTTTTTTAATTTTCATGCCGGTATGAATGAAAAGCAGTTACATCCATATTGCATGAAGCCCGCTAGCTGTAACAAATTATCAGGTCCCTGTATTTCGTACTGTTTTAATGCACGTAAATCACGTGATACCCGAGTATACGGTGCGATTGCAAAAACTTTCGAACTCTCCTCGTGTGAACAACACAGATGCAATTTATATTATGGTGTTGTAAACTCAAGATGGACGAGACCCCGAACACCCTAGACACAAAAGTTCATTCCAGAAAGAAAATGTATGCTTGTCTGGTTCCCTGACCCGTTTCCGTTGGAAATTCCAAAGGAAACGATCAGGGAACCAGACTAAATGTACGCCCCTCTAACCCAAGATCCTGGACCGCCTGTGCACTGATGCACCGAAAAATGTAACAATTTCGAAAAATGTAACAATTGATACATTTTTCGAAATTGTTCCATTTTTCGTTGCATCAGTGCACTTCTCTGGAGTTCATTTAAGCACCGAGGTAAGCAAAAGGCACAAATACGACACTAGCCTAATGCAATTTAAGTATACAGAAATTTGTCGAGATCTGTTGATTAGCTAAAAACCAGTAATGTTGTATTTATGATTTTATTTACATTCAAAACGAACAAATATCGAAATTAAAACTTCACCAATAGCAAAATGCACAACAAGGGCATTAACCTAATATATATATACAAAGAGACCTGTTGAATGGTTTCCACGTTATAGCCCGGAAAAGCTCCTCGGACGGACGGACGGACGGATCCGAATTTAGTATAACCCGCAAATGCGTTTCGCGGTGGTTAATAACCTCCAGATACAGCCTCGAAAACATTATATAACTTAAGATACAGCCTCGAAAACATTCTATAACTTTAGATACAGTCTCGAAAACATTACATATTTTTAGATACAGCATCGAAAACATTCTATAACTTTAGATACAGCCTTGAAAACATTATATAACTTTAGATACAGCCTCGAAACCATTCTATAACTTTAGATACAGCCTCGAAAACATTACATAACTTTAGATACAGCCTCGAAAACATTCTATAACTTTAGATACAGCCTTGAAAACATTATATAACTTTAGATACAGCCTCGAAAACATTCTATAACTTAAGATACAGCCTCGAAAACATTCTATAACTTAAGGTAGAGCCTCGAAAACATTATATAACTTCAGATACAGCCTCGAAAACATTATATAACTTTAGATACAGCCAAGCATTAGATAATAACCCCCAGGCATGGCCTTGAAAACATTAGATACCGGAATACCATTAGATTGTAATAGGTCAAAGGACTAGTAAAATATATAAAGATAGTGCCGTCGTTTAGGCTCGAACCCGCAACCCATGCTTCGATCTCCAGCCCAATGCTCTACCGTCTGAGCTAAAGGGAAATTCCCTACAGCTTTGGCACGCTTGTAAGGCAACCTAATCAATGTGCATCTTTTACAAGATAATAACCCCCAGGTATGGCCTCGAAAACATGATCATTATCACCTATCAAATGCTTTGCAATACGGTAGCCGGTAGGTCAGGCCACAAAGTCTAAATGACCGCCTCCTTTAGTTTTTGTATATATCCGTATAGCAATTACCTCGGTTCCCAAATTATATATGAATATCCATGGATTGGTTTCCTGCCTCCCTAAGTCCGTGAATTAGTGCCCCATTTCCCTAGTTCTATATGTATATCCGTGAATTAGTGCCCCATTTCCCTAGTTCTATATGTGTATCCGTGAATTAGTGTCCCATCTCCCTAGTTCTATATGTGGATCCGTGAATTAGTGCCCTACTTCCCTAGTTCTATATGTGTATCGGTGAATTAGTGTCCCATCTCCCTAGTTCTACAATGTATATGTGTATCGGTGAATTAGTGTCCCATCTCCCTTGTTCTATATGTGTATCCGTGAATTAGTGTCCCATCTCCCTTGTTCTATATGTGTAACCGTGAATTAGTGCCCCATGTCCCTAGTTCTATATGTGTATCGGTGAATTAGTGCCCCATTTCCCTAGTTCTATATGTGTATCGGTGAATTAGTGTCCCATCTCCCTAGTTCTATATGTGTATCCGTGAATTACTGTCCCATCTCCCTAGTTCTATATGTGTATCGGTGAATTAGTGTCCTATCTCCCTAGTTCTATATGTGTATCGGTGAATTAGTGTCCCATCTCCCTAGTTCTATATGTGTATCCGTGAATTAGTGTCCCATCTCCCTAGTTCTATATGTGTATCGGTGAATTAGTGCCCCATTTCCCTAGTTCTATATGTGTATCGGTGAATTAGTGTCCCATCTCCCTGGTTCTATATGTGTCTCGGTGAATTAGTGTTCCATCTCCCTAGTTCTATATGTGTATCGGTGAATTAGTGTCCCATCTCCCTGGTTCTATATGTGTCTCGGTGAATTAGTGTTCCATCTCCCTAGTTCTATATGTGTATCGGTGAATTAATGTCCCATCTCCCTGGTTCTATGTGTGTATCCGTGAATTAGTGCCCCATTTCCCTAGTTCTATATGTGTATCCGTGAATTAGTGTCCCATCTCCCTAGTTCTATATGTGTATCGGTGAATTAGTGTCCCATCTCCCTAGTTCTATATGTATATCCGTGAATTAGTGTCCCATCTCCCTAATTCTATATGTGTATCGGTGAATTAGTGTCCCATCTCCCTGGTTCTATATGTGTATCGGTGAATTAGTGTCCCATCTCCCTGGTTCTATATGTGTATCCGTGAATTAGTGCCCCATTTCCCTAGTTCTATATATGTATCGGTGAATTAGTGTCCCATCTCCCTAGTTCTATATGTGTATCGGTGAATTAGTGTCCCATCTCCCTAGTTCTATATGTGTATCCGTGAATTACTGTCCCATTTCCCTAGTTCTATATGTGTATCCGTGAATTAGTGTCCCATCTCCCTAGTTCTATATGTGTATCGGTGAATTAGTGTCCCATCTCCCTAGTTCTATATGTGTATCGGTGAATTAGTGTCCCATCTCCCTAATTATATATGTGTATCGGTGAATTAGTGTCCCATCTCCCTAGTTCTATTTGTGTATCCGTGAATTAGTGCCCCATTTCCCTAGTTCTATATGTGTATCGGTGAATTAGTGTCCCATCTCCCTAGTTCTATATGTGTATCGGTGAATTAGTGTCCAATCTCCCTAGTTCTATATGTGTATCGGTGAATTAGTGCCTCATTTCCCTAATTCTATATGTGTATCGGTGAATTAGTGTCCCATCTCCCTAGTTCTATATGTGTATCGGTGAATTAGTGTCCCATCTCCCTAGTTCTATATGTGTATCGGTGAATTAGTGTCCCATCTCCCTAGTTCTATATGTGTATCCGTGAATTAGTGTCCCATCTCCCTAGTTCTATATGTATATCCGTGAATTAGTGTCCCATCTCCCTAGTTCTATATGTATATCCGTGAATTAGTGTCCCATCTCCCTAGTTCTATATGTATATCCGTGAATTAGTGTCCCATCTCCCTTGTTCTATATGTATATCCGTGAATTAGTATCCCATCTCCCTTGTTCTATATGTGTATCCGTGAATTAGTGCCCCATCTCCCTAGTTCTATATGTATATCCGTGAATTAGTGTCCCATCTCCCTTGTTCTATATGTGTATCGGTGAATTAGTGTCCCATCTCCCTTGTTCTATATGTGTATCCGTCAGTTACCGTCTTGCTTCCCAACTTTGTATTTCCACGACTTGGTGTACAATCCCAGTTCCCCTTATTTTATGCATGTTTTATTTTCTTGTGGCGTCATGTTAGAAATATGACGAAATTCGGTTTCAAACTATATATCTGCCGGAAAAGGTGACGTCATTTACCCTAATAATTGTTTATATACCATTTTGTTTCAATAATTCGTTGGAAATGTAGATGGTTAACCTATCTATAACACTTGAAGATTTCCTCTAGTTTTGAACGTAACGTATTATAGGGTTGAAATGCCATATTTATAACTGGTAGGGAATATTTATTCATTTTCCTGTTTTCCTCTCCTAAGTCAACGTCTCTGAAATAATGCCTGTCTGTCTGTCTGTCTGTATGTTTGTATGTATGTCTGTACGTACGTCTTGATGTGATGCGCCTCTCGATATCCGTCAACTTGCCTGTTCTTTTTCCCCATCATCACTAGGTTTATACATCCAACACCAGTTGAGCAAACATGAAGGTATTGCCATAAATATATATTGAAACAATGTTATTTCTGCAATAAAAGCCTGTGATCAGATACGATTGTATGTGGTAATACAGTGCGAAAGACATCGAATGTAATAATACTAAATAGTCTGTGTTCGGCCGTGTGGACGGACATCGTTATGACAGCCCTGGTAATAAGTGTGGTGTGGTTCTAGGAAATGTCACGATAACACGCTAAATATAATATTCGGCCAATTTTTATTTCGTTAACGAACACTGTGTGCTAGTATCATCTGTGAGATTATTTGGGGACACGTCTGTCCCGTCATGTTATCAAATTACAATGTCTGATCATCGAACGAGAAAGTTAACGCGCAGGCCTGTCGTCCATCAAACATGATTCTCGTAGACAATCGGCTATCCACTCAACCTCTGGGCCATTAAAACGTTAACTTTTGTCTTCTAGACCGACAGAAATATTCAAAATGAACATCGGAACAGTCAAAGTATGCAGTGGTGATAGTCAAAGGTAAACCAAATTATAGCCATATTGTGGTTACCTATATCACTGTGGTTACCTATATCACTGTGGTTACCTATATCACTGTGGTTACCTATATCACTGTGGTTACCTATAACACTGCGGTTACCTATATCACTGTGGTTACCTATATAACTGTGGTTACCTATATCACTGTGGTTACCTATATCACTGTGGTTATTTATATAACTGTGGTTACCTATATCACTGTGGTTACCTATATCACTGTGGTTATTTATATCACTGTGGTTACCTATATCACTGTGGTTACCTATATCACTGTGGTTACCTATATCACTGTGGTTACCTATATCACTGTGGTTACCTATATCATTGTGGTTACCTATAACGCGGTGGTTACCTATATCACTGTGGTTACCTATAACACTGTGGTTACCTATATCACTGTGGTTACCTATATCACTGTGGTTACCTATATCACTGTGGTTACCTAGATCACTGTGGTTACCTATATCACTGTGGTTACCTATAACACTGTGGTTACCTATATCACTGTTGTTACCTATATCATTGTGGTTACCTATAACACTGTGGTTACCTATATCACTGTGGTTACCTATATCACTGTGGTTACCTATATCACTGTGGTTACCTATATCATTGTGGTTACCTATATCGCGGTGGTTACCTATATCACTGTGGTTACCTATAACACTGTGGTTACCTATATCACTGTGGTTATTTATATCACTGTGGTTACCTATAACACTGTTGTTACCTATATCATTGTGGTTACCTATAACACTGTTGTTACCTATATCATTGTGGTTACCTATAACACTGTTGTTACCTATATCATTGTGGTTACCTATATCACTGTGGTTACCTATATCACTGTGGTTACCTATATCACTGTGGTTACCTATATCACTGTGGTTACCTATATCACTGTGGTTACCTATATCACTGTGGTTACCTATATCACTGTGGTTACCTATATCATTGTGGTTACCTATATCGCGGTGGTTACCTATATCACTGTGGTTACCTATATCACTGTGGTTACCTATATCACTGTGGTTACCTATATCACTGTGGTTACCTATATCACTGTGGTAACCTATATCACTGTGGTTACCTATAACACTGTGGTTACCTATATCACTGTGGTTACCTATATCACTGTGGTTACCTATAACACTGTTGTTACCTTTATCACTGTGGTTATTTATATCACTGTGGTTACCTATAACACTGTTGTTACCTATATCATTGTGGTTACCTATAACACTGTTGTTACCTATATCATTGTGGTTACCTATATCACTGTGGTTACCTATATCACTGTGGTTACCTATATCACTGTGGTTACCTATATCACTGTGGTTACCTATATCACTGTGGTTACCTATAACACTGTGGTTACCTATATCACTGTGGTTATTTATATCACTGTGGTTACCTATATCACTGTGGTTACCTTTATCACTTTGGTTACCTATATCACTGTGGTTACCTTTATCACTGTGGTTACCTATATCACTGTGGTTACCTATAACACTGTGGTTACCTATATCACTGTGGTTATTTATATCACTGTGGTTACCTATATCATTGTGGTTACCTATAACACTGTTGTTACCTATATCATTGTGGTTACCTATAACACTGTGGTTACCTTTATCACAGTGGTTACCTATATCACTGTGGTTACCTATATCACTGTGGTTACCTATATCACTGTGGTTACCTATATCACTGTGGTTACCTATATCACTGTGGTTATTTATATCACTGTGGTTACCTATATCACTGTGGTTACCTATATCACTGTGGTTACCTATATCACTGTGGTTACCTATATCACTGTGGTTACCTATATCACTGTGGTTACCTATATCACTGTGGTTACCTATATCACTGTGGTTACCTATATCACTGTGGTTACCTATATCATTGTGGTTACCTATATCGCGGTGGTTACCTATATCACTGTGGTTACCTATATCACTGTGGTTACCTTTATCACAGTGGTTACCTATATCACTGTGGTTACCTATATCACTGTGGTTACCTATATCACTGTGGTTACCTATATCACTGTGGTTACCTATATCACTGTGGTTATTTATATCACTGTGGTTACCTATATCACTGTGGTTACCTATATCACTGTGGTTACCTATATCACTGTGGTTACCTATATCACTGTGGTTACCTATATCACTGTGGTTACCTATATCACTGTGGTTACCTATATCACTGTGGTTACCTATATCATTGTGGTTACCTATATCGCGGTGGTTACCTATATCACTGTGGTTACCTATATCACTGTGGTTACCTATATCACTGTGGTTACCTATATCACTGTGGTTACCTATATCACTGTTGTTACCTATATCATTGTGGTTACCTATAACACTGTGGTTACCTATATCACTGTGGTTACCTATATCACTGTGGTTACCTATATCACTGTGGTTACCTATATCACTGTGGTTACCTATAACACTGTGGTTACCTATATCACTGTGGTTACCTATATCACTGTGGTTACCTATATCATTGTGGTTACCTATATCGCGGTGGTTACCTACATCACTGTGGTTACCTATAACACTGTGGTTACCTATATCACTGTGGTTACCTATATCGCGGTGGTTACCTATATCACTGTGGTTATCTATATCACTGTGGTTACCTATATCACTGTGGTTATCTATATCACTGTGGTTACCTATATCACTGTGGTTACCTATATCACTGTGGTTACCTATATCACTGTGGTTACCTATATCACTGTGGTTACCTATATCATTGTGGTTACCTATATCACTGTGGTAACCTATATCACTGTGGTTACCTATAACACTGTGGTTACCTATATCACTGTGGTTATTTATATCACTGTGGTTACCTATAACACTGTTGTTACCTTTATCACTGTGGTTACCTATATCACTGTGGTTACCTTTATCACTGTGGTTACCTATAACACTGTGGTTACCTATATCACTGTGGTTATTTATATCACTGTGGTTACCTATATCACTGTGGTTACCTATATCACTGTGGTTACCTATATCACTGTGGTTACCTATATCACTGTGGTTACCTATAACACTGTGGTTACCTATATCACTGTGGTTATTTATATCACTGTGGTTACCTATAACACTGTTGTTACCTTTATCACTGTGGTTACCTATATCACTGTGGTTACCTTTATCACTGTGGTTACCTATATCACTGTGGTTACCTATAACACTGTGGTTACCTATATCACTGTGGTTATTTATATCACTGTGGTTACCTATAACACTGTTGTTACCTATATCATTGTGGTTACCTATAACACTGTTGTTACCTATATCATTGTGGTTACCTATAACACTGTGGTTACCTTTATCACTGTTGTTACCTATATCACTGTGGTTACCTTTATCACTGTGGTTACCTATATCACTGTGGTTACCTATATCACTGTGGTTACCTATATCACTGTGGTTACCTATATCACTGTGGTTACCTATATCATTGTGGTTACCTATATCGCGGTGGTTACCTATATCACTGTGGTTACCTATATCACTGTGGTTACCTATATCACTGTGGTTACCTATATCACTGTGGTTACCTATATTACTGTGGTTACCTATATCATTGTGGTTACCTATATCGCGGTGGTTACCTATATCACTGTGGTTACCTATATCACTGTGGTTACCTATATCACTGTGGTTACCTTTATCACTGTGGTTACCTATATCATTGTGGTTACCTATATCACTGTGGTTACCTATATCACTGTGGTTACCTATATCACTGTGGTTACCTATATCGCGGTGGTTACCTATATCACTGTGGTTACCTATATCACTGTGGTTACCTATATCACTGTGGTTACCTATAACACTGTGGTTACCTATATCACTGTGGTTATTTATATCACTGTGGTTACCTATAACACTGTTGTTACCTTTATCACTGTGGTTACCTATATCACTGTGGTTACCTTTATCACTGTGGTTACCTATATCACTGTGGTTACCTATAACACTGTGGTTACCTATATCACTGTGGTTATTTATATCACTGTGGTTACCTATAACACTGTTGTTACCTATATCATTGTGGTTACCTATAACACTGTTGTTACCTATATCATTGTGGTTACCTATAACACTGTGGTTACCTTTATCACAGTGGTTACCTATATCACTGTGGTTACCTATATCACTGTGGTTACCTATAACACTGTGGTTACCTATATCACTGTTGTTACCTATATCATTGTGGTTACCTATAACACTGTGGTTACCTATATCATTGTGGTTACCTATATCACTGTGGTTACCTAGATCACTGTGGTTACCTATAACATTGTGGTTACCTATATCACTGTTGTTACCTATATCACTGTGGTAACCTATAACACTGTGGTTACCTATATCACTGTGGTTACCTATATCGCGGTGGTTACCTATATCACTGTGGTTACCTATATCACTTTGGTTACCTATATCACTGTGGTTACCTATATCACTGTGGTTACCTATGCCACAGTGGTGAACTATATCACTGTGGTTACCTATATCACTGTGGTTACCTTTATCACTGTGGTTACCTATATCACTGTGGTTACCTATATCGCTGTGGTTACCTAGATCACTGTGGTCACCTATATCACTGTGGTTACCTATATCACTGTGGTCACCTATATCACTGTGGTTACCTATAACACTGTTGTTACCTATACCACAGTGGTTACCTATATCACTGCGGTTACCTATACCACTGTGGCTACCTATATCACTGTGGTTACCTATACCACTGTGGTTACCTATATCACTTTGGTTACCTATATCACTTTGGTTACCTATATCACTTTGGTTACCTATAACACTGAGGTTACCTAGATCACTGTGGCTACCTTTATCACTGTGGTTACCTATATCAACGGACCGTCCCATCGAGCCTTTTTCACCTAATGCATTTGCATATTTAATATATCCATCATTATGTATCTCAAATGTACAACAACGAATAATAAAAAAAAACACAAATAAAAGTGTCAAAATAATTACGAAAATAAACTAAACAGAACAAATATCTTTAATGCCCTATCGTATCACGTATTTTGTTGGGACTGTGATAACAGCGATTAGCCATTTAACCCAGAGTTTTCCCAGTTTCCCTTTTGTAGACAACTCTTCTATTGTTATTCTTGAGGCATTGTCAAAATAGGAGCAGTAGTATGAATGTTGACGCAATTCTCGCTCATGTCAACAACCTCGGCTTCTCCCCTAATCATCCTCGTTTCCAACTTATCATACACAAAACAAAATATCCTCGGCTTCGGGCTTCATCATCGCCCTCTCCCCGAATCATATATAAGACAACATATCACCGGCTTCACCCAAAGTCGTACTCAAAACAACCACATCGGCTTTTCCCGCCAGTCATACACAAAATCCTATAAAATCAAGTTCGACAACCGTTGATAATCCGATAAACAAGAAATCATTTCTGTGATGATGCATTTTACCCGGTCCATTGTCACTTCACGAGTGCGAATAGGACTGCCACCTTTGTAACGTGACGCGACGTTTACCCGCCAGCCCTCTAGCACATCCACGACTGACGTCACTTCCGCACCTTAGTGACAGCTCTGGTTGTGACAATGATTACTTTTGACAATGGGGCTTGTTGACAATTTTAGCGTGCTGAGGTTCATGACGCCTTGATATTGGTCAATGATAAGTCTATCGTGGTAATTAACGTATAACGTACCATGGTAATAATCTTGTGTGGGTGAGTCTGGAGATGTTGTTTGTTCAATTCCAGTCTACGACATCACGATTTCAATCTGTTTCTCTGACAGCTTTTCATCATGTTCACATTATAATTGCATATTGTCACCTAAGCTGTGATGGCCACATCTGAACAAGGTGTTTGACGTCAGATTGGTGGGGTGGTGGGTTTTGTATAACAGATGTGGTTGTTAATCTAAGCAAATGCTATATCTTCTTTCTGCGCATTACTAAGATCTTTTGTAACATCTTCTCTACCATCATAAACATGGATTCCGACCGTGTGTTTCCGTGTATGTCAAAGTCATATTCGGCGCAACCTACATGTACCCAGTACAGTTTCTGGTATATTTTAATGAGGATTAAAAGCATATTCCGTGAATAATCAGCGGGATTAGTTTAAAGTTGCAGCTATTTTGAAAACAAAAATCGTGTTCAGCTTCTTCAAATCATTAACAAAGAGCCGAGACCCAGTGGATCTCACGATTTGACAGTTAAGAAGTGTGCTCAAAATATGCGCAAAATTATACATTAACACACACATGGACCAATTGAAGATAACTTTTTAATGACTTTATCAGTATCCAGTGATATACCTAAGGTAATGCATGCAATAATAATGTTCAAGATATATACTGTTGGGTATTTAAGAGATAGACAATCACGCAAACAACGAAAGAAAGCGAAAGAAAGACCGACAAAACAGAGAAATACAAGGACAGAATTTCCCTCGTGATCAGGCAAGACCAACATCACCGGAAGTGATGTAAGCAACAAGAAAACACAGCTGTTGGTGATAAGCTCTAACTTGACCGTCACGCTATACACCGGGTGATCACCAACAATATGTAGTTACTAGGCACCACGGGAATACACGCGAAGCCAGCCGGCGACCACACTTTGTCTGAATCTCTGTCACTCCCTGTACATATTCAGCTCTGTTCGTTTATATTTTTTTTTGCAAATGTTTCGGTTTGTGTCCTTTGGGATTTTGAAAGCAATCGTTCACGGAGCCCAACATCCTTTAGGAACCCTAAATGGCTAGTGCTCAGACAGTGAGTGAGTAAAACACAATATGGCCAATAAAATGGCCTTTATTGGAAACAAAGTTACGTGAAACATGGTTTAAAACATGGATGTCGAGCTCATTTAGTTACCATATTTATATTTAATCAATATTCGTTTAGTGAAACAATTTGCATTCATCTGATTTTATCAATGAAAATAGAACCAATACACTTCAAAAGCACGGGTTTGCAATATCGATTCACTTAAAATGTAAACAGTAAAATAGCTTGATCAACAGTATCGGAACACGTCAAATGTTTTGCTTCAATGCGATGTTCCTTATAAGAGTATCTCCTCGTCATCAGTATGTGCTTACCATCTCCGGTCATAAGTACAGTACATGTTTACCCTTTCCCGCCATCAGTATCTTTTTACCGTCATCAGTAATTGTTTACCGTTTACTGTCATCAGTAAGTGTTTACCGTCGTCAGTATATATTAAGAGATATTTTAATATATAACCATTTTGATATCACACCCCTTATCAGCCCGAAAGTCCTGATATCAGCCAGAGTGGCGAAGGCGATATCAGGACTCGAGGGCTGAAAAGGTAATAAAAAATATCATATCATAAACTTTTTATCATCTGTTTTTTTTTTCTTTTTCTTTTTATCTAAAATAAACAAAATTTGGTGGGGGTGTGATATCACTTCAAGGGGTTGTGATATCAACCGGGTGAGATGATTTTAGACGTATCACGTCAAAAAAGGTGTTATTAGTAGTAAACATATGGTAAATATGTTTACCTTTTCCCATCATCAGTCTCTGGTTACCGTTTCCCGTCATCAGCCTCTGGTTACCGTCCCCGTCATCAGTCTCTGGTTACCGTCCCCGTCATCAGTCTCTGGTTACCGTCTTCCGAAATCAGTCTCTGGCTACCGTCCCCGTCATCAGTCTCTGGTTACCATCCCCGCCATTAGTCTCTGGTTACCGTCTTCCGAAATCAGTCTCTGGCTACCGTCCCCGTCATCAGTTTCTGGCTACCGTCCCCGTCATCAGTCTCTGGTTACCATCCCCGCCATTAGTCTCTGGTTACCGTCTTCCGAAATCAGTCTCTGGCTACCGTCCCCGTCATCAGTCTCTAGTTACCGTCCCGTCATCAGCCTCTGGTTACCGTCCCCGTCATCAGTCTCTGGTTACCGTCCCCGTCATCAGTCTCTGGTTACCGTCTCCCGCCATTAGTCTCTAGTTACCGTCCCCGTCATCAGTTTCTGGTTACCGTCCCCGTCATCAGTCTCTAGTAACCGTCTCCCGCCATTAGTCTCTAGTTACCGTCCCCGTCATCAGTTTCTGGTTACCGTCCCGTCATCAGTCTCTAGTTACCGTCCCCGTCATCAGTCTCTAGTTACCGTCCCCGTCATCAGTCTCTGGTTACCGTCCCCGTCATCAGTCTCTGGTTACCGTCTCCCGCCATCAGTCTCTAGTTACCGTCCCCGTCATCAGTCCCTAGTTACCGTCCCCGTCATCAGTCTCTGGTTACCGTCCCCGTCATCAGTTTCTGCATGGCTACCGTCCCCGTCATCAGTCTCTGCATGGTTACCGTCCCCGTCATCAGTTTCTGGTTACCGTCTCTCGTCATCAGTCTCTAGTAACCTTCTCCCGCCATAAGTCTCTAGTTACCGTCGCCGTCATCAGTCTCTGCATGGTTACCGTCCCCGTCATCAGTTTCTGGTTACCGTCTCTCGTCATCAGTCTCTAGTAACCTTCTCCCGCCATAAGTCTCTAGTTACCCTCCCCGTCATCAGTCTCTGGTTACTCTCCCCGTCTTCAGTCTCTGGTTATCGTTCCCGTCATCAGTCTCTGGTTACCGTCCCCGTCATCAGTTTCTGGTTACCATCCCCGTCATCAGTCTCTAGTTACCGTCCCCGTCATCAGTCTCTAGTTACCGTCCCCATCATCAGTCTCTGTATGGTTACCGTCCCCGTCATCAGTTTCTGGTTACCGTCCCCGTCATCAGTCTCAGGTTACCGTCCCCGTCATCAGTCTCTAGTAACCGTCTCCCGCCATCAGTCTCTAGTTACCGTCCCCGTCATCAGTCTCTGGTTACTGTCCCCGTCATCAGTCTCTGCATGGTTACCGTCCCCGTCATCAGTCTCTAGTAACCGTCTCCCGCCATCGGTCTCTAGTTACCGTCCCCCTTCATCAGTCTCTGGTTACCGTCCCCGTCATCAGTCTCTGGTTACCGTCCCCGTCATCAGTCTCTGCATGGTTACCGTCCCCCTCATCAGCCTCTGGTAACCGTCCCCGTCATCAGTCTCTGGTTACCGTCCCCGTCATCAGTCTCTGGCTACCGTCCCCGTCATCAGTCTCTGGTTACCATCCCCGCCATTAGTCTCTGGTTACCGTCTTCCGAAATCAGTCTCTGGCTACCGTCCCCGTCATCAGCCTCTGGTTACCGTCCCCGTCATCAGTCTCTGGTTACCGTCCCCGTCATCAGTCTCTGGTTACCGTCTCCCGCCATTAGTCTCTAGTTACCGTCCCCGTCATCAGTTTCTGGTTACCGTCCCCGTCATCAGTCTCTAGTAACCGTCTCCCGCCATTAGTCTCTAGTTACCGTCCCCGTCATCAGTTTCTGGTTACCGTCCCGGTCATCAGTCTCTAGTTACCGTCCCCGTCATCAGTCTCTAGTTACCGTCCCCGTCATTAGTCTCTGGTTACCGTCCCCGTCATCAGTCTCTGGTTACCGTCTCCCGCCATCAGTCTCTAGCTACCGTCCCCGTCATCAGTCCCTAGTTACCGTCCCCGTCATCAGTCTCTGGTTACCGTCCCCGTCATCAGTTTCTGCATGGCTACCGTCCCCGTCATCAGTCTCTGCATGGTAACCGTCCCCGTCATCAGTTTCTGGTTATCGTCTCTCGTCATCAGTCTCTAGTAACCTTCTCCCGCCATAAGTCTCTAGTTACCGTCGCCGTCATCAGTCTTTGCATGGTTACCGTCCCCGTAATCAGTTTCTAGTTACCGTCTCTCGTCATCAGTCTCTAGTAACCTTCTCCCGCCATAAGTCTCTAGTTACCCTCCCCGTCATCAGTCTCTGGTTACCCTCCCCGTCATCAGTCTCTGGTTATCGTTCCCGTCATCAGTCTCTGGTTACCGTCCCCGTCATCAGTTTCTGGTTACCATCCCCGTCATCAGTCTCTAGATACCGTCCCCGTCATCAGTCTCTGGTTACCGTCCCCATCATCAGTCTCTGTATGGTTACCGTCCCCGTCATCAGTTTCTGGTTGCCGTCCCCGTCATCAGTCTCTAGTAACCGTTCCCGTCACCAGTCTCTGGTTACCGTCCCCGTCATCAGTCTCTAGTTACCGTCCCCGTCATCAGTCTCTAGTAACCGTCTCCCGCCATCAGTCTCTAGTTACCGTCCCCGTCATCAGTCTCTGGTTACCGTCCCCGTCATCAGTCTCTGCATGGTTACCGTCCCCGTCATCAGTCTCTAGTAACCGTCTCCCGCCATCGGTCTCTAGTTACCGTCCCCCTTCATCAGTCTCTGGTTACCGTCCCCGTCATCAGTCTCTGGTTACCGTCCCCGTCATCAGTCTCTGCATGGTTACCGTCCCCGTCATCAATCTCTGCATGGTTAGCGTCCCCGTCATCAGCCTCTGGTTACCGTCCCCGTCATCAGTCTCTGGTTACCGTCCCCGTCATCAGCCTCTGGTTACCGTCCCCGTCATCAGTCTCTGGTTACCGTCCCCGTCATCAGTCTCTAGTAACCGTCTCCCGCCATTAGTCTCTAGTTACCGTCCCCGTCATCAGTTTCTGGTTACCGTCCCCGTCATCAGTCTCTAGTTACCGTCTCCCGCCATCAGTCTCTAGTTACCGTCCCCGTCATCAGTCTCTGGTTACCGTCCCCGTCATCAGTCTCTGGTTACCGTCCCCATCATCAGTCTCTGTATGGTTACCGTCCCCGTCATCAGTTTCTGGTTACCGTCCCCGTCATCAGTCTCTAGTAACCGTTCCCGTCATCAGTCTCTGGTTACCGTCCCCGTCATCAGTCTCTAGTAACCGTCTCCCGCCATCAGTCTCTAGTTACCGTCTCCGTCATCAGTCTCTGGTTACCGTCCCCGTCATCAGTCTCTGCATGGTTACCGTCCCCGTCATCAGTCTCTAGTAACCGTCTCCCGCCATCGGTCTCTAGTTACCGTCCCCCTTCATCAGTCTCTGGTTACCGTCCCCGTCATCAGTCTCTGGTTACCGTCCCCGTCATCAGTCTCTGCATGGTTACCGTCCCCGTCATCAGCCTCTGGTTACCGTCCCCGTCATCAGTCTCTGGTTACCGTCCCCGTCATCAGTCTCTGCATGGTTACAGTCCCCGTCATCAGTCTCTAGTAACCGTCTCCCGCCATCGGTCTCTAGTTACCGTCCCCGCCATCGGTCTCTAGTTACCGTCCCCGTCATCAGTCTCTGGTTACCGTCCCCGTCATCAGTCTCTGCATGGTTACCATCCCCGTCAACAGTCTCTGGTTTCCGTTCCCATCATCAGTCTCTAGTTACCGTTCCCGTCATCAGTCTCTGGTTACCGTCCCCGTCATCAGTCTCTGGTTTCCGTTCCCATCATCAGTCTCTAGTAACCGTCTCACGCCATCGGTCTCTAGTTACCGTCCCCACCATCGGTCTCTAGTTACCGTCCCCGTCATCAGTCTCTGGTTACCGTCCCCGTCATCAGTCTCTGCATGGTTACCATCCCCGTCATCAGTCTCTGGTTTCCGTTCCCATCATCAGTCTCTAGTTACCGTCCCCGTCATCAGTCTCTGGTTACCGTCCCCGTCATCAGTCTCTGCATGGTTACCATCGCCGTCATCAGTCTCTGGTTTCCGTTCCCATCATCAGTCTCTAGTTACCGTTCCCGTCATTAGTCTCTAGGTTCCGTTCCCATCATCAGTCTCTGCATGGTTACCATCCCCGTCATCAGTCTCTGGTTTCCGTTCCCATCATCAGTCTCTGCATGGTTACCATCCCCGTCATCAGTCTCTGCATGGTTACCGTCCCCGTCATCAGTCTCTGCATGGTTACCATCCCCGTCATCAGTCTCTGCATGGTTACCATCCCCGTCTTCAGTCTCTGGTTTCCGTTCCCATCATCAGTCTCTAGTTACCGTCCCCATCATCAGTCTCTGGTTACCGTCCCCGTCATCAGTCTCTAGTAACCGTCTCCCGCCATCAGTCTCTGGTTACCGTCCCCGTCATCAGTCTCTAGTAACCGTCTCCCGCCATCAGTCTCTGGTTACCGTCCCCGTCATCAGTCTCTGGTTTCCGTTCCCATCATCAGTCTCTAGTTACCGTCCCCGTCATCAGTCTCTGGTTACCGTCCCCGTCATCAGTCTCTGGTTTCCGTTCCCATCATCAGTCTCTAGTTACCGTCCCCGTCATCAGCCTCTGGTTACCGTCCCCGTCATCAGTCTCTGGTTACCGTCCCCGTCATCAGTCTCTGGTTACCGTCCCCGTCATCAGTCTCTAGTTACCGTCCCCGTCATCAGCCTCTGGTTACCGTCCCCGTCATCAGTCTCTAGTTACCGTCCCCGTCATCAGTCTCTAGTTACCGTCCCCGTCATCAGTCTCTAGTAACCGTCTCCCGCCATTAGTCTCTAGTTACCGTTCCCGTCATCCGTCTCTGGTTACCGTCCCCGTCATCAGTCTCTAGTTACCGTCCCCGTCATCAGTCTCTAGTTACCGTCCCCGTCATCAGTCTCTAGTAACCGTCTCCCGCCATTAGTCTCTAGTTACCGTTCCCGTCATCCGTCTCTGGTTACCGTCCCCGTCATCAGTCTCTAGTTACCGTTCCCGTCATCAGTCTCTGGTTACCGTCCCCGTCATCAGTCTCTAGTTACCGTCCCCGTCATCAGCCTCTGGTTACCGTCCCCGTCATCAGTCTCTAGTTACCGTCCCCGTCATCAGTCTCTAGTAACCGTCTCCCGCCATTAGTCTCTGCATGGTTACCATCCCCGTCATCAGTCTCTGGTTACCGTCCCCGTCATTAGTCTCTAGTTACCGTCCCCGTCATCAGTCTCTAGTTACCGTCCCCGTCATCAGTCTCTAGTTACCGTTCCCGTCATCAGCCTCTGGTTACCGTCCCCGTCATCAGTCTCTAGTTACCGTCCCCGTCATCAGTCTCTAGTAACCGTCTCCCGCCATTAGTCTCTGCATGGTTACCATCCCCGTCATCAGTTTCTGGTTTCCGTTCCCGTCATCAGCCTCTGGTTACCGTCCCCGTCATCAGTCTCTAGTTACCGTCCCCGTCATCAGTCTCTAGTAACCGTCTCCCGCTATTAGTCTCTGCATGGTTACCATCCCCGTCATCAGTCTCTGGTTTCCGTTCCCGTCATCAGTCTCTAGTTACCGTCCCCGTCATCAGTCTCTAGTAACCGTCTCCCGCCATCAGTCTCTAGTTACCGTCCCCGT
The DNA here is from genome assembly GCA_947623455.1 of Mimachlamys varia. NCBI lineage: Eukaryota > Metazoa > Mollusca > Bivalvia > Pectinida > Pectinidae > Mimachlamys > Mimachlamys varia. Next base: position 28,398,914 of record OX392528.1, on the reverse strand, counting down.
CATCAGTCTCTGGTTTCCGTTCCCGTCATCAGTCTCTGGTTACCGTTCCCGTCATCAGTCTCTGGTTACTGTCGGCCTTTGTAAGTGTACATATATGTATGTTTATCGTATCCCGTCATCAGTATCAGTTGCACCTCCCCGTCATCAGTATGTGTTTACTCTTCTCACTCATCATTACTTTTCCCTTCATCAGAATGTGTTTACTCGCTCCCCATCACCATTACCTGTATCCTTCTCCCATCATCAGTATGTGTTTACTCTTTTTCCGTCGTCAGTATTTGTTTACTTCTTTCCGTCATCATCAGCTACTTTTTCCAGTCTTCAATATCTGTGTTTTTTGACATCAGTTCTTATTATACTTACCAGTACCTATTGATTGGCCAGTAATGCATTTAAACATATCGCTAGACATGAATTTTCTATATATCCAAGACGCAGTACTTAGACTGATCATAAATATAATTTAAGTATAGATTAATACTCATATTGTGTTAGTAAAGATTACCGAATCTCACGCTATCCGCCATCTTGTGCAGTGTTCTTTTCAACAAACAAGAAAGATGTTTTATTATCACTGTGCTGAGATTTTCCGAGATAATTAGTAATGACTCCTTGACATTTAACGAGCTCGGTGTTTGTAGTTCGCTCGGATTAACATATTTTCACATCAGGAAACCAATAATTGTATTGTACTTTCCCCTAATGAAGTTGAAGTTGAGTGTCGTAGGCGTTTAGGTTGTTAGTTAAGATCTCCCCTTGATAGCTGTTCGTTATGTCGTAAGGACTTGAGCGGCGTTTTCGCCTGAACTCCTTTAGGCCGATAATGTGTGAAGAATACCAACTTTAACAGTTATGTGCGCTATATAATTATTCTATTGACATACCAATGCATTGATAGTTATGTTTGGGCCATACTGACGATATGTTTGTGCGGTGCTCCAACATGATCGGTTTTGTTTGGGTCTTACTGACGGTATGTTTGTGTGGTGCTCCATCATGAACGGTTTTGTTTGGGCCATACTGACGGTATGTTTGTGGTTTCTGTTTTTCTATTTTCAATATGGCGCCATTCACGCTTCAGAACGAAAACTATTCGATAACAGCCATTGTTTGGTTCTTTCTACATCTAGGATTCATTACGCATTATCATACAATAAATGGATGCTGGTAAACATCTTGTGTAATTGATGCACTTTCGTAATTCTTTGACCGTATTACAAACAATGGCTGCTTTTTGTTGCGACGTTTGACCGCGTCACTTTCATATCAGTGTGTCAATGTGTGATCACAAAGACCGTTGTAAGTGAATACGTATGTTCAAAAGGCTAGTAAAAATCAAATGTGATGAAATGAAGAAAAATATAGTTGTTCTTGGGACTATATTGTCTTAACATCCACGGATATCCTGGTTACCATCGTAGCAACCCGCCTCGAATGTTTATATCTTCGTCTATCATTTAAACATCATTAATCATGTAAATAAAAGGATTGTACCTCATTTTTACTGCGTATATTGAAGTATGTTTGTAGTTGGCAACACACTTATTCAGTATCATGGAAGTGTTAATATGTTATTTGTCAACTGCAGGCATACTATCGTATACCCAGTCAAAATGTGGTACAATTCATAAGTATTTCTTACTACAAATGATTAACGAAGATCCCAGTATTTGCCGTATTGGTCACTTAATTAATGATACTGCATCCGTAACTACCGTTGTCACATCCTTGCAAATAAGTGTTTTGCAGGGTACGAATCATTTATATACTTCCCCACTGAATACACTGTATGTGCGAACGAGAAAGAAATAAAAAATGCTGAAGCTGGAATAAGAGCAGGACGATTCGTCCCAGTTGGAAACAGCGTGGTACCCGAGGTATTCTACGCTTGTCACGTATCTTATTCTGGATGACAATGGGTTTTTTTCATTGGAATGAACAGACAAAAATACAAAAAAGTATGGTACTCGTATGTCTAAATAAATTTTTGTATCCTGTTATGTCTTTACAAAGACAGAATATACATGTATATACATGGGCAAAAAACTACTTCAGGAACTTCCGTTGTAACAAAATATAATTATATTAGTACTAAGAATATAGTAGTGTAGCAGTACCCGCCTTACTACCCTATACTCCACACTTTACACGACTAACATGGGGTCTTCTTGTACAACCAAACTATATTGAGAGGTCTCATTAAGGAAAATACCTAAGAGAGATAATATTACCATATACTCTACCTTGGTAGAATCCAGTACTAATATACTTAGCGAACATAACTCCACAGTAATATTACAGTACTTCGGGTGCTTCCGACACAACAATGCTTTATCGGGAGTTTCCGGCACAGTAATGATAACTCGGGAGTTTCCGGCACAGTAATGATAACTCGGGAGTTTCCGACACAGTGATGATAACTCGGGAGTTTTCGGCACAGTTAGTCGATTACCATGCTGACCGATATTCCACAATTAATTTAAGGGCAATAACATGGACCGAGTCAATCGTGGACAGCGGTTTATTAGCTTTGTGCGAGACCGAACGACATATTTATTTGCCAGAATACCACCAACATGTTTGGTATAAAAGCCACCATTATCACGGTTACCGTAAGTATTGTGATCTAACTTTCCCCGATATTAAACCAACGTATTACACGCACGGGACTCTCTAATGGTTGTCTATGGTTCTCTCGTGTACTAAAGTAAACGGGTTTCACTCGGGGCCGTTTAATAATACTTTCAGCCGGGGTTTTTCTCACGCCCCTGGGAACTTATGTGCACGTCTTGCGTCATCAGCAAACTCAACAACAGCAACAACAACAATCGAAGACATGCCGGATTTTCCATCCCTTCGCAGACTCTGCAAACGGTATCTATGACGTCATTTCATAGAGCTGTCGATGAGTCCGATAATCAAACCGATATTATTTTTAATTTAGGAGTTATATCTTAACGTCAAAATGGCGTGACATTTTAATAGTTTTGAGTGTCGTTTCTCATCGTATTTGATTAAATACATCCCAGAATGCTTTTAAGAGATATGGATAACAAGTGCGATGTTTAGAGTAGAAAAGATTCGTTTCTATTTTTGAATGTGTCTTGAGGGGAACTGTTGATCAGTTTCAGATAAATACTGATTGAATCATATCCTGTCTCATGAATAATGCAATGCTTTCGGTTGGATTGCGAAAACTTTTAGAAACAGTTCGAATGGAAAACAAAGCCTGGATTTTAAAGTTTGTAAATACGAATGAGAAAACGGACTCTACCAAATGAGCTTTTAGTCCTATTGCCTTATCAATCTGTAAACTAGACATGCCTCTTTACCTTCCTGGAGTATACTTCAGTAAGAATCCAATGGCCAACAAATTATAATACCTGTTTTTCGATACGTAATATGCTTTGCCAAGTTCAGATTGTATACATTAAAGCATGTTGTACTTCCTTGTATCCACAGAGACAGTCAAGTCTGCCTTACGATAATATGATACAGTGAACCGTACAGTTTCACATTTCAGTCAATCTTATATACCAGACACCTGCTGTCCCTGATGAATCTAAAAGAAAATCAACCACTCTGAGAGACTATCTCATTACCATTCCATCATTCAGAAAAATAGGTAATTGAGGGAACTCGAATAGATGAACATGTATTATGATAGGAAAGCTAATAAGAACCACAAGTTAAGCACCAAAGGATCGTGTTTGATTAGCAAAAAAGGGTCAACGACATCTACACAATGCATATAGATTAGATGGCTGATCCTAATACCGAGTTCATTAGAAATTAGCAAATCAGATTTACTTCAGCATCATCAACTTGACGCAACAATCATGCACATTATCGATCAACAAATCAACGTTATTGACGCAACAACCAATCAACGTTATTGACGCAACAACAAATCAACGTTATTGACGCAACAGCCAATCAACGTTATTGGTGCAACAACCAATCAACGTTATTGACGCAACAACAAATCAAAGTTATTGACGCAACAACAAATCAACGTTATTGGCGCAACAGTCAATCAACGTTATTGACGCAACAACCAATCAACGTTATTGGTGCAGCAACCAATCAACGTTATTGGTGCAACAACCAATCAACGTTATTGACGGAACAACCAATCAACGTTATTGGTGCAACAACCAATCAACGTTATTGACGCAACAACCAATCAACGTTATTGACGCAACAACAAATAAGCATTGGTTTTCTTTTGATTGATATTCCGACATCTTTTCATGTGGAGAGTATACGCGCTCCCATCCGGGCCATCCACAGTGATTAATTAAATATTTTTATCGTAACTGCTGTGAAATGAATAGGTTTATGATATGCTTTAAATTAAAGTCATTGAAGAATAGACAAATCGCAATTACCGAAGCAACAACAAATCAATGTAAATGACGCAACATTCAATCAGAGCTCTTGGCGCATCAACAATTAATGGCTATTCACAAACCAACAAATTAAAGTTCATTAAAGGTTATGATGAATGAGCTTAGAACAAATCGGAGCCATTAATGAGACAATACTGCAATCAAATTGTCGGGGACTTCACCATCCTACACTGTAGAAACAGGAGGATAGTCATGATGTCGCAGTATAGTCAGTATTTTACATCTCTCTTTTCAAATGCCTTATACGCTGTGAACAAAGGCTTAATCGGTTGGCATTTGTTTCAAATATGGCGGCATTTACTTTTCCATGAGATATAAGAACGATGACAACCATTGGTTCCTTCAACGTATGAATAAATGGAAATGTACTGGATTCATTATGCCTTATTATGCAACAAAATGATGCTGTTTTCATGGGTCAAATAGAGATGAAAACGGGCGTTTAGCGGATGTGATGATTTCAGATTTCGTGTTCCATTAATACACATCCAAGTTTATTGGACGTTTTAGTAAATGATAGCTTCTTCGTTCTAGAACATTCGGCAGCGGCACTTGGAAACGCAAACATAACGACTGTTATAAATTAATCAAAATTTAGAAGGGCAACAAAGATGAATAAATCAAAAATTCAAAAAGCCATGAAAAAAGCCATGTAAAAACCCCATAAAAATGGAAAATAGTGTTGTTCATATATTGGTGTTTTCAATTCAAGGTTTTTTTTATCCTAGTAGTTACGGCTACCGTAGTTACCGTGTAAGCAACCCTCTTTGAAGTTTGCATTTCTTGTGGTTGCATGTTAATGTTGTTAATGACATAAGTAAAAAAAGGATTGACCTAATTTTGATGGTGTTTACGGTAGCGTGAACGCAGCTGGCGACTAACATAATAATACCTGGTATCATGTCATGTGAGTTAGCTGATGTGTCGAGCATAGCTGTATGAATTAAAGGACTATAACTTTCATTTCGACAGGTTATCCTGTAGCATAAAGTCGGTATTGTTTGTTGGCATTTGCAGTCATACTGTCGTATACGCCTTCTTATAAAGACGAATTCTAATGCAACGCAAATACAATTACCTTGGTTATTGGGAAAATGATTAAAACGATTAACACATTTGGCCCCTGGGACCTTGAAAGTGGATCAAAATCATTTATTTGAACAAATGTGGCAGCCCTTTATCCCAACATGCTACATGCCAAATATAAGGCTTTTGGTTATTGAAGAAAAGTTGTTTGACAATTTTAACACCTTTTATCCCTGTGTCCATGAAATAGGGCATTATAACCCGGTCGCCTTTCATTCCAACATGCTACATGCCAATATCATTACCGGGAGCATTTCGGTTATTGAGAAGTCGTTACAAACTATCAAGCTTTGAAGATTTAATACATTTAGATCATGTGACTTTAAAAGTGTGTAATGGTCATTCCCTGGAACAAACATGATGAGCCTTTATTCAGCATGCTAGTAGCCTACGGCCCAATATCAGTATCCTGAGAATTTTGGTTATTGTGAAGAAGTCGTTTGAAGACTTTAAATTAATACATTTTATCACATGGCATAGGATTTGGAAAGTGGGTCAAAATTGTTCATTCCAACAAACTTGGTTGTCCTTCTCAGGATCCTTTGCCATTTGGTTATCGAGATGATGTTGTGGTGTCGGATGGACGACGGACCCACGCCACGGCATACGCTCAAGATCACCAGTAATTCGGCCAGGCGAACTATACACAACCTCGAAAATGCTTGCCTCATTGCTATAGTAATAACGGTAGCAGTGGTTACTAGGATTATATAGTTACAATTAATCTACGTCGATATATATATATCTATTTGTTCTTGATAGCCCTTCAAACATTTGTTCTCGACTCTAGTTGTTGCTATGTACGTGTTCTGACGATCAGATGTTCCACTATCATAGATACACACTATCCTAGATACACAATCCTAGATACACACTATCCTAGATACACACTATCCTAGATACACAATCCTAGATACACACTATCCTAGATACAAACTATCATAGATACACACTGTCCTAGATACACACAATCCTAGATACACACTATCCTAGATACACACTATCCTAGATACACACTATCCTAGATACACACTATCCTAGATACACACTATCCTAGATACACACAATCCTAGATATCCTAGATACACAATCCTAGATACACACTATCCTAGATACACACTATCCTAGATACACAATCCTAAATATACGCTATCCTAGATACATGCTATCCTATATACACAATTCTAGATACACGCTATCCTAGAAACACACTATCCTAGATACACGCTATCCTAGATACACGCTATCCTAGATACACGCTATCCTAGATACACGCTATCCTAGATACTTACAACATGGAACTAAGCTTTTTAAATATTACTTCAGACATACATGTAGTCAGTCCATCAGAAAAAAGCTAGGTTTGTCAACGTATTACTATAGCATCTCGTGGTATTTCTAATTCGTCATATCAATATCACATGATATAGTTAGGAAATAACATCAATGTGACTTTGCTTAAACATATCACGTGATATAGTTAGGCAATCACAATAATGTGACGTTGCTTCAACATACATTTTGTATCACGTGATATAGTTAAGCAATCACAACAATGTGACGTTACTGCAAGATATCACGTGAAAAGTCCACCGATAACAGCTATATCACGTGGCATAGTAAACAAAAATGACCATATGTACAATATGAAGTGACAGTTGGCAATATTTCAAAACAATATCACGTGATATAACCAGCCAATCAAGACGGCATCACCAGAATAGTTAACCATTTGTTACATTACCACGCCACAGAGTACTACATCGGCAACACGGTCCAGTTATACGTCATTTCATCACAAAATCAGTCCTTGACAGACAAGTCGTCACAACAACGTAATCTGACAAAATATGCCCATCACAATACCACGTGACACCATCACGTGACAAAAACATGTGATCAAGTCAACCCATCAAAACAATATTACGTTTCACAATCGGAGAGAGGTTTTCATATAATAACACTTTGTTTGAAGACTTGCCTCAATTTCTTCTTACATACTTCATGCTTTCAAGACGGAGGTATTTATTTTATACAAACAGTTGTGCAGTTGTTATCAACATTCAGATCGAAAACATTCTGGTTATTTGAATCACCACAAGTGCTCTGTACAGATATGCTACAAGGAGCAAGTACAACAAAGTAAACAAAGATAATTGAATTAAAATCTAATTCCGCTGATGACGATAGCGTAACAAATGACTTAACGAGAAATTAACGGGTTTGAGTTGTGATCATTGCCGGTAACAGTGCATCATGGAGCCAATGTATCTAAGTAAATGTTTGTAAAATACGGATTGCCCTTCGCGTGTCAGGAATATCACAGATATAGTGATGCAGCCTGCTCTGTGTGTAGCACGTTTCGGTACAGCTTTGCTCAATGAAGCGGTTTTGCCATCACGACCCGCCGAACGATACCGTTTCAATTCCCGTGAGTGAAGCGTCTGATGAATTCTTTTTATCGGTCTCTAGTACTATATGAATGTTTATAACCTAAGTTCAGTCGCGTAACGAAAGTTCGCCCGGTTTATGTGTCTAGGACCCATGTCACGAGCACAAGTGGTCGCTGGTCAAGCCGTGGTGGACACCAGAAAACATAATTGACCACAGTTGCATTGACGAAGAAGCACTAATATTTACCAAAAGGGATGTAATACTCATTAATGGGGGCTACAGATTTAGGTTAATTGCTTGGAGTACAATATACATGTACATTTTAGTATGAACATGTGATCGTTAAAGTAATAGCGACAGTACCGACAAATACATTGCTAGTATGAAACTTACATGTATAGTATACAGATTTAAATCAAACAGAATAAATATCACAATATCACTGAGGACAAATTCCTGTTAAGAGTTGCTTAATTCTGCAATATTTTGTTAAATAATGTAAAAGCTGAAACACAATTGGACAAATCTTGACAACTGTTCATAACATCCTTATTGTTACAAATGGTACAATTCCAACAGTATTAAGTTGATTATAATTGATATCAGCAACTTTGCATGGAAACACATATTAATTATTCTGAGTCCATACTTATAATATACTCGCATGTCCTACTGTTCAAATTGTTGGTTGGCTTAATTTATAATATTTACTTACAACCAGATTTGGAAATGAAAAAAGGAAAGGTCCTGCCTCAAAGATATCAAACAGACCGATTTATCACACTGAGCGTCAGGCTAGCTGCTCTACATTGCTGTATTAAGTAACAATTGTAAATATTGACACTAGCGCACCCTGCCTTTAAAAGCATGGCGCTACAAGAAACTATTGAGATTATAATTATGATAAAATCAATTACAGGGAATTCAAATTAAAACTATTGACGATGAACATGAGGTGTGTAATGAAATAGATGGAGCGTGGCTTACCTCTGATTCCCATGTCAAGATTTCTCTATTAAAATCCTCAAACTTTAAAGTTAACAGTCACACAGCATGGTGACGTCAGAGAAAGGATGGCGGGATGTGATGGGCGTGGTTAATGTCCACCCGACAAGTGTGCACTCGCTGGCGACACTGACGACACACGCTGTGCAGGTTGGTGTCCTCTGTCACAGAAAATCTCGACGTTAACCTGTTGGCGCTGGCCGTGTATCGATTGTGGTGATCTAGCAGGGTGTTCTCCACCAGCTCTGCCTAAGTGTCGAGCCCACCTCTAGTTTCCACCAGCCCCGGGATATGCAAAACACACTACTAAAAACAGGGCCAATTATCGTCAGGTGCTGTCAATAGTGTGGCTTTTTATGTTTTACTCTTAGAGTTTTTTGAAATCAACAGAAATGAAATGACGGCAGTGTTTGAGAATGTTTGTTTCAATGTCAATATTTCATGGTGTTGTAGATATTTGTATCGTAGTGGAGAGTTCCGTTACTGGTGCAATGTATTGTAAGGTAACGCTATACCCGGGTGCCCACACCATCACACCTATAGGAGTATGGCAGCAGTTCTTGGAAATATGGACCACGTGTTGTCACGTGACAATATCTGTTGAGGGGTGGAAACTGTACCAAGCATGTCTGCCCACGCCTGGCCGGTGTCAACATTACTGCCCTATTAGGAGCGAGCGCCTGGGCCTGACAATGGCTAAGTCCTGCTGCCGCTCGATGGCGATAGGTGTATTACAGTGTAGATTTCTGTTGTCGATAAGGTATATACACTCCTACAAGAATCTGCTAGCGCATTGTTGAGGTAGCTTATTATATTTTTTATGGAATTATCGGAATTCTAAAAATACAGCCAGTAGCGATGTTGGTAAGCCTGACGGAGAGCTATATATACTGAGCGATAACGACAATTACTGAAATTATCAACCGCTGGAATACAGAAAAAAACAGCTACCTACATACAACGATATACACTTGTGTGACGTTGTAGGGAATCGAAAATCTAATAAGTTACTAGGTATATAGTGGATAACACTTGGAATCCCCGAGGAAACACTCCTCGACTGTGGGTTGTTTTATTTTCTGTATGTGGATTTCCCCTCCCTCACACGAGGATATTCGCTTGTTTTAATGTAGACTGGATGTCCATGCCAGTAGAATGCCGTACACGACCACTTTAGGAATACACCCACCCAAACTAGCGTCCCAGCATCCCGTCTGTACACATATCTTACACCGAGAGTACGAATGCATTAAATAATATTATTAGGCCACATGAGACTTTAAATAGCAATACATCAGTGACTGAGCGCAATATCCTTAATGAAAAACAAACATCAAATGTAGAATGCATTTGGTGCATGACCAAATATGGTCAAAAAGCGGTTGTAGCGGCGGCTTAATTAGATCTATACAGCGGTGATATATATAGCTATCAACTGACAAACCGTGTTTCAAGTGTAAGCGTCAGCATTAGAGAATTTAGAGAGTTGTCATCGGGTCCGGACGCTAAAAATAAGAATAAAAAGGAGAAAAATGATATAATTCAGGTCAAAATGTCTACTCATACATAAATTGAATATAATTTTTGGAACAAAAACAGGGTAGCTAACGTAGACATGCAATGTAACAGGTGTTTGGTTTTTGTTTTAGACTTGTTCATAGGTGTGCGAGAGTCAATGATCCCCCTCATCTCGATTTTGAACCGGCCCACTGCAGCGTATCCAGATTCCTTCTTGTATATGCCTCTTCGAACAGATTACTTTCTCTCTCAAATACTTTGGAGTTTTAATCACATTATTTATTTTCTGTGTGGTATGATCTGTGAATAACGATTTATTTATCGAGACTCTGACTGCTTTCTTTCTGATCGGGTGATTTTTTTTCCTTCTTTGGATGTTACCCAATGCGAACCCCAAATCGCCTTCTCGTCTCTCGAATAGATGACTCGTCACAGTTTTCCAATCCGATGTTATATACGTATTATGCGATGTTTTCTTTAAGTGTTTACCCCGGGTGTACAAGGATACTTTGAAACCTCGTGTTGGGCTTCATATCTGTTGCTGTGTCATGACTGCGATATATCCTGAATATGGTTTCAGATATACTTTTAATGCTAAGTATACGGGATGACTACTTAGTAGACGGGATGACTACTTGACTTGCGTTTAGTTCTGACCATTAATTGATCGTTCAATTTTTCCCTTTGACACTGTTTTTGCATCCGTTTTAGGACCCATTCCGATTATGCGCAAGTTTTCATAGCCTTAGCCATGTGTTTCAGACCAGTTAAATGAAGAATAGCAAGCTAAGAAGGTTGAAAGAGAACTGCTAAGTGTGAGAATTATTGCACTCGCTAAAACTCGTAGTGCCTCTAGGAAGATAAACATTGTTTGTTTCCCAAGCCCACCTTTGTCTTTTAGTGTCCTGTGGGTAACCAAATAATTGACCATGCCAATCTCCTACCTGTATATCTCTTGAAGTTTCTGTCACATTCATTGACGAAGGATGACTTATCAACATACCCTCAATAAAAACCCTCGGGAAGTATAGAAAGGACACTTCACATGGTATGTGCCTACAGAGGTCAGACAAGGTCAACTTTCTCCGATACTAGGTACTTGGCCAGTTAACAGTAGGAAGCTGTAGCGGAACTTTCCGGCATGTTTTGGATTCGACATCTACCTTTGATATCCGTTTATGTGACATAGATGTTTTCGCTCCACTTTTAAGACGGTATCAACGGCGTACCGAGTTCTGCAGTTGAACGGGGAATAGGAATCGTAAAATAGATTTTGTGTATACCTATGACTCTCTGTCGTTTTCAGAAATAAACGCCCTACCTTTTCGGGGGCAGATACACTGGAGATTTTTCTGGTAAATCATTTCTGCAGACGATTCGGTGAAATGCGTTTTCGTTTCTGAAAGAATGAACTCACAGACGACATGGAAACTAAGAACGAACAGTTCACTGTTCTCTATATTGTCTGAAAACAACTCACGACTAATGACCATCTACACAAGTGAATGTGTAAGCAACAAACAAGCTTAGACACAAAACTTCCATATACTAGGGCGGCAATGAAACAATCAATCTTGCGAACTCAGCTCCAGGGTTTAATTTCATCTCCTACTGTGATTAGATGGAAGGAGGGAAATCATAATCACGTTTCGATCGTAAACTACCTGCTTCCTGCTACGACTGCAGTGCTTGTATTTATTTAAAGTAAGTGCAAATAATACAAATCGAAAAACTTGTTGTGTACCGAACCTTGCTAATGTGCGGCAAATGGTGACACCGTTCGGGAAGTTGATATATAAAACAATGTTCTAGAAGAGACAATGAAGAAAACTATGAAACCTATTGCTCCTGGTTCCCAGCCAGCCTCAAGCCCCAACACCAAGCCCTAACCCAAGCCCAAACCCAAGCCCAAACCCAAGCCCAAGCCCAACACCATGCCCCAACCCAAGCCCCAACCCAAGCCCCAACCCAAGCCCAAACCCAAGCCTCCAGCCTCAAGCCCCAACACCAAGCCCCAACCCAAGCCCAAACTCAAGCCTCCAGCCCAAGCCCCAACCCAAGCCCCAACGCAAGCCCCCAACCCAAAGCCCAAGTACCCAGCCCCAGCCCCTAGCCCAAAGCACCCAGCCCGAAGCCCTAACACCTAAGCCAAATCCCAAGACCGGGTCCCCAGCCCCCTAGCACCCAACTCCCAAACCCTCAGCTCCCCAGCTCACCAGCCCGTGTTTGACCGGTAGGCCACTTAAAAAAAAGACAAAACACATATACAGTTTAAATGAATTTCTGTTATACGTTAAAATTGATAAAAATGAAAGTATCAAATATCTATCCGAAAATGTGCTCACGTGAAATAACAGAGGCATTAAGATGTCTTTCCGATTGTTAGGTATATAAACGTTTAAAATTACGGTAAAACAAAAAGCAAGAAAAACATTGTCAAATAATCATAGAGCTGTAGTTATACTCATGTATAGCAGCAGAGTGCTCATTTACCTACCCTTACATCAAGCAAAATATCGTTCCTTAAACTTGAACAAGCAAGGTTTTCGAACACTGACATTCAAAAGGAAGTTTAACTCTGCAAATTAACTTAAAACTGAATATAAAACAATCAAAGGAACTCGACAAAACCAGTTATACCCGGAAAATTAACATAGGTAATCCCTATAACATTGGTATAACAAAACAACCCTAAAACCTTGACATAACATGTTCAACCCTAAAACTTTGACATAACATGTTCAACCCTAAAACTTTGACATAATATGTTTAACACTAGAACCTTGACATAACATGTTCAACTCTTAAACCTTGACATAACATTTTCAGCCCTAAAACCATGACATAACAATTTCAGCCATAAAACCTTGACATAAAATGTTCAACCCTAAAACCTTGACATAACATGTTCAACCCTAAAACTTTGACATAACATGTTCAGCCCTTAAACCTTGACATAACATGTTCAACACTAAAACCTTGACATAACGGTATTATGTTGACCCTACAACCCTTACATAACATGTTAAACCGTTTTACCCGACATAACCAGTTCATCTCTGCAATCCAGTTTTTAACGTTTACCAACAATCCTGTAAAACGGAATAACGTTAACATAGTGTAATCCGGTATACATAAATAAAACTCAGCATCTTGATAGAAAATGTCTAGCATCATACGAAAATATAAAAAGCTGGCGTAGAAACTGTTTTCTCTACCATGCTGCCTTGATTTGCCATTGAATATCATATATTGACCGGATAATTATTTGAAAGAGTGCTGTCTGAACGAGTTTCCCTGGTACAATGAGACACATACGCCTTCTATGGCGTTTCAGACATCGCCAAAGGCGTCTGCCGTTTCTTAGTTAGTTGCGGCATGACTCTGTTCTGAATATCTACTTTTAATGTGTTTATACGCGGTATATCTCTCCGTGCATCTGTCTAGTGCCTGGTCACGCCACACTTACGGAGGTGGGTGGACGTATGATACAGATGGGTACAGGCAGAATGCTTCAACCAAACAAGGATTATTTTTGTTTGATTATTGATGAACATTAAGAAATATTTTCATACCTACTTTTATTTTATTTGCGTGAAACTGAGATTTTTATGACAATAATATTCTTCAACATTTTTAATTAAGAAATATTTTCATACCTACTTTTATTTTATTTGCGTAAGACTGATATTTTTATGACAATAATATTCTACAACATTCTTTTATTCGTGTCTTTAATATGGCCTGTCGAGTTTCTTATGATCATGTTCTTAAAGAAACATATATTTTATATAAACGTTATTTATCTACGTAAAAAAGTTTAGCAAATGTTATGACCTTATAACACACATTACTATTGATGACAAACTGAAAGGTTTTATGTAAGTTTGTCACCAATAGAAATGTATACTGTATGGCCTTATTGATATTTGCATTATACACAACAAAAGCTAGGATGAAATATACTGAGGAAGATATAGTACGAATGATTGAATTCCTGGTTGACAATATCTTTTTTGAGCTCGAAGGAGAGATTTTCCAGCAAGCTTTTGGTATTCTAATGGGGACTAACTGTGTCACACTTTTGACGGACTTGTTTTTGTTTTCATACGAGGCTGAATTTGTCGAGGGGCTTATCAGGACGGGTAACGAAAACCTTGCCAAATCACTCAACTGCACTCTAAGGTATATCGACGATGTGTTGTCTATAAACAACAAGAAATTTGTTGACCAAGTCGATCGTTTACAATTAATTACCCTTCTGAACTTTTGACTTAGGACACAACAGACTCCCCTACATCAGCTTCTTACCTCGATCTTTACTTAAACTACGACCAATATGTACAGCTTACTACTAGGCTTTAGGATAGACGTGATAATTTCAATTTTCCGATCGTAAACTTTCTTCAACCTTGTTTACATGTCGAAGTTGATTCGTTATTTTAGGGCTTACTCTAAATATCGTGATTTTCGTAATCGATGTCGACTGCTAACAAACAAACTAACAACTCAAGGATTCGAGAGATGCAGGTTAATCAGAACTATGGTCAAGTTTTATGTTTGCCATCTTTGTCTCATTGGGAAATATTCTATATCTTTAAGTGATTTGAAGATGGGCGTTTTTTTAATATGCTCATTAGTTTCTTTTCTTGTTGTGATTGACAATGATACTCGGTTCTCATTTTGAGAACTCTGGGTTTTCTTGGATGTGACAAAGATTTACATGGCGGGTGTCGTCGATGAAGCAAAATACGCTTACTTTTCCAAAACACCTGTTATTCTGTTGTACTTTTACAGGGGTCGCCATATAAATATTTCCTTTGTTCATTTTGCCCCTGGTTTAATTGATTTTTAGTTCGGTTAATGATTTTGTCAACGCTTCGTTATTTTCTAATTTATTTTAATGTGCGTTATGTATATGTGCCCCTATGTACTCGTACTCGGGGCGGTATCGGGTATTGATGACTTTGCCTCTTTAAACTTTAATGACTAACTCTAAATGCTGAATGTCTAGTCAGCAATAACAACTACCTTTGTTAAGGATTTACTCTAAATGCTGAATGTCTAGTCAGCAATAACAACTGCCTTTGTTAAGGATTTACTCTAAATGCTGTATGTCTATTCAGCAATAACAACTACCGTTGTTAAGGACTTACTCTAAATGCTGAATGTCTAGTCAGCAATAACAACTGCCGTTGTTAAGGATTTACTCTAAATGCTGAATGTCTAGTCAGAAATAACAACTGCCTTTGTTAAGGATTTACTCTAAATGCTGAATGTCTAGTCAGCAATAACAACTGCCGTTGTTAAGGATTTACTCTAAATGCTGAATGTCTAGTCAGCAATAACAACTGCCGTTGTTAAGGATTTACTCTAAATGCTGAATGTCTAGTCGGCAATAACAACTACCGTTGTTAAGGACTAACTCTAAATGCTAAATGTCTAGTCAGCAATAACAACTGCCTTTGTTAAGGATTTACTCTAAATGCTAAATGTCTAGTCGGCAATAACAACTGCCTTTGTTAAGGATTTACTCTAAATGCTGAATGTCTAGTCAGCAATAACAACTACCGTTGTTAAGGACTAACTCTAAATGCTAAATGTCTAGTCAGCAATAACAACTACCGTTGTTTAGGATTTATTCTAAATGCTGAATGGCTAGTCGGCAATATCAACTGTAATGTTAAGGACCTATAAAATTTGTACTTTTAGTATTTCCTTCCACTAAAGGTTAAACGTTGAACACAAAAACAAAAAGTTACGTGAAGGCTTTCCCGAGAGACAAAATTGGTTTTAGGCAATGCAGAGAAAATATAACTGTCGGAGTAAACATGCATTGCCAGTCAATATCTATGATGTATGGGTCGAGTTGAGGCTGGAATGAATGTCCGGAGCAGCGGCCAGCGAGGAGGTCACTGGAGAACCTGCCACAGTGTGAGGGGTGTCCCGGTGCTGCGATATTTTAAGAGAAAAATGATTCCGCTGCCATATACCAACAGTCATGTTCAAATTGCCAATAAAAGATAATGGGATCGTGATATTTCTGTAGACAAAAGGAAATGAAACAGACGAGAGTATGTTACAAATCCCGATACCGTCTGGTTAGTGTACCTAACGACCTCAGTATTTATATACTGGATCACAACATGGTCGCAAAGATATGGGACTGAAAAACAAAACAATATCAATAATATTAAATGATAATTTATAGAAATGCATTTAATTTCAAACGAATTTGAAAAAGATAGGGAAGGTAAAGATAACACAATTTGTAGTGAAAAAAAATGGAGAGTTTTTATGCTTCGAATGTAGATTTTCTACATGAGTGTAATCTTGTTAAAAAGAGCTGGTGTTTTGTATACCTTTGCCAAATCTTTCAATTTCACTTTCAAGTATATCGCCGATTTTTATATAAACAACAAGAAGTTTGCTGACTTGTCGATCGTATATACCCTACTGAATTTGAGATAAAAGACACAACAGACTCTCCTACATCAGCTATGACCAACACGGGCAGTTTACTACTAAGCTATATGATACACGTGACGATTTCGATTTTCCAATCGTGAACTTTCCTTTTCTTGATAGAAACACCTCTGATTCACCATCCTGTAGCAGTTTATTTGTTGTGATCGGGCTTATTCTGAATATCGAGATTTTCATAAAAGAAGTTAACTGTCGACCAACAAACTTACAGCACAGGGATTCTAGAGATACAGGTTGATGGAGACTATGGACAAGTTATTTGGTTCCCATCTATGTCTCATTGAAAAATATTCTACATCTTTGCATGTTATAAAGATGGACTTTAAAAAACAATAAACTCATTTGTTTGCCTGCTTCTTTGTTGTGATTGAGAAATATGTCTCGGTTCTCACTTTGATACCAAGATACTAAGGCCTACGTGAATTTGACCTCGATTTACATGGCAGGTGTCGTCGATGAAGCAGAAGACGCTTATTCTTCCGGAACACATGGTCTTATTCTCTTGTACTTTTACGGGCGTCATCATGTTTATTTTGCCTCTAGTTTAATCGATTTTGAGTTTGGATTATAGTTTTGTTATTGGTATTTGGTATTCTCTGATTTTTTTCTACACTCGCATTTGTTTATTATATTTTTACTGGCTATATAAATTATATATAAATATATAAATTTAAAAATCTCGAATTCACTAGATTAAAGACGATATATTTACACGCTCACGTCACAGCTTACATCGAGGTATTTAATGCGTCAGTAACAAGTAGACTCAGATGGCATTTGGTGGCACCGAGGAAATGATACCGTGCTAAACCCTGTCACCACTGGCGCCCTCTATATGAGAATGACCATAAAGTGGGCAGACACCATATTGATGGGCTAGCGGACAGTGAAGAGCCGTGTAAAGTGTAACTAAACACGTGTTTTGCCCGACATTTTCTTGCATGTTACAATTAATTGTCAGAGTAGGTATTCTTTCTCTTACATCACCGCAGTAAAGATTTATCCACAGGGGAATTAGTACAGCTATAGAAAATAAATCAGTTCTTTTTTTATAAATGCTATAATGGTTAACTGCCATAATAAAGAGTTTTTGGGGACTTATCACGTGTATAATATCCGGCCAATGTGATTGCGACAAATATACTAGCATACAAAACTGTTACAGCTATATTTGTGTAATAATAATAATAATAATATACAACATTTATATAGCGCTCTATATAATTTGTAAAATTACTCTAAAGCGCTTCACAACATGTAGATAATAATTTGATACTTACACTGCATAAATAAAGAAGTTATTACAATCTAAGCTAATGTGATAATATAAAAAAATGCATATAAATACGAACTACATCTACTGTAGATAAACAAATGTCAGTATATACATGACGTCTAAGTTGTCCCTAATATGCAGACGTGAAAAGGTACGTCTTCAGAAGTTTCTTGAATTTGGCCAGAGTATTTTCGGATAGCGGATGGTAATCTATTCCACAACGTGGCCGAAACTTTCCCAAAACACCGGTTTCCATAGGTCACAGTACGAGATTTTGGGACACACAACAATGATTCTGTCTTCGACCTCAGTGATCGTGACGGCTGATACAGGGTAACTAGCTCCCGTATGTACTGGGGAGCTATTCCATCAAGTGCCTTGTATGTGTATACCAAGATTTTGTATTGTGACCTGTATTGCACAGGTAGCCAGTGCAATGAATACAGAACAGGAGTGATGTGTTCTCTCTTTCTAACCCGAGAAACGAGACGTGCTGCCGTGTTCTGGACCTTCTGTAGGCGACTTGTCAATTTGTCAGATATACCACAGAGTAGGGCATTTCCATAGTCCAGCCGTGAGGTAACAAGTGAATGAATTTGGCGATAGCATTCACTTGTTTCTCCATGTTCAGTGAACTATCAAAGTACACCGTACAATGTACTTTGTTGATTTTGTTGTTTTAAATGGCGTGTAAAATGTTGCAATATTACATTTGTAATTTATATTCAAAAACTTGTTATTTGTATTCAATATTTTGTGGTTTATATTCAATATCTTTAACAGTTAAAAACCAGTGAGATGTATCTCTTGTAAATTACAGAATGTTAAAACATTGAACATTGTAACGTTTACATGTCAGTCTCGTGTATCTACCGGGTTCCTTGCCTCCATAGCCACAGTTAATCTCATTTGAGTAGTGGCACGGTACATAATATACACATTTCGTAGTACACGATTTGAAATTATACATAACTAGTTTAATTTTACTACTAAATTCATAATTAAAGGGTTTCTTACGCACCTTACCCTTCTGCTTCTACATTATTTTAGACATTTTAGATTCCAACCTTTTGGCCCCTATCATCACTGAAGAGTCCTAGGAGGCCGAAACAGCTGTATGATGCAGTTTACTTCATTTTTTCAGCATACTGTATCTATTGCTAAATTTAAAAGGTGAAGCATATGTGTGTGTTACGTCATCTTCCTTGCTAACAATGTCGATCAATGTCCGTCACTACCAATATTCCCGTTTTGAGGACGTGGCATTATGTTGATTTGTCCTAGATTTACACGATGGTGTCGTAGATAAAGCAGACAAGGTGTTATGATCCTTTATTTTTATACTTAACGTCACTTATCAATCCTTGTTCCTATTTAGCCCTTTATTATCGATGTTAAGATCAAATGTCGTGTATAATGAGTTTTTTTTCTCCTTTTTTTCTGCCTTATCAATACCTGTCAATAGCTTAACAGGACATTCATGCATATTTTGTATCCAAAAAAATATATTGTCGAGTATGATATGATATGAAATACACATTTTGTTGGATTCATAGAAGTTTTTGTTTTATATGCCATTCGATATTATTTTGTATTATGAAATAAAAACATAAGACCTGACTCATAGATTCCGTCGTTTTTAATACTATCTACTGGTTCATAAAGGTTCGCCAAGCCATATGATTAATCATATTAAATTACAGAGAAACCAGTGGACAAATTACCGGATGTTTACTTGATTTCCTGGTGTAATGGGAGTTACACGAGATGTTAAGAGGTTAAAGCCGACAACGTTTGAAATAGCAGGCTCTATTGATTGCACATACTTATATAGGAAATGGAGCGGTTGCTATCTTGATGTGTACAAAAACGTTTGAGTCTTTGTGAACGTGTCTATCTTCTCAAAATCCATTTAAACGCCGGAATTTTTATGTGTATTGAGTACATTTAATTTGCACTCTATTTATCATGACATAATATCGCGACATCAGGGTAGTACGGTGGCTGATTTGAGCCATTTCGTTGTTTCGTTCTTTCGAGGCGTAGAATAGACTGTCATATGATTCTAATACTGATGCCTTAATGATGACATGTCCTGTTTCTATATATGACCATCAAATACAAATCTGTTTTCTTAACATTCTCAAAACAAAAATCAGAGAATACCAAAGCGTCAACAAAACCATAATCCGAGCTCAAAATCGATTAAACTCAACAAACATATTGTCGACTAGGAATTCAATCATCCTTACTATATCTTTTTCATTATATTTCCTCATAGCTTTTGTCGTGTTATTCACAAAGTATGCTCACTAGGTCACTACCATTTATTTGTATCTTGGAAAAGAAAACTCTCATAACAAGAGACCGAAGATTGTGTATGAGGTATGGTAGTTCAAGATTGATCAGAAGATTTTTTAGAGTTTTTCAAATTCAACGTCCAATTAGTTCCACTTCTGGAGTATACAGTGTCACAATAAGACTAAGGCCCTGGTTTTATGGTACTAAGAATGGTAGTAAGAAGTTTTGACAATGGCTTGGCCGAGCAATTAGCAGAGCCAGCAATAAAACGTTGCTTATAAGGATCCTTATGTAGTTTCGATATCAAATAAAGACGAGGCAGGTCGGCGTCTTGCTCATTAACCGATACTTTGAAAAACTGTATTACATAATCATGGTTAGACAGTATTTCATCTTTCGAAAAATCGGTCAATGTGTAAATAGGGTTACCTAGGTTATTAATAAGCAGGCCTAGTTCTTTCTGCAAGCAATAAATGTAATAGCGTTTGCAAACAATGATCAGGTTGTTAGATGAAACGAGATATACAAAAAATAATAGTAACGAGATATAAAGAAAAAATAGTAACGAGATATAAAGAAACAATAGTAACGAGATATAAAGAAACAATCCTAACGAAAGAAAAAAAACCCAATCCTAACGAAAGAAAAAAACCCAGGTTATTAGAAACAATAATAACGAGATATAAAGAAACAATAGTAACGTGATATAAAGAAATAATAGTAACGAGATATAAAGAAACAATAGTAACGAGATATAAAGAAATAATAGTAACGAGGTATAAAGAAATAATAGTAACGAATTATAAAGAAATAATAGTAACGAGATATGAAGAAATAATAGTAACGAGATACAAAGACATATTAGTAACGAGATATAAAGAAATAATAGTAACGAGATATAAAGAAACAATAGTGACGTGATATAAAGATATAATAGTAACGAGATGTAAAGAAACAATAGTAACGAGATATAAAGAAATAATAGTAACGAGGTATAAAGAAATAATAGTAACGAGATATAAAGAAATAATAGTAACGAGATATAAAAAATGATTGTAACGAGATATAAAGAAATCATAGTAACGAGATATAAAGAAATAAAAGTAACAAGATATAAAGAAATAATAGTAACGAGGTATAAAGAAACAATAGTAACGAGATATAAAGAAATAATAGTAGCGAGATATAAATAAATAATAGTAACGAGATATAAATAAACAATAGTAACGAGATATAAAGAAACAATAGTAGCGAGATATAAAGAAATAATAGTAACGACATATAAAGAAAAAATAGTAACGAGATATAAAAAAAAAATAGTAACGAGATATAAAGAAACAATAGTAACGAGATATAAAGAAATAATAGTAACGAGATATAAAGAAATAATAGTAACGAGATATAAAGAAACAATAGTAACGAGATATAAAGAAATAATAGTAACGAGATATAAAGAAACAATAGTAACGAGATATAAAGAAACAAAAGTAACGAGATATAAAGAAACAATAGTAACGAGATATAAAGAAATAATAGTAACGAGATATAAAGAAACAATAGTAACAAGATATAAAGAAACAATAGTAACGAGATATAAAGAAACAGTAGTAACGAGATATAAAGTAATAATAGAAACGAGATATAAAAAATAATAGTAACGAGATATAAAGAAAAAATAGTAACGAGATATAAAGAAACAATAGTAACGAGATATAAAGAAACAATCCTAACGAAAGAAAAAAAAACAATCCTAACGAAAGAAACAAAACCCAGGTTATTAGAAACAATAGTAACGAGATATAAAGAAACAATAGTAACGTGATATAAAGATATAATATCAACGAGATGTAAAGAAACAATAGTAACGAGATATAAAGAAATAATAGTAACGAGGTATAAAGAAATAATAGTAACGAGATATAAAGAAATAATAGTAACGAATTATAAAGAAATAATAGTAACGAGATATGAAGAAATAATAGTAACGAGATATAAAGAAATAATAGTAACGAGATATAAAGAAATAATAGTAACGAGATATAAAGAAACAATAGTGACGTGATATAAAGATATAATAGTAACGAGATGTAAAGAAACAATAGTAACGAGATATAAAGAAATAATAGTAACGAGGTATAAAGAAATAATAGTAACGAGATATACAGAAATAATAGTAACGAGATATAAAAAATGATAGTAACGAGATATAAAGAAATCATATTAACGAGATATAAAAAAATAATAGTAACGAGATATAAAGAAATAATAGTAACGAGATCTAAAGAAACAATAGTAACAAGATATAAAGAAACAATAGTAACGAGATATAAAGAAAAAATAGTAACGAGATATAAAGAAATGATAGTAACGAATTATAAAGAAATAATAGTAACGAGATATGAAGAAATAATAGTAACGAGATATAAAGAAATAATAGTAACGAGATATAAAGAAACAATAGTGACGAGATATAAAAAATGATAATAACGAGATATAAAGAAATCATAGTAACGAGATATAAAGAAATAATAGTAACGAGATATAAAGAAATAATAGTAACGAGATATAAAGAAACAATAGTAACAAGATATATAGAAACAATAGTAACGAGATATAAAGAAACAGTAGTAACGAGATATAAAGTAATAATAGTAACGAGATATAAAAAAATAATAGTAACGAGATATAAAGAAAAAATAGTAACGAAATATAAAGAAACAATAGTAACGAGATATAAAGAAACAATCCTAACGAAATAAAAAAAAAACAATCCTAACAAAAGAAACAAAACCCAGGTTATTAGAAACAATAGTAACGAGATATAAAGAAACATTAGTAACGTGATATAAAGAAATAATAGTAACGAGATATAAAGAAACATAGTGACGTGATATAAAGATATAATAGTAACGAGATGTAAAGAAACAATAGTAACGAGAAATAAAGAAATAATAATAACGAGGTATAAAGAAACAATAGTAACGAGATATAAAGAAACAATAGTAGCGAGATATAAAGAAATAATAATAACGACATATAAAGAAAAAATAGTAACGAGATATAAAGAAATAATAATAGCGAGATATAAAGAAATAATAGTAACGACATATAAAGAAAAAATAGTAACGAGATATAAAGAAATAATAGTAACGAGATATAAAGAAACAATAGTAACGAGATATAAAGAAATAATAGTAACGAGATATAAAGAAATAATAGTAACGAGATATAAAGAAACAATAGTAACGAGATATAAAAAAATAATAGTAACGAGATATAAAGAAACAATAGTAACGAGATATAAAGAAACAATAGTAACGAGATATAAAGAAATAATAGTAACGAGATATAAAGAAACAATAGTAACAAGATATAAAGAAACAATGGTAACGAGATATAAAGAAACAGTAGTAACGAGATATAAAGTAATAATAGTAACGAGATATAAAAAAATAATAGTAACGAGATATAAAGAAAAAATAGTAACGAGATATAAAGAAACAATAGTAACGAGATATAAAGAAACAATCATAACGAAAGAAAAAAAACCCAATCCTAACGAAAGAAAAAAACCCAGGTTATTAAAAACAATAGTAACGAGATATAAAGAAACAATAGTAACGTGATATAAAGAAATAATAGTAACGAGATATAAAGAAACAATAGTAACGAGATATAAAGAAATAATAGTAACGAGGTATAAAGAAATAATAGTAAGGAATTATAAAGAAATAATAGTAACGAGATATGAAGAAATAATAGTAACGAGATATAAAGAAATAATAGTTACGAGATATAAAGAAATCATAGTAACGAGATATAAAGAAATAATAGTAACGAGATATAAAGAAATAATAGTAACGAGATATAAAGAAAATATAGTAACAAGATATAAAGAAACAATAGTAACGAGATATAAAGAAACAGTAGTAACGAGATATAAAGTAATAATAGTAACGAGATATAAAAAAATAATAGTAATGAGATATAAAGAAAAAATAGTAACGAGATATAAAGAAACAATAGTAACGAGATATAAAGAAACAATCCTAACGAAAGAAAAAAAAACAATCCTAACGAAAGAAACAAAACCCAGGTTATTAGAAACAATAGTAACGAGATATAAAGAAACAATAGTAACGTGATATAAAGAAATAATAGTAACGAGATATAAAGAAACAATAGTGACGTGATATAAAGATATAATAGTAACGAGATGTAAAGAAACAATAGTAACGAGATATAAAGAAATAATAGTAACAAGGTATAAAGAAACAATAGTAACGAGATATAAAGAAACAATAGTAACGAGATATAAAGAAACAATAGTAGCGAGATATAAAGAAATAATAGTAACGACATATAAAGAAATAATAGTAACGAGATATAAAGAAATAATAGTAACGAGATATAAATAAACAATAGTAACGAGATATAAAGAAACAATAGTAGCGAGATATAAAGAAATAATAGTAACGACATATAAAGAAAAAATAGTAACGAGATATAAAGAAATAATAGTAACGAGATATAAAGAAACAATAGTAACGAGATATAAAGAAATAATAGTAACGAGATATAAAGAAATAATAGTAACGAGATATAAAGAAACAATAGTAACGAGATATAAAGAAACAGTAGTTACGAGATATAAAGTAATAATAGTAACGAGATATAAAGAAATAATAGTAACGAGATATAAAGAAAAAATAGTAACGAGATATAAAGAAACAATAGTAACGAGATATAAAGAAACAATCCTAACGAAAGAAAAAAAAACAATCCTAACGAAAGAAACAAAACCCAGGTTATTAGAAACAATAATAACGAGATATAAAGAAACAATAGTAACGTGATATAAAGAAATAATAGTAACGAGATATAAAGAAACAATAGTAAAGAGATATAAAGAAACAATAGTAAAGAGATATAAAGAAACAATAGTAACGAGATATAAAGAAACAATCCTAACGAAAGAGAAAAATCATGTTATTAGAAACAATAGAAATGGAATATAAAATATAAAATTACAAATATAGTAACGATATAATAGAAACATTAGTAACGAGGTATTATGAAGCAATTGTAACGAGATATTAAGACGCGATAGTAACTAGATATGAAGAATCTGTAGTAACGATATACAAAGTAATAATAGTAAAAAAATCAAGATATCAAGAAATAACAGGGGAACTAAAGAGATTATTAAGAACTATTGTTGGTGAGATATAAAGAAATAAATTAACGTAATATTAAGAATATAAAGGTTAAGAATACGATTTATTACTGAAAATGGCTTTTGTCGTGGAGACACAAAGTGAGGGGATTGTGTAACTTGGCCAACTGGGCCACTATGTGACGTCACCAGGGATCCTTGGTGTTTTACATGTCGTAATAGGTCTGTGGTACCGACAGTAACAAAGACAGGAAAGTCTGGGCACTAATACCTTCACCAACATGGGCTGATCTACCCATCAGCGGAATGATGGCCACATTATTGTCTATTATCGAGAAATGCATGAAACTGAAAGGCATTTCATTTACTATCTCGAACATCTATGAATGAATCCATTGAGATTTGGCCACCTCTGGAACACGTGGGTCAATTCTGTAGACACGACAAATGTGTTGGTAGCCACCACGAGCTAAAACAGGCGTCAGTTTACTAGTGTGGTATGTCAGGGTAGGGATATAAAAAGACCATTAATGAGGTTTTGAACACATCAAGCTTTCTGTCGATTAAGCGAGGTTTTAACCCAGCGCACATATATATATTTAGAAAGCTCGCTTGTGATATGTTAACGTCACTGTTGTAAATAGTCTTCCTCAAAAGTCTCTGGTCTGGTGTATAGTTCCCACAATATAAAAGTAAGCATAGGAACGGATTTACGACTCATTTAAGGATATAAATATGGGGCGAACAACATTTTTTATTACTTACAAATATTCTACATCATATAACCAAAACAAATATTCAAAAATATGTTCATAAATGTGTCAATTACTGTGAATTAACATTGAACTCGAACATACAGGTCAGCACGTGGTACTGTTTACATCATAAACAAACCCTCATACAGTGGCGTGGTCAGTTATATAGTCATTAGCACTGTGCTACATAGTCTTCGATGTTGTGGTCAGTCTTTGATGTAATATTTATGGCCCTGTATCCCTACTACTACAGGAACCGTAGCTAATGACCCTGTTATTACATGGGAGGGGCTTATCCTGTGGTCTGTATAACATTTCGCGGGAAAGGGACATTTCACTGAGAAATCTTTTAATATTCATTAATTTCTAAGATATTTGAACTCATACATGCTCAGTTATTTTTCGGAGGACAGCTGGATGAATACATGTATTGTCATGATTAATGGTTTGGTAGGCAGAATCGGTCAGATTAGTGTTAAAACCAGAGGTATCCGATTTCAAAGAGTGGAAATGGTCTATGGTCTTTAAAGCAGTTTCATAAATTCAACAAGTTGTCCAATTCAAACGGCCATAACTTTGGCATCTATAAACCGATTTGTTCCAATTTTTGAAAGATTGTTGGGAAAGACCCTGTACACAATAAGGTGCCTCAGTTTCTGAAGAATTTAGTTAAAACATGTTTTATAACCAATTAAGGGAATTTGGGCATAAAAATCCAACACAGAGACCATAAAATCAAAATTACTTCAATTCTAGAACATATAGAAATAATCTGAGCCATCTTTTTTTGTAAATGACCTTTTTGTCCGTCAATAGGGAAAGAATTGTCAGTTTCTGTAAGAAAATGTGAAAGAAGGTCCAAATTCAAAATTTTCCGCCATTTTCGTTATATTATATATTATTATGTAATTGTTAATTACTTTAACACTATAATTATACGTTCACTTTATAGAATATTTAATAACCTTTCTAATGATATATGATACATGTATGTCATTATATTGTAAATGTATATCCAAATTATCAAGCAAAACATCTGAAGACACTGTAAACTACACTATAGATACTATATCCTAGAACACAAACGGGTACGAAACAAAATATCTTTAAAATTGTTTTATTTTCTAAACTCAATGAATGTAATAGAAACTTAAAAAATATTTGTATATTAAACTTTTGAATTCGACGAACATGTAGTTCTCATCAAGTTCGACACAAATAGGGGATATTATGACATGTTTATACGATATTGTTTGTCAAATTATATTTTGCTGATATTATAAAGAACACTTTCTTTCTATAACAGATATGAGCTATGAGGAATTAACACGACAAGTTTCAGACAGTAACAAATGGCAAGGGAATGTTTTGTTTTGTCACGTTCTCGTACTCGTCCAGTTTTAAAAGAGACCCGCAGGCGCCATTCATGTACTAGTTTTCGTCTCATTTTATGGAAGGCATCCTATTTCCATCTTTTATTTCCCTCTTGACAGTCTATGTGCAGGTGTATTTTTTTCAGTCTACATATGTATAAGACATAGACACTTTAATATCGCTGTTATATTATTTTGTAGCTCCTGTACTAGATTAGCGACCACGAACACGACTGGGGTAAATCTACAGCGGTATAATGCGTGAGCACGTCAGTGTTTATTTCACGAACGACGGCCGCTGTTACGAGCACCCTTGGGTAGGATTCAGCTTGATATGATATCGACTATCACTAAAACGCTCAGACTCATGTATAAATAAAACATTTCTTGTTCTTATCAATATAAGTATGGTGATATATCAAATGGTATTGCAGAGGAAAAGTAGCAGAATATCAATAGATAGTATGAAAAATAGATATTAAGAAAAAAAGAAAAAATACTGAAGCGTCAGCAAAACCATAATTCGAACTCAAAATCAGTTAAGTAAGGACCACAAAATCAAAATGGAATGATTAACAAGAAGACTATCGAAAAAGTACAAGGTAATAAGACCAGGTGTTCTGTAAAGGATAAAGGTAAGCGGTTGAGGTAGACGAGTCTGTTGTTTCCTTTATTTCAGGTTCAGACGGGTAAATACGATTGTCGTGGTCAGCAAACTTCTTGTTATTTAATTTATAAACACCCAACACATCGTCCATTAGGCAAGTTTACTGTTAGCTATTCTGATGAGCTCATCGAATAATTCAACTTCGTATAAAAACAAAAACAAATCACCCAAGAGTTTGGCACAGTTTGTTCCAATACGAAAGCCAACAGTCTGCTGGATGCTTTTTCTCCCAAACCCTACAACAATATTGTCAGGCACGAAACCATTCATTTTATAATAGCCTTTATTGTGTTTTTTACAAAGTATTTTACAGAATATCTCACAATCTTACGTTTGCATTGTCGTCCACCCGTCGTCAAAAAGCTCTCATAATTAGAGGACGAAGACCCTCTTTAAGTTTGATATGAAAAGTTGTAGAGTATGTAGAGTACATGTATATGATGGAAAAATTAAATGTTAGACTAGGTTGAATAATGAGCAAAGCCAACGATAAACGTTGACTGTCAATAGGCTCGCGATTAAAATGTATGTCTTTGAATTTATTCTTTCATATAAGACATGTACATGTATTCGTTTTGTAAAAGCAAATTTAGTGACAGACAACTCAGCATTATTCTGATATACTGATATAAGTTGGTGTTCTGGTATCTCTGAAAAGGCGATGTAAGTGTGAAATCCTAAAGGTGCAATCAGAAGCCTAAATGTAAGTGGAGATCTAACCACCACTGTGACTATATTATAAACTATTCTAGCTGTTTATTTCACACAATACTTTGTATTTGAACTGATATTACTGGTTCTTGGGGGGGGGGGGGGGGGGGGGGGGGTGGAATACACAGAGAAAACCCGCGTGTTGGAGAAGGTGACTCCATAGCATGACTCCAATGTGCTACCCAGCGTTGCAATATGACTTACATCAATCCCTTTAAGGTTTAATCGACAAGGGCCTGTCGGAAAAAAGAACAGTATTTTATGGGATAAACAATTCAACAAAATACTTATTGCTTAAATGAGATATAGTTATGCCTTTTAAGGTTACTTAGATTCTAAATAAAAGTCGATGTCAATTGAAGTAAACACCACGTTACATCACGCTTCTAATATCAGACAACACCGCAGAATGGAATAAATCTCACTGTCTTCTGTATTTAATGTGATAGTTTAAAGTCGACATTCAATGTGGAACCAGAAAAATGTATAAAAACCCCATCGAGACGAAATTTCTTCGACCGGAAAAATACCATAAAACTTCTGTTAACGAGCCCAAGGATCATGAAATTAAATCTAAAGATTCAACCTGATTTTGAGATAGAGTAGAACGCTCACTCCTCCTATACTGCTATCACACCGACCAACTCTGAATCTAGTGAAAATTCTTATATTCTTTCGAGAGGAAGGGTACAACGGACAAAAGTGTTGTACGAATTTTACATATGAAAAAGGATCAATCAGATTTAGCTTACCCGCAATGTAATAAAATAAATTGACCGAAAAATTCCACGAGAGAGATAAAGAGTAAAGTAAATTCTACTACCATCAAACTGATGTAACTTTCTACAAAGAAAAATTGCCTAGACCAGGAAATTGTTGGTTTTATCATCAACACGTTGGTTTTGTCTTCGAAGAAATGTACTTGAAATTTAATTGAAAGCAACACATGATATATACTGATCTCCGAATTATCGAACTATCAAAGAAGTTTTTTCAAATCTCTGAAATTGAAAAGAAAATATATGGAAAAGGCAAAGGTATATTCATGATTTAAAATTAACCAAAAAGAAAAGGCAAGAAAAGAGAAGACACGACAATGACTTACATTTACTGGTTGTTTTCGTATGAGTCTCTGTCAGGTACAGGACATTTTTCGTCATAAATATGAATGTTTGAATTGTAAGCCAAATATTGCCAAATCAAATGATTTGCAAATAACGCAAAATATTTCGTCAGTGAGAGAGTGCAGACTCACAAATGTGTCAAATAGACTGAATAAGCGGATCTGAATACAATATAAATACATTGTACATATGTTAATGTTTCAATTTAGTCTACTTTAAAGAAAATGTAATTATTTAAAAAAAAATCCTTAGTAGACTTGAATATCATATTATGTGTACCGAAAGGACTTTTTCAGCTACGCTTTGTTTAATTTTCAGGTATATATGTACGAGAGGATTCAACGGCATAGGTCATAGGAAATCAAGAAGGAGTCAAAAAATGTTTTGACTACCCATATCAACACAAACATAATAAAATTTACATATTTACACGTGAAGAAGAGACCAATGGCACACTGTGGAGTATTGCCATACATAGATGTCATACTAGTGAAAAATTCAAACGGAACCATGAAGGCATTGGATTACAGAAAAAATACATCCTAACGAACCAATATTTGAACCTCAAATCTTACTATCGTTTTTACTATAAGTAAGGTGTGTACGAACATTGCTCAACAGATGTGAGACACCAGAGACCGAATAACAGGACAAAATGCAAGAGCAGAATAGCAACGCTAGTCGGAGTCCAAGATGAACAAATCAGCGATCACAGACCATGCAACACAAAGATGACACAGCACGATACAAACATTTGCAAATAGGAAACAATATATGATCAAAACAGTATTTCAATCAAAAGCGATAACGAGGAAAATTATTGTCCACACCAAACGTTCCAGCTGTAGCGAAAACGGCCATGACTACCTCGAACTCAAAATAAGAAGGCTATCCTATGAAACATCACTATGTATGCCTAAATGCATTTCACACATATTGCTGACGGCGTGATCTTTATATTGCCAGATTTAATGTTCTTCAACATACACACGAGACGGCCAAGTGACGTTCGTGTTTCATGTCAGTTCTGCATTTCTTTATGGTGCTTGATATCAGCCTTTCTAAGTCTATGGGCTGTATGTTATATGTTTTCCGCCTTTCTAATTCATCTAAAAGAACCCTGAACCATTTTGAATGAAATTCAGTAGGAAGCTGCCATGACCAAAGACACACCAAAATTGTGAATTATAGGGTCATAACGCCTAGAGGCATGAAAAGGACCGGGGGTAAATGGGGGGCATATAGTATATATTGTCCAGCACATAGAGTTAGAAAGGCAGAAAACCGACAAACTTCGCTTCACAATGTCATAACAAATTGTTCATCAATGAAAATAGAGAATTTGACATGGATTTCGACACAGAGAATATGACCTTTGGTCAGTTGACTCTGTGTGTAAATCCGACCTCCTTGCTCTAAATATCGTGATTTTCGTGATCGATGTCGACTGCTGACAAACAAACTAACAACACACGGATTCGAAAGGTGCAGGTTGATCAGAACTATGGGCAAGTTTTATGGTCGTCATCATTGTCTCATTGAGAAATATTCTGTATCTTTAAGTGATATGAAGATGGACGTTTTTGAATATGCTCATTAGTGTGTTTATTTGTTGTGATTGACAATGATACTCGGTTCTCATTTTGAGAACTTGATGTCTCCATGTAAATATGTCCTTTGTTCATATTTTGCCCCTGATTTAATCGATTTTGAGTTTGGATTATGATTTTGTTAACGCTTCGGTATTATCTTATTTATTTTCCTGGCTGTGCTGTTGCATGTGTCTGCTCAGAATTCAATGCAAAATGATTACAAGTTCATCTTGAATCTGTTCGGAACTCATAAGTGGTGGTTACTGTAACATTACTGGTTATTATTGATTTAATGTTTATTCGGAACCCAATGTCAGTGATAACAGGCTGATCCTCCAAATAACAGTGGCTACTGATACACAGTGACTGATGTATGCTCCTAGATATTGGTCCCAGAATGTAGATACTATTATCGCTGTCTCTGACAACACATTCGGTTTTCTTCTTATTTGACGACAGTTCTCCTGAGACAGATCAAAATGACATCCACACCGATATATTACACACTCAAGCGGCCAGGACAGCTGCCTTGTCAGCGACGTCACAGTTGACACAGACAAGGGATCCATGTCGGCTATCACGACAGCCAGAATATCTTAAATGTCTCCACAGCAGTAAATAACATTTGCGGTCGTGTAAATGGGTTTTATTATTTGTTCTTGTGCGTTTTCCCTTTATGAATCAGCAGATCAACTGTTGTTTATAGGATTCCAGCTTGTTCTGCAGCAATTGGATTTCATTCTGTTTCAATGATTGCTCACATTTGCATATGATATCGTATTATGGACGTAATTTTGTCCTTACCAAGAAGTGATAAAATCCGTCATGGAATGTGTTAAAAAGCTGTTTTAGGGTAATTTTCATATATATATAAATCTTATTTCACTTTTTGCTTTAGTAGAAATGGTAAATGAAAGGAGCCGTTATATATACACATTATACATGAACTCGTAGTGTTACCCTCTTGGATCGCATATATACATTATGCATAAATCTCTAAAATGTTTAGTGTATTCTTAAAGCGCTTTGGCTAATTCTAATAGACAGCGTACCAAAAATACGCCATAGAAAACACTAGACTGGCATATTCTAGCACAATACTGTAAATGCACATATTTTAGCGGTTATCTTATTGTAGTGATTTTCACGCTAAAACATTCCACTAAATCATGTTTGCCCTAATCATTGCTTTTATACAAATAAGGTAAATACGCCACTTATCATTATTGCCTTTTTACATTCGGGTATGCACTAAAACCTGAGTACTCCCGAATAAGCACTTTAACGATTAACTCTTAATTAACGTTATGCTATAGTACATGTGTATCTACCTTGACAGTATATATATTACATCGACTGGTTACTTCCTGTTTCCTTATCCTCTTTAAATGGTTTACAGAAAAATGTTTCCATATCACTGTTCATCACATTGTTCATCCCCTTTCATCACATTTCTGCTGCTAAATATTCATATCACATTTAGATGTGTTTTCGTCTCTTTTAGTCATCGCGTTGCTGTCATGTCATACCATATATATCTAATACGTTTCTTGGATTTGCTGTCATATCATATATATCTATTACATTTGTTGATTTGTTAATATACACAATGTATTTCTTGATCGTTTTTCTTATCTACAAGGTGACCCCTCTCGAACACGCGATTTTAATATCTTGTTAAGTTAATTGCCTGGTTTTATGCAGAATTTAACTCAGATATAATTCTATTCCTCTATGTCTTTTACGTTTTATTTTGCAAACTATGTTTATTTCCGAATGTCAAGTTTCATTCACAAACCTCATACATCCGAGCCTGATGTCAACTTGTTTGATAGATGTGACCTATTGAAGACCTTCAAAAGCATATAGATTCTGTTCCGTCGAATAGTTTCTGTAGCTTCCGTGTATTTAGTGCCATGTATTGTGTATGGCGTGTCAGCTCACGTCACATCAGTACCAAAACAGAAAGATGTCGGTAGCTCTGGAACCATTTCTCAGCTCATTGTCACCCATACGAAATAAACACTGAACATAAACCGCTGCACGCTATTACCGAGAGCAGATCCTTGTTCAGCGTTTGGTAAATCGCATTATCCGCATATCGTATAAGAAAGAGCTATTGCGCACCAAATGGATCACGCAAAGAACGGTATTTTTACATGCAATCTATCATTAGAATAAATCATTTTTTTAATAATCTAATCATCCTTCATTTGATTATCTTACGCATAGAGGCGTCGCGGAACGACAGCTGGAAAATCAATGTTATTTCTTAAAACAATAATTTGAAAGACCTGGAATGAATCTGCCTGACCTGCTGGTCCGTTTTTACGAGCTACTGTCGCTATAGATTGGCGGCAACAAGTTCAGCTATCATTAATCACGTGTCATGTCGATTG
Source organism: Mimachlamys varia (assembly GCA_947623455.1). Classification (NCBI taxonomy): domain Eukaryota; kingdom Metazoa; phylum Mollusca; class Bivalvia; order Pectinida; family Pectinidae; genus Mimachlamys; species Mimachlamys varia. The sequence goes on along the minus strand of OX392528.1, from coordinate 28,364,639 downwards.
GAAGGATGTAAGCGACACGTAATTGCCGGAAGCTGGCCACCGCCCCCGCTACACAGAGGAGATGGATGACATGCGTGATACTGATACCGCAATACTCGGGATCGGTGACTAGGGACAGGAGCTCCAACCATTCAAGCTTTTGATATATTGGTTTGTCCCGATGTATCGATACCCGACTTATAACCTCCAGACATCAATGCTCCCTAGCTCTCTCGTGTTTACTTATCTGCTTTTTGTTGAAGATTCTACTGTCTCATGGGTAATATGCATTTAAATGGTACCAAGGTAAAACAAACTTAAGCATTGAACTGATAAAATGAATAAAATTATACGGTCGATATGAATACAATGTAGGTGACAGGTGAATATAATGCTGTCCGTTATTGATTATTTATCAGTCACCCAAATTATATCCATGTCGACTAAAAAAACTACGTGTATTATTTGGTTCAATGCTTATATTTATATTCATAACGATTTGTTTTAACTTTAGATAATGATGCGTTTAAATTTGCCGCTTACCAATGACGTCATCAAGTTCAAATACTGGAACAGCCAAAATGTCCAGAACAAATACTGTAAAAGCGAAATTGTTCGGTGTATGGAAATTTTCGCTTATTTCGCTGACATTAAAACTCCGCGAATATATCCACACGCGAAAATATTTAATGCCACTCAAACTTTACAGTGAATGATATTATTATAGCTACACGGTGCTAAGCAGCATGATTGACATCGCGAAAATGTCCACACCGCCAACAGTTTGGAGGCTGACGTAGCGAAAATGTCCACACGCGAAAATATTAACTTTTACAGTAATATAGCCCCTCATGTCATCATGAACAACAGACACATAAATAATCTTTTGCATGAATTGAAATTAATGAAATTAATTTTAGTCACAACTTGTATAATATTCATCATAATATGATCAATGCTCAAATATACTAGCCTTTTACTCTTTGCTTTTCATATGAAACTGATTGTATCGCGCATTGATATTAATGTGTTAGCGTGACGCGGTTCATGTATTCATACACTGGCTTTATCACTATGAATTTCGATATAAAGTGTTATGAATTCAAGTTGGGTCACTATTGGCATATAGGCAAATACAATACAAAATGTAAATATATAAAATGCGTGTTGTCTTTTTCAAACCAGGATATTCCATGGCACGGAGACCGAGCTTTATCTTACTCTGGACAAAGATATCCCCAATTTTACCGATGTCTTATTATCTTACCACAACATAGGATTGAAACTAGCTACACGTGCTCTTTTGCACGTTCTCAACAATTTTATGACGCTATAGCAACACAATCATAAACTAAATACACTAGTTCAATGACGTTACGTCGAAAATTCAATCACATCAGATCATAATTGTATTGCATTGATTAAACGTCTATATCAAAGGGTAAACAGTTTAAAAGAGAAATAGTCATTCAACCCCTTAGTGAGTGGGAAACATTGTATTAATCCACAGTCAGGATACAATGTTTTCTCATGAAGCTTCCATAACAGCAACATTGTAGTCGGTTCATGCTGTCTACCAAACTTACGGTATCAGTGATCGTCTTTGTGATTTTAGAATTTCAGAGACGAAACTTATAAAAAGAAGGGAAGCGATAACAAATGCAACAATGACACTAACATATGACGTAGACAGCTATAAAGTCGCGTGGGGCAGCTGTCCTATTTTAATACACAAAGGAATGTTTACGACATATTTGTGACCGGGAAAAGTCAGACAGAAAACAGATTAACCAACACTAAGGCTTTTGACATTGGTTTGAGCCGGGACAACGCTCAAATGACAGAGAACGTTTTCTTATCTAGCAATCATAAGTCAGGAAAAGGTTAAATAACTATTTCATATCACTGAGTAACTTATATATTGGTTTTTCCTGTGTGAACTAAAAAAAAAACTGTCACAGTTCATTTGGCATTGCAAAATCAAACCGTTTACAAAGCTGGCCTTATAGTGTTTTCGGCATAAAAGGAAAACACCCCGTCGTTATGGACAATAATAAAGGCCTTATACAACTTCCTTATCCGGTCGTATTTGAGGTTCTCGGGTACAATAATAAAAAGAGAATATCGAAACATCTGCAAATCTATAATCCGAACTCAAAATCGATTAAAGTAGGGTCAAAAAGAAAAGATTTACATGAAAACCCATGCAAAGGTACAAAGGAATAAGACCATGTGTTCCGGGAGATTAAGCGTATATCTTGGTCACATCCAGGTAAACATCTGTGTTAATATGAAATAGTTAAGAAATAAAAAGGACAGAAGGGAGCAGTGGCACTAGCTCTGATATTACAATGTCAACGAGAATGGGAGTATTTAAATCAATTAAACAAAAACTTTCCTTAAAATGTATAAAAGTTTGGGCAAAAATTAACAAAGAAAAGATTTACACGGTGATCATTGATAAAAACAAGATTATAAGACCATGTGTTCCGTTGAGGAAGCGTTTTCTGCTTCATCGACGACACCAGCCTTGTAAATCTAGATCACATCCAAGTAAATGCCATGTCCTCAAAGTGAGGACGTATGCATCATTCTCAATCACATTTCGAAGGCATACTAACGAGCATTTTAAAAAACATCAACCTTCATATCAAACAAGGATAGTTTATGAGGGTTATCTTTATCGGCAACCCCTTCTAGACTGCAACAAACTGAAATGACCAGCCTTTACATGGTCTGTATGGAGCTAACATAACCAATAGCTTAATTAGCTGTTTTAAATAAAGTGAAAAGACCACATGTAAATACATCGATAGCAGCATAACTCCAGGAACAAATAATACACGAATCTATTTCCTGTTAAGACGGAGGAAACTATAGCAGCTAAGATGTAGTACACTAAAAGATAAGGAGATTCGTCATGAGAGTCATTTCGTGTTAACAACTGTGAATGATACTGGTCCAAAACAAACCCCCATGTAGATAACATCATCAGCTGGGACTCCTCGCGTCAAGTTTGTATTCTTATTTTGTCTGTGTATTGGCACTACCATACGGTACATATACTTGGTAAAGGGTTTGAAGTAAAGTTTGACATGGCAATCGGTTAACTGTTTGCTGTGAATATTGGTCAATGCTAATTGTTGTATTAAGCAACTTGCACCATAATTAGCAAATGAATGATATACATTTCTAGTTATTATTTAGGGAAATGCCGGGTTTTTTCTTTTCTTTTTTTGTGATTACCTGGAACATAACAGACAAACTTTGATAAAGCTTGATTGGTATAACATTGGTATTTGCCGTCTCCAGGTCTCTGTTGATTATCGTGTGATATTATCTGTTTAGCTTTCACATTAAGGACGAATTTTGATAACACCAACAGTTCATATTCGACACAATATGTAAACTTACGAAATGTCCTGAGAAGAATTACCGTAAGACGATATACATATTCTTCAGTAGTAAGCTAGGAGACGTGCTCTGTCTGCAGCCGTATTGTACGTTTTCTGTGGTTCCATTCTCCGGAGTCGGTAACGGTATGATTTCCCCTGGGGATTCCGTACACTGCCACTATAGTCTATATAAGGTTATTAGGGATGGATGCAGAATCTGTCGTCAATGAAGGTGTATGGTCTTAGTCCCAGTGTCCTATACGCTGTTGGCGTTCTTGCTGCAGTAGCATTGGTATTTTTTTGAAGCTTTATTTTCCATCAATAATTAGACTTAGTTTTTCTTTATCCATCTCGTGAACCTGATGATTTGTATCCATATCATTAGAAGCAGATCTGTTTTTGCCGTTTGCCCTCCCATGGGAATTGTCCTATATTTGTCTAGTTGGAATACCACGGACTATTTGTATCGCCAGTCCTGATTGTAAAGGCATTCTGGGTTCGCATATTTTCTTGTCAAAACAAATTGTTTTGGTTCTACCTCTTTAAAGACCTGTTTACAATGTACACGGTATATGTACAAAAACAAAGCAGGTTTTGGCGACAACGATAGAAAACTGATAAGTGAACTTCAATTTATGTCTCCTTTCATTGGGTGTGTTTTTGCTTTTTGTTGTTGTTGTAGATGTTGTTTTCCTCTTTTTCTCTACAGACACATGTCCTTTTTATACTCATTTTCATGACTTATAGTGTAATCCTTTCATCGGAACGTTTCAGATGTGCTAACTTGGAACTGGACTGCTAAATGGAAAAGAACGTTCCTCATTCCGTTCTTGTGATAAATGTAATATTCGAAAAAAGAAAACGAGACGACTTTTCCGGAAATAACCAAAACGGTTCAGTCATAAAATCTGCAAAAACAATGCGAGTAATCGCTTTTATTTACACATTTTACACACACTATGATGTCACTAAGAGTCGGTAGTGATATAGTTTACTGATGAAATACAGTTTAACTGGTTACAGTTTTATTTATTTATAATTTATTGAACATCTGAAACGAAAACCTTTCACTGGCCGCCATATTGGATCCAATTTGGAACCCTCAATGACACGTTCCCGACGAGTCGGTTCGTTCCCCCGGAACGTCGCATTCCATTTAGCGGAACGTCTGGTTCCTTCCGGAACAACTGGAGCGTTCCGTTAAATGGAACACGCTGTTAATTTGTAACTACAAACAAACTGATATTCCGACACTTCGGTTAAAGCTGGTGGTAAATGGTTTTGCGATTTAAATTATGGCCTTCTGTCTTTTATGTCTTACCCTAAAAAAGGTTTCTACTGCCGTGGATAGATCACATATCAACATTGAGTTTCAATTTAGCCTGCTGATAAAATGGTATTTATCTATTTAACTGACTAGACACTCCTGGCTCCAAAATAAAAGTGGGAGTCTCTTAAAAGATAGGCGTTGCTGGTTCAATTGAATATTTCATCATGCGTCATTGCAAATAGGTGTATAATTTGAAAAATAAAACATGTGCTGTAGTATTACATGACACTTTAATCTCGCATTCGTTTAAAAGAAATGAATCACACAATGAATATAACTGGTACACTAATAACCTTTGGTGTGTTTGCTTGTTGTGATGACAATGATGGCTCGATTCTCATTTTGAGGAGTGATGCTTACTTGGATGTGACCAAGATTTACATGGCGGGTGTCGTCGATGAAGCAAAATACGCTTACTCTTCCGGAACATCTGGTCTTATTCTGTTGTGATTTAACGAGAGTCTCCATGTAAATCTTTCCTTTGTTCCTATTTTGCCCCTAGTTTAATCGATTTTGAGTTCGGATTATGGTTTTGTTAACGCTTTGGTATTCTCTGATTTTTTTTTCTTTAAAGAATGACAATAGAACATAATATCCGATTATATATATATGCTTCATATAACCTTTCAAGGTCGTACGTTGATATTTTTATTCGGTGTCATTTCCCCAGTTCGCCGCGAAGACAACACGACATTTAATGGATTTGACCTAGAAAGATATGGTGGGAGTTATCGATGAAGCAGAAGTATCTTTCTGGAACACCTGTACGTATTCCCATTGAACTTTTCAACGTTTTCCATGTGGCATCCTTTTTTTATTCATGTTTTGCTATAGTCTTATAGACGTTGAGTTCTAACAGCTAACACTTCATTATTGAATTGTTTTGAATATTTTTTTTCATTAGCACGGAAAAGAGATCGCCGTGTTTACCTATGTCGCGACGTGTGAAGCCACCACACATGAACATGATATGAAGTTTTAGTTAATTGGATGACGTTACATAGAAATGGCCCTGGAGTATCACAAGGCTCAGTTATAGCCCAAACAAGGACGTTAAAGTAGCATCAATCCGGCGTTGATTGTACCCTGGAGTTAACCGAGTCGTCTGTGACGCATAAATCACACAAGACGGGGGGAAGCAGCTGGTATAGTACCATACAGGAATAGATAGCTAACGGTGATGCAGTTGAAGTTTCCATACTTGAAAACCAACTGGTTGCATCGTCAGAAACCCATGGTACACTTCTCTGACGTTTGCAAACGGTATACAAACGTCAGATAAGTGTATCGTGGGTTTCCGACGATGAACTGGTTGAGAGTTGACTGTAATCGTCGTCAAATTGTAAATCATTAATTTCGAGACATGATGTTCTTGAGGATGATTGATATTCAAGCAATATGATAAATTCTTATTATTTAGAGACAATAATGGTGTATGAAGTTCGGGATCTGGCAAGTGTCATATATTCTTCCGATTTGTACTAACCCAGCTCCAAAAAAATACATGTGACGAAAATATTTTTTGAGGTCAAATGCGAGATGATGCCATAAAAGGAAATATTTTGGTGACAAAGAACTGCATCTTCATGCAATTTTAAATAGTCAAAATTAATATATGAGCTAAAAAGTTATTAGAACACGTGTTTAAAAACTCAGAGAATATCAAAGCGTCAACAATGCCAAATAAAACATGGTTTAATTATTAAAATGGCACATGGTGACATTAATGAAGTCGGTAATACAGTTTTTAATTTGAAAATTAAACCGCCAAATTTTTAAATCATTTAATTTGTTGTATGCAACTATCGCACTGTTTCTCCAGCTGTTAGCCCCTACCATTAATGATGAGTCTCTAGAGGAACGAAACGTAGTGGTATTCATATTAGATATACTATTGTCTATATTACTTTATTTAAAAACTCAAGTTAAATGTTTATGTTACTAAACCAGAAAGTACTTCACCGCATTAATATGTCATGTCAATCTCTTTTGTGAACAAACTAACAAAATTCATCTACATACCCACAGGCACTTGTGGCCAGGAGAATAACTATATATATTATATAAATAATATAGAGAGATATGAAAAATTAAAATAAAATATAAAAACAAAATTTTCCAATTTTCTTTTTATGCTAGCAATCATTTAATCATAGGCGGATCCAGAGGGGGCGCCCCCCCCCCCCCCCCCCCCAAAAAAAAAAAAAATTTGTCAAGAGACCAATTTTTCCAAGAATTAATACTAAGATTTCATCATCAGATAGCATTGCGAACCACATATTTGGTAGAAATATTTATAAAATAAAGCGGGGCTACGCCCCAAATCAGACTTACACAGTTTATAACTCCTATATTTTACAGTGTAGTTGAATGTAATATATAATGTACGTCTAACAATTAACTACCCCCTCCCCCACCTCTTCCATGTTTCATTCTCCTCACATTTTGGCTTATATCGATCTCACGAAGATATACGAGGGGTGTTCGAAAACTTTAGCAAATGACGTAGTTTCTCGGAAACGCTTATCAAAATTCGAATGCATTTTTCTAGTTGCCTTAAAAATATTCACCTTTAACTTGAAGACACCGTTAGAATCCAAATTTTGAAACAATGTTCATACTATTCTTTGGGTACACTAATCAGAAATGGGTAAACTGCAGATTCCTGCTCACTTCTTGAACTATATCTCCTATCAGATATGTGTGCGGTTTTTGAGCTTCGGAAAGAGGAAAACAATTATACGGGACAAGGGCTAGGCTGATTGGAAGGGGTGGTATAAGCCATTGACCCTTTCCGACTTAGAAAAAACGGTAGTTTCCGATTTGTGGGCTTGGGCATTGCCATGTAACAACTGGACAGAACTTCATTCTTATTGAAGCTTCCAGATACACCCTACCGTTTCGAACAGCAATTTGCATGATTTGTCCACTATTTCTAAAGAATATTGCGTATAACACCTTCTTTGCTGTTAGTGTTCATTTAGCAATACTGGGAATTTTGGCATGTTTAAAAGTTCAAATCCTATTGTCAACTTTCCTCTGAGGCTCATAAAAATGCACCAATGTCTCATCACCCAGTATGAGACTATCAAATGCCCTTTTCTGATAGTTAAGGTTCTTTTTCAGCAGTCTCTTAGCCACCCGTGTACATTTCTTCTCGTCTCGTCAGTGAGTAAATGTGGAATACAACGAGCACTTCGTTTCCTAACCTTGAGATTTTTCTTCTGAAAGAAATGAACAGATGCTAAACCCAAGATTGTCATTTGTGCTAGTTGTCTGACCGTATAACGCGAGTCTTTCTCAATGATTTACTTGATTTTATTGACGTTCAATTTGTTGGGAACCGCGCGCAGACCCAAGTCTTTCCGAGTAAAGGGCATCTTCAACCGATTTTCGACCAGAATAAAATTAAAAAAAAAAACATCCGTAAGGGAACCGGTTAGTGGTTTTAATGAAATTCATATATACAGTACGGGGATGATCAGTGAACGTGTTCGTACCACAGGGACCTGTGCATTTGTTACAGCTAGTTTTGAACCTAACCTTAGGTGTTTAGAGTAATGTTACACATTTGGGGAGTTTAGATCAATTTTCGATAAAAATGCCCCCTCAATGGTCATAAAGGCTAAAGGGACCGTGGAACGCTTTCCAGCTCGAAAAATCGACCCCATCTACATTTCTTGCATCAAAAATCAAAAATTCTAGAAGAGGTACAATGTACAAAAACTTGCTTGGTACCGTTGGAACGATGGATAATATTTATTTTAAAAACCTCTAAATGAACGCCAAATGTACCCTCCATCCGCAGAAATAATCTTGACTTCCCCCCCAAAAAACCCACTCAAAATGTTCTTGTCTTTCGTTATGGCTATCGTACCACTTCCTGCATAGCAATGAGTTTTGACGTCATTGCACTCGCTAGCCTTTCGCTGTCAATGGATGGCGGTCTCCTCTTAACAAAGGCATTCAATGAAATTTTGTGAGTTTTTTGAGGAAATCGAGATTATTTTTACGGAAGGAGAATACATTTGACGTGCATTTTGGAGGTTTTTAAAGCTTTCCATCCTTTAGCCTTTATGGCCATTGAGGGGGATATTTTTATCGAAATTTGATTGAAACTTCCCAAAAGTTTAAACTCTAAACACCCTAGTTTATGTTCAAAACTAGCTGTAACAAAGTATCACGTCCCTATGGTTTGTACTGGTTTAATGCGCGTAAATCACGTGATACTCTAGTATACGGTGCGTGCAAAAAGTTTCGAACACTCTTTGTGTGAACAACAAAGATGCATCGTATAATGTTGTTGTGAACTCAATATGGATGGGACGCCGAACACCCCACAAACAAAAGTATGTTAGGCCAATCATAACATTGCTTGTAATATTTCCGGGAAGAGGAATTTATATAAGCTTTCAGCTTGTTTTCCAATCTCCAATATACAAAAATGTACTTTGTTATTTTGAACAACTCTGTCAAAATTTTGGAATATATAATACTGTTTATACTAAAAGTTCATTTCAGAAAAAAAAATGTACGCCCCCTCTAACCCAAAATCCTGGATCCGCCTATGCTAATAATTGCCAAATTCCAGCTTGATACGTCAAGCGGTTAAATTTCACAAAAAAATGACTATCAGGTCTGATGCACAGGCACTTGTGACTTTTTCAGTATCTGATAATCGATTTTTTGTGAAATTTAACCGCTTGACGTATCAAGCTGAAACTTGGCAGTTATTTTCATTATGGTTTTAGATGATTAATAACATAAAAAGAAAATTGGAAAGTTTAGTTTATATATTTTCTTTTTTTTTTCTTTTCAAATTTCCCTTTATTCTATATATATAGATGGTTATTCTCCTGGCCACAAGTGCCTGTGGTCTGATGGTCGATGTTTTTGTGAAATTTAACCGCTTGACGTATCAAGCTGAAATTTGGCAATTATTTTCATTATGGATGATTAATCAAATAAAAAGAAAATTGAAAAAAAAAACCAATTTTTATATTTTATTTTAATTATTCATATTTCGCTATATTATCTATAAAATAGATGGTTATTCTTCTGGCCACAAGTGCCTGTTTTCATACCTAGACCACACGGAGCTACAGAGAGATGAAAGACATGCGTGTTAATGATACCTCAATAGTGAAATAAGATTCAACAATTCAAGCTTTTGATAGATTGGTTTTGTTCCGATTTATTGATACCCGACTTCCAGACATCAATGCCACCTTTAAAAAGTGTTAACTTGTGTATCTTCTGTTGAAGAAAAACAATGAGAGAATACCGAAGCGTCAATAAAACATAATCAGAACTCAACATCGATTAAACCAGTGGGAAAATATGAACGAAGAAAAGATTAACATTAAGACCCTTGAAAAAAAGTAGAGAATAAGTTGTTCCGGAAGAGTAAGCGTCTTCTGCTTCACCGACCAAACCTGCTTTGGAAATATAGATCACATCCAAGTAAATGTCAAAAGATACTATAGTACTCAAGTAAAAAAAAATAAGGAATACCAAAACGTCAACAAAACCATAATCTGAATTCAAAATCGAATTAAACAATGGGCAAAATAAGAGACAAGAATTCCAAGGAAGTGGATGTGTCGCCTGCGCAGCAAGTTTGGAGATGAGTTTTTAGGAGCTAGCTATGGATATGCATTGTATCAGTTCCAAGTGGAATTTTTATGGTTATCCAAATTGATTCCTATACAATAAATTATTTTGTTGATTATAATACATGTGACCTTGACCTTGACCTTTGACCCTGAAAAGCAATCCCAAGCAAGCACTTTTGTTAATGAAGCATTGTATGGTGTTTGAGTTTAATTGGCCCAAGGAAACTGAAGTAACTGCACTCAAAGAGGTTTTCTATTTATAGCAACAGTGACCTTGACCTTTGACCCTGAAAAGCAATCCCAAGCAAGCACTTTTGGTAATGAAGCATTGTAAGAAATTTGAGTTTAATTGGCACAAGAAAACTAAGTTATAGAACGGAAACATATTTTCTATTTATAGAAACAGTGACCTTGACCTTTGACCTTTACCCATGAAAACCAATCGCAAGCAAGCACTTTTGGTAAGGAAGTACTGTATGTGGTTTGAGTTTGATTGGCCCAGGAAAAGTGATTTTCTATTTATAGCAACAGTGACCTTGACCTTTGATCTTCGACCCTGAAAAGCAATCCTAAGCGAGCACTTTTGGTAAGGAAGCACTGTATTAAGTTTGAGTTTGATTTGCTCCAGGAAACTGAAGTTATCGAACGGAAACAGAATTTCTATTTATAGCAACAAGAACCTTGACCTTTAACCTTTGACCCTGAAAAGCAATCCCAAGCGAGCACTTTTGTTTAGGAAGCAGTGTATGAAGTTTGAGTTTGATTGGCCCCAGGAAATTGAAGTTATCGCACGAAAACTGTCGGTGCATACACCGCCGCCGCCGCCGCCGCCGCCGCCGCCGCCGCCGCCGCCGCCGCCGACATAGTGATCCCTATATGTCGCCTTTTCAGGTCTGTCGCCTTTTCAGGCAACACAAAAAGGAAAGATCCAAATGGAGACCTTTGTAAAAGTACAACAGAATACGACCAGGTGTTCCGGAAGAGCAAGCGTCTTCTGCTCCAAACCCTACAACAATATTGTCAGCCATGAATCCATTCATTTTATATTAGCCTTTATTGGTTTTTTTACAAAGTATTTGACAGAATATCCCACAACCTTACGTTTGCATTGTCGTCCATCCTTCGTCAAAAAGCTCTCATAATTGGATAAATAAGAGAATACCGAAACGTTAACAAAATCATAATCCAAACTCAAATTGATTAAACAAGGGGCAAAATATGAACAAAGGAAAGATTTACATGGAGACTCTTGTAAAAGTACAAGAGAATAAGACCAGGTGTTCCGGAAGAGTGAGCGTCTTCTGCTTCATCCACGACGCCCGCCATGATAATCTTTGTCACATCCAAGTAAACATCAAGTCCTCGAAAAGAGAACATAATATGCAATGTACATTGAAATACATGTTGTATATTTCAGTTACAGGATATCGCAGAAGATATGCATTCAGAATATAATGTTTTATCATGAAGAAACGAACTATATTCTTTTCCCAACTACAACATTCGCAATCATCTACCAAGCTTACTCTATCTCATCGTTGTCGTCATCATAGAAAGTGAAAAAAATGATAAAGGAAGGAAGGTATAGGGAATGCATCGATAACGCTAACATATGATGTAGAAAGCTATAAAGTCGCGAGGGGCAGCTGTCCTATACTGCTACACAAAGGAATTTTCAAGACATATTCACGACCGGGAAAAGTCAGACAGAAAACAGATAAATCAACACTAAGGCCTTTGACATCGGTTTGAGCGAGGAAACACTCAAACGACAGAGACTATTTTGTTATCTGGTAATCAGAATGTGAGTTATAGGCTAAATAACTAGGTCATATCACTGATTGTTACATACTGTTTTTTTCTCTGTGAAAAATGAAGAACTATCACAGTTCAATTGACAATGCAAAATCAAATTGTTTACAAAGCTGGGCTTATAGCGTTTTTTGGTATAAAAGAAAAACGTCGTGCAGTGACTTATTATACAATATTCAATCCTTATCTGGTTGCATCTGAGGAACTCGGCTTTAATCAAGTCGCCATTCAGTGCTAAATATGAAACTGTTGATAGAAGAGGAAAGAGGAGAGCAGTGGAACTAGCTCTGATGCTAAAATACTAATATGAGATTGTGCTAACGTTATTAAATTATACAAAACAATAAATGACATTGAAAATAGGCGTTATAGTAGGATGTAATAAAACAATCAGGGGAAATGTCAAATTCTCAAAAAAAACTGTCGACTCGATACAAGACTACAGTAACTATAATGTGTTGAACGATTTCACGGAGAGAAGATTCACAGCGGGTCTGTTCACATCTTCAATTACAATAAATGACTGCCATATACAGAAATTGGCACCACTGAAATCAGACACGCAGTCAGCTGGTCATATGAAAAGAACGTCCATTGTACATATAGCATTTAATGCTACTGTTTAACATTAAAACCAAACATATTGCTTGTCGAGAAAACCAAACGCTGATCAGGTAGTTACAGGTGATACCTTATATATCAAAGTATGTATTTACAACTGACAAAGGTCTAAACGAAAGTTACATAATAGAAAACTGAAAGGGCAAGTCTTCATCCGCACGTATCAGTAATAAAGCATCACTGAGGGAATAGTTCGACGAGGTCGGCAAGCCTTCAAACAAAAGAAAAAACTTGAAAAACCTTGAAACAACGGATCGATAATTAATCTCTTTTAATGTTTTTGTTTTCATACGCTGGATTTGTAGAAGAGCTAATCAGGACAGGTTAAAAAAACTTGCTAAATCTATTTATTCCACTTTCAGATATATCGACGATGTGTTGTCTTTAAACAACAAGATGTTTGCTGACCACGTCAATCGTATGATTATACCCTTCGAGACTTGAAATAAAGGACACAATAGATTCTTCTACATTAGCTGCTTACCTCGATCTCTACTTAAATTACAAACAACATGGACAGCTTACTACTAAGCTATACTTTAAACGTGACGATTTCAATTTTCCTATCGTGAACTTTCCCTTTCTTCATAGTAACATCCCTGCTTCTCCAACCCATGATTTTTACATATCGCAGTACAGTAGTCGATAGATGTTGACTGCTGACAAACAAACTTACTACTCAGGGGTTGATTTAAACAGTATTTTTATTTTCAGAAATACATATACATTAATAAATACAAATACATAGTTAGAAGGATCTGACGACAAGACATATAGTCTTATTTTAGGTCATCTCCTACCCAGGGGATCGAGAAATGCAGGTTAGTGAGATTGGTCGCCATCTTTGTCTCATTGCGAAATATTTTGAATCCTTGTGTGATATGAAGATGGACGTTTTTTTAGTATGATCATTAGTGTGCTTACTTTTGAGGACCTGATGTTAACCTAGATGTGACCAAGATTAACATGACGGGTGTCGTCGATGAAGCATTAGACGCTTACTCTTCCGGAACACCTGGTCTTATCCTTTTGTACTTTTACGAGGGTCTCCATGTCAGCATTTCCTTTTTGCATATTTTGTCCTTAGTCTAATTGATATTGAGTTCAGATTATGGTTTTGTTGATACTTCAGTATTCTCTGATATCTTTACAAGGTCTGTCAGTAGTTCTGTATTCTACATAAAACGTTTTAGCTAAGTACTAAAGTTTTATTTTTGTTGTTGCGGTTTTGTTTTCCCTCTATGCAGATAAATTTTTTTAACAGGATCAATAGTTTTTCCCAACAACACAATTAACTGAAAAGCACTTTCAGCATTACGTTTCTCTTTGAAAATAACTCTTAATCCCACAGCATTCATCTTTTCTGCAATTCGAACTCCTTGCTCAGCAATCAGACTCCTTTAATGGTCAATTTCGAAAAATCGTTTGAAAACTAGGTAAATCTGATAGGGGAACGTCTTTGCTTCTCGTGAGATTTTTTTTATCCGAGTGTAAATGATAAAACACGCACGTAGATCTACTCGGTGTTCAGTTTTGTACTAAAATTCTTATTCGAATTCATACACGCTGTTGTTCTTTATACTTGCTTCCGTGACTTAACATGTACTTGTTGACAGGATTTCCTTCAGACTTGAACATTAGCATGTCTGTTTCAAGGGATCGGTTGAAGCAGGTGTTTGATGCTTTTGCGTTTTTTCCTACAGGCTTCCGTCTTTTATATCCACACTGAAGAAGGTAGCTATTCTTTTGTTGATAGATCACATATTAACACGGAGTTTCAATTGAGCGTGGTGATGCAATGGTACAGTCATTTTACTTGATCAGACACACCTGATTCCAAAATCAAACTGAAAGTTTCTAAAAAGATCGGCGGTACTGGTTCAATAGTATATAGTGTCACATTGTATAGAGGCAGTACAGCTGGGGGAAAAACAATAAATCGACCATGTGGTATTACTAAAATTTCGAGAGATGTAGTGTAAATGTACGAACACTGTTATAAATTATGATAGTTTGATCGCACATTCGTTTACAGAAAATTAAGGAAGTAAAAAAAAAAAAATACTCTTTAAGAAGACACTCTCTTCCGGAACGCCACAGGTCTTACTATCTTGTATTTTTTCAAGTATCCTCTTGTAAATCCTTCCTTTGTTCATATTTTATCCCTAGTTTTGGAGTTATGGTTTTGTTGACGCCTCTGGATTTTTTTATTTATTTTTTTTTTTAATTTCTTTTTCACAAGCAAACGGGATAAAATAGTTTCGTCTTATTTTCGGTATGATTTTTTAACTGGCATCCTTGTTACTTCAACAAAGATCAAGATCATCCATTTGAACATACTTGGTAGTCCTTCATCCCAGCATACTACCGGCCAAATACAAATCTAGTTGAAATCTTGATGCAAAAAAAAAAACAACAACTGGAGAATACCAAAGCGTCAACAAAACCATAATCCGAACTCAAAACCGATTAAACTAGGGGCAAAATAGGAACAAAAGAAATATTTTTCATGGTGACTCTCGTAAAAGCACAACAGAATAAGACCAGGTGTTCCAGAAGAGTTAGCGTCTTCTGCTTCATCGACGATACCCGCCATGTAAATCTTCACATCCAAGTAAGCATCAATGTTCAAATAAGAACCGAGTCATCATTGTCATCACAAGTAAACACACTAATAAGCAAACTCAAAAACGTCCATCTTCATATCACACAAAGATACAGAATATTTCTCGATGAGATCAAGATGGCGACCATAAAACTTGTCCATAGTCTTCATCAACCTGCATCTCCCGAATCCCTGTGCCGTAAGTTTGTTCGTCAGCAGTTGACATATATCACGAAAATCTCGATATTCAGACCAACACCTAGAATAACGAATCCGAACTCAACAAAGATATTGTCAACCAGGAATTCAATCATTCGTACTATATCTTCCTCAGTATATTTCAACCTTGCTTTTGTTGTGTTTTTCACAAAGTATGCTCCAAGATAGCTCACAATCAGGTATTTGTATCGCCGTTCACCTTTCTTCAAAAAGAAAGCTCTCATAATGAGAGACCGAAGATTTTGGCATGTGTTTGGCATATATGGTAGTGTACAGGGTGGACAAATCAAATGTTTTGCTGGACGAAACATTTTTGAGAAGGGGCTGCTCAAGACTGATCAGAAGGTCTTTTGAGTTTTTCAAAATCCACATCCCATTAATGCCACTTTTGGAGTATACAGTGTCACAATAAGACTGAAGCCCTGATTTAACGGTACTAAGAATGGTAGTAAGAAGTTTTGCTAATGGCTTGGTTGAGCAATGAGACGAGCCAGGGATAAAACGTTGCTTAAAAGGATCATTGTGTAGTTTAGGTATCCAATATAGCCGAAGTAAGTCAGCGTCTTTATCATTAACGGATATTTTGAATGATTATAACGCTGATGTATGATTGGAAAGTATTGCATCTTTCGAAAAACCGGTCAATGCGTAAGTAGTGTTACCTTGGTTATCAAACAGGCCAAGTTCTTTTTGCAAACAATGAACGTAATAGTGTTTGCAAACTAGGATCAGGTTATCAGATGCCTTGTCTGCAGACACAATCACATACTTGTCATGTAGGTCGTTGAGTGTTGTTCGAACATCGGGGTCAAGAAAGATCGACTTGTGTTTAGTTTTCATTTTGTATCGCAAACTGCTTATTCTTTTCTGAATAGAGGACCTGATAGATTTAACCCACTCTGAACGTGAATCCAATTCAGCATGTTCACGTTTAGACCATTGTCTGGCGTAATCTTCCACAGAGTCAATAATAATCTTGAAATTCACATTCCATGGATGGAGTCTCGCGATACTTGGGACCTTTCATGAAAAGCTTCCGTAGCAAAATTGGTCTATGTAAAAATTTGGTTTGGTTTCTTTCTGTTCTACGTCCTATTAACAGCTATGGTCATGTTCCCGGTTTTGTTGGTTGTGCAAAGCCAACCACCGACCAAAGGTCAGTTCCTGGTGACTGCTCCATGTAGACTTAGAACCCGCGGCCCTGAGATGTCAGGTTAGTGGTAGCAGAATGTCTAACATCTTAACCATTTAGCCAATGCAGTCCCCAAAAACTATGAACACCAGCATGTTACTGTTTTCATGGGCAATGAGTAACAAACACAGACAGAGGAAGCCATAATAAAGGCATAGTTTAATATGTACACATGTAATGTACAACACTGTATTGACATGTATAACAATAGCAGGCCTATACTTAGTAAACAAACTTAACCTGCTCTAGTGATTCTATCCTAGTAGTCAGACCCTACTCCAGTCCTGCTAGTAGAGAACCTCCATCCCCATTTAAAAGTTACACTGACAGGCTTCACAGGATTTAATAAAACAGGGTACAGCGCCCTTCCAGAAATAGTCAGGAAAAATGTAGTTTAAGGTTCATATATTAACAACATAATCATTAAAACAAGTATTTCTGTAAAAATAAATTAAATATAACACACACAAGGATATATTTTTTTTTAACTTCTTAGCTTGAAGTTCGCACTTTCAATCATTGAATGGAAGGTTTCTTATCAAACTGTTACACGAATTCGACCAAATATTTCACAAACATGCTTTTGTTTACATCAGAATAATAGCGTAGGGAGGATTCAGAAACCAAATCAAAACGAGGAAGCTAGTATAGTATGTACATAATTCAAGCTCGATAATGTTTAATATATAATCATAGAAGTGAGATATTTCTACGTTTTATTCTACCTCCAACTATGTAGAAGGTTGGTTGATAATGAGTATATAAACAGATGTAACAGATTATGACACTTTCACAGTGAACATCATGGCTGGTTATTATTATGGATCACTGAGCTACATCAAAGGATTCTTCTATGGTGATCTGATGATCTTTTAATTTATTTTATGGTGATCTTTTAATTTGGCACATTGTTAAGTATATAATCTATTATAAAGAAAAACACTATTCTACCTGATTGGGTAATTATTAATTATAGTAATATCAGTCTACACAAGCCTTCTCTTTCTAGGGATTCTATCACTAAATTTCTCTGATTTCCTTTAGTCAAACAACCTGAGTCCCTAATACTCATTTGATATATATGTTTACCTTGGATTTGAAAGAATGTTTTTTTTGAAAGAAAATTTTGGAACACTGATTTGATTTTCCATGACATATTCAAAAACAAGAGGGGAGGGGGCGCAGGGGGATTTCCAGAAAACGCCCTGGTGTCTATAGTACTAGGATTGGGCTTCTGTAGGGACCTTCCTGTGCCAAACTAAATTGACAAAGTTGAAATATCTTTAATTAAGGGCAGTCAGATGTAACTTAGAAGTAAAATCCACTGTTTCCTTACCGCAGATAATTTCTCAGTAACCAAACTTATCAAGGCTATTTCACACAAAGCACTTTCAGCTCAAAACTAAAAAAAAATGTTCCAAGTCCACTTGTCCAATATTTAATTAGGAAAAAATGAAATAACTAAATTCACCATGTTTAAGGAAAAATAGCACTTACAATGAATCCATATATATATACTCTAGTTACCTGTGTTATTAACTGAAGGGTTAAATCTCGTAAACAATCGGACGTAATGTCGAAGGTCAAAATGCGCACAGAACCAAGCATAGCACACAATATTCCTGAGTATTATCCAACAGACATAAAAAGGTGCACTGGTAATTTCACAGGCCACAATTTCCAAGGTACCATGGTATAAGAAAGTCCTGAGTCACTGTG
This sequence comes from Mimachlamys varia, assembly GCA_947623455.1. Classification (NCBI taxonomy): domain Eukaryota; kingdom Metazoa; phylum Mollusca; class Bivalvia; order Pectinida; family Pectinidae; genus Mimachlamys; species Mimachlamys varia. The sequence goes on along the minus strand of OX392528.1, from coordinate 28,346,152 downwards.
TCTTTGAGATATATCTTACCGGTAGTGGTAAACTCAGGAGTACAAATGAAATGCATTCACAGGTCACCAAAATCCACATAATTGATTTCCATTTACCATCATTGATTAATTAAATATTAACATCTATGAAATTGTAAAATGTACAAACAGACAGTCTTAACTAAAACATTTTAAGATATTGTCAAAATCGAAGGTCTTATGTCTTGATAGAAATAATATACTCATACAAGTATAATTCACATATATATATTGTTTCAGTTTATTTTCAAAGTATACAACTGTAATGATGTCAAAATATGGAGTTTTGTTGCAAGTTATTTCAAGAATTAAGTGTATGAGAGTGCTTTCCAACCAGTTTATTTGTGGTGTCGGTACACTGACCTAGCCAGTCCATCCTGTTTGAATGTAGCTCAGTACAGATGTATCCCTGTTATCAACAGGCCAAAACCATTGCTCTCCAGAAATGCCCCTCTATTGTTTGTGTGCACATGTCCTTGCTCAAAAATATCTAGTGCCCCTTTATTAGTCGGAGTGTAGGCTCCATTTTCCAGAAGGCTCCCTCCATAGCTTGGATTGAGGTACCCCATACTTTAATTTCTCATAAGAGGCAGTCCCTTTACTTTATTTTTTTGTTTTTGTTTAGCTCCCTGCCCTGCCTGTACCTAAATTCCCCTTTTGGTAATAATAAAGGTCCCTGTCCATTCCTCTATTCCCATTAGGGTCCCTCCATTGTCTGGATGTAGGTCCCTGTCCATTCCTCTATTCCCATTAGGGTCCCTCCATTGTCTGGATGTAGGTCCCTGTCCATTCCTCTATTCCCATTAGGGTCCCTCCATTGTCTGGATGTAGGTCCCTGTCCATTCCTCTATCCCCATTAGGGTCCCTCCATTGTCTGGATGTAGGTCACTGTCCATACCTCTATTCCCATTAGGGTCCCTCCATTGTCTGGATGTAGGTCCCTGTCCATTCCTCTATCCCCATTAGGGTCCCTCTATTGTCTGGATGTAGGTCACTGTCCATACCTCTATCCCCATTAGGGTCCCTCCATTGTCTGGATGTAGGTCCCTGTCCATTCCTCTATTCCCATTAGGGTCCCTCCATTGTCTGGATGTTGGTCCCTGTCCATTCCTCTATCCCCATTAGGGTCCCTCCATTGTCTGGATGTAGGTCCCTGTCCATTCCTCTATTCCCATTAGGGTCCCTCCATTGCCTGGATGTAGGTCACTGTTCATACTTTATCCCTATTAGGGTCCCTTCATTGTCTGGATGTAGGTCACTGTTCATTCCTCTATTCCCATTAGGGTCCCTTCATTGCCTGGATGTAGGTCACTGTTCATACTTTATCCCCATTAGGGTCCCTCCATTGTCTGGATGTAGGTCACTGTTCATTCCTCTATTCCCATTAGGGTCCCTTTATTGCCTGGATGTAGGTGACTGTTCATACTTTATCCCCATTAGGGTCCCTTCATTGCCTGGATGTAGGTCACTGTTCATACTTTATCCCCATTAAGGTCCCTCCATTGCCTGGATGTAGGTCACTGTTCATTCCTCATCCCATTAGGTTCCCTCCATTGCCTGGATGTAGGTCACTGTTCATACTTTATCCCCATTAAGGTCCCTCCATTGCCTGGATGTAGGTCACTGTTCATTCCTCTATTCCCATTAGGGTCCCTCCATTGCCTGGATGTAGGTCACTGTTCATTCCTCTATTCCCATTAGGGTCCCTCCATTGTCTGGATGTAGGTCACTGTTCATTCCTCTATTCCCATTAGGGTCCCTCCATTGCCTGGATGTAGGTCACTGTTCATACTTTATCCCCATTAAGGTCCCTCCATTGCCTGGATGTAGGTCACTGTTCATTCCTCTATTCCCATTAGGTTCCCTCCATTGCCTGGTTGTAGGTCACTGTTCATACTTTATCCCCATTAGGGTCCCTCCATTGTCTGGATGTAGGTCACTGTTCATACTTTATCCCCATTAGGGTCCCTCCATTGTCTGGATGTAGGTCACTGTTCATACTTTATCCCCATTAAGGTCCCTCCATTGTCTGGATGTAGGTCACTGTTCATTCCTCTATTCCCATTAGGTTCCCTCCATTGTCTGGATGTAGGTCACTGTCCATACCTCTATCCCCATTAGGTTCCCTCCATTGTCTGGATGTAGGTCACTGTTCATTCCTCTATTCCCATTAGGGTCCCTCCATTGCATATATGTACACCTGTAGGTCCATGCCCATACCTCTATTCCCATTAAGGTCCCTCCATTGCCTGGTTGTAGGTCACTGTCCATACTTCTATTCCCATCAGGGTCCCTCCATTGCATAAATGAAGGTCCTTATGCATACCTCTATTTCTCTTAGCCCTAAGGGTACCTCCATTACATGAATGTAGGTCCCTGTCCATACATCTATTGATGTAGGTCCCTGTCTGTATCTATATTCTCCTTAGGGTTCTTTCATTGCTTTGATGTAGGTCCCTGTCCATACCTTTAGTCCCCTTAAGGTCTCTCCATTGCCCTGATGCATGTCCCTGACTGTACCTCTATTCCCATTTGGGTCTCTCCATGGCTAGATCGAGTTCCTGTCTGTACCTCTATTTTCCTTATGATCCCTCTATTGCTAGATATAAGTCCTCCCGTACCCACATTCTCTATAGGTCCTTTGTTGTCATGGTGTATTTCCCAGCCTGTATCAGAGTTCCCTAGAAGTCCACACCATCTAAACACTGTGTACTATACATACAGCAGAAAAAAGTCAATAATATGCTTCTATTATAATGAAATAAATAAATTAATATTCTTTTTTTTTCTCACGATACCTTAAGTAAGTACTTTGTCAACTATGTAAGTTTATACATGGCTTTAATTAATTAGTTAATGCATTAGTCTTCTCATGGACGTCATAGATCAATAACTACCTACTAATATCAGAAGGCGTGCAGCATTAACAGGTCTTCACAGACGACTGGTGTGTATAGATATTTACCTATTGGTATTATGCTGGGTACATATATGCTCCACATTTCCAGAAACCAATGTATCAAGGAAAGTAAGTGTATTACACATTTACTGTAAAATTCCTGTTGAATTAATTATTAATTAGACTTCCACAAAAGTCAACAATACAAAGACACAGATATACTTTGGTGTAAAGTCAAATATCACAGTGTGCTATACTGTGGTAAAAGAAATTAAAAGTACCAACCAATATATTATTAAATGTCTTGTGTGACATGTATCAGTTCATGTCTATTTACTATAGGGAAAGATCACAGAGTAAACACTTTTATCATAATTGGCCATCTACCAACTATAACTAGGTGAGGACTACCAATAACAAAATTTCAGTAATTACTCTGTGTTGCTAGAATCAATTTACAAGTTGTCCCATCAAATAGAGGTAGAATTCACTAGCAAAAAAATATCATAAAGCAAAAATTATTTTAAAAGTGCAGGTATAAGCTGTCAAATGTCAAACATCCCTTAAAAGGTTCTGCATCTCGGAATCTCCATAGCAGTACGGAGATGCCACGAACCAGTACACCATATCAATGATCACAAATTTTCAGTAGGCATTGGTCGTAGGTCACCAATACAATCCTGAGCAGTATGCGGGAGAAGAAACAATCCGATATATAGATCACAGCCGTCATAGATGCTGCCAGTCAATGGTGAGCAGGTTACTGTGAGACTCGAGGTTGTGAGCTATAGTCTCGGGTATGGAGTGGCTGAACCAGAGTTTCTCCAGGGCCTTGTAACTCGTCTGACAAAGCGTCAGAGGATTCCCACGCCTACAACAACAACAGCAAGTGTTTATTACCACATATTTAATCATCCAAACAGTCTTTTACAAAATTTCCACAAACATTGTCTCACCCGCAACTCCTACGAACGGGTTTACACACCTGCAATCTATCGCTCAACTCATCCACCCCTGATATTTCATAATGGACTATTGCAACCTTTGAATCGAAAAAATTAAATTGTGTCTTCAGGGGTGGATGTGTTAAGAACATTATGTGGCTTAACTGTTCAGGGTTGAAGGAGCTAGTTTGTAACCATGACATAGAATAGCCAAACCAGGTCTAACTCTATTAAACCATAGAATATCCAACACAGGTCTTACTCTACCACACCATAGAATACTCAACGCAGGTCTTACTCTACCACACCATAGAATACCCAACACAGGTCTTACTCTACCACACCATAGAATACCCAACACAGGTCTTACTCTACCACACCATAGAATACCCAACATAAGTCTTACTCTACCACACCATAGAATACCCAACACAGGTCTTACTCTACCACACCATAGAATACCCAACACAGGTCTTACTCTACCACACCATAGAATACCCAACATAAGTCTTACTCTACCACACCATAGAATACCCAACATAAGTCTTACTCTACCACACCATAGAATACCCAACACAGGTCTTACTCTACCACACCATAGAATACCCAACACAGGTCTTACTCTACCACACCATAGAATACCCAATACAGGTCTTACTCTACCACACCATAGAATACTCAACACAGGTCTTACTCTACCACACCATAGAATACCCAACACAGGTCTTACTCTACCACACCATAGAATACCCAACACAGGTCTTACTCTACCACACCATAGAATACCCAACATAAGTCTTACTCTACCACACCATAGAATATCCAATACAGGTCTTACTCTACCTCACCATAGAATATCCAACACAGGTCTTACTCTAACACACCATAGAATATCTAACACAGGTCTTACAACACCATAGAATACCCAATACAAGTCTTACTCTACCACACCATAGAATACCCAACACAGGTCTTACAACACCATAGAATACCCAACACAGGTCTTACAACACCATAGAATACCCAATACAAGTCTTACTCTACCACATCATAGAATATCCAACACAGGTCTTACTCTACCACATCATAGAATACCCAACACAGGTCTTACAACACCATAGAATACCCAACACAGGTCTTACTCTACCACACCATAGAATACCCAACATAAGTTTTACTCTACCACACCATAGAATACCCAACACAGGTCTTACCCTACCACAACATAGAATACCCAACACAGGTCTTACCCTACCACAACATAGAATACCCATCACAGGTCTTACTCTACCACACCATAGAATACCCAACACAGGTCTAACTCTACCACACCATAGAATACCCAACACAGGTCTTACAACACCATAGAATACCCAACACAGGTCTTACTCTACCACAACATAGAATACCCAACACAAGTCTTACTCTACCATACCATAGAATACCCAACACCAAACATAGTCTCCCGTCATGTGATTGTTCTAGCAGTACAACAATATTGTCTTTCAAAATTTCATGCAACTTTTTTCTCAGCGTATATCTTGTTAATGTATACCTGAGGCCCTGATCCGTTTCCCCATAAACGTCCAGGTAAGGAGATGGTACAAAACAGCCTTTAGATTTCCCAGCCAGAAGTAGGATCTGACACTCTCTCACCCTGTATAAACATATATTTACATGTGTTATCATATTATACCATTGTCAGCACTTACTTTTCTATCAGCTGTATGGCAGGGTCTCTATTATCTGTTTGTAGACAACTGATTTGATGTTTCATATCAAATTAAACAAATGCTATCTGTAACAGGGGTTGTTACAAGAACTACCTTAGGATCACTGAAGATGTAAAACATCAGCTGTACATCGATTTCAATAACCATGAACCTAGCATGAATATCAAAATTGTAACTTTCAATTAGTTTGCAATAGATTATACCCAATATATCACATCTACAAAAAAGGTTTGAACTCAAGAGGCCACAGCAGCCATCTTGGAAGAAACTTGAAATTCAAAGATATCTGATGAATTACATCAACAAAGTATCAATACCAGAGACAAATCGAAACACTGACAAAAATAACAGGACGCCAGCTGACCTGAGAAATATTCCAATGCCAGCACCACAGGAAACTGTGTGCTCTGTAGCAGCTCCACACGTGGTTCCATCCACATCAGCCTGACAGCAATAGCTTTGAGAACACAGCATCTTACCACACACCAGACACATAGTGGGAGCGCGACTCTCATCACCGTCCGACTTGGGGCAGCTGTACACAAAAGTAACATATATTTAACCTAAAAGTGCTTAAAGCAATGGGACCAAATATTCAAATCTGCTTCCTATAATATTTTTTGCGTCAATGCACGGAAACGAAAGAAAATGACATTTTTCGTTAATCAAAGGGCCACAGCTCCGCCAAATTAACATCTGCCAAAAGTGACGATCGAACTTCCCCAAGCCCTTTAGTCATTTTACCTTGTAACCAAGTTTCAAGAAAATCAGATTATATTTGTTACTGTTATTGCACAGAAACAAAGAGTGACAGACAGACAGACTGATGGACGATGGAGGGACGGACAAACCCGAACTAATATCCCATTTTGGTGAAAGCAGGGGATAAAAACGAACTTAACAAACTTACGTGAAAGATGAGACCTCATTAATGAGTTCACTGTAATCCTCGGGCAGCGTGACAAGCCGGTTAACTTTACGCGGGTAACAGATGACCTTCTCACTGCTGGCTGTCATCATCTGGTTACCTATGTTATCATTGTGGCACCATCTACAAAGACAAAAAGTGTTATAAACACTGTATCATCTTCTCATGATGACATTTCCTTTTACAATACCTTATACAGACGGTGAATCCATATATATATCATCTGTTATCGCCTGTCATGTGTATATGTAACTGTGAAATTTATATCTGGTTTGGGGTGTAGAACAAGGATGGGTGTTCAGGTCTTTTCCTTAAAATAAATACCAACAAAATATACTTGGTGATCGATAATTAGAGGCATTGAACCAGATTTAGAGTGTAGACAGGATGAGTGTCCTTTACCATTAACCAGATACCTAAAACAAGAACTATGCGTAATTATATGTCTCGCCTTTCCCGCTTTGCCGATAATGTTTAATTCCAAGCTGAAAAATAAGTATGACAAAATACATACAGCAAGATGATATCTGTAACTTGCATTGGCCAAGTTTCAATTAAATTACATATCAATAACATTATAAATAGTGAATGCTAACGTAAATTCTCAAAATTCCCATGTTTTTGCCCCAAAACAGCAGAACCTGCAAATAAATTTCCTCCAAATTTCAGTAAGGTTGTCAGTATGAAAATATCAGTAACTACCCTATATAAGTTTCAACTGAATCCGATATCAGTGACACTATAAAAAGTGGACTTGAATGCAAATTTTCAACATTCCAATGTTTTTGCCCCAAAACACCAACCATGTAACATGATTTCTTTAAAATTGAGGTTAGGTATTAAGTATGATGGTTTGAGTAATGTGACCAACTTTCAGTTCAATTGGATAATTATAACACTGTGAAAAGTGGACTTTAACAGAAATGTTAATGATGATGCCGCCGCCGGAAAAGCCACACTTTCATCTAGCTTTTTGACAATCGTCGAGGCGAGACAAATATATATGGTGACTGATAAGAGGAGTTGAACCAGATTTAGTATGAACACAGGATGGGTGTCCTTTACTTTTAACAGGATATCTTAAATTATATATGGTGACTTTAAACAGATTCAGGATGTACACAGGATGGGTGTTAGAGTCCTTTACCTTTAACAGGATACCTAAAATTATATATGGTGACTTTAAACAGATTCAGGATGTACACAGGATTGGTGTTAGGGTCCTTTACTTTTAACAGGATACCTAAAATTATATATGGTGACTTAAAACAGATTTAGGATGTACACAGGATTGGTGTTAGGGTCCTTTACCTTTAACAGGATACCTAAAATTATATATACCAGAACCAATAAGAGGAATTGAATCAGATTTAGTATGTACACAGGATTGGTGTTAGGGTCCTTTACCTTTAACAGGATACCTAAAATTATATATATCAGAACCAATAAGAGGAATTGAATCAGATTTAGTATGTACACAGGATTGGTGTTAGGGTCCTTTACCTTTAACAGGATACCTAAAATTATATATATCAGAACCAATAAGAGGAATTGAATCAGATTTAGGATGTACACAGGATTGGTGTTAGAGTCCTTTACCTTTAACATGATACCTAAAATTATATATATCAGAACCAATAAGAGGAATTGAATCAGATTTAGTATGTACACAGGATGGGTGTCCTTTACTTTTAACAGGATACCTAAAATTATATATATCAGAACCAATAAGAGGAGTTGAACCAGATTTAGTATGAACACAGGATGGGTGTCCTTTACCTTTAACAGGATATCTAAAATTATATATGGTGACTTTAAACAGATTTAGGATGTACACAGGATTGGTGTTAGGGTCCTTTACCTTTAATAGGATACCTAAAATTATATATATCAGAACCAATAAGAGGAGTTGAATCAGATTTAGGAACCAATCACAACAACTTTGGCATCAAATTTACAATTTATCAGATACTTATCAACCCTTTTTTCCCCTACTCTGGCTTTGTCAGGCTTAGTAAAATATCGCTACATCTATCGGTTATGATAATTGTGGGCCCTCTTTCATTCACTTTATATACCTATCGGTTTTGATAATTGTGGGCAATCTTTCATTTACTTTATATCGCTATACCTATCGGTTATGATAATTGTGGGAACTCTTTCATTTACTTTATATCGCTATACCTATCAGTTATGATAATTGTGGGAACTCTTTCATTTACTTTATATCGCTATACCTATCGGTTATGGTCATTGCAGGTACTCTTTCGTTTACTTTATATCGCTATACCTATCGGTTATGATAATTGTGGGCACTCTTTCATTTACTTTATATCGCTATACCTATCAGTTATGATAATTGTGGGAACTCTTTCATTTACTTTATATCGCTATACCTATCGGTTATGGTCATTGCAGGTACTCTTTCGTTTACTTTATATCGCTATACCTATCGGTTATGACCATTGTGGGCACTCTTTCATTTACTTTATATCATTATGCCTAAGCTATAATAATTGTAGACACTCACTTTTTAATTAGTGACATCCAACTCTAGACAAAGTAAGATAACTCTTATGAAAACACTTTATATTTATGTTACAGTAAAACCCCACTTGCTCAAATTCGTTGAGACCTGTGATCAATAGTTCGAGGAATATAATTATAGTATTTCAGTAATCTGAGGTTGGTTGAAAAAGTACGAACTCAGTTGGAACCAAACAAAATGTTCGAAGAATTAGCGGTATTCGAGTAAACCGTGTTTGAGTAAGTGGTGTTTTACTGTACTTGTATATTAGAAGTAGTCAATATAATCTACCTTTCCTGTCAATATTATGTCTATAGGTATTTCTAGTTTTTCTACAGGTGGAATTCATATTTCGTATATAGTAGATAGACCTGCCTCATGGTGTCTATCAGGACGAACCTTTGCAGTAAAGTATATGTCAACTTTGTACCATTAAAAGAAAAATGCTTGTCATTGAATTTTTAGAATATTAGTATATAGCTAGTAGGTAATTAAACTGATAGATTTGGTAAGTATCTTTATGATGAGTTGTGCTGGTAGCCCTGCAGTTGTTCACGTTCTACTTACTGTTTGACTAAGCTGCTGATGATGTCTCCCTGACTGTCAAACAGCGTAGACAGGTGGTGAGGGAGAGCCAGATAACGACAAAGAGGCTCAAACTCATCATCTCCCAACTCTACAATAACACAAAATAGGCTCACAGTAGCAGAAAAATAATGTTCAGATTTTAATTGTAAAGAGAATTGATATGACCTTTTCTCTGAATACAAGATGCCATTAAGTTGAGGAGACCTTTGTGACCTGTTGATACATATAACTATCTTTTTTTTTATATAAATATCATAATATCATTATCTTTACACACTTTTTTTTTATACAGTATAATCTTATATATTTGTTCACACATAAAACATCTTTCATGCAAGCTTTTGTGTATAGGTATTCAACCTGATATGCAGTATGAGTACTATAAAAAATACTAAGAACTTCTACCTTGTAGACCCTCAGTACTTATAGGAATCTTATCAGTGTATGGATTTACCTTGTAGACCCTCAGTACTTATATAGTAATAATCTTATCTGTGTCAGTACTTATAGAAATCATATCAGTGTATGAATTTACCTTGTAGACCCTCAGTACTTAAAGCAATCTTATCTGTGTCAGTACTTATAGAAATCTTATCAGTGTATGGATTTACCTTGTAGACCCTCAGTACTTAAAGCAATCTTATCAGTGTATGAATTTACCTTGTAGACCCTCAGTACTTATAGAAATCTTATCAGTGTATGGATTTACCTTGTAGACCTCAGTACTTATAGAAATCTTATCAGTGTATGAATTTACCTTGTAGACCCTCAGTACTTATAGAAATCTTATCAGTGTATGGATTTACCTTGTAGACCCTCAGTACTTATAGAAATCTTATCAGTGTATGGATTTACCTTGTAGACCCTCAGTACTTATAGCAATCTTATCAGTGTATGAATTTACCTTATAGACCTCAGTACTTATAGCAATCTTATCAGTGTATGAATTTACCTTGTAGACCCTCAGTACTTATAGAAATCTTATCAGTGTATGGATTTACCTTGTAGACCTCAGTACTTATAGCAATCTTATCAGTGTATGGATTTACCTTGTAGACCCTCAGTACTTATAGAAATCTTATCAGTGTATGGATTTACCTTGTAGACCTCAGTACTTATAGCAATCTTATCAGTGTATGGATTTACCTTGTAGACCCTCAGTACTTATAGAAATCTTATCAGTGTATGGATTTACCTTGTAGACCCTCAGTACTTATAGAAATCTTATCAGTGTATGGATTTACCTTGTAGACCCTCAGTACTTATAGAAATCTTATCAGTGTATGGATTTACCTTGTAGACCCTCAGTACTTATAGAAATCTTATCAGTGTATGAATTTACCTTGTAGACCCTCAGTACTTATAGAAATCTTATCAGTGTATGAATTTACCTTGTAGACCCTCAGTACTTATAGAAATCTTATCAGTGTATGGATTTACCTTGTAGACCCTCAGTACTTATAACAATCTTATCTGTGTCAGTACTTATAGAAATCTTATCAGCGTATGGATTTACCTTGTAGACCTCAGTACTTATAGAAATCTTATCAGTGTATGGATTTACCTTGTAGACCCTCAGTACTTATAGAAATCTTATCAGCATATGGATTTACCTTGTAGACCCTCAGTACTTATAGCAAGCTTATCAGTGTATGGATTTACCTTGTAGACCCTCAGTACTTATAGAAATCTTATCAGTGTATGAATTTACCTTGTAGACCCTCAGTACTTATAGCAAGCTTATCAGCGTATGGATTTACCTTGTAGACCCTCAGTACTTATAGCAATCTTATCAGTGTCAGTACTTATAGAAATCTTATCAGCGTATGGATTTACCTTTTAGACCTCAATACTTATAGAAATCTTATCAGTGTATGAATTTACCTTGTAGACCTCAGTACTTATAGAAATCTTATCAATGTATGGATTTACCTTGTAGACCCTCAGTACTTATAGAAATCTTATCAGTGTATGAATTTACCTTGTAGACCCTCAGTACTTATAGAAATCTTATCAGTGTATGGATTTACCTTGTAGACCCTCAGTGCTTATAGAAATCTTATCAGTGTATGGATTTACCTTGTAGACCCTCAGTACTTATAGAAATCTTATCAGCGTATGGATTTACCTTGTAGACCCTCAGTACTTATAACAATCTTATCTGTGTCAGTACTTATAGAAATCTTATCAGTGTATGGATTTACCTTGTAGACCCTCAGTACTTATAACAATCTTATCTGTGTCAGTACTTATAGAAATCTTATCAGTGTATGAATTTACCTTGTAGACCTCAGTACTTATAGAAATCTTATCAGCGTATGGATTTATCTTGTAGACCCTCAGTACTTATAGCAAGCTTATCAGTGTATGGATTTACCTTGTAGACCCTCAGTACTTATAGCAATCTTATCAGTGTATGGATTTACCTTGTAGACCCTCAGTACTTATAGAAATCTTATCAATGTATGGATTTACCTTGTAGACCCTCAGTACTTATAGAAATCTTATCAGCGTATGGATTTACCTTGTAGACCTCAGTACTTATAACAATCTTATCTGTGTCAGTACTTATAGAAATCTTATCAGTGTATGAATTTACCTTGTAGACCTCAGTACTTATAGAAATCTTATCAGCGTATGGATTTACCTTGTAGACCCTCAGTACTTATAGCAAGCTTATCAGTGTATGGATTTACCTTGTAGACCTCAGTACTTATAGAAATCTTATCAGTGTATGGATTTACCTTGTAGACCCTCAGTACTTATAACAATCTTATCTGTGTCAGTACTTATAGAAATCTTATCAGTGTATGAATTTACCTTGTAGACCTCAGTACTTATAGAAATCTTATCAGCGTATGGATTTACCTTGTAGACCCTCAGTACTTATAACAATCTTATCTGTGTCAGTACTTATAGAAATCTTATCAGTGTATGAATTTACCTTGTAGACCTCAGTACTTATAGAAATCTTATCAGCGTATGGATTTACCTTGTAGACCCTCAGTACTTATAGCAAGCTTATCAGTGTATGGATTTACCTTGTAGACCCTCAGTACTTATAGAAATCTTATCAGTGTATGAATTTACCTTGTAGACCTCAGTACTTATAGAAATCTTATCAGCGTATGGATTTACCTTGTAGACCCTCAGTACTTATAGCAAGCCTATCAGTGTATGGATTTACCTTGTAGACCCTCAGTACTTATAGAAATCTTATCAGTGTATGGATTTACCTTGAAGACCCTCAGTACTTATAGAAATCTTATCAGTGTATGGAATTACCTTGTAGACCTCAGTACTTATAGAAATCTTATCAGCGTATGGATTTACCTTGTAGACCCTCAGTACTTATAGCAAGCTTATCAGTGTATGGATTTACCTTGTAGACCCTCAGTACTTATAGCAATCTTATCAGCGTATGGATTTACCTTGTAGACCCTCAGTACTTATAGCAAGCTTATCAGTGTATGGATTTACCTTGTAGACCCTCAGTACTTATAGCAATCTTATCAGTGTATGAATTTACCTTGTAGACCTCAGTACTTATAGAAATCTTATCAGCGTATGGATTTACCTTGTAGACCCTCAGTACTTATAGCAAGCTTATCAGTGTATGGATTTACCTTGTAGACCCTCAGTACTTATAGAAATCTTATCAGCGTATGGATTTACCTTGTAGACCCTCAGTACTTATAGAAATCTTATCAGCGTATGGATTTACCTTGTAGACCCTCAGTACTTATAGAAATCTTATCAGTGTATGGATTTACCTTGTAGACCCTCAGTACTTATAGCAATCTTATCAGTGTATGGATTTCCCTTGTAGACCTCAGTACTTATAGCAATCTTATCAGTGTATGGATTTACCTTGTAGACCCTCAGTACTTATAGAAATCTTATCAGTGTATTGATTTACCTTGTAGACCCTCAGTACTTATAGCAATCTGATCAGTGTATGGATTTACCTTGTAGACCTCAGTACTTATAGAAATCTTATCAATGTATGGATTTACCTTGTAGACCCTCAGTACTTATAGCAATCTGATCAGCGTATGAATTTACCTTGTAGACCCTCAGTACTTATAGAAATCTTATCAATGTATGGATTTACCTTGTAGACCTCAGTACTTATAGAAATCTTATCAGTGTATGAATTTACCTTGTAGACCCTCAGTACTTATAGAAATCTTATCAATGTATGGATTTACCTTGTAGACCTCAGTACTTATAGCAATCTTATCAATGTATGGATTTACCTTGTAGACCTCAGTACTTATAGCAATCTTATCAATGTATGGATTTACCTTGTAGACCTCAGTACTTAAAGCAATCTTATCTGTCTCAGTACTTATAGCAATCTTATCAATGTATGGATTTACCTTGTAGACCTTAGTACTTAAAGCAATCTTATCTGTCTCAGTACTTATAGCAATCTTATCAATGTATGGATTTACCTTGCAGATATCATCAGTACAAATAACTTCGTTTACAAGTGTTACTTGCATTGTTTACCTTGAAGACTGCTGGGAGCTGGAACCTCTGTGATCTGTCGATACAGAAGGGCAGCACATCGCAGGAATGGCAGACATGCTTTACGTAGATACTGACTCAGTTGCCAGGGTTGAGGTTGGTTCTCTCCTTCCATCCTTTGACAGAGAAATAGTAAAGCACTATAAATCATATCAAAGGCTTCAATTTCTGTCAGAGATATACGCTAAATTATGTGCAGTGGATAGCGCACTTGCCTTTCACTAAAGCGGCCGGGGTTTGATTCCCGGACCGGACGTGAAAAGGAATCAGGTCACATGCTCGACCATGTGGGTTTTCTCCGGGTACTCCGGTTTCCTCCCACAATAAGACCCCTTGCACTAACATCTGGGCCAACATGAGTGATTAATATAAGTTGAAAAACTTGTTTTACAATTGTTGTAAAATTTATATTTATATTAAAACACAAGGACCAACATATGATATCTTCAAGCTCTTTTATCTAGTAGGGAGAAGAAATATTTCACGAGTGAAGTACTTTCATTAGATTTGTATAAAACATTGTGTATGATTGGGGTATTTTTCTCTTTTGAATGAGGGAATTTACTTTAATAGCTTTCTAGAAAATAAGTATGCATGAACACTTGTCCTTGTATGAGTGGGGTACTTACTTGTCCTTGTATGAGTGGGGTACTTAATTGGCTTTGTATGAGTGGGGTACTTACTTAGCCTTGTGTGAGTTGGGTACTTACTTAGCCTTGTATGAGTGGGGTACTTACTTAGCCTTGTATGAGTGGGGTACTTACTTAGCCTTGTGTGAGTGGGCTACTTTATTGGCCTTGTATGAGTGGGGTACTTACTTAGCCTTGTATGAGTGGGGTACTTATTTAACCATGTATGAGTGGGGTACTTACTTAGCCTTGTATGAGTGGGCTACTTTATTGGCCTTGTATGAGTAGGGTACTTACTTAGCCTTGTGAGAGTGGGCTACTTTATTGGCCTTGTATGAGTGGGGTACTTACTTAGCCTTGTATAAGTGGGGTACTTAACTGACCATCTATGAGTGGGGTATCTACTAAGCCTTGTATGAGTGGGGTACTTTATTGGCCTTGTATGAGTGGGGTACTTACTTAGCCTTGTGAGAGTGGGCTACTTTATTGGCCTTGTATGAGTAGGGTACTTACTTAGCCTTGTATAAGTGGGGTACTTAACTGACCATCTTTGAGTGGGGTATCTACTAAGCCTTGTGTGAGTGGGCTACTTTATTGGCCTTGTATGAGTGGGGTACTTACTTAGCCTTGTATAAGTGGGGTACTTAACTGACCATCTATGAGTGGGGTATCTACTTAGCCTTTTTGAGTGGGCTACTTTATTGGCCTTGTATGAGTGGGGTACTTACTTAGCCTTGTATAAGTGGGGTACTTAACTGACCATCTATGAGTGGGGTATCTACTAAGCCTTGTATAAGTGGGGTACTTAACTGACCATCTATGAGTGGGGTATCTACTAAGCCTTGTATGAGTGGGGTACTTAACTGGCCATGTATGAATGGGGTACTTACTTGTCCTTGTATGAGTGGGGTACTTACTTAGCCTTGTATGAGTGGGGTACTTAATTGGTCTTGTATGAGTAGGGTACTTACTTGGCCTCTTTCCTGATTTGAGTGTAGATCCTGAGTAAGGCTTCACCTTCACTATCAGCTTCTATTTCCATCATTCCTACACAAATTTAATACAAACTTGAGACTACATATTAACAAAATGATCTTAACAAGTATAATGTAATTATAACTCCGGGCAAATTTGGGATTTTTCTTAACACTGCAAACTTTTCAAACCAATTTAAAACAAGTCATATTAAAAGTAAATCATACTTAAGTGGAAAGAGATCTTTTATCATACAACCAGAAAACATTTCTTTATAATTTTTATATTCAATTTACTATTTTTCTATAATCAATCTGCATTGTTTTATCTGTCAAAGAGAAAAGGGGATCATTTGTCACTGATCAGCACTGTACCTTGAGAGGGTATATCACAGGTAAGCAATATCTGAACTATGTGAGCAGTCAGCACCAGTTGGAGGGCGTGGTGATCCCCCAGCCCTCCTGTAGGTATAGAACTCATAGAGGGACCCGAGCTATCTGCATACAGTGAAGGCAAGGTCACAGTCAAAGTCAGCAGGTATCCAAACATGTCAATGTCTAGTATACTCTGAACATCCTTCCTTTTCTTCTCCTTCTCAGGCATTAGGGCTGTAACAATACATTAAATTGACTTATATAATCTACTGAGCAATACTGGGTTATCTCGGTCAAGGGCTAAGATTCTGGGACATAACCACATCATAGACGTAAACAAAGGATGGAATGTAAAGAAACTTGGCCCAAATCATTATGAATTATTCATAATGCAGATTGTCAATAATGAACCATTAACAGAGAAATAATTATTTTTAAGCTGTACAGTATCAGCATATCCTATGAATTTGTTATAAGCATGTTCGCTACAAACATTATTTACTTTAAAGGTGTGTTGAAGTTCTGTGAAATTTTCAAAAAAACGTACCTACTATCAGACTGACAAATAGATAAAAAAAAGCTATCCTGGGGTATGACATGAAATGAGATGCAAATAGGGCTTGTAAGCCATAGCAAACAAATGAAACGAAAAACCTACCAGATAGCAGTCTTAGACAGTGCTGCTTGACTAGGTCCTGAGGGATCACTTGACTGAAGATACAGGCGAACTTGATCAGAGAGGCGAGGCAGTCGGACTGGCGTGAGGATAGGGACCCAAACAAGGGCTTCTCCTCCATGTTGAGCTGTTGTTCTACAGGAGAAATAAATAACAAGACTTATAGTGGCAATAGATAACAATTAATTAATAAACACAAGACTTGTAGTGGCAATACATAACAATTAATTAATAAACACAAGGCTTGTAGTGGCAATACCTAACAAGACTTGTAGTGGCAATACCTAACAAGACTTGTAGTGGCAATACATAACAATTAATTAATAAACACAAGGCTTGTAGTGGCAATACCTAACAAGACTTGTAGTGGCAATACCTAACAAGACTTGTAGTGGCAATACCTAACAAGAGTTGTAGTGGCAATACATAACAATTAATTAATAAACACAAGGCTTGTAGTGGCAATACCTAACAAGACTTGTAGTGGCAATACCTAACAAGAGTTGTAGTGGCAATACATAATAATTAATTAATAAACACAAGGCTTTTAGTGGCAATACCTAACAAGACTTGTAGTGGCAATACATAACAATTAATTAATAAACACAAGGCTTTTAGTGGCAATACCTAACAAGACTTGTAGTGGCAATACATAACAATTAATTAATAAACACAAGGCTTTTAGTGGCAATACCTAACAAGACTTGTAGTGGCAATACATAACAATTAATTAATAAACACAAGGCTTGTAGTGGCAATACATAACAAGACTTGTAGTGGCAATACATAACAAGACTTGTAGTGGCAATACAGAAAAAGGCTGGTTGTGGCAATAATATGAAGTTTAATCAAAATATAACCTTTCTTTCAAATGTATTAGGCAGAAACTTATCAATCAACTGAAATGGATACAGCACGCTCATTAAATACCTAGGGACTATAAAGTGTAATGTTATATCTGTACTTACCTATGGACTGTAAAGTGAAGGCACAAGATGACCAGGCCATCAGAGGTACTCTCACGTTTCCATCGTCAGGTTCCACATTCAAACCAAACTGAAACCAGTCCATACACAGACATAACAAAGAGCCTAGTTTGTAAATGTTCATAAAGATTTACCGTAACTTTACAGACATAACAGATAGCCTAGTTCATAAATGTTCATAAAGGTTTACCGTAACTTTACAGACATAACAGATAGCCTAGTTTGTAAATGTTCATAAAGATTTACCGTAACTTTACAGACATAACAGATAGCCTAGTTTGTAAATGTTCATAAAGATTTACCGTAACTTTACAGACATAACAGAGAGCCTAGTTTGTAAATGTTGATAAAGGTTTACCGTAACTTTACATACATAACAGAGAGCCTAGTTTATAAATGTTCATAAAGATTTACCGTAACTTTACAGACATAACAGATAGTTTAGTTTGTAAATGTTCATAAAGATTTACCGTAACTTTACAGATATAACAGATAGCATAGTTTATAAATGTTCATAAAGGTTTACCGTAACTTTACAGACATAACAGATAGCCTAGTTTGTAAATGTTCATAAAGGTTTACCGTAACTTTACAGATATAACAGATAGTATAGTTTGTAAATGTTCATAAAGGTTTACCGTAACTTTACAGACATAACAGATAGCCTAGTTTGTAAAATGTTCATAAAAGTTTACTGTAACTTTACAGACATAACAGAGAGCCTAGTTTGTAAATGTTCATAAAGATTTACCGTAACTTTACAGACATAACAGAGAGCCTAGTTTGTAAATGTCCATAAAGGTTTACCTTAACTTTACAGACATAACAGATAGCCTAGTTTATAAATGTTCATAAAGATTTACCGTAACTTTACAGACATAACAGATAGCCTAGTTTATAAATGTTCATAAAGATTTATCGTAACTTTACAGACATAACAGATAGCCTAGTTTATAAATGTTCATAAAGGTTTACCTTAACTTTACAGACATAACAGATAGCCTAGTTTGTAAATGTTCATAAAAGTTTACTGTAACTTTACAGACATAACAGAGAGCCTAGTTTGTAAATGTTCATAAAGGTTTACCTTAACTTTACAGACATAACAGATAGCCTAGTTTATAAATGTTCATAAAGATTTACCGTAACTTTACAGACATAACAGAGAGCCTAGTTTATAAATGTTCATAAAGGTTTACCTTAACTTTACAGACAAAACAGAGAGCCTAGTTTGTAAATGTTCATAAAAGTTTACTGTAACTTTACAGACATAACAGAGAGCCTAGTTTGAAAATGTTCATAAAGGTTTACCTTAACTTTACAGACATAACAGATAGCCTAGTTTGTAAATGTTCATAAAAGTTTACCGTAACTTTACAGACATAACAGATAGTATAGTTTGTAAATGTTCATAAAGGTTTACCGTAACTTTACAGACATAACAGATAGCCTAGTTTGTAAATGTTCATAAAAGTTTACCGTAACTTTACAGACATAACAGATAGTATAGTTTGTAAATGTTCATAAAGGTTTACCTTAACTTTACAGACATAACAGATAGTATAGTTTGTAAATGTTCATAAAGGTTTACCGTAACTTTACAGACATAACAGAGAGCCTAGTTTGTAAATGTTCATAAAGGTTTACCGTAACTTTACAGACATAACAGATAGCCTAGTTTGTAAATGTTCATAAAAGTTTACCGTAACTTTACAGACATAACAGAGAGCCTAGTTTGTAAATGTTCATAATGGTTTATCTTAACTTTACAGACATAACAGATAGCCTAGTTTGTAAATGTTCATAAAGGTTTACCGTAACTTTACAGACATAACAGATAGCCTAGTTTGTAAATGTTCATAAAGGTTTACCGTAACTTTACAGACATAACAAATAGCCTAGTTTGTAAATGTTCATAAAGGTTTACCTTAACTTTACAGACATAACAGATAGCCTAGTTTGTAAATGTTCATAAAGGTTTACCGTAACTTTACAGACATAACAGGTAGCCTAGTTTGTAAATGTTCATAAAGGTTTACTTTAACTTTACAGACATAACAGATAGCCTAGTTTGTAAATGTTCATAAAGGTTTACCGTAACTTTACAGACATAACAGGTAGCCTAGTTTGTAAATGTTCATAAAGGTTTACTTTAACTTTACAGACATAACAAATAGCCTAGTTTGTAAATGTTCTTACAGATTTACCGTAACTTTACAGACATAACAGGTAGCCTAGTTTGTAAATGTTCTTACAGATTTACCTTAACTTTTTATTCAGAAATTAACAGATATTCATTGAATGGCATTTTCCACATATTTGAGTAAAAAATATATTTACAAGAAATTTCTTTCTCAAATACATTTCTTATTTCAATTTCGATTCTTAATATCATAAAATAGATGTTATATATACATTATATACGAGTGCATTTGGTCAATAAGGTATACATCTTGTATATACAATAAGATATTGTTTACATGGTTTAGATGCATACCATGTATACACAATATTTCTGTACTTGGTAGTTGTACCTGTAAATGCATTATTTCTACAAATTTTCAGACTTTGGCTTTACACGATAATTTCAATTAAGATACCATATTTGCCGTAAAGAAGCACCTTATAAAGGGAATTAAGGCACACTAATTACGGTGAATACGTTATTATTAATATCTTTATGACAGAGTAGATGATGAGATATAAATACCGAGTAGACATCCCTGCCAAACTTCTTCACCATGTCAGTCAAACTTTGAGCAAATAGGGTACTGAAACAAAAAGGAAAAACCCAAAACTTACAAAAATGAATGACTATATTTTAAGAGTATTTTATTGCACAACTTATGTTCACATTCTTTTCACAAACACTTGATGTTAAAAATCAAACTTTTGATTTTGAGAAAGTTTTCTTGCTAATTGTGACCTTTCATTCCTTTGTTTTGACTAATGACTTTAATCAGAGCTATTCCAGAAAAGAATTTATATGGGTGGGGTGGGGTGGGGGGGAGGGGAGGGGGTGTAGCGGAAAGGAGGCAATTTACCCCATCATCCTTAATGATTTTTTAACTTTTCTCCTTTTACTAAAGTTTAATGTGCTTACTATATTGTTGACCCGAATTTTTGAAAAATATCTTCTTAATATTTTAAAGCAATCTACCATGGACAGACATAACGACTCCTTTTAATAAGAAATTACACAAATAACACAATTAACAGTACATATTAAAAATTACTTTACATTATTCTGAATTAAAATCTGATACATGAAAATAATTGCAAATTAATCACAGACAAAACAATCTATAGGTATTTTAAAGGTGAAATCCAGTGCTACCTGGTATTAATTGCTAATCATAATCAATGCTGACATTTGATATTATTATCTAATCCTCATTCTGATGACAATGTCTCGTACAATCCTTCTACTGGGATGTTAAAGTTGTGTTACCTGTCGTGTTGGAACGTCTGCCAGAGAAGCTTGAAGTTAATGGCTACACTCTCAGCCATCATCTTGGTTATTGCATGTAGAGGAGAAGGCTCAAACTCATAGGCCACCGAATCTGTTGAGAGGACTGCAGATTTTAATAACATTTTGGTTGACAGCGGAAGAATATCTTTTAAATACTCTTTACAATACCATTTACATTACTAAACTAGTTTAAGGCATGCTTACTGTGAAAATTTTGCTGACTGTTTTATTTTGAATGTTAACCTTTAGTATACATGTGGCATATCCTTTTTTGCCTTAGCTCTGTTATATTTTCTTCTATGGTATGTATCTATTATTACTATTACTGCATTGCAATCTCAGAAGAAGAATTCGAAGTAGGAGGTATTAGCTAGAAAGTCTATAATGATATAGTGTTAAAAGTGAGGAATTCTACCCAAGACTGCAGAACTTAGTTTCCGACTCTCAATTCTACCCCAGACTGTTAAACTAAGTTTCTGACTCTCAATTCTACCCCAGATTGTTAAACTAAGTTTCTGACTCTCAATTCTACCCCAGACTGTAGAACTAAGTTTCTGACTATCAATTCTACCCCAGACTGTAAAACTAAGTTTCTGACTCTCAATTCTAGGCCAGACTGTAAAACTTAGTTTCCGACTCTCAATTCTACGCCAGACTGTTAAACTAAGTTTCTGACTACCAATTCTACCCCAGACTGTCGACCTAAGTTTCTGACTCTCAATTCTACCCCAGACTGTAGAACTAAGTTTCTGACTATCAATTCTACCCCAGACTGTAAAACTAAGTTTCTGACTATCAATTCTACCCCAGACTGTTAAACTAAGTTTCTGAGTATCAATTCTACCCCAGACTGTAGAACTAAGTTTCTGACTCTCAATTCTACCCCACACTGTCAAACTAAGTTTCTGACTATCAATTCTACGCCAGACAGCTGTAGAACAAAGGTTCTCAATTCTACAGATTGACACACCATCTAAATCTATTATTATATTATAATTTTAGCACTGAACTAAATTTTAGCTCTAAATCCAATAATTATAGAAGTGTCAACTCATTCTCTAATCTACTAATTTGTTACAGTATTTCAGTAATTTATTACATGAATTCTGACCTTATCTATAACATCACATAATCTTAATTCAGCATGCTTGCATGGTAATCTGAACTATGACATTAAACTTCTTTATCTCCTCAACATACACTTGACTTTTTCCCCTGTCTATATTTATATCTGTACTGTACAACGGTTACCTCTCCACAACCACATGTTCTGGTAACTGATCATTTCTTCATTTATGAGTTATGATCTAATAATCTGACCATTGACACTATTACCAATGATCATTACCTGTCACATCATTACAATTTTATGTTTTGCCACTGTATTTTTCTGTTGCCTATGACCTTATAAATTACCTATACAAACTTTCCCTTCGTCTATAATTTATCTATAGTCTATGACCTTGTAAACATAAATGACCTATGACCTTTCTCCTATTATCTGATTTAACTATAACCTGTGACCTTATAAATGACCTGTATGACCTTTCTCCTACCGTAATTTATGAATGATTTATCTATGGCCTGACAATATAAATGAATTATAACTTTTCCCCTAGTCTCCGATTATCTATGGCCTATAGCCTTATTAATGACCTATGACCTTAATAATTTGACCTTTCTGTTGACCTACAACCTTACCTTTGGCCTCCTTGTCCTCCTTCTCCTTTCGGCTACTATAGACAGATTTATGGAGACCATCCAGCCAATCATTGAATGTCAGATTTACATCATCTTTATTGCTGTAACACCACGTACAAAAATAATCCAAGATTGATTTGGGAAATAAACAAACCAACTTTTGAATCAATACACTTGCACATAATTATAAACTATCAACATTTTTCTTTCAAATAATCAAACAAAGATTTTTTAACATACCAGTAATGCATCTATTCGTAATCAAAATTAAAAAGCACAAAGGCATGCATGATTGGCTGATAGAGTGATAAATAGATTTCTTTCCTTTTAGGGAAATATTATTTATAGATACATGTACTAGGAAACTAATTCAAGGAATTCATATCAAACACTTAGTATTAATAGCTGTGATTCAGTTATTCAGTTTTTTTTGGGTTTTTTTTAAATATGAAGTTTATATCCAGAAACCACACAAACAACATGCAAATGTACTTCAATATTAAAACACTGTCTGTATAAACCTAAATCTTTTTCATGAGTACTCAGAGATGACTTCGTTATCTGAAGCTGCAATGGTTATATTATAGTACTTATATTATACATACCTGTCAGGGATGAGAGAAGGTAGAGAAGGAACAACAGGTATCACAGTGTTGCTTATACTTTCACACAGAGGGCACAGAAACTCATTCTGGTCGATGTTATAACTGAGGTTGGAACGAAATCGTATTGGACGCCGTCTCTCCTTCATCACCACGGCATCAAAGAACCTGTACAAGTTTATATCTATGTTAATTTCTGTACAAGTTTACATCAATGTAAAAATCTGTACAACTTGACTTTTAATAAAATCCATGCATAAATATACTAATGAGAGTAGAGACAAGAGTACAGGGGGTAATAAAATAGGCCTGTTCCCGCATTTTGTACAAAGGGCAATAACTCTGCAAATGGTTACTGAACCAATTTCTGATGTAATGACACAATTGCTATAAATGATGAAACTATACTTAGGCTTGTTTTAAGGAAATAGGTGGAACACTATGAGACAAGAAGGACATAACAGGAGGTATGTTTCCACTCTTATTTACATTCACACTTTTGGTGTTCACAATGTATTGTTAAATACTTAATGTAATATTGAATTTGCATTGGACGATAAGAATATTACAGAACCCTTAAATGATTCAGTTTCAGGTGTTGTTATACCTAAAACATAAACAAAATTTCATCACAGTTTGCTGGGAAATGAGATCATAAGAGAGGTTAGGGCTGTTCCAGAATTAACCTTGTGGGAGGGTGGGAGGCACTTTAATTTTTCCGAGACCAGATCAACCATCAAATATTAAAAGAGATTTAACATGAGGAAAAGTATGCAGATCTGTGTTTAACCCCATCGACATACTACATTAATATAGGTGCTTCCCACCTCCCGAACCTGATTAATTATGTAATAACCTTAGTATAATTCAGTAGACAAATGAAAGAACCTCATGACATTGTCCCCTCTGTAACACAGCTTAGAGGCTAACAAACCTGGTGGAGGTTTAAAGTGAGGACCCTCCCCACCTCCATTCCTTCTGTAAAACCTTACCTCTGCCAGCAGTCAAAGTGCATCACATGTCCACAGGAGCTAGTGTAAGTGCCTGTAGTAAGATCGGCAGGACTAAACAGGTAGTCGTAGTTGTCATCCTTAGATGGGACCTTACTACGACACTGGGATAGCACTGTAGACCTAAAATAGATGTTTAGGGGAATCAGCAACACAATTTTCACCATGTTATCAGCAGGTTGACAACTGGTCAAGACGTCTGATTATTTTTATGAGAGCATCATTTTTGAAACACACATGAAATCATAATTGGCAATTTCAATATTCTAAATCAAAACATTCACTTGTTAGGTAAAAATATATTCAATCCATCCAAAATTGTCATTTAATATTTCAAAATTTGTGATAAGACATTTTTGAGGGTATTTTTCAAACTAAGAATTCATGATCATTTCAAAAAAAAGAAAAAGATGAAAATTAAAGTAGAATATATATATTGTAAGTTTAAAAAGAAAAGAACTAAAAATGTCTTTGAGACATAAATGCCCCGCCCCCAGCTGGTTACATTACCATGGGACGTGACATGACGCGACACAACCGGATGCGACGGATGGACATAGGTAACACTATGTGCCTCCCATTTCATGACGAGGGCATACAAAATTAAGCATTATACAAATGTAGTAGCACTACTTTTCTAGTACCTCTGTACAAATGCTGCCAGGACCATAGCACGACTATTACGTTTGATTTCCTGTTCTTCCTGACACAAAATACACATTCCTTTACAGGGAACAGGACTGGCAACCTTACTCCTCTTCTTTCCCAAAGCCACAGGGAAACCTCCACTCTGGAGATCACTGTCAACAGAATAAGGACAAATACACACACTGAACAGGTCAATGTCAGCACAATACAAAATATGTGACATCGTACACAAGGAATGTCCACAATCTGGAGGTCAGTATCAGCACAACACAAAATCTGTGATATAGTACACAGGGAATCTAGAGTTTAATGTCAGCACAACACATAATCTGTGACATTGCATGTACAAAACATATCACCAATACTTATCCAGAAGTCACTAAAAAAATATGACATATTTGACTGAATGAAATTTATAATTGAAAGCATTAACACAGTAAAATATACAGGTTTACTGCAGTGATGTTACTACGACCTTATATCCTGCTAACAACTTACCTGATGTCCATATCAGATGATGTCCGACTCAGTTCAGCATTAACACGGTAACATATACAGGTTTACTGCAGTGATGTTACTACGACCTTATATCCTGCTAACAACTTACCTGATGTCCATATCAGATGATGTCCGACTCAGTTCAGCATTAACACGGTAACATATACAGGTTTACTGCAGTGATGTTACTACGACCTTATATCCTGCTAACAACTTACCTGATGTCCATATCAGATGATGTCCGACTCATTTCAGCATCAGCACTCTGGAATAACTCAGCATTTTCTTTAATGAAATTTTTCTGCATTGTTGACATCTGTGCCATGATTTTTGCACGTCGTTTGGCAGCCATCTTGGCCTTGAGTTTCTTCGTTTCATCATGATTTTGGTTGGTAGAACTAGACAGTTGATCTAATGTGTCCATACTAATCGGGTCATTCTTCATCTTACGCACTTCCAAAAACAGCTGAATGGAACATCAATATTTTACTTCAAGAATAACAAAAATTTTGTATTATGGTCTTGTTTTTGTTTGTATGACACTGTACCAGTAACTAGTATAGCGTCTTCATATTGTAATATACTTTCATAAATATCCTACCCAATGACCAACCTCACTGTATTATGCTTAGAGACTTTAAAGAAATCCAAAACTGACTTGTGTATCTTAAAGCATGTGTATGATAAGAAGCATCTAATGTACATGTGGGCCCCCTGCAGGATCCACGGTTTCTATCTTCTACTTGATCAAATTTAATCCGCAACACTTTGGTTCTCTAACTTTATCTGTCACTCTTACCAAACTATATATTCCAAAGTTGGTGTCTCCTGACGAGGCACCTCCTTTGACCTTAACTGTAGTGAGCATGGTTAACCTTTACATTGAAAGGTTTACCGGTAAACGTTTAAGTTGTGCTTTGCATACCTTAAGTGTCCATGTTAGAAGATCTTTAGTAGATTCATGGGTCAAATTGGCACTGCCAACCAGTCCTTCCATTATGCTCATAATGTTTTTGTCATCTGTAAGGTAAATACAAACCATTAGCATTAATCCAGGCTACAGTAAAGCCCACCACTGCTGAGAATGGGGCGGAGTATGTGGAATTAAAGTGTTCTATATTTAAACATATGGAAACTCCCATTTTCACCAGCATGTTATGTAATCAGGAATCAGTGAAATGATGAACATGTTCTGTCTGAAGTGTTGCTGCAATAATTAAATCATTGGATTAGAGTATCGTTCCTCTTCCAATATCCCTTAGTTATCCCTTGCCTTTTAACAACTGATTGCAGATTCTTACCCCATCTATATCTTGATGAGAGGCAGATATACGTGTTATACTGTAAAAGTGGAATTATTTGTGGTGTGGAAATATTCGCTTATTTCACTGGCATTGAATCTCCACTTAAAGCCAAAAGTGTATATAATAGTATTGTAGGTACACAATACAAATCAGCATGAAATATGAGGACAGCACAAAAATGTTCACACAACGAACAGTTTGGCGGCTGCCTGAGTGAAAAATTCCACTCGCATATATTGTCTTTTACAGTAGCTCACCATCAAGGGCTTTAGACAAGAAGTTGAATGAGTTGTCTCCCTCACTGATAGCTCTCCTCTGTTCCAACAGGGCCAGACCAATGATATGTAAGATCTGAAATCATCACAATAAACTCAACTTCAGACACCTGGAAACCTTTAGAATTTGTGTTACGATGAAAAACATGTCACACAAACTGAAAACAGTCTGGATCCAGAAAATAAACAAAATAATATAGTGGAATGGTTCATTGATTTATCATCTTAAAAGAAGGCAGAACTTTAATTTAGACAGAACATTGAGTTACAATACACCGGTAGATTTTTACATAAAGTTGATCTTACCCTGTCCAGTTGTCCCTCTGACCAGGACCTTGACCGTTTAGCAGCTGTCCTCTGCAGTAACAGGTGCATTATGTACAGCATTAAGTCACACTGAAGAAGGTTGGTAATAGGCTGAAAGTTCTGCTTAAATCTCTGGGGAACAGGAGGTGGCAGAGCTGAAATGATAATATTAACATACTTCACATCATATTCATTCCTTCCTTTTTATTACATTGTAATTTTTAACACTTTCATATGTTATCGACATATCAAACAGGAACACACATGATTGCTTATCGGAGAATTTCTCCATTTTAAAGTTATACAATTCAAAATATTCAATTAGGGCACCAATGACAATCTTGCATTGTTTCTATGGATTAGGCATTTTTTAGAATCATATATGGTAACTAATGAAATCAAACAACATTGACAATGAACTCACCTTGACCTTCATTTTCATGCTTTTTCCTCTCTATCTGGGCCTCCTCTGACTGAATGTACCAACAAAACAGTGTATTAGGACAATCAACACGAAACATTCATCTAATCCAAAACTTGTTTTAAATACACTTGATATTCAGAAATTAATTGTACTTGTTATCTTCTGTGAATGCTGATTTCAGGGGTGGCGGCATTCTATCTCAAATATCACTCCACCAGCAGATATTGACAAATTCTACTACCCCAGTAGTCTTCTTAATATAGTTTTGAAGAAAATGTTGAAAACTTTCTCTAGTCCTGACATAAAACCTTCTAGCCTATATGTCACAAACTGGCTAGTGAAATTTCTAGATATATTTTGTGACTTTACCTTAGATTGCTCAGCCCGGCTGTAGTGATAGAAGTACTTGTTATATTCTTTGTATGACTCTTTCTTCAATTCAAACCTCCCTGATGAATTGGATGCTGACTTCCTACAATTATAAGATAATAATGAAATAACATATTATATTATTAACACAGGTGCTTGCTTTTAATAATTAAGTACAGTAATTTTTTGAAATATACTCTATTTGTAGTAACAGTGACCTTTACTTGATATTTGACCTTCAGACACCATGACTTTGATCTTTGACCTTTAGACCTGAAGAGAAATCTCAAGCTAGGGCTTTAGGTAGGGAAACACTGTATGAAGTTTGAGTTTGATAGGCCCTATTGAACTTGAGATACAGCACGGAAATCTTTGTTCTGACAATATATAAATTATGCAACCCACAATGACTGATGACAACAGCCACAACCACAAAGTGATCTCTATATAATTCTGTCGCCTTTACAGACGACACAAAAAGTGACAACACGAATGAGTCCAGCCTTATTGCTATACAATGATCAGAGATTGTTTACAATCTAGATCACCAGGGACTTACAAAACATAGCTACCACAGGTACCAATGTTACATAGCTTCCACACGTGCTCAAAAGACTAAAAAACTACCAAAGGAACTCATAACACATGACCACCACAGAGACTTGTAACACATAACTTCAGGTGACCATGCTCATAAGAGACCCAAAAAATGTACTATCACAAGGACTTACTTGAATGTAGAGACCTGGTCGATAACCTGTTCAATGCCAGTCTCATGATTGCTCTGTAAAGGGAAATAGTAGAAATTCAAACATTTCATATGGAAATATACAGACAAAAATATCCATACCATTATTAATCAATCATCTATAGGGATAATCTATAAAAATATTATTTATCCAGGGTTCCATATTTAGACATGTCCAATGTACAGTATGGCCCTCCTCTATAATAGCTTGTAGGAATGGAGGACAAAACAACAAAGTAAGGAAATATATTGAGATGATTAAGAAATTAGCCACTCTATCTTGTGTAAATAAACTTACATCAGTAATATACCAATACTGTAAAGGATTGAGGATCTAGTTGTCAGCTAAGACAAATTATACACCATAAGTCTTTCTCAGATCCTCATTATCATTGTTGATTTGTTGTTTTAAACAGATACCGGTAGTTGGATCTCTTAAATAATAAGTTCATCAAATATCCAGACTTTTTCTGCACAGTAACATTTTTCAATAGTAGACAAGAAATTAAACAGACTGATGAAGATTTAAAAATGCTCTCTCAACACATGGATTACTTTAATACATCCCCCGGGAGAGCCTTGGACAGCTCACTGTCTACCATGGGTGATATACACAGATTACTTACATCCTCTGGTAGAGCCTTGGACAGCTCACTGTCTACCATGGGTGATATACACAGATTACTTACATCCTCTGGTAGAGCCTTGGACAGCTCACTGTGGGCCATGGGAGATATACATAGATTACTTACATCCACTGATAGAGCCTTGGACAGCTCACTGTGGGCCATGGGAGATATACACAGATTACTTACATCCTCTGGTAGAGCCTTGGACAGCTCACTGTGGGCCATGGGAGATATACACAGCTGGTGGATAATCTCTCTTTGAACTGTGTTTTCACTGGTCACATCCCCAAGGCCTTCGACGTAACGTTCACCTGTCAATGTCAACAACAGTCACTATACACTAAACATCAGTACAACTGCTTAATTCTGACCAACAAGTGGACAAGCATCAAAGTCATGGTCTGTTTAATGTGTACAGTACCTATGATAATGATGAGGAGGTTGAAGAACTCCTCTGCCAAAGTCACGGTCTGTTTAATGTATACAGTACCTATGATAATGATGAGGAGGTTGAGGAACTCCTCTGCCAAAGTCACTATCTGTTTAATGTGTACAGTACCTATGATAATGATGAGGAGATTGAAGAACTCCTCTGCCAAAGTCACGGTCTGTTTAATGTATACAGTACCTATGATAATGATGAGGAGGTTGAAGAACTCCTCTGCCAAAGCCACGGTCTGTTTAATGTGTACAGTACCTATGATAATGATGAGGAGGTTGAAGAACTCCTCTGCCAAAGTCACAGTCTGTTTAATGTGTACAGTACCTATGATAATGATGAGGAGGTTTAGGAACTCCTCTGCCAAAGTCAGTCTGTTAAATGTGTACAGTACCTATGATAATGATGAGGAGGTTGAAGAACTCCTCTGCCAAAGTCACGGTCTGTTTAACGTGTACAGTACCTATGATAATGATGAGGAGGTTGAGGAACTCCTCTGCCAAAGTCACGGTCTGTTTAATCATATCTTCTTGACTTCCTGGTACATCATACTCTGGACTGAAACAAATAAATCAAAAGCATTTTCATCAGGATGTCTTGTTTTTTGTAACACAGGAAAATAAGAAATAGGTTTTGCAACCGTGTCCTCTTTATCCTCTTTTTTCGTTTGAAAATAACAAGATGACAAGATATGCCTGTGTATTTGACCATACTACTCAGTCGATTATACAGTAATATAGACCTTCACCTCAAAAACTCCTACTGTACATCTATATAACAAAGAAGTTTACGATGTCAAAACACAGAAAGACTGGTTTTTATCACAGCTACATATATTTGCAATGTGTGACTTAAAATTTAATTATTAAATGTTGAGCTCATTCAGGCAACAGGCAGAGTAAAAAACATCAACTTTTATACTGTAAGCCTGTTGCGTCCTGAATTATAAATACAATAAATTAACAGTTTGTCTCCACTGCCATTATCTTGAAGAACTACTGCCACAAGTTTTCTGCTCAAACAAGTAAATGAGAGGGGACAGACTTACTTAACCCAGGCTAGTAGATTAAACTTGTTGAGGAGATGAATCAGGAATTCATTGCTGTCTATCACAGAGGCTCCCACCTGTAATGGAACCAAAGTAGATATATATCTGATGGAGAGTTAATGTAGAAAGTTATAGTTTACAAATCCTGAATATTGACTTTTACATGCTAAATAAAAAGTGAACCAAATGTATTATACATGTTCTTAATAGATTGCTATTTGTTAAGATCATAATACATGATCAAAGTATGATATAACTTGTATACAGTAAAACCTCGTTATATCGCCAACTTCTGTTCTCAGCGAATTCTGTGTAATTTGATTGGCTGATGAAAATACTCTCTGAGATTTCCTTTACCAACACAAACTTGGATGCAAAATATCAGCATCGAGTCGGCCTTTGCTGATGATGAGGAGAGGGATGTTTTCTTCCGCGAATTTGAATGGTTTCATGATATTGTTTTCACCATAACTTCCGAAACTTACCTGTAGAAAGACAACAAAGGAAGAGCCACAATTCATGGATTCCATGTGTTCACGCGGTCACGGTGTGTACAGCTAATTACCTGTTAGTCAGCAGTCAGTCATGTAGCAATAACATCTAAACGCGTCCTTCTGAACTCAATTTGGCGATATTAACGAGGTCATGATAGTGTTAATTTAACCATTTGTTCTTGAAATATGATGGCGGATGGCGATAGGCGAGTTTGGCGGTAAAACAGGTGCATTAATGTGGGTGGAAATCCGTTCTGAATAAATCCATGGTGATAAGCAGTTTTTGGCGGTATAACGGGGTTTTACTGTATTACCACCAGATAATTGCACCACCCCACTATCAACCTACACACTTGGCACTGACATTTTCTCTAATGTAGCAGTTTATTTCAAGACCACAAACAGTACAATATTTACCGGTATAAACAGCACAATATTTACCTGTATAAACAGTACAATATTCACCTGTATAAACAGTACAATATTTACCTGTAAAAACAGTACAATATTATTTACCTGTAGCATAACAATATCTTTGTCATACATTTCTCTTCTGCATTTCACATTGTGGTAGAAAAATATCTGAAATAAGAAAAAGAACATTGATAATAGCATGTTAAGCACTCTAAACATCACTTAGTGAAATGTTTATTTACAATCTATCTAATAAAGATGTGATCATGATAGACACAAAATTTACATCTTTTATTACAGCACCCATATTGTTGGCCTAGCTGATGATTTAAACCACCAGATTTACAACTTATAGGTCACCTTGCTTTTATTAATAGCACTGCTAGTTTAAAGTAATAGCATTGCTAGCTGTTAATTTATAGATATATCACTGATAGTTGATAATTATAGCACTGCTAGTTCATGATATATCACTGCTAGTTGATAATTATAGCACTGCTAGTTCAAAATTATATCACTACTAGTTCATGATTACATTACTGCTAGTATATGATTATAGCACTGCTAGTTGATAATTATAACACTGCTAGTTCATGATTGAAGCACTGCTAATTCATGATTATAGCACTGCTAGTTCATATTTTAGCAATGCTAGTTCATAATTATATCACTGCTAGTTCAGCATTACATTACTGCTAGTTCATAATTATAACACTGCTAGTTCATGATTATAGCACTGCTAGTTCATGATTATAGCACTGCTAGTTCATGATTATAGCACTGCTAGTTCATGATTATAGCACTGCTAGTTCATAATTATAGCACTGCTAGTTCATAATTATATCACTGGTAGTTCATCATTACATTACTGCTAGTTGATAATTATAGCACTGCTAGTTCATAATTATATCACAGCTAGTTCATGATTATAGCACTGGTAGTTCATCTTTTCATTACTGCTAGTTGATAATTATAGCACTGCTAGTTGATAATTATAACACTGCTAGTTCATGATTATAGCACTGCTAGTTCATGATTATAGCACTGTTAGTTCATGATTATAGCACTGCTAGTTCATAATTATAGCACTGCTATAATCATAATTATATCACTGGTAGTTCATCATTACATTACTGCTAGTTGATAATTATAGCACTGCTAGTTGATAATTATAACACTGCTAGTTCATGATTATAGCACTGCTAGTTCATAATTATAGCACTGCTAGTTCATAATTATATCACTGGTAGTTCATCATTACATTACTGCTAGTTGATAATTATAGCACTGCTAGTTCGTGATTATAGCACTGCTAGTTCATGATTATAGCACTGCTAGTTCATAATTATAGCACTGCTAGTTCATGATTATAGCAATGCCAGTTCACCTGGTTGAGAAGTCCGTAGCCGTTGCGGCGCCACATGTTAGCCTGGGTCTGAGCAATCATCACCAGCACTCGAAGGGGAGGTTCTATCAGGTCTGCTGGAGTCAAACTCTGTAACGGTACAATGGAGTGTCAGGTGTGTTATACGTATTGCAGTATATACAAAATAGGTGGCAGCTATTACACAAACAGGCTGGTGCCTCCTAATGTTATCAGCCACGATTGCCTTTATATCACGACATTTTGATATCAACTTTAACACAGCTCAGTATAAAATTTAACAAATTTCAAAGTTAAAACCAATGATACAATTCTTAAACTCTTGCATAATAGATATAATTTGTGATGGTATCTATTCTGCCTCCTCTGAATAAAGAGAATGTGAGAACATTAATCTCTAGTCTCGTTAAACATACATCCGTGGCCAGTTCTGGAGAGTTGAAGTTGAGACCATGTTTCTCCAGATGTAGGTGGAGCCCTGCAAAAACATAAACACTTTTACAGAAGGAGCGAAATATTTATTTCACCTGAAGGAAACACGGAAAATACAGTGGACCTAGCTATAGCTGTAGGATCACATACAGATACATGTATATACACAAAATAATAATAATAATTATAAAATCCCCTTTAGTTCTAATGGTAGTAAACGATATTGTATTAGCCACAGCATATTTAGATATATAGATAAAATAGATATTTATGATGATTTGCACAATGACATTTTTCAATCCAGTTTACTCAATTTAATTAAAGCCCAGCATAAATGAATGCAGCGTATATCAATTTCTCAAAAAATTAAATAATTTGATTAAAGGACAGGAAATAACGAAATTTGGAGGAGGTTGTTATTACCTGCCATGAACCGTGTAAGTGGTAGGTGTATAGATACATGTTGACTGGACACATCATACTGCACACACTTGGCCTTGAAGCCTGCCACTGAAACAAACAACATGACAACCATGACAACACTGTTCTTCTCCCCCTCCGCCTGCCATGGTAACCATGACAACACTTCTTCTCCCTCCCACTGCCATGGTTACCATGACAACACAGTTCTTTTTCCTCCCACTGCCATGGTTACCATGACAACACTGTTTTTCTCCCTCCCATTGGCATGGTAACCATCACAACACTGATCTTCTCCCTCCCACTGTCATCTTTAACTCTGTACGTCATAATACCTCTAGGAAAGTTAGTTAATGTCATATTCAACTCTGTATGTCATAATATCTCTAGGAAAATTAGTTACGGTAATTTTTGCAGTAATAATACAGACACAGTTGTTATTGTAAAAGGAAAAGTAAACAAGAGGCCCAGAGGGCCTGTATCGCTCACCTGGATAAATTGGTATCAAGGTAATCATGGTAAAATATTTCTAAAAATGATGCTATGGGCAGGAACAGACCCAAAGAATTATCCTTGAAGTACACATGTATATCTGTATAAATTAAAGATGGGTTAATGGGTGGGTATCTAAACTCACTTTTTTCAAGCTCAACTGAGAACCAAGGTCCCTAGGGCTGGGCTAGACCCTTACATCAATGATAATATCATGATTGTGTTTGTTTCCGTATAGTTTTGGGGTGGGAAGTCTGTAAGGGCGTGGCAGACCCTTGGGTCCAATCTCAAATCGTATTTGTGATATTCTCTTTATACTAAGCATCGATATTTAGATATGGGGTGGGGATCTCAACCGTTAAAAAGTAATATCAATATTGCCAAATGGTCCTCTTTTTGCCCCGCCCCTCTGGCCCAGCGGGGGGTCAGCCCCATCATTTGTATAAATTTGAATCCCAGCCACTTAGGGACCCTTCCACTTAAATATGAATGTTTCACATTGCTTAGATCCAGAGAAGAAGTCGTTAATATGAATATAGCCAAATGGACCGCTTTTGGCCACGCCCCACAAGCCCCTGGGGGGTCAGCCCACTTATTTGTATAAATTTGAATCCTAACTACCTAGGGATGCTACCACTAAAATATGAATGTTTCACATTGCTAAGATCCAGAGAAGAAGTCGTTAATATGAATATAGTCAAATGGACCGCTTTTGGCCCCGCACCTCAGGCCTCTGGGTGGTCAGCCCCATCATTTGTATAAATTTGAATCCCAGCCACCTAGGGATGCTACTACTAAAATATGAATGTTTCACATTGTTTAGAGCCAGAGAGGAAGTCGTTTATATCAATATAGCCAAATGGACCCCTTTTTGCTCCGCCCTTAAGGCCCCTGGGTGGTCAGCCCCATAATTTGTATAAATATGAATCCCAGTCACTTAGGACCAGGTGAGCTAATTAAAAGTGTGTCGCAAACCCCAGGGCCAAATCAAAAACCATGATTGTGATCATCTCTTTATGCCCAGTAATTGTATGTATAGTTTTGGGGTGGGGATCTCAACCGTGTAAAAGTTATGACTCAGGGGTCAAATTAAAAGTGTGTGGCAGACCCCAGGGCCAAATCAAAAACCATGATTGTGATCATCTCTTAATGCCCAGTAATTGTATGTATAGTTTCGGGGTGGGGATCTCGACCATTCAAAAGTTACGACTCAGTAGTCAATTTGCAAGGGTGTGGCAGACCCTTGGATCAAATATGAAATCATGATTGTGATTGTCTCTTAATGCCGAGCAATTGTATATATAGTTTTGGGGTGGGGATCTCAACTGTTTAAAAGTTATGACTCCGAAGTCAATTTACAAGGGCGTGGCAAACCCTGGGGTCAAAACATAAACCATGATTGTGATCATCTGATAATGCCCAGCAATTGTATATATAGTTTTGGGGTGGGGATCTCAACCGTTTAAAAGTTATGACTCAGGGGTCAAATTAAAAGGGTGTGGCAGACCCCAGGGCCAAATCAAAAACCATGATTGTGATCATCTCTTAATGCCCAGTAATTGTATATATAGTTTTGGGGTGGGGATCTCAACCGTTTAAAAGTTATGACTCAGGGGTCAAATTAAAAGGGTGTGGCAGACCCCAGGGCCAAATCAAAAACCATGATTGTGATTATCTCTTAATTCCTAGTAATTGTATATGTAGTTTTGGGGTGGGGATCTCAACCATTTAAAAGTTATGACTCAGGAGTCAAGTTTCAAGGGCGTGGCAGACCCTGGAGTCAAATATAAAATCATAATTGTGATTGTCTCTTAATGCCCAGCAATTGTATATATAGTTTTGGGGTGGGGATCTCAGCCGTTTAAAAGTTATGAGTCAGGAGTCAAGTTGCAAGGGTGTGGCAGACCCTGGGGTCATATCTAAATCCATGATTGTGATCGAGGTTACCAAAACATTTGTATAAATTTGAATTCAAGCAACCTTTGGATTCTACCACTAGAATATAGATGTCATACATTGCTTAGTTTCAGGAAAGAGATCATTTATACCAATATTGTCTAATGTGCCCCTTTTGGCCCCACCCCTCAGGCCCCTCCGTGATCATAATCATATAATTTTGAATCCTAATCCCATAGTGATGATACCAGGCAAATATGAATAATATCCATTGCTTGGTTTCAGAGAAGAAGTCATTTTTATCATTATAGCCAAATTGACTCCTTTCGGCCCCGCCCCTCAGGCCCCTGGGGGATCAGCCCCACCATTTATACAATTTTGAATCCACACCCCATGGTAATGCTACCAGGCAAATATAAGCGATATACATTACTGGGTTTCAGAGAAGAAATCGTTTATATCAATATAGCCAAATTGACCCCTTTTGACCCCGCCCCCCAGGCCCCTTGGGGGTCAGCCCCACCATTTGTACAATTTTGAATCCCCACTCAATAGTGATGCTACCAGCCAAATATGAGCGATATATATTACTGGGTTTCAGAGAAGAAGTCGTTTATATCAATATAGCCAACTTACCCTTTTGGCCCCGCCCCCCAGGCCCCTGGGGGGTCAGCCCCACCATTTGTACAATTTTGAATCCCCAACCCATAGTAATACTACCAGCCAAATATGAGCAATATACATTGCTCGGTTTCAGAGAAGAAGTCGTTTATATCAAATAGCCAAATTGACCCCTTTTGGCCCCGCCCCCCAGGCCCCTGGGGGTCAGCCCAACCATTTGTACAATTTTGAGTCCCAACCCCATAGGGATGCTTCTGACCAAATTTGGTCAAATTCCGATCAGTGGTTATAAAGAAGAAGTCAATTGTTGACGGACGGACGACGGACGACGGACGCCACGGTATCGCATAAGCTCACCTTGGTCCTTTGGACCAGGTGAGTTAATAATGATGTAAGGAAACATGATCCTCGAAATCTGTATGTCGCAGATATTTATCAGGAAAAAGGTCACAAGCCTTTAATCTATCAATTAAAAGCCAACAGCAAAGCTACAGGGATAACTGTTCATTAGCAGATGTAAATTGAAGATTTTAACACATTTAATAACTCTTTTTGGTGACAAACTTAAGTTACTGCTGCAGAAGGTATCAATTGTAACTGGTATGGTAGAATCTTAACCACACATTACTATACTAAGTAAGTGGTAGAACCCTCCTTAGTTCCTGTGGTATACCTTGACCTGTCTATGTCATTCAAAGAGTCGTGTATTGGAATCACATGTTTACAGAGAGCTGATTGATGTGATCTGAATTACCCCTCCCCTTCCCCAGTAGATACTGAGGTACTGGTTAGTGGCTGTCTATGTTTGAGAACATGTGAAAAATGTTATATAAATACAAGAAAGACTATGAGAGCATACATAAGCAGACTTTCAGCTGATCACAAAACAGGTTATGTTAACAGATATCAAGAAAAGTTAGTGAAGACTTGTATTTATTTCAGATCTAGTGGTTTTTTTTAAATCTTCATCTTTCTAGCTATTTGTGTAGATACATAACTTTGAAAAATAGGTAATTTAACTTTTTCAATTAACACCACATATCTATTTTTCTCAAGATAGTCATTTTCCATAGCAACAGTCACGTTAAGTGTGGTTATCCTGATAAACGACTTTTTAAGTTGTTGCGGCCTGATTGTATATCTTTATTATCCCCGGGGGCCATAGTAACTGTTGGACCACAGTAAATACCTCAGTTGTCATATAAATAGTTATTTCTGAAGATTTGACACTACTTCAACTGGCGACTTTATCAGAGGCTATTATAAAGCAAACAGTTTTTTTTCTGCAAGTAAGCATTAAACCAGTAGAGATAAAGATACTTTCTGATGATGTAGCACTAAATTGTTTCCAGCTTTGTCGAGTGGAGCAAAGCAAGAAACATTGTCGCTGGATTTCCACTCATATTTTGTTTTTCATTTATTTTTGAAAGCTGTAAATAGTATACCTTCTTTTTAAAGTACAAAGGTTGTGAAATGTTTCAGCTCTGAAAATAACGGTTTTTCAAATTACAAAAACTTAAAAAAACAAAAAAAATTGAAATGTTTGTGAGACATAAATGCCCTCGCCCCCAACTGGTCACATTACTATGGGACACAACGGGGCGGGATGGACATGGGTAACACTATATATGCCCCCCCCCTCCCATTTTATGGCGGGGCATAAAAAATACTATTCATTAGACCTGATTTATTTAAAACACTTCAACACATACAGCTTTGGACTTCTTAACAGAATTATGAGTAATAAAGCTAAAAAAAATTCTAACTACGATGTTCTACAGGATGGAAAAAATACTTGATGTCCCCTTTACCAATGGCCCCTCTACTAATTAAGGTATATTCACAAAATATGTGTAGGGTAGGTGGAGGGTGGGGTGAGGGGGGGGGGGGGGCAAGGAGGCACTGGTAATAACAAATGTGGGGGTTTACAATAAATGCATTGTTCAAATGAGGACACGGTTAATAACTGGTGATAGGATGGGGGGGGGTCACTGAAAAGTGCCTCCTTACAGGTATCAACACACAGCTGTATCAGGTACAGGTATCAACACATAACTGTATCGGGTACAGGTATCAACACACAGCTGTATCGGGTACAGGTATCAACACACAGCTGTATCGGGTACAGGTATCAACATACAGCTGTATCGGGTACAGGTATCAACACACAGCTGTATCGGGTACAGGTATCAACACACAGCTGTATCAGGTACAGGTATCAACACACAGCTGTATCAGGTACAGGTATCAACACACAGCTGTATCGGGTACAGGTATCAACACACAGCTGTATTAGATACAGGTATCAACACACAGCTGTATTAAATACAGGTATCAACACACAGCTGTATCGGGTACAGGTATCAACACACAGCTGTATTGGGTACAGGTATCAACACACAGCTGTATTAGATACAGGTATCAACACACAACTGTATTAAATACAGGTATCAACACACAGCTGTATCAGGTACAGGTATCAACACACAGCTGTATCAGGTACAGGTATCAACACACAGCTGTATTGGGTTCAGGTATCAACACACAGCTGTATTGGATAAAAGTATCAACACACAGCTGTATCGGGTTCAGGTATCAACACACAGCTGTATTGGGTATTAGCCTTAGGGAGAATACCTAACTTCTACCAATGATTAGTTCTTACCTGTTTTGTATTTATGCTTCACTGTTGCTGGTTTGTCTTTACATTGTGATAAAATTTCCATGGTGATCTTGTATGCACCTATCAGGGTTTGTTTCTGTAAATAAATTTCATTGTTATAACATTTAACAGTGTTGATAGGCTGAGTATGCTACCAGATGAAATATGTTGCTGATCTATCATTTCAAGAACTGACTTTAAATTGAAAATCAAGAAATATTACTAAACTTCATTATTTTAAGGCCTTTATGTCATGGGCATACCAGTTGACGATCTTAACGTATTGATGAGCTTGACATACATGTAGTTACTTACATTCTCATCAAATCAGCTAGTGAACTTAACCCAGTAACTTACATCCTGGCCACACCAGTCGATGAATTTGACCAGGTGATGAACTTAACCCAGTAACTTACATCCTGGCCACACCAGTCGATGAATTTGACCAGGTGATGAACTTTACCCAGTAACTTACATCCTGGCCACACCAGTTGATGAATTTGACCAGGTGATGAACTTAACCCAGTAACTTACATCCTGGCCACACCAGTTGATGAACTCTGCAATGATGTCATCTTGTTTGAGCTGCAAGTTAAATGCTCCCTCCCACTCAGGCTCGTACTCCAGGTGTGTACCTGTCTGTCTAATGACTGCATCCATACCCTGTAACACACAGTCACACAGGTAAGTTTTCTACCAAACAATCTTTTTAACAGGTATGATTTCCCCTCAACATTCTAATTGTTTAATATATTTTTTATCTAATATTCAAGATTTAAGTTAATTGTATCAATCTGTATTCAGGTTCTGCAAATTGTAATATATCACAAGTTTTTGTATTCAACACAGGTTTTGCGATTGAAACATGAAACAATCCTAACATTAATCCCCTGCAGATCTCTTTCAAAATGTGAGTTAAACTGAAGCCACTGGTTATTCCACTTTAGGACTGGGTATCAACCATGAAAATCACTTACCTGCATCATTTTGATAAGAGACAGGAAGGATCGTAAACCCTTTAGGAAATTCTCTCTCAACTTGTCTGTCCACTCCTGCTCTGATGGTTTACAGGTGAGGGCATACCTGTGTAATTGATTAATTTTCATATTCAAAATATGCATGAAAGCGTTACATGCTTGAAACACCTATCAATAATAAATTTTATTGAAACATATATTTTGACATCTAGAATCTATCAATAGATTTTACTGGGTTATTTTAAGACACAAAAATGCTGACTTTCAAAAGATAAAAAGATGAAACATTTTAACTGCTGTTCATAAGAAGCTTTTTTTTAAAATAAACCTTTTTTTTCACTGAAATTATATCAGCTTAAACAAATATCATTTAGCATAAATAAAACAGCTGGCTGCGTTCTTCAATTATTAGAAGCTAACTTTTATACGACACTTATTTTATATCATAATACACACAGCAGGATGATCAATTAACAGACATCAACGTCATTTA
Organism: Mimachlamys varia; assembly: GCA_947623455.1. NCBI lineage: Eukaryota > Metazoa > Mollusca > Bivalvia > Pectinida > Pectinidae > Mimachlamys > Mimachlamys varia. The sequence continues at coordinate 28,304,584 of OX392528.1, read as the reverse complement.
ATACATACTTCATATCATACAACATGTAGCAGGCTCTCTTAAATGCTTGGTTCCTATCCCCACGGTCAAAGGCCAGCTTCCCTTCATCTGGGAAACAGATTTATCATGGTAACAATAATTACAACAGACATTTTACAAATGGCTATATCTGGTCAAAAACTTATAATTTCTTATACGGTAGAAGTTAAACTTGCTTTGTTGGAATTCAAACTTTATAATGTATAGTTTGTTCCCTGAGGATGGTAACCTGATCATTAAAGTCCATATATTTTGTCAACCCTTACTCAACAAAACAATAACTACCAATATATGTCAATATAGTTTAAGTGTCAATCAAAGCCTTCCATTTTCTCTACATATATGTCTATCAAAAATAAACCTTGCTGATTCAGCATACATGATATATTCTTGGTTATTATAAGATTTTCCTGATATTTCTTAAAACTTTTGTTTAGAGAAGAAAATATTAATTTCTTCAACAAAGCCAGATCTTTTTGGGGGAAATTCAAATACAGAAAGTTTCTTGATGATCATTTGGTAATTAAGGCAGATTGATAAGAAATATTTTAATTAAGGGCGACTGATATGAATATTTTATCTAAATATAAGAAAGACATGAGTGATAAATGCAATGACTTACTATTTTTCTTCTCCTCACAACACCTCAGGAAGGACTGCATAATGACATCCAGGAGGTTGTGTTCTGTCACCAACATCCTTGCCTGTTAATTACAACCAACAGTTATCTCCCTTGATAAAAACTTGACGATTACCGGTACATCAATACAAAGTTAAAATTCCAGTAGTACTATACGTATCAACTATCAATAAGTTATTAAACAACTAAGAGTTAAACTTTTACATGTAATATACTTAAACACATTATTGATATAGAACTGAAAATGACAGCAGGGGAATTTTTAATTTCTGTGCTGTATAGATAATTGATATTATATTATAAAGATATTTGAACAAAAAAAACATCTTTTTCAAAATATAAAGAACACATTAAAACAGGGATCAATCTAAGGTTTGTGGAACCCTCAATTTGTGGATTTTGTGAGAAAAAAATAATTTTAGAAAAAATGGATTAAAGCTATGGTTCATCTTTATTGTGTATACTGAGAGAAAATCTTACGTGTAACATTTTTTCCCATGAGGAAACATTTTAACAATACTGTCTGAGCAGCCACAAATGGTAGCTTTTACTAAGTGGCAATCAAACTTTTTTGACAGTTTTTCATACAAAATTTCAAGAACGTTTAAGAAGAAAATCTTTGTAAATGATGGTCAAATTATCTAGCCTGCAATTGATCCCTGGAAGACGTATATTCAAGGTGCAAATATAAATACTACCTGGTATGTACAGGCTATGAATAATATCATTGTTGAGTAATATTCAGATCATCAATATAATACAGAGACCTAAAATGATACAATATATAATACCCACAACTAACAATATCAAACACACATGTAATATAGTGCTGAAATGTACTATCTATAACAAGTAATGTTTTGGGAGGTATCTATATTTTATCTTTATTCTATTTTGAATATATTTCACTCACAGGTAATCAACATTCTATATGTAGGAATTGACCTTGAATGACCTACACAGTTATGACAGAAAACTTTAAAACCAGTAAGTCTATTCTTACTATGATTAATTAATATATCTTCATTAAATCGTTTGATGATCAATGAGGCTGAGGTACAGGTAATTCAGTGTGTAAGAACTGACCTTAAATGATCCAAATGACAGAAGACTTTAAATCAACATTAGTATATATTGCACCCAAATCAGCTGTGGTGTATACATATAATTTGTACTCCAACTACAAAAACTTTTATGACGATGACATCATAACAACAGCTATATAGTACTGAAATCATCAGCCAATTCGTTTTAATAAATTAAACTGATTTTTCAATTTAAAGCGCAAAAATAATACAGGTATAGAACTCTTACAAGTATAGTATCTTCAACTTCATGTCATGATATGAACTAACTCTTTGACCAAAATGTTTTTAATTTAGAGGTTTATGACTCGTAAACAATATCTGATGGAAATACAGCATGAAATTTACTGTATATAAACAATGCTGTATATAACTAAATGAAGTGAACAAGTTACCCAAGTATTTTGATCACGTGTGATTCTTATCTACCGTGTAACCTGTATAATCCAAACCTGAGTGTGCCAACATTATTTTCAATATATCATAATGCTGTAGTCCGATTTCTAATAGTTTTCAAACTAGAACTATGCATTCTGATATACTATCTTATATTACTGCTAATGTGTTTGTTCTACAAGATGTTGGATTATACAGATTTCACTTCATTCAAACTTTGGTTGCATTCAAATATAGACAGAAACACTACACAAAGACAATGATAAACTATACATGAAAATGCTACATACTTGGTACATACAAAATGTACTTAACTATTGACAATCTTACAAGAAAAGATTGATATGGTTACAGATAGCCTGGACCTAACAAACAAGATTGTTTGTAGCCTTGCTTAGTTGACATACCAATGTTGGGACTGTAAATAATTGTACAGAGAGAGAAGTAATGGACACTGAGCGATAGTGGTCGTCCCGTATAAAATCCCTCACCAACGTCGCGTAATGCTAAAAAGTAAGAAAAAAGTAGAGCACATTTCATAAGGATTTCAGTGATAAACTATACAAAGAGTAATGTAATTCTGCCGTCCAGGACTGAAAACAAAACACAACTAGGTGATGTAAGCCAGTCTGTCTAAGGTCATAGCCTCATACAAACCAAGGTCAATAAATGGCACACAGTATAGTATACGACTGTGGTACAACCACTGACACAGATTAAACAGGTTCTAATATAATGTTACAATATCTTTTATCAAAGCATTTAAAGAAACCATAATAAAATGTATGACCATTTTTACCATTTTACAGCTGCTTCTTCAAAGCCAGTATTAACAAGCCTGAACTTAAGTGTTTCAGTTAAAGTACATAAGGAAGAACAGTGGCCATTGACTGGTATTGTGTGTGTCAGACCTAGACAGGCAGCCTACACCAGCAAAGGGAGATAATCCATGGGAGACAGCCACATATGACCTACCAGACTGGTAACTGTAAAGATTTGCACAGAGAGGGAGGCAACACACACATCGTGGTCATGATCGTCCCGTGTAAAGTCACTCATCAATTGTCTGTACCACTGTCAACACAGGCAACACATAGTATCATAAAGGGAACAGCCAGCAGGTCATCCAAGTGCAGGCAGCAGCACCATTACTATCCTATAGTGCAGACAGCAGCACCATTACTATCCCATAGTGCACACAGCAACACCATTACTATCCTATAGTGCAGACAATAGCACCACTACTATCCTATAGTGCAGACAGCAGCACCACTACTATCCTATAGTGCAGACAACAGCACCATTACTATCCCATAGTGCAGACAACAGCACCATTACTATCCCATAGTGCAGACAGCACCACCACTACTATCCCATAGTGCAGACAGCACCACCACTACTATCCCATAGTGCAGACAGCAGTGGAGGCAGCAGGTGTTCAACCTGGCATCATCCCCCTCATGCTCTACTCTAATGCAGGAAGCAGGTGTTCAACCCACACTCTTTCATGGTAAAAACAGGTGCTATGCCAGGCAGCATCACTCACACTAGTCTAGTACAGATATGTGCTAAACCAGGCAGCACCACTTACACTCTAGCATAGTACAGACAGGTGTTCAACAAGACCGCACCACTTACACTCTACCATAGTACAGACAATGTACAACCAGACAGCACCACTTACACTCTACCATAGTACAGACAGGTGTTCAACCAGGCAGCACAACTAACATAGTACAGACTGGTGTTAAACCAGGCAGCACCACTTACACTCTACCATAGTATAGACAGGTGTTCAACCAGGCAGCACCACTTACACTCTACCATAGTACAGACAGGTGTTCAACAAGACCGCACCACTTACACTCTACCATAGTTCAGACAGTGTACAACCAGGCAGCACCACTTACACTCTATCATAATACAGACGGGTGTTCAACAAGACCGCACCACTTACACTCTACCATAGTTCAGACAGTGTACAACCAGACAGCACCACTTACACTCTACCATAGTTCAGACAGTGTACAACCAGACAGCACCACTTACACTCTAACATAGTACAGACAGGTGTTCAACCAGACAGCACCACTTACACTCTACCATAGTTCAGACAGTGTACAACCAGACAGCACCACTTACACTCTATCATAGTACAGACAGGTGTTCAACCAGGCAGCACCACTTACACTCTACCATAGTACAGACAGGTGTTCAACCAGACAGCACCACTAACATAGTACAGACTGGTGTTCAACCAGGCAGCACCACTTACACTCTACCATAGCACAGACTGGTGTTCAACCAGACAGCACCACTTACACTCTACCATAGTACAGACAGGTGTTCAACCAGGCAGCACACTTACACTCTACCATAGTAGACTGGTGTTCAACCAGACAGCACACTTACACTCTATCATAGTTCAGACAGTGTACAACCAGGCAGCACCACTTACACTCTATCATAATACAGACAGGTGTTCAACCAGGCAGCACCACTTACACTCTACCATAGTACAGACTGGTGTTCAACCAGACAGCACCACTTACACTCTACCATAGTACAGACAGTGTACAACCAGACAGCACCACTTACACTCTACCATAGTACAGACAGTGTTCAACCAGACAGCACCACTTACACTCTACCATAGTACAGACAGTGTACAACCAGACAGCACCACTTACACTCTACCATAGTACAGACTGGTGTTCAACCAGACAGCACCACTTACACTCTATCATAGTACAGACAGGTGTTCAACCAGGCAGCACCACTTACACTCTACCATAGTACAGACTGGTGTTCAACCAGACAGCACCACTTACACTCTACCATAGTACAGACAGGTGTTCAACCAGGCAGCACCACTGACTTAGCACAGACAGGTGTTCAACCAGGCAGCACCACTGACTTAGTACAGACAGGTGTTCAACCAGGCAGCACCACTGACTTTGTACAGACAGGTGTTCAACCAGGCAGCACCACTGACTTAGTACAGACTGGTGTTCAACCAGACAGCACCACTTACACTCTACCATAGTACAGACAGGTGTTCAACCAGGCAGCACCACTGACTTAGTACAGACAGGTGTTCAACCAGGCAGCACCACTGACTTAGTACAGACAGGTGTTCAACCAGGCAGCACCACTGACTTTGTACAGACAGGTGTTCAACCAGGCAGCACCACTGACTTAGTACAGACAGGTGTTCAACCAGGCAGCACCACTTACACTACCCTAGTACAAAGAGGTGCTCAACCAAGCATCATTTCCCTCACATTTTATCCTAGTACAGAGACAAGGTTTTAACCCAGCAGAATCACTCGCTCTCTATCCTAGCACAGAGAGAAAGTTCCAACCCAGCAGAATCACTCGCACTCTATCCTAGCACACAGAGACAAGGTTCCAACCCAGCAGTGTCACTCATGCTCTACCCTAGTACAGACAACAGGAGTTCAACCAGGAAAAATCTGCATACATCAAGTTCTTTGCAAAATCATATTAGTACAAATGTCCTTGGTTAAAGCATTGAAAATCTACAAGAGTAAATAATTTTTTGTATACGATCAGATGGATCACATACTAAAAGCTACTTGTAAATATTTTAGAAACACAGTGTTGGCCATCATCTCAGCAAACGTCTTTAATCCAAAGCCAGTGTTTAATACTTAAAATTATTATCACAATGAGTGTCTAATTGAACGTTTAATACAAGGAGAAACTAGCAGCAAATGGTGTCATGCTTCATAGACATACCCTAAAAAACATGTGTAGACAATAGAAAATCAGCTGGTTGAAATTTTCCTAGACCTTAACGTTGTGTTTGATACGGATCCTGACAAGTACGTAAACAATGTTCTTCTAAGCTCACAAAACAATTATATCTATTAGCTGTTTATACTTTGATAGGTGAAAATTGAAATTAATTGAAAATGTAATAATTCCATTATTATATAAAAGTACATGTTTTAACTCTGACAAAACAAACACTGTCATCTTCCATCTTCAATTTCAGGTTCAAACATTACTGAAGAGGTTCATTTAGCAGGAAATTTGGATAAGGTATTACACGTTTTCTTTTGATCACTGCTACAACCGTTTCTTACCCAAACGGTTTTCGCCAACATACTGCCAGCTTAACCACTGGTGACGCTAGACAAGAGGGACTTAACAACTCAGCCAGGTATACGACATCTTGTTCACCACCTCTGTGTTGGAGGACAAAGGGAAGTAATTTCACATCACTAGCGTCACCAGTGATCAAGCTGGCAGTATGTTGGCAAAACTGTCTGGGTAAGAAACAGTTGTAGCAGTGATCATAAGTAAATGCTTATCTTAGTTGGTTAAAGCATTGTAAAATCTACAGAGGGTCTAATGACTTCCCTTAATTTTTTATTTTTTTTATCAATCAACGCTTTAGCAAACACCAACTGATCAAATATAAGGAGCATGCATTCTCTCAAATTTAATCCATGTAATTGGAAATCATAACTCATACATAATCTGACTGCCTCAATCAATTTCAGTTTACGAAGAAAGCATCTATTTTAGACATTCATCTAATGAATAAATACAATGTAGATTGGATTCTGAAATACAAACTAAAGTTCAAGGAAAACCAAAAGGCAATCAAAATCAAAGAAGCAAATGTTATTTGAACAATTTAAAACTACAGAATTAAAGTGTCATAATCATCAAAAAAAGAAAGAAAAAAAACATTTCAATCATTTGTGTTCTGATAAATTCTGTTCAAATAGGAACAGGTTTAACATTATCAACAACTTTTACAAATCATAGCAGTTATATTTATTACATTAACTTCAAAAAGAACTCAACCCTATGGGTTTGATAAATTTACCCCTATAAAAGTGGTTGGTCAGAATGTGGTAAGGCTTACCTTGGTGAAAAGAATAGCAAACTGCTTTTTACACTCCAGGTCCATTAACACGCTGTAACAAATAACATATAGATTGCATGAATGGATTTTTTTCTGGAAATTTAACCAAATTCTTTAACTGTTCCTCTTTCATATACTATTAAAGTGTATGATCCTGTAACATTGCAAACAAACAAAACAGAAACTTAATTTTCTAGCTAGCAGCTGGTATTTAACAGAAGACCTTCAATTTTTAACTAATCAATAGAAAATCAAACAGAAGACATAGAAATTGTAAACTTACCCGGCCATGATAAGCTGGTGGTTGTTTACCCTCGCCACTGCAACAAATTATATCTTTTATCAATAATTCTTTAAAAAATTTGGAAATTCTATAACTATTAATTGGACTTCCAGAAAGTTTTTTTCATGCAAAAATATTCTATAAGCACAGCCCAAAACTGTGAATTTTCAAAAATACATTTTCTTTCATTCAGATTTTTGATAAGACAATGTACCCTGTAACTACAACAAAGAATGGTGCGAATAACTCTCATTACACATATCAATAAATTTTGGTTCTTTGTAAGCTTTATTTTCAGACACCAATGTTGATATTTTATAAATATTGAAATATAATTTACCATATAATCCAGAGGAAAACAAAAACTTCTATTTTAGAAATGTTTTTTTTTTTCTGTTTTCACTTATTTGCCTAACGCTCATGACACTGGGATACCCATGTTTGAGGTTTTTACCTTTCCACAGCTGTGTGTCAATGAGGAGGAGCTTCTCCATGATAGACTGGCCGTCCTCCTGGGGCTGCATGCTCAGTACACAAAACAAGTGGCGTAATCCATCTGGGGACACATCACATATAGCAATCTAATTAAGTATATAAACTATCAGGGGATAGCAAACAGTATCACATACACAAATCGAGTACATCAGTAAATCGAGAAAAAAACAACAACTAATAATAAACAGCGATACGCTGTTTGAATCTATCGCTGTTTGAGTCCAAAAGCTATTTGGGACAGAACACATACAACATGATCACATACAACAACCGAACAGAGCACCTTACAATAAGTCTAACTTCAGTTCAAAATGCCAAAAGAATGACCAAATACAGTGTACGGTAAACTTTATAAACCCGAGAAGCATTTCAGGTGATAAATACTTGGATGTTTGAGAAACCTGTCTTTTTTTTTTCTTTTTAACTTTTCATTGACTTTACTACATTATACCTACATGTAGTAACCTTGCATCTGTACATGCAAAGAAGAATTCTATAAAGATGTAATTTTTTTCTGAACAGAATATGGTATTATAAAATAAAATATGGAAATCTTAACAGAAAATAACTAAATTTACTACATATATCAATAAACATGATAGACTCGGGGACTATATATTTTCATCTGCATTAATACCTCCCAACTGGTGCTTAGATTTAGGCCTGGAATGACCCTAAATCAACTGTAGTATATAAAATAATTTACGGAACCATTTAAACCCTAATTGATTTTGATACTGCCTTTGTGTAACTGTAATATTACCTGACTTCGCTATGATAGTCTGCAACCACTGGATGACTTTCAGGGCAAAAGCCTGGTGGGCTACCACGATAGTGTGCATCACCTGTACCTTCAGGGGCTTGTTACCATGGCGAGAGGTATTGTGCTGTTGACAAAGAAGCTTAGTTGTTGATTGGTTTAAAGTTTTAAATCATGTTATACCAAAGTACAAATATGTTCACTTTTGAATTGTGACTTATAAATTATAATGTTCCCAATTTTTTAATGACTGAAATTTATTTTGGGGTTGTTTAAACATGCAGTTTCACTATTTTGTATTTAGTTGATTGCCATAATAATTCTGTAGGAAGTATTCAATCAAAGCATTTGATTATCTGCTATGCAATGACGTCATGGAATAAATTACCTATCTGCTGAGCTGTGTATGTAAATGATAAGTAGACAGATTCTGTAAATTCCTTACCTCTATAACATTGCGAGCTTTTTCACATGAAGAAAAATTACCACTTCTTACATTGCTTCTTCCCTGTAATAAATGAACTTCTGTTTAAAACAAGACTAACAACATTTTTAGTAAAACTTCAAAAGAAATACAAAAGAATCAATCAAAATGTTGATTAGCTGAGAGTGTTGTTAACCGTTATTAATGTTTAATACATTGAATCATTAGGTCTTTTGTGTGAAACACTTGAATTACCTCTCTGTCCACGGTGGTAGCAAACTCGACAGCCTCTTTCTGGGTACAATCCACAGCCCTCTGAAGAGCGACGATCACCTGGGTCAATGTGAGCAAGGTCTGGCATGAGTAACAATGAGTTATAGCAACGATAACCTACACAACTTAACACAATCAGAATTAACATCTTTAGATCTGTTTCTTCTTCACCATAAATCCACACTTATTATTATTTACTAGGCTATTTTAATCAAAATGTCAATTTTATTTGATTTTCTATTTCAGAATTCTTTCATTTCAAAAGACTTGTACAATTTCTTCTGAATATTTGAACAAAATTTTTCAACTTTGACACAAGGATAAGTTGAATAAGGATCAAACCAACTATGGGGTAGCGTTTGGAAATGGAATAGTCATTACATGCAATTAGCGCAGTTTTAAGGTAGTTACTGGGGACATGGAGGGAATCATTTCATGTTTGATTCACACTTGCTGGGAGCAAGGTGACAAACCTGTTCGTAAGTGTGCACTTCATCGTTGAATAGCATTGTGATGTAGCTGTCTTCAAGTTCCCCCTCAGGCTGGAGGTCGGGGGGCAGGTTGTCACACTGTTCCCAGGTCAGCATCTCCATCGTGTAACGCAGCACGGCCATCAGCAGGGCACTGGCTCGGTCTGTTAGCTCATCTGGCAGCTTCTCCATAGGGTTCTGGAGGTAACCAAATACTTACACAGGCGAAAGCTAGTCACAATGCATATTATTATTTTACTAAAAGTGGTACCCAGTATTTCATAAATTTCTAAAACCATCTCATCTTTTTACATACAGTCAATTTCAAGATAGATTCTAACATTTGTCTGTGTATTGTAAAGGCTTCTCTCCCCAGAAGTATTACTTATTGCAGACCAAGTTTAAACTGTCCACGCTTATTCAAACTTGGAACATTACCCAGAAATAGGTAATGAGAAATTAGGCAGTATATGTATCACTCATAGCTGTTTGGTTTGTCAGTAAATTTTTAATGAAAAATAATAGTCTATATAGCTTAGGTCTAGAAACAGTTTTCTCACAAAATGCAATTTTCTACAGATACAAGGGGATAAAACAAGTGTACAAACCTCTCCAGACATGTCTTGCTGTTTAGCCTTGTGGTTGCTACAGAAGGGTGCAGTCTTCCAAGCCTCGCTGTCTCCACAGTCACAGTACCCCCCTCCCCCGGAGGTACTCATCTGAAACAGGTTAGCTCATATGTTAACATCAGAATAACAAAAAAGATGGAATTACTGGTAGTTATTTTTTATATCTACAAATTAATTACTACATAAAGAACATTTGCTGCAATGATGGAGTTATTTTAAAAATTGTTTTTTTTAATAAATACAAATATTGAACAAAAAGCAAAAAATGTTGGAAAAACAACCCCTTTCTCCTTGGCAAAAAAGAATTCAGGATTTTTGTATTCAAATTATGTTTTCCAAAAAAATCCATTTCCAGACTTGCCTTATCTTTCAATGGACATGAATGTCTTTAATATAAAATAAAAAAACAAACAAAAAACAGTAAGGACAAGTACCCTACATTAGTAAGCTTATTGGCCCCAAAGTCCTGCGAAATATGTACAAGTGAATTTAAGATACAGCGAACAGCAATGATGTGTACCTTGTATCTGTGCTTCTTGTGAGCACTTTTTTGGAAACAGTCTATACACAGAACACATGTTGGGTCATTGGCACAATCCCTGAAACAAAACATGTAGTTCTACTTGATAAATCCTACAAAACTTTGAGTCTGAAGCAAACTATTATTATACAATGTAGCTCTGATCATTGAAGGTGAAACTGCAACATCAGCAATCCAGTACACAATATCAAAATTCCATATACTCCAGATTATACACTATTGTAAATAAGGTAATTAAACCTGCTATATAGCATTGCATTTCACCAGCTTCTGTTGTAAATACCTTACTTATAAGGAATGGAGTGTTAATACACACAGAATTGAATATTCCTCTTTATATGTGCTTTGAATTCTAAATGTCATGAATAGTACATTTACATTATAGTAGCAATAATGCAATTAACAACACTAACAAACATGAGAGAATTTTGCTCAGAACTAAGTGTGCTTAACCGTATACAACTGTCTTTCTATCTGGACAATTTTGACTTAAAAGTCTGTACCAAAAAATACTGATCATGCTTTTTGACATCATATATCAATAAAGAAAAAAAGTTTTGGAATATTACAAGAACCATTGTACATTTCCTATAACCAGAACTTTGAAATAATGTACATCATTTATACATTATAGGGATGTCTATTTATAATTATAATGTACCAGAGGCAGAACTAGGATTATTTACAGGAGATTTTGTATTACGATGTGAATGGTACTGATCATGAACACATCATTATATATGACTGTTCCTCATTTAAGCTATTTAAATATTACATGTACTACCAATCAGCATCATGAGGAATGCTGAACAAACACAATACAGGTATGCATAGTCAACTCCTGAACAAGGAATTCAATAAAGATAATAGGATACCATTAAATGATTAACAGAAAAGGTCATTACATTACAGTGCTTTAACACAATAGTAAGTACATGTACAGTACAATAAGTTACCTGCATGAGTATGTAGGCTCGCCATACTTAAACACTTTCCCACAGAGCTGAGATGGACAGTCCTTTTCCTTGAGTTCTTTAAACTTGACTTCAGGATCACCATTACAAAGGAAATACTCCATAGGCCGAAACAGAAACTTTTCTGCCAGGCGGTCCTCTTTGGCAGGGTCATACCCATGTCCTAATGCAACCAGTACATAGCACTTCCAATGTTGCTTCAAAGCAGACAGTAGCTCCCCCTTGTGGCAGCTCTCAAGCCATTCCTATAATAAGGATTAGTCCAAACAATTGTTAATACCACTATTAACAGAAGGACAAGATTTACGAGTTAACTATAATATGCCTCGCTTAATTTGCTTTGTCAATAATGTCAGAATCAACCAAGAATATAATATTACAACAAAAAACACACAGGATGATGGTATCAGTAAAAACCATAGAACTACAGTTTATTGCAAAATGAAATACTTATCCAAAAGCACTAACAGCTAGCACTATATCTGCATAAAAGAGGCCCTTATTTCCTGTATAATTGCTATCTGAATATTCAATATGTTTAACATGTTTAAGTAACCATATGGCAATATAGTCTCATTAAAAACAGTGCATGGCAAGTACATATACAATCACAGGATAGTGTCTATCATTTGAACCAGTCCAGATTGTGCACTGTTCTCAAACCTTTATGTATTGTTATAATTACAGGGCCGGGATATTTATTAATTGGCGGAGATCTGAAATGTTTCTTTGTTAAAACCCAGCGACTAAGTTCCTATGGGTAAGTCAGGAGTAGACCCTAAATCTGGGTTTGGTATGATGATTGATTGTGATCTTCTATTTTTGCATAAACCTGGCAATTGTAATCTGAATTGTTATATGATGGGAATGTCAACCATTTCAAAAAAAAAAAATCAGAAAGTAACAAAGCATCAACAAAACCATAATTCGAACTCAAAATTAATTAAACTAGAGGCAAAATAGGAACAAATTAAAGATTTACATGGAGACTCGCAAAAGCACAAGAGAATAAGACCAGGTGTTTCGGCAGAGTAAGCTCTTCTGCTTCATCGACAAACCTGCCATGCAAATCTTGGTCACATCCAATTGCAAGTAAGCATCAATCCTCAAAATGAGAACTGAGTCATCATTGTCATCACATGTACAACAAGTAAGCACACTAATAAGCAAACTCAAAAATGTCCATCTTCATACACACAAAGATACAGTATATTTTTGATGAGATCAAGATGGAATTTTTTAGACCTGCAGTTTATAATTAGTCCCTATAGATATGTATAGACCCCAGAGTCAGTTATAGAAGCATGCATATAGTTTGTCTTTTTAAACCCACCAATTGCATTTGAAAATAACCAATTTCTAACAACTATTTAGAAAAAGCTGCTGCATCCAGATCTTGCAAGAGCTTTCTTTATGAACTGTACACTCTTGCTGTGACTTAAATTGATTACATTAGCAGAAAAATATCTATTCTTTTCATTGATATCTTTTTTTTTTTTTGAAAATTATAAAACAAGTTGCTTATCATCAGCAGCAAATGAACGGGTCCCTCTTAAATATTTTGTTTTTATATAGGGAGGAAATCTGACTATTGATCCACCAGCAACACCAATATTTAGCAGATCAGATAGTCAGAACCATTCCGACTAGGCAATATACCCTGGAGTGTTTGGTACAATGCATGTACATTACTTTCATCAGTGTACGTTAGGGACCCCATTGGAAATCAGCCTTAGTTTAAAGCTTTATGGGCTATCCCAGGAAAAAGGATGAAAGGAATTAAAGTCAAAAGTGAAAACTTATAATCACTATCTGTGATATTTCAAATTCAATTGTCCTTTCAAAAATATTGCTTCTTTTTATGTTTAAACGATCACACACATGTGCCACCCCGCTGATCGTTAAACATAAAAATCGTCATAACTCGGAAAATTTTTCGAATATCAATATCAAATTTGGTATAGAGGTGTATTATGATCATATTAACAACATATTTTCTGATGTCGTTACTTTATTTAGTATTTTTTAAGAAATTTTCTGAAGACGCTTTTAAGAGAGACCGTCTAAATGTGCTTTTTACCTGAATACATATTATTATCATTATTATTATTGCGTTAACGTTATATAAATGATCATCTGTGCGATTCTCTGACCAAGACAAACACGTCGTACATGTTATAGGTAAAAAAAGAACAAGTGTAAAAGATATGCATCTTTATCACTTTTCCTCATCCTATTACACAAGATTGTCAAACTGGCTAGTTATCATAGCGAAGAAATTGGATCTGCTGTTATCTTTACCAAAAATGTTTTTAAAATCCATAAAGTAATGTTACTCGATTCTGGAGTTTATTGAGGAGCTAGCTATTTCACCTGTGTGAAAATACAAGGAGTTGAGGCGTACACCGTAACACGATAAAGTGTATTTGTATTACATAAATGCACAAGGCCAATATCTATCTTTAAACATTACCCATGTTTTTCATTATCTTAAAAGATAACTATGAGCAGACTGAATATTTTCTGTGATTATGAAAGAAACCTATAAAAATACACCAGATTGCTCATTGCAGACGAATGCGCATAATGATTTTTACACTTCTTTTACCAAACATTCTGCAACTTTCACGATTTTACTTGAAATCTTACCTTCACTAAAACTTGTTGAATGAATGCTCTAGTTGGAGCATTTGATTTCAGTGCCATTATGCCATTATCTATGTCCTATTTTCTATTCGAAAGGCATGACTTCATGATTTTGCGAAGTCTTATTTCAAATTCAAGCTTCTCATTGATACTGAATGTCGTGAAATCGTGTATCTTAACGATTTTGCCCCGGTATGTTTGAACACAGTCGATGTAAGGAATATTACATTATTGATAAACAACACATGTATCATGTTTGGTTTTTGTCTTAAGAATTTATATTTTGTTGTGAAAAACGTATTTTTTTCAACAATTTAAAATCATTAACGCGCTTTTTGAATTCATATTTTTTTTTGTATCTACATGGACTTTTGTTCCGGATAGAATTTAACCTAGCACCGTTAGTCTTGGTTTTACTTATGCTTGTATTGCAAGGGGTTTCATTCTCAGGCCTTAGCTGTAGGTAAATATAGACGGCAGAATGGAAGATATATCAGACGTGAAGATTGTTCCTTGTGAAAAGTCTAGGTTCATAAAACCACTGCGAATGTTGTTCACACAGGTAAGGATATTCCACGATATCGTCGTGCTGAATAGGGAAATCCTTAGACGTATGACACATAATAGCAGATGACCTACTTTCACTTTGTCTTCCAATTCAAGTGTAGCCCTAATTTATACGATTACGCTTAGCCCTGATTATATATATATAATCTTGCATGTAGAGCTTTTTCTAGGTAAATTGGGAAAAAGCCCCCAGAGTGAAAATGGGAAAAATCATTGTTACAGTATATGATGAACTTGTATCAACAAAATACATTTAGTTCCTTGAACAAAAATAATCTATACAATATTAAACTGCAAAGAATACATTGTTTTTGTTTTCATTGTTTCCAGTGCACACGTTTTCAAAGAACTTTCTGACTCTTTGAGGAAATTACAGTTTGGAAATTAGCCTAGTTAACTGTTTGGAAAAATAAATCTGAAATTGGGAAAATTGAAGCCAAAATCTCATTGGGAATGGGGCCTTATAACGGCCCCTGAGAGACCCTTGAAAAAGCCCTGGCATGATATGGCTATATGGAGAAAAATCTCTCGAAGAGCATAGGGCAAGTTGAAAATAACGTATTTAAACTGTACAAGTTTAAATTAGATTAAAATCTGGATGATCAATTACTCCTTGCAAAACTGAGCAGGTGCATGTAAATCTACAATGTATAGACTATACTAACCTGGACCCGGGACAGCTCCTAGTTTCCTGCAGTTGTAGCTGCCGTTGTTGGAAGTCTGTTCCAGATGGAACTTCTAGTCCCTTATTATATAATGCTGTCCTCAGGAAGGTGGATGCCATGGTGGCACCTGAAAACTATGCTGTCCTATATGTACTAGTAGTCCATGAATTGCTTGCTGTAAGGTACATGTATATATACATGTAGCTCTGATATTTTGATATGTTTGATCTTTTATTAATTAATGTAGAAGCAATTTTTACACTTCTTATAGTTTAGCCTGTTTATCATGGTTGATATCCTTCCAGGTGAATGGTTGTAGTACAGTAGTTGCTGGTCGCAAAGTGAGCTGCTCAGTCCATTGAACCTTCGAAACCTTGTTAGCTTTTCCAGTGACATTTGGGTCCCAGACCACTATCCTTTCATATTTTGTCTTAAGAATCCGATTATGGTTTGCTTCATCATGATGGAATTTGATATGCCGGCTCCATTTAAGGTCCTTGCTAATGGTCACCCTCAGGCATTTGCTCGACTGAACCGTCTTAAAGGCCCAAAATACGTAACTTTCGGTAAAACTTGAAGTGAAAATAAAGTCTAATAAACTTATTATATTTATAGATTTAGTTAAGATTAACTGATACCAGCAATATTAAAGATGAATTCTTTCGTGGTTACCGGTACAGCAGCAGTTGAAACACGCTATTTGTAAACACGCGTCCACTTCGAACCGTCTTCTACCATCGGTTTGTTGTTGGAGTGGGCCCCACCTGAATTATTTTCAATTCTTTGGATTTTTTTGTCAAAAGTTTCTTGTTAGTTACCGCACAGGTTTACTTCGTTTTAGGCTTATTTATGCATGGTTATCAACTGGATTTTTGTTCAGAATTTTTTAGAATGACGAAAATTTCCCTGAAGTTACGTATATTGGGCCTTTAAGTTGGTGGTCACGTAGGATGTAGTCTGTTTGGTGGTATTACGCTTCCTTGAGACATGTATTACTACACACTTCCCCGAATGGAATATCATTTACCAAACGCTTTCCCATCATTCAAGTGATGTCAGGTCTCCCTGGAGTATTCGTGTGTCGGCTTCATTGTTTATGCAATGATACAACAGATGTCGGTGAATAGCGCTAGCCTGCCTTCTGACTTGGTCGTCTCTGGTAGGTCGTTTATGAACATGAGTAATAACAGTGATCCTTGTACCATCCCTTGAGGTACTCCAGAGAGAACAGGTATTGTTCATTAGGTCTGTCCTCTGTCTCTTAGGGAGTCTCTGATACAGTTAAGAGTGTTGTTATAGACCCCATAGTACTATATGGTATTCTAACTTTTGTAGAAGGTATGCATGGAGTACCTAGTGTTGAATGCAAGAAGAACAATGTCCACAATGATGCATATACATGTACACTCATTAGAGTCAGTACATTGTACTACTACCCGCACATTTGTGAAGCAATACGCTAACTCATTCAAAGCTCCAGCTGCCATTGATTCAGTGGTGTTCAGTACCAGATGTGAAATTTTACTGGAAACAGCAGATAACAAATAAACCCTGTATAACATTATGATCTGTACCTGTAAATATGTTATGTACTGAATTTTAAGTAACAGTTATAAATGTGACACTGTATATTCAAGAATTGGAATTAAAGGAATGTGTAATTGAAGAATTCAAAGGATACCCTCTGACCAAAATGGTTTCTGATGTGGGAACATATATCATTCAAACCCTACACACTGCTTATATCATAATATGCCATTTTAAGACTTCCATGAAGATTTTCTTTCAATTAAAACGTTTTTCTTTAAAGGGAACAATGATATATATCTACTAATTGTACGACAGTAAATTATTCTGGAGCATATTCTTGGTTTACGTTATCATTTCCAGATTAATGGAAATAAACTGTGTCCCTCTACTTGCTGACTTGATGGTTTTTTTTATTGGAGACTTCAGTTTTTGAGGAATTAATTAGGATGCATAATTTGCATGTTAACATACCACTACTGTTTGCTTCAGTATAATGTGACCATTTGAATTGCTGACTTGTAGAATGGACGAGAGAAGATATGGGATGCTATGGAGGTACATGATAGGTAGGTTCAATGTACTAGTTCTCATTATATTCATAGATAGTGCAGCCAAAATCGACCAATTCTCGTGGACAAATCATATATATATCTTACACATTTGTTTACATGCTTTAGTCATTTGTCTGATGAAGGTAACAGAGTACATAACATGTCTATCATTGAAAGGTCACATAAAACTTTTGTTATGTAAAAGAATCCTTCCAGAAATCACTCTCATCATATTTTGACCTAAATAGTGCCTAAATTGTGTAAACTTGGCTTGTAAACAATGAATTTTTATTTGTTTGATTGATTAATATTTAACATATGAAACTAGGAAACAGTTACATTTGTGATGCTGAAGACGAATAAAGAAATGTGAATTAATGAAACAAGATGAGAAATAACAGTTGTAAGCAGGTATCAGAAATTTACAAATAACTGACTCTTCTGTGTCTTTATTACAGTGTGGTGATCCTTATCTTCAACAAGACAAGAAATGTATTTGTTTTTGTTAAACAATTCCGTCCAGGTAGGGTTATCTATTAAATTCACATATAATTATGTTATCAAGATTTATCAAGTTAAACATATCATAATGTTATGAAATATAATTGATCAAGATTGATCAAGTTAAACACTTCTATTACTCTTAATGATGGCACACCGGAGTACTCTGTGAACCATTACTTCATTATCACGAGTGTTGAGATATCCTACGCAACACTTCAGAAAAGGGAACTATTAAGTATCTGAGTAATCAATAATTATTTGAAATCTTCAAGTATAAAAGACTGGAGATATTGTGCCATTACAAATTCCTGTTGTTTAATATAACTTAATTATAGTTATACAGATTGATGATATCCTAACATCACTTCCTTGTTTTCTAGAAACAGCTGTGTTCTGAAATATTAAAATACCTGGTATTCCTCAAAAATAAAGAAATAGAAAGAAAGCACTACATAGAAAAAGTAGATAAATTTCATTTCCTTCTATAGAGGGACAATTTAGTCAATCAACATTTTCTAATTCAACTAAAATAAAAAATAATTATATCCAGACAAAAGCATTTAGATATTACATAGCCTATATCCAGTGTGGTCAGTTTAATTATTGGGGAAAGCCCATGCCAAATATAACAAATAAAGTCAAATACAGCACAAAAAACCCACCCCTGGTGCGAACATATTTCAAATAAACTAAAAACAGCTTTTACTGACAGCTCGCACACAAAGGGGCCCCCAGAAGGGAGTTTCTTTCACATGTACGATTCTGGTATTGTTATGAAAAATAAAAAATTATCACAAATTAGAGCTATAGAAGTGTCGTGAAGAAGGTGCTATAAATTCAGGAAATTATCATGCTTTGAAATCTAATGAGATAAGTATTATCATATGCATGTATACTATGCTTACTTGGAAAACATGAATAGTTCATAAGTAGTACAAAGCTACAATATTATATATTATTTGGTACTGATGTAAAAAAAAAAGTAAACAAATTTCAACAAATTGTCCCTTTAAATGTGAAAAACATTTTACAACTTCATTATTTGGTAAACTATTTATTGTAGAGTCAAAATTTCATGCTTTGCTAGGAAAAGCAGTGACGTGACTGGTGATGATACCATTTATGTACATTGTATATCAGTGATGACACCTATGGATAATAATTAATATCTTACGTAGTTCCCCAGTTCATTAATTTAGTAAAAACCTGTTAAGCTTCAAATGAATATAAAATGATGGCAAGTATATAAATATTATTTGTGTTAATTGCATTGATTGACTGCCAAACTATTGCAAAACTGGAGTTATCTCCCATACATCAAATGTTGCTGCTGATTTTGTTGCAGCTGTCTATCTGAGTTGTTCGAAAAAAACAGAAGAAGATGGCAGCAGACATATAAAGACCAGTGAAAACCCTCCAAACTTAGGTGTGACCTATGAACTCTGTGCTGGAATAGTGGACAAGGACATCAGCAACCAGAGGATAGCACAGGAGGAGGTGATGGAGGAGTGTGGCTACCAGGTCCCGTTAGAAAACATCGAGCCGGTCACATCATACAGGTAAACAATATGGCTACCAGGTCCCATTAGAAAACATCGAGCCAGTCACATCATACAGGTAAACAATACAGCTACTAGGTCCTGTTAGAAAACATTGAGTCTGTCACATCCCACTAGTAAACAATATGGCTACCTGGTCCCGTTAGAAAACAATGAGTCTGTCACAGCCCACTAGTAAAAAATGTGGTTACCAGGTCCTGTCAGAAAACATCGAGCCAGTCACATCATACAGGTAAACAATGTGGTTACCAGGTCCTGTTAGAAAACATTGAGCCGGTCACATCATACAGGTAAACAATATGACTACCAGGTACCGTTAGAAAACATCGAGTCTGTCACATACCACTAGTAAACAATATGGCTACCTGGTCCTGTTAGAAAACATCGAGCCAGTCACATCATACAGGTAAACATTATGACGACCTGAAGCCTTTAGATTTAATGAAGCAAGTCACTTTGCACATGTAAGTATGTTTACAAGGAGCATTTAAAAGATGTGTAAATCAACACTGCTTCCAAGTACCTGGTAACCAAGTGTACATTGTATGTACAGGGTAGACAGATGATGTATGTATGCAGTCACTATGAACAGGTGTTTATAGACAGTGTAGAGCCAGTGACCTGGGAATCAAGCCTCGGCCACCTTGGTGAAAGGTAAGTGCACTATCCACTGCACCACCACTGAACACCCTGACAGTGTATGCGGACGGTATGTGTATGTGTGTATGTGGTCGCTGTATACAGTTATGTAAAGTTGATTTCGGAAATAGACACTACAGGGTGGGGCCAGTCCCCTGATTCAGGTAATTATAGCACTGTTCATGTAGACACTGTATACAAGTATGTGTGATTACCATGTGTTTTTAAACTTGAGCCAGTCACCAAATTTATTATGGTTACCAGGTGCCTGGTCAAAGTTTATGTAATCATTTTATAATCATTTTATACAGGTAAATATTGTTTATTGTTCAATTAACTTGGTATTTACTGCATACCTACATTTTCACAGTTACTATGTATTCAAAGGCGGAATAGCTCACCTGTATCTACATCCAAGTTGTGTGGATGTGTGTGGAGACATTTCAAAATACAAATGTAGTTCATCATCTTTGTTTTAGGAGCGGGGTAGGATCAACAGGAGCTCTACAGAACCTATACTATGCGGAGGTGACAGACAAGATGAGGGTAGGGACAGGAGGGGGTGTGGCCGAGGAGGGGGAGATTATAGACGTGGTGGAGATACCATTGTGTGATGGGAAATCCTTCATCACTGACCAAAACTACAATAAACCTGTAGCCATGATGTACGCTCTCATGTGGTTCTTCGACGTCAAAGCTAAACATTATACAAACGGAAATAAACTTTGACCCAGAATCTGCTGTAGAATACTTATATTTAATTAGATGTGATCAGTTGATACTGTAGACCAACTTCAAGATAAAAATGTCCCATGGAAGTCATTAGAACTGAGAAAATCATTCATGATCATAAAGCTTTAATGTGTTTGCAACTTCAATATTCATTCAGGGTATCTATCATACATCATTACTTCTGTTGATAGAACCAAAATTTGTCGACCTTGTAATTTCATTAGTTTGTTAGTGTGTCCGCCTGGAGTTTACATGTCGCAGCGATGTGGTCATTACAGTTGTTGGTTACTTGGGCTGAAATATATACGTATCTGTAAACTGAGGAAACTGTCACAGAACCATTAATTCAACATTACCACAAAAGTCCTACATGCAAAACTTCAACCATGCATTCATGCATTTCATCCATGTAATTGTATTATGATTTGACTTTTTGTATATGTCCTTTCATTTGCTACTGTATCCGACATATACATAAATGTATACTAACCTAATAGAAATAAATGACTTGAATACATTAATATATTATTTTCATGTTGTTTTAAAATTCTGAAACGTGAAGAGTCAAACCTGGAAAAACGTATGGACCTTCATCAGATGAACACGTCATACAAAACTAGCATTCAAGGTATGAACGTTAATATGGTGGACAGGTCATAGAAAACTAAACATCCAAGGTATGAACGTTGCTATGGTGGACAGGTCATACAAAACTAAACATCCAAGGTATGAACGTTGCTATGGTGGAGGTCATACAAAACTAAACATCCAAGGTATGGACGTTGCTATGGTGGACACGTCATAGAAAACTAAACATCCAAGGTATGAACGTTGCTATGGTGGACAGGTCAAAGAAAACTAAACATCCAAGGTATGGACATTGCTATGATGGACACGTCATAGAAAACTAAACAGCCAAGGTATGAGCGTTGCTATGGTGGACAGGTCATAGAAAACTAAACATCCAAGGTATGAACGTTGCTATGATGGACACGTCATACAAAACTAAACATCCAAGGTATGAACGTTGCTATGATGGACACGTCATACAAAACTAAACATCCAAGGTATGAACGTTGCTATGGTGGACAGGTCATACAAAACTAAACATCCAAGGTATGGACGTTGCTATGGTGGACACGTCATAGAAAACTAAACATCCAAGGTATGAACGTTGCTATGGTGGACAGGTCAAAGAAAACTAAACATCCAAGGTATGGACATTGCTATGATGGACACGTCATAGAAAACTAAACATCCAAGGTATGAGCGTTGCTATGGTGGACAGGTCATAGAAAACTAAACATCCAAGGTATGAACGTTGCTATGATGGACACGTCATACAAAACTAAACATCCAAGGTATGAACGTTGCTATGATGGACACGTCATACAAAACTAAACATCCAAGGTATGAACGTTGCTATGGTGGACACGTCATAGAAAACTAAACATCCAAGGTATGAACGTTGCTATGGTGGACAGGTCAAAGAAAACTAAACATCCCAGGTATGAACGTTGCTATGGTGGACACGTCATAGAAAACTAAACATCCAAGGTATGAACGTTGCTATGGTGGACAGGTCAAAGAAAACTAAACATCCCAGGTATGAACGTTGCTATGGTGGACACGTCATAGAAAACTAAACATCCAAGGTATGAACGTTGCTATGGTGGACAGGTCAAAGAAAACTAAACATCCCAGGTATGAACGTTGCTATGGTGGAAAGGTCAAAGAAAACTAAACATCAAAGGTATGAACGTTGCTATGGTGGACAGGTCATACAAAACTAGCATTCAAGGTATGAACGTTAATATGGTGGACAGGTCATAGAAAACTAAACATCCTAGGTATGAACGTTGCTATGGTGGACAGGTCAAAGAAAACTAAACATCCAAGGTATGAACATTGCTATGATGGACAGGTCATACAAAACTAAACATCAAAGGTATGAACGTTGCTATGGTGGACAGGTCATACAAAACTTAACATCCAAGGTATGAACGTTGCTATGGTGGACAGGTCATACAAAACTAAACATCTACGGTATGAACGTTGCTATGGTGGACAGGTCATACAAATCTAAACATCCCAGGTATGAACGTTGCTATGGTGGACACGTCATACAAAACTAAACATCCAAGGTATGAACATTGCTATGGTGGACAGGTCATACAAAACTAAACATCATAGGTATGAACGTTGCTATGGTGGACAGGTCATACAAAACTAAACATCCAAGGTATGAACGTTGCTATGGTGGACAGGTCATACAAAACTAAACATCCAAGGTATGGACGTTGCTATGGTGGACACGTCATAGAAAACTAAACATCCAAGGTATGAACGTTGCTATGGTGGACAGGTCAAAGAAAACTAAACATCCAAGGTATGGACATTGCTATGATGGACACGTCATAGAAAACTAAACAGCCAAGGTATGAGCGTTGCTATGGTGGACAGGTCATAGAAAACTAAACATCCAAGGTATGAACGTTGCTATGATGGACACGTCATACAAAACTAAACATCCAAGGTATGAACGTTGCTATGATGGACACGTCATACAAAACTAAACATCCAAGGTATGAACGTTGCTATGGTGGACACGTCATAGAAAACTAAACATCCAAGGTATGAACGTTGCTATGGTGGACAGGTCAAAGAAAACTAAACATCCCAGGTATGAACGTTGCTATGGTGGACACGTCATAGAAAACTAAACATCCAAGGTATGAACGTTGCTATGGTGGACAGGTCAAAGAAAACTAAACATCCCAGGTATGAA
Organism: Mimachlamys varia; assembly: GCA_947623455.1. Taxonomy (NCBI): domain Eukaryota; kingdom Metazoa; phylum Mollusca; class Bivalvia; order Pectinida; family Pectinidae; genus Mimachlamys; species Mimachlamys varia. The sequence continues at coordinate 28,280,512 of OX392528.1, read as the reverse complement.
CGTTGCTATGGTGGAAAGGTCAAAGAAAACTAAACATCAGAGGTATGAACGTTGCTATGGTGGACAGGTCATACAAAACTAGCATTCAAGGTATGAACGTTAATATGGTAGACAGGTCATAGAAAACTAAACATCCTAGGTATGAACGTTGCTATGGTGGACAGGTCAAAGAAAACTAAACATCCAAGGTATGAACATTGCTATGATGGACAGGTCATAGAAAACTAAACATCAAAGGTATGAACGTTGCTATGGTGGACAGGTCATACAAAACTTAACATCCAAGGTATGAACGTTGCTATGGTGGACAGGTCATACAAAACTAAACATCCCAGGTATGAACGTTGCTATGGTGAACACGTTATACAAAACTAAACATCCCAGGTATGAACGTTGCTATGGTGAACACGTCATACAAAACTAAACATCCAAGGTATGAACGTTGCTATGGTGGACAGGTCATACAAAACTAAACATCAAAGGTATGAACGTTAATATGGTGAACACATCATACAAAACTAAACATCCAAGGTATGAACGTTGCTATGGTGAACAGGTCATAGAAAACTAAACATCAAAGGTATGAACGTTGCTATGGTGAACAGGTCATAGAAAACTAAACATCAAAGGTATGAACGTTGCTATGGTAGACACGTCATAGAAATAAAACATCCAAGGTATAAACGTTGCTATGGTGAACAGGTCATAGAAAACTAAACATCAAAGGTATGAACGTTGCTATGGTAGACACGTCATAGAAATAAAACATCCAAGGTATTAACGTTGCTATGGTGGACACGTCATACAAAACTAAACATCCAAGGTATGAACGTTGCTATGGTGGACAGGTCATAGAAAAATAAACATCCAAGGTATGACGCGACGGATGTTGCATCTAGCATATTGTTTATATAAACCTGGTATGATTTGGAAATATATAATTACAAGATCCGGCAATTATTTTTCGACGTTTTTTCTTCTTTACTCGTCATTTCGATATCAGAAAACGATTTGTGGTCTGCATGCATGTCCTAGGTTAGTCCACATACTTGTGGTGCATTTTTAGGCAAAGGTCTATATTGACATGCGATAAAGTTTTATACTACATAATACATGTGTGATTTAGAAATCATTGTCAAAGCAAACTATGAACAACATTAAGCTATTTATACATAATAAAAGTGCCCGTCATAAAGGAGTTGCTTTCAACTGTCAATCTTAAGAAATAGTTTCCTCATATTTTCATTACTTGAATAAAAAACATTTTCTCGTAATCCCTTTGAAGATTTTATTTGAGGAAAGGTTACGACAAAGAATAAATGTTATCATATTAAAGGGTATTTTTTTGTCAAATATAAACTTAATTAATCAATATATTCTTGCAATCTTACCATATTAACTTCGGTTTTGATTTTCAATAACCTAACTCAAGCCGGTCACGGATACGTTCGTAGTCTTCCGATTGTCGAAGTAAGTTGTGTGATATTTTGTAGTATATGTCACAGGGACCTGAGAATTAGTTACAGCTAGTTTTGGCCCTAAAATAGGGTGTTTAGAGTAATTTTACACATTTGGGGGGTTAAGATCAATTTTCGATAAAAATGCCCCCTCAGTAGTCATAAAAGCTTTTATGAACATTGAAGGGGCATTTTTATCGAAAATTGATCTTAACTCCCCAAATGTGTAAAATTACTCTAAACACCCTATTTTAGGGCCAAAACTAGCTGTAACTAATTCTCAGGTCCCTGTGGTATATGTAGCAAGAGATTGTAGATTACTAGTGTTGTTACCACACTAGCTGTAGTATACACTTCGATTCTTAACTTTTTTCTAGCATTCTAGGAGTACACGATCATATCAACTGAAACCTCAAAAAGGGTCATGAAAAACCAGATGATGTATACATAGGCGGATCCAGAGGGGGGCGCAGCCGGCGCCCGCCCCCCCCCCCCCCCCCCCCCCCCCCCTAAAATTTGTCAAGTGACCAATTTTTCCAAGAATTAAAACTAAGAATGTCATCATCAAATAGCATTGCGAAAACATATATTGGGTAGAAATATTTATAAAAAAATCGGGGCTACGCCCCAAATCAGACTTACACCGTTTATAATTGTTATATATTACAGTGTGGTTGAATGTAATATAATGTACGTATAATGTATTTTGTAATTAACTCCCCTTACCCCACCTCTTCCAAGTTTCTTTGTCCTTACAATTTGGCTGATATCGATCACAGGATGATATACGAAGGGTGTTCGAAAACTTTTGCAAATGACATGTTTTCTCAGAAACGCTTATCAAAATTTGAATGCATTTTTCTAGTTACCTTAAAAAATATTCGATTTGTGGACTGGAGCATTGCCATATACAATTGGACAGAACTACGTTCTTATTGAAGCTTCCAGATACCCTACCTTTTCGAACAGCAATTTGCATAATTTGTCCACTATTTCTAAAGAATATTGCATACGTATAACACCTTCTCTGCTGTTAGTGTTCGTTTAGCAATACTGGGCATTTTGGCATGTTTAAAAGCCCAAACCTATTGTCAACTTTCCTCTTAGGCTCATAAAAATGCACCAATGTCTCATCACCCAGTATGAGACTATCGAATGCCCCTTTTCTGATATTTTAGGTTCTTTTTCAGCAGTCTTACCATTTGTACTCATGTACGTTTCTGCTCGTCAGTGAGTAAATGGGGGATACAACGAGCACTTATTTTCCTAACCTTGATATTTTTCTTCTGAAAAAAGTGAACAGATGCTAAACCCAAAGTTGTTATTTGTGCTAGTTGTCTGAACGTATAACGCGAGTCTTTCTCAATGATTTACTTGATTTAATTGACGTTCAATTTGTTGGTAAACGCAGACCCAAGTCTTTTTGAGTAAGGGACATCTTCGACCGATTCATGACCATAATGAAATTTAGAAAACCATCTGTAAGGTAACCGGTGAGCGGATTTTAATGAAATGTATACACACAATACAGGCATGAGCAGTGAACTAGTTCGTACCACAGGGACCTGTGAAATTGTTACAGCTAATTTTGGACCTAACCTTAGGTGTTTAGAGTGATTTTACACGTTTTGGGGGTTTAGATCAATTTTCGATAAAAATGCACCCTCAATGGTCATTAAGGCTAAAGGGTGGCTTTCCAGGTCGAAAAATCGACCCCATCTACATTTCTTGCATCAAAAATCACATTTCTAGTAGAGGTACGGAAAATAGCTTGATACCGTTGGAAAGATGGATATTTTTATATTTTAAAAACTTCTTAATGCACGCCAAATGTATCCTCCATCCGCAGAAATAATCCTTATTCCCCCCCAAAAAATAACAAGCAAAATGTCCGTGTCTTTCGTTAGCTATCATGCCATTTTCTGCATAGAAATAGTTTTGACGTCATTGCACGCGCTAGCCTTTCGCTGTCAATGGATGGCGGTCTTCCTCTTAACATTATAGGCATCAAATGAAATTTTGCTCGTTTTTTAGGAAATCGAGATTATTTCTACAGAAGGAGGATACATTTGACGTGCAGTTAGGAGGTTTTAAAAGTTTCTACCCTTTAACCTTTATGATCATTGAGGGGGCATTTTTATCGAAAATTGATCTAAACCTCACAAAAGTGTCAAATTACTCTAAACACCCTAGTTTATGTTCAAAACTAGCTGTAACAAATTTTCAGGGCCCTGTGGTTCGTACTGGTTTAATGCACGTAAATCACGTGATACTCGAGTATACAGTGCGTGCAAAAATTTTCGAACTCAATATGGATGGGACGCCGAACACCCCCCACACAAAAGTGTTTTCGGCAAATCATAACATTGCTTGTAATAATCCTGGGGAGAGGAATTTATAAAGCTTTCAGCTTGTTTTCCGATCCCCAATATACTTTATTGTTTTGAACAAATGTGTCTAAATTTTGGAAAATAAGATGCTGTTTATACTAACTAGTAAGAGTTCATTTCAGAAAAAAATGTACGCCCCCTCTAACCCAAAATCCTGGATCCGCCTATGGTATACCGTACGTAGGCTCCGCCGATATATCTGAGATGGGAAATATTCCGATAGTATTAACAATAAAATTGATTCTAAGGGGTACGGATGATATTTTGTTTGATATCTGGGTTTTTCTTGTGATTAAGTGTTTTTCAATTCCTCTGCAAATTCTCACGTCCCGTTATATTTGTCTCTTAACTGTCTCTAATAGGTATTTATATGACAAATAGCACGTCGCGCCACATTATGGAAGAGTTAACTCCCTTCTCCCGAAACTGTTTGGTATTTCAGAAAATTAATTTGAAAGCAAAAAACGAACAGATTAAAAAAAAACCCTACTCTTTTTGTGTGAACATGAAAACCCTACAATGGATCAGTACCTTCCTGGCATCTAGGACGCAGCGCGTAATTTGTATGGAGATTTTTAAGTTAAGGAGTTTCCTTAAGTTAAGGAACATTGATGAAACCGGGCCAGTAGTAAAATCTACAGTACGCCTATTTGCAGATGATTGTTTAATTTATTCGTCCACTACGATCTCTCAACACTACGATCTCTCAAAAAACACCTGGATTTTCAAAATGGACCTTAGTCATTGAACGAATGGGCATGGGCCATGGGTCAACGCATCAAAGTGCTATATTCTAAGAACAACGAGATCCGTAAATAATTACAACTACCAACTAGCAGGCCATACCCTTAAAGAAGTCGAATAAAATCCGTACCTAGGAGTAACATTACACAACTCCATGAAATGGGATTCCCACATCCACAAAACCTCCAACAAAGAGAACTCCACTATAGGCTTTCTAAGGCGTAACCTTCGGCACTGTCCGGTATCGCTAAAGCTAGGTGCATACAAGTCGCTCGTTTGCACACCAACACCATAACATCAATGCATTGGAAAAAGTACAACGTAGGACTGTACGATTTAAACATCTGACTATTGACGAGAAAGTAGTGTAACAACGACGATGGAAAACCTGCAACTACCACCTCTTAGAGAAGTGGCCATCGTTTACCATTATTCTATACAATTGTGAAGGGGTTAGTGGCCATACCTGTAACCGACATTCTATGTTCAACAAGTTCGCGAATTCGTGCTAAAAACTGTAACAACTACAGACAAATTCGGGGTAACACAGACATTTTGAAGATTTATTTTTCCTACTACCGAACGGAACAACTTACCAAAAGACTGTGTTCAAACATTAGACATGACAAATAAAATATATATATATATTAGCAAACTAATGTGACATTGAGCATTCCTCCCACCTGTATTATAGTACTCGAGTACGTTGACTTCAAGTAACCTACAGATACAGAAGCTTGATTTACTTACTTAACGGTACTTGAGGTGTGCCACTTAATCAGGGTCTGGCGATATCGGCACTAAGTGCTGCTCTAGATCCGGCTTGTTGTTTTGACAATGACCACTTCTCAGCTTAAGTGTCAGCATCGAACGTGCTATCAAGTGCTCTTAATACCATTATATTCTCAACACAAGTGACAAAAAATGTGTTAAATTTCAGAAATATAAATAATCCCATGCTTTTTGAAGGCCCAATATACATAACTTTCGACAAATCTTGGAGTGAAAATCAAGCCTAATAACTTTTCATATTTATAGATTTAGTTAAGATTAACTGATATAAGCAATACTCAAGATGAATTCTTATGTGGTGACCGGTACAGCAGCAGTTGAAACTCGGTATTTGTAAACACGCGTCCATTTTGAACTTCGGCTTGTTGAAGTGGGCCCCACTTGAATTATTTTCAATTCTTTGGACTTTTCTGTCAAGAGTTTCTTGTTAGTTACTGCTAATGTTTACTTCGTTTTATGCTTATTTTTGCATGGTTATCAACTGGATTTTTTTTTCCAGAATTTTTCAGAATCACGAAAAATTTCCTGAAGTTACGTACTCGTATATTGGGCCTTAATGCAATTACTGTAAACGTACATATTTTAGCGGTAATATAATCTTAGCGATTTTTGCATTGAAAACATTCCGTTAAATTATGACTGCGCTATTAAAGTCTCAATGACAAATATTGTATGATCGCCAATTCATCGTTGCGCGTTTAAGTTCTTGCATGCGCTAAAATTTGAGCACGCCAAGTTAAGTTCGTGTAAAGTATTTACAATTGCTCCCTGTCAAGTTCCTTTGTTAATTTCTGTATTTGTACACGAGTTGTCCTTCATACAACCACACGAAAAACTGATCGCAACGTAGAATTTGAACATAGTCATTCTAACAAGTCATAACGTATCTGTAAATGTATCTACATGTACGAGGTATTACATCTTCAAGAGACTTAACTACAGCCAAACTGTTAACTTGTCCACAGAGAACCTCTAAATTACTCAACAAGGTACATGTAAACAACTAAACACAATATCTGTTAACTTATCCACATAGTACATGAACATGTAAACAAAGTACCTGTTGATTACTGGTAAACAACACTACAAAGTTAATCTCAAAACTTATAAATTCCTCTACATAGTACCTGTTAACTTCTCTACTAACTGCCTGTAAATTACTGTACAGAATACCTGTAATCTTATCCACAAACTACCTGTAAATTACTGTACAGAATACCTGTAAGCTTATCCACAAACTACCTGTAAATTACTGTACTGAATACCTGTAAGCTTATCCACAGACTACCTGTAAATTACTGTACAGAATTCCTGTAAGCTTATCCACAAACTACCTGTAAATTACCGTACAGAATACCTGTAAGCTTATCCACAGACTACCTGTAAATTACTGTACAGAATACCTGTAAGCTTATCCACAGACTACCTGTAAATTACCGTACAGAATACCTGTAAGCTTATCCACAGACTACCTGTAAATTACTGTACAGAATACCTGTAAGCTTATCCACAAACTACCTGTAAATTACTGTACAGAATACCTGTAAGCTTATCCACAAACTGCCTGTAAATTACTGTACAGAATACCTGTAATCTTATCCACAAACTACCTGTAAATTACTGTACAGAATACCTGTAAGCTTATCCACAGAGCACCCATAAGCTTATCCAAACACTACATGTTACTTACTATACAAACTTAGTACACCATTTCATTATCCATAGACTACCTGATATTTTACCCACAGACTACCTATAAACTTACCCACAGACTACCTATAAACTTACCCACAGACTGCCTGGGAACTTATCAACAGACTACCTGAAATCTTACGCACAGACTACTAGGCAACTTATCAACAGACTACCTATAAACTTACCCACAGACTACCTATAAACTTACCCACAGACTACCTATAAACTTACCCACAGACTACCTGTAAACTATACACCGACTACCTGTAAACTATACACAGACTACCTATAAACTTACCCACAGACTACTTGGGAACTTATCAACAGACTACCTATAAACTATCTACAGACTACCTGGGAACTTATCAATAGACTACCTATAAACTTACCCACAGACTACCTATAAACTTTCCCACCGACTATTTATAAACTTACCCACAGACTACCTATAAACTTACCCACAGACTACCTATAAACTTACCCACAGACTACCTATAAACTTACCCACAGACTACCTATAAACTTACCCACAGACTACCTGTAAACTATACACCGACTACCTATAAACTTATCAACAGACTACCTATCAACTTACCCACAGACTACCTATAAACTTACCCACAGTCTACCTATAAACTTACCCACACACTACCTATAAACTTACCCACAGACTTCCTATAAACTTACCCACAGACTACCTATAAACTTACCCACAGACAACCTGTAAACTATACACCGACTACCTGTAAACTATACACCGCCTACCTATAAACTTACCCACAGACTACTTATACACTTACCCACACACTACCTATAAACTTACCCACAGACTACCTATACACTTTCCCACCGACTACCTATCAACTTACCCACAGACTACCTATAAACTTACCCACAGTCTACCTATAAACTTACCCACACACTACCTATAAACTTACCCACAGACTTCCTATAAACTTACCCACAGACTACCTATAAACTTACCCACAGACAACCTGTAAACTATACACCGACTACCTGTAAACTATACACCGCCTACCTATAAACTTACCCACAGACTACTTATACACTTACCCACACACTACCTATAAACTTACCCACAGACTACCTATACACTTACCCACACACTACCTATAAACTTACCCACAGACTACCTATAAACTTACCCACAGACTACCTATAAACTTACCCACAGTCTACCTATAAACTTACCCACACACTATCTATAAACCTACCCACAGACTTTCTATAAACTTACCCACAGACTACCTATAAACTTACCCACAGACAACCTGTAAACTATACACCGACTACCTGTAAACTATACACCGACTACCTATAAACTTACCCACAGACTACTTATACACTTACCCACACACTACCTATAAACTTACGCACAGACTACCTATCAACTTACCCACAGACTTCCTATAAACTTACCCACAGTCTACCTATAAACTTACCCACACACTACCCATAAACTTACCCACACACTACCTATAAACTTACCCACAGACTTCCTATAAACTTACCCACCGACTACCTATAAACTTACCCACACACTACCTGTAAACTATACACCGACTACCTATAAACTTACCCACAGACTACCTATAAACTTACCCACAGACTACCTAAAAACTTACCCACAGACTACCTAAAAACTTACCCACAGACTACTTGGGAACTTATCAACAGACTACCTATAAACTATCTACAGACTACCTGGGAACTTATCAACAGACTACCTATAAACTTACCCACAGACTACCTATAAACTTTCCCACAGACTATTTATAAACTTACCCACAGACTTCCTATAAACTTACCCACAGACTACCTATAAACTTACCCACAGACTACCTATAAACTTACCCACATACTACCTATAAACTTACCCACAGACTACCTATAAACTTACCCACACACTACCTATAAACTTACCCACAGACTACCTGTAAACTTATACAGAGTTTACCTGTAAACTTACACACAGTCTACCCGTCTAGATTCTGGGAAGTGTTAGCCAATCTACAATTCTACAATGTTAACAGTCACACTGTAAAATACGTGTACACTCATGTTAACAGTCGCACTGTTAACACGTGTACAACAATGTTAACAATCACACTGTAAAACACGTGTACAACATTGTTAACAGTCACACTGTAATACACGTGTACAACATTGTTAACAGTCACACTGTAAAGCACGTGTACAACAATGTTAACAGTCACACTGTAAAACACGCGTACAACATTGTTAACAGTCAAACTGTAAAGCACGTGTACAGCAATGTTAACAGCAACACTGTAAAGCACATGTACAACAATGTTAACAGCACCACTGTAAATCACATGTACAACAATGTTAACAGTCAAACTGTAAAGCACGTGTACAGCAATGTTAACAGTCACATTGTAAAGTACGTGTACAACAATGTTAACAGCACCACTGTAATACACGTGTACAACAATGTTAACATTCAAACTGTAAAGCACGTGTACAGCAATGTTAACAGTCACACTGTAAAGCACGTGTACAACAATGTTAACAGTCACACTGTAAAACACGTGTACAACAATGTTAACAGTCACACTGTAAAGCACGTGTACAACAATGTTAACAGTCACACTGTAAAGCACGTGTACAACAATGTTAACAGTCACACTGTAATACATGTGTACAACAATGTTAACAGTCACACTGTAAAGCACGTGTACAACAATGTAAACAGTCACACTGTAATACACGTGTACAACAATGTTAACAGTCACACTGTAAAACACGTGTACAACAATGTTAACAGTCATACTGTAGTACACGTTTACAACAATGTTAACAGTCACACTGTAAAACACGTGTACAACAATGTTAACAGTCACACTGTAATACATGTGTACAACAATGTTAACAGTCACACTGTAAAACACGTGTACAACAATGTTAACAGTCATACTGTAAAGCACGTGTACAACAATGTTAACAGTCACACTGTAAAACACGTGTACAACAATGTTAACAGTCACACTGTAAAACACGTGTACAACAATGTTAACAGTCACACTGTAAAGCACGTGTACAACAATGTAAACAGTCACACTGTAATACACGTGTACAACAATGTTAACAGTCACACTGTAATACACGTGTACAACAATGTTAACAGTCACACTGTAATACACGTGTACAACAATGTTAACAGTCACACTGTAAAGCACGTGTACAACAATGTTAACAGTCACACTGTAAAGTACGTGTACAACAATGTAAACAGTCACACTGTAAAGCACGTGTACAATTATGTTAACAGTCACACTGTAAAGCACGTGTACAACTATGTTAACAGTCACACTGTAAAACACGTGTACAACAATGTTAACAGTCACACTGTAAAGTACAACAATGTTAACAGTCACACTGTAATACACGTGTACAACAATGTTAACAGTCACACTGTAAAGCACGTGTACAACTATGTTAACAGTCACACTGTAAAGTACGTGTACAACAATGTTAACAGTCACACTGTAAAGCACGTGTACAACAATGTTAACAGTCACACTGTAAAGCACGTGTACAACAATGTTAACAGTCACACTGTAAAGCACGTGTACAACAATGTTAACAGTCACACTGTAAAACACGTGTACAACAATGTTAACAGTCACACTGTAAAGTACGTGTACAACAATGTTAACACTCACACTGTAATACACGTGTAATACAATGTAAACAGTCACACTGTAATACACGTGTACAACAATGTTAACAGTCACACTGTAAAACACGTGTACAACAATGTTAACAGTCACACTGTAAAGCACGTGTACAACAATGTTAACAGTCACACTGTAAAACACGTGTACAACAATGTTAACAGTCACACTGTAAAGCACGTGTACAACAATGTTAACAGTCACACTGTAAAGTACGTGTACAACAATGTAAACAGTCACACTGTAAAGCACGTGTACAACTATGTTAACAGTCACACTGTAAAGCACGTGTACAACTATGTTAACAGTCACACTGTAAAGCACGTGTACAACAATGTTAACAGTCACACTGTAAAACACGTGTTCAACAATGTTAACAGTCACATTGTTATACACATGTACAACAATGTTAACAGTCACACTGTAATACACGTGTACAACAATGTTAACAGTCACACTTTAAAGCACGTGTACAACAATGTTAACAGTCACACTGTAATACACGTGTACAACAATGTTAACAGTCACACTGTAATACACGTATACAACAATGTTAACAGTCACACTGTAATACACGTGTACAACAATGTAAACAGTCACACTGTAATACACGTGTACAACAATGTTAACAGTCACACTGTAATACACGTGTACAACAATGTTAACAGTCACACTGTAAAGCACGTGTACAACAATGTTAACAGTCACACTGTTATACACGTATACAACAATGTTAACAGTCACACTGTAATACACGTGTACAACAATGTTAACAGTCACACTGTAATACACGTGTACAACAATGTTAACAGTCACACTGTAATACACGTGTACAACAATGTTAACAGTCACACTGTAAAGTACGTGTACAACAATGTTAACAGTCACACTGTAAAGTACGTGTACAACTATGTTAACAGTCACACTGTAAAGTACAACTATGTTAACAGTCACATTGTAATACACGTGTACAACAATGTTAACAGTCACACTGTAAAGCACGTGTACAACAATGTTAACAGTCACACTGTAAAGCACGTGTACAACAATGTTAACAGTCACACTGTAAAGCACGTGTACAACAATGTTAACAGTCACACTGTAAAACACGTGTACAACAATGTTAACAGTCACACTGTAAAGTACAACAATGTTAACAGTCACACTGTAATACATGTGTACAACAATATTAACAGTCACACTGTAATACACGTGTACAACAATGTAAACAGTCACACTGTAATACACGTGTACAACAATGTTAACAGTCACACTGTAAAGTACGTGTACAACAATGTTAACAGTCACACTGTAATACACGTGTACAACAATGTTAACAGTCACACTGTAAAACACGTGTTCAACAATGTTAACAGTCACATTGTTATACACATGTACAACAATGTTAACAGTCACACTGTAAAGTACGTGTACAACAATGTTAACAGTCACACTGCAAAGTACGTGTACAACAATGTTAACAGTCACACTGTAATACACGTGTACAACAATGTTAACAGTCACACTGTAAAGCACGTGTACAACAATGTAAACAGTCACACTGTAAAGCACGTGTACAACTATGTTAACAGTCACACTGTAAAGCACGTGTACAACAATGTTAACAGTCACACTGTAAAGTACAACTATGTTAACAGTCACACTGTAAAGCACGTGTACAACTATGTTAACAGTCACACTGTAAAACACGTGTACAACAATGTTAACAGTCACACTGTAAAGTACAACAATGTTAACAGTCACACTGTAAAGTACAACAATGTTAACAGTCACACTGTAAAGCACGTGTACAACAATGTTAACAGTCACACTGTAAAGCACGTGTACAACAATGTAAACAGTCACATTGTTAAGCACGTGTACAAGTATGTTAACAGTCACACTGTAAAGTACAACAATGTTAACAGTCACACTGTAATACACGTGTACAACAATGTTAACAGTCACACTGTAATACACGTGTACAACAATGTTAACAGTCACACTGTAATACACGTGTACAACAATGTTAACAGTCACACTGTAAAGTACGTGTACAACAATGTTAACAGTCACACTGTAAAGTACGTGTACAACTATGTTAACAGTCACACTGTAAAGTACAACTATGTTAACAGTCACATTGTAATACACGTGTACAACAATCTTAACAGTCACACTGTAAAGCACGTGTACAACAATGTTAACAGTCACACTGTAAAGTACGTGTACAACAATGTTAACAGTCACACTGTAAAGTACGTGTACAACTATGTTAACAGTCACACTGTAAAGTACAACTATGTTAACAGTCACATTGTAATACACGTGTACAACAATGTTAACAGTCACACTGTAAAGCACGTGTACAACAATGTTAACAGTCACACTGTAAAGCACGTGTACAACAATGTTAACAGTCACACTGTAAAGCACGTGTACAACAATGTTAACAGTCACACTGTAAAACACGTGTACAACAATGTTAACAGTCACACTGTAAAGTACAACAATGTTAACAGTCACACTGTAATACATGTGTACAACAATATTAACAGTCACACTGTAATACACGTGTACAACAATGTAAACAGTCACACTGTAAAGTACGTGTACAACAATGTTAACAGTCACACTGTAATACACGTGTACAACAATGTTAACAGTCACACTGTAAAGCACGTGTACAACAATGTTAACAGTCACACTGTAAAGCACGTGTACAACAATGTTAACAGTCACACTGTAAAGCACGTGTACAACAATGTTAACAGTCACACTGTAAAACACGTGTACAACAATGTTAACAGTCACACTGTAAAGTACAACAATGTTAACAGTCACACTGTAATACATGTGTACAACAATATTAACAGTCACACTGTAATACACGTGTACAACAATGTAAACAGTCACACTGTAAAGTACGTGTACAACAATGTTAACAGTCACACTGTAATACACGTGTACAACAATGTTAACAGTCACACTGTAAAACACGTGTTCAACAATGTTAACAGTCACATTGTTATACACATGTACAACAATGTTAACAGTCACACTGTAAAGTACTTGTACAACAATGTTAACAGTCACACTGCAAAGTACGTGTACAACAATGTTAACAGTCACACTGTAATACACGTGTACAACAATGTTAACAGTCACACTGTAAAGCACGTGTACAACAATGTAAACAGTCACACTGTAAAGCACGTGTACAACTATGTTAACAGTCACACTGTAAAGCACGTGTACAACAATGTTAACAGTCACACTGTAAAGCACGTGTACAACAATGTTAACAGTCACACTGTAAAGCACGTGTACAACAATGTTAACAGTCACACTGTAAAACACGTGTACAACAATGTTAACAGTCACACTGTAAAGTACAACAATGTTAACAGTCACACTGTAATACATGTGTACAACAATATTAACAGTCACACTGTAATACACGTGTACAACAATGTAAACAGTCACACTGTAAAGTACGTGTACAACAATGTTAACAGTCACACTGTAATACACGTGTACAACAATGTTAACAGTCACACTGTAAAACACGTGTTCAACAATGTTAACAGTCACATTGTTATACACATGTACAACAATGTTAACAGTCACACTGTAAAGTACGTGTACAACAATGTTAACAGTCACACTGCAAAGTACGTGTACAACAATGTTAACAGTCACACTGTAATACACGTGTACAACAATGTTAACAGTCACACTGTAAAGCACGTGTACAACAATGTAAACAGTCACACTGTAAAGCACGTGTACAACTATGTTAACAGTCACACTGTAATACACGTGTAATACAATGTAAACAGTCACACTGTAATACACGTGTACAACAATGTTAACAGTCACACTGTAAAACACGTGTACAACAATGTTAACAGTCACACTGTAAAGCACGTGTACAACAATGTTAACAGTCACACTGTAAAACACGTGTACAACAATGTTAACAGTCACACTGTAAAGCACGTGTACAACAATGTTAACAGTCACACTGTAAAGTACGTGTACAACAATGTAAACAGTCACACTGTAAAGCACGTGTACAACTATGTTAACAGTCACACTGTAAAGCACGTGTACAACTATGTTAACAGTCACACTGTAAAGCACGTGTACAACAATGTTAACAGTCACACTGTAAAACACGTGTTCAACAATGTTAACAGTCACATTGTTATACACATGTACAACAATGTTAACAGTCACACTGTAATACACGTGTACAACAATGTTAACAGTCACACTTTAAAGCACGTGTACAACAATGTTAACAGTCACACTGTAATACACGTGTACAACAATGTTAACAGTCACACTGTAATACACGTATACAACAATGTTAACAGTCACACTGTAATACACGTGTACAACAATGTAAACAGTCACACTGTAATACACGTGTACAACAATGTTAACAGTCACACTGTAATACACGTGTACAACAATGTTAACAGTCACACTGTAAAGCACGTGTACAACAATGTTAACAGTCACACTGTTATACACGTATACAACAATGTTAACAGTCACACTGTAATACACGTGTACAACAATGTTAACAGTCACACTGTAATACACGTGTACAACAATGTTAACAGTCACACTGTAATACACGTGTACAACAATGTTAACAGTCACACTGTAAAGTACGTGTACAACAATGTTAACAGTCACACTGTAAAGTACGTGTACAACTATGTTAACAGTCACACTGTAAAGTACAACTATGTTAACAGTCACATTGTAATACACGTGTACAACAATGTTAACAGTCACACTGTAAAGCACGTGTACAACAATGTTAACAGTCACACTGTAAAGCACGTGTACAACAATGTTAACAGTCACACTGTAAAGCACGTGTACAACAATGTTAACAGTCACACTGTAAAACACGTGTACAACAATGTTAACAGTCACACTGTAAAGTACAACAATGTTAACAGTCACACTGTAATACATGTGTACAACAATATTAACAGTCACACTGTAATACACGTGTACAACAATGTAAACAGTCACACTGTAATACACGTGTACAACAATGTTAACAGTCACACTGTAAAGTACGTGTACAACAATGTTAACAGTCACACTGTAATACACGTGTACAACAATGTTAACAGTCACACTGTAAAACACGTGTTCAACAATGTTAACAGTCACATTGTTATACACATGTACAACAATGTTAACAGTCACACTGTAAAGTACGTGTACAACAATGTTAACAGTCACACTGCAAAGTACGTGTACAACAATGTTAACAGTCACACTGTAATACACGTGTACAACAATGTTAACAGTCACACTGTAAAGCACGTGTACAACAATGTAAACAGTCACACTGTAAAGCACGTGTACAACTATGTTAACAGTCACACTGTAAAGCACGTGTACAACAATGTTAACAGTCACACTGTAAAGTACAACTATGTTAACAGTCACACTGTAAAGCACGTGTACAACTATGTTAACAGTCACACTGTAAAACACGTGTACAACAATGTTAACAGTCACACTGTAAAGTACAACAATGTTAACAGTCACACTGTAAAGTACAACAATGTTAACAGTCACACTGTAAAGCACGTGTACAACAATGTTAACAGTCACACTGTAAAGCACGTGTACAACAATGTAAACAGTCACATTGTTAAGCACGTGTACAAGTATGTTAACAGTCACACTGTAAAGTACAACAATGTTAACAGTCACACTGTAATACACGTGTACAACAATGTTAACAGTCACACTGTAATACACGTGTACAACAATGTTAACAGTCACACTGTAATACACGTGTACAACAATGTTAACAGTCACACTGTAAAGTACGTGTACAACAATGTTAACAGTCACACTGTAAAGTACGTGTACAACTATGTTAACAGTCACACTGTAAAGTACAACTATGTTAACAGTCACATTGTAATACACGTGTACAACAATCTTAACAGTCACACTGTAAAGCACGTGTACAACAATGTTAACAGTCACACTGTAAAGTACGTGTACAACAATGTTAACAGTCACACTGTAAAGTACGTGTACAACTATGTTAACAGTCACACTGTAAAGTACAACTATGTTAACAGTCACATTGTAATACACGTGTACAACAATGTTAACAGTCACACTGTAAAGCACGTGTACAACAATGTTAACAGTCACACTGTAAAGCACGTGTACAACAATGTTAACAGTCACACTGTAAAGCACGTGTACAACAATGTTAACAGTCACACTGTAAAACACGTGTACAACAATGTTAACAGTCACACTGTAAAGTACAACAATGTTAACAGTCACACTGTAATACATGTGTACAACAATATTAACAGTCACACTGTAATACACGTGTACAACAATCTAAACAGTCACACTGTAAAGTACGTGTACAACAATGTTAACAGTCACACTGTAATACACGTGTACAACAATGTTAACAGTCACACTGTAAAGCACGTGTACAACAATGTTAACAGTCACACTGTAAAGCACGTGTACAACAATGTTAACAGTCACACTGTAAAGCACGTGTACAACAATGTTAACAGTCACACTGTAAAACACGTGTACAACAATGTTAACAGTCACACTGTAAAGTACAACAATGTTAACAGTCACACTGTAATACATGTGTACAACAATATTAACAGTCACACTGTAATACACGTGTACAACAATGTAAACAGTCACACTGTAAAGTACGTGTACAACAATGTTAACAGTCACACTGTAATACACGTGTACAACAATGTTAACAGTCACACTGTAAAACACGTGTTCAACAATGTTAACAGTCACATTGTTATACACATGTACAACAATGTTAACAGTCACACTGTAAAGTACGTGTACAACAATGTTAACAGTCACACTGCAAAGTACGTGTACAACAATGTTAACAGTCACACTGTAATACACGTGTACAACAATGTTAACAGTCACACTGTAAAGCACGTGTACAACAATGTAAACAGTCACACTGTAAAGCACGTGTACAACTATGTTAACAGTCACACTGTAAAGCACGTGTACAACAATGTTAACAGTCACACTGTAAAGCACGTGTACAACAATGTTAACAGTCACACTGTAAAGCACGTGTACAACAATGTTAACAGTCACACTGTAAAACACGTGTACAACAATGTTAACAGTCACACTGTAAAGTACAACAATGTTAACAGTCACACTGTAATACATGTGTACAACAATATTAACAGTCACACTGTAATACACGTGTACAACAATGTAAACAGTCACACTGTAAAGTACGTGTACAACAATGTTAACAGTCACACTGTAATACACGTGTACAACAATGTTAACAGTCACACTGTAAAACACGTGTTCAACAATGTTAACAGTCACATTGTTATACACATGTACAACAATGTTAACAGTCACACTGTAAAGTACGTGTACAACAATGTTAACAGTCACACTGCAAAGTACGTGTACAACAATGTTAACAGTCACACTGTAATACACGTGTACAACAATGTTAACAGTCACACTGTAAAGCACGTGTACAACAATGTAAACAGTCACACTGTAAAGCACGTGTACAACTATGTTAACAGTCACACTGTAAAGCACGTGTACAACAATGTTAACAGTCACACTGTAAAGTACAACTATGTTAACAGTCACACTGTAAAGCACGTGTACAACTATGTTAACAGTCACACTGTAAAACACGTGTACAACAATGTTAACAGTCACACTGTAAAGTACAACAATGTTAACAGTCACACTGTAAAGCACGTGTACAACAATGTTAACAGTCACACTGTAAAGCACGTGTACAACAATGTAAACAGTCACATTGTTAAGCACGTGTACAAGTATGTTAACAGTCACACTGTAATACACGTGTACAACAATGTTAACAGTCACACTGTAAAGCACGTGTACAACAATGTTAACAGCACCACTGTAATACACGTGTACAACAATGTTAACAGTCACATTGTTATACACGTGTACAACAATGTTAACAGTCACACTGTAAAGCACGTGTACAACAATGTTAACAGTCACACTGTAAAACACGTGTACAACAATGTTAACAGTCACATTGTTATACACGTGTACAACAATGTTTACAGTCACACTGTAATACACGTGTACAACAATGTTAACAGTCACACTGTAATACACGTATACAACATTGTTAACAGTCACACTGTAATACACGTGTACAACAATGTTAACAGTCACACTGTAATACACGTGTACAACAATGTTAACAGTCACACTGTAATTCACGTGTACAACAATGTTAACAGTCACACTGTAAAACATGTGTACAACAATGTTAACAGTCACACTGTAATACATGTGTACAACAATGTTAACAGTCACACTGTAAAGTACGTGTACATGAATGTTAGCAGTCACACTGTAAAACACGTGTTCAACAATGTTAACAGGCACATTGTTATACACATGAACAACAATGTTAACAGTCACATTGTAATACACGTGTACAACAATGTTAACAGTCACACTGTAAAGCACGTGTACAACAATATTAACAGTCACACTGTAATACACGTGTACAACTATGTTAACAGTCACACTGTAAAGTACAACTATGTTAACAGTCACATTGTAATACACGTGTACAACAATCTTAACAGTCACACTGTAAAGCACGTGTACAACAATGTTAACAGTCACACTGTAAAGTACGTGTACAACAATGTTAACAGTCACACTGTAAAGTACGTGTACAACTATGTTAACAGTCACACTGTAAAGTACAACTATGTTAACAGTCACATTGTAATACACGTGTACAACAATGTTAACAGTCACACTGTAAAGCACGTGTACAACAATGTTAACAGTCACACTGTAAAGCACGTGTACAACAATGTTAACAGTCACACTGTAAAGCACGTGTACAACAATGTTAACAGTCACACTGTAAAACACGTGTACAACAATGTTAACAGTCACACTGTAAAGTACAACAATGTTAACAGTCACACTGTAATACATGTGTACAACAATATTAACAGTCACACTGTAATACACGTGTACAACAATGTAAACAGTCACACTGTAATACACGTGTACAACAATGCTAACAGTCACACTGTAAAGTACGTGTACAACAATGTTAACAGTCACACTGCAAAGTACGTGTACAACAATGTTAACAGTCACACTGTAATACACGTGTACAACAATGTTAACAGTCACACTGTAAAGCACGTGTACAACAATGTAAACAGTCACACTGTAAAGCACGTGTACAACTATGTTAACAGTCACACTGTAAAGCACGTGTACAACAATGTTAACAGTCACACTGTAAAGTACAACTATGTTAACAGTCACACTGTAAAGCACGTGTACAACTATGTTAACAGTCACACTGTAAAACACGTGTACAACAATGTTAACAGTCACACTGTAAAGTACAACAATGTTAACAGTCACACTGTAAAGCACGTGTACAACAATGTTAACAGTCACACTGTAAAGCACGTGTACAACAATGTAAACAGTCACATTGTTAAGCACGTGTACAAGTATGTTAACAGTCACACTGTAATACACGTGTACAACAATGTTAACAGTCACACTGTAAAGCACGTGTACAACAATGTTAACAGCACCACTGTAATACACGTGTACAACAATGTTAACAGTCACATTGTTATACACGTGTACAACAATGTTAACAGTCACACTGTAAAGCACGTGTACAACAATGTTAACAGTCACACTGTAAAACACGTGTACAACAATGTTAACAGTCACATTGTTATACACGTGTACAACAATGTTTACAGTCACACTGTAATACACGTGTACAACAATGTTAACAGTCACACTGTAATACACGTATACAACATTGTTAACAGTCACACTGTAATACACGTGTACAACAATGTTAACAGTCACACTGTAATACACGTGTACAACAATGTTAACAGTCACACTGTAATACACGTGTACAACAATGTTAACAGTCACATTGTAAAACATGTGTACAACAATGTTAACAGTCACACTGTAATACATGTGTACAACAATGTTAACAGTCACACTGTAAAGTACGTGTACATGAATGTTAGCAGTCACACTGTAAAACACGTGTTCAACAATGTTAACAGGCACATTGTTATACACATGAACAACAATGTTAACAGTCACATTGTAATACACGTGTACAACAATGTTAACAGTCACACTGTAAAGCACGTGTACAACAATATTAACAGTCACACTGTAATACACGTGTACAACAATGTTAACAGTCACACTGTAAAGCACGTGTACAACTATGTTAACAGTCACACTGTAAAGTACGTGTACAACAATGTTAATAGTCACATTGTAAAGTACGTGTACAACAATGTTAACAGTCACACTGTTATACACGTGTACAACAATGTTAACAGTCACACTGTAAAACACGTGTACAACAATGTTAACAGTCACATTGTTATACACGTGTACAACAATGTTAACAGTCACACTGTTATACACGTGTACAACAATGTTAACAGTCACACTGTAATACACGTATACAACATTGTTAACAGTCACACTGTAATACACGTGTACAACAATGTTAACAGTCACACTGTAATACACGTGTACAACAATGTTAACAGTCACACTGTAATACACGTGTACAACAATGTTAACAGTCACACTGTAATACACGTGTACAACAATGTTAACAGTCACACTGTAAAACACGTGTACAACAATGTTAACAGTCACATTGTTATACACATGTACAACAATGTTAACAGTCACACTGTAATACACGTGTACAACAATGTTAACAGTCACACTGTAAAACATGTGTACAACAATGTTAACAGTCACACTGTAATACATGTGTACAACAATGTTAACAGTCACACTGTAAAGTACGTGTACATGAATGTTAGCAGTCACACTGTAAAACACGTGTTCAACAATGTTAACAGGCACATTGTTATACACATGAACAACAATGTTAACAGTCACATTGTAATACACGTGTACAACAATGTTAACAGTCACACTGTAAAGCACGTGTACAACAATATTAACAGTCACACTGTAATACACGTGTACAACAATGTTAACAGTCACACTGTAAAGCACGTGTACAACTATGTTAACAGTCACACTGTAAAGTACGTGTACAACAATGTTAATAGTCACATTGTAAAGTACGTGTACAACAATGTTAACAGTCACACTGTTATACACGTGTACAACAATGTTAACAGTCACACTGTAAAACACGTGTACAACAATGTTAACAGTCACATTGTTATACACGTGTACAACAATGTTAACAGTCACACTGTAATACACGTGTACAACAATGTTAACAGTCACACTGTAATACACGTATACAACATTGTTAACAGTCACACTGTAATACACGTGTACAACAATGTTAACAGTCACACTGTAATACACGTGTACAACAATGTTAACAGTCACACTGTAAAGCACGTGTACAACAATGTTAACAGTCACACTGTAATACACGTATACAACAATGTTAACAGTCACACTGTAATACACGTGTACAACAATGTTAACAGTCACACTGTAATACACATGTACAACAATGTTAACAGTCACACTGTAATACACGTGTACAACAATGTTAACAGTCTCACTGTAAAGTACGTGTACAACAATGTTAACAGTCACACTGTAAAGTACGTGTACAACTATGTTAACAGTCACACTGTAAAGTACAACTATGTTAACAGTCACATTGTAATACACGTGTACAACAATGTTAACAGTCACACTGTAAAGCACGTGTACAACAATGTTAACAGTCACACTGTAAAGCACGTGTACAACAATGTTAACAGTCACACTGTAAAGCACGTGTACAACAATGTTAACAGTCACACTGTAAAGTACCACAATGTTAACAGTCACACTGTAAAGTACAACAATATTAACAGTCACACTGTAATACACGTGTACAACAATGTAAACAGTCACACTGTAATACACGTGTACAACAATGTTAACAGTCACACTGTAAAGTACGTGTACAACAATGTTAACAGTCACACTGTAATACACGTGTACAACAATGTTAACAGTCACACTGTAAAACACGTGTTCAACAATGTTAACAGTCACATTGTTATACACATGTACAACAATGTTAACAGTCACACTGTAAAGTACGTGTACAACAATGTTAACAGTCACACTGCAAAGTACGTGTACAACAATGTTAACAGTCACACTGTAATACACGTGTACAACAATGTTAACAGTCACACTGTAAAGCACGTGTACAACAATGTAAACAGTCACACTGTAAAGCACGTGTACAACTATGTTAAAAGTCACACTGTAAAGCACGTGTACAACAATGTTAACAGTCACACTGTAAAGTACAACTATGTTAACAGTCACACTGTAAAGCACGTGTACAACTATGTTAACAGTCACACTGTAAAACACGTGTACAACAATGTTAACAGTCACACTGTAAAGTACAACAATGTTAACAGTCACACTGTAAAGTACAACAATGTTAACAGTCACACTGTAAAGCACGTGTACAACAATGTTAACAGTCACACTGTAAAGCACGTGTACAACAATGTAAACAGTCACATTGTTAAGCACGTGTACAAGTATGTTAAAAGTCACACTGTAATACACGTGTACAACAATGTTAACAGTCACACTGTAATACACGTGTACAACAATGTTAACAGTCACACTGTAATACACGTGTACAACAATGTTAACAGTCACACTGTAATACACGTGTACAACAATGTTAACAGTCACACTGTAAAGTACGTGTACAACAATGTTAACAGTCACACTGTAAAGTACGTGTACAACTATGTTAACAGTCACACTGTAAAGTACAACTATGTTAACAGTCACATTGTAATACACGTGTACAACAATGTTAACAGTCACACTGTAAAGCACGTGTACAACAATGTTAACAGTCACACTGTAAAGTACGTGTACAACAATGTTAACAGTCACACTGTAAAGTACGTGTACAACTATGTTAACAGTCACACTGTAAAGTACAACTATGTTAACAGTCACATTGTAATACACGTGTACAACAATGTTAACAGTCACACTGTAAAGCACGTGTACAACAATGTTAACAGTCACACTGTAAAGCACGTGTACAACAATGTTAACAGTCACACTGTAAAGCACGTGTACAACAATGTTAACAGTCACACTGTAAAACACGTGTACAACAATGTTAACAGTCACACTGTAAAGTACAACAATGTTAACAGTCACACTGTAATACATGTGTACAACAATATTAACAGTCACACTGTAATACACGTGTACAACAATGTAAACAGTCACACTGTAATACACGTGTACAACAATGCTAACAGTCACACTGTAAAGTACGTGTACAACAATGTTAACAGTCACACTGTAATACACGTGTACAACAATGTTAACAGTCACACTGTAAAACACGTGTTCAACAATGTTAACAGTCACATTGTTATACACATGTACAACAATGTTAACAGTCACACTGTAAAGTACGTGTACAACAATGTTAACAGTCACACTGCAAAGTACGTGTACAACAATGTTAACAGTCACACTGTAATACACGTGTACAACAATGTTAACAGTCACACTGTAAAGCACGTGTACAACAATGTAAACAGTCACACTGTAAAGCACGTGTACAACTATGTTAACAGTCACACTGTAAAGCACGTGTACAACAATGTTAACAGTCACACTGTAAAGTACAACTATGTTAACAGTCACACTGTAAAGCACGTGTACAACTATGTTAACAGTCACACTGTAAAACACGTGTACAACAATGTTTACAGTCACACTGTAAAGTACAACAATGTTAACAGTCACACTGTAAAGTACAACAATGTTAACAGTCACACTGTAAAGCACGTGTACAACAATGTTAACAGTCACACTGTAAAGCACGTGTACAACAATGTAAACAGTCACATTGTTAAGCACGTGTACAAGTATGTTAACAGTCACACTGTAATACACGTGTACAACAATGTTAACAGTCACACTGTAAAGCACGTGTACAACAATGTTAACAGCACCACTGTAATACACGTGTACAACAATGTTAACAGTCACATTGTTATACACGTGTACAACAATGTTAACAGTCACACTGTAAAGCACGTGTACAACAATGTTAACAGTCACACTGTAAAACACGTGTACAACAATGTTAACAGTCACATTGTTATACACGTGTACAACAATGTTTACAGTCACACTGTAATACACGTGTACAACAATGTTAACAGTCACACTGTAATACACGTATACAACATTGTTAACAGTCACACTGTAATACACGTGTACAACAATGTTAACAGTCACACTGTAATACACGTGTACAACAATGTTAACAGTCACACTGTAATACACGTGTACAACAATGTTAACAGTCACACTGTAATACACGTGTACAACAATGTTAACAGTCACACTGTAATACATGTGTACAACAATGTTAACAGTCACACTGTAAAACATGTGTACAACAATGTTAACAGTCACACTGTAATACATGTGTACAACAATGTTAACAGTCACACTGTAAAGTACGTGTACATGAATGTTAGCAGTCACACTGTAAAACACGTGTTCAACAATGTTAACAGGCACATTGTTATACACATGAACAACAATGTTAACAGTCACATTGTAATACACGTGTACAACAATGTTAACAGTCACACTGTAAAGCACGTGTACAACAATGTTAACAGTCACACTGTAATACACGTGTACAACAATGTTAACAGTCACACTGTAAAGCACGTGTACAACTATGTTAACAGTCACACTGTAAAGTACGTGTACAACAATGTTAATAGTCACATTGTAAAGTACGTGTACAACAATGTTAACAGTCACACTGTTATACACGTGTACAACAATGTTAACAGTCACACTGTTATACACGTGTACAACAATGTTAACAGTCACACTGTAAAGCACGTGTACAACATTGTTAACAGTCACACTGTAAAGCACGTGTACAACATTGTTAACAGTCACACTGTAAAGCACGTGTACAACAATGTTAACAGTCACACTGTAAAGCACGTGTACAACAATGTTAACAGTCACACTGTAAAGCACGTGTACAACAATGTTAACAGTCACACTGTAAAACACGTGTACAACAATGTTAACAGTCACACTGTAAAGTACGTGTACAACAATGTTAGCAGTCACACTGTAATACACGTTTACAACAATGTAAACAGTCACACTGTAAAGTACGTGTACATGAATGTTAGCAGTCACACTGTAAAGCACGTGTACAACAATGTTAACAGTCACACTGTAAAACACGTGTACAACAATGTTAACAGTCACACTGTAAAGTACGTGTACAACAATGTTAACAGTCACACTGTAATACACGTGTACAACAATGTTAACAGTCACACTGTAATACACGTGTACAACAATGTTAACAGTCACATTGTAATACAAGTGTACAACAATGTTAACAGTCACACTGTAAAGTACGTGTTCAACAATGTTAACAGTCACACTGTAAAGTACGTGTACAACAATGTTAACAGTCACACTGTAATACATGTGTACAACAATGTTAACAGTCACACTGTAATACATGTGTACAACAATGTTAACAGTCACACTGTAATACATGTGTACAACAATGTTAACAGTCACACTGTAAAGCACGTGTACAACAATGTTAACAGTCACACTGTAAAGTACGTGTACAACAATGTTAACAGTCACACTGCAAAGTACGTGTACAACAATGTTAACAGTCACACTGTAATACACGTGTACAACAATGTTAACAGTCACACTGTAAAGCACGTGTACAACAATGTAAACAGTCACACTGTAAAGCACGTGCACAACTATGTTAACAGTCACACTGTAAAGTACAACTATGTTAACAGTCACACTGTAAAGCACGTGTACAACTATGTTAACAGTCACACTGTAAAACACGTGTACAACAATGTTAACAGTCAAACTGTAAAGTACAACAATGTTAACAGTCACACTGTAAAGTACAACAATGTTAACAGTCACACTGTAAAGCACGTGTACAACAATGTTTACAGTCACACTGTAAAGCACGTGTACAACAATGTAAACAGTCACATTGTTAAGCACGTGTACAACTATGTAAACAGTCACACTGTAACGCACGTGTACAAAAATGTTATCAGTCACACTGTAAAGCACGTGTACAACAATGTTAACAGTCACACTGTAATACACGTGTACAACAATGTTAACAGTCACACTGTAAAGCACGTGTACAACAATGTAAACAGTCACATTGTTATACACGTGTACAACAATGTTAACAGTCACATTGTTATACACGTGTACAACAATGTTAACAGTCACACTGTAAAACACGTGTACAACAATGTTAACAGTCACATTGTTATACACGTGTACAACAATGTTAACAGTCACACTGTAATACACGTGTACAACAATGTTAACAGTCACACTGTAATACACGTATACAACATTGTTAACAGTCACACTGTAATACACGTGTACAACAATGTTAACAGTCACACTGTAATACACGTGTACAACAATGTTAACAGTCACACTGTAATACACGTGTACAACAATGTTAACAGTCACACTGTAATACACGTGTACAACAATGTTAACAGTCACACTGTAAAACACGTGTACAACAATGTTAACAGTCACATTGTTATACACATGTACAACAATGTTAACAGTCACACTGTAATACACGTGTACAACAATGTTAACAGTCACACTGTAAAACACGTGTTCAACGATGTTAACAGTCACATTGTTATACACATGTACAACAATGTTAACAGTCACACTGTAATACACGTGTACAACAATGTTAACAGTCACACTTTAAAGCAAGTGTACAACAATGTTAACAGTCACACTGTAATACACGTGTACAACAATGTTAACAGTCACACTGTAATACACGTATACAACAATGTTAACAGTCACACTGTAATACACGTGTACAACAATGTAAACAGTCACACTGTAATACACGTCTACAACAATGTTAACAGTCACACTGTAATACACGTGTACAACAATGTTAACAGTCACACTGTAAAGCACGTGTACAACAATGTTAACAGTCACACTGTAATACACGTATACAACAATGTTAACAGTCACACTGTAATACACGTGTACAACAATGTTAACAGTCAAACTGTAATACACGTGTACAACAATGTTAACAGTCACACTGTAATACACGTGTACAACAATGTTAACAGTCACACTGTAAAGTACGTGTACAACAATGTTAACAGTCACACTGTAAAGTACGTGTACAACTATGTTAACAGTCACACTGTAAAGTACAACTATGTTAACAGTCACATTGTAATACACGTGTACAACAATGTTAACAGTCACACTGTAAAGCACGTGTACAACAATGTTAACAGTCACACTGTAAAGCACGTGTACAACAATGTTAACAGTCACACTGTAAAGCACGTGTACAACAATGTTAACAGTCACACTGTAAAACACGTGTACAACAATGTTAACAGTCACACTGTAAAGTACAACAATGTTAACAGTCACACTGTAATACATGTGTACAACAATGTTTACAGTCACACTGTAATACACGTGTACAACAATGTAAACAGTCACACTGTAATACACGTGTACAACAATGTTAACAGTCACACTGTAAAGTACGTGTACAACAATGTTAACAGTCACACTGTAATACACGTGTACAACAATGTTAACAGTCACACTGTAAAACACGTGTTCAACAATGTTAACAGTCACATTGTTATACACATGTACAACAATGTTAACAGTCACACTGTAAAGTACGTGTACAACAATGTTAACAGTCACACTGCAAAGTACGTGTACAACAATGTTAACAGTCACACTGTAATACACGTGTACAACAATGTTAACAGTCACACTGTAATACACGTGTACAACAATGTAAACAGTCACACTGTAAAGCACGTGTACAACTATGTTAACAGTCACACTGTAAAGCACGTGTACAACAATGTTAACAGTCACACTGTAAAGTACAACTATGTTAACAGTCACACTGTAAAGCACGTGTACAACTATGTTAACAGTCACACTGTAAAACACGTGTACAACAATGTTAACAGTCACACTGTAAAGTACAACAATGTTAACAGTCACACTGTAAAGTACAACAATGTTAACAGTCACACTGTAAAGCACGTGTACAACAATGTTAACAGTCACACTGTAAAGCACGTGTACAACAATGTAAACAGTCACATTGTTAAGCACGTGTACAAGTATGTTAACAGTCACACTGTAATACACGTATACAACAATGTTAACAGTCACACTGTAATACACGTGTACAACAATGTAAACAGTCACACTGTAATACACGTCTACAACAATGTTAACAGTCACACTGTAATACACGTGTACAACAATGTTAACAGTCACACTGTAAAGCACGTGTACAACAATGTTAACAGTCACACTGTAATACACGTATACAACAATGTTAACAGTCACACTGTAATACACGTGTACAACAATGTTAACAGTCACACTGTAATACACGTGTACAACAATGTTAACAGTCACACTGTAATACACGTGTACAACAATGTTAACAGTCACACTGTAAAGTACGTGTACAACAATGTTAACAGTCACACTGTAAAGTACGTGTACAACTATGTTAACAGTCACACTGTAAAGTACAACTATGTTAACAGTCACATTGTAATACACGTGTACAACAATGTTAACAGTCACACTGTAAAGCACGTGTACAACAATGTTAACAGTCACACTGTAAAGCACGTGTACAACAATGTTAACAGTCACACTGTAAAGCACGTGTACAACAATGTTAACAGTCACACTGTAAAACACGTGTACAACAATGTTAACAGTCACACTGTAAAGTACAACAATGTTAACAGTCACACTGTAATACATGTGTACAACAATATTAACAGTCACACTGTAATACACGTGTACAACAATGTAAACAGTCACACTGTAATACACGTGTACAACAATGTTAACAGTCACACTGTAAAGTACGTGTACAACAATGTTAACAGTCACACTGTAATACACGTGTACAACAATGTTAACAGTCACACTGTAAAACACGTGTACAACAATGTTAACAGTCACATTGTTATACACGTGTACAACAATGTTAACAGTCACACTGTAATACACGTGTACAACAATGTTAACAGTCACACTGTAATACACGTATACAACATTGTTAACAGTCACACTGTAATACACGTGTACAACAATGTTAACAGTCACACTGTAATACACGTGTACAACAATGTTAACAGTCACACTGTAATACACGTGTACAACAATGTTAACAGTCACACTGTAATACACGTGTACAACAATGTTAACAGTCACACTGTAAAACACGTGTACAACAATGTTAACAGTCACATTGTTATACACATGTACAACAATGTTAACAGTCACACTGTAATACACGTGTACAACAATGTTAACAGTCACACTGTAAAACACGTGTTCAACGATGTTAACAGTCACACTGTAATACACGTGTACAACAATGTTAACAGTCACACTGTAATACATGTGTACAACAATGTTAACAGCACCACTGTAATACATGTGTACAACAATGTTAACAGTCACACTGTAAAGTACGTGTACATGAATGTTAACAGTCACACTGTAATATATGTGTACAACAATGTTTACAGTCACACTGTAATATATGTGTACAACAATGCTAACAGTCACACTGTAATACATGTGTACAACAATGTTAACAGTCACACTGTAATATATGTGTACAACAATGCTAACAGTCACACTGTAAAGTACGTGTACAACAATGTAAACAGTCACACTGTAAAGTACGTGTACAACAATGTTAACAGTCACACTGTAATACATGTGTACAACAATGTTAACAGTCACACTGTAATACACGTGTACAACAATGTTAACAGTCACACTGTAATATATGTGTACAACAATGCTAACAGTCACACTGTAATACACGTGTACAACAATGTTAACAGTCACACTGTAATACATGTGTACAACAATGTTAACAGTCACACTGTAATACATGTGTACAACAATGTTAACAGTCACACTGTAAAGTACGTGTACATGAATGTTAACAGTCACACTGTAATATATGTGTACAACAATGTTAACAGTCACACTGTAATACATGTGTACAACAATGTTAACAGTCACACTGTAAAGCACGTGTACAACAATGTTAACAGTCACACTGTAAAGTACGTGTACAACAATGTTAACAGTCACACTGTAAAGCACGTGTACAACAATGTTAACAGTCACACTGTTATACACGTATACAACAATGTTAACAGTCACACTGTAATACACGTGTACAACAATGTTAACAGTCACACTATAAAGCACGTTTTAAACAATTTTAACAGTCACACTGTAAAGTACGTGTACAGCAATGTTAACAGTCACACTGTAAAGCACGTGTACAACAATGTAAACAGTCACACTGTAAAACACGTGTACAACAATGTTAACAGTCACACTGTAATACACGTATACAACAATGTAAACAGTCACACTGTAAAGCACGTGTACAACAATGTTAACAGTCACACTGTAAAGTACGTGTACAACAATGTTAACAGTCACACTGTAATACACGTGTACAACAATGTTAACAGTCACACTGTAAAGTACGTGTACAACAATGTTAACAGTCACACTGTAAAGCACGTGTACAACAATGTTAACAGTCACACTGTAAAGTACGTGTACAACAATGTTAACAGTCACACTGTAAAGCACGTGTACAACAATGTTAACAGTCACACTGTAATACACGTGTACAACAATGTTAACAGTCACAATGTAATACATGTGTACAACAATGTTAACAGTCACACTGTAATACATGTGTACAACAATGTTAACAGTCACACTGTAAAGCACGTGTACAACAATGTAAACAGTCACATTGTAAAGCAGGTGTACAACAATGTTAACAGTCACACTGTAATACACGTATACAACAATGTAAACAGTCACACTGTAAAGCACGTGTACAACAATGTTAACAGTCACACTGTAATACACGTGTACAACAATGTTAACAGTCACACTGTAATACACGTATACAACAATGTTAACAGTCACACTGTAAAACACGTGTACAACAATGTTAACAGTCACACTTTAAAGTACAACAATGTTAACAGTCACACTGTAAAGCACGTGTACAACAATGTTAACAGTCACACTGTAATACACGTGTACAACAATGTTAACAGTCACACTGTAAAACACGTGTACAACAATGTTAACAGTCACACTGTAAAGCACGTGTACAACAATGTTAACAGTCACACTGTAATACACGTGTACAACAATGTTAACAGTCACACTGTAAAGCACGTGTACAACAATGTTAACAGTCACACTAAATGGTATGCGTCTGTTTCTATTGACAGGATTATGATTTGTTTTTATCATAAGAAATCAGACAATGAAATGTCACATTGACTGTGAGCACCATTTCTATTAACAGCTATATGTTTTTGATTGACATTATATGCCTATACCCTTTGGGTTGGAACGCTATGCATTACGCTTGCTTGATTAAATTGTTTCACCGACGCAGCTAAGTGACGAAACAAAAGTTAACATTTGAATATTAGCAGCATGTAATTTTTGCGACACGTGCACGTTCAGGTTAGTAGGCGTTAAGTCGATTATAAGGCAGATTATCAGCAATGACGTCACATTACCAACATATGGCGCAGGTGATAATCAAGCATCTCCATCACAAAGCACGCACTTCTTACGTCATCAATGTGTTCTTTCGTATTTGGTACATTTATCTGAAGGTCAAAGATAAAAAAGTTCGATTTTTTCAAACATTTAAAAGTTTACACCAATGAGATGTCAATGGTTACTCACTGTTCTTTATTTTTCTTAAACGAATACAGGGTCAGTCTTCAGTGTTGACTTCTGAAATGTCCCAGTTATTATCAAAAGTAGTTTATGTATGCATTTAATAATTCAGCGGGAGGCAGTTGCTCTACAAATAATGTCAAATAAGTTAAAAATATTCTAATAAAACGTGCAGAACAGCAGCATCTCCCACAAACGACGTACAAAGTACTGTTCTGGGCCACTGTGACCTTGACCCCGACGCTAGGAAAATGAGGTTAAGGTGGGACCCAATTATTTGCTCAGAAAAAAAAAATCTTGTTCGATAGATTAGGTACATCTAGGATATCAACATGTCAAATATTTTCGGACAGTTATAAAAACAGGGTCGAGTGTGAATTTAACTCTATTTTTTTATTAATTCTTCAACGTAAAAAATATGCATTTAATAACATTGCCGCA
Organism: Mimachlamys varia; assembly: GCA_947623455.1. Classification (NCBI taxonomy): domain Eukaryota; kingdom Metazoa; phylum Mollusca; class Bivalvia; order Pectinida; family Pectinidae; genus Mimachlamys; species Mimachlamys varia. The sequence goes on along the minus strand of OX392528.1, from coordinate 28,247,215 downwards.
TTAATTTTGATGTTTTTAATTAATTTTGGTAACTCAGACATTTTTTAACATTTTAAAGCTTCGTCCTAACATCTGTGTTAAACAGTTGTGTACAATGCTTTTGGTTTGCCGGAACTTGTAAGTATATATTTCCAAAGCATACCAGGCTTATATAAACAATATGCCAAATGCAACATCCGTATTCGCGGCGAAATAGTTTTAAACAAATCAGAGAATACCAAGCGTCAACAAAACCATCATCAGAGCTCAAACTCGAACCGATTAAACTAGATGCAAAATAGAAAGTAAAGATTTACATGGAGACCCTCGTAAAAGTACCAGAGAATAAGACCAGGTGTTCCGAAAGAGTAAGCGTCTTCTGCTTCATCAACGACACCCGCCATGCAAATCTTGGTCACATACAAGTAAACACCAATCCTGAAAATAAAAACAGACCCATCATTGCCAATTGTAACAAGTAAGCACACTTATAAGCATACTCAAAAACGCCCATCTTCATATAACACAAAGATTCAGAACATTTCCCGGTGAGATCATGATGGCGGTCATAAAACTTGCCAATAGTCTTCATCAACTTGTACATCTCGAATCACTTTGTCTCAAGTTTGTTCGTCAGCAGTTGACAGCTTTCACGAAAATCTCGATGTTCAGAGCAAGCCTAGGATAATGAATCAACTGCGACATGTAAACTGCATAGGATGGATTTGTGCAAAGAGTGCAAAGATTATTTTACACAACCAAATTATGTTTTTATGTGACGTTTCGATGCCTAGTACGATATGTATCCTGGCACCTTCATTAGACCAACAACGTGTATACATACAACAGTTGTAAAATTAGTACGAGTTGTTAAATGACAAATCGGTCATTTCGTCTACGCTGTTGGGCGTATGTACAATAGTAAAGTACCGAATGACTAAATTCATCTAATTTTTGTTTATGACTTGGTCATAGATGTACGATTTAGAACAGGGCCCACTGCGGCGTATACATACTGTCTATGACTTTGGACTTTACCAAGCCAATCACACGATTGCTCTGTATGGCATGGTCTGTGATATGATGGAGAAACATGGTTGTTACTATCAAGAAAGGGAACGTTCACGATCGGAAAATCGAAATCCTCACGTTTATGATACAGTTTAGTAGTAAGGTGCCCGTGTTGTTGATAGTTTAAGTAAAGATCGAAGTAGGGAGCTGATGTAGGAAAGTCTGTTGTGTCTTTAATCTCAAGTTCAGTGCTTGAGCTTGATATTGAAGATTGCAGCTGACGGTAACGGTAGTTCAATAGTAACACATTTACGTTGATGCTATTGGTACGGTATCTCCTTTTCATTCGAACGTTTAGCAACAACGACTTCCGTTTTGACAGTCCACGAGCTAATGAGGGTTTGTTCAGTTATAATGCCTTTGAACACTTCCAATAAAATTTGAGAGTTTAATGAAAAACACTTAAATGAATTATAACAAAAACCGGACGACATAATTTATTCCAATAAAGTCTTCTAACTCTTGTCCATCTGATACCACAAACGATTGCGTTTTACACCACACGACGGTGTCGCCCAGTGACATCAGATACAGACCGTTAGGTCGCAAGTAAACCGCGCGTTACAATGGTGGCTTCAACACTCCCCAACTCCTAATTTACCCGTAGATAGATTCATATCTCCCATGAATACGTAAGTGGAGACAATCAGGGGGGACAAAGCCGGGTCCGCCAGCACTGGGCCAGGACTAGCTCCCACTGATAGCCGCTAATGAGCTGCGGTAATTAAACACTCAGCACATTGTCATCGGTCAGAGCAATTAATCAGGCCATTGGAAAAAACAGAAACCGCATTTTTTATCTTTTAACTTTTTTTTTTAACTAAAATTATCTTTTCTATTTATGTAATTATTGAGATGAAGAGCTGAAAAAGGAGGAATTTATCTTTGCGATTTTCAGCTATAACTGTACATGAGGCCCCCCGGGGGGTTCGGGTATCTACCGCCATCTGCTGTTAGCGCATTAGACCTGTCAATACGTGACAAAAGGTATTGGTCCGGAAAACTCCGCGGACGATTATCATCACTTTAGTCATGCTTCGGTCAGACTGGTTCGCCGACCGCATATGTCACACCGTTTAATTCTGTGGTGAGCTTGAATTATCACAATGTGATGACGTGATGGGTGCTATGATTAATTCGAATATACAACCATTATTGTGTTCTCTTTGATGTCGGATGTGCAGTTGTGATCGTCCTTGATTAGGCTAGTTAATACGTGTGGAGATTCATCAAACATAGTGATCATGCAGAATAGGAGCATGCCTTGATAGGAATGTGTTGCATTGTGTTTAGTTTCCCGTGGCATTTGTTTGGTGTCCTGTAGACTTTACCACTCGATATAGATCTCCGATTATTCACGAGAAATTGCACTGTCGGTAGTACAACAGCAATGTTATTGTTTGAGCACGGGTGTTTAATAAACGTTTACATACATGTAAACAGGTATGCTTATTATGATGACATAATTGCTGTATATTATAAGCAAAATGTAATTACAGAACGCCACCGATTTGTTCAGTGGATAGCGCACTTGCCTCTCACTGAGTCAGCCGGGGTTCGATTCCCCAACCGGAGGTTTAAAATGTTGATGTCACCTGCCCGACCACGTGGGTTTTATCCGGGTACTCCGGTTTTCTCCAACAATAAGACCGCGCGCGTGTTAACATCCGGGTCAACAAGAGTGATTTATATGAGTTTTGCTTCACAATTGTTGTAAAATAAATAAAATTTATATTTTGATATATTTTCAATATACCTCTGTATCAGACAGAGCATTTTAGAGGTACCTTCCTCTCTTTAGGCTCTTATTCGTTCCTCCTTGAATAGTCCCGCTGAATGACGTTCCTCCTTGAATAGTCCCACTGAATGACGTTCCTCCTTGAACAGTCCAACTGAATGACGTTCCTCCTTGAACAGTCCCACTGAATGACGTTCCTCCTTGAATAGTCCCACTGAATGACGTTCCTCCTTGAATAGTCCCACTGAATGACGTTCCTCCTTGAACAGTCCAACTGAATGACGTTCCTCCTTGAACAGTCCCACTGAATGACGTTCCTCCTTGAATAGTCCCACTGAATGACGTTCCTCCTTGAATAGTCCCACTGAATAACGTTCCTCCTTAAATAGTCCCACTGAATGACGTTACTCCTTGAACAGTCCCACTGAATGACGTTCCTCCTTGAATAGTCCCACTGAATGACGTTCCTCCTTGAATAGTCCCACTGAATGACGTTCCTACTTGAACAGTCCAACTGAATGACGTTCCTCCTTGAACAGTCCCACTGAATGACGTTCCTCCTTGAATAGTCCCACTGAATGACGTTCCTCCTTGAATAGTCCCACTGAATGACGTTCCTCCTTGAACAGTCCAACTGAATGACGTTCCTCCTTGAACAGTCCAACTGAATGACGTTCCTCCTTGAACATCCCACTGAATAACGTTCCTCCTTGAATAGTCCCACTGAATGACGTTCCTCCTTGAATAGTCCCACTGAATGACGTTCCTCCTTGAAAAGTCCCACTGAATGACGTTCTTCCTTGAAAAGTCCCACTAAATGACGTTCCTCCTTGAACAGTCCCACTGAATGACGTTCCTCCTTGAACAGTCCCACTGAATGACGTTCCTCCTTGAATAGTCCCACTGAATGACGTTCTTCCTTGAAAAGTCCCACTGAATGACGTTCCTCCTTGAATACTCCCACTGAATGACGTTCCTCCTTAAATAGTCCCACTAAATGACGTTCCTCCTTGAATAGTCCCACTGAATGACATTTACTTGAATAGTCCCACTGAATGACGTTCCTCCTTGAACAGTCCCACTGAATGACGTTACTCCTTGAACAGTCCCACTGAATGACGTTACTCCTTGAACAGTCCAACTGAATGACGTTCCTCCTTGAACAGTTCCAATGAATGACGTTCCTCCTTGAATAGTCCCACTAAATGACGTTCCTCCTTGAATAGTCCCACTGAATGACGTTCCTCCTTGAACAGTCCAACTGAATGACGTTCCTCCTTGAATAGTCCCACTGAATGACGTTCCTCCTTGAACAGTCCAACTGAATGACGTTCCTCCTTGAATAGTCCCACTGAATGACATTTACTAGAACAGTCCCACTGAATGACGTTCCTACTTGAATAGTCCCACTGAATGACGTTCCTCCTTGAACAGTCCAACTGAATGACGTTCCTCCTTTAATAGTCCCACTGAATGACGTTACTCCTTGAACAGTCCAACTGAATGACGTTCCTCTTTGAGCAGTCCCACTGAATGACGTTCCTCCTTTAATAGTCCCACTGAATGACGTTACTCCTTGAATAGTCCCACTGAATGACGTTCCTCCTTGAATAGTCCAACTGAATGACGCTCCTCCTTGAACAGTCCAACTGAATGACGTTCCTCCTTTAATAGTCCCACTGAATGACGTTCCTCCTTGAATAGTCCAACTGAATGACGTTCCTCCTTGAATAATCCCACTGAATGACGTTCCTACTTGAACAGTCCCACTGAATGACGTTCCTCCTTGAATAGTCACACTGAATGACGTTCCTCCTTGAATTGTCCCACTGAAAGACGTTCCTCCTTGAACAGTCCCACTGAATGACGTTCCTCCTTGAATAGTCCCATTGAATGACGTTCCTCCTTGAACAGTCCCACTGAATGACGTTCCTCCTTGAACAGTTCCAATGAATGACGTTCCTCCTTGAATACTCCCACTGAATGACGTTCCTCCTTAAATAGTCCCACTAAATGACGTTCCTCCTTGAATAGTCCCACTGAATGACATTTACTTGAATAGTCCCACTGAATGACGTTCCTCCTTGAACAGTCCAACTGAATGACGTTCCTCCTTTAATAGTCCCACTGAATGACGTTACTCCTTGAACAGTCCAACTGAATGACGTTCCTCTTTGAGCAGTCCCACTGAATGACGTTCCTCCTTTAATAGTCCCACTGAATGACGTTACTCCTTGAATAGTCCCACTGAATGACGTTCCTCCTTGAATAGTCCAACTGAATGACGCTCCTCCTTGAACAGTCCAACTGAATGACGTTCCTCCTTTAATAGTCCCACTGAATGACGTTCCTCCTTGAATAGTCCAACTGAATGACGTTCCTCCTTGAATAGTCCCACTGAATGACGTTCCTACTTGAACAGTCCCACTGAATGACGTTCCTCCTTGAATAGTCACACTGAATGACGTTCCTCCTTGAATTGTCCCACTGAAAGACGTTCCTCCTTGAACAGTCCCACTGAATGACGTTCCTCCTTGAATAGTCCCATTGAATGACGTTCCTCCTTGAACAGTCCCACTGAATGACGTATCTCCTTGAACAGTCCCATTGAATGACGTTCCTCCTTGAACAGTCCAACTGAATGACGTTCCTCCTTGAACAGTCCCACTGAATGACGTTCCTCCTTTAACAGTCCCACTGAATGACGTTCCTCCTTGAATAATCCCATTGAATGACGTGCCTCCTTGAACAGTCCCACTGAATGATAGTATGATATTGGGAAAGTAGGGACACGGCAGTATATGTTTTCTTCTGTGTCTTCTGCAATGTCTTTTCATGTCTACCTAGTCTTTTTCCACGTGTCAACTCTCCCTAGGCAAACCTGTTAACTTGTTGTAGTGTTTTGTGACTATATTCGGTTATTCATTTACGATTTCTTCAGGGAGCACTGTAAAAAACCTCACGTGAGAGTCCAGCATCTGTCGAGGTTGTCTTCGTAAGCTCGGTGAACTCAGGACAAGCAACCAGAAAAGAAAAAGTAAACTAATTTTTTTTAAACGTATGATGTCTACTTATGAATAGAAAACGTACATCTATTTATTTCACGACATTACCTCAAAATTGATTAACATAGTTGTTAGGACGTAAAACACAAACAAAGCCAACTAAAATTAATACCAACGCCTTTCGCCGACGCTGAACCACCAATGTTCCGGACAAGGATACACAGACAACCAACTAAAGAACGGGACATCGTCGCGATGGGTCGATTATCTGTAGCGTCGAATATATATAAGAAATCGTATTGACTGAAATACAAAAACCCATTCCCAAAGTGCATCCTCTTTGTAAGGTTTTGTGTTGGTATCATCCTGTCTAAAGAGTGCACCCCAAAGGGAATTGTTCTTTTTGCAGCGAGGAAGTTAAAACAAGAGAATTTAATAGACCACGAAATTTAGCTTACCATCTTCTTAAGAACTATCAGTGGGGATTGGTAGTTTTATTAAGATACATTTAATTATGCCTCAAACTTCTCACGGCTCAACCTTTATATCTTGAGCAGATCCAAACACTCTTTCTTTAACTTACTCTCAGGTCACTCAATAATTAATTATAACACATCTTCATTGGCACCTTGAAAAATGTTTACTGGTAACAGATAGTCTTTGTTCTCGTTTTGTGTCATCATGAATTGGTTATGAGATCCTGGTCTACCTAACCAGGATAGCTAAATCGTAAAGAGATAAATTTACCACACCTCCCCAATACTCCAAGTGTGATTTATACATACTTATTCATATAGAATATTACTTTTTAATAAGAAACTTCATTATGAGATCCAGACACAATGACAATTCCACAAAGAGACGGCGATGTAGGGAGATATATGGTGCGGCACGTGATGATGTTGCGGATCTGGTGTAATGTACACCACACAAATCGGTGTTACAATAACACTACCCGACCACTTGCCCAACACAGATATGTAAAAATAATATTCTCCTTTGTTGTCCACCAGCTTGGTGACGTTTGCCGTAAGTTGTATTTTTTTCTAATTCGGGTGATATTGATCAAGTGTAGATAGAGGAAAGTCACCCCTTGTCGGGGGAACAACAATGGCGGGCTCTGGATCCGGTTACACTCCCGATTGTAATGGCCGGGGTGTGAAGAATGGGTAGAATTATGGATGATAGTTATGTTTGATAAATTGGATTTCTGCCCATTCCTACTGAATATGTAAGGTTTTATGTTTCACGCATTCTGTTTTATCAGTTTGACCTGTCGCTATTTTGCTTTTTAAATCATTCCAAGTTACAGATATCGAGGTTTAGGGTTGTCTCCCGGGTGAATGATGGCTACCCTTGTAGATTCTGACGGCTCCACAGTTCCTCTACACCCCACCCGCTAAACTTCATACAGTCTCTGTCAGAATATATCTTCACGATTCCTCTACACACCTACCCGCTTACTTCATACAGACTCGGTCGGAATACAGCTTCACAATTCCTCTAAACACCTTCTCGCTTACTTCATACAGACTCTGTCAGAATACAGCTTCACGATTTCTCTACACACCTTTCCGCTTACTTCATACAGTGTCTGTCAGAACATATCTTCACGATTCCTCTACACACCTACCCACTTAACTTCATACAGACTCTTCAAAAAGTAATAAAATAGTGTAAAATATCTTGATAAAGTCCCGTCATCAATGCAGATCATTATGCAATGCTGATAACCGCCGAATCTACAGTCTGTAAGATGGCGAGAAGCGAGGGAAATTATGAGTTGTTTTGTCACCATTTATCCAAATGATAAATATCAGTGCCATCCAGGCTTGTTTGTTACATTTTATACCTATCACTGTCAGAGATGATCCTAGTTATCTTTTACATGTACTTTTGGCTATATCTTGCGACTTGGAGACGCTGTCGATACTCCGTGTTTCGTTTGACACAAGTTTCCTCCAATCAAACAGATCTCTAACTGTTGGCTTGCATAGTATAACAGGTTCCTTAAAATACAAGGTAATTGTAGAATTAAACACCGTGTTTTTACAGAGAAAAAGTCCATAATGAGGTGACAGATCTGATCATTCTGTGCAGTAAAATGAGGCTTTTGTGTCGTTAAACTAACCAGCATTTGAACATAAGTGAATGTTGAAGTTTTTCCCAAGCTAATTTGTAAGCTGTGTTGTGATTGGTCAAATCAGCAAAAGTGATATTTTCACTAGTGAAAAATATGATATTTTTCACTAGTGAAATATATCACTTTTATAGAATGCATAATTTTCGATATTTCACTGGTAAAAATGTAATAAAAATATTTATTAATATCGAACATCTGCATATCACACAGATGTTGCTATAAAGATGATTTTAAGCACTATATAAATTGAATTTGCATAAATGCTAATACAGCAAAGAAATTAAAATTGACATTTTTTCATTGCAATAAATCGATTGACAAATAAGCAAAAGGGAGATCATTTTAATATACCAAAAAGAGAGGAAACATTTGTTGAAAAAAGTTATTATTAAATTTAGATACCATGAAAGCAACAGGAATTGACAAGATTGATGCAAACTTTTTGAAATGCTGTGCTTAAGAATTTTCACCGATAATTTGTAAAATAATGAATTTCAGTATTGATACGAACTCTTGTCCTGGTCTTTGGAAAAAATTAGTACTCTGTTTAAGAAAGGGAAACAAGTCAGTAACAATACACCAATATATATTTTACCAATTTTATGCAAATGTCTTGAAAAGCACATACATACCCATTTTTATAATTTTTTAACCAATCACAAATTGATATTAGAAAGTCAGTCTGGTTTTAGAAAACACCATTCTTGTCAGTCTGCACTGAAGAAAATCACAAATGTATGGTACCGGGTATGATGTCATCAATAAGGGAAACATGTCTTGTGTCCTGTTTTTAGGTTTTAAGAAAGCCTTCGATCTTGTTGATCACATTACATTAAGTTTATATGGCTGTTCTTCAGATACCATTATATATTTTACAAGCTATGTCAAAGATCGTTTTCAGACAGTTAACTTAAAAAAGCCTTAAGTGATCCTCAAGCCCTCACAGTTGGTGTCTCCCAGGGATCGATTCTGGGGCTTTAATGTTCATCTTATATGTCAATGATTTACCCCTTGTCACAAAAATAGATCAATTAATATGTACGTTGATGACACGGCTGCTCATACAGATGATAAGTCTATTGATCTTATCAATACTAACTTAACGAAGACGCCAAACCCATTCAGAAATGGTGTGATGACAAAAGCATGTGTATAAGCAAGGATAATACAAACGTAGACAAAATAAGCAACGGTCAGTTTATATCAGTAATAAAAAATTAGAAAATGTAAAGAGTGAAAAACTCCTCGGAGTGACAATAGATGATTGTTTAACATGGAACAAACAAAGTTTATATATATATACAAAAAGATAGCTTTCCAAAGTTACCAAATGAGACGTATTCGGCCATTTTTAACCTAGTCATCTTGTCTCACATTTTACAATTGTTTTATTGACCCCCACTTTGATTATTGTTCAAATGTTTGGGGAAATGTCTCACGAAAACTAATCTGGAAAACTTCAAAAACGTGCATCCAGGGTTATATTGAAACTTTTGTACACCTTCCAAGGAAATGTTCAACAAACTCAGGTGGTTGCCATTTAAGAAAAGAATTTCCTACAAACAAGCCATTCTTATGTTTAAAATTCTTAACAACATGACTCCAAATTACTTACATAATTTTACTTTAACCACCGACATCCAATCAAGAGCTACCAGATCTTCAACTCAAAATGTTTTTTATTTGCCGACTTGTAAAACCAATATGTTTAAAAGATCATTCACATACCAAGGTCGTCCTTACCATTGGAATAATTTACCTCCATATATGCAAACTTTTAAAAGGCTCTTATCTTTTAAGATATGTGCTAATAATGTTTTTATTGTTTAAAAAGAACAGTTTTACATAATATTTAAAACATTAGTCTTGTTTTCTTAATTAATTCTTAACATATGTATGCTGAACCTAAGACTCAAACCAACCATTTGGTAGGGGGGGGGGGGGGGGGGGGCAACCAATGGAATGGTTTTGAACGCTTTACGACAATTTACCTTTAAATGTTTTGATATGATTTTAAAAACAAAACTTCATTACTAGTACTTTTAATACACACTAAATTAGTGTATATTCTGTCAATTTTTATCCTCTTGCTATATTATTATTGTACGTATATTTCACTATGATAGTGCTTTAACCATACCTTTAACCATACCTTTAAATAATACTTGTGTGACATACAAGCATCCATTATTTATATAATTTGAAGATTATTAAAAAAGTGTTAAATTACCAAGTCTGTGATGATGCGTACTATTTACTTATTATGATATAGATGTTTAGCCATACAGTTCTGATATTTCTGTATACACTATAGATGTTTAGCCATACAATTCTGATATTTCTGTATACACTATAGATGTTTAGCCATACAGTTCTGATATTTCTGTATACACTATAGATGTTTAGCCATACAGTTCTGATATTTCTGTATACACTATAGATGTTTAGCCATACAGTTCTGATATTTCTGTATACACTACTGCATCTTACATTTAAGATTCTGTAATGTTTTACAATTATTGTAACTTTGTTTTAAATAATGTACATTTTATCATACTTGACCATATGTAAGACGAGTCATTGACTCAATATGTCATCAAGTTTAAATAAAGACTAATAAAAATATTGCAGTGAAATATTTATTTTGTCTATATCTGGTTTGAGATAAGTTGTCTATTGTCGTAAAAGTGTAATACGAACTCTTCCCTGTCAATTCATTAATGTGTTTCAAAATAATTAGAAATGTCTTTCAATTCTTTTGACATTTTACTTATACTGATAAGTCCTCAATAGGTAGACTGGACGTTGTTGACAAACAAACTTAAGGCACAGGATTCGATTTGATTGACAATAATGACACGGTTCTCAATTTGAGGATTGATGTTTACTTGGGTGTGCCAACGATTTACATGGCGGGTGTCGTCGATGAAGCAGAAGATGCTTACTTTCCTGTAACACCAGGTATTATTCTCTTGTACTCTTACGAGGGTATCCATGTAAGCATTTCCTCTGTTCGTATTTTGCCTCTAGTTTATCGATTTTGAGTTCGGATTATGGTTTTGTTGACACGTTGGTATTCTGTGGGTTTTTTTTTAATATAGTGTACCTCTGTATCTCCGCTAGAAGGACTTCGGCCCTCGTCTCGTTCGTGTCCCGGTACCGTGCACCATGTTCGGGTCACACGTGATCGGATCACGCGCTTGCGCAGGGTGAGACAGGGGCATGTTTACGAAAGATAATATATGAATTACATCGGGTCGAAAAATTATTTGTCGGTATTTAAAAAGTGATAATTAGCAGCGTTCGTTGAAACTTTCAATTTGTGTAATTTAGTGAAAGTGTAAGTTTTATGATATGTTTTTAAGGAACGTTCAATTTTTTACCGTGATTTATTTCCATTTAGTCCCTTTAAGTCGGTTTCACCCAACCTAGTATTTATTTCTCTTGTTTAATTATTCTATTATACATGATATTTGTCCAAGTTTCTATCATTTCTATGTAATTATCAGATCCTCTATGCAGAAAAGAATAAGCAGTTTGCTATTCAAAACGAAACCTAAACAAGTTGATATTTATTGACTCCGATGTTCGAACAACACTAAACTATCTACATGATAAAACTTTTCGTTTGGTCTACAGACAAGGCATCTAATAACCTGATCCATGCTTACAAACACTATTGCATTTATTGTTTACAAACAGAACTAGGCCTGTATACACATTGACCGGTTTTCGGAAGGACGAATACTTTCAAACCATCATCAGTATCACAACCTTTCAATATACCGGTTAATGAGAATACGCTGACCTGCCTCGTTCATATTGGATGCCTGAACTGCACAAGAATCATTATAAGCAATGTTTTATCGCTGGCTCGTCTCATTGCTCAACAAACCCATTATCAAACCTTCTTACTACCATTCTAAGCACCATTAATCTGGGCTTCAGTCTTATTGTGACACTGTATACTTCAGTAGTGGCATTAACGGGAAGTGGATTTTGAAAATCTCGAAAGATCCTCCGATTGATTTTGTTTGAGCACCCCCTTCTTACAGACGTTTCGTCTATCAAAACATTCGATATTTTCACCAAGTACACGACCAAGCCTCATACGAAACTGAAAAAACGTCGTCGATCTCTCATTATGATAGTTTCATTTTCCAACAAAGAGGTGACGACAACACAAATATATCGTGAGTTATACTCAAACATACTTAGTGAAATACACAATAGTCAATACTTTCGCGCGTGGAATTTTTCGCTAAGTCAGCCTCCAAACTGTTCGCGTGGAAAATTTCGCGCTGCAGTCATGCTGTTTTGCATTGTGTAGCTATATACTATAAAACACTGTAGAGTTTGAGTATTGTTGAATATGTTCGCGTGTTGATATTTTCGCGAAGATTTAATGCCAGCGAAAGAAGCGAAAAATTCAACATCGGGAAAATTCCACATCGCGAAAATTCCACTTTTATCCTATACTGTAGAAGATATACAATTGTAGTATAAATAATTAAATTCAGATATATATGGTTTAATAATAGTATGCTGAGATTCGGACAGGGTAAAGCGAAGTCGGCTATAACCGTACGGCTATCACGTACTTGTTCTTGGACTGATTTTCATCTCCAAACTAAAGAACAACATTGTGTCATGTAGAAACAAAACACTGGCTTGTTAGATTAATTAATTAATGATGTTATGACCTGAATTAATAACTGTATGCCATTGCGGTAAACATCTTAAATAACGCTTATTTAGACGTGTTACTTTTGTACATGACGATCACAAATAGTGTTTTCTTAGTCTATGTAGGAAACATTTTTTGAAGTTAAATTTTGACATGTTGGTTCCCTTTATGTACCAGATACCTTATTTGAACAAACCTGAGACTGCATCTTGATCCCCTGGATATCGAAATATATAAAAATAAAGATATACTATAGTCTAGTCTGAAGCTTGGCTACCAGGTAGTATCGTCGTAATTGAGACCCTATGACTCAAAATGACTTTGAACCCATTGGTAGTCAGGGTAACAAAATGATGAAGCTTCTGCCCAAAAGCCGTGATGTTATTTTTTTTCGAATTGTCGGAAACAGGGCTAGCTATGTGTTTGCCTATAGTGCTATCGCTCTGAAATACCATGCTGAAGGAAACAATACCACCCGATCACGTCATACTGACAACAGGTGAACCAACTTTTGTCGTAAACCTTGATTGCTGAACGATACCAGGAGCCACAACTCTCTAATGGTAAAGATTTGGTTTGTCCCGGCCAGAGGGGAGAATATAAACATCACTACCAGGGACGATCGCTCAACTAAAGAAGGTGAGGCAGTGTCAAGGGAGACATACATGGGGGAAGTTTGTTAAGGAAAAGGACACAAATTGTTGAATACAAATATAAAACTTTGAACACCAACACGAATTATTTAATATTGCAACGTTTGATTGACACGTCATTTATGTCCGTAACGGTGACCAAAAGTTTTTTGACAGTCAAAATTAAATTGAAAACACATGGGAAGCTTTGGTTTCTATTACAATAGAAACTGAGTGGATTAAAAGGGTACATTATCACATTCATATTTCATATTTTTTCTTGTAATTGCTTTCATTGACTCATAAGAGATTTGAGAATAAAAAATTGTATCAATATCGAGTATCAAGTTATGAGCGTGTTAACATATGTCCATGGTGCTCGGCACTTACAACGGGTCTGATATTTCATCCGCTGTTCCCGGCAGCTCCCGGCAGTGTTCGGGGTGTGGGCCTGTCTCCATACACCGTTCCAGGCCTGCAAAATGTCAGCGATACCTTGACAGACGGTACCACCCGACCAGCGCCTTGTAGTTTGATCGCCTGATGGACAAGTGCAAATATCACACCGATAATCTGGTCAATGAAACGATCTAACACGCTAGTCCGTCTCCGATGTTCGTTAGTGTGTCTTCTTGCATATCCGTAACATGACCAGGGCTATCAGGAACGTCCTCTGTGAAACAAATTGACTAGAATAAAATATTCATATTGTTTTTAACTTCTCACGTATAGAGTACCACTATGACACATGCGAATGGCTGTAGACATGTAGCGTGTTTTGTTTCTATATGACTATCATATTAGTACTCCGATACGAATCTCTCAAACACATGTTATGTCTCTGATACTTTTGTAACAACAAATCAAAACGAATATTTTTGTATGGAATTGGATATACAATTATAGGAACTCATCAATATTTACAATTTTTAAATTGATTAAAGGATTTTAGTTAAATACAATTCGTGGCATACAATTGACAGACGGCGACTCCTCCGATATGTGAAAAATGATAACTCACCGTAATGCAATAAAGAAAATAGTCACAGATTTTGTCGTGTTACGTGTACTTAAAGCATGCCAGTAGCCTTTTCCTCCTCTTCTATCGACAGAAGATTGGGGTAATCTCTACAAATTAAAACCAAAGCAAGATTTTTAAAGTAATAAAGGTTTTGAGATAGTGCATACAGCGTTTTACGAAATAAATCAACTGAACAAATCTCAAGTAAAATTCAGGAATTTGTTTTGTTCTATAAAGCAATCTATGAATTCCATACCTGACTGATTTCAATAAAAATACTGGCAACTACATAGTGATCCAGAGATTCCTACAGCAAATTAGGAACTGAAAAATATCTGTAGAATAACTCAACGTTTATTGTACAGAAAGGTAGCTTGATAGCCTTTCTTTATTTGTTATGTATAATATATATATATATAACATCACCTTATGATGTCTCTTTGCCGATTTAGTAGGACCTAAATAAATATGACTTATCAATTTGTACAAAATTCGGTATGATTTATCAATATCTACAAATGTTTATGATTTTATCAATGTGTATAAATGTCTGTATAATTTATTAATTTGTTCAAATGTCTCTATGATTAATCAATATGTACAAATGTCAGTATGATTTATCATTTTGTACAAATGTCGGTATGATTCATCAATATGTACACATGTTTTTATGATTTATCAATATGTACAATGTCGGTATGATTTATCAATATGTGCAAAAGTCTATATGATTTATCAATATGTACAAATGTTTGTATGATTCATCAATATGTACAAAAGTCTATATGATTTATCAATATGTACAAATGTTTGTATGATTCATCAATATGTACAAAAGTCTATATGATTTATCAATATGTACAAATGTTTGTATGATTTATCAACATTTTCCTTTACGTTACATGTTTATTAAACAGAAGAGAAAAACCTATGGCCGTGGGCGACGTGCACATATAGGTAGTGATAGTTGCGTAAATCAATAGCAATTAGATTGCCTCGAAGAGCATTCTGATATTACATCTACACGTGTTCTCCAGTTTTAAATTGGAAATGTGAGATAAGCAGAGAGAACGCTGGCTGTCAGGGGATATGACAGGAGAGAAGACATTGTTCGTCAAAATTAGCCCCATAAACAACAGTCTAAACAATATCGGCCGTGTAATTTCTTTTTTCTTCGTCAAAGAGTTAATAAGAATCTGAGGCGAAGATGTGTCACGCGAGTGTAAGGCGACGCCTGGTACTGCTAGCCAAGCTTTGGTAACGTTATACGGTCTAACATCAGCCAATCAGAACTCGCCTGTTAGCATGCAAATTATATGCTGTTCTGTCAGTCGCTGTGAAACGTGAACCATGCTGTTCACATGTTTGAGCGAGTAGATTTTGTTTCCATTTGACAATGTTGATCCTTTTTGTAATACATAGAAGACCATACAGTTTGTTTTAATCTCCTTTGTATACTGTACATTTATGGCCAATATATGTCTTTCATCTACAAAAACTGAAATAAAATGTTATTTTCAATGCCAATAATGAAAAAAACCACAGAGAAACATTATCAGGGTGACGCGCAACTATCAGTTTAGCTGTAATAATCATTCAAAATTTCAGCAGATTGTATCTTCAATATGAAGATAACGATTATAGGTATATGTAAATATTTCCAGACAACAAAATAATAGGTTGACCCATACATTTTACATGAAACGTTTTTGTCTCTCAATACGTAGTAGATCTAGTGAAGACTTAATGAAAACGGCAACAAACACATCAAATAAACCGTTGTATTTTATTTCGACTTTACGATTTGTAACATTTGTGTGCTGTTTAAACGTGACGATTTCAATTTTCCAACCGTGAACTCTATTTCTTCCTTGCTAGTAACAACCCTAGCCCTGCTTCTCAAACCCTTGGTGTTAACATGTCACAGGTGATTCGTTATTCTAGTGCTTGCTCTAAATACCGTATTTTTTCTTGATCGATATCGACTGCCAACAAACTAACTTACAACACAGGGATTTGTGCGAAGCAGGTTGATCAGAACTATGGGAAAGTTTTATGGTCGCCATCTTTGCCTCATTGAGAAATATTCTGTATCTTTGTGTGATATGAAGATCGACGTTTTGAGTATGCTCATTAGTGTGCTTCCTTGTTGTGATTGACGATGATGACTCGGTTCTCATTTCGAAGACTTGATGTTTACTTTGTTGTGACCAAGATTTACATGGCGGGTGTCCATGTCGATCTTTCTTTTTTTCCTATTGTGCCCCTAGTTTAAAAGATTTTCAGTTCGGGTTATGGTTTTGGTGACTCTTCGGTATTCTATAAAAAAACATTGTTTGCAATGCAATAAAACCTCTTCATCCCTGTGATGCTTTTTCATGACTTTTCATGAACTTATTTTTTCATTCAGAGACAAACTTGTGTTGCTTGCTAACTTTTGATAATACCTGTTTATTGCCAATATTGAATTATTAGAAATACCAAAGAAAGATTCCACATTCTTCAATGTATTTGCAAGTTTTATATTTCACTTGGAGCTGAATAGTGCTAGCTGGAAACATCGTGAACATTTCAGACAAAATTTTTCATTTGAGAACGATGAACAAAAAAGTCATGTACGGTGTTAGACCAGAACTCACAGAGGAATATCAATCCTAGCAATGGTTGGAATGTATCTATATTGATTTGGGTTATTCACAGAAGGGACGAAATTCGAATACCAAAGGTTGGGATAGAGTCGGGTTTGTTTCTGAAACAAAGTTTTGTATTTTGGATTGAAAGCAGATGAGTGTTTTATTTGAATGTTTTGACCTCAATCTAACAGGATACTGTAACGATAATTTCTGTCGGTGGTTATATAATGCTGGTTCGTTTCCTTTCACGCAGCTCCAATTCCAAGTCTGCAACCTTTTTGATATACAGTGGTCAGTAATTTTATATATAATTTTCTTATGAAACTGTGTATATATAATTAGCTCCCAGTCAGTGTGGGATTGACCATCACGATGTTCAAAGAATTCGTGCATTTGGCTATTAGATAGTTTATGTGCGGACGGTATGTAAATTCACCATCAAATATGACACCTGGAAATTTAGTTCGTTCAACTACAGGAATAGGATGGCAATTAAGGGGGTGATTTTATCATTTTTGACCTGTTTTGATTTTGAAAATTTTTAAACCGGTTTTTATCGGTTAGGTTATGAAGTTTATTCAAACGTTGATGCAGTTACCTCCCAATTGCATTCAAACGTTTTGACCGGTAGCACAAAAGAAATTCGTATTGGGATTCTTCTACAATGGCGTAAAAGTTTTGACCATAGTATGTATTATCAGAACAAAAACGTAAATAAAGTCGCCTTGCGGCAAGCCCATTTTCTGCTATTGGACATCAGACGGTTGCATTCCGTTCAAAATAATGTTTGATGGAGAACTTAAATAAACAATTGCCTGTAACACGTGATTCGAACAAATGTTCCGCGCTGTCGTGCTTAAAAATATATATAAACTTTATTTATTTTACAACAATTATGAAACAAGCTATACAACTTATATTAATCACTCTTGTTGGCCCGGATGTTTGCGCGCGCGGGGGGTCTTATTGTGGGAGGAAACCGGAGTACCCGGAGAAAACCAACGTGGTCGGGCAGGTGACCCCGTACCTTTTCACGTCCGATCGGGGAATCGAACCCCGGCCGCCTTGGTGAAAGGCAAGTGCGCTATCCACTGCACCACCCGACCACCCTATTGCTTAAAAATCACAGGTAAAACAGACTCATATCAGCTTCTTACCTTGATCTTTATTTAAATTATGACCAACACGAGCAGCTTGCTACTAAGCTATACGATACACGTGACGATTACCCTTGATAAAAAAACATCCCATCTACTCCAATCTTTAGTGTTTACATGTCGCTGTTGATTCGTTATTCTAAGTCTTGTTCTGAATATCGAGATATTCATAATAAGATGTCGGCTGCTCACGAACAAACTTACGGCACAGAGATTCGAGAGCTGCAGGTTGATGAAGAGTATGAACACGTTTTATGGTCGCCATTGGTATCATTAAGAAATATGAATCCTTGTATGATATGCAAGTGGACGAGTTGATATGACTGCTTGTTGTGATTGAGGATGCCCCGTTTCTCACTTTGATGACATGACATTTACTCCGATGTGATCGCCAAGCTTTACGTTACTGGTGTCGTCGATGAAGCAGAAGACGCTTACGTTTCCTGAATACCTCGTCTTATTCTCTTGTCTTTTTTCAATCTTCCCCTTTTTCATATTTTGCCATTACAACATTTTTGTCTACGTTGTGTCGTAAATCATTTCTTACCCAAAGAAAAATGTTATAGTGCCTGTTTCATTTACGGCAGACAAAACAACTGCCGTACCTTTATCTATTCTCGAAAAAAATACAAATTTTATCATTTTCAGGTACTGTTCCAGCTCTATACTTTTTCAAACAAAGAATAATTATATGGTCCCAATAAAACCTTTAATTTGTGTTGTATATGTTTAAACAATACACAACTGACCACAATTCCAATCTTAACAACGATATTTTCATGTCCCGCCGAGAAATACCCGGGGATTACAATGTATTCTTTTGACGTCATTCCATCATTCTGTTATTCTGTTTATTTGTTCTTCCACGGATAAGGAAATTAAAAACGTAATTCGGTTTGTAGTTGAATATTGAAAATGGTTTTGTGAATTTTTGAAAAAAAAATCTAGGGTTATGGTTTCATCTAATTGTAGAATTTTACAAATTTTGTCAGAAAAATGCTATGAATAAAAACATTTCAATATTGTACTTTAAATGATTTTGACATAATATCTATTTTTCATCGCTTCACTTCATATTCTTCATGCTGTAAATTTTCAGCTCGCAATTTACCCGAGCAATTATCTTTGGTCGACCCACACCTTGCTTACTTGGTTACATCTTTCAGGTCCTTGATTTCCACAACGGTGGCTATAATAACAGTCCAAACTTAAATTATCCTTGATTTCCAGCGTTGGCTTTAATATCGAGGAAACACATTTAGTTGTTCTACATTTTCATTGAAAAATTGATTTTAATAACATTTCATATTCTTAGATTTTTTAGTAGTATATCAAATGTACCATTTCCTCAGGATTACTTTCGTTTATTCTTTTCAATTGATTTAATTCTTGATCAAATTGTATGAAGCAGGCAGTAAAAAAAATCATTTCTTAACTCTGAATAGGAATACATATAAAAAAGAGGTCCATTTTGGCGTTCTTACGTTTCGGGTCATAGTCCTATGAACCAAAACGAACATGAATACGAACATGAGGTAAACGTTATTTGTTAATGCATAGCACGCCGAACTCTCGTTTTGACGAGAAAGTATAGACAACGTCTTGGTCTTGTATATTTCATTTAAATAACCGTTATGTATCACACTTTTGGTCAAATCGAATTAACTTATTAAAGCATTGAAAAGAAAGCGTCGTTAACGATTTGATTATCGGAATCTGCAGTATAGTTTCAGTAGGGCTATCATCCGAAATAATGTAGAGCATTGAACTATTTAAATTATTATGTAGAACGTCGAAACAGAATGTAGATTAATGCTGAGTTATACTTCTACTGTTTTGAGTATGCTCATTAGTGTGTTTACTTGTTGTGATTGACAATGATAGTCGGTTCTCATTTTGAGAACTTGATGTTTACTTGGATGTGACAAAGATTTACATGGCGGGTGTCGTCGATGAAGCAGAAGACGATTAATCTTCCGGAACACCTGGTCTTAGTCTCTTGTACTTTTGCAAGGGTCTCCATGTAAATCTTTCCTTTGTTCAAATTTTGCCCCTGGTTTAATCGATTTTAAGTTTGGATTATGATTATGTTGACGCTTCGGTATTCTCTTATTTTATTTTATTCTACTGTTCCATCGTTCATGGTAATTGCACACATCACAAATTAAGATTCCAATTAATCCCCATTGTGTATCTAAGCTACCCCATGTAGCATCTATGGTGATTACACGTTTGGGTAATGAACGACCATTTCAATGAAGGAGAAAATGTCCCTCATTCCCGACAAAACGTATGATTTACAGGAGACCAAACCTAGCACTTATCCTCATTAGTCCTCATTATCCTTACGTCATAAATGGAGCAGACTTCGTACGAATTAAAAGTTGTTTTGTGACTGATCATGGATTCATTTTTTATATTCTGTCCGGAGAGGTCGTTGCCAGGCATTATCGTGCATGCATGTTATTCATGTCATGGAGAGAATTTCAAACCCGTGGAGGTGGTCTGTTGTGTACAAAGCACTCCAATTTTTGACAAGCTCAAGATTTACAGAATTCATTTGAAGACAAGAGTTTTAACATGCGGGTGACTGTCTTCAATTTTACTGTCCCAAAAACACAATAACACCATATCTCCTCATAGCAACGCAATTTTGTTGCTATTGTAGTATATTTTCGCATGCGCATTTGAAAACAAATCTAATAACAAGGTGAAGTAAGTGAAGTATATAACAGTAACTGGGAAATCAATTCAAGTTTTATTTTATTTTATTAATTAAGCGAAAAATGATTTAATAAGCCCAGAATCCATTCTCAGTTTTAGATGACAAAATACTGTACTGGTATTTGAGATATACCCCAAGGCCTGACATGTCACAGACAGATAGATAGAGGTACCGAAAGACAGTCGCGCCATTAATTTCAGCATGGAACTAGTATATAATATAATAATCTATTCGTTATCGGTTTATTATATTATATATTAGAGGCAGAAGGCTTACCTCATTCTGATTACGTCTATCCAGACAGATTTTTAAAAATTCGATCGTTTTGTTGCTTAAGTGTTGTTGTTTTTTTTTTTAAGAAAATCGTCTCCAAATTATTTTATTTCCTTTTCAAGCTAACCACATCCCCACACGCCGTCTACAGTGGCTGCGTTCCCAGGTAGTTCCTTCCACTACAAGTGATAAACTAAACTTACCACTTCTTAATTAATGAACCAATCACACATAATGAACTAAATTCGGTTCTTTATCAGTGAGATGGATTTGTGTAGGATCTGTTAATGTTGTTTTCGTTGACCCAGTGGTGCATTCGACGGGGAGTAGAAACTGCTTTTAAACAGGTGGTATACAGACCAGTGCCAAGCTACATTTTGTACGGATATTGTTTTTGACATAGCCCAGTGGTTTCATGATAAACCTCCGTCTTCAATATTGTAGATTCCGTATAATGTTTTCTTTTCCTCGTGATGATATTAATGTATGCGACTTTATATGTCAGTTTTAATTTTGAAGTGCACAATTCATTGGAAATTTCTTAAGACTTTAGTAGTTTGCAAGCTTTGCTTTAGAGTAAGATAGAAAGCGATCCTGATTGAAGATTATGCTTTGTTATACGATATTATTGAGAATAATTCACACTCGTTCTGTCACCATATCTTGAGATCTTACCGAGACTCAACAATTCGGAATGTTTTAGCGCCATACCGGCTTATCTTCTTGTATCTTATAGTCACGGGCTGCGACCATTACGTGTATGGTGTTGTTATTGTTTTCCTGACATGCCTAGATGTTGGGATAACACCACCGATAACGTTTCCTACCCGAGCTCAGAGTCCCTTACAGTATCATATAAGTATCTGCGCAATATATCAGTATTTCACCGTTACACAAGACGCGACGGCAAATTGCCGGTATGGTTTTAAATATCGAATTGACGTCGTATTCCCGCCAGACCGCTCGCGCACCAATTTTTTGTTCGCGCAACATCCGTCGCAGACTACGGTGCCGTATTACACATGCCGATGATGAGATAGAGTTCTATATTCGTTCATTTAGAGCTCTCCTTTCAAACCAAATATGCTGTCCTATGTCTCTTGTTTCCGGTCGATCTTCACTTTTCTGCGGGTGTCATGGTAACCTGACATGCAGTCGCTATCCCTATGAAGCAGTCGCTAGTAGTCGCACGCCTTTACATGCACCGTTTCCTTGTCTGTCCTCGGAGACAAGTTAAACCTGAGACGTTAAGTGAGCACGGACAGACCACGTGTTTACGGACCGTAAACAGGTATTAACACCCCTCTAGGTGACAGCATTGGGATTTTGTAACAAAGTGACGGCTTTACACAATCAATATTTCAAATATTAAAATGAAAAAGATTCCTAAAAACATAAATAGGAGGACACGCTGATTTTGGAGACAGGGATTTCGTTGTCGTTTCTGAAATTGTTCTATCACTGGGAAAATGTAGCAGAACTATGGGTCTAACATAAAACGTCACTCTAGACTCTAGAGAGTCCCTGGTTTGAACCCCTGTCTGGCTGTGAAGTTTTCCATCTCCTGTTACTACATAATAATACTTACAGGATCACTTACTTACCTTTTGCTTTGAACATCACGACTATGACTCGTCTATATACTGTACATGTACACATCTTAATGTATATTTTTGTCTACTTCACATTAACTGACAAAAAATCACCATTTTCAAGGGAAAATCGTTTTTGTTTTTTGAGATACCCACTCCGCATACAAATTGAGAAATTATATTTATTGAAATTAAACGACTTTTCCCCCGAGGGCATAACATGATCAGATACATATAGAGCTATACTATATGGTTGCACATATACTTCTATTCTTTCGTCATAGAATTTTTTTTGATTTATAAAAAAAATAAGTGGAAAAAAAACATCCTCAGATTCCTTTTCGCTTATTGCCTGATTCCGTTATATATAACTGCTACACGCTTCAGAAACGGGGATAGACACCTAGTCCCGACTTCAGAATGTCCACTTCCATGTTTTTAAATGACGGCAAATCAGTTTTGTTATCAGGAGGTAGTTTTATATGGCAGGTAGTTTCTCAACCATCATGACAAAAGATACATTTTTTCAACTTTTTGTTTGAAGATTGACCGAGAGCTAAATGGAGTTCTGTGGTTAAGGAATTTCTCTCAAATATTATCTTCAGTTAAGCCAAGAGAACACAGAGGCTGAGTTCAGATGTTACTCTTTGTGACCTTAAAACTAGGGGCAAATATGAACAAAGAGAACATTTTCACGGATATTTTGGTATCGTTGAAAAATATTCTGTATCCTGGTATGATATGAAGGTCGACGTTTTTTAATATACTCATACGTATGCCTGCTTGTGTATACTGAAAATGATATCTCGGTCCTAGGCCATCCCATCTCCTTCGATGTGTCCTAGATTTACATTGCGGATGTCGTCAATAAAGTTGAAGACGCTTACTCTTCACGAGCACCTGGTCTTATTTTCTTGTACTTTTTCTATGGTTTCATTGCGAATGTTTCCCTTCTACATACTTTGTCCATTGTTTAATCTATTTCGATTCTGATTACGGTTTTGTTGACGCTTCGGTATTCTCTGATTGTTTTCTATAATGAATGCTCTGTAACTTTAATGAATGGTTTGCCTAAAAACCATCAAAAAATAAGAATGTGTTTGTAAAACAAGGATGGCCGCTTCCCGCTTTATCAGTAACTAAGTTTGTCAGAGGTCAAAGATCAAGGTCGTAAACAATCATGTAATCAACACTACTCGTTGGCCAAAACTGACCTAAATACGGAAACTAAGCCGTGACGGACGGACGGACGGGTAACACTTAATGCCCCACAGCATTTCGTGGCGGGCCATAAAATATTGGCTACACTTGTCTAAGTAAAAGCTCCTAGCAATCTTATTAGAAATCTGGCCATTGAAAACTAATAACAAATTTAAAATGTTTTTAGTGTAAAACATATCAGATTCTTGAAACATGATTATGTTGACCTGTTACTGAGTTAACATTTTGGCGATAATTTTGTAAATCAATATTCAACATACATTGTTGTCAGTAGATCTACTTAAGATGCTGTCTTAAAAAAAAAACCCAGAGAATACCGAATCATCAACAAAACCATCATACGAACTCAAAATCGATTTATCAAGGGCTAAATATGAACAAAGGAAAGATTTAAGACCCTGTGTAGTAAGTTTAACAGTCGATAATATTAACGAAAATCACGATATTTAGAGAAAACCATCGAATGACGAATCAACTGCGACATGTAAACACCATATGTCGGAGAAAATATTCTGATAGACTTCACAATAGCATTCTGATTATTTCTTTTTAGAACTGCAATTTTTCCTCAAAACAATTCATAAAAAAACAAATTAGCACTTTACCACCGATACGTATATAAATAAGCTGAATATGTTTTTTTTCAAATTGATCATTTATAATTAGGATTACTTGCTGAATGTCCTCAATTGTTTTTAAAAACGCTTACCCTTCCGGATCGTTTGGGTTTTTTTCCCTGTACTTTTGTCTCCGTGTAAGACGTCCATTCTTTGTCCTAGTCTAATCGACTTTTGAGTTTGAATTATAGAAATAAAGTCAGGAACCTAACTCAATTATTGTGTTTAATTTATGAACCTACAACAATACTGGAGTAGACATTAACATAGATTTCCGGAGTTCCCCGCCACCTGGCAAAGCTGACGCTTTATTAACCACGTGCCATAAAGTAAACAACAATCTCAAAAACACCTGCATGAACAATGGTTGAGGTAATAATTAACGGATTTCATCTATGACCTTACTCTCATTACTAATTAATGGATATTTACAGAAATATTAACAACCGATATTTAACATATATATCATTTTATTTACTTTTAACGACTTATATATTACTTGATATATGACTAGTACATATTAACAGAAAGAAATTGAGTGATATTTTTCTTGACTAATAGTAATACATCATGATAGTGAATAACATATACTTCTATTCTAAAATACCTGCTTTTAATGTGTTTTATTACAAAGGTATAAATTTAAACAGATGCTCGTAATTAAACTTTGAACATATTCAATGAAAAACACGACAAATGATGTATCAAACGTCATTAAAATGATGACCGGTGATTAACATCAGGTTCGCAGGTCTGTTTTTGTTATGAAGAAAAATCTGATACCTAAGCTTTTAAATAGGGACAAAATATTAACAAAGGACAGATTTACACCGAAGTTGATAAAACAAGGTGTTCCGGAAAAGTAAGCGTCATCTCTATCGACCAGTAAATCTAGGTCATATCCAAGGAATCGTCATCTCTATCGACCAGTAAATCTAGGTCATATCCAAGGAAGCGTCATCTCTATCGACCAGTAAATCTAGGTCATATCCAAGGAAGCGTCATCTCTATCGACCAGTAAATCTAGGTCATATCCAAGGAAGCGTCATCTCTATCGACCAGTAAATCTAGGTCATATCCAAGGAATCGTCATCTCTATCGACCAGTAAATCTAGGTCATATCCAAGGAATCGTCATCTCTATCGACCAGTAAATCTAGGTCATATCCAAGGAAGCGTCATCTCTATCGACCAGTAAATCTATGTCATATCCAAGGAATCGTCATCTCTATCGACCAGTAAATCTAGGTCATATCCAAGGAAGCGTCATCTCTATCGACCAGTAAATCTAGGTCATATCCAAGGAAGCGTCATCTCTATCGACCAGTAAATCTAGGTCATATCCAAGGAATCGTCATCTCTATCGACCAGTAAATCTAGGTCATATCCAAGGAATCGTCATCTCTATCGACCAGTAAATCTAGGTCATATCCAAGGAATCGTCATCTCTATCGACCAGTAAATCTAGGTCATATCCAAGGAAGCGTCATCTCTATCGACCAGTAAATCTATGTCATATCCAAGTAAATGTCACAATTAGTATGTCTGTAGCAAAGATTGTATTTCTTCATAGTGAAAAGAGTAAGGTCATTCCAATGCATATAAATGCAATTTACACGAAACTGCGATCAGGGAAAAAAAAAAGACGTGAGTCATGCAGAAAATATATTTGATGTCTTCACTACGCTGTACATCGCGATAGGCATATGCCAAATGGGAAGAATTTGATAAATATGATAGCGATATTGTCAATAATTGAAATATCTATACAAAAACTAATTCATATTGCCATTAATTTAGGACGAAAATGATATACTATATTAAAGTAATTGCTGATGAATTATTTATATATACACTGAATGATTAAGGAAATACAGTCAAACCTGTCTACAAAGGACACCCAAGGTTCAGAGCAAAATTGTCCTTTATAGACAGGTGTCCTTTATATAGAGGTGTCCTTTATGACAGGTTTGACTGTATATAAGAAATGAAGTATTCATAATTACAATAATTCGGAATTTTATATGATCATGTATGGCTTTAACTTCAGTTGATATATAAACACCGGAGGCAGCTTCCGTCGGCTATTTTCGATATGGTACAATACCAAACTTTATGGTTTAACTTCATGGGTAGAAAACAAAGCTTTTAATGAACTTGATAATGAGAAGGGGTCATTTCGAACGAATAAATATACAATTAATTTTATATGCATCTTGTATTGCAAGTATTTCCTATTTACTTTGAAAAAACACTTTATTCTGAAACAAACAAAAAATATATATTCCTGTTGGATTTGTATATGCTTAAGTTGAACAAAAACATTTTGGTGAACCATAAGTACACAGGTGGAAAGAGTTCCGAAACATATTTTTTAAAAAGTCTATAAAATACTGAAGCGTCAAAAAACCATTATCCGAACTCAAAATCGATAAAACTACAAACAAAAAGTAACAAAGGAAAGATTTTCACGGATAACCAAAAAGGTACAAGATAATAGACTAGGTGCCGGAAGGTTGATCATCATCTGCGTCAAAGATAACATCCTCTATCTAAATCTAAATCACACCCAACTGAATGCCACGTCCTCATAGTGAGAACTGAGGTATTTATAAACATAACAACACGGCGTACTATTCAAACACGTCTACATTCGTATCATAAAATGATATGATATAGTTCTTAATGAGACCGGCATGGCGACCATAAAACTTGCACATTGATGTATTACAGGGTTATATAAAACTGGTCTTTAAAAGAAAAGGGATTTGAGTTCATGAACATAAACTTTCAAAAATTAATTAAGTAAAAAAGGAAGCATTTCATCAAGAGAAAAGTTAATTATAATGCTCCTATATACATGTAGTTATCATATTTTTATTTTTTTGAAATAAAATCTAAAAGTAAACTTACACATCTCGATTGGTAATTGTAGTGTTGTTTTTATATTGGTATACACTTCATACACATCATGCAATAATTCTTCCATTTAATGTTTTTTTCGATTAGATGAAAATTAACTTTTTTTATCCACTGTTACTAGTTCAGAGAGACTACGCTCATAAAATTCCTTCTATCTGTTTAAGGTAAATGAAAATAAACAAATTAAATAACGAAATTTCCTTGTTGTAAATTGTGAATGGTTTTTATACGTCATGTAGTTAATCATAAGTCTTTATCTAAACGCCGAACTGGTTTTTAATCTTTAAGATACAATACCTTTTTAAGGATAGAAATGTGTAGTTTATTATGCGGATTTTGTAGTTGTAAAACAATATGATAATATATGTTACCAAAAGCTCTCATTTTAGCATTTTAGCATCACTGACTAAACTGATGTATAATGCTGTGTAATGCATTTTTTCAGCATACTGTATTATACTATATCTATTACTAATTATAAAAGGTATGTGTGTATTAGTTTCATCTTTCTGCTGGAGGAGATTTTAGTCCCCGATGTTTGCTAGAGCCTTGATGACTACAATTATGTCCTTTGAGAAGTGGCACGGTCCATAATATTACACACTTTTGTAGTACACGATTAAAAATTACACAGTTTTAATTTTTTTCTAAATTCATAAATTAAAGGGTTTTTACGTACCTGCTCTTCTGGTTCTACAGCAGTGTAGAAGATCGGTTCGCACCTCTTGGCCCGTAACATTCCTGACGAGTCCTAGAACGGCGAAATAGCTGTATGATGCAGTGTGATTCATTTATTCAGCATATAGTATCTGTTACTAAATTTAAAATGTGAAGTGTGTGTGTTAGATTCGTATTTAATTTCATTTTTGACGACGTATATTAGGTTTCTCTCCAACTTGAAATTAGGGAAGCATACTTTACAAAATAACAAACTGAGTGATGCAGAGGTAACATCTACCCTGCTCCAATATCATATCTCCAATCAAATAAGATATCAAAATACTTTGGCCAAGAGGGATATTGTCATACTTTCTAATGTTTGGAATAACAACAGGACATAAGTGTCCTGTTAACTATTTTTATCGTGTGCTACACGTGCGTAGTGAACCGTAACGTAAACAAACTCATGGCCATCACTGAAAGAACATTTTACTGTTTTTACATTGTTTACACTCCTAGTTCATGGATCAACGGAATTACATATTTTAATTGTTAATTATTGAACCATACCTGTTATAGTGCTAAACACTGATCTCTGCAAATAGCCGCGTCAACAACAGAAAGCTGAACAGCAAATAGAGACAATAGGCTGACAGTATGTCATCGATGTACATTGCAGTTTAGTGTTATACATATTTCATTTCCACCGAGGACTATGCTTAGAAAATCACAAAGGATTATAGAAAGCTGCTAGATGTCGACTTAAATAAGATTGGTACATTAAAATGATAGAATATAGATCGAAATATGTTTAGAACAAGGAATTGTAATATCAAAATAGTCAAGAATGACGTGGTTGCTTATACCTGAATTTGGTTGATAGATTTTTTATAATTTTATATACATTATAGTTAAACATATTCAACAGAAAATGTTGAACAAGTGACTATCATCGCTTGAACACAAACAAATGTAAACTCAATAATTGTCCGAAACAAGACGGAATGTGTAGATGCTGCAATTAAGCTGAATTCCACTTTTTTTTACTGAAATGACCATTTTATTCAGATTTACGCCAAATATTTATTAAGAAATATTGTTATCGAAAATCTATTGCAATGTTTTACACACCATAGATATGTAGAGGGATGTAAACCTATTTCATTTGTAAAGTAGATATGGATAGAGAACGAATCTTGGTGACAAACACTAGTGGGCGAGGGGGAGGGGGTAGAGTGATTTAACATGATACGTTACCCTGCAGCAATAAGAATGCCAGCTGGAAAATATCCAATGTTTACTTGCATATATACAATGTATATGCATTAAACAGAATTTCTGTCCCATGTTATGGTCCTATAACACGGAACAGGATTGCGGACAAAATTGATAACGCGCGTTATCAAAAGACCATAACACGGAACAGAATGATGCTTAATGCTTATATTTATATTTTTCCATTGGTTTTGATAATACATTTATTGAATTTATATTGATATTTTACATTTCTTCTGAAAACTGAAGGTAGATTTTCTAATAAATGGAACAGCTAACAGCCAGTATCGACCAGCTATCTCCAATGTTATGGTTATGACGTCACAATCGTAATTATACCTAGTCATAATAACCATTCCAGATTTATGGTCTCATAACACGGAACTGACCTTCGTAGTGTTGTATAGTGAAAACGCAGAGCAAATGTGAATATATGTATATTTTCCATTATGACGTGTAAAATTTGTGCAATATCATAACATTCTATGGTGTTTATTCTAAAACTCTCTTGTGATTCATGGTATATATTCGAAAACGTGTTATGTATATTCCAAACATTTTGATATTTTGTGTTGTGATGATGTTGCGTTTCGATTTTTTTTTAATTATTCGAAAATCTTGTGTTTTTTAATCAATTATGGTAACGTATGTTCAAAATCTTGTTATTTGTATTGTAGAGAATCTTGTATCTTGTATTTGATAATGTTGTTATTTTTGTTTTCGATAATCTTGTGATGTATATTGGATATAAACTATAAGATAAAGACTATCCCTCATACGTTTTGTTACAAAGCAAGAATGACAAGCTGTCGTTGGTTAAGCTATAGTTTATTCATCGGTTGCTCCTCCAGGATTTAGTTGTTAGTTATGTCCAGGGTTTTATTTCGAATTGAAACCACAAGAAATTGAATGAATAACATTACATTCCGTTTTTAAATATAAACCACACTATGCTATACTATTGCAACCTTTTACATGCCAAACACATCCGTGTAGATATTCAGTTTCCTGGTCAGATACACTGTAACTACCTGAAACCATATATCGTCTTATCATTTCATCATTCTTCACCAAAAATATATGTTTATATGTGTTACAATCCGGTATTAGCTTGTTAACACCACCAGGCCCCTCTCCCCTCCCCCAAGTCAAGTGTGTTCTATGATTGGTCCTTGTCATGAGGTACATCGATCTTCTGCCTGATTGCACAGAGATGTAACATGTCACCAATATAATATCAGCGCAATCTCTGTAGTATGTACTATGAATAACGTCAGTTATAAGTATAAATAAATATTAAAGGCCCAATATACGTAACTTCAGGAAATGTTTCGTTATTCTGAAAAATTCTGAAAAAGATGTAGTTGATAACCATGTAAAAATAAGCCTAATACGAAGTATACGTGAGCGGTAACTAACAAGAAACTCTTGATAGAAAAATCCAAAGAATTGAAAATAATTCAGGTGGGGCCCACTTCAACAAAAAGCCGAAGTTAGAAGTCGACGCGAGTTTACAAATACCGAGTTTCAATTGCTGCTGTACCGGTAACCGCGTAAGAATTTATTTTGAATATTGCTTATATTATTTAATCTTAACTTAATCTATAAACATAAAAAAGTTATTAGGTTTGATTTTCTCTTCAAGTTTTGCCGAAAGTTACGTATATTGGGCCTTTAATATGTTTAATATGAAATTATACGTTAAAGAATGCATGAAGTCAAATGTATCACACACATTATTTACACCCAATGTTTTATATTAATCCCGTCACTTGACATCGTGTAATGTTTTGATAAAGTGACCGATGGAATTATCGAATTAAAGTGATGGTGTCTTTATAAAAGACTAGTCAAGGAAAAACTTAATTGTATTACGGAAACTGATCAGCACTGCGACAGCATGGCGATATAGATAAAAAAGAAAATTGAAGCAGAAAGCGTGGTCGAGTGACACATTAACATAGTGCACCATCACGGCCAGGCTTCGATTCCATGTTCAGAAGTGAAAAGCTAAAGGTTCACCTGCCTGATCACGTATGTTTTTCCAGGGTGCGGTATTCAATTCGCGCCATCAAGAGTGATTTGTGTACGTTGATAAAACTTTGCAGTTGTTGTTCTTGTTGTTGTTGTTCCTCCTGTTCTTTTTAATTGTATTGTAATTTTTTTATTTTTCTTTATTTTTTTTTTTTTTTTGCTTTTGTTAATCAATTCAGTTCTTCGAACGTGTGCCGAGTGAAAATCGTGTTCATATTTTCCTGTTATGTATGTAGCAACTACGTGTGTATACTAGTAGAGAAGAAACAGGTCTACTGTATGCTTGCTGTACCAACGACCGAAGACTTTATTAAGATAACTATCTTCTAATTTTGGATTCCTACCTTTTGGCCCCTAGCATCACTGAAGAGTCCTAGGAGAAAGAAACAGCTGTATGGTGCAGTTTAATTCAATTTTTTTGGCATACTCTCTCTATTGTGTGTTTGCGTGTACGTCATCTTCTATCCCAGTATGTAGCCAGATAAAAACAAAATCTATACCCCTTCGAATACCTGCGTGTGTGTGTGTGGTAGTGGGGTTAGTGGTATAATGAATTCCGAATGAAAACTTCACTGACAACGAACCAATACTGACGAATTGATTGGTTAAATTATTAAATAAATTAGCACTTTCTGCTTGTATATATTGTGTCAAAGCTGCAAATGAACCATAAAATTGTATGCAAACTGACAAATACTGCTTTTTGTTTATTCAGCTCTTTTATGAATATTCATGACGTATCATTCGTCTACCGGTATTTCTGATGTCACAGGCTTGCTGGTCATCTTATAGACTGGATATGACATATTTCCACAAAAAACTACTTGTTTTCACCAGTAAACGACTTGTATATGTGTTATTAGAAAACGTTAACAGAATATTATAAGTATTAACAAATTCGATAAACACTCGTGAAACATTTCTCCGTCCTTTTACAAAGTCATCTGGGCTGGTTCCTAGTGAGATCGCTAACCATACCTCCAGATATAGTTTACGGTTCTTTATTAAGTAAACTGCATGGGAATTCAACGGTTATTTCACTATTCCAATCTGTGAATGGCTTTGTTATGGTGATTTGACATTGTTTGTGACCAGTTTTTATAGGGGTAGAGTGACTTTTTATTGTGGATATTACCTCAACAATAAATTATTAAATTAGGCTTGTGTTTATCTTCCATCAGCTATCAGTGCGAGTTGTACGGCCCATTAACTCTGTATGAGGTGTATAGGGGATGCTATGTACTTGGAACCACGGTTCCCACACTTTATGACAGCTTTGGTATGGCATATGTACATATTTATGACAAGTCATTGTCAGAAAGTGCAAATACCTGTTGACTCGATTTTTTCATAATCAATTTTTCATGGTATATTAAAAGTCAACTTCATTTTTCCTGGTACAGATTATTGTTAAATGTTATTTTTATTGAAGTTGATTGCTATTTTATGGACATACTGTTTCCTGGTTTTATATTTTTTGATTACAATCAATGTTTATTGCTGATATAGGGCTATTATTGTCTTTAAAAAGTGACGGCACGGTGAAATAAAATCACATGCATGAAGATATTTTCTATGACACGGATTTTTTAATATTATATATTAAGTATCCATTATGACTGATTTGATAACACCCAACTAGTAATTTAGAAGAACATATTCCTAATATGCAGAGTTTAGTCATTTGTTAAAACATATTCAAAACTAATTTACCCCTGAAGATATTTCTGCGCTCTTCCAATTTAAAGGTTGGAATAGTACATCAAAAAATGTCTGGAATGAATAGATTAAACCCCACTTTGCCATTAAGTAAAATAGATTCCTTAACATTTCCACCTAGCCATTTAGTGGATTACATTTGATAACATCTCACTTTGATACCTGTTGATAGGTTTGATCGATGTCGACTGCTGACAAACAAACTAACAACACAAGGTTTCGAAAGATGCAGGTTGATCAGAACTAAGGGCAAGTTTTATGGTCGCCATCTTTGTCTCATTGAGAAATATCCTGTATCTTTTAGTATGCTCATTAGTGTGTTTACTAGTTGTGATTGAACATGATACTCGGTTCTCATTTTGAGAACTTGATGTTTACTTGGATATGACAAAGATTTACATGGCGTCGATGAAGCAGAAGACGCTTACTCTTTCGGAATACCTAATCTTATTTTTTTGTACTTTTACAAGGGTCTCTATGTAAATCTTTCCTTTGTTCATATTTTGCCCCTGGTTTAATTGATTTTGAATTCGGATTATGGTTTTGTTAACGCTCCGATATTCTCTAATATATTTTGTTATTTAGTAAAATAGATTCCATAACATTCCCACCTAGCCATTCAGTGTAACACATTTAAATAACATCTCGCTTTATTTTTAAGCTAATTATATTTCATAACATCCCCACCTAGCCATTCAGTGGAACGCATTTGAATAACATCTGGCTTTGTTATTTAGTAAAACAGGCTCCATACCATTCCCTTTAAGTCACTTTTTAGAATGAATTCTTAACACCGTTATTCACTCCTTTACAAAAATGGGATGTCACTAATACTTTTTAATTTCGTAAAACAGTCCATGACACAACCGCAATGTCATTTTGTTGAAAATATACCATGACAACCCCGGTTAATCATTAAGTAGACATGCAATAACGTTTGAACTCTCAACTCCGTAGTTAACCAGACTTTGTAACAGTTTAATATAATTAAGTAGAATAGATTATGTAACAATTCGAATTAATTAAGAAAAAGAACATATTGTAGAGCAGACATCTCTACTACTTAATATAAGACAGGCGCAGTAACACTTCACTTCATTATTGGTACAATATAATGTGAGGCCCTTAATGTGCTCATTAATAGAACAAACTCTATGACACTTCAACTTAACAATCAAAAACGGAGAACGTTCTTTTTAATAATATTCCCCTTCATTGTTTTATTCTGTAGAGGACTGATTCTTTGATACTTTAAAAACATTTATATTCTTTAAGTTACTGAATCATGAAGTAGAATACATTGAATTAATAACATTTAACTGTAGTATTAATAAATTCAAAACAAATTTCAGAATTCTGTAGAAAATTTTAAACTGAATTTTTAAAAATGCACATTATTTCATATAACTTAAATAATAACGTTTGCTACATATTAGCTTATTTGTTAAGTGGAACAAATTCGATAACTTTTATACACATATTACATTTATATAATTCACGAGGAGACATTTTAAACACTTATATAATCAGTGAAAATGCAGTAAAATACTTAAATATCCAACAGATGATAATATATTTTATGAAATTATGTCGTTATCATTTTTAAAACTCGAACAAGTTTTGTTAAATGTAATGTAATTCCATAGTAAAAATACTGACAAAATATCAATTAAATCAATTTTATAAGGTTTTCGGACTTGGTCGAAAAGAAAACCAACTGTAAACAAAGTTTTATACCAAATCAATAAGCTCGACAGCTGATTTAGACAAAGATTCGTTTAAAGTATTAGGCCAACTACAAACCGTTTGGCACTATTATGTACTGAATCTCAGACAGTGTCGTGTGCGAGGTTGATAATGTAAGAACGAATGGATTTTGTTTTGTATTTCAAGGTAAGCCTGCTGATTTACTTATATTTTTTGTATTTTAATTGGATAACATTTAAGACCTGATTAAATTAATTTAAGGTAAACTTGGGTGAAATAAGATCGGTTTATCATGAAGTCATTTCTCTGGCGACGTTATGGCGCTGTTGAAGTAACAAATTACTTACCTAGGATGTACGTACGAAGAGGTAATGATGGGCTGTCGTGGTCTGCTGTCTCATTAGTCAGGTGCATTAGGCTATGATGACAACGAAATTATTATCTCGGGTAAGTTAGCTTCATTCACAATGTTTTATGCTTCTATTTCATGCAGTACTATTCTTCAGTACTTCTGTACTCTATTTTTACTTTTATTGTTACCTTTGGCGTCAGACACATACTTATGATTGTAACACCTTAAGACTTGTAATCAGTACAGCATGCCAACCATAAATTACACTGCACCAGACCATACAGCTGTTTGTCCTTTTAGGACTCGTCCACAATACAGCTGTTTGTCCTTCTAGGACTCGTCCACCATACAGCTGTTTGTCCTTCTAGGACTCGTCCACAATACAGCTGTTTGTCCTTTTAGGACTCATCCGCCATACAGCTGTTGTACTTCTAGGACTCGTCCACCATACAGCTGTTTGTCCTTCTAGGACTCATCCACCATACAGCTGTTTGTCCTTCTAGGACTCGTCCACAATACAGCTTTTTGTCCTTTTAGGACTCGTCCACCATACAGCTGTTTGTCCTTCTAGGACTCGTCCACCATACAGGTGTTGGTCCTTCTAGGACTCATCCACCATACAGCTGTTGGTCCTTCTAGGACTCATCTACAATACAGCTGTTTGTCCTTCTAGGACGCGTCCACCATACAGCTGTTTGTCCTTCTAGGACTCATCCACCATACAGCTGTTGTACTTCTAGGACTCGTCCACCATACAGCTGTTTGTCCTTCTAGGACTCATCCACCATACAGCTGTTTGTCCTTCTAGGACTCATCGGAGATGCTAGGGGCTCAAAATGTGAACATTCAAATTTCCCTGAACCACTGTTGATGTAGAAGAGGGTACATAAAACCCCTAATCTACACAACAGATAACGCACTTCTACGTTTTGTTATAAATACACAAATGCGCATCCTGTCTTGCAGCCACAAAAATATGACAATAAACAGTTTTGGTGATGGCTCCGAGGTTCATATCAAACAGGGTGTAACTAACATTTTTACGATTTTGAATTATTTTTAATGTCGTTTAGTTAATTAAGACGCATAAGGAAACAAAAAAAACAATGCTTTTCCATTAAGGTTATAAAGTTGATTTAATACACGTTTTATGTACATTTTGATCTGACAATATTACCAAAAAAAAGAACCATTAAAAAGAGTTACTGAGTAAAAAGACATAGATCACACCGTATAACGTATACAAAACACTTTTGATTTCTCTTCAGATTTGTTAATAAATTATGTGACCTGTGCCGCCATTTTCTTTTTATACACAAACACCGGTCACGTGATGTCTCCGCAATTTAGACATTCCCCGAGCGAGTCCAGTCTATGATGAAATTGATAACTTCAGGAGCACATATAAAACATGTGATTGAATATAGATTGCACTGATAACAGTGAAACAGTTCACTCTGTGTCATAAGTTAATGTCCGGTCACGTGATTATCCGGAGACAACTTACATGGGACTTTTAAGCCAATGAGTCTGTGGAATATTGTTGCGAGGAGCCAACGTGTATGGAATGACAATTGTAGCACCTTCGTGGAACATAGCACAACACATGCCGAGTTATAGCAACACAGTGAAATAAAACAACATTTAAAGCTTGGGTAGGCACCAACAGTCCGTCCGACAATATATGTTTCTGACTGTCTTTACGAAACATATCGACGCAATTGCTGATAACGGTACCTTTGCGTCAATGAACAAATTCTGTCTGAACGCGAGTCTGCTCGTTCACGTTTTTATGTCGACGCCTGACAAAGTGTGTGGAGACATATATCGCCACTACACGGGCCGCCATGTTGAGGTGGTCCAGGAGGTATCCGGATGCGCATGTTTGTTATAAAGGACTTTTGATATCTTACATTTTTACAACATACATGTGGTGCCGGAAGTTGGTGGTCATACAGGTGGTACCGGATGGTGCAAACGGTGGTGGTGGTCAAGTGGCGGGGGTGCACAGAGGTAGTGAGGCGGAATAGGCTCATTTTTCACAAGTGGCATCGATGTGAGATTCGTGCGCATGTCCTCGATGAGTTTAGCAGACATGTCGATGTCCCCCCGATAATCGTGTGGCATCATCATTGGCGGATTTCCACACATCTGCTGGTGGTGGTGGTGATGGTGGTGGTGCTGCGGTGCTTGGTGGTGCCCATGGTGATGATGGTGGTGCATGTTATGCTTCATACCGTCATCCATGAGGTCTCTGTGGAATACACAAGTAAAACATCTCGTCAATGTTAAAACTAATACATTACACAGGTATAACATCTCGCCAATGTTAACACTAGTATATTACACAAGTTGAATATCTCGTCAATGTTAAAACGAGTACATTACACAAGTATAACATCTCGCCAATGTTAACACTAGTTCATTGCACAAGTACAATATCTCGTCCATGTTAACACTAGTACAATTCTATAAATACCACCCTGTCAGGTGAGGTCGTATATAGTACATGTTTATAGCAATTCCATCTCTTTAGAACAACGGTAGATACGAATGCATTGCTATAAGCTTATTGCTATGCAATGTTAGAATCGAGATAAACACGATTACTTATGTAACCAGTCTCATTATAATTAATATTATCAGCTTAATGCTTGCATCGAAGTACAAATATTTCGCTACCAAATTTAGCTAAGCGATGAAATGAAGTAATGCTTTTTACGACTACAATACAATTAAGAAATATTCTCCAATGATTTCAAAGATTACGAAAGTATGCCACAAGGTAGATCAGCAAAAGTGAACAAAAAGTTATTTTTGATATGATAGCATACAAAATAATATTTGTCTCAGAAAGGACTTAAACGAGGGTTGTGCCCAAAGAGTGCTAGGAGAGTACACGAAGGCTGCGTTCAGCTGTGTTTTTTTTAAAAGGAAACACATGAATTGTCCTGGGAATTTCGTAACTTGGTCGCGTTCGCAGGTTTTTAATTGTAAGAAGAAATGCAGGTGGTGGCCGCATTAGGAGGAAATGATGTGTAGAGAGTACACGTGGTCGCGTTCGCAGGTTTAGAAAGGGGGTCCCTTGGTCGCGTTTGCACGTCATTATTTCTAGAAAAAAAATAGAGAATACCAAAGCGTCAACAAAACCATTATTCGAACTCAAAAACTCAAAATCTTGTAAAAGTACAAGAAAATAGGACCAGGTGTTCCGGAAGCGTAAGCGTCTTCTGCTTCATCTACGACACCCGCCATTTAAATCTTGGTCACATCCAGGTAAATATCAAGTTCTTAAAATGAGAACCGAGTCATCATTGCCAATCTCACCAAGGGAACACGCCAATGAGCATACTAAAAACGTCCACCTTTTATACCACGCAAAGATAAAGCATATTTTTCAAAGGGACCAAGATGGCGACCATAAAACTTTCCTATTGTCTTCATCAACATGCACCTCTCGAATCCTTGTTTGTTCGTCAACAGTTGACATCTATCACGAAAATCTCGATATTCAGATCAAGCCCTAGAATAACGAATCAACTGCGACATGTAAAAACCATAGGACGCAGAAGCAGGGATGTTACTATCAAGAAAGGGAAAGTTCACGATCGGATTCGAAATCATCACGTTTATCATAAAGCTTAGTAGTAAGCTACCCGTGTTGAAGTAAAGATCGAGGTAGGAAGCTGATGTTAGAGAGTCTGTTGTGTCCTTAGTCACAAGTTGAGTAGAATGTATACGATCGACAAGGTCAGTAAACGATTTGTTGTTTATAGACAACACATAGTTGATATACCTGAAAGTGTGAGGCAAGGTTTCTGTTACCCGTCATGATAAACCCCTCGACAAATTCAGCCTCGTATGATAACAAAAACAAGCCAGCCAAAAGTGAGGCACAGTTAATTCCCATTGGAATGTCAACAGTCTGTTGGAAAATCTTACCTCCGAACTCAACAAAGATATTGTTAACCAGGTATTCAATCATTCGAACTATATCTTCCTTGATATATTTCATCCTAGCTTTTGCGATGTTTTCTCACAAAGTATGCTTCAAGATAGCTCACAACTATGTATTTGTATCGTCGTCCACCTTTCTTGGAAAAGAGGGCTCTTTTAATGGGAGACGGAAGACATTCGTTCAGTTTAGTATGTGGTATGGTAGTGTACAGGGTGGAACAATAAAATGTTTTGATAGACGAAACATTTCTGAGAAAGGAGTATTAGTGGTAGCGGACGAAGATTGTTATTTGTACAGAGAAGTGCACGTGGTGGCGCTTAGAGGTCGTTATGTATGGCCGCATTCGGAGGTTTTTCTTTGTGGAAAGTACGTATACACGTGGTCGCGTTCGGAGTTGTTATTTGTAGAAAGGAATGCACGTGGTCGCGTGCACAGGTTTCTTTTGGTAGAAAGGAATACACGTGGTCGCGTTGGGAGATTAGTATATATAGAAAGGAGTACGCGTGATCACATTTGAAGGTTGTAATATGTAGATAATGCATGTGATCGCGTTCAGAGTTGTTATTTGTTGAAATGAATACACGTGTGTCCGCATGCGTCCGCATGTTCCTTTTGGTAGAGACGATTTCACGTGGTCGCGTTCGGAGGTTATTATTTGTGGAGAGGGAACGTGGTCGTAAACGGAGGATATTATTTAATAAGGGTGCGTGTTGAGGCTTTGGTAGTTTCTTCGAGTAAGGCAAGATAGGACATGTTGGCCGCATTCAAAGGTTCTTAGATGTATGGAGTAAAGCACGTGGGCTCGCGTTCGGGGATTGCTGTTTGTAGTGAGAGAGTACACGTGGGCTCGCGTTCGGGGATTGCTGTTTGTAGTGAGAGAGTACACGTGGGTCGTGTTCGGGGATTGCTGTTTGTAGTGAGAGAGTACACGTGGGTCGTGCTCTGAGGTTGTTATTTAAAGGAAGAGAGACAACATGGGCCACGCTCGGGAATTTTCTCACGGTATTACACAAATTGCTAGAAGGGAAATTCTTAAGCACTGTACAAATAATTACGTCAGTTGGCAATTGGGGCGAAGTCAAATTGTAACGAAAATATGGAAACAATCACTTCAAACGAGGATTAAACAATGACAAATTGCGCTTAATGGGGTCGTGGCGAAGAGGTGTGTGTGAGGCCCGGCTCGCGTGTGACGTAGCTGATGAGCGGGACGACGTGTGAGGAGGTCTGCCGCTCTAGTGGCAAGGCCGCCAACTTACACAATGATTACACTAATTAAAACACACTAGGCATCCTGCAAAATGGTGAATATCTTCCTGTTTGTCTGCGCTCAGATTCGCTGGTCTCTGATGGTCTATGAGGGGCTGCAAGGGGACTACAGGGGTCGAAAGGGCCAGCGAGTAGGCGTGTGTTCACTAAACGAGGTCTACCGGACAAGAGCAATTGTCGCGGCGAGAGAATGAGGAAACGAGAATCGATTGAATGGGGTCTACGTTGTGTAGGCTTGCGAACCCTCTCAAAACACTTCAATGGCATTTTCTTATATAAACCTCGCAACAACATCCTGTAGGCTATGTTTTGAAGTTGAATATGAAACAATACATTTAAGCGGGTCTGGCTGTCGTGACATAAAAATAGCTCGGTAGGGCAATTCAGTAAAGTCATCGCTTTTTATGTCTATATTTATACATGCTGTTATTTCCGTGCGATAGTACTTGCTGTTTGCAAGGGAACTGTTACCTCTAATTTTCATTTTACACTAATCATTCTTCAAACTATGAATAAAGCTCACTAACATCAAATTGGACATGTTCTCAGAAGGTTCACCACACAACTTTTAAAGAAGATATTTAATTTTCAACAACAGTAAAAACAATTGTTGTACATTTTATTTGATTAAAATGCACAATAAAGCGATTTACTGAGACAGTGGTCAAAGTTTTAAGACACATGCATGGTAAATGAATCGGATGAGATCCGGTAGAAAGGATACTCAAGAGAGGAAAAACACCCATACCTACATATAATAACATCCACAGCCCCGAACACCACAGTTAATAACACCAAAACCTACACTTAATATTACCCACACCTACACATAATAACACTCACAGCCCCGAACACCACATATAATAACACCGAAACCTACACTTAATATTACCCACAGCGACACAAAATAACACCCACAGCCCCGAACACCACAGTTTATAACATCAACCTACACTTTATATTACCCACACCTACACAAAATAGCACCAACATCCATAATTGATAACACCCTTATCTACGTTTAATTACACCTAAACCCACACTATCATAACACACATACCTACACATAAAAACATCAAAACGTATGCATGATAGTATAACAACAAAACCTGCACATAATAACACCAAAACTTACATGCAAACGTATAGACACTTAAAACCAACACATATAACAAAAACATATCGAAACACATATTAATACACAAAGTAGACCAATGCATTTCAAAGTTATGATATCAAACTTAAACCAAAACTGTGTATAACAAGAACACTTATAAGATTGTCAAACGACTATAGGCATGCCGCCAAGAGTCAAGCAGTGCTCCGCCTCTAACGGACATAACAATAAAAAAACATTTTGTTATAAAGACATACTGTTTAAAAACAATTTTTGAAAAAAAAACATGCTGATGTTTGTTCTTGAAATAAAAATATTTAGGAACCAAATCTCTTCTATCTTCATTTATTGAACTAAAATTAATTATCCTACTTACTTCTTTTCTCTAATTTTTTATCTTGATATTTATCGACGGTAATTTGATGTTACCTGTTATAGATGGCTGGTTACTACAGAGTCGATGAACAAGGACTGTCGTGGATGAATGCCATATGCTGTACGATAAATCTTTACCGACCACCTAGTTTTGAATTTTAACAGGGGTTAATAGTTTTCCTGTTTTGTAATTCCTTCTCTTTTGTTATCACCCCGGTTCTTTATAAGTTTGATGATCGAACTTCACAGCAGAATGTTAGCATTATTATGGAAAGGTTTTGCTCTTGCTTTCGTGTGAAACTTGATAGTTACAACTCTGTTTTTCAAATGTTCGGCGTTTAAATGTATGAGGCATTTTAATCAATTAAATATCTCTATCATCATGATTCCTTTTTAATATATATAATTATAGACTGATGACCGACAAACTTATAGCACAAGCCTCCGGGAGACGCAGTTGATGAAGAATGGATACGTTTTATGGTCGCGATAGCATTATGATACACATACGTCACCATTGTATTTGCTTTTAATGCAGTTGTTCTCGCTTTGAGGACGTCACATTTTGAGTTGAACATGCCTCTTAAAATGGTATCCTTTATACCAGCCAAGGTAAGCTTTAAGTATGAATTTCAGTGTTGGTTTAGTAAGGATTTAGAAGTCTAAATGAAAATACAAAATTATGATATTGCAAAAATAGTTTCATAAAAAAGGAAATAATAAAAAGTAAAACCAATTCTCCACATAATGTATGTGCATATTATACAAAGCATAAATATTTAGATCCATTCAAGTGCACATTGAAATAAGATGAATACAGATCAGTGTAATTTATAAGGCACCGTCGCGAATTCAGGATAGGAATAAAGTTGTGAAAGACAAGAAAATTAAGCTAAACAAGAACAAAATTGTGAAATACACGACAGTTAAGCTATACAAGAAGAAAGTTGTGACAGACACGAAAATTAAGCTAAACAAGGAGAAAGTTGTGAAAGACCCTAGAATTAAGCTAAAAAGAACAAAGTTGTGAAAGACAAGACAATTAAGCTAAAGGAACAAAGTTGTGAAAGACACGACAGTTAAGCTAATATCAACAGATGTAATAGGATAATGATATCATATCCATGTCATACATGTAAAGTATCTGAAAGTCCCATCAATTAACAGTAACATGGAGAAATTTACTTTCTACACGGCATTTGGATTTTTTGAAGATGCACAAAATACAAAAACACAATTGTCAATCTTGGAAATTAAGGGAAGGCAACATATTGAAAATAGAATAGAACTGATTTTCTAGATGTGTTCCTTTTTGTAGTTAACGAGGTGTCTATTAGCAATGGTTC
The DNA here is from genome assembly GCA_947623455.1 of Mimachlamys varia. Lineage (NCBI taxonomy): Eukaryota > Metazoa > Mollusca > Bivalvia > Pectinida > Pectinidae > Mimachlamys > Mimachlamys varia. The sequence goes on along the minus strand of OX392528.1, from coordinate 28,203,988 downwards.
ACCTTCAAAACGCTGAAATAATAACGACGTATTGAGACATCACAATATTACAACACTCACAGGAACAATATCATCTAACGTACCCTACTCCCTACCAATTACTGGTAAAATGTCTAATCATTTTGCTAAAAGTATGAAATATACCTTTTTATTTTACAGTTTAAAACTGATATTTTATTCGACACATTACACCAGTCATTTAGACACTATTGTTCCGGTACTGTTACAACATTGATAACGAAAGTAGTGCATAGAGGAAGGTTGATGTAAGCGATAAACGAATCCATAGAGGGAGGCTGATGTAAGCGATAAATGAACCCCTTACCTTCTCATCTCCTCGAACACGAGCGGGCTACAGAAAAGAGAGAAGCATTGTGATCAAAATAGAAGAATTAGTGTTTCAACAAAACTCGAACAATGTAAACAAACTCAGCAATGTCAACAAAACTCGTTAATGTCAGTTATATTCAAAAATGTCAATTAATCTGAGCAATGTTAACAAAACTCAGCAATGTCAATTATACTCATATATGTCAACAAAGTTCTCACAATGTCAGCAAACTTTTACAATATCAACAAAACTCAGCAATGTAAAATAAATCTCATCAACGGCAGTTAAACTCAGCAATGTCAATTTAATTCAGCATAGCCAACAAAACACAGCAATTTTATGAAATCTCAGCAATGTTAACAAAACCCAGGAACATATATGATCTTAGTATATGTAAAAGTAATGACAAATTCAATATAAAAAATAAAACCCTTATCATTTTTAACAATCGAGCATAACTTTGAATATGAAACATCCCATCGTCTGGCAGGTTTTACAAGTTAAAAAATCGATAGGAGCCGAGGTGTAGAAATTATTTTATTTTGCATTTTACCGTGTTTAGACCGTTATGTCTCGCTACGTACAACCACATCACTCATACCATGTATCTAAATATGGTACATCAGTTTTGAGTGTGATGACCTGAACAAAAGACAATTTATATATATGGTCAAAAATTCTTTTATATTAACAATACTTATAAACCAAATTTAAAATATATACAAGTTGTATGAGTAATTCTTTTATGAATGTAAACTGTTAGTACTAATCTCACATTTCACTTGAAGATGCCACAAAATGTATATTGAAGTGTTTATATGATACAAAGCACTTGAAATATTGTTATGGGTAGTGGTCATCACGCGATATTCAGGTGTATGTACGACTTCCTCTTCCTCAACCCATCTGATAATAAGATGGACTTATGGACAATCGTCGTGTAATATGACGAGCATTAACATACTCACGGAAGTGTTGAAGGGCTGGAGACATAAGGAAGAGAGGCTCGACCACTGATGGGAGATCCCCCCACAAGACACATACATATATACTTCATTTTAGGAAGAATAGAAAAGTTGTTTATGCTTGTTTTACAAACAATGCAGTGGAGGCAAATTATCTTTTTCACTCATTCACGCTTGAAATTTCATAATGAACTTTTCCAATCTTAAAATTGGAAGAGAGTCTAATGTGTCTTCAGAAGTGACCGAGTGGAAGATGAACGTGATACACATACACAGGTTGATGCAAAACTTTAAAATCTTGGTAACACAAACAGAATGCCAAAAAGTAACTTTGAGATACATCTCTCTTGTCCTTCTAGGAAATATGTAATTCTTAATAAGTCTAACCAAAAATGAGATATGTAAAACCGCTTTCTTTGTGAACCTCACATTAAGAGGGGTTAATGGTTAATTTCAGATTAGAAAACTAAGTGTGTAGATTAACTGCCTAAGAGGGTAACGTCACACATAGGGTTACCGGTTCTACAAAATCCATTAACAAAGGATACACATTCTATAATGAAGAGTTATGCACCATTTTGCTGTTTCGTCCTTTTGGCAGATTTTAGAATACAGAAGCGATTTAAAACTAAACGTGATTACCACACCTGGAAAATCTAATTTCCAGCATCATCAAACAACTAACAGCGCCCAAAGACAATTAAACTCATATATGTCAACAAAGCTCTAACAATGTCAACAATACTCTAACAATTTCAAAAAACTCAGTAATGTAAAATAATCTCATCAATGGCAGTTAAACTCAGCAATGTCAATTTAATTCAGCATAGCCAACAAAACACAGTAATTTTATGAAATCTCAGCAATGTTAACAAAACCCGGGAACATAAATGATCTTAGTAGATGTAAAAGTAATGACAAATTCAATATAAAAAATAAAACCCTTATCATTTTTAACAATCGAGCATAACTTTGAATATGAAACATCCCATCGTCTGTGCAGGTTTTACATGTGTACCTTTTACCTGGAACCAATCGAATAACTTTGTTCTTTAACTTCAGCAACGGGTGCAGGGAAAGCAAATGAGCATAACCTCTAGATTTTTTACACTGTCAAAAGATAGATTCCGACGATTTAAAACGAGGTGATTAACTCCTGTTGGGAGATACTAAAAATCTCACAGCTGGAGGTTAGATCACGATGACAGAGTAACAAATATATCGACAAGAATAGAAGCCAGCTCGCTAAGAAACTACGGATATAAGTATTTTGATATTAATGATTTATACCGCACCTTCATCCAGATAGTCATAACAGACTCTGTATATGGTAAGGTTTTTTTTATATTTTTGGTGAAATGGATGCCACAGTTGTCATATTTGACGACAGGGGGATGAGTTTAACAATCAACCAATGAACTTATTCTAGTACTAAAGGTTGGTCAAATTCCTAAACTATGACACTTGGCGACTTGAACATTGTCGCCCTTATATTTTCGCATTAATCTAGGACAGTTATCCACGGTGACGTGCATGTACCATAATGCTACTTAAATTTTACATTTGTGCAACTCAACTCATTAAATTACAACTAAACGATAATGATACCAAACATGTTTAATTTATAATCTAGGTAAATATTCAACTTCGAAGCCTGACTCATCGTCTATAAAACTTAAATCATTTCAAACTTTTTAATGGTAAACAAATATGACAGAAAGACGTTATGTAATTTTGAACAGTTTTATATCGTTTTATCTGCTCTTATTCATAATTTTTTTACTTCTATACAATTCTTTGTTTAGGTCACATGAAATGTCAGATAACATGAGATACAGTGATAAGTTAGGGAACTACAACACTATTTCTGTTTGTTCTACCTTTAATTTAAGTATACAAATGTACTTCGGGACCAAATATTAGTACTGAATTCGGCAAGGCAGACCTCGGGTATAATCTAAAGCTGTAGTTACACAACTCCTGTACTTACTGAACAACTTTTGCTGGCATGTACTTTATATCATACACCAGAAGGTAGACGTGTAAAAGTGAAATCTATACGTTTGTTCTGTTTTTATTACGTTCTTAAGTTTAATAAATTCGTTTAAATCCTGCTCAAGTTCTCTGTGTTTCTGTTTTCATGGAAAACGATCACAAGCTGGGTAACATATCCGCCATGTATCTCCATAACATATTAAAAGGACGAAGATGAAATAAAAAAAATTAACCGTTGATACAATAAGAGAAATAAAAGTGTGAAGATGTATAAATAGACACGTGGCAGGGGTTATAATGAAATGAACACTCTGAGTCGTCTTGGGAGGCAGTACTAGTACCGGATATTGTCCGATAGACGATCCGGACATATATATGTTTAATGTTACAACCAGGACAGATAATTCGGTATTTTATCCCATGTTTAATGTAGATGGTTTTTAACAGGTGGGACATACACCTCCTATTTACTCGCCTGGCACATGTCCTGTAAAATCTCCACTATAGGACGGGTATGTTGTATTTGTGATTTCATTATCACTTTATACACAGAAGACACTATAGGTAACCCCGGAAGCAGAATGAAGGAAATCATCAAATAATGTTTTTGTGTTCGATTGTAATCCATTGTTATAAGGTTGTGTATAACACATGGCTTTATTTACCGTTATTTCTATAGCTTACAAATTTGGTAACATAATTTCTTGAGTGCGAAGAGGATCAAAGCGAAGATATTGTTGATATAATGTTACACAAATAAATAGTCGGGAAATACACCTGTTTAAAATCTCTGCTTTGTAGTCAATAGAAAGATGTTATTTGGGGGAAAATATCATTTTTAAAGACAAGTATTATACAATATACCTGTATGTGCTATCTCAAACACAGGTATTACATATGTTGATATTTAAAAGGAGGCTTTCGCTGATTAAAAAGCTACATACTTATAACTCTGATTGTGATCAATGTTAGCATTCAACACAATATATCTGATGTCATTTTCTTAACGACTAAATTTATCATAATATATTATCAATAAACTATATTATCAATAAACTATATTATCAATAAACTATAATATCAATAAACTTTACCGGTCAACAAAATGTTACTGTAAGACTTCTATGTAGATTAAAAATACTCGACAAGAGAAAAACCTATCGGATGAGGAGTTCTATCACAATAATAAGAAGGGAACTGCGTGTGATGAAAAAGCACGTGTCCCCTCGGTCACAGTAAATTAAATATAATCGGTGTTTATTCATTCACATCACGACCGACAGTTGGTCACAATCTATATAGACACGTTTTTTTTCGTGTGTACTCCATACGTTTAACACTGCCGTAATATTTCATATTATTATCATTTCTATACCTGTCCTAGTGTTGTAAAATTTTAAGGTTTATACGCATGCATAAGCATAAAATTGGTTTGCTTGGTTTTGATGACATCCTCGGAGATAACGTATTGAGACTAGGCGGTGCGGGGTCAGCCAGATACAACGCTGAACTAACACGACGGTTTATCGTCAGGCGGCTGGGTCAGATGAATTTTAAAAATGGTAATGAAAACCCATTACGTTACACTAATTTTGCTATTTACATGCAAACTGTTTAGTTGGTATTTTCTTTATTTGTTATGCATTATTACCGTTAGATAGAAATGATGTTATCAGCTATAATGAATTATTATAATTGAAGAAGCAACCCAGGTGGTTTGGCATTATGTTTTTTCATCAATATGTCCAAATGCAAACGTATGGAAAATCGACTGATGAATCATAAGACTTAATAAACAGCTATCAAACATTTTTATGTTGGTTGTTGGTGTCTCGGAGCGATTATATAGAGCTCCCTATGAGTTGTGAAATCAATCAGGCCTAGCGCCACACGTACCGATCACCTTCAATAGGCGCTCAGTGAGCGCTCAGTAGGCGCTCTCAGGACATGTAACCACTACCTTCGTTAATTAGCAGTACGACCAACACGTGCAGAGATAAAACGATCGGGTACGCAGACTCGAACAACGAGCGTGTGCCAGTCCACCTACGTACCTGGGACGTCACCCGGCCGGCCCTCACACCTGGACCGAAGTATTTATGTGGATCAGTCAAATTACATCGCATCGAGCTTTTCATCATTACAAAATGTCAGCAGATTGTAATAAAGGAAACCCAACACCTCTGATAGACACAGGAGAAGGACACACACAAGTGCCTATCGCCCCCAGTCAACGAGGCCGAGCGAAATCAAGAGAAAATTGGAAACTCTCCCGAGAAATCATGCTTGCCAAAATTTTCATTTTATCATAGTTCTCAGGTTACGCTGAAATCGTGAAGATACTTTGCAACAAAGTTGCATTACATTCCGCTGGTAAATTGGGGAATTTTGTTCAAACAAACTGCCTACTGCATCAGCATGTGTTACCTGAGCCTTCGTAATCGGGGACGTCTAGAGTAAGCCATGCTCTAATTAAGTACGTTTAATGGAAGATTGTGCCTAACGATTGTGACAATTTAATCATCCCAATGTCAACGGACTGTAGTGATTTCTACTCTAACTCCACTGGTACACATGTCACCGAGCACCTAGAGTGTTTACACGTAGCCATTAGCAAGACACATCGTTTGTACAACACCTTGTCATGTCTGGGGACAGATATAAACACAGATGTACCTTTTACATCACTTATAATCCATCACGTTGGTTAGTATCTTCTATCAAATCAACATTTGAACTGGGTGCGATGTCATTAGATATAAGAACGATGACGAAACAGAACTGACAATGACTGTAAGATGCATTCGTGCATCTTTCACGGCGAAACAATATCGTTGAGTATGGGTATGTGGTTTAATAGAATTTCAGTGTGTAGCTCCATATAGCCAACACGTTGACGTAACATAGGTAACTATATAGGCCTTTAGACATACAGAATTTCCTTTGAATTCTACAGTAGGAATGGAGATAAAGTCAGCTTGTATGTGTCAGTCTTGGATAGATGGTAATAATGAAACAATGTACCTAAGGTCAATACATCGAAGGACAAATATGTTGCACCTTCTTTTGCATGCGTAGAACTGTTTTCATCAAATACACAATGTAATTTTAGTTTGTGTAGACTTTTATGCTGGTAAATCGGTTACATTCAGACTTAGGCTCTGATACATTATTACGTTTGTAATTAAACAGATTTCCACAAGTATAAATATATCTCACATGTGACATGAAATTCTGGCTAGGCTCTGAAACATTATTAAGTTTGTAATTAAATCTATTTTCACAAGGTTAAAAGTATAAATACATTTCACATGTGACATGAAACTCTGTCTTATTACAAAATATGTAACAGGACAACTTTTCATTTAGTATGAGTATAAAATCACCAATTCCATGCCGTCCTACAGTCCTAATTTGCTGAAAATGCTCAATAAAAAGCACATTGGATAATATTTTATAAATAAAATATCCTATCTTCTGAACGATATTTTTAAACCACAAAAACGGTTCTTAGGATAAACCCAAAACTGGATATATTTAAAATTTATATTGGTTTTAATTAGAAATGAAGCATACTTAGTTGTTTAGATGGGAGTTGAAATCATATATTACTCCCTCTGTTGATCTGTTATAATATTGTGTAGCATGCTCGACTTTATGGACGGGGAAGAAGGAAGGAGAAGTAGTCAAACTGATAACATTTATGTATATGTAGGTGGAATGAATAAAGGTCGGTAAGTGAGAGAATGTATATCTACATAACTGAATCATTCCTGTACGTACAAAATATGCGTGAAGTCTAAAAAGAAATAACCCATGAAATGAGCAACGTTTTGTATGGCCTGTAAACACAGTGTTTCATTTAATTTTAAAGCTCGTCACAGATGCGGACAAGCATGACATTTTATTTACTTCTGACATTGTACAATATTTCTCGTGATAATTTTCATATTTATATTCGTGGCAGTGAATCTTGTGCGATCACCCTTCACTGGCCTTCCACATTAATCAGCGTCTAACAATATCACTGTCATAACCGTACGCTGAATAGCGTCCCGAACGCTACCCACCCGACAAATCACGGGTATATCTGATATAGATCACGGGAATCAAACTGTCTTTCATTGGTTATGATCATTTGCTAGAGACTGCTATTGTTTAGGACTTGTCAGTGTGCGGGACGAGCCTCTTAAGGTAATTAATTCTATTGTCAGCTAGTGTCAACCATCATCATTTTGTGGTTTTATGAGACTTAGTCTCAAATTGATAGTTGTTTTATCAGTGTTGATCTAAACCGCGCCACTTCCATCTCGCCATCGCTGTCGGCTAGTGATGCGACTCATTCGCCTGTTGAGGGTCAAAAGGAAGAAGAGCTTTCAAAACACCTCCATACGGCTTCTTCTCCGTGTTACATCGTCGGCACGACGGGGGATCTAAACAATAACCGTTTACCGTATAGGACATCACCACCCGTAGAATAACTATACTATGTATTTGTTTTTAAACAATACCGATTAAATGAGACCTGTATATTTCCTATGGGTGCTTGGCGCTCTTACGATGATAGTGTGCATGACAATATGTTTATTCGAAATACAATATGTATTTAATTTGTCAATTGGGAATTCAAAACTTCAATATTAAACATAACTAATGAGTTATGCATAAGTAAGCATAGCACTTGTATTTGCATGTCAAACAAATGTTGCATATTTACCATAAATCGGCAGTGGTTAGTGGTACATTACGACGGGTCTGTGTTACCCGATAGTATTGTCATCACTGGGGTGCCCTGACCTTTGACAGACCGGTCGTAGTTGTGCTGATTTTATTGTTGGTGCCAGGAGAAGAGAATAACGCTTTTTATCCCAATTTCATTAAATATTCAAACTTTATTTGAAATATGAAACTTAAGCCCGTATTGTGATACAACTATGACGGTTCAAAGCTGTGACACCTCGTCTGATTTACACAACACTGTATGGTTCCGTCTATATCACACACGTATTGGATAGTTTGTGTACTCTTCAGCTTCTTATAATTAATACAGCTCGCTCACTACCTTATAAAAAATAATAACTTCACTCCTTTCGTCAATTAAAACTGTTATCTGATACCCCGATTTGAAACAAATATGAGACATCTTTTAAAATAAGTTTTTACGTCAAAATACCTGACAAAAATAGCAGCTGTGTATGTCCATGGAATGTAAATCCTCCTATATTGTTTATCATTAAATATCATACCAGAACATGTTACCGAAGATGTTAAGTAATACTATCTTAGGTCTGTGTTATTTATCTATGAATCTTGCAAAATATAGCTTTTACGGCATTTTCATTCCCAATAACAAAAACGTTAATTTAAAATGACAGCAAATATGTCTGGTAAAGCGAGTCAACATTCTTAAGAAATCGAAATTGCAAGTTCAATACTTGGCGAAATTGTTTTTGTTTTTTTAGTATATAATGTTACACGTTCACGACAACGAGAAAAAGATAAGTTTCAATATACAGAATACTATACTACATGATACAGAATAAATATAATGATATGGTCGAATACAATAGGTGATACAGACTATAGAATATGGACCTGAGCGAATGTAGTATGGAGATACAGATTACAGAAAACGATACTGACCGAATACAGTGTGGAGAGACAGACTATAGAAAATGATACTGACCTAATACAGTGTGGAGAGACAGACTATAGAAAATGATACTGACCGAATACGGTGTGGAGAGACAGACTATAGAAAATGATACTGACCGAATACAGTGAGGAGAGACAGACTATAGAACATGATACTGACCGAATACAGTATGGAGATACAGATTACAGAAAACGATACTGACCGAATACAGTGTGGAGAGACAGATTACAGAAAACGATACTGACCGAATACAGTGAGGAGAGACAGACTATAGAAAATGATACTGACCGAATACGGTGTGGAGAGACAGACTATAGAAAATGATACTGACCTAATACAGTGTGGAGAGACAGACTATAGAAAATGATACTGACCGAATACAGTGTGGAGAGACAGACTATAGAAAATGATACTGACCTAATACGGTGTGGAGAGACAGACTATAGAAAATGATACTGACCGAATACGGTGTGGAGAGACAGACTATAGAAAATGATACTGACCTAATACAGTGTGGAGAGACAGACTATAGAAAATGATACTGACCTAATACAGTGTGGAGAGACAGACTATAGAAAATGATACTGACCGAATACGGTGTGGAGAGACAGACTATAGAAAATGATACTGACCTAATACAGTGTGGAGAGACAGACTATAGAAAATGATACTGACCTAATACAGTGTGGAGAGACAGACTATAGAAAATGATACTGACCGAATACAGTGTGGAGAGACAGACTATAGAAAATGATACTGACCGAATACAGTGTGGAGAGACAGACTATAGAAAATGATACTGACCGAATACGGTGTGGAGAGACAGACTATAGAACATGATACTGACCGAATACAGTGTGGAGAGACAGACTATAGAAATTGATACTGACCGAATACGGTGTGGAGAGACAGACTATAGAACATGATACTGACCGAATACAGTGTGGAGAGACAGATTACAGAAAACGATACTGACCGAATACAGTGTGGAGATACAGATTACAGAAAACGATACTGACCAAATACAGTGTGGAGATACAGATTACAGAAAACGATACTGACCGAATACAGTATGGAGATACAGATTACAGAAAACGATACTGACCGAATACAGTGTGGAGATACAGATTACAGAAAACGATACTGACCGAATACAATGCCGAGAGACAGACTATAGAAAATGATACTGACCGAATACGGTGTGGAGAGACAGACTATAGAACATGATATGACCGAATACAGTGTGGGGAGACAGACTATAGAAAATGATACTGACCTAATACAGTGTGGAGAGACAGACTATAGAAAATGATACTGACCGAATACAATGCCGAGAGACAGACTACAGAAAACGATACTGACCGAATACAGTGTGGAGAGACAGACTATAGAAAATGATACTGACCTAATACAGTATTGAGATACAGACTAAAGAACATGTTACTGACCTAATACAATGTGGGGAGACAGACTATAGAAAATGATACTGACCTAATACAGTGTGGGGAGACAGACTATAGAAAATGATACTGACCTAATACAGTGTGGGGAGACAGACTATAGAAAATGATACTGACCTAATACAGTATTGAGATACAGACTAAAGAACATGTTACTGACCTCATCCAATGTGGGGAGACAGAGTATGGAACATGATATGACCGAATACAGTGTGGACAGACAGACTATAGAAAATTTTACTGACCGAATACAGTGTGGAGAGACAGACAATAGAACATGTTACTGACCAAATACAGTGTAGGAAAAGCAGAAATTCAGCGAAGTGAAATACAATTTTACAAAAATAGTATACGGAAAGTAAGTCGTAATGCAAATAACAGCATATCTAATCACAAAAAAAATACAGTAAACAGAAATACATAATGCAGGAAATCAATGAAGGGAAAAACATACTGCAAAACATTCAGTAAAGAAAAATTAATAATGGCAAAGACGTGTCTTATCTGTATCCCATAGGTAGCGAGAGACCTAACATGGATTCAGGAAGTTTTTGTTTATTTTTCTGACAAGAATAATTATATTACTCATTGTTACTATTTGGAGAAAACTAATATAGACTATGCCTGTTGTTCGATCCTTTTTGAAATTGAAGAAGAAATTATCATACACAAATAATTTATTACACTAGGCGGATACAGAACAGCGGAAATAAAGTATACGTCAAGCCAGCCTGCTCGAATACAATGCCATGAAATGGTTTACCTGGCTGCTCTTGTCAAATGTAAGATATATGGCTTTTTAATTTTCAAAATTGTATGGTTTATCTTATCATTTATTTAATTAGATGTAACACTGCTTTGTTGTATCAAATGTCATCTAACAAGTCTTATATAAGTTGTAAAAGTTCTATCATGGTAGTCTGCCAATGTGTAGCGATTCGCACCTTTAATGAGGTACGTTCTGAGGCTGTGTAAGTCCCGCCAGGAGAAACTAAGGTACTCTAAGAAAGGCCTGAAGACCCAGCGTTACACACTTGGTGTGGTGCGAGCTAAACAGGACTTTGTCTGCGCTGCGACAAGCTAACCCGCCAGTTTGTCTATGTTAATGTATTACACTTAAAATCAATTGGGAAATGACAAATTATGAGGGAAATATGATAATTACGTAACCTGAGCTTTATAGTTACAGCACGTAGCGGGATTATCATACACGTCGCCTTGAGCACGGCTTTATATGGCCTCAAAAACAATCCCGATTTCCCCTAACCCGACAAACCATTTAAGTTTTAGGAGGCACAATGCCTGCATAGATAAATAGGCGTGATAGACGGATTGCTGCTCCTGCCGTTTAATGTAGGTCTGTCCCGAATGGCGTGCGGCTATTGTTGAACCAGATCCCTGTTGGACAGCAATACGGATCAACAGGACACCCCATCAGGTCGGCGGTATATATGATATTGGTGAGGAGGGAAGAATATGGAGGAGGAGGTGATACTGCCCCTGTTGCCACCAATTGTTCCCTAGTCCCTGGTTATGTCTATTGTCGTGGGCCCATGGTGCCAAATATTGTCTACCATAGACAGGGTCTTTGTAGGAAATGGCACTGCGATGACGACAATACCGGCAATCCACGGCGGGGGGACCCGGGCAGCAATCAAGGACGACACTGCCCCGAAACTCCACCGTGCTCATAATTAATGACCCCGACGCTTCCCCGTCACAGAACGCTGGGATTATTGGCTTTAAATGAGACTATGGCAGTACCTGGTAGGTGACACAAAACATGGCCGTCACTTTACCGCCAGGCTCGGTGGGATCTCTCTTCGCCATTCATACAAAACATAAACGTGATGAATGGGGCCAACTCTCTATGTAAATTAGGGCGGAGATATTAAAATACTTTCATTTATAAGCGTTCAATTATATTTTATAATACATTGACGGCCGTGAATGGAGGATAGACACCCCATATGTGTATATTAATGTATTGTATTCTCGTTTCATCGCTAACGGCTTAACAGTTAATTGTCAGAGAAAATTCAAGATTTTACAAAACCCGTTTAAATGGTGAAATCTTTGGTAAATGGATTAGTGTCTGAAAGTGTAACTAACGGTTAACGATAAGACAACTCAATACGATGTGTCAGCTCTAGTAATCAGTGTTGTAACCGCATATCGAACTGACTAGACGTACAGTCTCGCCAAACACACATTCTTCACATAGCTATCGTAACATTAATACCGATGTATAACCCGTCGATTGTTTTAATCAATTAAATAATGGCGTATCATTTATTGTGAGCCGGGTATCACGGGTTTTTCCATAAAAAGTATTTTTTCACACGGACAGTTTACAAATTACTTTGAGACAGTTTTTGAGAGTCGGTAGTTGTGGCTGTTGTAATGATAGCAGTAATGAGTGTAGGACGGTAACTTGTAACCAAATCTATCGCAGTAAAACACACACAAACGTATAGGTGTGATACTAGCCAGACCCGAGTCCTCTTACCTCCATTACACCACGGGTCTCGGGCCGTGTCGGATGAGGAGTCCGTCCGAGCGCCACGTCCCGTCAACCACCCGAGGGTATGGTTTATGGGAACATTGTCTACATAAATACTATCATAAATAAACACATACACAAACTATACACAATGACTGTGTGGATTTTTGTGTAGAAAACCGATACCTTCTATATACGGAAAAAAACGTCTTCGCCAGGATTTACTTTCATTGCATGATGACATTTTAAATTCATTTAAAAAGTTAAAGATGATCACTAGATACCATTGGTCGTATATAGATAAATCACTGAACACTATGTTCCAATTAAAACAATGGTCGTCCATTTTTCTTATCGTCATTTAATTCCATATACCAAACCCTCATAAGAACATACTTAAAGGCCAAACGTAGGTATCTTCAGGGGAGTTTTTAGTGATTCTGAAAAATTCTGACAGAAAATCTAGTTGATAACCATGCAAAAATAAGGCTAAAATGAATTAAACATGAGCAACCAAGAAAACTAAAAGACTTCAAAATTATTTAGGCGTGGATCACTACAAGCCGAAGTTAGACGACAGTTCAAAATGGATGCATGTTTACAAATACCGAGTTTCAACTGCTACTGTACCGATATCCACGCACGATTGCTGATATCAGTTAATCTTAACAAAATCTATACATATAATAAGTTATTGGGCTTGATTTTCGCTTAAATTTTTGCCGATAGTCACGAATATTTGGCTTTTAAACATTTACAATTTTGACTATTCTAGCTGTGTTTACACGACGGTTAGATCTTCTATAGTTCGAGAGGGATTCATTAAACAGATTCAATGCAACACGTACCTAGAACCAGATATTTTCCCCAACTGAAATCTTAAATTATATCATATAATAAAAACATGTATTTTGGAAAAAGCTTCGCTCTCCCATTTCCCATTGAACACCTGTTCTCCATTGTATTTTCAGTTCTGCAATAGAGTATGGTACAATGTTATTAATACCGAAGCTATTTTTACATTGTAGGTCAGTAAAATAACCTTGTGGTCCATTTATCACTCGATACAACAGTTTCCTCAATGATGGATGTATTCGGAGGAATATCTTTACAAGTATTGCAGACGACATGTGTATGTGAAAAGTACACTGTTTCTGTACACTTCTAATTATGTAGTTTAATATACTATTTCAGCGCGTTTTATGCCCATTTTACAGGGCTGAAGACGTTTTATATGACTTTTCAGTTCCAGTATTATTTAACAGGTGTATCCAAAACAGCGCCCGTCCAAACCCAGCCGTCACTTTGCCGTACATGTTCTGCTTCGTCAACTAAGCGGTAGGCTATTTTACGCTTTTTGTGTTTGAATGAATTTCTGATGATTTTTATGTATCCTTTAAAAATACGCCAATTGAATGTCATGAACAAGTTTTATACGAAATGACAATCTTCCATTTATCAGGAATAAAACGACATTACGATTAAATTTAAAGTAAAAAAATGTTTTTTCATGTTTATTTATAGTTATGATATCGGTTTACATAGTACGCTTTGTAGATGTCTCTGGTCTTGGATTTACCCAAATAACCACATAATACCTTCACATGTTACATATTGTGGGACTACCAGGGTGTTCCGAACTGGTACAGGAGTAACTCAAACAGTAACAACAATACTGACCCTATACAAAACTGTATATATATCAACCAACATATAAAGAAAAGTAATTAGTTTTCCTTGCGAAGTTGAATATAAAAAGAATAAAAAACAAAGACGTTGCCGCAAGGCCTTTCTGCCTTCTCTGCCGGACTCAACATATATAATGTAACCAACTTATAGGCAACCAGCATATATATATATATGAACCACAGAGCTTGAACTTAACTATGTTTAATCAAAAAGTAAAATTAAAAATAATAACCATAAACATATTGTAGTGATTTTATTGGTAGAGCTTACAAGATTCCCGGAAACATATTAGAAGACGAGATTCATTTTAATTTTTCATCAAAATATTTTGTTTCTTCGTGTGAGATGAATATTTTGAGTTTGCTTATTATTGCAATCTAACTTGATGTGATTGACAATGATGACTCGGTTCTCATTTTGAGGATTGATGCTTACTTGGATGTGACCAAGATTTACATGGTGGGTGTCGTCGATGAAGCAAAAGACGCTTACTCTTCCGGTACACCTGGTCTTATTATCTTTTGCTTTTACGAGGGTCTCCATGTTTATCTTTCCTTTGTTCCTATTTTGCCCATGATTTAATAGATTTTGAGTTTGGATTATGGTTTTGTTGACGCTATGGTATTCTCTAATTTATTTTGTTATTTAGTAAAACCGATTCCTTAACATTTCCACCTATACATTTTTACAACCTAAAAAGAAGCTCTTCCGATATACAAAATCTTAATATCCTATTAACATCTAATTAACCACAACTTTTGTGCGATATTGGCCTTTTCATTAAAATAGTTTTTTGAATTGAGGAAGGTAGGCTTGCAATTGTGCTTAAGTTTGTTCAATACTCTATAAACACATGTGTTTTATATGTCTGTGTTTTTGGTTATAATATCAGCAACTCGATCCACAATATGTTATTTGGATATTGTATGCAATATAACCGAATTTAATTGTGTGTGCATTAAAATGCACAAAGAATAGAAACTGTTTATTTGTACAACAATAGAATATGCATATTTATCAATAAAGCACAAACCCTTAAAGAAGCAACTTTGTACACCAACTTAACATAATAGAAAACCCGTGGTGTGTCTACATCCACTTGAAACTTTTCTGAACAAATATACAAAAGATAGACGACTAACATTGATTTTGTACACCATGTCAAACAAATCATAGAAGCTGAATACATTATTTTGTACATGAATAAAATTGTCTTCAAAAGAAGTGATATTTATTTTGTATACCATCTAAATGTTATACAGAAACAAACATCATAAGGAGTTATCAGAATTCAAATTCATAATGTGATGCTAATATTATAATTATGACAACTTTCTAATTTTGCTGTTTTGAATGCAGGCAATATTCTCCTAAAGAAATCATTCCAGCTTAAACGACCCGTCTAATTATTTGAGACCAAATTCTGATACTGACACAAAAGAATAATCTCATCAAATTACAAACGAATATGTTAAAGCATCGGAACATGAATTCCATACGGAATGTCACCAACAGCAATGGAAAACTATACACCATAACGAATGTTGCATGTTGTGCTTTAGAATGATCTCTTCCTGTACCACATTTGGTTTCTATCTTTCACATGCAGTAAAGCTAGCATGTGTGAAGCGTTCCCCTAATCTTATGTACAGATAAGAAGTAAGGTTATATGTTACAGCAGCCTTAACAATAAAGTTGACGTCATTAATCTATAATTAAATAAAAGGAATGTAGATATAGCACTGTAACAGTAATTTCTTCAATTGTAGATCGAAGCTATGAGAGCTGAAGGATGAGCGTGGGTGCGCCAATAACGGCTGGTACGCGTATAACGTTGGAATACCAGAGATAATTGAGAAATCCTTCAGCAAATCCACGAACCCATTGTTTAGAATACCTATTCTATCAATTGTATAAACTGCCTTTATATGCATTGCATAAAGAAAACAAAATGTTCAAGCAACACAAAAAAATACTATTCTCGGACGCAAGATTCTCTTTACATTCGTTAGTCCTAAAGAACGGATTAGAAACTCTAGAACAACCAGACAAAGACAACATCATATAACGTAGTCTTCACCTACCGATAACCACACTAAAATATGCATCTGATTCACACCATCGCCTTCTGATACAGTAACGTAATACTTGAAAGGTGACTTTGACTCCTCATTGTACAGATACAGATTTGTTTCGGTTGTCATTGTTTTTCTTCAAAATAGTTTTGCTTGAATCGATAATCTAACATAATTTTAACTTTTCCTTATTACAATGACACGATATAAATGATTTAGAGGTGGACACATCCGGCTAATGGCGCGACCACTGCCAACACCATCGGTCACACCCCGCCATTGTTCCGGGTGTTTACATAGTGCGGGTCGGCACCGAGAGACGGCGTCGCGACCGCTCACCTGTACTATTATGGGATGGTATGAAGCCAACAAGTCATATTATAACATAGTTGGGAAATTATAAGGGGATGCAAAGTCAATATCATTAGCGAAGTGATGATGATGACAGTAGAAATGATTGGAGGATCAGTCAGATGACATGTAATGACTTCGATGGTGGCCATTCCCTACATCGTCGTCCAACGGTCCTTTATTTTAAACAAATATTTGCGTAACTCAACTGTATGTTTCTATTATGAAATCGTCCAGTTTTGATTCCCCGTCGTTGTCTGCCTCTCAAATTATTTCCTTTTCTTCCAGTGTTCAATTTCTGACACATTTCATTTCGAATTGCCCCCGGTATTTGATTTCAGAATTTGAACCGGTGTAACTAGAAGATCACACCCCCGACGTGTTAGTCCTATTGAGGTAGGTATGGTAATTAGTCACGTCATATATAATGTATTGTTAGCTTTAAATACTAGATCGTGTAGTTTCAAACAAGTTTTAATCGAATAGTTTTAAATCAATGAATATGTAGCTGAGCGGAATGATCATCAAACATACCTTAGCAAATATAGGACTTGGAAACCATTACCTGATTCTCAGATGAAAAACGAAATAAAAGTAGTAATAAAACATACCAAAGAATATTTTATTAGAAACAATAAAAACATTATCTCGGCAAAAACGTGATCTATAATTGTAAAATATGTGTAAATTTTAGAAAATTAATTTGCAAGAAGAAATGCAAAAATAATCACTTAATACGTGCAATATCACGGATAAGCTTATTTCAATTAATGAAGTATCAAGGTGCCGCTAAGTTTATGACATGAATCGGTTTCAAATCATGAAATAATGTTTTATAATTTTAAGATTTTAAAAATATCCACACAAATGTAAGCAAGACTGAATTAACAATTAACAAAAATAACCTTATTTCATGGATGTCATGATTGTGATGAAGATACTAACTTACAATGTAAATCAGATTATACTATCGAAACCCAAAGAATGAAGTATATCACTAATACAAGTAGGAATATGCTCTATACACTTATTGTTTATATATTTGACTTATTATTTATTGTAACATATCAGAGTTATATGGAGAAGGGTTATTTAGGCTTTGTATGACGCCTAATCCTTTTGCACCTTTTGCAGTAAAATTAATTGAAAAGAAAACAACTGAAGTAAGACAGTGGAATACATGACACAGATATAAATGATACAACGACTTCAACATTAGAGTTAGTGCTCTCGATAATTACTACAATTATGGTACACAGCTGGACATGTTGCCATAACTGTAAAACAATAATAATACGCGAATCGACGATAAAATAGACCGTACCGGCAAAATGACTGGGTAATGGTTGTTATCACGGACCACATGTACGCCGTTTGGGGGAATAGGTACCCACAGCCCTTCCTCCTATCAGAGGCCAGCTAACGTCTGTGTGATCTGTCTCTGGATCTGTCAGACGACCACATTATGAGACCATGCACTACTTCCACCTCGCTATCACTCACAAGAATGCGGAATATGTATACCCCTCCCCCTCCCCCTCGAGTATATTTAACATGAGGAACTAGAGTCGTGTAAAAGATGGACGAAATGTAATTTATTTCATTTAACAATGACACTGACAGTGAACCTGGGTAGAGCATAGTCTTAAAACTTGTTGACTATTGACTCAAAAAATACTTTTATTTTTAACGAATTACGACATCACTTATTGTTTTAAGTACGTGTATGATAGTGCAAGAATAATTTATTGTCCAATAAAGGAAACATCCTCATAGCCCAACAGACGCAACAATTCATTTTAGAAACTAAAATATTTTATTTTGAGTGTATTTTCTTGCACTCGCAATAGTTCATGATCACCAGCTTAACCGAACATAGTCTTATCTCACGCCTTTTTTTAAATATAAAGAAAAAATAAACACCTATGTATGATATAAGTAATTATCATATTATATCTATAAGATTGTTAAATATACATGTATATAATATAATTGGACCAAGTGGTCTAGTGGAAACAGAAGTAACAGCAAGATATGAAGGGGAAAACACGAGATGTAATGAATATTTGAAAAGCGCAAAGTAGAGAAATGTAAATAGATTTACCACTAGTTATGTGGCACCGAGAAGAAAAAAAATGCATGGTCCGATATTCACTAATGTTTCATTACCCAATACGTTGCGAAAGTCAATTGGTTTTGTTGACGCTTTGGTATTCTCTGATTTTTTTTTATACATGTATAAATTGTTATAATTACTCTCGATCCCTCTGTCCTCGTCCCTCCCTTCTCCCTTAAAATTGAAAATGTTTAAACCAAAAGTCAAGTATTAAAACAATTTTGTGTAAATAAATCTATTAATAAATATTCTGTATCACTCTGCCTAAAGAACATTATTTTCTGATGTATCTGTTAGGTATGTCTTTTAATTTTCGATTTGAAATAGCCATACACAAGGTTCACTATTTTCATATTTCTGAAATTCCATAATTTTGAGTTATGGTTTGGAGGATTCCGGAGAGATAAAGACGACACTACTTATGACATTAGCCATAAATCTTCCACGCTTTTAACAATGCTTGTCACTTGTCATTTCAATACGGTATTATAATGGTCCGTATTCTCCCCATGAACGACATGTACTATAAGGTCTGAGGGAGCGCGTCTGAACAGATATCGATATGTACCCGTATTATCAATTAATGCCCGTAGAGTATCTATTAATTGTATATATTGACATTTTTTATTATTCCTTTTCATGAGTTATCCCTCTAAAATGTTAAAGATTTAATGAAATATAACACCCTTGGTTCATACAATGTCAAGGGAAATTTCGGGTATGATAGAATTTAATACTAAGCATAATAAAAAAATCTTTAAAATTTTTAATAATGGTTTAAATGAACTTTTGTCTGTGATTTATCTGTGACGGAATGTTTATTTCTTTTGATTGGAACAGCCTGGAAAATACACGAGTAGATGTGAAATATGCATGCATGAGTACATTTTATTCAGATACCTGTGTTAAGCTCGTTAAAATGTATCTAAAACATGTTTATTTCAGACTCCGTCACGGTGACATTCATTATTGTAACTGTTTTGTACAGTAGAAGCACCCACACATATTCTATCATGACTGGCCTAGCAGTGTCAACTATTGTACGACAAAACCTTAAAAATACCGATGAAATTTACATAACAACATTCTCTTGGCATTTTTACGAGGACCTTGCACTTGTTCGTTTATAATTAATTACATTCAAGATCTTGATCAACACCTATCTTCTAAATTATTCCCAATTTTGCTGTAAAAGACTATCCTTAAATATTTCAGCGATACCTTAATAGGATGTCCACATGGCCAAGCACCTTAGATATGTGAATTGCGTCTTATTTCCAATAAACATTACATACTTAAATCTCTTCATTGTCATCATTGCATAGACATTTACAATACTTCATTTACTTGTTCAACTTGAGCAATATTCACTTAACCGTTATATATCGATCATAACTCTAAACATTGGACATGACAATTGAATATAAAACACATATATATTAAATGCACCAATACAATTTGGTTAAAGAACAAATATGCTAAATTAAGAACCCTGCCACATATAGTCTCTTGATTGGTCTAAACTACTGTTGAAACTAAAGCGGATGTGTGTAAAACACCCTTTTATCATATTACTTTCAAAAATTAGCAAATTAGCGGAGAGATTTGAACTAACATCAGCACATTATGGAAATGAACCAGTAGAGAGATTTCGGCCATCAAGGTTACGTCCAAACTGTTGGGACTAAAAATCACAAACATCAGCATATTTGACCAGTTTTATAACAAGATGGACGTAAGACAGGCTTATCAAATCTAATAGACAATCTTTGTTAACCAAATCAAATAAAAGGCTTTCCAAAATATATTACAATGCATAGCAGTCAACATCCTAAAATATTCTTATATAGATTTAACTAAAATTCTTCGAATAATAATACAAGCCTACAATTATAGAGCAGGCACATCGTTCGAATCTTTCATGGTATGTGAGTTAATTTTAAAATACTACTCGGTGCCTAGCTACAGTGCGGGTAATATTAAACCAGACAGTCACGCTAAATACAAAATAATATATCAAAATCCCCACATACAAAGATTTAAAATTTGCAAATCTTACATATATAATAAACAATTTATAAGTATTTCGTATTATTACGGCTCAGAAATGACACATGCAATATCTGCGTAAATTCTACGTTTTACATATATGAAGTGACATTTAATAATTTACCAACGGTTATTCTCAGGAGGACGATTTTGATAATGTCAAAACAAAATTGTTTATAATTAATGATTAAGATTATATTGCAATCTATTGAGTGTCTTGAACTACAAAAACACTATATTGACATCATGTTAATTTTCAGCCCAATGTGGCACCCGTCTTTATGTATCACACTAAGTCCAGGGAACTATCCTTACAGATGGGGTTCGAACGTGATGTATATTTTGCCTATACTGCAAGAAAAACTATGTAAATGAACATTTTAAATAATGTTACACCGGTTATGTTCATTAACACAAAGTTGTTTATATATATTAACACCTTTTGGTTTATTGAGTTTTAGAAATATATAATAGAAGTATGAATTACTGGTCTGGTTCAGTTTTTTTCTCTTTTTTTTTGTGTGGAAACACTATCTAAGATTGAAGTTACATAAATTCATTTTGTTTTCAACCTGAAATCTTTTAGTTCGTCGTTTGTTCATGTCCCTTTTAATTGAATTATACGTGAGGCAAAAAACCAGAATACACTGCTGAAATCCTAAACTATCTATACAAACAGTATATCAATTCGTTTAAAGTAGATTTATTGAATTTATTATCATTGTTTACCTGTTGAAAAGCATCACTTCAGCGAAATATTCTTCAATTCATTGTTTACATTTTTGAATTATTAGTCAGTGAAATAAACAGACAAGTCTCTACAAAACATAATATTTTAAATGAACATGTTGATTAATATATCTTTTGTGGACGAAGACATAACCAATTAAAACAAATAGTTTCTATAACATAAAAAATCATATTCTTTAGCAATTGTAAAAATATCAAATGTTTCTGTTACATATATCTTGCTGGTAAAAAGCGAAATATATTCGACGGTCCTGTGATACCATATGTTGCAAGATCATCTCTGTTAAAAACGCAAATCAAAACCACATTCGTTGGAGTCCTATTATGCAAAACTCACTTATCTTGATAATCGGGAAACGTTTGCCATCAAGAAATGGAAATATGAGAATTAACATGAAGACAGAGGACTGTCAGAAACTCGTCAGGTAATGTCACCCGATACTCTCGAGGTAGTCATGCGTGGTGATGTTCCCAAACACAGGAATAAACCGCGACGCGCACGTCAACATCGGACACAGATCACCCCAGGGACGGGATCCTCATATATTATACTAACAAAATAATAACAAGTCTGTAGGAACTGATGAATTATTTCAATTTCCGATGTCGTAGAGAGTGTGAAAACATGAATGTTAGATAAAATCATTCTATTTTTTAGTCGGTTTATTTTAGATAAAAGAAAAGAAAATATTTTATAACATTTGCTTCTCAAAATTAATTCAAATATCTTTTTAAAATGTCAGATAGGCCTACATGTACTAGTACTCTTGCGTTATTGCTTTTCCATTTTTTGCTTTGGTTTTTCCATTTTTCTTTTTTTTTATTCAACTTTTTTTACAACCGTTATGATACCAAGACGCCGAAAAAAATATCGCTTTTTACGTTGTGTTTTTAACGCGCAACCGAGGATTCTTCCAAAACATTTTTTGCGCGATTTGATTGAATTTGCCGTTTCAAGACATTTTCTAAAATTATTCTCCATGATACCGGTATTATCGTTTAATTCTCCCAACAAGCAGATAGAACGGTATTAAAAAGGAAGCAAAATGTTTACGGTGTTTGTTTTTAAAAGCAGCTTGTATATCCGTTACGGATGTATCGTAATACTCACAGTGAATCATGTTTAAATGACACCAAAACACTCTGCCGTCCGGAAATATGTATCTTCTTCGTCATCGTTTTTAAAATTATATATACACATCAGTCATCAATATCAAGTATGGGTCACATAGACATCAGCTGTATCCCTGAGACATATTATGATTTGTTATGTTAACGTCGAGAGAAAAACTTCATTAGTGTTTATAAATTGGACAACTGTTACATGAACTAAGTGTAAACGTTTAAGTAGACCGATCGATCTAGTAATGAATTGAATGTTGTACATTTCTAAACCCCTTTCCAGATGTTCCACGTCAGTATAATACCATTTCTAGTAATTATAAAATGGTTAATTCTAGTATAACAATGCCTCGCCTGTGCTCCCGCCATACTGGGGCGGTAACACAATTGAAGGGGTGTGGTCAAACTTCTACCCGCTGAACACTGATTAATGTGTGTTAATAGTTATCACAGAACGAATACTCTAACCGAGTTCATTTCCGCGAGTGGGGTGGTATTGATCCTCAGAACTAGCTGTTACAGTGCAGCCCGCTCTCCACCGGTATATACCATCGCTTTATCGGGATCAATCAGAATAAGGTTATACATAAAATCAATTTTATGCACCATCTCTAAACGAGGAGATTATAACAGATTTAAGTCATTTGTTTTTTTAATATTTTTGCTACTACAATAATGCTGTATAACAAGATCAGTACAGGCATTGGCCGCAATATATCCACAAATAATTATTTTTCTCAACACACGTATCATCTTATTCGGGGATGGAGTTTGATAAACGACGCCTGAGACTAATACTATTGTATTTTTGATACAACACAACTGATTTGGAATATTGTTTTGCTGATCTAATGAGTAAATGCTGACACAACTTGTAGAGGTTAAATAGGCAGTGTTTAACGAATAATATAATTTGGATTAACAATGTATTATTGATGAATGCCTCGTGATTTTAACCACTGTTTTCCGGTACGGTGTTGTAATTTGCATGAAAACGATATTAGTGATAAGGTTTGCTCATAACAATTATAATTATTTGTAATAAAAAGTAGATGTTTATTCGCATTTGTACAAGACTTGTTTAAATATTTAAACGTAATGAAAACGTTTTTCAGAATAAAATAATAGCAAATTAAACGTTAAAACACGTGTTAAGAGATGAATTTTTTTCAGTGAAGTGAATTTTCGTTATTTATTTTAAATGAGGCTGACATGCCAATGTTCTACAAGTCACTAGCCCTGATAGTTGTATCTGAGAAAAAAATCATTGAATGAATGGTCAAAGCATTAGAAAAACCACTAATATGTGTGAACAAACTATAATTTCAAAAAAGGTAATTGCTGGCCAAACTGGTGTGGTGGGATTCATTAAGATCGGAGATGAACAGCTTTTGAGTGAATGACCTGTTTCCTGCTAAAGACATCTAGCGATGAAGCTGTTTCGCAGTAGACACAGGGCAGGATTCTCAGCGGGAGTAATCACAGCCTTGTTGTCCCGCAAAATTATATTTCAAATTAATTAGTATGGAAAATGTCGGGTATAATTTCCGCGTGTCCCCGGTTGCTCTCAAGCAGTGTTATCCTCAATATGAGGTCGGAAGAGGTGGTCATAGCTCCGAGCTACACACCTGAGTTGGACTTAGATCGCAGCCTTATTTTGATTTTTCACATTAACGTTTTGCCAGGAGGTATGCAAATGAAACTTGGCACAAAGAGAGGTGATTACACGGGTGGGGTAGCTGGGAGAAGCGAAAAGACCGAGTATGTGACGAGACACTGATAATTAAGCATTGAAAGGGCCATCCTATCTAGTGTGATTACACCTCCTCACGGTTCATCGTCATACAGATAAGGTTGCAAAATATTTTCTCTTCTGAAATAAACACTAACTTGTTAATTTGATGGTTCGCTGGCGCGTCAATTGTCATTCTATTTTATATAAAGACATTCTGTTTGTTGCTTTAAATAATTTGACAAAATCTGAAATGCAAAATAGTTCATTTGTTGTTAAGATAATGAAAAGTCGGAGAGCCCGTCGCTGCTCAGTTTGTATGTCAGCCTACTCTAAACTAAAGGTCCTGCATGAATATTCAGATTTACGATTTGCATAAGAACAGGTACCCGGCTAAGGGCGTAATGACGAGAGATACTATCTCGTAATTTTAGGTCGGAGAAAAAAACCTGGATTAATAAATGTCTTATGTACAATATTAACGAAAAAAACTTTAAGTTTTTATTACAGCAAAGGTATAATTTATTTCAAGTTTCTTATTTTTTCTTGTTATTGTTATTTAAATTTTATTCAACAACTATATTTCATGTTAAATACCCTGAGATTTACTTCAAATAATTATCTTATATCTTTCAATAATATTTTACAGATCTAATAACCAGACTGAACTTAATGTATTATTGATAATCGATTTGTTGGGGTTTTTTTTTAATAAAGATAAAAACTTTCCTAACGCGCTTCTTTTACATATTCCGGCATTTTTTAGACCAAAACACTGAAATCAACAAAAAGCAATTTACAGTTAGATGATATGATGTTTTCTTGTGCAGTTTATTAAACATATGCGATGTCAATATATATATTAGTTTACAACCATATCCGTAGATAAAGTAACTTGAGCTTACAAATTTCATACAAAGTAAGTGTACAGTTTGATTTGTATGTGTTCCGTTAGAACAAACATGTACTTATATTTTGTGTAAATGTATAGGTTTTAATTAGAGCAGAACCTTTAGGAAAGTAAATAATATTTTTTTTTATACAATGGTTAATATAGAAAACAAAATTGCTAATTTTATGTTGTTTATCTTTATATCATACGGACTGCCAGTGTGTATAATATGTGAGTATTATTGTGTAAAGGGATTGTATGCGTGTGCTTTTTGTATATATTTTACTTCAATACGATAACATAAAATTGATTGTAATGTATTATTTACTATTATTTACCTTTGTTTTCTTAAAATGTAACTATCAAGTACACACTTAAGTTATTTCTATTGTATGATTGTTTAAATCAGACTTGGTTTTTATCGAGTAAAAGGTAGATTAATTCATGATTAACGTTCTGTGGGTTATTTCAGGTTGGTATATGAAAGTACCGAGATTTAATTAGCTATCAATTATTATAAACCATTACATTTGATTAGTTTGTTGTGATAGGATGTCATGTGTACTTCAGCCCTACTCTAACCAGGATGGTTTGGGCGCAGCCTGACTCGTAATGACATTAGTTTGAAGCGTGAAAACATTCCACACTTCGCTCTCAATTAGATTTTCATTCTTAATCACCAAAATATCTTTCCACAATTGTCCCCACGTCTACGTCCACTTTCTGTCAATGAGAGTCATTCCGGCGACACAAGTGACGAGCACTTGGGTTTTATTCTTTAATACGAGGTCTTTCTTATAAGCCCCAATTTATCGGGACCAACAATAAGCTACAGACGGCTATAGACGGCCGATGTAGTGGTACCCACCACTCCATTTTACTCCCTTATGTTTACTTTTAATTGAATTTTCGAAATTCAAAATATGGAAGACTCTCCGGCTAATCAAATGTCAGCACGTGAATAGTGTTTTCATATTTGAAATAATTCAGACATACAAAAACTATTAGCTGTCATCTCCTAGTCCCGTGTCACTGTCGCGATCCTAGCTGGTTTGGTCATCACATTTTAATGTTTTCGGTTTGAAGAAAATGACAAGTGTAGGAGTTTCAGGGATTACTTTATTTCCCGTTTAAAATGTATCATCTTAATGTGTTTAAACACAACATTATCATCTGAAGATTCAGGCCAAAAACTTTATACTTGAATCGTTTTAACTTAGCATACTTCCGGGTCATTAAATTCACCGTCAAATTATTAATTAATTCAAACCGGGAAACCATTTTACATAATCTAAAAATAAAAACAGAATGAGCAATGCTAATAGATACTCCTGTGCTTTGTTAAATAGTATTTAATGTAATCATTTACGGAGATGTTAAGGAGTTGTCGCATCAAGCATCAACTTTATATTCACTTGTTTTATGATTACACAGAAAAACATCTCAGAAACGCTATGGTTTCCGTATTATTTGTATTATTTTACGAATCTTCTTAAATTTTTCAGTGAAATTTGACCTGTTGTGAAACGTGAGGAAAGTATAGGTTAGCCCTTCCGTTTTCGCACTTGTTACGTCCGATAGGTTTATTTAGCCCTGTTAATTACAACACCAGGACTATCGGTGTGTCGCCGATTGAAAATTAATGCATTCACTTTAAAATATAATACCAACATTTGATACTGGTCCGTGAAACTTGATATTAATGTTAATATCATTTGTGCCGGGGAAGTGAATAAATTGCTCATAAAATAATGACATGGGGCTTATCTAGATAGGAAATTTTTAAATATGTCGGCACATAAAAGGTGTACATTACCCGAACTGGCTCCCTCGTAGCCAGTATTGCGTATGCAACTTTTATGATGTTATAACCAGCGCGGGTAGACTGCACTGTGTTTGGACGGAAAATAACAGCCTGACTGTACATTAATATTCTGTGATATACATACCCCGTTACTGCTTGTTGCTGCGGGGTGCGATCTCTCTGTCGGCGATTTTTGAACCAGTTGCTGACCTGCGTCAAAGTTAAACCAGTCTTTTTTGCTAAATTTCTTTTCTCGTCTGGTGTTGGGTACCTGTTTTGTTTGTAACACTCTTTTAAAGCCTGACGAGATTTCTCCTTGAAACAATATACAGTTTCCTCTCCATCCCAAATGGTTTTTGGTAGAGGATACTTCCTTCTCAGTCTGTATTTGTCTACAGCACCCAATGGTCGGCCGCGGATTTTTTGAGCTTCCATATAATGAGCTTTGTACCATAGTTGCTGTAAAAAAGAATGATTGGTATCATGGAATTCATGACTTTCTAGAATTGCATAAAGTTCCCTATAACTTCCTCTATGAAAAGCAACTGTGGCTCTAGCTTTGAGGACGGCCTCGCTACCTCTCAAAAGTTCGCTTGGGGGTAACGACCAGAGGAACCTGGCCAGTCTGTCAATATCCCCCTTCTGCTGCAGAGCTTCACAAACACATGCCACCTGTTCGGGCGAGAAAGTCAGATTTTTGCCGGATAAAAGTTCCGATGTGGTTGCGGAGGAGGGTGAAGCGGGGTTAGAAGTTTGTGTATTGTCACCAGACCCGTTCAATGGGTCGGTACTGTGGGTAGATGAAACATCCCTCGTCATGGTCCCGTTGCTAACACCTCCCGTAGAATCATTATGTGTGGACACACTCAGGATTGCCGTTGCACAATTGACGGGGTCGGGACTAAGGCCCGAGGGGTCGAGGCTGGGTGCCGTGTCCATCATCACCGTTGACTGTTGATGTCGAGACGTCTGGCACAGCGCAGTCCGATATGCCGTGTTGAGATAACTGCAATAATATTTACAATGTCAAATGCTTTTGATTGAGGACAATGTCGGGTGACGTGCCGTGATTGGCCGCATCGTCACGAGAGGCTGTTCCACACACTGAAAGGGCGTGGCCCCGCTACGGGTAATTGTCCTTTCTCATATACCTGATGTGATCACCATTGTAGTTTATGAACTGTATCTGTCAAGCCTATACACTTGATACCATAACCATAAGATATGGTCGATTTTTTAAATAAACTATCCACTTTGCTGTAATGAGTATGGAAGGAAGGCATAACTATGTGTAGATACACATCGAACAGTAAAAAGTCTTCCTCTCACGGTACACCCTAAGGAACGTGCCTGTAATACTGTACGAGATCGTGTATTGTAGAAATGTTGTAGGATAAATGATCTAGTTTTAGTTTTGTATACACAGTCAATGGACTCTCGGCAGAGTGAGCGCTCTGATTTTATCAACCTAGAAATTTGCATCTTATATACAATTATGTAGAAAGGGCAATTTCACGTACGTTAATAATCCCCTAAGAACTCCAACCTCAAGGTCTGCAAGTCGATCGGTATTTTACTGGGTAGTCAGATAGGGAAACGTCCAGTTTATAAATGTATCAGTCATTTGCAATAAAAAGAAAATATCGTACTGAGCTATCGACTATTGTGTCACTTAAACCAGCTGCATTATGTTAATATGGGCTACGTATGTGTACGGCTTTTCTATTGCTTATGATTGTAGTGTTGTATCTTTTGATATGATGCAGTTGTTATATCTTCTGTATATTGTAACACATATACATTAAATCTAATTAAAGAAAAAAATAAAATCTTTGTTCTATTTGCAAAGTTATTATCATATTATATTTAATATCATATCTTTAGTTTTATATTTAATTCCATAGCTTTAGTATTCTATTTAATTTCATAGCTATAGCATTATATTCAATTTTATAACTGAAATATTAAGTATGCTTGTAATGTTATCAAATCAAGTAAAAAATTGATTTTTAAGTTGTTTGGAAAATTAACATGACCAACACGGACAATTGGCAGTAAGTCTAACTGATATTTTTTATTATCAATAACAATACATATTTGCTGCTTAAGTACAGCGCATTCCAGGGCGAAATTTTAAATTAAGCTATATCTTCTCATTTCTATTTTATGAATTACTATTAACAGAAAGCTACTATAAAACAATTCATTGGCGAATAATTTAATTGTCCGTTTAGTGTAAATTATTCATTGCAGGAAAATGTTTTGTTGAACGAACGGCGAATTTTAATGTATATTTAGATAAATTAAACAAAAATGCGAAACTTCTCTCGTAGTCTATTTTGTTACCCCACTCTTGAGTCATTAAATAAACTTAGTAATATATAGGTAAGATTTTAGTAGGTATTTATTTTGTAACAACCTAACCATGATTTTCTTCTAATCACGAGGCTAACTTACAATACCATGGAACTGTATCTGCCATTGTGACGTCATCGTTCACGGAAATGGTGTTGTCATCGTAAACAGAAATAATGTATTTCTGAGAGAGACAAATTGTTGGATGGATACTTTATCTGAACGGATCCCTAAAGTCGTGATGATTGAATTTCATAACTATCTTAATGTTATTAGTAAGTTTTTAAAATTGTAAAAGACACCCGATAACCCCTGTTGCTTTTATAAAAAAAAAAGATAATAACTCGAGTTTGAAAATCATGTAGCCGAACCAACGAATCATCATTATATATATAAATAATCAGACGTTTTAATCAGCGTTCGGGGCCCAGGAGATGAGTAACTATCCGCTATATAGCAGTTCACTCTTTATTCAACTGAATGATCATTCGTACAGGTTATTTGTATACCCCGCTACCTCACTGTTGACATTCCTGTCTTGTGAAATACCGATTTATAATATAATCTACTGCACTGTATTCATTTGTTATTACCATACCGCAATGCCTTATGCCTTCTTAATTAACAGTATGCTATATAATACCCCATATTTATAAACCAGGCACTGACACGCCCTCCGATAGACATAATGTTACTTAGCCTTAGGCAACGTCACAGAAACTCTTTACATGCGTGTGTAATCTCAAAATAAAACAATTTTTTTTTATCTCTTAAATGTTAAATTATATGTAATATATTTAATATTCATGCAGTTTTTCAAAATGAATTAAAACTAACATTTGCAAAAACATTTTTCTAAGCTTTCTCGCGAGAATTGATCACATACGTAAATTTTATTAATTTTATAATCCTATTACATATTGCTTAGAAATGAATTTCGGGGTCTTACATTTATTTAAAGTATAGGGATTTTCATTTAGCTCATTTTCAATACATATATATAATGAATTATTTTTTTAAAAAAAACTTTCCCTCAAACTGTTTTAAGATAAAGATTTGTTTTTTAGATACTGTTTTAGTTATTTGGGAACAAATATCTTAAAACACAGTAAAATGACTTGACCTCGTTCGTGCGTGTCTCTGTTTTCAGAACAGGACAGGACGAATTATCTGCCTAGATTACAAAGCAGTAATTTAAAGCTAATTTTGTAGCGATTCGTTTTACAGCAGTGTCACTTGATACAATTGAACATATCTAAAATGTTCTACCTGATACTAACAATTAATACTTCCAAGAAAAATATGTTTGTCGGAAAAATGACTGTATTGCTCCCTAATTAATTGGTAAAAGCCAACGGTAATGATATAGGATCGACGTGCGTGTAGCGCAGGTTCCGGCTAAATTAACCACTCGCCTTTTAAACCCCCTCCTTCTGGTCCTCCCCTCCCCCTAGCACGGAATTACGTCTGATCCCTCCTAACAAGATGATCTGCCGCTGGACCAATAATCTACATTAAATGCGTGGAATTCTTTCACGAGATATTAAATATCCGATTACAGCCAAGATGAAAGGTTTTTATACTGTAAGGAAAAAATGGGTATCTAATGAACAGGCAATGAAATATAGCTAAGCTAAGCTAAACAAAGCTAAGGCTCATTTACTAGCATCACTAAAGAGTCCTAGGAGGACGAAACAGCTGTATGATGCAGTTTAATTCACTTTCGGTATACTGTATCTATTACTAAATTTAAAAGGTGCGGAATATGTGTGTGTTATGTCATCTTACTAGTGTTACATTCGGAATAAAAACGTGTACACTATATATGACTTCCTTCTAACAAACCTTAATTACAAACAGCAGTACATATATACTATAATTAATTTGGGTAATCTATATTGCAGTCAGTCAGTCTAGTAGAACTTTTTAAACACTTTTATAATAAGAATGCAAACAGTAGTTGTCTTTAGTAGGTATAATTTGTTTCACAGCTTCTATAGTCACATTTCTTTTTATTTTACTAATTGTAACTTCGAAATTGTTTGATTTTATATTCAACTGCAACCCGTAGTATGGAACACATTTATGTTGTTAACTGTTTAAGTAATATTCAACTGGTATCATGACATACAGTATTTCGCTTTTTAAGTTGCTTACTGTAACTTTTGTACTGGTCAGTTTATATCTATTACTAAATTTAAGAGGTGCAGCATATTTGTGTGTTACGTGATCTTTATAGTTATTACTTTTATTGTTTCTGTTGCTATATCATAACGTATGAAAATTGCATATTAATATGATATATGAAATACATTTTTCTTACCTGGTACCATTTTATTTCCACAGTAGAACATCAAAAGCGAAAAAGAGAGTTTAACATGCAATATTATTTGTTGATAAACATTAAATTTTCCTATTTTTCAAACAGAGTAAGTAAAACACCAGAGTTGTTTTTGAGGTAATTGTGTAAATGAATCAGCTAAAATAAAATATGTGACGTCCAAATGTAGAAACTACAAAAAAGTATATCTGCTAGTATGCTTATACACTAATACAACGTAAATGTATACACACAACCAAATCTAAAATAGTCATTATACTGTACCTCTATCAAAGATCTATTTCTAATTACTATTGATAAAGCTATTTATCGTTAGATCAATTACAAACATAATAAGGATTTCGTTAAAACGTTAATACCGATAACAGATAAAATACATTAATATACATTATAACATAATTTGGCGAGCTTACTGGTTTGTAAAATATTTTTGGTTTTGTTTTAGAAATTTCAGATGACCGAATGTACTTTTTGGTTGATTTTATTTTTACAAATTTTGCATATATTATTATTTCTGTGTCTGAAAATAAACAATATAAATTTTATTTCCGTCAAATTGATATTTTCTTTATACTTATTGTCATTGATTCTGTTTGTATTTGCTGAGAGTATTGTAGTTCAAACCTAAGGCACTAGAACTTTAAGTATTGTATGACATGATCATCGCAGTTTTCAGTTACACCTGCATAATTTGCGGATGAAATATAATCTACTGTTACGTCATAACATGAAATGAAACATCGCCACACCTTTAGGATTATGATCAAATGTGACGAATGTATTGACAGAATCATAAGAGAGCGTAGGGATAATTTTAAGTGTAAGTTTACTATTAGTTTAAACAGTATTTTATTCAATAATTAGGCAAGTATACAGTCAATACATACATAAACTTCAGGATTCGAAAACAAGTACAAAGTACTTATATTAATTCGTTTCCTTATCATTGAAATTGACAGTAGAATGGCAGTGAAACAACATTAAGATGGTTGGCAAAAAAATGTTTAAAGGGGAAAGAAAGTCAGGGAAGGGAGAGTGGAAGGAATCGGGGTAATTACAGACATAAGAATAATCTGAATTTGAACACGCCATAAGTGCAAAGAAAACGGATTATATGAATAGTTTACTATTAAGGCAGTATTCGCCAGTGTTCAACAGCATTTAAGCAATAACTCTGTTGTATTTAGCGAGTATCAACATATTTGTTACGCGTATGTTTGCATGTTATTGTTACTGGTGATGTTTTAGTTGTATTGATTGGTACAATTTCTATCCCTGTCGTGTAGACAATATTTCAAATTTCAGACTTTATGATTACATTATATCATAATATTTCAGAGATAAAAAACAGATATTGTTAAAGTATGATAAGAGCACAGTGTTCTAGAAAATTGGTTTAGTATTTACATATATCTAACATTAGGAAAACGATATTGACTGTGCAAAATTATCGTTAAGATATGCAGTAAGAGCCTTTACATCTAATATAATTAAATACAAAACATTGTTTTGTGCTGTTTTATACTTATTTTTCATACATTGTAAAGAAAGACCATTTCCTCTGAGTTTAGAGCTGTTATTGAAAGTTCACCAAATCAAATAAGCTGCACCTATTATGTGCTTTCAAATACGATATTGAAACATATCATATAATGTATTTTTCTCGAACAGAGGGTTTTCTATTCCTAAATTAATGTACATTTTGGTGAAGTGGAATTCAATTTGACGGCAGTCTTGATGGACAAATTTTCCATCCTTTTGCTCCAAGTTGGAATTTTATTGTAGTTGAAATCAGATATTTGTCTAACGTACATCATAAGTAGTAGACTGAAATTCACTATTGATTTGTAAAAGTTAAATTATTACATTGTTTTGTTATTTAAAAAGCAAATACCCGGTAGTATGAGATGTGATTATATACCATGTGAGTACATCGTACACTGGTATACTTAAGCTTTTATTTCCGATCTTATTCAATGCATCTATATAAAATCGTTAATGGTTTGTTTGTTAAATTTCAAACGTTGTATTTTCGGAGACAGTATTAAACGTGTTTAGCAATAACGTTGCGAACACATATACTGTACCGTGTTTCTGGTCTGCTCTTAACTGTATGCTAAAATTGACACAGTTTACGGACGTCTTGTCTTAACAGTACCCAATATTTTCTGAATATTATGAAGCTGTAGCAAGTAATCATGGTTTTATATGAACATTTACCCAAGGTTCATGTCTTACGGAATAAACATTATAAGTCTTTAGTTCTCAAGAAGACAATACTGTAGCAGATCATGACAAAAATGAAGGCCAAAGGTTTATAATGTTTTATAATTGATTTATTGAAATATCATTTCTTAATTTGTTTGCCTGTTGTAATAATGTATCACTTAATTTAAATTTGCGATTACATCACATTTAATATCATTCCCGGTCAATTTTACTTTTTTATAAATGAGAAAATGGAGGAATCCCATTTACATCTTAACTACAGTGAAAACACAGTTTCCGTAGTTAAAATAACAATATCTAAATGTTTACTTCAACGAAAGTCGCATTTATTAAACTTCCTATTTTATTTTCATTTCTGTTTTTAAATAGAATTTGAATAAGTATATTTTCGTCAAAATGACCGAGGCAAACATGATTACGTTTGGACTAACTTGAGTGCCGGAAAACGCAACGTACAACTGTGCTAAGATACTCAA
Source organism: Mimachlamys varia (assembly GCA_947623455.1). NCBI lineage: Eukaryota > Metazoa > Mollusca > Bivalvia > Pectinida > Pectinidae > Mimachlamys > Mimachlamys varia. Next base: position 28,169,097 of record OX392528.1, on the reverse strand, counting down.
TATCGTTGAAATATCAAGTCCGCAGAGGTATCCGATTAAGCTCCATATTCCGACTATTATTGGTGTGTTAGAAATGTAATCTCCACTTGACAAATGATTTGTGACAATCGATATATACGCTAACGGTAATCTGATACTGTATGCTGAATTCCATTGTCTGATATGTGATACGGCGTGGAGTGGAGATTTATATTCGAGATTAGAATTGTCGCATTTCAAGAAAATCGTCACACAGTTCGCACCTAGTTCTCGCTCACATACGATTAGTGTATCTGTTTGCGATTTCCTTTTATAGCAATTCATACAGGGAGTCAATTTAATTCGCCATCATTTGGCTGGTGCATGTGTAGTTGATAAATGTTGTACTATAGTTTGAAGGAAACAGAAACAAGTACCCCATCTCATTCTTCCATGCTGTACTACAAAGTATTAGCTGGTGTATCGTTAGTGGGTAGGATACGTGTTTTCTCACCATTGTATTATACCCTGACCCGGAGATGTCCTCCCCCAGAATGCCTGTGTTCTATCTTCCCCCGAACCCAGACGTTGATGAGTTTTACCAGATACGTTAAATACGGTCTGGCATATATAAACCCGGGCATGGCGTAGATATGTACAATATACGAATTAGACATTTAACATTCCGGACGCATTTTGGATTCAGTTTGCAATTAATGTCTAAGAATTTATTGCTAATATTCACGAACAAATATATATTTACAATTTACCGTTCAATTTATATAATAAATGTAATATAATATTAAAATCAAGGTGTATACCACATTCGATATAACAAACAAAACACTATTACGTATGATATTCTTAAATCTAATACAATGAAAATGTTAAAAATCGAAAAAATGTGGTTCAGCAGATTTAATCGTACTGTGTTCTCATCATATCGGTCAGTATTCACCAAAACATTGATTTGGCAATTTTCATCACTTTTAAATATATATAAGGATAATTCTGTTGTCTGTATTTCCTGAGATGTTTCCTGAGATGTTTTTCTTAATGTATCAAACGAGTAAAGGAGTACCGGTTAACATATAAGATGGTGGCAGAAAACAGTTGATCCAGTTCCTTTAAAACCATAACAATTCTGATTAAAAATACAAACTATTCCGTTATAAAATGATTTATTTTGGGCTTCGTTTTGTTAAGGACAGTCTCACTCTCAAAACAAACCCACGTCTGCAGGTCGGAGATGGGAGAAAATGCTAGTACCGTAAAAGGCGGCCAACAAAAGTAGAGTTGAGTGTGTGTATGAGCTCTCTACCTGGGACACGAAAATCGATCTAAATATATCTAATGTAAACATTGCAGCATCAGGGATCTGTATCTTTCTACATTTACCTATTTTATTCCCTGGCTCGGGACATATTAAAGTCCTTAAAGCTTAACGCTCAGCGCGTGTTCGGAATGCTGTGCTGGCTAACTTTTGCATAGTATTTCAGTGAGATAGCCCGCATCATATTCGCACTATCACCTGGAGGTAAATACACCAACATACCCTGTCACATACACACAAGTAGGCACGTCCCCTAATTACCTGATTAAATGACGTTAAACTAAATTTAACCAAACAATATACCCTATCACTTCTACTGGAGGACGCTGCATAATCGGCGTTGATTCATTAATATACAAATAACTGAGAAGGTTGTAATGATAGGATGCTAAGATCTTAACCATGAATATAATGCAATGATTAATTTGTTTGTTTATACTAGAAAGTGGTATACAGTCATACTTCGATGTTTCGAACATTGCGGGACCGTCGTGAAAACTTCGAAACATCGGGACTTCGACACATTAATATTGAACATCGAACATCGACATGTATATATGTACTGTACATATGAAGAACCGATGCGGTGCTAGTGTAACGTAACACGGGCTAAGAAATTGTAAATGCACATGTATAAAGAATAGTATTCGAAAATACACACTGTTATTTTTGTAACGTTATAATCTTGTAAGATTTTTTTGTTTGTCACTTAATTTTTAAAGCAGGTAAAATTTTCACTTCGATTTAAAAGTTGTACTTTTCAATGTTTTCATAACAAACGGATAAAATTAAAACTTCGATACAGCGAAAAATTCGATTCATAGAAGTTCGATTCATGAAAAGTAAAATAATAGTGTTATGTAATGAAAAAAATCGGACTTTGTCAAAAGTTCGACACATCGAGAAAATTCGAATCATCGAAGTTCGATTAATTAAGGTTTGGATATGGAAAGAATAAAAAAAGGGTAAAATTTGATGACAATTATGAGATAGATAACTTTACACAAAATGTTTTGAAGTGTTAAAATAGGAACTTAGGTTCACAATTAACGCAATTCAAAGTTTCCAAAACTACAAATTTTGAAACAGAGAGAGGCAGATGATCGCCAATAAATGAGAGAGTCAACTAAAGTAAAAATTATTATGTACAGGGATTAGGCCAGGCCCCATCCTGGTGTTCCCTACTGAATTTGAAAAATTAAACCAAAAAACAGGGGTGCATAATCGGCGTCGCTGCTTACTTTTCCGGAACACCTGGTCTTATTCTATTGTACTTTTACAGGGGTCTCCATGTAAATATTTCCCTTTTTCATCTTTTGTCCCTAGTTTAATCGATTTTGAGTTCGGATTATGGTTTCGTTGACAGTTCGGTATTCTCTGATCCTGCAATGTTCGTTTTAGGTTTGCCATCCATTGTTACCGATCAGACGTTAATGCGTAGGGGTTTGATGGTGTAGCTTTACAGCATTGAGTAGGTATGTTTAAGTACAGGTAGACTCGATCTTGACGCTGGTGAGTTAGGTCACCAGGTAAGAATCAGGTAGATAAGGTGCATGACGCCTTATGCATGTGGCAATCTGTCATGACAGCAGCCATTAAGATGAAATCACAGATTATTCCTGTCGATAGATATCAATAGATACGTCTATATGATATCCGTATTACATTAGAAATGCTAATGCTCAACTTCACACCTGAAACTTTAATTCTGTTTGCTGGACTGAAAATCGGAAAAAGAGGCAGCAGATAATCAGAGGCATATTATATATATATATTTTTACATTTTCAATCCCTTAAATGCTCCTCCTCTAATTTTCAACATGCACGTATCACATCTGCGCGCCACGTATCACATCTACGCGCATGCCGGTCAACCCAATCAATTTGATCTTCATACATCCTTTTGAACGAGATTGAAATAGCAAAAGCAATATTTCCCTCATTTCCTTTGACTGTAATTTTTAATGAAACCTCGAACGGTGGTAAATTTTTCAAGATTACGGTATTGGAAAGAGTTTTCGTTAATAAGCAGATTTCATTTGATATCAGAGATTTATACTTTTGTTTTGTCTGTAAACAATACCTCAACTAAATAGGGTTATACCATACATGATTTTTTTAATATTTCGATGCATATCTTGACCAACGTAGATCACACTGATGTCAAAAATAAATACTTAATGTTTTTGTTTTGTACTTAATGCATATAAGGTAGACACCTTTTAAGATAAATGAAGTATTATTTGTATATTTAAAAAAAATCGCATTGTATTTTAAAAACAAAGGCCATGGTTGGTTGATGTTATTTCGAGATGTCATACTGGTTTTAACAGTCTTTTCGTCTAAATCTTATCTCAGCGAAGCAGCTGCAAGGTGCAGTGTAGCTCCTTTCTGCAACTTATTACCAACTCTTAAAGGTGCAGTATCATGTGTATGTCACGTGTTCACTTTAAAGGAACATTTGCTGCAGATTTATGAAAATATGTAAATTAAGAAAACGCATTATTGAAAGCAAATGCATTCCATTATTACAATCCATTATTTTGGTTGAATTATCAAACATCAATCTGTAAATAAGCATTATTTAAATTATTCTAACAAGCCATTAGTATCATATCAAGATTTGCATACTTTTAAGCTAACAGTTTTACTAACATGTTTACATTTATAGTTGAAATATATCCATTTGTCAATGTTAACTAAAATGTCATCGTGAGTTATCATAAACAACAAACCATATGTTATCGCCAGTTTGTAATATCCACATTATTGCAATCGTTGTTCTCGAAACCATAAGTCTTTATCTTCGATCGTCATGTGTCCAATTATTTTTGATTTGGCCCCGACTCTTTCGATTTTCCCATACCTAACTTTCCCTTTCTTGGTATTAACGTCTCTGATCCGTCAGCCTACCAATTTACATACCGTGTGCTCAGTGATGGGAGTTGACTACGGATTGACCGTTTAGGTTGATGATCCATTGTTTTACTTTAGTTGTTAATATTTGGCCTTGTGTTGTCGATTTTGAGCTCTAATTACGATGTCATTAACGTTTTGTTATTCTATCGTGGTTTTTAAACACGTATATATATATTTGTTTTTTGATGCTATATTCTTCTGAGGTTTCAGTCACGATCAAGTCTCATTTGATTTCATTTAAAGATTTTATGTTATATTAAAGAAATGAAATTATTATCAATTTTAAAAGCATAATATGCATCTGTCAATTGTGTCAAAATAGCAGTGTCTGTTTTTGTAGTATTTTTTTCACAAGAATTGTTTTTTTAATTACCAATTGGGCGGCCATTTTGCAAAAGCGTATTTCTGTGTATTTTTTGCACTTCGCAAAATGCAAATATTTCATCTTTTTCATGCTAGATTATTCTCCTAAAACATCAGTGATTCGCCAATTTTTAATTGTAGGAAGCTTATTTTTTCATATATTTAGTGTAACTGGAGCATTATATTTTTTAACCTAAAATTGTGAAAAAATAGCACCAATAGTAATGGGACAAAATGAATCACGCTAACCAACCATTTTTATGACGGTTTTAGAAAGACAAATCGATTTTCTTTTCATCCGCTAAATATTAACTTTTTTCATGAAGCGTTACATATGCAGAAAATGGTGAAAACATGAGGATTTTCTCAAAAAATAAGGGGTAGGGATAACTCAAATTGTTTTCCTGAGTTAACATAATAACTTTTATAATTTGAAAGAAAATAGTCTTTTTGTCATTTCTGCAAACATTAATACATTTCGGAATGCAAAGATATGAAGATGTCCTGCAATTGGCCAAAATACAAAATTCACTTTAAATCACTTATGATGTCAAATTTGTATCTTTGACCAATCATAACACAAAAACGTATCATTATATTTGCATTTTCTGCCATGCCATGAACTCGTTTTACCAAAAATGTATATGGGGAAAAAAGTTTAATGCAGGAAATTGTTGACATCTAAAAAGAATACCTCCTTACTAAATATGCAAATTTCTTAGTTAGTGTATTAATGACGCCTTTATGACGTCATATGATTGTCTCGGTAGTGAAAATCGTACTGTCACAGAAGAAATTTGCCTTTCTTATAGAGAATTAATTTGGAGGGTTTTTGTGTATTTTCTCATAAATATAAATTTTGTGATAAATAGAATCTTACAATTACTTGTTAGTGTGTTTACTTGTTGTGATGACAATGATGACTCGGTTCTCATTTTGAGGATTGATGCTTACTTGGATGTGACCAAGATTTACATGGCGGGTGTCGTCGATGAAGCAGAAGACGCTTACTCCTCCGGAACACCTGGTCTTATTCTCTTGTGCTTTTTCGAGAGTCTCCATGTAAATCTTTCCTTTGTTCCTATTTTGCCCCTACTGTAATCGATTTTGAGTTCGGATTATGGTTTTGTTGACGCTTTGGTATTCTCTGATTTTTTTTTTCAACAATTAGCGTATGGATGCTAAACAAGCACCATGTATTGTGATACTTATTGAATGTCAAGTTTTATCATTCAAAAGGAAGATTGTAGGCTTATGCTTCCTGGAGGAACTATAACAATATTAACTCCTTCGCTTGGAATTCCATAATGGTCTATTCTAACCTTTTAAAATTGCACGAGTTTAAATGTGTCTTCAATGGTTAATGAGTTAAAGGCCCAATATACGTAACTTCAGGGAAATTTTCGTGATTCTGAAAAAAAAATGCAGTTGATAACCATGCAAAAATAAGCCTAAAACGAAGTAAACCTGAGCGGTAACTAATAAGAAACTCTAGACAAAAAAATCCAAAGAATTGAAAATAATTCAGGTGGGGCCCACTTCAACAACAAACCGAAGGTAGAAGACCGTTCGAAATGGACGCGTGTTTACAAATAGCATGTTTCAACTGCTGCTGTACCGGTAACCGCGAAAGAATTCATCTTGAATATTGCTGATATCAGTTAATCTTGTCTAAAACTGTAAATATAAAAAGTTATTAGGCTTGAATTTCGCTTCAAGTTTTGCCGAACGTTACGTATATTGGGCCTTTAAGTCCAGGACTCGAATCCCAGTTTAACACTTTTTGTCGATTACATTGTGCTTGTTATATTTTCAGTTTCCATTAAGAGAGGTTTCTTGTTTGGAAATGTTTATCAGAGATATTGTTAGACCGAAATAAGCAGTCACTTTTTATATTTTTCAGTTTGTTTTTCTTTACTTCGTATTGCTATTGACTACAATTCTTTTAACTTTATAAAAGCGTTTATGTATATTTTTATATACAATATTTGAACTACTAAATATTGTAGTTCATGGTAGTACAACTTAAGGAAAGCTATAACGCATTATAAACAAAACACATTTGGATGCAACACAGTTGGATCCTGGTTTACTTCCATTTTAATGTCACAAATACTGACGGAGTATGTCTTCTATAGCAACACGCTTTTTATTTTTAATATTGCATTCATATCAATGGTGTTTTACACTTATATAATGATAACTGCACCTTGCGTATATTAAACACGGTCATCATATATAAGTCATATGAGTATTTCACAGAAACCTGGCTACGTTAGAGAATAGAAGTCGAACATAAAATTTTATTACTTTTTAACCAGTGATATATCAGAAAATATCAATTTGAAGAAACTTTTATCACACAACTGACCCGTTCAGTCATGTCATACGGCCATGTCATAAACATGGTATTACACACGTGTAATAACACTATTGTGACTTCATAAACAAATGACGTCTTTATGACGTCATATGATTGTCTCGGTAGTGAAAATCGTACTGTCACAGAAGAAATTTGCCTTTCTTATAGAGAATTAATTTGGAGGGTTTTTGTGTATTTTCTCATAAATATAAATTCTGTGATAAACAGAATCTTACACTCGTGTCAATGCAATATGGAATTAATTAAACTCGTTAAATAATTTAAAATGTCACTCGCCTTAAAGCTTGTGACATATTAAATTATCTAACTCGTTTAATAAATTCCATATTACATCGACACTCGTGTAAGATCATCTATATATCATCACTGTTTATATCATCACTGGTGATGATATAAGAGATCGTATATCAATACCTATGATGATATAAGTTACAGTCGGATATCATTGCGCACATTGTGTTCCATTTTTTTTCATTGTTCAACGATCAAATTATAAAGAGTATGAACATTTTCAAACCTCCATAGCATTTTGGAGATTAAGGTATTTAAAGTTTGATAATGTATTATAAATTATTCTTTAATAGAACTTTATCCTGATGCGAATTATTATTGTATAAGCCTTAGGCAATCCATTTCGATCAGCTGAGGTTGCAACAATGAAATCGGGGGCATAAAAGCTTTCAGGAATCTCGAAATGTACTAAAAATGAATTCAGTTATTTTTTCCGTTAAATATCAAATATTTTTCACACGTACGGCAGATTGTTTTTAATATTTTCACTCGTGCTACACACTCGTGAAAATATAAAGAAAATATGCCATACTAATGAAAAATTTAACGGGGCACCATTGAATTGTCACTATATATCCCGTTTATAAATAATTTCTTCCTGTTAATAAGATTTTATCTTAAATAGTTCTGTTCTACATGTATACTTCTGATTGAGAATAAATATAAAACAATCATAGAATTCGTTGGGGTATTTAAATAAGTATTTCAATAAAGAAAAAAAGAAAATGATTCTGAGGAATGTATGTTTTATATCACCTTTACAATGAGTATAATGGTATGATACCAAATACAGATAGCCGACAATTTTCAGATTGTGCATTCCTGTTCAGAAAACAAAAGGGTTTCATTATACGGTGTCAAGAAGCTATTATAGATAAATATATGTTATTTGATAGTGATATAAAGCTGGCAAATTTAGACGCTCTTTTTACAAATTCTTTAAACTTTAAACAAAAATATTGTGTAACGTTAGTTAGAATAAACAATAAAAAGTCGATTTGTCAGTTATTTCTTTTGCTTTTTATCGATATGTTTTTGTTGTTAGAAATATAATATTGTTTATACTGGAGACGCCCCCTGGGTATTGGCTACTGATATTGCCAGCATGAGAAACGGTCCGTATGGTGATCACATTGCCAATGTATTGTACGAGTTAACACAAGGTGATATATAAATCAATTTTCATGAAAACTTCTACAATTACTACACCATTGTCGAGCTGTAACTTTATATATGTCTTTACAACTGGTAAGATTTCTACTTCGATAATCTAACTGACATTTATCATGGCGCATTTATCTTCCCTCACAGTTTCGGATTTGTTATGTAAAAACATATATTTATTGTGTCCCGTCACTACGTTCGTTATAAAGAGAATGACGTTGTGCGGACGTTCCTTGGATTGTGTTCGGTCGCTAAACTAAAGGCGTTATGTTTGGAGACTTGATGGCTGTCCAAGCAGTTTTTCTTTGTATACGGTTAGATAATAGTTAAATAGAAGGTGCATAATATGTTTATCTACACAGGTCCCGGACACGGTCCATATTTATTACGAAATAGACATGATATACGTGTTTACCGTTGGGTTAAGGGACTCATTTTTAAGCTTACCGTCTATATACCATGCTGTAAAATTAAAATCGAGAAGCATGAATTAAAATAGCCTCTGATCTGACGCTATGCTTATACATAGTTAGCATTAATGATCTCAACATAATAAAACAGCAAGTAAATCAAATCAGTGAATATGTTGCATTATTAAGGATGTACAACTCTGAGCTTTCAGTCACGTTCAAGTCTCGTTTTGATCTCATGAAAGGGTTTATGTCATTTTTGAAAAGTAATAATCAATTCCAATAGCATATAATAATGCATTTGAAAATTGTGTCAAATTATAGATGTATGTTGCTTGTATAACTTTTTTTCACGTGAGTTTTAAAATTACCAATTCGCCGGCTATTTTAAAAACTCGTATTTCTGTCTGTTTTTAGCACTTAGCGAAAACCAAAATTTCACATTTTGGATGCTAGATCGATGTCTTGAAAACCTAAGTGCTTGGCCATTTTTAACTATAGCAAGTTCAGTTTCGCTGTACAACTTTATACTGTTCAATAATATGGAAATATTATGCAACAAAGTCGATAATTAAGCAATTCCTTTTCATATATTTAATGTAATGGAGCACTTTTTGTTCTTGATCCAAATAACACAAATAGTAATGGGACAAAAAAATGAAGCACACGTGCCCAACTTTTTTATGATGGTTTTAGAACGAGAAGCCGATATTTATTTGATCCACTAAATATTTAAAACGTTTAATAGAAAATCTATTTCAATCGTGAAGTTTTATTGAAAAAATAAACGAAATGGGTAACTAAAATTGCTTTCCTGGGTTAATATAGTAAGTTAGAGAAAAATTACTTTCAAAACATTCTACTTTTGTCAATTCTGCAAACATTTATTCATGTCGGATATTTTAACTGATGCATGAGTTTCCATGGGAGAAATGCTATACAGAGTAGAAATTCCATTGCAGTGTCAACGGCATAATCGAACTGAATTAATATAATTAAATCCATGTTTGCTGATTTACGGAAGGGTTTGACTACCCGTATGATTGGGTGTTTATGTCTGTAATGAGACATAACACAAGTGATATAGTAAATACTTACCATTCCGTCGGAAAAAAAGTATGACTAGTTTCGGTTGGTTTCTGGTATGTCTTGGTTCCTGCTGTTTTGTTTTCCTTCCACACTGGGGCCTTTTTCTGTCATATTGCTGAAGCTCTGGTCATGCCAAACTATAATACTATACTTTAATATACAACTGTATTACAATATCTGATTCCAGTAACATTTAGACTTGATATCAACTTTAGATCAGACTATAAAATATTATTTTGTGATTATGATATTAAACCGTTTCAGGGGACATCACCTACAGAACTTTCTGCACACATTAAGCAGTGTTCGGCTTCCCCTTCAGGACTATCATCACCAAACAACATCCAATCACTTAACAAACTACGTGCAGGACCTTCACACGCATTATCACTTGGTCATAAAGAAATAACATACAAGACTATCAACATACATCATCAGTCAGTCTTGGAGAAATAACCTACAGGACTATCAGTATACATCCTCAGTCAGTCGTGGAGAAATAACCTACAGGACTATCAGTATACATCACCAGTCAGTCGTGGAGAAATAACCTACAGGACTATCGGTATACATCACCAGTCAGTCGTGGAGAAATAACCTACAGGACTATCGGTATACATCATCAGTCAGTCGTGGAGAAATAACCTACAGGATTATCAGCATACATCATCAGTCAGTCGTGGAGAAATAACCTACAGGATTATCAGCATACATCATCAGTCAGTCGTGGAGAAATAACCTACAGGATTATCAGCATACATCATCAGTCAGTCGTGGAGAAATAACCTACAGGACTATCAGCATACATCATCAGTCAGTCGTGGAGAAATAACCTACAGGATTATCAGCATACATCATCAGTCAGTCGTGGAGAAATAACCTACAGGATTATCAGCATACATCATCAGTCAGTCGTGGAGAAATAACCTACAGGATTATCAGCATACATCATCAGTCAGTCGTGGAGAAATAACCTAAAGGATTATCAGCATACATCATCAGTCAGTCGTGGAGAAATAACCTACAGGATTATCAGCATACATCATCAGTCAGTCGTGGAGAAATAACCTACAGGATTATCAGCATACATCATCAGTCAGTCGTGGAGAAATAACCTACAGGATTATCAGCATACATCATCAGTCAGTCGTGGAGAAATAACCTACAGGATTATCAGCATACATCATCAGTCAGTCGTGGAGAAATAACCTACAGGATTATCAGCATACATCATCAGTCAGTCGTGGAGAAATAACCTACAGCATTATCAGCATACATCATCAGTCAGTCGTGGAGAAATAACCTACAGCATTATCAGCATACATCATCAGTCAGTCGTGGAGAAATAACCTACAGCATTATCAGCATACATCATCAGTCAGTCGTGGAGAAATAACCTACAGGACTATCAGTATACATCATCAGTCAGTCGTGGAGAAATAACCTTCAGGACTATCAGCATACATCATCAGTCAGTCGTGGAGAAATAACCTACAGGATTATCAGCATACATCATCAGTCAGTCGTGGAGAAATAACCTACAGGACTATCAGCATACATCATCAGTCAGTCGTGGAGAAATAACCTACAGGACTATCAGCATACATCATCAGTCAGTCGTGGAGAAATAACCTACAGGACTATCAGTATACATCATCAGTCAGTCTTGGAGAAATAACCTACAGGACTATCAGTATACATCATCAGTCAGTCGTGGAGAAATAACCTACAGGACTATCAGTATACATCATCAGTCAGTCGTGGAGAAATAACCTACAGGACTATCAGTATACATTATCAGTCAGTCTTGGAGAAATATTCTATAGGACTATCAGTATACATTATCAGTCAGTCGTGGAGAAATAACCTACAGGACTATCAGTATACATTATCAGTCAGTCGTGGAGAAATAACCTACAGGACTATCAGTATACATTATCAGTCAGTCGTGGAGAAATAACTACAGGACTATCAGTATACATCATCAGTCAGTCGTGGAGAAATAACCTACAGGACTATCAGTATACATCATCAGTCAGTCGTGGAGAAATAACCTATAGGACTATCGGTATACATTATCAGTCAGTCGTGGAGAAATAACCTACAGGACTATCGGTATACATCACCAGTCAGTCGTGGAGAAATAACCTACAGGACTATCGGTATACATCATCAGTCAGTCGTGGAGAAATAACCTACAGGATTATCAGCATACATCATCAGTCAGTCGTGGAGAAATAACCTACAGGATTATCAGCATACATCATCAGTCAGTCGTGGAGAAATAACCTACAGGATTATCAGCATACATCATCAGTCAGTCGTGGAGAAATAACCTACAGGACTATCAGCATACATCATCAGTCAGTCGTGGAGAAATAACCTACAGGATTATCAGCATACATCATCAGTCAGTCGTGGAGAAATAACCTACAGGATTATCAGCATACATCATCAGTCAGTCGTGGAGAAATAACCTACAGGATTATCAGCATACATCATCAGTCAGTCGTGGAGAAATAACCTAAAGGATTATCAGCATACATCATCAGTCAGTCGTGGAGAAATAACCTACAGGATTATCAGCATACATCATCAGTCAGTCGTGGAGAAATAACCTACAGGATTATCAGCATACATCATCAGTCAGTCGTGGAGAAATAACCTACAGGATTATCAGCATACATCATCAGTCAGTCGTGGAGAAATAACCTACAGCATTATCAGCATACATCATCAGTCAGTCGTGGAGAAATAACCTACAGCATTATCAGCATACATCATCAGTCAGTCGTGGAGAAATAACCTACAGCATTATCAGCATACATCATCAGTCAGTCGTGGAGAAATAACCTACAGCATTATCAGCATACATCATCAGTCAGTCGTGGAGAAATAACCTACAGCATTATCAGCATACATCATCAGTCAGTCGTGGAGAAATAACCTACAGGACTATCAGTATACATCATCAGTCAGTCGTGGAGAAATAACCTTCAGGACTATCAGCATACATCATCAGTCAGTCGTGGAGAAATAACCTACAGGATTATCAGCATACATCATCAGTCAGTCGTGGAGAAATAACCTACAGGACTATCAGCATACATCATCAGTCAGTCGTGGAGAAATAACCTACAGGACTATCAGCATACATCATCAGTCAGTCGTGGAGAAATAACCTACAGCATTATCAGCATACATCATCAGTCAGTCGTGGAGAAATAACCTACAGCATTATCAGCATACATCATCAGTCAGTCGTGGAGAAATAACCTACAGCATTATCAGCATACATCATCAGTCAGTCGTGGAGAAATAACCTACAGGACTATCAGTATACATCATCAGTCAGTCGTGGAGAAATAACCTTCAGGACTATCAGTATACATCATCAGTCAGTCGTGGAGAAATAACCTATAGGACTATCAGTATACATTATCAGTCAGTCGTGGAGAAATAACCTACAGGACTATCGGTATACATCACCAGTCAGTCGTGGAGAAATAACCTACAGGACTATCGGTATACATCATCAGTCAGTCGTGGAGAAATAACCTACAGGATTATCAGCATACATCATCAGTCAGTCATGGAGAAATAACCTACAGGATTATCAGCATACATCATCAGTCAGTCGTGGAGAAATCACCTACAGGATTATCAGCATACATCATCAGTCAGTCGTGGAGAAATAACCTACAGGACTATCAGCATACATCATCAGTCAGTCGTGGAGAAATAACCTACAGGATTATCAGCATACATCATCAGTCAGTCGTGGAGAAATAACCTACAGGATTATCAGCATACATCATCAGTCAGTCGTGGAGAAATAACCTACAGGATTATCAGCATACATCATCAGTCAGTCGTGGAGAAATAACCTAAAGGATTATCAGCATACATCATCAGTCAGTCGTGGAGAAATAACCTACAGGATTATCAGCATACATCATCAGTCAGTCGTGGAGAAATAACCTACAGGATTATCAGCATACATCATCAGTCAGTCGTGGAGAAATAACCTACAGGATTATCAGCATACATCATCAGTCAGTCGTGGAGAAATAACCTACAGGATTATCAGCATACATCATCAGTCAGTCGTGGAGAAATAACCTACAGGATTATCAGCATACATCATCAGTCAGTCGTGGAGAAATAACCTACAGGACTATCAGCATACATCATCAGTCAGTCGTGGAGAAATAACCTACAGGACTATCAGCATACATCATCAGTCAGTCGTGGAGAAATAACCTACAGGACTATCAGTATACATCATCAGTCAGTCTTGGAGAAATAACCTACAGGACTATCCGTATACATCATCAGTCAGTCGTGGAGAAATAACCTACAGGACTATCAGTATACATCATCAGTCAGTCGTGGAGAAATAACCTACAGGACTATCAGTATACATTATCAGTCAGTCTTGGAGAGATATTCTATAGGACTATCAGTATACATTATCAGTCAGTCGTGGAGAAATAACCTACAGGACTATCAGTATACATTATCAGTCAGTCGTGGAGAAATAACCTACAGGACTATCAGTATACATTATCAGTCAGTCGTGGAGAAATAACTACAGGACTATCAGTATACATCATCAGTCAGTCGTGGAGAAATAACCTACAGGACTATCAGTATACATCATCAGTCAGTCGTGGAGAAATAACCTATAGGACTATCAGTATACATTATCAGTCAGTCGTGGAGAAATAACCTACAGGACTATCAGTATACATTATCAGTCAGTCGTGGAGAAATAACCTACAGGACTATCAGTATACATCATCAGTCAGTCTTGGAGAAATAACCTACAGGACTATCAGTATACATTATCAGTCAGTCGTGGAGAAATAACCTACAGGATTATCAGTATATATCATCAGTCAGTCGTGGAGAAATAACCTACAGGACTATCAGTATACAGTATCAGTCAGTCGTGGAGAAATAACCTACAGGATTATCAGTATTCATTATCAGTCAGTCGTGGAGAAATAACCTACAGGACTATCAGTATACATCATCAGTCAGTCGTGGAGAAATAACCTACAGGACTATCAGTATACATTATCAGTCAGTCGTGGAGAAATAACCTACAGGATTATCAGTATACATCATCAGTCAGTCGTGGAGAAATAACCTACAGGACTATCAGTATACATCATCAGTCAGTCGTGGAGAAATAACCTACAGGACTATCAGTATACATCATCAGTCAGTCGTGGAGAAATAACCTACAGGACTATCAGTATACATCCTCAGTCAGTCGTGGAGAAATAACCTACAGGACTTTCAGTATACAGTATCAGTCAGTCGTGGAGAAATAACCTACAGGACTATCAGTATACATCATCAGTCAGTCGTGGAGAAATAACCTACAGGACTATCAGTATACATCATCAGTCAGTCGTTGAGAAATAACCTACAAGTCAAGACTTTCAGCATACATCATCAGTCAGTCGTTGAGAAATAACCTACAAGTCAAGACTTTCAGCATACATCGGTCACTCGGTCGTCTGGTGTAAACGAGTTATTCATTAGTGTACCTATTCATCATTACTTCATTTGTATCAGTTGTATCTCAGGGTAATTCTTACAAATACTACCTTCATGAAATATATTCTTTAATTAAGACCTGATTTCACTTGACCATATTGTCTAAGTAATGTTTGTATTCGAGGAAACATGCCCATACATGTCCAATATATGACAGATATTCGACATTCAAAATGAAAAGGTTCAAACCACATAAAATCAGATAGCACTTACAGATAAAATCAGTAGGATTTGGCGTGCGAAGCCCGTGCGGTTTCCTCACCACTAGATATGAATGAAGTGGTTACTGTGAACTTTAACCCCAATTAATCGCACACTTAATATGGACATATGTTTCGCCTTAAGCAGAAGAAAAAAATACCCCTTTGCTGGTTGTTTTCCTTTTAAAAGATTCGTTACGTCCGTTTCTCATTAGATCCTTTTCCGGTATACTCATCTGCTTGTCATAGTCATAACGACACTTCCGGTATAAGTAGTTCGCATTGCTTTCTCCGCTTTATTTCTTCGACTCTTAACAAAAAGATAAAAATTTACTTTGCTTTCAGTAATCGAAATTACTATTTTATTTGCAGGGGCGTACCTGGAGGTGTTTCAATGTGCAAGCAAGCCCGGCGAGTATTTAAAAGCAGTTACTTCAAATGGTGCCATTTTTTCGTATCATAATACAAATTATTGATGTAAAAATAAATACGATGATATGTATTACTTCGATGATGTCTTAAAATCAAACTTAATATACATAAGTTTCTTTAGTCATTTACTCGTTAGTAAGTAAAAACAGAGACATACAAGACATCTGTATTACATTCACGTCTCTGTCTGTAAGTATTATGCAATGTGATTTTGCCGCTTTCAACTCATGTACAGCTATATTTAGAATTCTCGCTTATTTTTTTTTCAGCATAATTTCGCATAATTTAACAGGCTCATCATCAATTATTTTTGCTGTCATTTTATTCGAACTGACCGAAAAGTCAATATCCAAAATTGGCCATATTTATATTATTCTAATATAGATGAACTAAATAGAGGATTTTGTGTGAGTGTCAATGTGTAATATGGGATTTATTAAACGAGCCTTTAGGCGAGTGATATATTAAATTATACAGTAACATTGACACGAGTGTAAGATTCTATTTATAACATAACCTATATTCATGAGAAAATACACCAAAACTCTCAAATTTATTTTTTGATAAAAGGGTAAATTTCACTTCCGAGACAGTCATATAACGTCATGAAGACGTCATTTGTTATGGCGTCACTTAAGCAATGAATGTTTTAGCAAATGTTGTTACAGTCCTATAACACACATTGCTATTGATGACAAACTAAATAAAGCCCGGTAGGGCTTTACGTAAGTTTGTCAGCAATAGCAATGTGTGTTATAGGACTATAACAATATTTGCTAAAATGTTCATTACTTTTATTTACATTTTGATAGAATTATTGTGCTTTATTTAGTTTCTTCGGACCGATTTTGAGCAGAAAACCAAGTGAAGACAACAATAAAATTGATGATGTCACAATAAAAATAGATGACGTCACAATAACAACTGCTGTTATAGCCTGAGGCACTGGGTGTTATAGGCGTATAACAGCAACTGCCTCTTAACATTGTGTCAATGGAAAATTACAGAGCAAATGTAAATATAGAGGTGTTAATACATTGTGTGATATATACCATATTCATGACTTTGGTCGTGTGACATGACTGAACGGATCAGTTATGTGATAAAATCCGATATTACATATTATTATAAATTGATATTTTTTACACTTTCTGATTGGCTAAGATAGCGCCACGTGATTCTCGATGAAAAATCATATTGGCCAGTCGTGCAAAAATAGCTGGTAAAAAAAGCTGGTGGACTGGGTGCTTCAAAAAATAGAAATATGACGTAACGTCAAGAGCTCCGAAGACATTGGCATTGCTTGACAACAACAACAGTAATTGCAGACGACAGGTTCACCGTTCTTACAAATAATCCAAAAGATGCTATTTTCGACGGCGTGGAGTCTAACAATATCAAACGGAAAACAGCTGTTAAAGAGTTCAGGAAGTATTTAATATTGTATTGTTATAATATTGTTTGAGAATTTGATTAAATGTTGTTTAAAAAATCTTTCTGTTGTAGTCTGGGTTCAACTAAAAAATATGAATTTATAATAAAACTATTATTGCCTTTTGATTTGGTCGATACATGGTTTTATCGACCTGAGAAAAATATTCAACCTCGGACTTCGTCCTCGGTCGATATTTTTTTCTCCGGTCGATAAAACCATATATCGACCTCATCAAAAGGCTATAACGTATATGATTGTGCGAATAATAAACTTCCTGCAGCCTGGTCTATTAATCTGACGAGTCGATTGAATTAAGTAACATTATCAGTGGACTTAAGAATATTAGTCGAATTATGAAATATCTCGACTTTAATACACATACTTTGGGAAAATGATGTGCAAGCATGGGCTTATGTGCTTACATGGCAGCTACGCCCCTGATTTAATACAACACTACTATACGGCTCATACACAACATCGAATTTGGCTCGAAAGTATACAAACAGCATATACAGTTAAAATTTATAAAGTGTTGTTAGTATATCTTGTTCGCCAAGTGAAATTATCGCCCTTGTCGATAAAATGTATATTTACCAGTAATAATTTTGTCATTCCTATTGAAGTTACTAATAATTAATTCGCCATCATCATGTAGAGTGAAGACGGCGATCAGTAAACAACGGCTAAACTTTCCCGTGATATAGAATCATGATGGACACAATCAATACCAATATATTCACTTAATGCTTATCTCAAAGTTCAAAATATTTAATTTTTACATTAATATTGAACATGACCGAAAGTGTAATCAATCCGTCGATAGCTTTTTAATCAGAAATATGTATTAGTGTTGTTGAATATCAAAAGTATTGATTCCAGTTGAGGTCTGTATAAGATTAATAGATCTAGCATCGGGATCATGAAACAATCTTTGAAGTTTTTGCTCAGCCAATCACGTATGATGTAACTTTTCAT
This sequence comes from Mimachlamys varia, assembly GCA_947623455.1. Classification (NCBI taxonomy): domain Eukaryota; kingdom Metazoa; phylum Mollusca; class Bivalvia; order Pectinida; family Pectinidae; genus Mimachlamys; species Mimachlamys varia. Next base: position 28,150,574 of record OX392528.1, on the reverse strand, counting down.
GACGTAATTTTTGATTGGCTAAGTCAAAACATCGGAAAGACTTCTAAATTAGATCGTTTCATTATCCTGGTGCCTGGTCTGTTTGGTACCTATGGAGATCGAATGTTGAATTATGGAAAGACTAAACTAAGGTCTGCAATTGTTTAATCATGTAATTTTACATAGAACACACTCATCCCCACGTCATCACTCTAAATCATGTATGATATGTAACGCTCATTTCCTAGTCTACTATTGAGTCTGTAAAGATGCATGGTGTAGGAGTCTGAGCAGCAAATTTTATTCCTATGAGGTGTGCAACAGGAAAAACACCAAGAAAATGAAAGTACCTTTCATTATATTAGCGACGGTCTATATCACGTTCTTTTTATAATGCGGTTTATAATCGATTCCTTGTCTCCTCACAAAACATCACTCCTCATGTCAAAATTGGGATTTTACAAACAGTATTTTAGTATAGAGGAGTTCAATACATAAATAATACTGAAATGTCAACCAAATTGTAATTCGGATCCAAAACCGACAACAACTGTTCAAAATAAAAACACAAGAAATAAAATATTTACATAGAAACCCTTGGAAAATTAAAAGGAACAAAAAAAAGACAGGACCCGTATTCATGAAACCGGTCTGGTGATTAAGCATGGATACTGTGCTCATGGCAGTTTTCTTGAAACTCGTCTAAATTATATCAATGATCAAAGAGTCAATTGGAAATATTGAAAACAGTATTCTGATTAATAATTCATCATTTGTTTGACCAAATTCTTGACACTATAAAAACGTTCAAATAAATTATAGCGGGATTCAATTAATAACTTATCATATCTATATATTTAGTTATGATAAACTGATATCAGCAATATTCAATTTGAAGTCTTACACGGTTACCGGTACAGCAGCAGTTGAAACTCCGTATTTGTAAACACGCGTCCATTCTGAACTGTCTTCTAACTTCGGCTAGTTGTTGAAGTGGGCCACACCTGAATAATTTTTTAATTCTTTGGGTTTTTCTGTCAAGAGTTTCTTGTTAGTTACCGCTCAGGTTTACTTTAGACTTATTTTTGTATGGTTATCAAGTGGAATTTTTTTTCATATTTTTTGCAGAATCCCGAAAATTTCCTTAAGTTACGTATATTGGGCCTTTAATCGAATTTTCAACCTTGTAGTGATCTTTTCCTTATTTTATCACATTGCTTCGCATCAATGACGAGTCCTAGAAAGACGAAACAGCTGTATGGTACAGTTTATTTCATTATTTGGCTTAACTGTATCTAATCAGAAAGGGCCTAGATTCGTGCGAGTCATTGACTCATTTGTACAATCCTAAAGCAGTTGGCACATATCAGAGAAGTCGCGATCTTCATAGCAAACTCATGAATGCCAAATAAAGTGCGACATGTAAACTCCAAGTTGTAGAAGCAGGGATGATATTAACAAGAAAGGGAAAATGTACGGCAGGAAAATCAAAATCGTCCCGCTTATTGTGAAAGTAAGCAAAACTGAGTAAGCTTAACAATAATGAAGTTTTTGTTGTTTAAAGACAAACATTGACGATAGATTTAAATTTAGGTTGTCGTCACAGTACTCAACACAAATGGCAATCAGGTACTCAGTCATTCCATATTTGCTTGAGTTTCTGTCAGTAAATAAAAGTTAATGTATAGGCTATATAATTATATAGGAGCCGCCCATTATATAATTCTGTAATGCGCGGCTCCTTATATATATATTATTTACTGACAGAAACTCAAGCAACTGTGGTCATTCCAAAAGATTTTCACACAAAATATTAATACGGACGCTTTTGGTTAATACCATACTGTTATCTTGGTATGATAATACTATGAATGATTTCCGACATATTAACTCACATATATTACCTTATTTTACATCGTTATTCATCTGTGCTCATCGATAAACGTGAGAGACCATCGATGTATTTTTGTTTATAATAAAAAATATTAATAAAATGTGCACTTTTATTAGAGGGGTGTTTAAAGGGAGACTATCCTTATTCAATATACCAACTAATACATTATAATAAATGGATTCACACCTCAATGTCGATGTAATACATGGATTTTTTGTAAATTACGATAATAAATTCCCAAACGACATAAAGATAGAGAAGATAGCAATGTATATATAATTGGGAGACCGCTATTGGTGTTTATTTTCATCACATGCTATTGGTCTTATGCGCTCACGCCACAGGGTTGATACGAATTCATATATTGTATATCCACCAATCCTGAGTGTTTAAGCATCAGTAGATCACGTGACCTCCTCGGCGTACCATACCACCCCGGGGGTACGTCTCGCTGATACAGGTGCGATGCACTGGTTTAAGTACCGTGAAGTATACCTGATACAGATAACACTAATTGTACATAATGCATGTTTTATAATATTTTCATCAATTTGTTTAATTCGCTCGCGCGAAAAACAGGTTTCCAGCAGATACGATCTGACACGTTGATGGTTCATTCGATAACGTGACGTCATTTTAAGTTTTTCGTTTCACTTCACTGACGTCGTGATGAACACAGATTTTCGCGGGATAATCTATTGTCAGTGAATAGTGACGAGCATTATACTCATGATGACGTAGCAAAATGTCTCCACAACAACTAAAGGTTTCCTCACTCCTGACTCTCTTGGAGATGGTAAAGGTTTTAGTTATCCACCAAGTGCTAACACTCTTGTCATATTTGACGTCAAGTAGCAATACTTTGTGACTTCATCTTCTATAGTTCTGTCATAGTTCATGGCTTTTGTTTCCCGGATAGAAAACATCAGTTATATACCCCTCTTCGATATTAATCGAGGCAACCATCAAATATTTTCCATATTATGCATATATGTATTCAAACAAAATACCATAGAAGGTGGCAGAAGGCCTATCTTCTAACGAGGACAAGCACGGTTGAAATCAGAGTATACTCTACTAAACCACAGGGACCTGAGAATTTGTTACAGCTAGTTTTGGACCTAAAATAGGGTGTTTAGAGTAATTTTACACATTTGGGGGGTTAAGAACAGTTTTCGATAAAAATGCCCCCTCAATGTCCAAAACTAGCTGTAACAAATTCCCAGGTCGCTGTGTGCTAAACCAGTGAATGTGGAAAATATTGGTCGCGATTTGTGTCTTATTTTCCCCCAACTATTGTACATTCTACCAATTCTGCAAACTAAATATGGTAACAGTAAGCACGATTTGCATTACAACATGTGTTTTTGTACCTGTGCTCGTCATAACAGGTGATTAGCTGTACCCGCCTGGTCACGACACCCTCGAATCAGCCTCATCACGGTGGTAGATTTCTGCCGGAGACCACGCAGAACAGGTATTAACCATCTGATGCTACGTCTTCTTGCCTCTACCATACCATTACGTGTCGTCTCGGATATCGTCTAATCACAGGGGAGCCCGGTGCTGCAGAGGAAGTCGACTCACCACAAGTTTTCAGTTTCCTGGTGAAGGGTGCAGTACCCCGTCATTTGTTCCTGCCTCTCATATACACGAAATTGGTTCGACTTTTGTTTCGACGGTGTTTACAGTAATTGCCTATTTGTCTCGGTTAGACGTGTATGTTTTGCATCTTATATGACATAATCATTCAATAATAGGTATGTATAGTGTTACACGGAAGGCGACAGGTTACAATTTTACCTGGATCTGCCAACTGTTTGTAGTGCTAACCGTTTTTAGCAAATGACAGTGCCCTTTTCCTGTGGAGCTTCATTTTTGCGTATCTATATATATATGTAGCATATATGCGCAATTGAAGTAGCTAATTAGACAGCACATCCATCGGCAACAGCTGACGCTTCGCGTGTTGTTCTCGAAAAGATCATAAAACCACGTCGTGTTTCAGTGCTAATGGTGAGGACATTTTCTCTAGAGATCATTTTTTTATGCTTCGGTTTTCTCTTATTCTTAAACACTTCCCACATTTCTCGTCTTTACACATGAATACTCAATTTCTTTACAAATAAACGTTTATCAAATAAATGGATGGAATATTGATCGGAGAAAAGGCATTTCAGCGTTGAACTATGTCAGCTGAAGGAAACAACAACATTCAGACTACTAAGTATATGAACAATATGGATGAAACGACTTTTAAATATGATATATATACAGTATCCCTATATTAAATCCGGTAGTTATAAAAAGGCCCCGCCCACCTTCCTCATTTTAACAACAAACAAAATCATGTACAGTGAATCCTCGCTTAAAGACCACTTCGCTATTAAGACCACTTCATTTTAGTCCAGAAAAAAAATCTATATATCTTTGTATTTTAAGCTTCACTATTAAGACCATCTCATTATTAAGACCACCTCGCTATTAAGACCAGTTTTGAGAAGTCCCAAATACAATTTTAGCACTAAATTTCACCTCACTACACCCTAAACGTCTAGGAGTCAGGTTGAATAAAAAAAGGGTGCAACCTTAACCTCGGGACGAGTGTTAGATTTAACCTCTCATAGTGTCATCTTGAATTTAACTTTAACAGGTACAACCCTATTTGGTGTAACTTTAACACCAGAACGGGTGTAGGATTAAACCGTTTACGGTGTAATCTTAAACTTATCTTATATTCAACAGTGTAACTTTCACCTCTAACCAGTGTATGTTTCATATCATAACTAGTGTTACCTTCACCCCTAGCCAGTGTAACTTACATCCTAACTAGTGTTACCTTCATCCCTAATCAGTGTAACTTTCATCCTAGCTAGTGTTACCTTCATCCCTCACCAATGTTTACTGTTGATATTTGAGCTGAACTTTAATTTTTCATCTAATAATAATAACTGGATGTTCTTATATACCGCATTATCAAAATATTAAAGGTCGTCTCAAAGCGGTTCACAAATTATTAACCGTGGTTATAGGGCCTAAGCAATCAGTCAAATATCCTTTCAACTCCCTGGGGAGCATGCAACCGGTGCTGCCATTTCGGCGCTCACAGCTAGCATTCTACAATTTCTAGCACTGCCCAACTTGTTTACAGCTGAGTAGACTGGAACAAGTGGAATAGAGTATATTTCTCAAGGATACAACATAAGTGCCGTGGACATGACTCGAACTCGCAACCCTTCGATCATGAGTCTCGCGTATATCGTGCCTCCTTATACAATTACTCTAAGATCTTTTTTCCTTTCATAATAAAGTTATTTCGGTGTTCCCAAGTTTGTATTTGTCTTGGTGATCCTAGATGAATATGCTTGCATTTGTCAGAATTGTTCAACTGCCAATCATCAGACATTTTTTTGTAGATAATTCATATCGTCATGGAGTGTGAAGTGTCCTTCATGGTCATTCACAACAGAGTAGCTTTTTGTATCATCTGCAAATAGTTTGACAGCGTTCGTTACCACTTCTGGGAGGTCGTTGATGTATATCAGGAATAATGTAGGGCCTAATACACTACCCTGCGGAACTCCGCTAGTGACATCAACCCAGCGTCATACTTCTCAATTTACCATCACACGTTGTTTTTCAGTTTGAAAAAAAAGTCCTCAATTCAGCCCGGCACATTGCCTGTTATCCCGTATCCCTTCAGTTTTATCAATAACCTTCTGGTGTGGGACTGTGTCAAAGGTTTTTGGAAGTCAAAATAAACTAGTGTAATGATATTGTTCTTCCGATCCAGATTCTCTGTCAATTTGTTCATAACGTCGATGAGTTGGGTTGCACAAGAGAATCCTTTCCTAAAGCCATGTTGGTTCTTAGTGAAAAGATTATTTCTGTCCATATGGTCCATGATATATTATGGTCTCTTATAATTTTCTAAGATTTTTGATGCAACCGAAGTCAAGCTCATTTGGCTATACTTTCTTGCAGTGTTCCTTCCTCCTTTTTTTGTGAATAGACGTAACATTTGCATGTTTTCAGTCTTCAGGAACTGGTTTGGTGTTAGGTAATTTCTGAAAGATTGTTGTCAGAGGACCTGCTAGTAGATCTTTCGCTTCGTGTAGCAGTTTGGGATGGATTTCATCTGATCCCTGGGATTTGTAAGGTTGACTTTTTCTAAGTAACATTTCCGTTGTTGATGGGTCAATATCAAGTTGGACCAGTTCTGATTGGAATGCTCTCTTATTGAACTGAGGGATGTTCAGTCCGTCAGTATCTCAGCTTCAGTGGACGGATAGTTCTAATGGAGTCTGTATGTAGGTTTCAAATGTGTAGTACTCCTGTTCAGGTATGACCATAGCTTCTTGGAATTCTCTTTCATGTCGCCGCCTATTATTTCGGCCATATGTTTGCCGTGTGCTTTTCTCACTGCGTGTTGGACCTGTGCTTGTATTTGCTCGTAGCGTCCCAGTCTTTTGGTTGTCCTGTTTTCTTTGTTCTTCTATGGGCTCCTTGTTTCCGGCGAGAGAGCCGGGATATACATATATTGGCCCAATGGTTAGTGGTCTTGTTTGATGCCATCTTTGATGAACATATAATCTGGAGACATCTCCTTAAACGACTTGAAGATTACAAGCCAATTCGTAGAATTAATACCCCCCCCCCCCAAATTTCCTGACATCAAGAACAATGAGGACGATTGTGAAAGGCGAACACTACTCCAAGGAACAGTTTTAGGCCCTATATTATTATTGTGCCGTATACCAAAGACACTAAAAAATCTACCAACTGAAACATAACATCTTACAAGAAGTACAAGACCACCCATACACAACAAATCTCCAAAGATCTGTAATGGAATATACACGTTAGCAACTGGCGTAAGCAAGAAAGCCACATCCACACAAGGGTTCCTAAAAGAAACACTCCGGAACACTGTAGAAAAATGGCATATATTTTACTAGTAAAATCAATCATGGAGTATGGAGCAACTATCTGGAATCCGTAACCCTAACCCTAACCCTACTGTATGTGACAAAGATTTACATGGCGGGTGTCGTCGATGAAGCAGAAGATGCATATTCTTCCGTAACATCTGGTCTTATTCTCTTGTACTTTTACAAGGGTCTCCATGTAAATCTTTCCTTTGTTAATATTAACAAATGGTTTAATCGATTTTGAGTTCGGATTATGATTTTGTTAACGCTTCGGTATCCTCTGATTTATATCCAGGCGTCTCTCTCGACCGTCGTGAAAAAAAACTAAAAGGGATCTAAAGACGTACGGATATAGATGTTGGATGGTATGTGCCGCTCGATACTCCAAGCTCTAAAATGGATTGTATGTTGTTTCACATGGCCTCAATGTCTGTAAACCACTGGTCTTCAAAAGACAGTAAGTTGTTAATGTCTTTCTCAATGGAATCTATATCTGTCTTACCCACATATAAATCTTCCTGTGTGTATAAAAAGTTGTCAATACAATGTATTGACCGACTTTTTTTATATTACAACAATATAAAACTAGTTTATTAATAATTCTGATAAGTACCTCGTTGGTTTCTGGCCGGGCTCGTTACCGCAAGGTTGCGGGATTAGGATAACGTATTCCGCTTGTAAATGGGTACGTGGTTGGGAAGTGCTATGAATGTTAGTTGTAAGCGTCTGAATGGAAGTACCAGTTTCTTCAAGAAGTTGAAAAACAGACTATTTGCTGGTTGTAAAGGCACTATATTCACGAGTAATTAGCTGTGAACCGCTTTGAAACCTATAAACATGGTTATAAGTGGTGTGTAGGAACCTCTAGCTACAATTTGTATTTATTGTAATCATAGTATTGGTTACACCATAGTTTACGAGTTCTTCAGGATATAACCCACAAGGCACGAAGTGCCGCGTGGGTTATACCTGAAGAACGAGTAAACTATTGTGTAACCTACTTGTATCATAGATGTGACATATTTCTTTCATCGAGAACAATGTTCATTTACCTACAATGTTAAAATGTATACTGAACTGGGGTAGGCGTGGGAATCACTGGACTGATTCTGTCAATCCTGGGTTGATGATGCTTACTTCAATTTGATTGGCTATTGATTCTGTCAATCCAGAGTTGATAATACACATAGGCACGCCTATGGATTTATTATTGTTTTTATTAATTAGACAAGCCACCAACGCTCACTTTATTGCCAAGCATGCTATTTCAAAGTGTCAGATTTTGTAAAGAACTTTTAGACTTCCTGAAAAACATTGATGACTTGGACGAATTCACTGTTCCACAAGTTCTGGACAAGTATGACATTTCAGAATATTTAGAGGACTCTGTTTCCCAAAGTTTCAACGTGGAATTACCCGAAGAAAGACCGGAACCTACGAAAAACACAAATCACGGTTCGGACCGCCTGTTAATTCTGAATGTAGATCGCCTTGAATATACAGGACTTTATGAATTTAAAGGAAAACACACGCCTTAATTGATACAAATGAAACTAAAGCTGAAACGCGAATCACAGGTACGTGTAAAACCAGACAATTATACCTTAATAATTGTACAGTGACAATCAATTTAATTTGAAGTGATCTGTTTTATTTGCACTAAAATAGCAAAAACACTGACCAAAGGTACGTTTGTACAGTGTCGCTCAAGACATTTGTTATATTTGTGCAAAGGTGAATTGTCTATTGAGTTGGAAAAGCTAAAAATGTGTGTATATTTTTAAGGTTAGAAAATGTATGTATTTGGTAAGGTTAATTAAATGTTGAGTTGGAAAAACTGAAAATGTGTGTATTGTTTTTTAAAAGTACATGTCAACCTATTTTCGCTTGTTGTACAATGTATATATTTCAATGTACTTGGGGGCATTTTGCAACATTGTACAACTGCAACATTGGGGAAATAGGTCGTGGTAAGAACCTATGCTCTTACTAGATAAGAACATGGGTTCTTACTGGGTGAGGTCAACTCTTCATAATATATTCCGCGGACGAGATGAAAGAAATATGACACATCTATGATACAATGGTTAATATCACACTGTATCAGATCCACTTTCTTTCTTAGCTTAATTGAAACAATGTTACAATCGCCCTCGGCGACTGTATAACATAAGTGGAAATTATACATTATGATGAACATTTAGAGCATATTTTCACTAAAGTGTTTCGTTTATTCAAAACATTTTCCTTTTCTGTTCTATATTGAGGATGAAATCATAGAGCGTCATAATGTTATTTATCCAAGAATAAAGGAGTGTACCTCATTTTGACTGCGTATACGGTAGTATGCCCGCAGTTGGCAACGAACATATTCTATGGTGCGCGTTATCGCAGTTGGCAACGAACGAAGTACATGGTGCCCGTTACATATAACTAGCGTTCCATGGTGAATATATTCGTTGCCAATTGCGGGCATACTACCTATATCTTTTCAACACCAAAAGGATCCAGGATACTGATATTGTAGAATGCTGGAATGAAGGGCTTCGAAGTTTGTTTAAATGATTTGATATTAATCAACTTTAAAGGTCATAGAGGTTAAAATCTTCAAATGAAATCCTCTCAAGTCCAAAATGCCCAGGGTACTGGTAATGGGCATACTAGGATGAAGGGCTAACACGTTTATTTAAATGAATTAACTTGACTCACTTTTAACTTTTTCAACTTTTTTCCAATAACCAATAACCTGGATTATAGTATTGTATTTGAGTGGTAGTTTACTTTGAGAGGTGATTTAAAAGTTTTCAAAAGTTACAGTTTTTTTCAACATGTAGAGCAGGTGAGTGATACAGGCAAATCGGGCCTTTTGGTTTAATAACATTTCTCAGACAAAAGAATAGTGTTCTGAATAAATGAGTTCAAAATGGCAGTTCTAACAAAAGAGTTGAACATTTCTCTGTTACCAGTTAACGATTAAAAAAATACCTGGCACTATGAAAGACACCTGAGCAAAATTGAGCACTTCAAGGCTTGGAGAAATCCTATCAACTATATGGCTGACAGACGGCCATCTTATGACTGTACATGATTAATCAAATTAAAATATGTAGATTCCACTAAAGTCACCACTAATCCATTCAGGTAACAAAGACACCACTAATCCATTCAGATAACACAGACACCACTAATCCATTCAGGTAACAAAGACACCACTAATCCATTCAGAAAACAAAGACACCACTAATCCATTCAGGTAACAAAGACACCACTAATCCATTCAGAAAACAAAGACACCACTAATCCATTCAGGTAACAAAGACACCAATAATCCATTCAGAAAACAAAAACACCACTAATCCATTCAGGTAACAAAGACACCACTAATCCATTCAGAAAACAAAGACACCACTAATCCATTCAGGTAACAAAGACACCACTAATCCATTCAGGTAACAGAGACACCACTAATCCATTTAGGTAACAAAGACACCACTAATCCATTCAGGTAACAAAGACACCACTAATCCATTCAGAAAACAAAGACACCACTAATCCATTCAGGTAACAAAGACACCACTAATCCATTCAGGTAACAAAGACACCACTAATCCATTCAGATAACAAAGACACCACTAATCCATTCAGATAACAAAGACACCACTAATCCATTCAGGTAACAAAGACACCACTAATCCATTCAGATAACAAAGACACCACTAATCCATTCAGGTAACAAAGACACCACTAATCCATTCAGATAACAAAGACACCACTAATCCATTCAGGTAACAGAGAAACCACTAATCTATTCAGAAAACAAAGACACCAATAATCCATTCAGGTAAAAAAGACACCACTAATTCATTCAGGTAACAAAAACACCACTAATCCATTCAGGTAACAAAGACACCACTAATCCATTCAGGTAACAAAGACACCACTAATCCATTCAGGTAACAAAGACACCACTAATCCATTCAGGTAACAAAGACACCACAAATCTATTCACGTAACAAAGACACCACTAATCCATTCAGGTAACAAAGACACCACTAATCCATTCAGATAACACAGACACCACTAATCCATTCAGGTAACAAAGACACCACTAATCCATCCAGGTAACAAAGACACCACTAATCCATTCAGGTAACAAAGACACCACTAATCCATTCAGGTAACAAAGACACTACTAATCCATTCAGGTAACAAAGACACCACTAATCCATTCAGGTAACAAAGACACCACTAATCCATTCAGGTAACAAAGACACCAATAATCCATTCAGGTAACAGACACCACTTATCCATTCAGGTAGCAAAGACACCACTAATCCATTCAGGTAACAAAGACACCACTAATCAATTCTGGTAACAAAGTCGCCACTAATCCATTCGGGTAAAAGAGACACCACTAATCCAACAAATACACCACTAATCCATTCAGGTAATAGAGACACCACTTATCAATTCACGTAACAAAGATGCCACTAATCCATTCAGGTAACAAAGACACCACTTATCCATTCAGGTAACAAAGACACCACTAATCCATTCAGGTAAAACTACAGAGACACCACTAATCCATTCAGGTAACACTACAGAGACACCACTAATCCATTCAGGTATCAGAGACTCTACTTATCAATTCAGGTAACAAAGACGCCACTATTCCATTCAGGTAACAAAGACACCACTATTCCATTCAGGTAACAGAGACACCACTAATCCAACAAATACACCACTAATCCATTCAGGTAACATAGACACCACAAATCCATTCAGGTAACAAATACACCACTAATCCATTCAGGTAACAAAGACACCACTAATCCATTCAGGTAACAAAGACACCACTAATCAATTCTGGTAACAAAGTCGCCACTAATCCATTCAGGTAAAAGAGACACCACTAATCCAACAAATACACCACTAATCCATTCAGGTAACAGAGACACCACTTATCAATTCAGGTAACAAAGACACCACTAATCCATTCAGGTAACAAAGATGCCACTAATCCATTCAGGTAACAAAGACACCACTAATCTATTCAGGTAACAAAGACACCACTAATCCATTCAGGTAAAACTACAGAGACACCACTAATCCATTCAGGTAACACTACAGAGACACCACTAATCCATTCAGGTAACAAAGACACCACTAATCCATTCAGGTAACAAAGACACCACTTATCCATTCAGGTAACAAAGACACCACTAATCCATTCAGGTAAAACTACAGAGACACCACTAATCCATTCAGGTAACACTACAGAGACACCACTAATCCATTCAGGTATCAGAGACTCTACTTATCAATTCAGGTAACAAAGACGCCACTATTCCATTCAGGTAACAAAGACACCACTATTCCATCCAGGTAACAGAGACACCACTAATCCAACAAATACACCACTAATCCATTCAGGTAACATAGACACCACAAATCCATTCAGGTAACAAATACACCACTAATCCATTCAGGTAACAAAGACACCACTAATCAATTCTGGTAACAAAGTTGCCACTAATCCAGTCAGGTAAAAGAGACACCACTAATCCAACAAATACACCACTAATCCATTCAGGTAACAGAGACACCATTTATCAATTCAGGTAACAAAGATGCCACTAATCCATTCATGTAACATAGACACCACTAATCCATTCAGGTAACAAAAGACACCACTATTCCATTCAGGTAACAGAGACACCACTAATCCAACAAATACACCACAAATCCATTCAGGTAACAAAGTCGCCACTAATCCATTCAGGTAAAAGAGACACCACTAATCCAACAAATACACCACTAATCCATTCAGGTAACGGAGACACCACTAATCCATTCAGGTAACAGAGACACCACTAATCAATTCAGGTAACAAAGAAACCACTTATCAATTCAGGTAACAAAGATGCCACTAATCCATTCAGGTAACAAAGTCACCACTAATCCATTCAGGTAACAAAGACACCACTAATCCATTCAGGTAACAAAGACACCACTAATCCATTCATGTAACAAATACACCACTTATCCATTCAGGCAACAAAGACACTATCAATCCATCCAGGTAACACCACAGAGATACCACTAATCACTTCAGTTAACAAAGACACCACTAATCCATTCAGGTAACAAAGACACCACTAATCCATTCAGGTAACAAAGACACCACTAATCCATTCAAGTAACAAAGACACTATTAATCCATCCAGGTAACACTACAGAGATACCACTAATCACTTCAGTTAACAAAGACACCAATATTCCATTCAGGTAACAAAGACTCCACTAATCCATTCATGTAACAAAGACACCACTAATCCATTCAGGTAACAAAGACACCACTAATCCATTCAGGTAACAAAGACACCACTAATCTATTCAGGTAACAAAGACACCACTAATCCATTCAGAAAACAAAGACACCACTAATCCATTCAGATAACACAGACACCACTAATCCATTCAGGTAACAAAGACACCACTAATCCATCCAGGTAACAAAGACACCACTAATCCATTCAGGTAACAAAGACACCACTAATCCATTCAGGTAACAAAGACACTACTAATCCATTCAGGTAACAAAGACACCACTAATCCATTCAGGTAACAAAGACACCACTAATCCATTCAGGTAACAAAGACACCACTAATCCATTCAGGTAACAAAGACACCAATAATCCATTCAGGTAACAGACACCACTTATCCATTCAGGTAGCAAAGACACCACTAATCCATTCAGGTAACAAAGACACCACTAATCAATTCTGGTAACAAAGTCGCCACTAATCCATTCGGGTAAAAGAGACACCACTAATCCAACAAATACACCACTAATCCATTCAGGTAATAGAGACACCACTTATCAATTCACGTAACAAAGATGCCACTAATCCATTCAGGTAACAAAGACACCACTTATCCATTCAGGTAACAAAGACACCACTAATCCATTCAGGTAAAACTACAGAGACACCACTAATCCATTCAGGTATCAGAGACTCTACTTATCAATTCAGGTAACAAAGACACCACTAATCCATTCAGGTAACAAAGACACCACTAATCCATTCAGGTAAAACTACAGAGACACCACTAATCCATTCAGGTATCAGAGACTCTACTTATCAATTCAGGTAACAAAGACACCACTAATCCATTCAGGTAACAAAGACACCACTAATCCATTCAGGTAAAACTACAGAGACACCACTAATCCATTCAGGTAACACTACAGAGACACCACTAATCCATTCAGGTATCAGAGACTCTACTTATCAATTCAGGTAACAAAGACGCCACTATTCCATTCAGGTAACAAAGACACCACTATTCCATTCAGGTAACAGAGACACCACTAATCCAACAAATACACCACTAATCCATTCAGGTAACATAGACACCACAAATCCATTCAGGTAACAAATACACCACTAATCCATTCAGGTAACAAAGACACCACTAATCCATTCAGGTAACAAAGACACCACTAATCAATTCTGGTAACAAAGTCGCCACTAATCCATTCAGGTAAAAGAGACACCACTAATCCAACAAATACACCACTAATCCATTCAGGTAACAGAGACACCACTTATCAATTCAGGTAACAAAGATGCCACAAATCCATTCAGGTAACAAAGACACCACTAATCTATTCAGGTAACAAAGACACCACTAATCCATTCAGGTAAAACTACAGAGACACCACTAATCCATTCAGGTAACACTACAGAGACACCACTAATCCATTCAGGTAACAAAGACACCACTAATCCATTCAGGTAACAAAGACACCACTTATCCATTCAGGTAACAAAGACACCACTAATCCATTCAGGTAAAACTACATAGACACCACTAATCCATTCAGGTAACACTACAGAGACACCACTAATCCATTCAGGTATCAGAGACTCTACTTATCAATTCAGGTAACAAAGACGCCACTATTCCATTCAGGTAACAAAGACACCACTATTCCATTCAGGTAACAGAGACACCACTAATCCAACAAATACACCACTAATCCATTCAGGTAACATAGACACCACAAATCCATTCAGGTAACAAATACACCACTAATCCATTCAGGTAACAAAGACACCACTAATCCATTCAGGTAACAAAGACACCACTAATCAATTCTGGTAACAAAGTCGCCACTAATCCATTCAGGTAAAAGAGACACCACTAATCCAACAAATACACCACTAATCCATTCAGGTAACAGAGACACCACTTATCAATTCAGGTAACAAAGATGCCACAAATCCATTCAGGTAACAAAGACACCACTAATCTATTCAGGTAACAAAGACACCACTAATCCATTCAGGTAAAACTACAGAGACACCACTAATCCATTCAGGTAACACTACAGAGACACCACTAATCCATTCAGGTAACAAAGACACCACTAATCCATTCAGGTAACAAAGACACCACTTATCCATTCAGGTAACAAAGACACCACTAATCCATTCAGGTAAAACTACATAGACACCACTAATCCATTCAGGTAACACTACAGAGACACCACTAATCCATTCAGGTATCAGAGACTCTACTTATCAATTCAGGTAACAAAGACGCCACTATTCCATTCAGGTAACAAAGACACCACTATTCCATCCAGGTAACAGAGACACCACTAATCCAACAAATACACCACTAATCCATTCAGGTAACATAGACACCACAAATCCATTCAGGTAACAAATACACCACTAATCCATTCAGGTAACAAAGACACCACTAATCCATTCAGGTAAGACACCACTAATCCATTCAGGTAACACTACAGAGACACCACTAATCCATTCAGGTAACAGAGACACCACTAATCCATTCAGGTAACAAAGACACCACTAATCCATTCAGGTAACACTACAGAGACACCACTAATCCATTCAAGTAACAGACACCACTAATCCAATCAGATTTTTCTGCGGGAGCTGGTTGATTGGAAAAGCAATAACATGGCTTCTTTAGGTTCCATATTTTGGTAGATGATTTATTAAATAAAATGATCACATAATCCACACTGAGTTTTACTGATGACTATGTTTGTTGATTTCACTCTCAATGTCTTTCATACTTTGTAAAACGGTCATTAATTTATTTTCATCCATCTCAAATTGAACAACCTCAGTATTCTGAAATAAAAAAAAAGATGGTTATAATCATTTAACTCATTTCCAATGACTTAATCTAGAAGTCTACTAATCTTTCCACACAAAAATGTATGCAAACAAAAATTTGTTTATACAATAGATCCAAACTACAATATACTATTCTCAAATTTGAATACAGAAGAAAACGTAAATCCTATTTCATCAAGGAACAAATCTATTATCAAAACCATCTAGCAGTTCATTGATATAACAAAATAAAAACTATTGTCAATTAATCTTTACCAATGACAACGAATGAAATGTAACATTGTCCTGTTACCACATCAACGACACAGTCAGCTGATATTGGGCATGCAAAAACATAGATATGGTGTATGCCTTACTAATATGATGTGTGCCGTACTGATGGCAGGCACAATAGCCAATAGTAATGATATCACGAACAAGTACACTGTACATGATAAACTGTTTGATCAAACAGGTCTGTTATAATTAACATCATGTATAAGTGAATACCTTAGAGCTACTAGTACTGTACATGATATACTGTATGATCAAACAGGTATGTTATAATTAACATCATGTATAAGTGAATACCTTAGATCTACTAGTACTGTACATGATAAACTGTTTGATCAAACAGGTCTGCTATAATTAACATCATGTATAAGTGAATACCTTAGAGCTACTAGTACTGTACATGATAAACTGTATGATCAAACAGGTCTGTTATAATTAACATCATGTATAGGTGAATACCTTAGATCTACTAGTACTGTACATGATAAACTGTTTGATCAAACAGGTATGTTATAATTAACATCATGTATAGGTGAATACCTTAGAGCTACTAGTACTGTACATGATAAACTGTATGATCAAACAGGTATGTTATAATTAACATCATGTATAAGTGAATACCTTAGAGCTACTAGTACTGTACATGATAAACTGTATGATCAAACAGGTCTGTTATAATTAACATCATGTATAGGTGAATACCTTAGATCTACTAGTACTGTACATGATAAACTGTTTGATCAAACAGGTATGTTATAATTAACATCATGTATAGGTGAATACCTTAGAGCTACTAGTACTGTACATGATAAACTGTATGATCAAACAGGTATGTTATAATTAACATCATGTATAGGAGAATACCTTAGAGCTATTGTTTCCCTGTAGCTGAAGTTCCATGATGGCTGTCGGCTCATTTATTTGATCCACATTCTTGGACTGTGATTTTACATCAATTCTCCAAGAGACTTGTTTTAAACTATTGTTCCAATTAGTGTCAACCACTAAACTGTCGTGTATTTTGTTTTTGTGCGATTTCCAGAATTTTCGGAATGCGTTTGCCTGTCCTTCTGTTAGAGCTCCTTCCCGTCGTTTTGTTTGAGATACAACAAAGGCTTCTAATTGGTTAAAATCCATGTCAGCTGAAACCATGTTCTGAAACAAGGTTTAAATATTATATGTTTATTAAATCCTGCATCAAACATTAAGACAGACACATTCTGCATACAATCAATGGAAAATTAATTATAACCCTATGAAACTAAAAAACAATTGACATCAACACTTATAATTAATTTTTGAAACTTATTTTCAAATTTAAAACATGTCTATCTACAATTTGACTGATCTAACAACGGATTCTTTTTTAAAAATCAATACGCAACGTCAATTGCCATATTGTCACGTCACATTTTTCTCACCATTTTCGGATTATTTTTTTCATAGAAGTATGAAAAGAAAATCTCAACCTATCAGAAAGCTGCATGCTGCATGCAATCAATGGAAAATAAATTTTTTGATATTTAAGCTTAATTCCCAAAATTTGCAGTTCACTACTGAAAACATATTTCCCAATTAACCAATTTACTTCCCAAAATAAGAGAAAAGGGCCCCATCCAAAACCAATGAGGAAAAGTCCTGCGCAAACAATTTCAGTATATGTACTTGTATGAATATTTACCCAAGACAGAACATGTACAATACCCATTGTACTTGGGTTGATTTTCTGTAGGCGATGTGGGATTTCCGGACACACTAAAGGTGTGATTTGCCCGGAGACCTGACTTGCCCTATTATAGGTGTATATAGTATTGACGTTGCTCTGATGTCCTATATATGAAATATATATAAGAAATATTAACACTGTTTATTGATTAAAATATTTTATTTCACGTTTAGGACTAACACAACTAAATCAGCCTATCACGAAGTGTTTCATACGTTTGTAGTCCCTACTGAAAAGTTCCGGCTTAGTACAGTGGTTCTGAGTAATTTAAATAGGTAATTGTTGACCTATTCTGCATTGAATGAAATCTGTAGATATTTAACTTTACAAAAATATAAACTTTTGGTAGATTTTGATATGTGATGGCGGATTGATATGGGGTCAAAAGTCAGAGGGTGTTCCCGTCCCATTTCACTGGTTTGACATGTAAATTTCCGGTTGTCCGAAGCAGATGCCTGTAGCGAGCTAATATGCCAGTAAACTCCTCACAAAATGCCCATTGAAGCCTTTGTCATGTATGTATCTGTGAATTTAGGCAGTTTTCACAAGAGTTGTACTTCAAATATTAAAGTTATTAGCTTGAAAGCTTAGTAATAACATATAGTAAATTATTTAGTTGTGTGAGTCCTTTAATGGAACTAGTCATGTGCTTGACCTATGGAACATTTTTTGTGCTTCTGGATATTTCTTTTTCAAAGACAGCCACTGTCATTGAGTGTTTGCACATTTTTCAGTGTTTAGAAATATTTAATTTTACAAAAAAACTTCAAAATTATTTAAGATCTGGCTAAACATGGCCCTGTGTTGAAGCCTGTATTGTTGGACTGACCCTCATACTCGCGTTTTAAATTAAGTTTGGTTCAATTAACTGTTATAATTAATCTGCGTGCGTGTTACTAAAACTTAACTGATATGTGTACCAGGTTTTATCATCCAAATTTTGATAGAAAAAAGTATCTGTGAATTTAGGCAGTTTTCACAAGAGTTGTACTTCAAATATTAAAGTTATTAGCTCGAAAGCTTAGTAATAACATATACCTGGTAGTAAATTATTTAGTTGTGTGAGTCCTTTAATGGAACTAGCCATGTGCTTGACCTATGGAACATTTTTTGTGCTTCCGGATATTTCTTTTTCAAAGACAGCCACTGTCATTGAGTGTTTGCACATTTTTCAGTGTTTAGAAATATTTAATTTGACAAAAAAACTTCAAAATTATTTAAAATCTGGCTAAACATGGCCCTGTGTTGAAGCCTGTATTGTTGGACTGACCCTCATACTCGCGTTTTAAATTAAGTTTGGTTCAATTAACTGTTATAATTAATCTGCCTGCGTGTTACTAAAACTTAACTGATATGTGTACCAGGTTTTATCATCCAAATTTTGATAGAAAAAAGATCTAGTGTGCTGTCTGCACCCCCCCCCCCCCTCCCCCAACCCCCGTTCCAACTCTGCCCAGTCATTCTAAGGCTTCTACCTTCATACAAATTATAAATGTATGTGTGTTTTATAGTCAGAAGAAAGCAATAACAAGAACAATCACATAATAAACTTGTATAAATATTGCAAATGTGAGTTTATATATGTGTATGTGTCACGTACATGTTTTGGTGGCTAAATCGAACTTATATTCCATATTTTCAGTAAATTGTAGATATTACTTTATTCCTGTCACAATATATACCTTGTTCAACATCTTGTTTATTGATTTAATGTTTTTGTGTACTTTGTTTACCCATACAATAAGCCGTTTATAGCATCATATCTCCCCTACCCCCAATATTCTCCCTGTAAAATGGAGGCACCCCGGGGAGCTAGAAGTGCTAAATGTAAGCTGGTGTAATTGATAGATAAACAGTTAAGGTGGATATCTGATAACCTTTTATGACTCATGTTTTCTGTAGAAGTTTGAAGTTGAGTGTGAATTCTAAGTGTGCTTATTTGTTAAAATTAAATAAAAAATACTTAAAATAAAAAATTATTACTGCAGAGACTTTAAAATTAACAGAAACTGGGGTAACAAGATTTCTTTTCAAAAACAGTTGAGCGGTAAGCGTATTTGAACTTTGTGCAAAATATGAAATTGCCAAGTGTGTGCTTAACTGAGGTGCTAGAAGTAAATGTTATGCAAAAGAAACGAAAAATTTCTGGTGCTAGCTCTGAATAGCAAATGTACATTAGGTGCAATAACTTGGGTTTTCTTCATAATCTTTTATTCACTTTCAACCAAACTTCACCATTTTCCTTGGAAATGTATATACTTTCAAATTGTTAACTTTATTTCAACATCTTAAAGGTTTAGGGCCCTTTAAAGGACTCGCACATCTAAATCAGCCTATCACGAAGTGTTTCATACGTTTGTAGTCCCTACTGAAAATTTGTTCCCGCTTAGTACAGTGGTTCTGAGTAATTTAAATAGGTAATTGTTGACCTATTCTGCATTGAATGAAATCTGTAGATATTTAACTTTACAAAAATATATACTTTTGGTAGATTTAGATATGTGATGGCGGATTGATATGGGGTCAAAAGTCAGAGTAAATTTTCTGTAAATTTCCGGTTGTCCGAAGCAGACGCCTGTAGCGAGCTAATATGCCAGTAAACTCCTCACAAAATGCCCCTTGAAGCCTTTGTCATGTATGTATCTGTGAATTTAGGCAGTTTTCACAAGTGTTGTACTTCAAATATTAAAGTTATTAGCTCGAAAGCTTAGTAATAACATATAGTAAATTATTTAGTTGTGTGAGTCCTTTATAGTAAATGTGATATTGTGTTTTTTATATTTGTTTCCTCCCAATTTGTAAATATATAATACCAACAGTTTGAATTTTTTTTTACCTCAAAAAATAATTTCAAATCAGGATAAGTTGAGTTCCACTTGCAAATAAATAAATTTATGAAAATTAATTATTTTCCATTAACAAAATTCATACCCCTGTCTATTTTTTCCTTTTTTTATTCTTATTTTGATATGATTAAATTGATAAAAAAAATAAAACGAAAGGAATATATTCTTATTCTTTCCCCTTTTCTGGTGATAAAAAGAACTATAAAAAATTATTTATGCTTTGGTATGTCAAAGGAATCTTAGCATCAGATATGTGCTATTAGGCTATTCTCTTGAAAATACTACATTATTATATATAGCCATCGGTTGCGCGACAAATAGGTAGATCCCAGTCGAAAATTTCAAACACGCACTTTTCTCCCACATAGAAATTTTGAAAAGTTGGCAAGTATGAATTATTGGAATGGTGTTTCTGTTTTGATGGCAAACTTCCTGTGATGTGGGCAAAAATAATATCGTTCGGTTTCGGCTGTCAGATCAGAGGGACATGTATAGACTTATGATAAAATGTATTGATAAATACCGATAGATATATTATCAATATATATAGGTATTTATCACTTTTTTATCATAAATCTATGTTATACATGTCCCTGTAGTCAGATGCTGAGATGGGCGTGTTTGTTTACATCTTTACAAGCTTTTACCTTCATTAGTCCTGAGAACCTGGTTACAAGTCTGTTGAATTCTTCATCTTCCATTTCTGGATATATCTGGCTTTTTAAGAATTCGTCTGTGATTTCATCTTCTTTGTAATATCTTCTTCTGGCTAAGCCGTTGAGCAAAGCTATCGTGTTTTTCGTCTCTTCCGCCATTTTGCTCTCATGTGACTGCAGTTCATTTCTCTGAACTTTGATTGGTTTAAAATAATATTTACTGCGTGATGACAAAATGGCAGCCTCCATGTCGTTCCCTTTGCAGACGGTGACTGCCGGCATCATGCAAGAAAATGCATCGGTTGAACAAGAACAAGACGCAAATTTAGCATTAACTGATCTTGATAAAGGTGTATATTTAATTGAACGTCTCAATATAGACATGTAGTGATGCATACCGGCTTGAAATATGTATTCGGACAAACGTCATTTCATATGTTTATGCACTGCAATATGCATTTCTGCTCTTATCTTATATCTTCAGCATAGAAGAAGAAGCACATGCAACTGATAGTTTATCAATAAGTAGATCGAAAATCCAACATTTATATGTAAAAGGAACAACTTTTTGATAATAGTTCAGGTGTCTGCTTGAAGTGGAATATAAAAGATGAGACATGGTACATACATGTACAAGCTTAAGGGTAAAATGACATTTGACATAGCATTTCTGTCAAATCTAAACACTTATCTAACCAGGTGTTAAAATATTTCTCCATTATGAATAAATACAGTAATACTTGATTTTATGTTTCTGGTAAAGACACGTACATCATTTCAATTTGTTGTTAAAACAAACTCTTCAATAATATAATTAGATACTGTATACAAAATTTTAATTTGCTTATATATGAGATTGAACATAGCTAGATGGCATGGCAGTAGCTACTATAGACTGTCAGTCTATGATACTATTGTGTACTTAACAGTTAAATCTAATGAAACTTCAGGCACCCTTTAGAGCGACCGTTTTGACAAATTAGCAAGGTGGGAAAAACTGGAAAATGGAATTTCAACCACAAAAGTGCAATGTCTTATCAATCACTAAAATTTAATTACTATCTACATGGACATTGCCTAGAACACACTGATAAATCTAAATACTTGGGTGTTACTATTCAACAAGATATAAAATGGGACTCGCACATTACAAACATCACAAACAAAGCAAACAAAACATTAGGTTTCATTCGGCGCAACTTGAAAGAAAATTCTAAAAGTATACAAGAGCAAGCCTGCAAATCACTAGTGCATCTGACTATAGAATATGCTTGCTCTGTGTGGGACCCACACACCTAAAATCAGACATCTATAAACTAGATATGGTGCAACGTAGAGCGGCGAGATTTGTCACTAACGGCTTTCACAACACCTCAAGCGTTAGTGACTTGTTATCCAATCTAAACTGGCCCAGCCTCACTGCCAGATGCAAGGACGCCCTTCTTACTTCAATGTTTAAGATCACTCGCAACACAACTGCAATTAACAAAAACAACTACTTAACACCACAGTCCAGACACTCGCACAAACAATCATACCAAATTCCTCACTGCAGAACTGACTGCCGCAAATTCTCCTTTTTTCCAAGAACTGTGCCAGAATGAAATAAATTACCACCTGACTTAGGATCCTCTGACACACTGAACATATTCAGATCAAACCTTCAATCCTTAAATAATTAACTTCCTCATGCATTGCACACCCTCTCACACTATATCAACACAACCTTCAACATGATGAAGTAGGTCGATTATTTGGTAGAAGTAGAAGTCAGCAGTTGTTAGATATTATTTATGACAATTAATGAAATGTGGCTGTTTCTCTTTTTATCTAGATTTTATCTGAACTTTTTCATTTTTTAAAGGCCTCCGATCAGCCAAGCCTGGAGTCCAGTGTGAATCAGTGATCCGTTTTCCAAGACTGTTTGAGAAATACCCATTTCCAATTCTCATCAACTCGGCCTTTCTAAGGCTATCCGATGTCTTTAGGGCAGGGTAAGATAGCATTCAGGATAACAGTTTATAGGGCCATTTGTTCTATTGAGAAAACCATTTATACTTTATGAAACATATTATATTAAGTAGATCTCCAGTGAGTATGAAGTGGTTATATGTTCTTACTATAGTAATATAGTATATTTCTATTGTAAAGGCCAAAGTTAGCACTGACTCATTAGGATTTGTGTCTTGAACAGTAAATTTTTCTTGTATAAGTATAAAGTGAGAAAAAAATCACTTTTTGTGTTTTACACCAAGTGTAAGGATATGAACTGTGTTAGGAACATCTTCAAACAAGCACTTGTTAGTATGAATATTGCTCATGTGAACATTCAGAGAAGAATCTTAAAGATGTTAGTTTTATAAATTTTATCATTCATTTTTTTTACCCTGCTTTTGACCTCTAACTTGATATTTTTTATCAGAAGTGATTCTTATTCCATTTTAAGTCAGTATTTACGTAAACTCATTCTCTCTTACAGAAATAACTTCCTGAGATGGTGTATTCTCAGAGTGACACTTCAAAGTGAAAAACATCTGGACAAAATTCTCAATGTCGACGAGTTTGTACGGAGGATATTTTCTGTTATACACAGCAATGATCCAGTGGCAAGAGCCTTGACTCTCAGGTTTGTATATATACACAGAGTGATAAATGTGTACAGTATTGGCCCACTGGCGAGGTCCCTGACTTACAGGTTTGTATATATACACTAGAGTGATAAATGTGTACAGTATTGGCCCACTGGCGAGGTCCCTGACTTACAGGTTTGTATATATACACAGAGTGATAAATGTGTACAGTATTGGCCCACTGGCGAGGTCCCTGACTTACAGGTTTGTATATATACACTAGAGTGATAAATGTGTACAGTATTGGCCCACTGGCGAGGGCTCTGACTTACAGGTTTGTATATATACAGTAATGGCCCAGTGGTTAGGGCCCTGACTCTCAGGTTTGTATACAGAGATATATACAAGCAGTAATGGCCCAGTGGTTAGGGCCCTGACTCTCAGGTTTGTATACAGAGATATATACAAGCAGTAATGGCCCAGTGGTTAGGGCCCTGACTCTCAGGTTTGTATACAGAGATATATACAAGCAGTAATGGCCCAGTGGTTAGGGCCCTGACTCTAGGTTTGTATACAAAGAGATATACAAACAGTAATGGCCCAGTGGTTAAGGCCCTGACACCGGATTTGTATACAAAGAGATATACATACAGTAATGTATGGGGCGCCGTTTTACTATTTATTAACAAACTGGATATCCAAAATTCGAATTATGAATATCCATAATTCATTTTTGGATATCCATAATTCGAATTTATGATATCATTAAATATTTTTTGATTTCTTTAATTAATTTTGGATATCCTTAATTATTTTTGGATATCCATAATTCGATTTTTGGATATCAATAATTCAAATTTTGGACATCCAATTTTGTTAATAAATAAAGTAAAACTCCATATGTGCCATTTTACTATTTATTAACTAAACTGGATATCCAAAATTCGAATTTTGGATATTCATAATTCAAGTTTTGGACATCATAAAATAATTTTGGATATCCTCATTTAATTTGGGATATCCTTAATTATTTTTAAATATCCAAAATTCGAATTATGGATATTCAAAATTCGAATTATGGATATCCAGAATTCAAATTTTGGATATCAACAATTCGTTTTTTGGATATCAAGAAATGATTTCAAAGCATTTAAAAAATATCCAAAATTGGAATTATGGATATCCAAAAATGATTTATGAATTTCCATAATTCAAATTTGGGTTATCCAGTTTTGTTAATAAATAGTAAAACAGCGCCCCATAGTAATGGCCCAGTAGTTAGGGCCCTGACTCTCAGGTTTGTATTCACAGAGATATACATATAGTAATGGCCCATTTGTAAGGGCCTTGACTCTCAGGTTTGTATAAACAGTAATGGCCCAGTAGTTAGGGCCCTGACTATCAGGTTTGTATATACATTTTACAGTAATGGCCCAGTGGCCTAGGCCCTGACTATCAGGTTTGTATATACAGTTTACAGTAATGGCCCAGTGGCCTAGGCCCTGACTATCAGGTTTGTATAACATTTTACAGTAATGGCCCAGTGGCCTAGGCCCTGACTATCAGGTTTGTATATACATTTTACAGTAATGGCCCAGTGGCCTAGGCCCTGACTATCAGGTTTGTATATACATTTTACAGTAATGGCCCAGTGGCCTAGGCCCTGACTATCAGGTTTGTATATACATTTTACAGTAATGGCCCAGTGGCCTAGGCCCTGACTATCATGTTTGTATATACATTTTACAGTAATGGCCCAGTGGCCTAGGCCCTGACTATCAGGTTTGTATATACATTTTACAGTAATGGCCCAGTGGCCTAGGCCCTGACTATCAGGTTTGTATATACATTTTACAGTAATGGCCCAGTGGCCTAGGCCCTGACTATCAGGTTTGTATATACAGTTTACAGTAATGGCCCAGTGGCCTAGACCCTGACTATCAGGTTTGTATATACATTTTACAGTAATGGCCCAGTGGCCTAGGCCCTGACTATCAGGTTTGTATATACATTTTACAGTAATGGCCCAGTGGCCTAGGCCCTGACTATCAGGTTTGTATATACAGTTTACAGTAATGGCCCAGTGGCCTAGGCCCTGACTATCAGGTTTGTATATACATTTTACAGTAATGGCCCAGTGGCCTAGGCCCTGACTATCAGGTTTGTATATACATTATGGCCCAGTGTTTTAAGTTAAAAAAAAAAAACCATTGACAAAATGATTCCAGCATTGCGGCAGTTGATTCAAAATAGAAAAAGAAATCAATTTTGAACAGAAATTAAACCTGTTCAGACAACAATAGGTTTTATTCAGCAACCGATATTAAAGAAACACGAATCTTGCCTATTTGGGAAATTGAAATTTTAAATATTCTTCAAATAGGCAATCTATGCTGTCCCCCCCTTGAGATTTTGTAGAATGAAATATTTTGAATGTTTTAGATTTTTTTTGTAGTTAAAGATAATACATGTTTTTTACATATAATTGTTAATTTATTTAGTGTATATTTCCATGTGTGCTAATTCAGAAAGATAAACAAAACATTCTCTTTATAATACCATTCTATTAGACTTTGAACAACAAGAATGTGATTGTGTTGAATAGAACTTTGGGGAGCATGGCTAGTGTGATACCAGAGCGTAAGACAGTCCATCACACCATAGTCACTGGCCTCGACTCCAACGATCCCCTTGAGGTAGATGCAGCTGTGTTTGCAGCTAAGCGGTTTGCAGCCCAGTCACGGTAAGTATTCAGAATGAATAACAATGTTTCACTTCTGTAAAGAATTTATTTTACTTATTTTCAAATAAGATGTTAAAATCATGCATCTTTTTATAAAATAAGGGAGCATTTCATATACATGTACTGAACAAAATAACAGCTACTTTTTCAGTACCAATAAGACATTTCAAATGCTGAAACTACAAAAATGTTATTTTAAAGAATAATTGGATTTCGAGTCATTAACATTAAAATTACAATGATAATTATTATAATTATGTCCCCCAAACGAAGTGGGGGGACATATTGTTTTTGCTCGGTTTCTTCTTATTATTATTATTATTATTCTTGTTTCTTCCACTTTCTTCCGCCGCGGAGGTTTCCGACCGTTTTCTCAAAAACACACATACTCATTAGGGGCGGGGTGTGTGAAAACGGGTTGTTTTTTCGCGACCGGAAGTCCAAGATGGCCGCCAGAGCTAAATTCCGGTTTTCAAAATTCAGTCTCCGATTTCAGTAAAAATTGGTACATGGGTGTTTTAAGGGATGCTGAATAACATGGTAACATTTTCGTAAAGTTTGGTTGCCACCGAAACGAAAATGGAGGCCTCTGATTGGTCGAAATTTATATATTGTCCGATTTCAATGAAATTTAATATATATGTGTAGTATTACACCAACAACATTGTCGTCACATCCGTTTCATGATTCGTCAACATGGCCGCTATTTCCTGGCTTCTGATTGGTCGAAATTTATATATTGTCTGATTTCAATGAAATTTAATATATATGTGTAGTATTACACCAACAACATTGTCGTCACATCTGTTTCATGATTCGTCAACATGGCCGCTATTTCCTGGCTTCTGATTGGTCGAAATTTATATATTGTCTGATTTCAATGAAATTTAATATATATGTGTAGTATTACACCAACAACATTGTCGTAACCTCCGTTTCGTGATTCGTCAACATGGCCGCTATTTCCTGGCTTCTGATTGGTCGAAATTTATATATTGTCCGATTTCAATGAAATTTTATATATAACTGAAGTAGGACACCACGGACATTGTCGTAACCTCCGTTTCGTGATTCGTCAACATGGCCGCTATTTCCTGGCTTCTGATTGGTCGAAATTTATATATTGTCCGATTTCAATGAAATTTTATATATAACTGTAGTAGGACACCACGGACATTGTCGTAACCTCCGTTTCCTAATTCGTCAACATGACCGCTGATATATGGGGTGTCAGCTATATTTCCATTGTGAGTTCATTGGGCTCATCAGTTCCGACCAAAGGGGTAGTTTGGGGGACATCTGTAATGGTACCCCATTACAATTAGCACTTGTTGTATCTATATTATGATCTGACTGTCAAAAGATTTTATGATTTGTACATGTCTTATATATATTGTCTGAAGAAATCTGTGTATGTAATGATTCTATCTGCACCTCCTAGCCTTTGTGATGGTTTTATTTTCAGCACGTTTGCCGCCAACATCTGTAGTAAGATAGCGACTATGATAGAGCAGATAGCCACCCCAGTGGACCTGAAGCTCCGACTGATCCCCATCCTTCAACACATGCATCACGATGTGGATACTGCAGCAAAGGTAGTACACACTTATCATACTAATCTATATCATAGATATTTCTGTTTCTATTTCATAAAATCATGAACATATATTTTTTAAGAGACAACGAGACACCAGAAAACCTGCAGGCATAGAACTGTACATCAAGATCAAGGCAGAGCTGCAGAGGGTAACACGTCAAGCCTACTGGAAATGTGTGGAGGATGTGATTGAGGTCGATGATGGGCAGTCCAGTAAACAAAACGCTTCTGGATCTACATCAGGTTGATGAAGAAGGACAACAGCAGAGTGGCACCTCTGAAGGATAGAGGGAGTTTGTTTTCCAAACTGGTGGACAAGGTGAACATACCGAACTGTCAGTATCAGTCGGTGTTCACCAGGGAAGATGAGACTGACATCCAGTCACCTCAGGGGGAGCCATTACCAAAGATGGATGATATCAATATCCTAATGGAGTTGCGAAGGCCAGCAACTACCGCCCAGTCTTGCTCACATGTATATGTTGCAAGATCCAAGAACATATACTAGTGAGTTCCATCATGAGACACTTGGAGGAACACAACAAACTTTCAAGACTGCCAGCATGGATTTCCTCCAAGGAGAAGCTGTGAGACACAACTTCTCACCCTGGTGCATGATCTAGGAAGAGCTCTCAACAGGGGAAACAACATGACTTGGCAGTCCTTGACTTCAGTAAGGCATTTGACCGAGTACCACACTAGAGGCTGCTTACCAAACTACACCATTACAGCATAAGCCAGACACTGCGCTGAATTAGAGACTTTCTGCATGCAGCATCAGAGAGGGTCATAGGGGACGGTTTTACACCAGATGAAGTACCAGTGATCAGCAAGGTTCCTCGAGGAAGCATTTTTGGACCCTTGCTCTTCCTCATCTTCATAAATCACCTACCTGAGTAACGTCACATTATTGTTGAGCCATTGTGACATCACGCACGTGGCTGTATTGCTTGGGTAGATGTGTAAAACAACCACAGCAATCATAGATGTATTGCCCTAAACAAGCCAGTAAGACACACCTAGAAATGAGAGAACAAAATAGTGCATACTGATATATTTAATGTTCAAACTACATTTTAATTTGGGCACTGATTACTTGTTTCAGGCCAGAGGAGTGTGTCAGGATTTACTTGCCAAATTTCCTGCTCAGAAATTCATGACCTTGACCCTGCACACAATGACACAACTAGCTGCTCAGTCATTGGTGGATATCCAGTCACATGTACAGCTGCTGATGTCCTGTCTGAGGAGAGACCCCAGGACTGTGGTAAAGTTTGTCATCCTCAGAGACATGAACAGTCTGGCAAGGAAGACTCCTCACTTGTGGACACATACGTCAGTGGAGGTAGGGATAAACATGTGACACATACGTCAGTGGAGGTAGGGATAAACATGTGACACATACGTCAGTGGAGGTAGGGATAAACATGTGTGGACACATACGTCAGTGGAGGTAGGGATAAACATGTGACATATACGTCAGTGGAGGTAGGGATAAACATGTGTGGACACATACGTCAGTGGAGGTAGGGATTAACATGTGTGGACACATACGTCAGTGAAGGTAGGGATAAACATGTGACACATACGTCAGTGAAGGTAGGGATAAACATGTGTGGACACATACGTCAGTGGAGGTAGGGATAAACATGTGTGGACACATACGTCAGTGGAGGTAGGGATAAACATGTGACACATACGTCAGTGGAGGTAGGGATTAACATGTGTGGACACATACGTCAGTGGAGGTAGGGATAAACATGTGTGGACACATACGTCAGTGGAGGTAGGGATAAACATGTGTGGACACATACGTCAGTGGAGGTAGGGATAAACATGTGACACATACGTCAGTGGAGGTAGGGATAAACATGTGACACATACGTCAGTGGAGGTAGGGATAAACATGTGTGGACACATACGTCAGTGGAGGTAGGGATAAACATGTGTGGACACATACGTCAGTGGAGGTAGGGATAAACATGTGACACATACGTCAGTGGAGGTAGGGA
The DNA here is from genome assembly GCA_947623455.1 of Mimachlamys varia. Lineage (NCBI taxonomy): Eukaryota > Metazoa > Mollusca > Bivalvia > Pectinida > Pectinidae > Mimachlamys > Mimachlamys varia. Next base: position 28,120,163 of record OX392528.1, on the reverse strand, counting down.
TAAACATGTGTGGACACATACGTCAGTGGAGGTAGGGATAAACATGTGTGGACACATACGTCAGTGGAGGTAGGGATAAACATGTGTGGACACATACGTCAGTGGAGGTAGGGATAAACATGTGTGGACACATACGTCAGTGGAGGTAGGGATAAACATGTGTGGACACATACGTCAGTGGAGGTAGGGATAAACATGTGACACATACGTCAGTGGAGGTAGGGATAAACATGTGTGGACACATACGTCAGTGGAGGTAGGGATAAACATGTGTGGACACATACGTCAGTGGAGGTAGGGATAAACATGTGTGGACACATACGTCAGTGGAGGTAGGGATAAACATGTGTGGACACATATGTCAGTGGAGGTAGGGATAAACATGTGTGGACACATACATCAGTGGAGGTAGGGATAAACATGTGTGGACACATACGTCAGTGGAGGTAGGGATAAACATGTGTGGACACATACATCAGTGGAGGTAGGGATAAACATGTGTGGACACATACGTCAGTGGAGGTAGGGATAAACATGTGTGGACACATACATCAGTGGAGGTAGGGATAAACATGTGTGGACACATACATCAGTGGAGGTAGGGATAAACATGTGACACATTCGTCAGTGGAGGTAGGGATATAGAGGTTACACAACAATCTTTAGCGAGTGTCTTTTGTAACTTTTCAAAAAATAATTAACGAGAGTGAAATAAATTCCATATCCAATAACCATGAGTCGTATGACCTGTTTCTACCACAACAATATTAAGTCGCAGTTTTGTTTTCTGTGAACCGCGGAATATTTGCGCGAAAACACATAATCTCGTATATATTCCCGCCAAATTGTGACGACGTCAACAATGAGCAAGTTGCATTGAACCACTTGATTTCCAGTCAAACTTCAACTTCTCAACCAATCAAAAGTCTGGAAGGTCATAGTGGTATATAACATATATTTATCCAACAGTCAGCATGTTTATACAATGGTCTGAGAGTGGAATAACACAGGATATTGTGGTAGAAAAACATGTGGACTCGTATATCAGTGGAGGTAGGGATAAACATGAGCTAGATGTGTTTCATTTCCTGCAAAAGTGGAAAGTTTCATAATTGTGTCTAGTTTCAAAACAGAATGTGTTTATGTTGTAAGTTTTATCAATAGGGGTTATCTCCCTTGCTCTTGTAAGTTGTTACAGTTTATAGATGCACATTGTTAACTAGATACCATCACGAAATGACATGCCAGATGTGATTGATAGACAAAAAACATTTACAGAAATTTCAGTTAATCTTGGGAAAATATTTACTTTCTGATATATAAAGTTGTGGTTATTTCTCCATGTAAATTGATTTGATTGTTCCACAGTGATTGACCTAACTGTGTGGTATTGTTTGTCCACAGGCCCTATGTGAGTTTGTGTTGACTGCCGAGTCTCTTGCTCTGAAGACTGCTGGTGTAGAGGTCCTGTCCACCCTGTCTGGCTCTGTGGCCTTCCAGCTCTACATGCAGAAAGATGGTACTACATAAATATTGCTCTTAACTAACTATTCACAGAATAATGTTACTGCAAAATTCTCATTCTGGCTACATTTTTGGATTAAATAAATTCAGAAAAATTTGAAATAAGAATTTAGCAGATGATCTAGTGTATAAAAATCTCTTGCTGTCAAGGGTCCAAATAACAAGAGGCCCAAGGTTCCTAGCAGTCACCTGCGTAATGTTATAGGTATACATGTATAACATGTAAACAATTTAAGTTAAGTTTATTTCTGGTTCAGGTCTATATAAAGTCCTCTACACCAGACTCATAATACATACATAAATTACAAACTTACAAACAATTTCATCCAATTCAGATGAAGACGATACAAGAGGTGTGTAACTTGTGTTACCCCTGTACAAGGTATCCGTTTTACGTTTTAGTGTCGAAGAAGCAGATGAAGACTATACTGGAGGTGTGTAACTTGTGTTACCTCTGTACAAGCTATCCGTTTTACGTTTTAGTGTCGGAGAAGCAGATGAAGACAATGCTGGAGGTGTGTAACTTGTGTTACCTTTGTACAAGGTATCTGTTTTACGTTTTAGTGTCAGAGAAGCAGATGAAGACAATACTGGAGGTGTGGAACTTGCGTTACCTCTGTACAAGGTATCTGTTTTATGTTGTAGTGTCGGAGAAGCAGATGAAGACGATACTAGAGGTGTGTAACTTGTGTTACCTCTGTGACAATGCCAGCCTGTCAGCCTCAGCCACACACTTCTTCACAAATGTCGCCATCTGTCACAAAAAGAGTAGTAAGTATAACCAGTAAACATATGCAACTCAATAAACGCCCATGTCCCTATGACCCTTCCCCGAATTCAACATGCTATATGACAAATGACAATAAGACAAGAACTAATTTAATACTTTTATTACATATGTTATATTTGATAACCATTTATATATACCGTAAAAACTTGTGTAATCTACGCACCAGTGTAATTCATATATATCATATTCTGAGTTTTTGGCGTAATTGTGGCACATGGCTTACAGGTGATTTCAGGTCAATTATACTCTTAATTTCTGAAACATGGACTGTTTCCCCTTATACAGTATGGGTGGTTCATGTACCGCCACTACGCCTCTAAATCTGCTGTTATTGTCCAGTATTCAACCTAGTAAGGAAAATTAATAAGAAGTGAACAGGTTTTAAATGTCAGTAATATTAGGGATAGAAACTGTAACAGGATAAACCTGATATGATGAACATTTTGGTCTACAGACTGTCCTGTGTGGAATCCAGATGAGAACATTGTGGCTGGTGCTCGCCTCTCTCTTACGACTCAGATCTGTCTGTCTGCCTGGAGTTCTGATTCACAAGACCAGGCTGCTCTCAAGGTAGGACTTACACTGTCATGCGAGGGAGTAGCTTTTTGTATTTATATAGTACAGATTGAGTGTCATCAAGGCGGCCGGGGTTTGATTCCCGATCGGTCGTGAAAAGGTATTGGGTCACCTGCCCGACCATATGGGTTTTCTCCGGGTACTCACGTTTCCTCCCACAATAAGACCCCACGCACGCTTACATCCGCACAAACAAGAGTGATTAATGTAAGTTGGATAACTTGTGCGTAATTGTTGTAAAATAAATAAAGTTTATATTTATATAAAGTGTCATGTTTATGTGCCTGTGAAATGACTAGGCATATTAAGGTAAGGCAGAGATCTCCTTCCACAGTTTTCAACCAATCTCTTTTAAACTTTGTACATTTATAAACCGTGACAGGGAATGTTGTTTTCCTGAGCATCTGTTTGATTCGACGAAATTTGGTAAAGTTTATTGCCCCTTACATATTCCACAATCTAGATCATGTCAAAATATGCTCTCCAACAATTTTCAACTATTTTTTTTTCAAACTTTAAAGGTTTCAGCTTTTTAGACAATGGAAACTTATATCAGAATAAAAAAAAAATATTAACAATATTTTGTTCAATTGCAATGTCACAAGACAGCACAGGTAGATTTACTGGAGTAGAGAGCTACAATCAACAGACATGGATGCCAACATTTGACCTCTGAACCCCAGAAACAATTGTATAATTACATGTTAGGCCATAGTGTGTATTACATTGTTGTGTTACAGGTTTGTCTCCACTGTGCTGTCCGCCTGGCAGAGGTATACCCTGAGACGGGCCCTTTCTTTGCTACAGAAATAGTGCAGCTTCTAGAAATGGCTAATGGTAAACACCTCATTTACTTCAAATCCTCATAAGTCTTGTAAATCTTTTTGTGACACATCACACAATTTATATTTAGGGTGCATACTCCGTAGAAATACATACCAGTAGATTTTACCTTATATCAAACTTTGACTTGGATTGGTAGCCAGCCATTTGATAAAATTATCAACTTGAAGTAACATTGTACAGTGTCTCATATAATTTGGCAATTAGACATGTGTCAGTCATATTAAAACTCTATTTCTGTCCCTAGATAAGAACTGTCTAATGCTGTGTGAATGCCTGGCAGCCATTGGAGAACAGAATAGTGATGTAGTTTTGGAAATTGTGCCACAGCTCCTGTACATATTCCAGAATCTCAGCCAACAACCCAAAGTGTCGGGTCAGCTGAAGGTAAGTCCAGGACGATACATCTATTAACATTATATCACCACACTTTTACAAAAGTCAATGCAAAACTCACAAGTTTTGCTTCAAAATAATTCTCTTAATTAATTCACCCCTGAAGATAAGTTTCAACTTCCAATTCAAAGGTTTGACTAATTAATTATGAAATTTCAGTGGTAAAAGCATGATGTCAGTTGAAGATAATTCAGGAATCTCTGCATGTATTAAAAACTAGAAATATTTGTATTGAAATCTCTAGGTCTGCTATTGAGAGTGTGTTAACTGTGTAGTGAATGTGATTTGATCCAAATTGGTGTTATTACAATGGGTGATCTTACATTTATCCAAACAAACTACCAATGTGTTCAGTAACTTCTATTCTGATTGGATGAAAAGAAGGTGTGTCGCATGGAATGATTATTTTGAACCAATCGTAACAAAAGTAATAGAGGGTTTTAGCCCACCTGTATATGAGATCGGCCATTTACGACAGGCATATTGAGACTGCCTGTATGTGGTATTGGGCCTGCAGAGGGTTGTAAATATCACACATAGAGGCAGGATCGGCAGCGAAAGCGTTAATGAGATAGTGTTATTACAATGCATATCAGCCTGATTCTATAAGCATTAAGGGAAGTAAAGCCTCATCTCTGTAAATGATCATTTCAAATCTGATTTTGTAGTTTGACTGCTTTGTATATGAATTTGAAAAGTAAACTAGATTTGTTTCTGTATTTTCAGACTTATATTGGTACATTACTGTTCCAAGCTGCCGATGGTAAGCCCGTGCCTGTGAATGTAAGAGAGCTTGTGATTGGCTGTATGGAATCCTCCACCAGTCCCTGGTTTGCTTACAAACTAGGTCGCCAAGCAATGCGGTATGGACAGTACCACGTCGCTACAGGCCTTTTCAGCATGCTGTCACAGAGGGTGGCTTCAGAACACTTCCACTTCTGGATGCTGGGATTACACGAGATCTGTGATGCTGAGGCTCATCTCTATGACATAGGAACAGGAAGTGAGGTCATCAGGATAGATGATACCATGATGCATTACCAGAAGGGACTAGCTGCTCTCAAAGTAAAACAAATACTTATATTTTGATATTTGCCTTTGTAAAAAGAATAATTTTGAAATATTTGAGTGATTCATTTAATGATTGCTTAACTTGAAAGTAAATGTATCTTGATTCTTCATTGACCACTTTAAATAGTCTTTTTCTTCAAACAGGCATTGTATTGAACAAAATTTCAGGATGATTTACAAATCTGTTTGTTATATCTATATAATTCTAATCTGAAATTTAAGAAGGTTGTTTTGTATCATTTACAAAGTATAGCTGTTAATTAGGATACATTGGATTAGTTAAATTCTATTGAATTGGTTGAACTCTGTTGTAGGCAGCAGCCACACCCAACTCCCCGCTCCAGTTCCAGTGCTGGTACGTACGCCTGAGGACCGAACTGCTCCAGGCCCACTGTCAGCTGGTACGCAACTGTAACACCTTTCGCACCTGTCCTCCACCTGCAATCTCAACTGCACTTGCCATGTCACGTGGACGTGAGATCTCTCGCTGCGGCCAGATTCTGTCCCAGGTCAGTCATCATTAAGCCAGCACATAGCAGTTCTGCACCATTTCTTGATAAGTGTTTGTTTTAGTATAAGTTCAGTAAAACCACTAGTAATTGCTGTGGGGGAATGGAAATTGGTATAAAGGAACTTTTCTTTTTCATAGCAAACATAAGTGAAGAAGAATGTCATTCCTTTTTTTGACCCGATCACTTTCTTATTTCTCTTTGTTTGATATTGTTTAGCTTTAATAGAATCTCTAACTAGTGTGATTTAAGGTTCTATTCTCATACTAAGATTCTGCTATTGTACTATGTAATTCATAATTTTGAGCAAGAAATTACTTAAAAATCTCAACATTCTTTGTTATTTTTGAGGTACAGTTCCTAACTTTATGTTTTAAGTGTTTACCTTTGATTCTGTGAGAGCTAGTTTGGTCACACTAGTTTGAGGATGAATACAGCCCTGATCTTACAGTGTTTTATGTAATGACTAACTAATTATATATTCCATTGTACTGTAGCTCAACAAGAGTATGGGAGACTATGAGACCCTGAGCAGCAAATTTTCTGCCCTGTACCAGTCATCCTTTGATGCTGATCCACACACATTGAGGAATATCATTTTGTATCCTTACCATAATACTGTAATGTCATTCATCTCTCGTACACTGCTCAAAGGTACACGATAATGATAAATAACAACATATTCCTAATAAAATGCCCTTATTTCATGCGTCCACTAAATCATATAACATAACTTTACATCTTCACCTGGATTGTTTAAGAAATCAGTAACGCTAACTTGCAGTAGTCAGCAATTTAGTCTCAACCAGGTAGGACTGGACCCCTCAAAATGCACTTGCCAGAATCTTCAGAAGTCAGCCAAGGTTCAAATCTATACCTGTTTTCGTTCAGTTTCAAACGCTACAACCGGTAGCACGAATGTACCTTTAGACATCCAAATTAACTCCCTTTCATGCAAGCCATTCACCCAAGATTACCTCCCTTTCACTACAGAAATGTATATCTGACTAAAACAGGTAAATCAAGTTGTTATAGATATAAATGATTCTAGAACTTTAATGTTTTTTCTTCTGAAATGCCTTGTGTTCATTTTTGTTTTTAATGCAGATATCATAAGTACCTGGTTTATTTCTGAAAATTTTCAGTGGTATCCTGCAGACATATTAAAAATATGTTAGAACAACTTTCCATTGTCCCGATAACATGATAGTTAACTACCATGTGTACAGTATGACCTTAACCTTGTTCAGACTGCAGCAGTGTTGTGAGGTGATGAAATCAGCAATATTGTCTGTTGTCAAGCCAGACTCACCTGGGTATGGTCTTACTAATACAAGATGTAACTGCTTTGGTTTAAAACACATAAATAAATTCATTTCTACTCATAGTGTTATATTTACATTTGCTCTGCAATTTTCCATTGACACAATGCTAAGAGGCAGTTGCTGTCATACGCCTATAACACCCAGTGCCTCAGACTATAACAGCAGTTGGTATTGTGACGTCATCAATCTCTATTGTGACGTCATGAATTTCATTGTTGTCTTCACTTGATTTGCTGATCAAAATCGGTCCGAAGAAACTAAATAAAGCATAATAATTCTATCAAAATGTAAATATAAGTAATGAACATTTTAGCAAATATTGTTACAGTCCTATAACACACATTGCTATTGCTGACAAACTTACATAAAGCCCTACCGGGCTTTATTTAGTTTGTCATCAATAGCAATGTGTGTAGGGCTTTATGTAAGTTTGTCAGCAATAGCAATGTGTGTTATAGGACTGTAACAACATTTGCTAAAACATTCATTGCTTAAATATTTACATTTGCTCTGCATTGCCACTATATAACACTACCAAGGCCAGTTCCGTGTTATGAGAGCATAACACTGGAGTGGTCATTATGACGTCATTACGATTGTGACGTCATAATCATAACGTTCGCTGTTCCATTTATTAGAAATCTACCTTAAATTTTCAGAACAAATGTAGAATATAAATATGAATTTATAATCAAAACCAATGGAAAAATGTAAATATAAGCATTAAACATCATTCTGTTCCGTGTTATAGGACCATAACACGGAATAGAATGATGTTTAATGCTTAAATAGGCAGATTTCCATTCCTTATTTCTACAATGTTTTGAAATATAATGTTTTGAAGATAATCATCAAGTCGTGGAATATCAGAGCATAGATGCTGCCATGCACTATACGAGATGTGATTTATGAATATTTGCTCTTTGACAAGTAAAAGAAAGTGGATTGTACAGTTTCATGCTATTGAGTGTGTAAGATTGATCACAAATGTGACTAAAATATCATCTGATTACAGGTGTCATCAGCAGATCTGGATGCCAACAACTTCTAGTCACAAAGACCAACTTAGTAAGGCAGTTCAGCAGGTACAGATAGACATAGACAGCTTCCTACAGGCAGATCACGGCCAGGCTCTAACACACCAGGTAAACACTTCACAGGTAATCCAGGTAAACACAACACAGGTAATCCAGGCTCTGACACACAAGGTAAACACAACACAGGTAATCCAGGCTCTGACACACAAGGTAAACACTACACAGGTAATCCAGGCTCTCACACACCAGGTAAACACAACACAGGTAATCCAGGTAAACACAACACAGGTAAACACTACACAGGTAATCCAGGTTCTAACACACAAGGTAAACACAACACAGGTAAAACAACACAGGTAATCCAGGTAAACACAACACAGGTAATCCAGGCTCTCACACACCAGGTAAACACAACACAGGTAATCCAGGCTCTCACACACAAGGTAAACACTTCACAGGTAATCCAGGTAAACACAACACAGGTAATCCAGGCTCTCACACACCAGGTAAACACAACACAGGTAATCCAGGTAAACACAACACAGGTAATCCAGGCTCTCACACACCAGGTAAACACAACAGAGGTAATCCAGGCTCTAACACACAAGGTAAACACAACACAGGTAATCCAGGCTCCTACACACCAGGTAAACACAACACAGGTAATCCAGGCTCTAACACACAAGGTAAACACAACACAGGTAATCCAGGTAAACACAACACAGGTAATCCAGGCTCTAACACACAAGGTAAACACAACACAGGTAAACACAACACAGGTAATCCAGGCTCTAACACACCAGGTAAACACAACACAGGTAATCCAGGCTCTAACACACAAGGTAAACACAACACAGGTAATCCAGGCTCCTACACACAAGGTAAACACAACACAGGTAATCCAGGCTCCTACACACAAGGTAAACACAACACAGGTAATCCAGGCTCTAACACACCAGGTAAACACAACACAGGTAATCCAGGCTCTAACACACCAGGTAAACACAACACAGGTAATCCAGGTAAACACTACACAGGTAATCCAGGCTCTCACATACAAGGTAAACACAACACAGGTAATCCAGGTAAACACAACATAGGTAATCCAGGCTCTCACACACAAGGTAAACACAACACAGGTAATCCAGGCTCTTACACACCAGGTAAACACAACATAGGTAATCCAGGCTCTAACACACCAGGTAAACACAACACAGGTAATCCAGGCTCTAACACACCAGGTAAACACAACACAGATAATCCAGGTTCTCACACGCAAGGTAAACACAACACAGGTAATCCAGGCTCTCACACACCAGGTAAACACAACATAGGTAATCCAGGTAAACACACCAAGTAAACACTACACAGGTAATCCAGGTTCTAACACACAAGGTAAACACAACATCGGTAATCCAGGTAAACACAACACAGGTAATCCAGGCTCTAACACACAAGGTAAACACTAAACAGGTAACCAAAGCTCTCACACACCAGGTAATCACATGAAAAATTTTACATATATTATTTCTCATAAAACCATCTACTAGGTAATTCAGCCACTCATAATATAGTGCTTCCTTCTCATACATCTTGAGTAGTCCTAATTCAACACCAGTGTACAGTGTTAAACAGTTTATTTATTTTTCAACATATTAACTTTTACTTCTCCTTGTAAATAAGCTTTGTGTGTCCCATTTCAGCACATCGACCTGTTACTACAGGCTGTGAAAGGTTTCATACAGGCCACATTTAGGTATCCCAGGTTCTTCTTCCAGCGTCTACAGTGCACCACCCTCAAGGTATATACAACAGACTGGTGTACAGAGAAATCTGATTTTATAAAATTGACTTCTCCAACTTATTTTAGCATGTATATGTTGCATGGACTTAATTTTAATTTGATGGAAAAAATGTAAATGCTATAGTTTGTATACATTATTATTATTCGCCTTCCACATATAAGGAGCTGCAGTGGTCAAGTGGTTAATGTGTGACATTTTGCTACCTCTGGGTCGCGGTGTTCGGGGCCTATGTTGGGCAGTCACCAGGTAGTAATTGGGCCGTTGGTTAGTGTCATTTCTCTGTGAACTGGCTTTCCTCCATCACTTAAACCTGATACGTCCTTCAATAATCATAGCTAACAGGACATAAACACAAGCACACCTAACTAAAATCCACCTTTATACAGATTTCTATATGTTTGTTTGTAGCTAGCTGTGTCTCCTCAGCAAAATGCCCAGATGGAGCCCATCCTCATCCACCACGACACATTCCTCACACTCAAGGTGGAGGGCATTGTCCAGCATGGTCAGCGACGCGAGCTGTACCGCAGGGTGGGTCAGGTCAGACTGACCGTCACAACCACACTGGTCAATAGAAATCAGATTGTCACCGATTCAAAGGTACAAATGTTAAAATCTCAACATGAAAATCTCACACAAAAACTGTGGTTTTATCTGTATTAATCAGATTGTCATTGGTGGAAATATACATGACAATATTATGATCATTATTTCTATAAGCATATGACGTTTTCAAATTAACAAAAATATTTCTTTAAATATCTGATGACTTTAACACATTATTAATCATTATGATAAAAGTTGCACTTTGTAAAAAGCTATGACTGTCCATTTTATTCTTTCAAATACATTTCCACTTCCTACATTAACTTGAATGGTAGATATTAACTGTCTTTGTGACGTTTGACCCAGCAGATGAACGACTCCCCGACTACCAACACGTTGAGCCAGAGTGTGTCACCACACAATGACTACTTCAGTGTGAGTTTCCTACTGGCTTTCCCTATCAGTGGAGTACACTCTGTGTCTATCGAAGCAGCAGTAGAGGATCAGGACGCAGCTCTCTGGTGCACCGGCCCGAAGGTTTGCATCACCGTCAAGTCCTACGACGACGCCATGATGAAGAAACCAAAGAGTGCTTCAGTAAGGACTTCATTTGGGCAGATGCCTGGACACTCATGATCACTTCATAGAGTTCAATTCATGTGACTAAACCAAATGTGTTCTTGTATACCAGTGATGGAAAGAACGGCTTTTCACCTGAGGAAGTTTAGTTCAGATCTGATACTGGTCATGTTGGAAACATGAACATATGTATATATATGTCTGACATTATCTGAAGCAGTGAACACTCAAGTCCTTGAGTCACACACTACACAGGCAATAATACAATTTGCATTACAAAGATTATTTTTTCCCAAGTTTTGGATCTCATTTAATGGTATCCAGATCAAGGGAGATAATCATGGGTGGCTGTGTCCATGCACGGGATACAACACTTATGTACAACATGTAAAACTTCTGCATTCTTGTTTCTGATAGAATCCTGATGGATACAAGATGTTAATTTTGAACATTGAATTCGTATGTAATAGGAACACTGTTGAATTCATATACATAATTCAAGTCTGAATTTTACATTATCAAATTAGAATTACTACAATGCGTTCCAGATACATTTTGTAAGCTTTCAATTACTTTGTTCATTCATCACTATCCTGCTTCAGGCAAACACATCATTAAAAGTGCTAACATTTCATAACGTGTGAGGTTATTATTTTCATTAAGAAAAGACAAGTTGCATGCACATCTACACATGGTCTTTTATATCTGTGTGATGTTTCATTGAAATTGGCCAAGTGGTTTAGAAGGACTTGTCTGGGCAATGTTTTTCTACAGAAAACCTGTTTATAGTGAGCAGTTACCTTAGCAACCATAATTTTGAGAAAAGAAATGTTGCATGCACATCTACACATGGTCCTTTATATATGTGTGAAGTTTCATTGATATTGGCCAAGCGGTTTAAGAGGAGTTATCCGGACCAAATTTTCTCCGGACAGACAGACGGGCTGATTCCAGTATACCCCTCCCCCCCCCCGTTCCCCTTCTAACTTCATTGCAGGGGTATAATTACCATGAGTCGTGTGACCTATTTCTACGACAATCTCAGTCGAAAACATCTGGAGAGAACCATGGACTAAAGTATGTCCAAAACATATTATCTCGTATATAATCCTGCCAAGTAGTGACAACGTCAACAATCGATGATGTCGTAGACAATCAGCGACGTTGTTCCGTTCAAAGTTCATTATGTCGGCCAAACCAAATGCCTTTTAAAGCTTATTCCACATGTGGTATAAAAAAAATGTTATTCAACAGTTATTATGATTATTTGATACCTGAGAGTTGAAAAACACCCTCCTTTTGTGGTAGAAAATGTATTAACCATATTCATAACACAGCAATACTGATTCAGCAAGGATGACTTTGTCAAAGATTGGCAGTCTACATCTCTGAAATTAGAAAGGAGTTTGATGATATAAATAGTGTATACCATAATGTCTTTAATCTTCCATGACAATTAATCTTTGACAAGATTATCCTTGATGAAGCGAAACAAGTCAGGATTATTATCCCCTGCTTTCACCGAAACGGGGGATATTAATTTGGATTTTTCCGTCAGTCTGTACGTCTATCTGTTACACTTTGTGTCCGTGCAGTAACGACAACAAATATTATCCGATTTACTGGAAACTTGGTTACAAGGTAAAATGCCTTAAGGGCTCGGCCAAGTTCGATCACCACTTCTGGCAGATGTTATTTGGCAGAGTTATGGCCCTTTGATTAACGAAAAATGTAATTTTCATTTGTTTCTGTGCAATAACGGCAAATAACATTATCCGATTTTCTTGACACTTCTTTATTAGTTAATTTCCTAAAGGACTCTGCCAAGTTCGATCCCCACATTTAGCGGAGTTTATTTGGTGGAGTTATGGCTCATTGACAAACATTTCCTTGAAATCAAGGCAACAATTATAATCTAATTTCTGGGTATAATGCTTAGGGTTGTTTTTCAACTTCCAAGCAATACATCTTGTGTCAACAGCATTGAAATTACAAAAATAAATTAACCTACAATATGATTACCCCCTTACAAAAGGGGGAAATGCGGGGGATATCAAAAGGCCCAATATACGGAAATTTTTCGGGATTCTGAAAAATTACAAAAAATATCCAGTTGAAAACCAAGCAAAAATAAATCTAAAACAAAGTAAATCTTAGGAGTAACTAACAAGAAACTCTTGACAGAAAAATCCAAAGAATTGAAAATAATTCAGGTGTGGCCCACTTAAACAAGCCGAAGTTAGAAGACAGTTTAAAATGGATGCTTGTTACAAATACTGAGTTTCAACTGCTGCTGTACCAGTAACCGCGCAAGAATTCATCTTGAATATTTCTGATATCAGTTAATCGTAACTAAATCTATGAATGATTTTCAATTACAGTTTTGCCGAAAGTTACGTACATTGGGCCTTTAATTCTGCAAATTAGCTGTTTTTCCAGAACTAACAAGAGACCCAATGAAGCTGTATCACCAAATAACATTTTTGACTTTCAAAGAGTTTCAAGGTCAGATTTAAGTCAGGAGACAACAGACAAAAACAGCACATAAGCATGAAATTATACTAACAATATTTTGGTAAAGAAATATCAGATCTAGACAATAATGTGCGAATGCAGTCAGTTTTAGATGCATCATTGTCAAAACAAGGTCAAATTATCATAACCATGCACAGAGGATAGATTTTGAATACATGAGCATTTCTTGGTTCTTCAAGACTCTGATTTTCCAGATCATAACTCCACAGCAACTTTTCACATTAAACTTGATTGATGTGTACTTAAATCAAACTCAGACGACCGTATCTATATATACATGTCTTTATATCTTTTTTTATATTTAACTTCGCAAGGACAACTAATAACTTTTCTTTATACATGTCTTTATATATTTTCCGAGTTACTGCTGCCAAGGTCAGTCATTTTGTATCATTATTATTGTACCAATTAATCTTGTTAAATACAAATATCAACACTAGCGATATTTTCCTCACTTTGGCTCAACATCAAGCCAACTCTCTCACATTAAACTTTTACATGTAGAAGACCTATAACGCGAGATAGTCAGCACTTGAACTGCTCACCACGCTTCATTGAACTAGTGCATGGGTACCCAGGTTATACTGCATCACTGGAAAAGCTACTCCTATACATATAAAACTGTCACCAAATGTACCGAGTTTAACTAGTGAGTGGGTCCCCGCGTTATACCAAATCACAAGAAAAGCCAGCTTGGCAGCTGTTACAGTCCTTAGAGATGGAACCTTCTACAGGGCTAATATCCAGTGTATTTTCTTCATGTACAGTAAATAGGATGGGAACCTCAACATCGAAAGTTATGACCAAAGTAAGTCCGAAATTATGTGACCTTGAAAGTTCGTCTGTGGTTGTGTCATTTATACTGCGGAATGTCGCAGCACTCCCATCAAAATTAATTTGACCACAACAAACCAGTTTTACAGCTCTTGACCCATGGCCTGCTGCTCGCTCACACAGAATGCTACCAAGTTTACACAAAGATATGACCTGAATTCAAAATCAAGGTCGACTCCAAAAAATTGTCTCAAGGTGTCTCTGTATAGCATATTGAGCAAGATTATATTATCTACCTTACTAATTGTATTCTCCTCTCCTGGAACATGTACTTTTTCTCATATTTTACCAAAGTTAGCAGGCAAACACCTTAACAAATCATGTCAAAAGCAAGGTCCATGGCTAGACATGTTACATATCATCAACTGATCAAGTTGATTCTAAAATTGCCCTTCAGTAGTGATAAATACCTGGTAGGCTTGTGAAAATATCATTCAATACACCATATAGATACCCTTTAACACCCAGAAAAATTTTGAATTACCAAACACCCATCATTCATACTTGATAACAAGTTTGCCCAAGTGTTTTGTTATTTGCAAAAGAAGAATGGCCACTAAATTCCGACAAGCTTCAGGCTTCTTATGGATGTTTTGCGTGAAAAAAAAACAAAATAAAAGCATGTAGTTTATGTACAATATTTTAATTATGATTCGATGGTTTTGTAAGTCAAAAACAGAAGATGGTATGAATACAATTGAATAAATTAAGTGTTGTACAATGTCAGGAAGATATGACCAGCGGACAAAATATCTAATATTTCATCTGTAACCAGAAACGTATAAAAATCTTATAATACTTTGTTGAAACAAATTTAAATCTTGTCTATATACAATTTGATTTTACTAGTTAAATGTAACACATGGTTAAGATTGTACACAAAGGAAAACGGACGCTGATAGACCTGATGGTGTTTAATGTTGAAAACAAACGTGTAAGAACAAAAGAAATGAGGATTATAATCATTCTCAGTTTCACTCAATGATTTTATATTTTAAACAGAGGACAATAAACCCTGTCTTTGTATTGTCAAAAATCAACTATAAACCTTGCACACAAATGCACCAAATGGTTGAACTGTTTTTGAACAAACAAAAAAAAAAACATGAAAATAATGATTCAATGAATTCACATGAGGAAACATACAAGATGAATGTGTCAATGTATTCCACTAGATCTAGACCAAGTTTCCTGTCGCTGTTAGTAATTGCTTTATTCACTGTAGCACATAAAAACAAATCCAGCATTTTTAATATTTCTCTTGATATTGGAACATTTAATCATTATATTGTAGAATTTCACCTAATATACTAAAAAATGCTCGAATCAAGAAAGTGAACTATAGAATATTAACTTGTACATCAACTGCGCTTTGGTAGCAAACAGCATCTATATCATATGTCGTTTTGAAGGATTTCCAGTTTCTTCTACATATACATTGAACATTGTAAATAATATTTTGCAGTTAGTTTTATCAGCAAAACAAAACATATTAAGTATCTGATGTGGTCAAGTGTTCTGGAATAGAGAATGTGGGTCATCTCTACTCCATTTCAGCATCATTGAGAGTTTTAAGACTTTTGAAACAAACTAGGATGGACTGGTGATTTAACTATATACAGGTACTTGAGTTTCAGTACAATTAACATACAAAAATAATGACAAGTGAATTTTGTTGTACAAGCGATCCCTCGGTCTACACATAAATACTACCTCGGTGCCACTCACTCTCCATTCATATATTAACAATAAAACTGTACAAATGGGCGACGTGTACAGCTGGTTTACTCGGCAGACCAAACGTCGGTCTCAGCTGCCACAGTTAGGTGAACACACATGTATTGACCAAAGGGACGATACTAACTCTCAAATCTCGAGTGAAGTCAAGCACAATTCATGACATATTTCACTGCATTACATGATGCAAACAGGTACATCAAAATTGCTTTAGAGGACAATCTTTTAACAGGATGGTCAAGGTATTCCAGATAACCCAGTACTCCCAGGAACATTTCATCGCAAATATAGCATTTCTTTTCGGCTAGGAAACAAAAAGAAAACTGCCCTGGGGACTAAATACTAGGTACCTTTGAAATTCGGGATTTGTTTCATTATCTTAGAGAGATCTAATCAGAGATGAACACAAAAAGTATGCAGTAGTCATTAAACTTAACATTTTTTCATATTACAATTGTTGACAGCACCAGCTGTTAAAACAAAACACACCCACACACACACTCAACAGACAGCTGTCTACCAACCAACACTCTATACAGGAAGTGCCCGCAAAATACACCTTTTGTCTGCCCAACACACGATTTCCTAACGAGGCCTCCACTGTCTGCCCAACACACGATCTCCCTAACTAGGCCTCCACTGTCTGCCCCACACACGATCTTCCTAACAAGGCCTCCACTTCCCAAGTACACCAACTTCCCAGTGAAGTAATATCACTGACCATCCAGACGCTAGGAACAGCAGATCCTCCTTATTACAGTTCCGCACACCCAGCTAACATACAACCGTTGTGCCAGGAGTATTATTCAGACACGGAACGCCCTTGGGACGAGTCCGATGTACAAAAATTATTGTAACAACCCTACCTTTCCACATCCTTTACTTGTGAAAAAATATCTTTTACATTTAAGATTAGTATTTTCCTATCTTAACGTTCATCTGTAATGAGATGAAATCAGTGTACCACTTGAGCACTATGTGGAGGTGTCCTCTCACCTCTGAACGAGGTTCTATAGTGACACAGCAAGTGACTAGTCAAGGACCACAATGTCAGACTCAGCTCCGCCCATTGCTGGCTTGATCAGCATGTTTTTCCACGGATTTCTGGCTGTTCTTTTGAAATCTTGAGAGCTCCATTGCTTCCTTATTTTCCTACAAAAAAAAATAATACCACCTTTTAGCCTGTGCCTATAGTTCTTAGAATCACAACATTTAAAACCACAACAAATCTCAACCCAAAACCACCAAAACTCAATAAACGTATTAGATGTGATGTTAATAACCCCAAATCTATTAGTAATGACTATTAAACTGTTATGGCAATCTCAGAAGAGATGGTACTGTTTATGAATAAAATATGGCTAGAGTTACTAGTGTCAAACCAAATGCAATGTCAGTTATGCAAACAGAAAACATTGTTATTTTCAAAAAATAAAAATACACAGGAGGCAATTTAATACCTGATACAGGAAAGAGTGAGATTTTTTTTTTCAAAGTTTCATGATTGAATTAAAAAAAAATAATGAAATTGAAATATTTAAGAGAAAAATTGAATTTGTAATACCTGGTGGCGTCAGTAGCCACAAAGTATACATCATCGGGAGCATCTATCCAGTTTATCATGTGCATCTTCATTCCTTTTGACACTGGCATCTTGCCACGCCCATTCATATTGTGGTTCAGTACACTACCCCTCTGAAAATATATAATTTATTTAAATTACTGACAAAGTCTGGCCATTTGAATTTGCTTCCCATTTCCATTTTTTGACATTATAATAGCAGAAAGTCTTTACTTAATGTATTCAAAAAGCCCGCTATAAGATTACTTTAAAACTTGAACAGCCCATGATAATTTACTATGTAGCCTAATTGTTACCTATTTGTGACATGTCATGCAAAAAAAAAAATAATAAAATAAATTTGAACAACAGAGAGGAACAGGAACCAGGCAATACAAGATAAGTTAGTGGGTTGCCAGTGATTACATTACAACAGGGTCTATAATATGGCGTTCCCAGCTCGTGGAACAGCGGTTAATGTAGGTAATTACCATGTGTGACCTCATGGCAGAGCCGATTTGACGAATGACTCCCATGGACGGCCGCTTGGAAGGTGGTCCTAGTAAACACAGAAACAACAAGTCAGTCATGCAAAAACTCCCACCACCAACCAACTCAGTCAATCTCTCAACAAGGCAAACTAGGCAGGCATTTATGTTTCTCTCATTTCCCTGTGTGTAAGAAAGAGCTGTCCAAGGTAGGAAAGGGGTGTAGGCAACTTCTATTATACATCCCTATTTCATGGAAAGTGACATCACAATGGTGCAACAATGATGTGACATTACAAACTTAGAAATCTCTTATGCCTTATTATGACATAGGTGATGGAATTTTTTTTTTCCTGCATAATTTTGTTTTGATATGCCAAATAAGGCTGACCCTCAAATTTGTTTTTGTCTAAAATGCTCAGAGGAAAAAATTTAAAAATGGTGGCCATTATCTGAGTGCATTTTCACAGATTTTTTTATTACTTTGGGGATTAGAATGAGAAAGAAAAAAATGGCCTCTGGTTTTAGCAAATATGAAAACCCCTAGGGTTGGAATTTCCCCATCCTACACACCTGGACATGAAAGAGTCTTATAACATTCCCTTGATAGGGCTGTAATAAATATCACTATAAACTTCAAATCTCATATCTGAAAGGAGGAAATGAACACTCAAGTTCAACAGGTCTAATGGTCTTGACATTATTTACAACAATTTCTGCGTTAGAAAATGACTAAATTTCCCCTAAAGCGAAATGATTTTTCTTTCTTTTCCTATTTTCAGATAATTCAAATACTCGTTACGATCAATCCTGTAAATATAGAATTATAAGTCTATGTATTGCTATCTTAGGAGGTAAAATATCTCGCATATGACATCCAGACTGGCCTCCAACAACATTGCAGTGAAATTTTAAGATGTAATCAATATCTTGCTGTTTAACAAGCTACAATCAGCAAAATTTAAACTGTGAAAATATGTAAATACTATTGTAACATCAAGACTTTTCATAGATAAGTCAGTGATAACTACAACAGGTCAGTGCTTTACAGTACATAAGGTCTGCGGCTCGAGAAATGTTAACAAATTTTACATGAGCAACAATAAATGAATTAACAGGAGTTTTTAGACTAATTTTCTTATTACAAATTGTTGGCTTATATTCTATCATTAATGTTAGGAATTAGTATGTACTAGAAATGCTTTACAGGGTCATTTGAATACCAAATATATTCTGCAATAAAGGACAATGAAATAGTAACTATTCAGTATTGACATTTCTACAGATCATTTCATGGCAGGGGCATTAAAATGTTAGGAAACACTGTTTTACTGAGAATCAACCTGTCAAAGTAGCAGGTAAATCCAAACCTAGCACAAATCACAATACAAAGCTATAAAATCATGACGAAACTGTTGAGTCTGAAAAAAACTACTCGAGACATCGGAGCCATAACATAAATTGTCATTTAATGTAAATGCAATTAATTATAACAACTTGTTCAAAAAGATAAACATACATCTTTCTCTTAAAGATTTTTTCCCAATTGTAAGTGATAAATATGTCCTCTCATCTCAATTTCCATATTGAAGGAGATCCTTAAAATTTTGCTTCAAGCTGTAAAGCTCCTGTAAATAGCCTTATTTAGAGTAATCATGGTCCTTAAACAAAACCTGAAGTGTGACTAAGGAATGAAAGTACTTGTGAACGACTGGTGATAATAAACAATAAAGGATATAATACATACCATCAATACCATTACTCTGTTCATATCCCCTCTTCTTCATGATCGACGGTGACCCACTGATCAGCATAGAGGAGGGTTCTACTTCAACAGCCTTCGACTCTGCAAAGGAATCAAAATCAGTCACTATAATATTGAGTCTGAAGTGACATCCTCCTTAACACAGAAGATTTATATCTTTTCCCAGCAAAAAAAAAAAATAAAAACAAGGCAAAGTATCCGTCTGCAACACAGCTATTTTTTTAAGAAACTTCTTACTGTTCCTATAAAATCTTATTAACAGATTTTATCTGTGGAGCTGATTTACACATGACTGTTGCACTGCGACAGATTTCCAGCCAGATGGTGTCAGCTTTTGGTGAATGTAACGTAAAGTCATTTATATTTAATAATATAGAAGTTTTCATCACTAACATAAACTGCTTAATGGCAATGTTTACGTAGCATTCCGTCAAAACATATATCCATGTATCAAAGAATTTGAAAATTTGTGATAGACAAGGAAAACTTCATAAACAGGAAGGTGAGCGATATTTTTAGGTAGAATTTACGCTGATGGACCAATATTTCACTTCAGAATATCCAAGTTTTTCGAGACTTTCAGAGTTTTAATTGCTAAGATAAAGAAGACTTTCTGCCAGGACAATGTAATACTTAAGTTAAGCAAGGTCTTCGAGTCGGGGAAAGATCGACTGTCACTGAGGTGTTTCATCAGCTAATGCCTTTTACTTGGGATTAGCATTCCTTATGCAAACATTTAAGTTGTTTATATCAAGAGTTGCACTATAAAATATGGAAATTATGTGGAATTTGTTAGTGTGTAATAATGCTGTTGTAGGACTGTATAGATAGAGCACACAAAACAGGATTTTCTGTCCCACAATGGGTGGCTAACATGCTATTTTGTTTCAAAATTCCAAACAACCATTCCAGTTACATTGTCGTTACTTTCTTTTTGTATTTTAGTATATTGTGACATTTTTCCGGATAGCTATAGCTGATGATCGTCTGGTTTTGGAAAAGTTCATGTTTGTATAGAAAATCAAAGACTAGATTTAGACAGATTTTAGTTTTAGCTTCTTTCAGTATCAATTTATTTGAAAAACCAAACAATGGCGATCATATTTGACAAATAGGGCCAATGCGTAATTCAGTTTTGTTTCATTTGAATCGTATTGATGGATAAAGCACTTCTTTTCGGTAGTTATCAGCCGATATCTGTGGTGGTATGCAAAATCTAATCCCAAACATGAACATCTCTCGACTTCTATCTAATGAATGCAGGCAATCAATACAATTAAATACACATAAAATAGAACTTATCATTAAAATTGCTAAACTAGAGGTAAATTTTACATAGACGTTAAGTTCTCCTACAATCGCTATCAATACCCAGTTCTGAGCCATCTGCACTTTTCACTGAAGGTTTCATAATATATGTAAGTGGGTCGTTTGATCAAAAGCACAAGTCTATGTAGAATGTACTCACCGATTGGTCTTGGTTGAGATAATGACACTGGGAAGTACAATTTTTCTGGTTTAGCGTGATCGGATTCTGATTTATGCAATAATGCAGGTTTTTCCATTTTGATGTTGATACCGAGTCGTGCCACAACTGGATCCAGAGTTTGTGGCTTCCTTGGTTCAATATTAGGCTCATAGTTACCAACCTCGGCAAGTCGTAATTGACCTGGTAAAAAGGAACACATCAGCTATAGTATAGATATTCAGATCATTGCACTCATATTCCTGAGGTAAAATTTATCTTTTGATCCTAATTTTCCTCAAAGCAGTTAACACAAAAAAATCTTTTCAGAATAGATGCTATTAAAGGCCCAATATACGTAACTTTCGGCAAAACTTGAAGAGAAAATCAAGCCTAATAACTTATACAACAGCAGTTGAAACACGCTATTTGTAAACACGCGTCCATTTCGAACCGTCTTCTACCTTCGGTTTGTTGTTGAAGTGGGGCCCACCTGAATAAGTTTCAATTTTTTGGATTTTTTTGTCAAGAGTTTCTTGTTAGTTACCGCTCAGGTTTACTTCGTTTTAGGCTTATTTTTGCAGGGTTATCAACTGGATTTTTTTTCAGAATTTTTCAGAATCAAGAACATTTCCCTGAAGTTACGTATATTGGGCCTTTAACTGAACCTCTTTGACTACGATACATCAAAAACTGCACTTTCTTAATAAAAGATCTATTGAACACAAAAACAATGAAGAGCTTGTAATAAATGAGATACAGAATAGTATCCATAGCACTTACATTCTTGTTTGATAGCTGCTATGTTAATTGGTGTAAATGGCGATCTGGCTGCTCTGCGGGATCTTAGAATATCCCGACAGAGCCGCCGCGAGATTCTGGTCAGGGATGTGGTGATGAGACAGAATGCTGCCCTCGTCTTCATCACCGGTCGGGGACTGCCTGCACTGACCACCAGGCCATGTGCCGTAGCTAGATGTCGTGCCAAGTGAGCCTTCAGACGAAACTCCTGTCAATGAAATCAAGTATTCATGTTAAGGAGAACAAACAGATTTGTTAGATGAGAACATTTCAAATCAGTTAAATGCATTTTTGATATCAGATTCCCCCCCCCCCTCCCCTCAATTTATCCCAGCTAACATAAAATCTAAAACTGGCATTTTTTAATATCAGATTATTTTTGTTCATTTATCCGAACTGACATTGATAAATGAGAATTATTTTTGTAGTCCAATTGCAAGTAAAATCAAATATTCATACACAACAAATGTCCAACACAGTACTGTGATATTGAGCTTCATCTAACATGACATATTTGTATGGGCTTCTAGACACACCAGGTAAAGGGCCTAACAGGTGTATTACTCGGACTCATCACAAACACTGCAGGTTATCTGAAGGACTTGAGCGGTCTGGGATCAATCAAAGTTTGAAGAATCAAGGGTATTTAACCAATGACAGTACAAGTTTACTTTACAAAGAATATTAAAAACATGGAGGGAACTAAGCAACTATCTTACAAACATAGTATTCTAGAATTTGCAAGCTGGAGTCTGTGTGTACTCACTGGACCTCCTCATAGACACACAACACATATAAATCATGAGCGTCAGGTTAAAATTCATATCTATTCACCATTCCTTATATCTTGTAAACTCAGTCACATGATTTTCTTTGGGGTAGGCATCAAGATGTGCATTCCATTCCTTCCATACCGTTAGGGTTGGAAAACCTTTTATTATAGTACTAAAACCAAGTACCTACCTTTCCACATCCTGCTATTGTACATCGGTGCATCCTGATCATGTTGAATTGTGCAATACGCTCTGAAAAAGATTACACACAATAACTGTACATGTATTCAGTTTTCACTTGTTGTTCAATCTGATATCAATGGACACATAATAGCAATTCAACCTTTTAGTTAAAGATTGAACTCAACAAAATTATTTTTTATCAATTACTCATCAAAGTGTGTTTATTTGAACAATTTATCTAAACTATTTTTCAAAATCTGAACAGTATGTGCATCACAAAAAAAATTAAATCATAAGAGTTTTTTTTTGTTTCTGTTATTAAATCATGACAACAGTTGTATAGAATCAATGTAATGAATTACATGCAAATTCAGAGAATAATTACAACACGGAGCTTACCTTGTCTCTGAGTAGGGGCTGGCCGCTCACCATCTGTAAATATTAAACACACATGTATCAACGTCAGTGTCAGAAAGTCACAAGTAATCTTGGTTATTGTTTTGATTTTGAAAGCTCAGTATTGATTTAATTTAACACTTACAATATAATAAACTTGTATCTTCTGTGAACATATCATTGATCACCAATTAAAAAAAATTAAACTCAAGTTAGTAAGCCATGTGTGGAACTCGATTGATTGCCACTACGAGACCATCTATATAAACTGAACGGTGGAGATATCTCGTCACAAAAGGGTATAGAATTCTTGATAGCAATCTTAGTTAGTTCAAATGTAACTTTTAGTCATCCAGACAAAAAGTTAGTTCCATATTTGTTTATTACCAAATTCAACACTTAAACCCATGATATGTTTAGTAAAAAATATCCCAAAAATAATAGCATTTTATAATTCAATAGCAAGATTCCAACCCTGAGAACTTCTTATGGTAAAGCTATCACATACATTCTTAGTAATTAATGACACTTTTAACCACTTTCACTCTATGATTACCATCATCAAAACCAACTGTGGGGTGATCAAACAAGTCTATGTATAGAAATGTCCTAAAATAGAAAGTTATCTCCCTTGGACCATATGCTTACCTAAGCGTGTTGGCATTTTGAGCCCTCCATATTTTTTCCAGTATATCCAACAGGAAGAGCAAAGCCTACACTGCATGTGTGCTGGACCCCAGGAGTACCACTGACTGGAGTGGCCAGCTACAACAACATTTAATACACAGTAACATTTCTGCAACCATTTTATAGCAAGTCCATCATTGTTTTTTCTTCAAAGCTTTTATAAAACAAAATAAGACTAGGAATAATTAAGTTATCTTTACACAAAATATTCATACAAAAATAAATCTTTGGAAATCTCAGATTATCAGAACCCAAGATAAATATGATTCCACTGTAGAATACAAGGACCATACTAGTAAAAAAATACTCACCATAACAGCTTTCACAAGCTCGTCCAGATACCTGGCCATCTTCACCATTCATCTTCCCACTGATTGCTGCTGGGTTTGGCTTATTGCTGCAAACATTCACAACGAAATGTTACAAAGTCAGGAATTGTCAGCATCCTTAACCTTACAACGGTTCTTATACTACATCTTTTTTTGTCAACATCCTAATTTAACAACCGTTCTTATACTACATCTTTTTTTGTCAACATCCTAACTTAACCGTTCTTATACTACATCTTTTTTTGTCAACATCCTAATTTAACAACCGTTTTTATACTACATCTTTTTTTGTCAACATCCTAACTTAACCGTTCTTATACTACATCTTCTTTTGTCAACATCCAAACTTAACCGTTCTTATACTACATCTTTTTTTGTCAACATCCAAACTTAACCGTTCTTATACTACATCTTTTTTTGTCAACATCCCAACTTAACTACCGTTTTTATACTACATCTTTTTTTGTCAACATCCAAACTTAACCGTTCTTATACTACATCTTTTTTTGTCAACATCCAAACTTAACTACCGTTTTTATACTACATCTTTTTTTGTCAACATCCTAACTTAACCGTTCTTATACTACATCTTTTTTTGTCAACATCCAAACTTAACCGTTCTTATACTACATCTTTTTTTGTCAACATCCTAACTTAACTACCATTCTTATACTACATCTTTTTCTTAACATCATTTCTCATTTGTTTATTTCTTATTCATCTTAATTGTTGAAATTCAAGGCAGTTGAATTCTCAATACACCTTTAGTTTCCATTAGTACAGTACATTTTAAATTCTTGCTATTACCTGGTAAAATTGATAATTGACACATGTAGTACATGTATTTGTTTTACTAAACAAGCAGATTAGCTCATAGAACATCTTAATTGTTGAACTTTAAGGCTGTTGAATTCTTAGCACAACTTAAGCATCTATTAAGACAGTACACAAGAAATTCTTGCCTAATTAAGCATTTGCACTATTATTAATATTTACATCATCAGTAATACTTACTAATTAGGAATGTACACCTGTTTTAGTTTGCTTTCTGCTTCTGCTGCTTTTATTCTTTTCTAAAAGGCAAAGTATAAAATGATGAAATAAAATATTTGATGTGAATGCAGATAAGCATAGTCTTCTGGATATTTTAGTCCATGAAATGGTCGGTTATTCCTCTTTAACTTGTGTAAATTAAACCACTGTCTGATAAGGGCAAAGTAGTTTGTATCAGAATTTATTAGTCGTAAATTTTAAATTGAGTTGAAATTTTATAACCAGCATGAGAAGTTATTATCAGTATTTGTGTATTTCCTGAATCACACGGTACATAAACACCTACTTGTTGTACATATCTGTCGGTTGTTTTCCACATGTAGTAGTACTCTACAATACTTTTCAAAGATTTCCATGGCAACTGAAAAAATTAAAAAGAATTTCATAAATATAGCTTTCTTCATTAAACATAGAGCAAGTATGCTTGATAATATCACATACTAAGTGTTCCTCTCAAACTGCAAGGATTTCATTCAACAAACCAACTGTACAGATTGGTTTATCTTGGTCAAATCATTTTGTGTTTTTACCCAAGTAATTCCTTAGCGAACTATTCTAATCATTGAGGTCAAAGTTTAGGTTACAGTGACCAATTTTTCTATTCCAAGATGTGCCTATGTGGCTACATTTGGTAACTCCAAGTAACATAGAGTTTAATATATGCCATCATACATATTTATATTATTAATTATAAGGGTCAAAAGTAACATACTGATTTACTTTTAGTATTCACCAAGCACTACCTCAATATCTATTTCTGAAACAAATTCATTCATTCTCAATGATAGTCTAGGAAATTTGCAAAGAAAAAGTTTCTTTACAAGTTCATAATGATCTATCTGTATCCAAATGAATCAAAAAAGGCTTCAACTTACAAAGTCTTGCCTAATATCATTAAAATCTTTTCCATATTTGTCCAAAGCTTCCTCAAAAAGATTGGCTTCTGACGCAGACCATTCCTCCATTTCGTCCCGACACAACACAGGGCCACCAGATGGCACCATGCTCGTCACCGCCTTGGCAATCTCATATCGGGCTTTGTGTAGTGTATCCATGGCATGGAACTGTAGGACAAATGTACAAAAACATGTAATAACAGTTGAATTGGAAGTTATGAACGTTTCGGCACTATTTTCATAATTCAAATACATATTTTTCCCATGTATATACTTAACAATTTGACAATTGAACCCATGTAAAAAGCATAAAATGAAAATGGTAGAATCAAAACAAAACGGATGTGATGTTAAAAGGAAGTTAACACTGACGATAGGTAGTATTTCAATTAAGACTCGAGATAATCGATTCAGCTTTATACATCTACATGGATACTGATATAATTGCTGAATGCTTAGAAAATTAAGCGTGTTCATGCAAGAATGATAATGTAATAATAATTTTATCACATTCACAATATACGTGTGATTAAATGAAATGATTATTATGTAAAGGTCAATCAACTAAGCTATCTACATATTGTCTTCTTAGAATTTCAGTCAAGTTTCTAAAGTGGCAATTTTCTGCCTAATTCTAAAGTTACAAATTGGCAAAACAACAATAATAACAAACATACACATAAATGTGATTCCTTGAACTTCAATTTCGGTAGACATAAGTTCATGACACTTACCAGAGTGATGTCCCTTGATGCGGCTGCAGCACTCATATGTAGACTAGGTTGTCTTACAGTACTTGTACAGTCCAAAGCACGGGCAAATGTACCTACAGATCTGTCAACACAACACACACAAGCTTTAATATGGGGAAATATGTTTACTGTGGTGACACACGTGTTGACTATAATAGAAATATAATTATGTTGACAGAATAACAATATATTTTTTTAATCTACTGTAGTACAGACCCATTAACATTAGACTAACCACTTTTTCTGCATCATTCACATGGTTCTTATCTTTCTTGTTCAAACTGGCTTAGTGACTGGATTCTCACCTTGATACTATTAAGAACTGGTCTATTTGTCGGTCATTTAAACCACTGTTTGGATCCCATATAAGTTCTTCTAACTCCTCCATCTTACGGTCATCTTCTTCCATTGCTGTTGAAGAGGAAACACCATTCTGACAATTACGATCACCCGCATTTTCAAAAATCAAACAAAATTTCTTTAAACTACTTCAATAACTTGGCATTCAAATTATTAATTGATGTATACTTCAATTTCACAATGCATCAATTAATATTAAGATTTAATAACTTGGCATTCAAATTATTAATTGTTGTATACTTCAATTTTACAATGCATCAATCAAGATTCAATAACTTGGCATTAAAATTACTAATTGCTGTATACTTCCAATTTCACAATGCATCAATTAAGACAAAAGACCTACCATTCTTCAGCAGTTCTGTGATGTCTGCTTGGTATCGCCCACCCACTCTTATTTCACCTTTGTCTGCAAGGAGTGTCCGTTGTGACGGGTCATACACCAATGAGTAGAAGAATGTGTCCTTAAACAACAAGTAGACAGATTCAGTAATGACTTAAATACGAATATAGTCCATGTAACCAACAGGGCAACATATCATACGGATGTGAAAAACAATAGATTTGAATCCGACTCTACATATCTTTTTTTTTTATAAACAGTATTTTATTTTCCAAAATGTTCACACAGTTATTCAAAATGGTTAATTAAAGTATATTGGGGATTGGAAAACAAGCTGAAAGCTTATATAAATTCCTCTCCCCGGGAATATTCCAAGCAATGTTTTGATTGGCCGAACACACTAGAATTAATTGAAGTATATATGTATATAAATAATTATCAGAACATATTATGCGATTAGAATTCTACACTACATACCTGTTACTAAGACACTTGTTTTTACCTTACTATATTTAACAATTTGCTATGCCATCTTGATATAATTATTTAATACTTTTAAGGCTACATTGATGCCATATCACAACAGCAAACTAATCAACATGCATTAACCTTATAAATCATTACACACACAGGTAGTCGGTACTTCACAGTGAACATACCTCCTTATTAAGGTAGGAGAGGAGGGACTCTGTTTCGTTCAGGAGAGTTACCACACACTTGCCACGTATATGTGTGGCGGGAAGAGTCTCCACCTGGCGAGACAGGAACAGCTCCCGATGCTTTAACTGGTGCTTCTGCTTGTCTGTGATGTCATCGACCCGGGCCTCAAGTTCCGTGTCGTCAAGGGTAGCTGTCAACAAAGACAACACAATCACTCTCCCTGATTTTACGAAAAATTTATATGGCTTTTAATAAATGGGTTGATTCAACCTGAAATAACACAAGACTAAGACTGGTTTTGTTTTTGTTCACGACTGCTGTGGACTGGTAGTTGTATGTCGATAATCCAGCAGGAGTGACCACGAAACAATTATTGTACATGCATTTGCATTCAGTTTTTCCTATGTCAGGACATGAATTTAGTTAGTTCACTTTCCCATGGAAAGTCGAAAGTCATAAAGAACTTGAACCTGAAAATAGTTAAGACAATGAAGTCAGTTAAATTTCATACACCCACAAACTTTCTGGACATCACATATTGATATAATTAACAAACACATTTAATATACATTTAACAAATACTCGAAGCCATGTCTTTACTCCAATACATATAAAAACAAACGATAAAAAAGTTTAATGTTTCTACTCTAGCCCTGAGGGTGGCATTTTTCTTGAGTATATTATTCGTCAAAGGTGCAAACTACATGCAAATCATCAATATAATAAATTTTCCGAGCTGGACGACAGTATATCATCAACATTCCCAGTGATTCTGCAATGATGTTTATATCAGTACTAAGTAGTTCCAAATATAACATTTACTGTGTAACCAATGGTTACCATTAATGGTTGCACATAACACTACCTGATCAATTTAAAAATGATAGATTCGCAAGCATGCACATAACTGGAACAGTAAATAGCCTCAAGTGTTTACTTGTACAGAAGACCTAAATATAGTCAAGGTCTCAACAATTTACAGCTCTCTATATCTTACATCCATCTATGTAAACTGCTCATCCAGAACACTTTATATAACGGAAATCTCCTTGCAATTTTCTATCAACAAATATTGTCAAGTACAAAACTTTTAAACTTGGGCTACTTAGCTTTAAACACATAATATAGATCACAAACAGCCTTAACTCATTCAACCCTGAAAATCCATAATGAACTATTCCAACCTTGAAATGAAAGACTAGTTCAAACATGTCTTGAGGAGTGAATAAATTAAGTTGTTACCAATGTGAAAATGTCTTTAAATAAATATAGATTACAAACAAGTTTGACTGTGTTTTATAGTCACAGTACGTTTGAAAATAATGTTCAAACCTGGGCCCGTATTCATGAAACCGTTCTCATGCTCAAGCGTGTATTCTGTGCTCAAGCCAGCTTTCTTGAAGCTAATTTTAATCATGTCGAAGAGTCAAAAAGTCAATGGTAAATGTTGAAAACAGCTTTTGGCTTCATGTCTCTTCAACATTTTCCCAAAACTTTGACAAAGTTAGATTTTTAAAAGAGTTTTTAGCCAGAACAAGTAATAAGCCTTGAGCACGAAATCCATGCTTGAGCATGAGAACGGTTTCATGAATACGGGCCCTGGACTCTTGGAGTTGCTGCTCTTCTTTTAAACCTTGATTTGAATCTACTTTTTTAAGAATGCCCTGTATACCATTTGGTATTCTCCTGAGACCTAGAAGACGAACTTTTTACTGATCTACACTGAATAGATGTTGGTTCTATGGGGATTTACCCACTTTTATTTATTGTATGTATAGTTTTTTATGTCAAACAAAATTGTATACATTTATATACTGCATATATTTATTATAAGTATGAATGTCAAAATAATTGTTTAGAACTTTGAATACAAGTAAAACAATAAATGTATGAACAGTAACATAATTTGAATCCTCAAAAGAAATTGAATGTCTTGGCTTCTGAAATTTTCATAAGATGTTTGTTTGGCTTTATGTAGACCAACAATTTCTATTATAGAATCAGTGTCGTTGTCAGGTAATATGCATACATACAGATACATAGTGTAAAACAAATTGAATATTATTTGCTTGTATATACATACATGTACAGTGACCATGGCTTATATTTCAACTTGGAAGCGGACTAGTTTCTGCTACAGTGAAAAAAAATTGTCTAATTATGAGGAAGATAGCTCAGAAAAAAAGGCGTCTAACTAATTAAGGATGCCCCACTCATCATTTACTCATGTCTAACATCCAGTCACACAAAATTCAGCCAACCTCAACTTAAAAAGGTCAAATTACAATGAAGCATTTGATTAACTGCAAGCATCACACTAAACATTAAACATCAAATCTGTTTTCTTTTATCTTATTTTTTTGATAAACCATGTGACACTGACACAGGAAATAACTTCATTTACCTATATGTATATACACCAAATTATTAAGGTATGCCACACCTATCAATTTTGCCTGGAACAATTAACACAAGTTCTCAGTTTTGGTTCAGTTCTGAGCACTTTTGGGTTAGCAAATGTACATAATTCATACTTGCCAACCCTCCCTATTTAGGAGGGATACTCCCGATTTTGGACCCTAAAATGTTGCATTTTCAACTTTGGAATTTGCTTAACTGTCCTTGATTTAAAACAACTGATGATTTCATCTGAACGAAGAGCTCAAAAGAAGCCATTTAAAATTGTTCTTTTTCCTCTGAATGTACATGTGTACATTGTATTTATAGCACACGTAATCTCCCCCATGGAAATTTCAAAAAGTTGGTAAGTATGATAATTCCAAAACCAATCCCAAAATGTATGTCAATATTTATTGATTTTCCAAGGCAGAAATGACAAATGTGGCCCCTGACTATTGTTTGACAGACTTTATAGAAAGTTGTGATCAGCATTTTATATACCTTTGCTTTAAAACATTAAGTACATGAAACAAGAGATTTTCCCACAGTACCAACATTAGGGGACCGAATAAGTGCCCCTTTCCCTTGGAAAAATTGGCATAATTCACAACTTTTGTGTCATAAAACTCCTGATTGAAAGGTGTAAAAACAAAAACAAAATATATACAAATTCTGGAAAAAATGTTGCAAAATCCTTGAAAACTTCCAAGTTCCATGGACTCTGGAAACAGGAAAATTCTTGATATACAATAAGCTAAAATAATATATTAAACTATATATGTAGCTTATATCATTCACTGGCAACTATGGTCTGTATTCCAAATTGAAGTGATGTGTAGAAGTCAGAAGAATATAATTATATGTGCATAGGGTTGACAACTTGACATCATGCGACTATAAAGTGGAAGAAACTAATTTGTATATTAATATTCCACTCTTTTTCCCCTTCATAAGGGGGTAAATCATAAATGGAAGGGAAAAATCTTTTGTGATTTTCATGGTGTTGACACAGGAGGTACTGCTTGGAAATTGGATAATATTTGTTGCCGTGATTGCATGGAAACAATTATCAAGGGCCCATAATTCCTCCAAATAAAGTCTGCCGAAAGTGGCAATTGAAATTGTTCCGAGTACTTTAGGCATATAACCTTGTCTCAAAGTTTCATGACGTCACACTTTGTTTCCGTGCAATAACAATGACAAATATTTTCTAAGAAAATCGGATAATGTTTGTTGAAGTGTGACAGACAGATGCACAGACAAACCCAAATTAACACCTCCCGTTTTGGTGAAAGCGGGGATAACAATGACAATGTCCCATTCAGAAGGCTAGTGTTATGTAACTAATTTATTAGGATTTTTGAGAATTTGCAACATTTTACAACAGTAACCTTTATACATAATAGCCGAAGTATTGAGCCATCTTTGTTTTAAGCATTTAGTGAAATTAGGGCCACTGGTGGCTATAGGCCTATTTCATCAAACAAAGAAACAATGGTTACCCAGTCTCGGTTTGGATGGAAGTACATGCAGTTACCCAACTGGAATTATTTCTAGCTGATAGAACTTACTTGTCAATACTCAACAGTGCTGGAAAAAAACACCTTTTACCAAAGTCTCAAAGTGAAGAATGATCGAACAGAAATTGGCTTGTGGTTTATTTTGCCAGCTTACACTCACCTGTATCACCAAACTCCAATTTCTATTATTTTTATAGTGCAAGTTGTAAGAATGAACACTAGAAACATGCCATATTAAGATATTAAATGTGATATTGAAAAGGAATGTCAGAACTCTTGCTATAATAAAAGCATTAACTTTAACCCATTAGTTCTTGAAGCAGTAATAAATGTAAATCTGATGCTTATTCAGCTGCTACCACGACTTTTGTTTTTATACATCGTATTATTGCTCAACCTTAAAAAGAGTCATTACTACCATACGACAACCTTTTGCATCACTGTCCTGATATTAATCTGAAAAGGCTATTTGGGATTTTATTGTGTAGTTATCACCACATTTGGTTAAAGTTAAGGGACAATTAAGTGAAGTTTGTTTATTTTTTTTTACAATATTGCTAAATATGGCATAGAATTGAAGTTCTATACTCCTTAGCTGAAATTTGTGATATTTCTTATTTTATGAAATTATGCCACAATACCAGTACCAGTATAACATATGCCCTGTTCAGGAAATTCCCCTTCAGAGGGGCCCCTTTTGTTTGCATGTACTCGATACAGGCAACTCCGTTAACCCAGAGGTGGAGGGCTATTGGTAGGGTAATAAAGCATATATGACAACACTATAGTTATTACAACACCAAAATAGTTTACTACATGTAAAAATTAGTGCAAGGGAAACAAATTTCATCATAGCAATTTTTGTTTACATGCATAGAAGGTAGCTAAATTATATAGACTTACTCAGAGTGTCAGATGGTCTCAATTTACCCTCTCCAGAACCTAAGTTAAACAAAAATTGTCAGATACATATCAATAAAATTCAGAAAAGTGACGAGCGTACCTGAAATCTACAACCCATCACCAATGGAGACCTGAAGGTTCAGATTTCTTCATGTGTTTTACTTGAAGACATAGACTAGTCTGGAAATCTAGTCATTTTAGAATTTCGACAAAAATGGTTTTAAAAAGCGATGAGAATTTAACTTATTTATTTATCAACCAAAAGCTGGTTGAAATTCAAATTCTTAATTTTTTCTGAAAATGGTGGCTATTATATGGGAATAAATAATAGCAGTGAAATTCAAAGGTTCAGAATCTAAAGCATTAGGCTAAGTTACACACTAAATGTAACTTGTAAGTTATCTATTAAAAGTAAATGTAGTCAATAACTGCTCATTTTAACAATATGCAACTTCATTATCAGGGTTCAAACTTGAGGGAACTGTTATACAATTACAAATAATTAATTTCTGAAGAAACGGACAGTGACAAAAAAACAGCTTAATCAGTTTTAGAATATACCTCCTTTCACATGCGGATGTACTTGCTCAAATAATAAATATACAGTGACGTGCCAAAGGTCTTTCAATTATTTTTATTTCGCTATATATTCTTTGTATTTTCAACTTTTTTTCAATGATTTTTCCTGACTTTGTTTCTGGATCATTTTTAATGAAATTTTGTGTACATATAGAGAATCGTTTCCTGTTTCATCTCATAATATTTACAGTCTACACTGACATTCACTCGATAACCGTTGCTCAACAGACTATCATTATCACCGCATAACTGTAGTCAAACACAATTTCTATGACGTTGACAACAATACAAGTGGACGGAGCTATGCAAATCCTACAGTTTGAAACACAATTGTATGACGTCACCAACAATATACGTGGGCGGAGCTTGCAAAGCTGTGTCCAAAGATTTGACTAAAATGAACAAAATAGTTACGAACATTTCCCAGAAAGATACTGTAAATATAAGGATAAACTTTCTATTTTGTTTAGGTTATCGGGGGATAACTACAACGGAAAACGGGTAAATTATACATAAACGGCCGTTATTGAATTTACCTGTTTTCCATTGTAGTTATCCCCCCGATAACCTAAACAAAATAGAAAGTTAATTCTTAAATATTTTCAGTGTTTTCCGTTATGTATGATTAGAGAAATCATTATTTATTTACAACATCCAATTTTCCGGGCGCCATTTTGATGTCATTTTGTTAATGTTTTATAGAGAAATAGTGTCACGCGGAATTAGCAGTGTAGATAATTCTGTAAAGATCCATAAATACAAAACGGAAAATTAAATTAATATTATGAGAGAAACCTTGTATATTTCTGTACCAAATGACAAAAAATTGTCAAAATCCATCCGTTAACGAAGTCAGGAATATTCATTGAATAAAGATGGAAAAAAGAAAAATTAAGACATTTTAATATTAATTTGTCATATATTAGATCATACATTAATGACAAATCAGTTGTACTTTTAAAGTCACTGGAAATATTTACAACTGTTTTATGATAATTAATTTTTAAAAATGTGTCTTGATTTGTTAGTCTAGGCCTTCAATAATTTAAATTAAACTATGAAAAAGTTGCAAAAATAACAATCAGAGCATTCATTTATATTTCCTACTTATTGTCTTTCCAACTTTAATATTATGCCAATATGGACAAATATCCTAAAGACTCATTAAACATCTGGCTCAGGTTTAACTAATTAGAAAAATGACAAGACTGTCATATGTATTTTATGTGAAAATTCATTGAAAATCGTTCGGGTAAGCTGTTGTTTACATTTTGTGGAAAGCAACACCCAACTGTATG
The DNA here is from genome assembly GCA_947623455.1 of Mimachlamys varia. NCBI lineage: Eukaryota > Metazoa > Mollusca > Bivalvia > Pectinida > Pectinidae > Mimachlamys > Mimachlamys varia. Next base: position 28,084,844 of record OX392528.1, on the reverse strand, counting down.
AATGAACAGTCTTCCACCAATCAAATGCCAGCAAAGCCGGACTATTTCCACTCTAGTAGTAAAATCCACGTGTTTCTGTTGTGTTTACTACAAGCTTGTATAATTTCGATGTTTTGAATGCATTTCTGTGCGATTTCTGTTCAGATGGTATGCCATAACCGATGTCTTCCAATGCCGACCCCCACCACCCATCGCCACTGTCCCCGACATACTCGTGCCATCAGTCTCCGACAGGGAAATACACAATCAACCACTTACTTTGATGTTTGTCCGCCAGTAATGTGAGGGAGCTTGAGATGTCCCTCCTCCGGTAAAAACACATAACTTTTGCTTCCACATTGCCATTTGGGGTCTGAAATGAAAATCGTACCGGAATGTAATCGAGCCATCATGACGACATGTGTAATCAGTAACACACTTCACGGAATCGAAACCCTTCCGTACCTCACACTTCACCCCTTTATGTGGGCCCCATTGTGAATTTCGAGAAATTCCAATAATTTGACAAAAGTTGCAAGATTGTGCATATCACTTACCTTATTAAGTTCTTCAATTCGTCTGATTTGATACGGCGTTGTTGAAGAGGTTTCGAAAAACACATAATCTGCAGACAGAACAAAAAAGGTCTTTGTGTGAACACCGGCCGATATAATAGTCCGCAAACAAAAAATAGTCCACACAACCGTGTTTCACATATAAAATTAAGATTAAGGAGACCAAAATTTGTGGAGGATGATGGACAATGGGTCCATAAAAAAGAATAACCTAAAATTTCTATACGTTGTACAAGGAACTTTTACGAAATTCGAAGTAGAAAATTTACTTTGATCATTAAGACCGCATCACAACCTCCCCTTGAGGCCCTCACCTTCGTAAATAACTTTGTGTCCAAAATTCACGAATTATTATTACATGTATGTCTAAATTTCGAACTGAAATACAGTTATACATTACAATAACATTCAGTTACTATGAAATATGTAGCTCTTGTAATCTGATTAAAACAAAAGTATTTTTAAAATGTATCCCGACGCGATTAGCCGAGTGGGTCCGTCCATGCTCTCTGCACTCAAAATTTGTGTACGTACCTCCAACTCGATACATATTTGCAGCCATTGCCGCTTTAGGGGACACAACCACTTCAAGACTGAACTTTCGAAGTTATGTGCCAATATTCGGAAAAGTCCCAACTCCACGACCACGTTGTAGTGTCCAGTGTAGTCACCCCTAGACGACAGGATCATGGAGTCGCCATTTCTCGGGCTTATATCTGTCTTCCTCCTCTTTTCACACGTGACGTCACACGTCCTTCGGCGGCTTTTGGTTTTCACTCTAAAACACTTCGATGATGAATTTGATAGATGATAGGCATATGGGGTGTCAAAGCTCACCACTCATGATCCGCTGACCACTGAGAATAATAAAAGTGGTTAAATACATGATGGTAAAGAGAAACTAAAATTAATCGAATTTTATTTTTATTGATTTTTCTTGCCAAATCAATGAGATCTTGCAACAAAAATCAATAAATTCTACCTACATCCGGTCTTTATCATGTCTATATTTGAATAACCATATATAATTTCAGCGTCTTTGTAAGACCATGTCCCTATCATTATTCAAAGTATGATTTGCATTAAAATCACGAAATAATGCATTTAGCGATTTTGAATAAGTCAGTTTGATTTGGGACCTTTGTGTGGTATCGCTAGACATGCGCCATTTGGACTGTAACGGAACTATAAAATTCCTTTCTCGTATGTACATAATCTTGCGCTGGAAGGGAAAAAACTCAGTAACCAGGCAACTTTGTGACGTCACGGTCAATCACTTCCATGAACTTGCGCCAGAAAATAGTTCTACTGTAGTGTACGTGACAGCTGTTGTCCTTGGTGTGTTATGCACACTGGTGTAGTAATCGACCTCGCGTGGCCTTGATACCCCTGCTCTCCGGCCCGGCCCCCGCAGGCGTGACTGTAACGCTTCGCTGCTTGTGGCTTCATCTATATTTAGTGGTGTTAACAATTTTCAATGAACTTAATCTTAGACGGGATTTAAATACAGATTTGATGAAACTGTACACAACGTTAGAGTCTATTGTCTCGCCCTGTCTGGAAGAAAAGCTAGACTACCCAGCGGCTAATAAAGTGACATAAACAAAAAAAATCGTCTGTTTCAATTTTTAACGGTTTGTGTTCAAGTTAAGAGTCTTCTGGGCACTTGCCAAAAAGAAAACAATATACAGGCACTGTGCTGATGCTGGCGATAAGATCCAATTATCATTAAGCCCCTTGATATTACCTGCAGATGGGAAATGGAAGGAGGAACCAACCAGGTTTCACCAGTTCTTGCAGAGCATTTTCCTTAGGTACGCCTGCAAAATGCTTGTATTTTTTATCATTATTATTTAGATATACTTCTATTCGACTGATAGAACCACTATAGTTAACTGATTAATACATTTTCACAAAATGCATGTCAATAATATTACGTAAAAGAAGATATCACTGTCCGATTTGGATAGCTTATTCATACGAAAACTTCGCTTTGCACATTATAGATTTTTTTTCTAATGTCGGCATGTTAAATTTTTATAGTTACCGGCGGGTTTTTTTCCAAAAAAAAAATGAAAGAAAGAAAAAAAAATCGCCTCAATACTGTTGCTAAATATTCTGGCAAGTAAATGATTGGGGTTAGTTCTATCTTGTTTGTGTATCAATGCGAGTAAGAATTTTAGTGCTCTTCAAAAATATGTTAGTGCACTCTGATTTTCCACAAGCAAGAAGTACTGTTTTCCAAATACGAACAAAAATTGAATACTTAAGTACATTTGAAATTTGGAGTAGTAGTTCGAAATTTCATATTAATTTACTCGAAAAACTTGAACTCCATGCAGCTAGGCTTGTAACAATGTAGAAACTAGAACAGAAAGTTCAATCGGTATGTATGAGAGAAAGAGAAAATCCTGTTTTATAGAATATACAATGTTCACCACATAATTGACACCGTTAACTTTGTCATATGATGTGTGTGTAATAACACTATTGTGACGTCATAAATAAATGACGTCTTCCTCTTTACAACGTCACATGATTTCCGCTGTAGCGAAAATCTTGCCGTCAGATAAAAAATGTCCATCTTGCAGGGAAATGAATTTGAGAGTTTTTGCATATTTTTCTCATGAATGTAAGTTATGCGATACATATAATCTTACACTCGTTTCAATGTCATATGGAATTTAGTAAACTCATTAAATAATTTAATATGGTGCATGCTGAAAGGCTCGTTAATTGTATTTCAAATTATTAAACTCGTGTAATTCCGTATTATAATTGACACTATATGTAAGATCCTCCATATAGCACAGGTCATTTGCCGTGTAATACAATAACTGTGCAAATGAGTTGTAGGAACACTTTTGTGACGTCATATAAAAATGACGTCAATTTATTGTACGTGATAAATTGTTACGCCGTTGTTCCACTAGTGAACAACGAGTTTTTCGTTTACGTTATGGAGGAGGGTCATTGAAAATATAAATTGGTACGCGGGGACTTATGTATTCTCAAACTACTGAATATAATAACTAGAATGTAACACTTGTGTACATGTCCTATATTGCATTTATTAAACGAATTTAACAATTTCATATGGAATTAATAAACTCGTTCATTGCCGTTTTTAGCTTTTCCTCTCCAGTACAATTCAACAAACCTCGATCAAACTTTGAACATATTAGGTTAGTGCCCTAGTTATGCCTTTTGCTATTTGCGAGGTTTCTTTTCCGGAATACATTATATCGCGGGGGATAATGCCATGCTTTGCGGCTCCTTGTTCCCGAAGGGCAAGTGAGCTTGTGCTATGGTGCACTGTTCGTCAACTTTCCCTATAAATCCCTACTACTCATAACCAAATAGTTGATTTTGACCAAACTTTGTCTGAAGCATCCTTGGGTGAAGGAGATTCAATTTTGTATAAAGGGTAGGTCTGACCAAGGGGCCTGAGTGGAAATGAAGCGAATTCTTCTTTGAAATAATTCGTTTTCCATAGGAGTTAATGAAAGGATTTGTTCCATATTTGGTCTGAAACTTCATTGAATGAAGGGAAACCAATTTTGTATTAATGGTGGGACTGAGCCCCCGATAGCCTAAAGGATAGGGCCCAAAAGGGAAATGTAGTAGAAAAGAAAAACCTTTCAATTTTTTTTCTACTTATAAAGAAATGACAGGATATAATATCATTGTCAAAATTTGTCCACGATGGCTTTGATACAACTGTATTCAGGTGACCGATATAAGCCATCTGGGCCTATTGTTTATTATAATTTTCTTAATTTCGAGAAAGGCGTTTTCAACAAGGTTGATTACTTTGTTTCAGCTGCAGTGTGAACGTTCATCATGGTGAAGAGGAACAGCTGGATTTGTGTACAGTTTGTTAAAATGTTTCAAAATATACGGTAAATGTATTACAAACAAAATAAGCACCAACACTTGTGCTCCGATATTTTACCTATTACTGATATCCAGTTGTGAATATTTGGCCTTACTCGTTTGGTTTAGTACACAGGAGTGTCGCCCCGGTTCAAGGGATAGTCTTTAGCCTATGAAACTGTAGAAGACGAGCCCGACATCGACAGATGTTGGGTGAGGGTGGGGGGGGGGGGGGGGGGGGCTGTAGAAGACGAGCCCGACATCGACAGAGGTTGTGAGGGGGGGGGGGAGGGGGGGTTCTGTAGAAGACAAGCCTGACATCGACAGAGGTTGGGTTAGGGGCTGGGGGCTCACAATGATTATCATAGTATTTTTTTTTGTAATACCAACTATAAGGAAAGAAAAAAAATTGTTTGTTTAGCAATGTATTTAAGAACAATTAAAATGTGGGCATAACAAAAGTAGTACGGCACGACCATATACATGACAGTAACTCTTATACAGGCATATGATGATGTACACAATAAGAAATTGTACCGGATGTATTTGTCATTTTCCAGCACTTCCGTCCTGTTTTCCTTTAATTTTTAATTGTTCTAATAGTTTGTTACATATAACATTGTGTATGCAGTTGAGGAGAGGTTTTCCTCGTAGTTATAACATGTGCATATACTCTTCCTGTCATCCGAACAGTAAGTTACGTTTACACTAACAGCAGCAATATTGTTCATACTTTTTTTTCAAAGAGAAACTAAATGTAAACTTTATTAATTTTACAACTCTTTTTTTTTAAATTTATGTTTAATGTCTTCTTGGCCGGGATCTTAATCTTAACAAGGGTGGGGGGTGGGGGGGGGGGGGGGGGACAGGTGACCTCATACCTTTTCACTTCCAGTCGGGGAAAACGTTTTTGTATGGTGGCTGATTACGGCCATCTCGTGTTGTGGTGTTGTCACCTTGTCGTGTTGTCGTCTTGTCGCTTTGTCGCGTTCATTTACTGCGACAACCCGAGATTAAGAAGATAAAATGTCGTCTTGTTGCGTTTTCAAACCGCGACAAGGCGACAACGCGACAAAGCGACAAGGCGACAACACGACATTTTGTACACGCTAATTAGCTAATGTCGTGTTGTCGGGTTGTCGTCTTGTCATTTTGTTGTGTTGTCGCGTTGCCGTCTTCCTGTTCCACATGCGCAAATCATATGTAATAGCCGGAGTGACTGAAAATGTGTTGCCAATGAAACAAGTAGCTTAACGTTCGTATATGAATGCTTCATCTTTTCAGATGGGCATGAAAATACACGAGATGGCCGTTATCAGCCACCATACATATACGAACGTTTAAGTACTTGTTTTCATAGGCAACACATTTTCAGTTACTCCGGCTATTACATATGATTTGCACATGTGTAACAGGAAGACGACAACGCGACAACACGACAAAACGACAAGACGACAACCCGACAACACGACATTTTACCACGACAACTCGAGATTCCGTACGCGCTAATTAGCGTGTACAAAATGTCGCGTTGCCGTGTTGTCGCCTTGTCGCTTTGTCGTGTTGTCGCCTTGTCGCGGTTTGAAAACGCAACAAGACGACATTTTATCTACTTAATCTCGGGTTGTCGCAGTAAATAAACGCGACAAAGCGACAACACGACAAGGTGACAACACAACTGGAGATGGCCGTAATCAGCCACCATATTTTTGTGAAAAGTAGGTATGCTATCCATTGCGCCACCCGATCAACCTCCACCCTACACTCCGCAGCATGCCTGTTATTTGTTGTTTTTTTTTAATTAGTATTTTTATCTCTAAAGATCTCAGGTCGCACAAGAGCGTTCAAAGATTAAAGGCCCAATATACGCAACTCCAGGAAATTTTTCGGGATTCTGAAAAATTATGGGAAAAATCCAGTTAATAACCATGCAAAAATAAGCCAAAAACGAAGTAAACGTGGGCGGTAACTAACAAGAAACTCTTGACAAAAAAAAATCCAAAGAATTGAAAATACGACTGCAGAAACAATGTCTGGCGGTAGAGAATTCCGGATCCAGGTATGTGTTTGGGAAGAAGCTGTATTTGGAGTAATCTGTAGAGGGTGAGAATTGTTGGTATTGTCACAGGGGTGTAAGGATGAACGTGTAGATGTGGTGTGTGGTTTTATGCACAGGGGCTAGGCACGGACCTATGTCACTATGAAATGATTGTCAGATAATTGTTTTACCTTTCTCGAATATAGCCCCTCCAACTACTATATATATATGACAGATATATGCATGAAGTAGTGGGAGGGGCTATATTCGAGAAAGATAAAAAAAAATATCTGACAATCATTTCGTAGTGACATAGGTCCGTGCCTAGCCCCTGTGGTTTTATGTACGATGGTGCGTCTTTACTAACGAGTTGGTTGTGTTCTAGTATCTTGCACAGGGAGGCTGAGAATTTGTTACAGCTAGCCATTATGACCATTGAGGGGGCATTTTATCGAAAATTTATCTACCCCCCCCCCCCACCCCCCAAACAATGTTAAATTACTCTAAACACCCTATAGTTTCGGTCCAAAACTAGCTGTAACAAATTCTCAGTTCCCTGTGGTATCTTGCAGAACATTTCAAGTCTGCTGTTTTTGCATGTTTCCAGTGTGTCCTTCCATCAAGGACACGCTGGATCTGTTACGGTGTTGGTCTGTGATGCACAATACTCCCAAAGTTGGATCTTACAAAGGCCTTGTATGCAGTGCATTTTGTTTTGTAACAGGAGAAAGAAAAATGAAGCGGCCAGACCGGCGTTCGAACCCAAAACTACCCTGTCAGCTGGACTCATGGGAAAGAGTAAAGAAGCTGCGCTTCACAGCGAAAATCATGTTGACAGTCAGCATAAATATTATATGTATCTAAATGATTTAGGATATTTAATACAAAGATGTGTTCTAGATTTTTGCAGCATATAGATGTCAAGGATAGAGGACGATAGTGGCTTGGGAGGTACTTATAACCTCTCGTAAGATAGGGATAACATTTGCTCGATTGGTGTGGGGATTGGTGTGAGTTCAGTGGAGAATAGAAACCATTCAAGTACAATAGTACTCGCTACTCACCTTCTGATCAAAGTAGTAACCCTTGTTTTTTTTTCAAGTTTTTAATATAGCACCAAACTTTCTTGGGGTTTTTTTTGGGGGGGGGGGGGGGGTGATTGCGTGACATAAGTTGATTTCTATGTAAAACCAGTATGATTTCCTTCTTTCCTTCTGTAAAATGTGTTTTGCCCCTTTATAATTTTCAGTATTTATAGAGGATTTGTTTTTGTTCATCATTTTATAGTTTGTTTCTTGTTCTTAGATATTAACGATTTCAGTTCTTCATTCATCTGCGGGACATATTTTTTATTGGAGATCCTATATGTATTAGGCTATATCACCGACGGGCTTCACATATATAATATGCACTTTCTTTCCTATTCCTATACATATAAGCCAGTCTGTTACAAATCCACAAAGTACAATGCTTTTTAGTAAAATGGCAATAATTTACCAATCCTTTGTGATAACACCAGGTACCAATGCACTGTAATAAGGTCACGAGGCACTAAAGGACATTGTAACAATGCCACAATGTACTTGTGCATGGTGGTAAGTCCAAGAGTTACCGCTGCACTGCACAAGGTACTTCATATAAAACCATGCCACAATGTATAATACTGCACTTTAAGGCCACAAAATAATTACTCAGTTGGTTTATTTTATTCTCAGATGTATTATGTATTTCTGGTAGATTTATGCAACTTTTTACGATGTATATTATATGACACAAAATGAGCATTCTCGTTAAGCCTCCCTCACACACCTAAAAAAGATAATGTCGGAAATAGGATTATATATAATCAGAGACGTATAAAACCTTTAAATGGCTTTATACGTCTCTGGTATAATTTATCCCAAATTTCACAAAGGGTTATCCCCCTTTAATTGACTAGTAGTATAGTATGGCATTATCACTGTATTATCGCGTGTACTTCGTACTTTGAACTGATGCAATGGTTTAGTTCATGTACATAGTATATCATATTACAATTTGAAACATCTTTTATTACAACGCAAACGATTCAAAGGGCCTGTATTACAGTTTTTAAATGTGACGTAATATAATCATTTGACCTCCCTGACCTGGACGTAGTGGGTATTTATTACCATTGGTAATTGCCATGGGGACATGTACGTTTCTGTAGAATGTCAAGATGTCTGTTTAATTCCAATTGTTTCAGCTTTGATGATAATTCTATGCAATGGAATCTTCCATCTTTATCATAAATCCACTAAGAGAATATAAAATTAGTATTCTTAAAGCCTGTAATATTTTTGAAATTTTCAAAAAATACATGGCAAATGTATGCTATATAGACGAAGCTCATCAAATAAATGTTCATGTGAAGATAAAGGCTATATATACCTTTTTATTCTTGCACCTTGGAGATCCTAGATCTAGTGGAAAAATATTTCGTTCCTCAAATGAAATAACAAGTTAAAAGTAAAATATACTTTTATGCAATTGAATCAATTTTGAATAAACAATATAGCTTGATTATGTCACTGGAAAGATAAAATAACTACATTTTATCAGGGACGTTTATTGAAATATTATAACATTCCATAAAATATTCTATATCGACATTACTATGTCAAAGTTATCTCCCTTGTTGTTATTTCTTCTTTACTTTATCAGACTTATAAAGCCTTTATACATCTCAGACTTTATATTTATTGATGGAGAGTTATTAAGACTAAGATTTCCACTAAAATTTCCACTTGTAAAGCTGCTGTAGAATTCTAACAGCTATCATTGTGACATATGAAATTATTTGTAAAACAAAATTATTCACAAGTTGATAACAGGTTGCTAAAATGCTAATACATATGTCTAGTAGATTATACCTGTATAAAAAATGGATAACATGAGTTTCAAGAAAATATTTTGAATTGCATTTTCCAACTACTGATGTCCAATATTGACCCCCCTCCCAAAAAAAACCCTGCTATTCATTTAAAAAGTTGATGTTCTTTAATAAACAGCCTCCATAATTTCATCATGTTCTGTATTCATATATTTGGTCTATTATTTCAATGCTTGTACAATGGTTTTTTTCTTCAGATTTTATTTTAAATATGAACTTCTCATACAATCTATTTAAAATGTTAATTGATGCATTTTCTTAACACCCTTTCTTGATAAATTGTCCAAAACAATTTGTACCCATGAAATAATAGCAAATAAAATCTCAATTAAAATTTTAGTTGAGTATAATATGTCTTTTATGATGGTATTGACACTATATCAATCATATTTCCGCCGGTTAGTCTATCCAATCAGGGGCCATAACTCTTCAAATCTTCACAATGAGTATCTCATTGCATCAACTTATCAATTAATGACAGATTTCTTTCCTTATATTTTTATTATCAAAATAAAACAGTGAATAAACAACATTTCACCAAAGAAATTGATTATAATCTATAAATTCAATTCACAAAGACAACTTGTGATTGGATTTATTTTAATACTGTTTTACGTATCACAGTCTTTTTCGCATTATTCATCATAACTTTGTCCCTTTTTAAGAGATTTAGAAGTTGACAGGTTTGAGGAACATTGAGATATAGCCAGTTCCTGGGCCAAGCTTCCTGTTATTTTGAGAGATTTAGAAGTTGACGGGTTTAAAGAACATTGAGATATTCCCAGATCCTGGACCAAGCTTCCTGTTATGTGGAGAGATTTAGATGTTGACGGGTTTGAAGAACATTGAGATATCCCCAGATCCTGGACCAAGCTTTCTGATATGTGGAGAGATTTAGATGTTGACGGGTTTGAAGAACATTGAGATATCCCCAGATCCTGGACCAAGCTTCCTGATATGTGGAGAGATTTAGATGTTGACGGGTTTGAAGAACATTGAGATATCCCCAGATCCTGGACCAAGCTTTCTGATATGTGGAGAGATTTAGATGTTGACGGGTTTGAAGAACATTGAGATATCCGCAGATCCTGGACCAAGCTTCCTGATATGTGCACGCTTCTTGGCCTGTTCTGCAGTGACTTTCTGGTGACACAACACACACAAGGTACGCAGATTGTCAATGTCACATTCTCCTCCACCCTCCCACACGGGCCGAATGTGGTCAGCATGCCAAAACTACAACAAGAAATAGACAGGTTAAATGGAATACATCTCATCTTAAATGGTCATAAGGTATAAGCCTACATATTATCTTATCACTGTCTGATGGGATTTTTCCATTGTGATCAAATGAAGTCTAGTAACGGGTGAAATATCTCTATAAACAACTACATAAAGAGGTAAAATGGAATATTTTCCCTGCCTAACTTTGACCAGATCCTTGAGTAATATTAAACACAAAATGACGTCTCTGCTTTCATATCATATCTGTGAAGCTCAATACGTGTATATTGGTATGATAATTTAACAATATTATAAGTAAAATTAAATTTGAATGTCATTTTGTAATTTCTTTAATCACCTAAGTGTTCATACTGTATTGATGCCGTTCCAGCCTTTTGTCTGATGAATACTTTTTATTAAGCATTGAAGTGTCTTGATGTGGTCTATGGTTGATATAAATGACAGAGCTTTGCAGACAAATATATATATATATAATGCGTTATCATATTGTCTCTTAAATTGCACACCTCTCTGGTTTGTTTATAAAGACCTCTCTTATAATTATAGTGCCAAACTTTCCTATTGAACTTTAACATAAACTTTTTATCTATCAATACTTAACGAAACTGATCAGTCTACATTACTGTATTGCACTGTACATTTTGTCCATACTTATAGTATTATGTATCATGTATTTCATGTTTTGGAGTCTGGTGAAGAGGATTGTATGAATCCTGGACCGGAAATGAACTTAACTTTATAAAACGGCTTTGCCATGCAAATGTAAATTTAGAGTATTAAATTAATCAAATGTCACATAACAGTAATGCTTTATAAATTTGGGATATCAACTCATTCACACCTGAATTTCATACTAAACTCTTTCAACCTTTGAATTGGAAGAGTTCAAATGTCTTTTCAGAAGTGAGTGAGTAAATGTATTACTTTACAGAAATATAGGAACAGGATACCTGGCCAGCAACAGGATGTTTCACCATCTGTTCTCGCTGCTTTGCTGTCAGAACACAAAACTTGCTCCCATTTATTAACTCTGCTCTCTGCTTCAAGTCGGGATTATCTCTGAAAAGCAATAGCTTAAATGATTAATTATTTATAATTAAATAGCTAGCATCAAATCCTGGGACACTCTATCAATGTCACACACACTACACCGAGATAATGGTATTTTCAATCCGTTTTGTATCACATGACTTTTTACCTCACAGCATTTTGTGTATCACATGACTTTCTACTTCACAGCATTTTGTGTATCACATGACTTTCTACTTCACAACATTTTGTATATCACATGAATTTCTACTTCACAGCATTTTATACCTGTCAAATCATGTTTGAGAAAATGAAATTGAAGTCAGCCACTCTGATACTGTACTAAAATCAATTTAAATAGTGGGAAAAAAATAATCATTGATCATGTATCTATGAGGGAACGGAAACTCAAACGTCAGATTCAAGATAAGAAGTAACTCAGCCAACCTACCTGTTTAATATAGATAATAAAGACTTCTCAAGTGGTATCAACCTATCTGATCATTATCAAACTATGTCCCTAGCATACTATCAAAGACCAAAACCCTGTAGTACTTTACAACATCTGGGACTGACCTGATGCGTCTAAAGAATGAATGTGCTTCAAAACCACACATTTGACAGCAACCATGTTCTGCCTCGTATACCCGGTCACGACCGTACTGTGAGTTTGTCTTCATCTGTGGATAGAAACATTCAGCAAAAAGGTTGATAACATTATGATACATGAACAGGAGATTGGTATTAAGTATAATATGGACAGTTGATTGATTATAGATGCTTCTTGTGTAGAACATTTATTTGTGAACTTTTAACATGTAAGTCATTGTGTCACTGTGACTTACCCAGTAAGAATCCATGCATGAACATGAATACGTTACTGTGACTTACTCAGTAAGAATCCATGCATGAACATGAACACGTTACTGTGACTTACCCAGTAAGAATCCATGCATGAACATGTTACTTTGACTTAAAAAGTAAGTGTGAACTCATTACTGTGCCTTACTAAGTAAGAATCCATGCATGAACATGAATACGTTACTGTGACTTACCCAGTAAGAATCCATCTATGAAAGTGACCACATTACTGTGACTTACTCAGTAAGAATCCATCTATGAAAGTGACCACATTACTGTGACTTACTCAGTAAGAATCCATCTATGAAAGTGACCACATTACTGTGACTTGACTTACCCAGTAGGAATCCATACAAGACCGTGAACAGAAGCGTGTTGACCAGGCATGCTCTGCATTAGTTATGGAACTGCGCCCCAACAGTTTATTCAGGTATGGCTTATAGCAGTGTAGACACAGAGGTGTGCCATCTTCACTCACAGCCTATGACAGACAGAAAACCATGTCAATTATGTTAGTCATGTAAAAATAAAATTACAGAAAATGACATTTGAATATTGAAAAAAGAGAGTACCGGTACACATTTTATATAATGAAAAGTTAAACACATTTCGGCTACCTCACCTGTAAAAAATGGCTCCAGTAAATACAATTAAAGGAAGTAATAAACAAATCTTACCTGTACCACTCTGTTTAAAGGTGTAAACAAAATCTTACCTGTACCACACCGTTTAAAGTTATAAACAAAATCTTACCTGTACCACACCTTTTAAAGGTATAAACCAAATCTTACCTGTACCACACCGTTTAAAGGTATAAACGAAATCTTACCTGTACCACACCGTTTGACTGGCCATCTGTAGCTGATGTTACCTCATCACATGTGACTTGATTTTGACCTTTGACCTGTGGTTTCCTAATGACCCTTGTTGACCCCTTCACCTCCTGTGCCTTGGTGAAGGCCTTGGATGCTGTGTCTTCCTGTTTTGAAGTGTTTATGAAATGGTAGATTACACAATAAGACATGGTAGTTGAAACAAAGAAACAGTGGAAGTTTCTTGGAGAGTGAGGATGAGTTTGTCAATGTGTGGAGGGAGTTGGGGTCTAAATGTTTGACCTTGTAACTCACACCTCACACACACTTCAAATCAATCACCTCCAAACTCAGGGCTGGAAATGGATATTTGTTTCTGCTATTTACCATACTTGCACTGTATATTTTTTCAGTTTGTTTTCTTATCCAGAAAATTCATTTTTAAAATTCCTAAATTAACTTCAACTTCTTATATTGCAATATTTATTTTATTCTTTTATTCATGTACAACTAGAACTGTCACCAGGATGGCTGACTAATACCCTCGCAATCTGCATGAGTGAATGAACAACTGGAACTGTTACCATGGCAACCAAAATTTTGGAATTTAAATAGCTGCATGCACATCTACACATGTTCCCTAACATACCTGTGATGTTTTATGAACTTGGATCACAAGTATAGGAGGAGTTGTGTGGACAAGACATGTCTATAGCCAGACAGATGGACATACAGACAACCTGATTTCCAGTATACCCCCCCCCCCCCCCTTACTTCGTTGCTGGGGTATAACAAAATGTCTTTAATTTTTAATTTCTCACATCTATTTCTCTGTTCTGTCAGTGTCATGTGATTCATCCTATTTAGAACCTTATATGTGGCCATGGTGATATACATGTAGAAATGGCAGCACAATGACATATAAGTGTTAACCGTTTTAATGATACGTCAACACTAGCCTTTTGCATCACATACAAGTCTTAACCGTTTTAATGAACCTTAAAAACAATGACCAAACTTAAACAGAAAATATTTTAACAATAATCTCTCAAGTTTAGTGAGATATGGTTTTACTGACACTAAGAGAGCGCAAGTCAATCACCCCTGAATTCATAATGAATGTCGTCAGAATTAAGGTATCTTCAGGATAAATGAGATAAATTATATCCAGTGTACGGTTATGAAGATCAAGTCTTGTTCAGAACATCATAATACATACTTCTGATATTCACAGTTATTCTCCTAATTTATCAAATGACACAGATTTCATACACATCAAATAACCTATCCATATTAAATTTTTTTAAGATGTATGTCATTATAAGCGTGCCTACCTTGCTAATGTGTCGCTGGGAGCAGTAAGTCTTCCCGCTACGCAGATCCTCGTACGCTCTCAGCGGACTTATAAACTGGATGCCACTCTTCATGATCAGTCGGCGCTTTGTTTCAGTAAGGCTGCAGATAATTACATGACTTACTAGTTTATGCACAATACACACTTAGGGCAATGTAAGCCTATCACTGAACACTGTACAGTGTACCTAACTTTATAGACATCAAGGGGGATACAAAAGCTTGTCAGTATGACTAGTGTCTAGTGTTACAGAGCGGAAAGAAGTTGTTTTTTTACTTAAATTATAGTCTGGAGATGCCATAAGAGGTATACCAAAAAATTTAAAAAAAAGAATTTTGCAGATAACTTCCACATGTAGTCCAGTACCTTCAACTTCAATTACCTTAAGTTTAAGTATTCCATTGGAATCCATCTACAGCAGACTACCAAAGTATTGGGAATAATAATGTTTGATAAAACCAGATCTTGTTCATGTCAGATATTAGTGAACTTTAATCTAAATGTATGTGAATAAGCTAATCTTTAATTTACTTCCAATTCTTCAGTTTATAAAAACTTAATTGATGAGATATTTAATGATAATACTGGGGTAAAAAATACTATTATACTGTTTGTGATAATTTTTTGTTAGTCATTGTATGTTAACATTGAGCTTCTTGAACGAGATTAACAAATTCCATCATCGCCTGTAAGCACCTAGTTGAACACTGACTGACACAAGTGTCAACGTGTGGAGTTTCTGGGATACACTATTGAACACGTAATATAACAAACACCACAGAATCTGCAAGTTTCCATTTTCACTATTTCTCATATTCTACAATTATTTGAAAAATCATATTGTATGTAATCAAAGATGACAAACCTGTTCCACTCTCTGACAAACCTCTCGACCAGTCTGAGATTGTCTGGGTGAAGCAGTAGATCAGGCAGGACATCCTGGTTACCCAGTTTCACATCCAAAGGCAGGAAGTTAGCCTCCAGAGAATTACCCTCCTGTAAAACACACACCATCCTGTGAGTAGATTAGATAACTGACGCATCCTATGTTTAAAAAAAAATACTTAAAAAAAAGAGAATTGTATGTCTGAATTTTCAATAAAATTCTATGTATCCTAATTAATGTGCCAACTTACTGTAAAGCGATTATATTTCATTGGGGTTTTATTTTCCCTTTATTCATATATCCACTAAAATCTGCATTTCTAAACACCAGCAAAATAATTAGCACATTGCTGACGTTATGGAGAAGTGTTATAGGCCAATGGCAATACTTATCATTACTTGGTGAAAATATAACTTGACAATATTGGCAATAGCCGTGTCTGTACGCCTTATTAAATTTGTGTACCTACATATGCAGTTATTCCTTAGTCATACAGGTAAACACATCTCCCTTCTAGTGTAACTTACCCGGTCAAACAGGTAAACACGGCCTGTATACCTACTGCAACAGTACATCAGACTTTTGTGGACGGTCACCAAGACCAGGTCTACCACTCGTAAATTGGCCTGTGGACAAGTACCTTGGTTTGGATTCTCTGAACAAATAAAGTTTAAATTTTTTTAAATTGGATTATCTAGAATTTATGTTAAGAATATTATAACTGTATAGAAGAAACATTGCATACTGCTTTGTTGTTTGTTTGTTTTGAAATTTCAGCAATGCTATTTCAACGTTTTCTTTAGGAAATTAGTATTAAGTATTCATATATGGTACTGAATTGGTAAGAAAAAGACCTCATAAAAGATCTTCCATACTGGTAAAACAGTAATCTTTGACTCTACTTTCATCACCCATATTGTTAATCTTATGTTACATGTTATATTGGTGTACCTTCAGAATTGTACTGTGACAAAACTTCCTCCTCCCAGTCATCCTCAAATATGTCCTCCATCACAGCCTCTGTATCTACCTCTTTCTCCGTTATTACCTCTCTCTCATCTTCTTCCCTGTCCTCCTTCCTTCGTGATTTCTCTTCCGAAGTTTGAACATTCAAATTGTCATCAATCAATATATTTTGGCCATTGGTAGATTCAGTATTATCACTAATGTGAGGTTCATTGTCAAGATCAAACTGTGGTTCAAAATTAAGATCAAATTGAGAACCAATGTCAAGGTCACTGTCATCATCACTGATAGTGTCCTCAGTATCTCGGTCTATATTGGGGTCAGAGTCATACAAAGTGATGTCATCCATGTTGTGTGTATCATCAGAAAACAAAGACTCACTGCCATCATGACTAGTCACTTCCAAGGTCACATCTTCAGGGTTATTTGGACTCAATTTATCAAGCTTGTTTACTTGATTAGATTTCTTACCGACACTCTGGTTTGTCCCAATTGCACCTGACTTGAGAGTTGTCTCCCCTTCACACGGCAAATCATTAAAACGGCAGTTTGTGCTACCGATCTCCCTTGAATGTGTAATATTTTCTAAATTACAAGGGACAACAGTTTCACCTGACTTTACCCGATTCTGTGTGTCGCATTTGCCAAGATCTTTGTTTGTCTCCATGTGGTCCTGTAAACCAGAGAGGCTGCAAATCTCTTCTTTTGTAAGAGATGAGGGATCATCTTTTGTACAGCTCTGTTTATCACCTTGTTGAGAAGTCATAGCTGATATAGCTGTTGTCCTTGGCCCATTACATATTTCACAGTATGGCAGGTCATCATGGTTGAGGAAAGTGCACATTGAACAGCTCCACATCATAGCTGTGCCTGCATCTGCTCCGGTCATGGAATTTGTGGTCGTCTGAGACAGACTCAATTTCCTTCTAAGTTTAATGCCTTTACAACTGTCTCTTTTTGCTTTTTTGGACGTGGAAACCGTTTTTCTTTCATTTCCAGTTTTCCTGAGACTTCTTCTTGTTCCGACGCTTTTAGGTGTTTGAATGAAATCATTATCATCATTATCATCCGCATCATTAATTGATAAACAAATATTGTCCACATCATGAAGTCTCCTGACACCACTTGTTGGGGTTGTATTAGAACTCTTATGGTCACCTGTTTCCTTTTTAACATCAACCATTGACCTTTTGAAACTAGATTGTGTATGTGAAGTTCTACTACCTTTTCCTGAACGATGTAGACTGATATCATGTATACAATCATCAGAAATATCATCATCCTCCTCTACCACAGACTCATCCTCCTCCTCATCGACCACAGACACATTATCCTCCTCTATAACAGATATGTAATCCTCCTCTACATCAGACACGTCATCCTCCTCTACTACAGATACATCCTCCTCCTCGACCACTGACACATCATCCTCTACAAGGTCTATGACACCAGTACTGGCTGGGCTAGCAACCCTTTTCGTGCGTTTACAGTTTCCATCCTGACCAGACATTTTTCTCTTCTTACCAGATGAAATGAAATCCAAAATAGACGTTTGGTCCTTAGGCTGCAATTTAAAAGGAAAGTTGGTACACATGTCCTCTAAAAATATGACACATAATTGAAATAAACTGTGGGCAGAGATGCAATTAGCATCCACCTTCCAGGAAGTGTTTAATAGGTACTTTAGTCTAAAGCATGTTACCTTAAAGACATGAAAACAATCAATTAATCATCATTTATTGAAGCCGTAATCCTTACATACATCAGTGTAATATATGACCAAACAACTTCTGTTGCTATCACTGTACATGAAGAGTCTCTATTGGTTTCATTACAGAATCTCTGGATTTCAGTCCATCATTATCGAGGGATTAAAATGACCAAATTGTTATAACTTTGAGGAAGTCATTCCTTTTATATTTTGTTGGAATTCATCAGTAAGATTTGAAATGCTGTAAATAAAACAAGTTACATGAAAATTAATTATTTTCATTTTCTCTTGAAAACTATCTTAATTTAATACTGTATAGATTGATCTATAAATATTTCTGCACAAGTCATCAAGTAAACTTATTCAATAACCTTATTAATAACAAAATTAACTAGAACTCTCGCCAGGATGGCAGACTTATACCCCTGCAATCCGCAAAATAAAATCATGCCCAGTTACCATAGCAACCAAAATTTTAGAAATTAAACAGCTGCATGCACATTTACACACGTTCCCTAATATAATTGTGAAGATATGTGAAAATCGGTCCATAGGTAAAGGAGGAGTTGTACGGGCAAGATGTGTCTACAGACAGATAGACAACCTGATTCCAGTATCCCCCCCACCCCCCTAACTTCTTTGCAGGGGTATAAATATAACAATTTTTTAAAAACTTCAGCCAGTTTTCCCAGTTTTCTCGTCATCTCCTGTCTTTATTATACATGCAAGATTAAAGACATGTGATGTAGATATAGATACACCAACCTGTTGTGACAAAAACATGCCCGACAGGTCCACATCCTTTGTGGGCTGGGGGAGGACAGCCTCAGCCTTAGAGAGAACGTCAATCTGGTAACGATTTCCCTTGTCAGCAGCCAGCTCCTGTTTCTTACCATTTAGTGTGGTGGTGGTCACAATTGTCTGAGAATGTCAAACGTAACTTAAGTTTTCAACTGAACTTCAGTCAAGCAATGTTCAATATTTCAATGTTCAATATTTTTTGGCAAATGAAAACTTACCAAACACATTTTGGTACAAATGCATTATTTTATGAAAAGCTAATTACAAAGAATTTACAAGATTGCCTGAAAATAACAACACCAGTATCTTTTCAAACAGAAGTATAAATAAGATTAAATAGTCACCTTTTTACATACAGCCGACCACACCCATTCATCCATGGTCTCCTTGGCAACCAGGTAGTGTATGGAAACACAGACTGTCTGACCAATACGGTGAGCACGATCTTCACACTGAATCATCAAACCGGGCGTCCAGTACATCTCGGCAAACACAACCAGACTAGCTGCAGTAAAGGTCAGCCCCTGTAAATGGGAGGTTGGTTTGGTGTGTTAAACGTCATAATTAAAGCTATGGTTATTTAAAGGCCCAATATACGTAACTTTCGGCAAAACTTGAAGCAAAAATCAAGCCTAAAAACTTGATTGCCTAAGAAGATTTAGTTAAGATTAACTGATATCAGCAATATTCTAGATGAATTCTTTCGCGGTTACTGGTACAGCAGCAGTTGATACACGTTATTTGTAAACACGCGTCCATTTCAAACCGTCTTCTACCTTCAGTTTGTTGTTGAAGTGGGCCCCACCTGAATTATTTTCAATTCTTTGGATTTTTCTGTCAAGAATTTCTTGTTAGTTACTGCTCATGTTTACTTCGTTTTAGGCTTATTTTTGCATGTTTATCAACTGGATTTTTTTTCAGAATTTTTCAGAATCACGATAATTTCTCTAAAGTTATGTATATTGGGCCTTTAAACATGAGCTATGTTTTGAAAATTGAAGTTCAGTCTCTGTAAATGCAATTCACACTGCAGGTCAATCTCTTTGAACATTTTTTTGTTTCATCAGACCCACGGCCACATTACTCACAACACTTAACTATGATGATAACATAAAGGACTGTTACTTACCACACCCGCGGCCAGGATACTTAGTATAGCAACCTTGGTGTCTGGATCGGACTGAAACTGCTGAACATACATCTGAAACAGGAACAGAAATCAAACTCTAAACAAACTAGACTGAACTTGAAGTTTAGATATAGTGGATACCTCTTCTTGCTACATATCTACAATGTTTGATGCCATTCATGAAATAGTGGCCAACATATGCTGCATATGACATTTTATTTTACTGTATTTTAGAACTCTAATAAGCTCAATGTCAAAGTTAAAATCAAGGTCATTTAAAGATGCACAACACTGCCTTTGATGATGTTCTTAAAAAAAAGCCAATTAATTCCAATTCTTGAAACAGCAGCTGAGATATTCTCCAGAAACAACTTCAGTACTTGACCACGTTTTAGGATGCATGACACTGTTTTTTCATGATGTACATACCTACAGACTTTAATGCCTATCCATGAAACAGTGGCAACGATATGCTTCAGAAACCACTGTGACTATGGATGATGCACATGTGTACAGACAAATCAAATACTTCAGTCAAAACAAGGAATAGAAACAAGCCTTTGGTGACCTAGCCTTTCAGATGTAAGTGACCTTGATCTATCGGCCTGGGTGGTGTACTAGCCTTTCAGATGTAAGTGACCTTGATCTATCGGCCTGGGTGGTGTACTAGCCTTTCAGATGTAAGTGACCTTGATCTATCGGCCTGGGTGGTGTACTAGCCTTTCAGATGTAAGTGACCTTGATCTATCGGCCTGGGGTGGGGTATAAGCCTTTCAGAGGTAAGTGACCTTGACCTAACTTTCTAAGGGGAAGGACTTTTGACCTATCTGTCAATCTCCTACCTGTCTGTCCTCGGGTGTTGTCACCTTCCTGTCTGTCCCAGGGTGTTGTCACCTACCTGTCTGTCCGAGGGTGGTGTCACCTACCTGTCTGTCCGAGGGTGGTGTCACCTACCTGTCTGTCCTAGGGTGGTTTCACCTACCTGTCTGTCCGAGGGTGGTGTCACCTACCTGTCTGTCCGAGGGTGGTGTCACCTACCTGTCTGTCCGAGGGTGGTGTCACCTACCTGTCTGTCCGAGGGTGGTGTCACCTACCTGTCTGTCCGAGGGTGGTGTCACCTACCTGTCTGTCCGAGGGTGGTGTCACCTACCTGTCTGTCCGAGGGTGGTGTCACCTACCTGTCTGTCCGAGGGTGTTGTCACCTACCTGTCTGTCCGAGGGTGGTGTCACCTACCTGTCTGTCCGAGGATGGTGTCACCTACCTGTCTGTCCGAGGGTGGTGTCACCTACCTGTCTGTCCAAGGGTGGTGTCACCTACCTGTCTGTCCGAGGGTGTTGTCACCTACCTGTCTGTCCGAGGGTGTTGTCACCTACCTGTCTGTCCGAGGGTGGTGTCACCTACCTGTACGTCCGAGGCTGGTGTCACCTACCTGTCTGTCCGAGGGTGGTGTCACCTACCTGTCTGTCCGAGGGTGGTGTCACCTACCTGTCTGTCCGAGGGTGTTGTCACCTACCTGTCTGTCCGAGGGTGGTGTCACCTACCTGTCTGTCCGAGGGTGGTGTCACCTACCTGTCTGTCCGAGGGTGGTGTCACCTACCTGTCTGTCCGAGGGTGTTGTCACCTACCTGTCTGTCCGAGGGTGTTGTCACCTATCTATCTGTCCGAGGGTGGTGTCACCTACCTGTCTGTCCGAGGGTGGTGTCACCTACCTGTCTGTCCGAGGGTGGTGTCACCTACCTGTCTGTCCGAGGGTGGTGTTTCCCCATCTATCCTAATGAACTTGACTTTCTTGTTGTACAGAGATTGCTGTAATCCATTCATCATACTGTGGTGGTAGGCAAACACAAGGAACTTCAGGCTGTCATTCTCACACAGCATCTCCACATAATCACGGGCTGGTCCTATCTGTAATCAACAGAACAACCATACAATTGTCTCAAAATACTCACAATCTTTAAATAGAATTCAAAATTCCATTATACTTAATTTTGAAAAATAATCCTATCCACTCAATGAGTTTAAGTTATTACTAAATAAGACAATAAGACAAGGGCCAATCTTACCCTTACATAGGATTCTTTACTATTGTAGATAGAAGTTTATTACACAAATTATTAGGAAAATAATTCTGAATTGAAGCTTTGATGTATCACTGTCCACCTTAACAAGTAATTCCACCAAAACTTCTCGCTAACAGCAGCACATTTGCCTACCCATTCTGACAGTGGTTGTTACTTTTACCTCCCTTCTTCATGCCTTTACCTTTGCCTCCCCACTCAGTCGATAGAGTTTCTGTATAAGGACATTGGTTGAGTGGTCTCCCCTTCCTTCTTGCTGCATCATATCAACTTTGTCTTTACCCTTGGTCAATAAGGGCTTTAGTTCTTCAAAAGTTTTCTTTATTTCCTGTTCAACATAGCATGAAATTTCATTTATTGTAACTGAAACATACCTATACCAGGCCTCCAGATGTGACTAGGGAAACATTGTAAAATCAGACTAAATTGTGCACATAAATTTACAACTGTATTAACAAATATTTCTCTCGGCCAATTAAAACATTCATTTTGTATTTGTTTGCTGTTCACGTCCTTTTTCGATAAAATAGAGAGTGAGTGACCTCAAATCTGTCTACTAGAGGCTGAGGTGTATCTGACTAATTAGCCAATTTGGCACAAAACACAGCTTACTGGTCTAACACTTGACAGGTGTACACAGTGGAATACACACCAGGTGACTTTGTGTTTGGTCAGTGGTCTGAGTAGTGAGGTAAATTTTAGTGCAAAAGTGGTATTTGGTGTTTTTCAAAACTGGTCTTAATAGCGAGGTGGTCTTAATAGTGAAGCTTAAAATACAAAGATATATGGAAGATTTTTTCGGGACTAAAATGTAGTGGTCTTAATAGCGAGGTGGTCTTTAAGCGAGGTTTCACTGTATAAGACTGGCTTGAACTTGTATAATCCAAAGTCATTAATAGTTGTGACAATTGGATACTGGATACACTATCAACGTAGGCTTACAGTTTTTATCTCGGAGTCTTTCAGCTGAAATAGAACCCGTTGTCTCTGTTTGGGAGGAAGCTGGGTGAGGACATCACTTTTGAGTCTGCGGATCATCAGCATACTGGAAAGACGCTGTGCCAACTCCTCCAAATTACTGGCCCCACTGTAAAACATTTTTTACAAAATACTTAACATTTCCACAATAATTGGAAGGTTATATGGTCAATATTGAAAAAGAATGTGTGCACATGCCTTTCATAAATCTGTGATTTCATAGATAACAAAAACATTATGGTTATTCCCTATAATTTCATCCCCAAACAACTTCAACCAATGAGAAAACTGGATACCAAATATCACCCCGACCATTGTGGTATATGGCCCCTCTCCTTCTCTCATAAAATAACACTAAACAGGGTTTTCTATATTGGTGTTTCAAAGACTTTTAAAAAATAGGATATAAAGTTATTTCATATGCAACCTAAGAACATTGAACAAATTGCAAAGAAATAACTCGTACAAAACCACCATAAAAGTTTATAATTGTAAACACTCACTCAACTCGTCGTCGTCGGACCCGACCAAACATCTCCGTTTTTGCGTCACAGTATTTGGCTGTATAGTTCCACCATGTTCCAAACTTTCCTGGACAAAGGGCATCAATTTGAGGGAACAACTGGAAAATTATCGCCAAATGGCTTTTTACAATAAAACAAGTGAAGCAAAATGATATAGCGGGTAATTATATTTCTCAATTCCTTCGTGTGTTGACATTTTACTTCATCCAATCTTTGCTTACTGTAAAGGTTCTATCTAGATTTGACCATCAAAATAATTCAGCAACTGTTCATTTCTAAATGTGCCGATTGATTAACAATGTATAGTCTTATAATGATTTTTTCCCTAATGTCTCAAGAATTTGCTTATTTTATGATATTATATATTAGAGAGCCCTGATAAATACCTCTACAGGCCTGGCCAGGGATGGCGTTCCTGACAACAGAATACGACGGTTTGCCGACTTCACCAGAGGAACTACAGCCTTACAGGACGATGTCTTGGTATTACGTATGGAGTGAGATTCGTCCACAATTACAACCTGGAACTTCTGGTTGGTTAGGGCTTCATGAAGTACTTTACTGGTTGACTTGCACAACAATCCAAAAGTTGTAATTGAGATCTTGGCATCTGCAAATCCACTACAACATAAACAACAAAATCAAGTATACAACAATAGTATTCAGCAATTTAAAACAGGTCAATCTTGTATTAATTAACACTAATCAGCAGAAAGGCAAGTATTGCTGTTGTGGCAATGCCCATTGTAATAACTTTTAGTGGCTTTAATTAACCTATTTAATTTACTTTACTTTAGCCCTATTACTTTAGATATCAGCCAGTTGTTTTAGCTATTCATTTAAAAAGTGCATGTATTATATCATGCCTCAGTAAAGTGTCATTCAAACAATTTAATTGGGAAACACAAGGACTAGTAATCAAAAGCATATTAATAAGTTGTACAGAGATTAAAATTGTATACCTACCAGGTAAAATGGGGATGTAATATAGTAATTTATCATTTTTACACTGAATGTCACTGTAGTTATCTCCCCCTGTGCTCACCTAGCATCGTTACCTGTCTGTATGAGGTAGATATCCTTCGGCTGGACATCAGGAAGCCATTTTTCTATCTCCTCAACCCACACCAACTTCAGGGAGGATGGTACAATGATCAACAATGGCCACTCTTTCCTGTAGTAGTACGCCACAGAAATAGCTTGTAAAGTTTTACCAAGTCCCATCTGTAAAATACAAAGATACATTATGTTGGGGGCATTCCAAGCAATCATATGGGATACTGGATTTTGAAATTCAGTAAAAACTTTTATGTTTTGAACTTTATACCTGTTACATACCAGGTATCGTTGAGGTCATATGTCATCTAGGCCGCTGGCCTGTCTGACCCATCACAATGGTGACCAATAGACATTTTTTAATATCAGGACTTAAATCATGAACACAGAAATTTGTGATCCAGCACTAAAGATACTATGTGATTCTTATGCAACAAAAGTTTAAACCCAGGTTGAAATATATATACAAATGTATTGAATTTACAGTAATGAAAATAGCATATACTTTTCACAATTTCAATGTTCTAGTAAAGCTAAATTTTCACTTTGATCTACTGGTTGTAATATTTTATTATATAACAAATTGATTAACAAATGGGCTTGTATTCAGATAACAGTACACCAGTTTCGGATAGCCATAAGTAATCTTATTTTCATTTCACAGCCAGCATTTATGATGGCAGATTTTTCGCATATCTAGGCCAAAAAATAAATTGTATATGATAAACTTCTTTTTAAAAGAAAAATATTTACCTCATCTGCAATCAAGCATCTGAAACACAGAATATAACATAATGTAACATACACTGGATATATTTCATGATAAAATATACACCTGCTGGGCCCTTTTCTTAAAAACTAAAATTGTTTATTCATTAAATAAGATCATACCTAGGATTTATACAAGAAAGTGTTACATTTAAATACAGACAAAGCAGTTTTTCCATATATAAACCACAGGTACACATTTTGTCTGTCAATAAGGTGACCATACACTAATCAGATTACCAAACTATATACTATAGTTATAGGACAATTTATATTCATTTATTGTTGATGAGATATTCATGGAATGCTCTAAATCTGAAATCACATATCAGAAGTTCTAGATTTTGCAAATGTCAGCTGCAGGACCAATATCAGATCAAGGCTATAATTTTGTAGTATATATACCTTAGTAACTTTACACCTCAAATGTTTAGAATGAATTTTATTTATCAGGATATTTAATTTTCATTGATGATGACCTTTGGAATTATATTCTATGATTTGAATTTCTTTATGAAAATATAGTCTTAAACAGACTGCAGTCATTGCATGTGCCATTTTTAACAATACATGTATATTAAAACAAAATACTGACTTTTAAGTGTGCATTATGTTTTTTTTATTGTATTTGAACATAAAATCTAATCATCAGTAGACAAAAATGGTACATGGCCATGATGGGAATCTATTCCATGACTTCAGCAATGATCATTCATTGCATTTTTGCAAACAGTGATCCAGTTAGGGTACTGATCCAATTTTGGTCCTGCATGGAGATCCTTACACCTCTAACATGATCAAACATATATAAGTGGGGATTAGCTGAGGTGTATTGACAGACCAGGACAAGTAATATGTGCATAAACGAACTGGATCTGGTAATTACGTACCTTCACTTGCTTTAGATCGAATAATTACGTAGTCTGCCCATATCATACATTTTATCTATTTCTACAATCAGGGACGTATATGTCAGATACACATATACGTCCCTGCTACAATGGATAGATAACTTGGTCATGCGAAGTTATTAATGAATCTTTCAACTTATAATGGAGGTGGAATTTAACTGGTGATTGATCATTAAATAAACGTCGGGCAAAACATTGAAAAGAAGCGCTGTAATCTATAACTAAGCCCGGAGGGTTCTCACTGTCTCATCAGCTAAATATTGGTGCTGCTAGATCCTCAAGCCAAGGAACACCAATGTTGTTATCGGATCAGTCAGAACCCTTCGGATTATATAGCTATAATTCGTTCACAAATTTCTAAAATCTTTAACGTGTTGCAACAGGAACCTTCCATTCTTCTTTACTGCAAAACAGACTCCTTCTTTTTGAAAATCCATAAGACGACGACATAGTTTTGTTGGAAGCAAGGACAGCACTTTTTCATCGTGACTGTTCCGTCTCTTCCCCGCCATTTTTTCAAGTTTACAAATCCTAACTCTAATGACAGGAAACTTATACTAAGGGAGATAACTCAAAACCAATTATACCCTTTCATTGCAGAAAATATTGGTTAAAAAATATTGGCCCATTTATTAAAATATTGATCCATTTATATATAAAATATCTTTTTGCAACAATTATGAAACAGATTACGTCAACTTATGTTAATCTCCATTTATATATAAAATATCTTTTTGCAACAATTATGAAACAGATTACGTCAACTTATGTTAATCAAAGGTACTTGGGTAGAAAAACATTTTTGTATCTTAAACAAAAATCAATTTTATTTTTCACAAATACATGAAATAACTATTGAGTATTCCAAAATAAGATATACACCATGGTTCCACAAAAAAAAAATGTTTTCAGAAAATATAGACTTTTTTCGATGGATAAGGAAAAGCAGAAGAAAATATGAGAACACGTTGCATGTACATATGATTATGGGATAGATTCTAATGTATCTTTATCATTTAAGAAAATACAAATTATTGTATTACTGGTGAAAAATACTATAAACAAGTGATTGATAACTCAGGTATAGTTATCAATCACTCTTGTTGATTCGGATATCAGCGCGGAGGTAAGGGTCGTCTTATTTCGGGAGCAAACTGCGGAGTAACCGGGGGGGGGGGACCCCACAGGTCATGCAGGCAGATGACCCCATACCTTTCCAAGTCAAGTAAGGGAAACGAACCCTAGCCGCCTTGGTATATGTTAGATGTATATACATCCATGGTAAAAGGCAAGTGCACTATCCAATGAACCACCCGATAAAGATAAATATGTGTATAAAACTGGTTAACTTGCCACCTTTTTATGTTATCAGAGTGGGGAAAAGGTCAATATTAATATACCAATATAAAGATTAAAATCCTTTTTTTTTTGGTCCAAAGTCACCAATTTTCCAACCATTTTCTCCCTTTTTAAAACAAATACTTAAGTAGCTAAAGGTATCGAGGAGGTGTTCTATAACAATGAATTTAATACTTTCATTTCCCCTGTAACATATACTCCCCTTTCCTTTGATGCTTCTGAAAAGCTAAATCTGTATTAAACACAATTTCCCATGATGTCTTCATCCAGAGTGAGCGAAAAACAGTTCTCTGACCAATTTGGATTATTATTAAAGTGAAAATTCACGATGGCCGACACGAGTTATGATTGGTCTCGCTAGTAGCCATTCAAGCTTCAATGTTTGAAACTAATTCTTACGTTTCATTTCATTTATGGAAAAAATGTCGAAATCCGGTTTTTGCCAAGATGTTAAGACAAACGGAAAACAAAGAGTGGTTTAGAGACAATGTCTTCCCAGAAACCCTATTCTCAGTGATTCTTTCTGTGTCAGTGGAGGTTGGGCGATATCCAAAAAGAACATCGATCACCAAAATATCAAACGAAAGAAAAATCAAACAAACAGCCAAACAAACAAAAACCGTTAAAAAAAGACAAACAATGGCAAATTGATTGTTTTAACCAAAAGTAGAGACAGTAAAACATATACGACATCTAAGGCAAACCCAGACAAGTGTGTTACAACTATCTGCAACAAGTACCTGGGATTTATGGCAAGCCAACTTAACATTTATTCAAGGAGTAATGTCGATTCTGTATTCGAATTATATGAGATATCTTGTATAATGGTTCTATAAGATATCTGATATAGCATATGAGATATCTTATATATAAAAATAAGATATCATATATATTTTTTCTGAAATACAGGATTGCTCCTTGAATAAATGTTAAGTTGGCTTGCCATAGGGATTTCCTGTTGTGTTCCCTACTTCGGGACACAGGGACCTGAGAATTTGATACAGCTAGTTTTGGACCTAAAATAGGGTGTTTAGAGTAATTTTACACATTTGAGGGGTTAAGATCAATTTTCGATAAAAATGCCCCATCAGTAGTCATAATAGCTTTTATGACTACTGAGGGGGCATTTTTATCGAAAATTGATCTTAACCCCCCAAATGTGTAAAATTACTATAAACACCCTATTTTAGGTCCAAAACTAGCTGTAACAAATTCTCAGGTCCCTGTGCTTCGGGACACAAAAGCGACCGAAATTTTGCTTCACCGATGCAATTGCAATACCCGTTCTACATGTATTTCGGACGTCTGCGTGTTGTACAATTATAACAAGATAAAATCCTAGCCCGAGTATGTTCTTGCCCCAACTACACCATATCTGCAATTAGGCATGCATCAGGTGTCGCACTTTATTCAAATAAACACGAATGAATTACCTTAAATTGGATATGTTTTTACTTTTACACATAATTATTCATACCAGCCAGATGTGTGCTTATTATACGTACACACTCTATATACATACATCCAATTTCAAATTCATGCATACGATTTATTTGACGCTATTTCTTATATTCCTATTATTTTATGACACATATATTATGCCCACTAAAGACAATAAATCGGTATCTCGGATTTCAACGGACACCTTTATTTGTATGCTAAGTATTATAATAAAAAGAAAAAGAAAACGCAGAGCAACATGCAAAACAAGGTAGCATGTAATTGGAATAAAGTAAAACAAAAGCATGTACATTAAATATGTATTTCAAAATATCCCTTCGGCTTGTGAATGCTGTATATAACATAATTGTAGGTATGGAAAGCCTAGCTCTAGGGCCTATTCGCAACTTTGATCTAGAGATTGCCTCCCTTTGCCCGTGATTAAAATTGTAATAAACCTTGGGGGGGGGGGGGGGGGGGGTATGCTTCGAAATAGTTTGCATTTAAGACCACTTTTTAGACTTTAGTTGACGCAGAAGAAATAGGAAGGAAAATGTGGCAATGATAAATTGTTGCTGGCCCCCAGCCTGGTACCGCTTATGTGTACTTTTCGACAGGTAATCGAGACCACAGGGCATGATATAAAAAGAAAAATTCCCTTCAAAACATTATTTAGATAAAAAAAAAGCCAATGAATTATCGACATTTTTTCAGACGAATTTATTTGTTTCGTCAAAATTTTATAGTAGAAAATTTTGAATCGTTCGAATGATACGATGTTATGGGTGTTTATGTCTCCAGTGGAACATTAATGTTATAACGGGAAATGCAACCAAATACTTCAAAATATTATAGATGGGTGCTTTGTCATTACTACAATATTGAGTTACGTACCTGGTACCAGCTTCTGATTGGACTTAATACATACCACCTCACCTGTGTCCAGAGCAAGGAGATATCTCCGCCAGTCAAGGCACAGGTGTTCAGGATGTATCTCAGCTATATTTGGACCTGGACTATTTTTATCGAAAATTGATCTACCAATGGCCACCTTTAGTTCAGGTCCAAATAAAGCTGTAATACATTTTGACAGTCGACGGGGTCTACACGAAAACATAATGAACGAATGACAAGGAAGAAATCTGGAATCAGCGTAGAATGTTTGTTTATGAAAATCATCCCTTCTCCCTTTTTGACGAATAAAACATCTTTTTTAATATACTTTGTCTAACTAAGTAATAGAGAAGTTTTCAGATATGTCATCCTACAATTGAGGAATGTTCAACGCAAACAAAATATTTGAAATCGGAACAATACTTTGCAGAAAACTGTTTGAAAATAAACAGCCACACAATATCCTGCTACATCTCGGTATGTGGGAAGAGAAGTACGAGTATATAAAGTTTGGCTAGGCATGAACATACCATTTTGTTTAAACAATACTTAATTTCATCTGTATGTATATGGTACATAAAAAGTACAGATATATAAGAACAGGACGTGACAACAAGATTTTAATCTTACATATATATGAAGTACACAAACAAATAATTATAAGACAAGGCAAATATGTTCAATCTTTAATAAAGCCATCTCCTTTGATGGAGAAGTAATTGAATCAACATTTAATTGATACACATACATTGTTTAAATCAACATTTCGTAACAATATTGGCCATTTTACGTGACGAACTCAAGTATTATAAGTAGGTATATTAATAGAATAGAAACAGACCTGGCACCAGGTAGAGTCTACTCTCCTTTGTACTTTATGTTATCCTCTCCACACTGACCCTGGTATGATATGCAGGTGGTAATGTTTAATATGCTCACGAGTATGCCTACTAGTTTTGAATGAGAGGGTGCCTCAGCTCGCACTTTGAGGACGTGGCATGTACTTTGATGTGACCTGGATCTAAATAGGCGTGTGGCGTCCATGAATCAGAAGACGCTTGCTTGGTCTCGGTGTATTTTTTCAAGTTTCTCCGTGTGAATATTTCCTTTCATATTTTGTCCCTATGATAATCAATTTGGATTTTGGATTCATGACAACCTGAACATGGCATATTAGAGCAATCTGCCCCTTTATTACGTACAATTATTTTGCGCTATTTACATGATCTTTTATTGTTTTACTCGGGGTGTGATAATGTCAATAGATATACTCAGCCGAACACAACAGTTGAAAACAAAAACAAATAAACTAGACGATATTTCATCTATCTTGAGCATTTCTATAAATTCTGCTATGATCTGATACATGTGTATTTTTTGGATAACGGATATGTTTAAACGTTCTTTGACCATCCAATGTCGAACGAAATTTTAAAGGTTTACTTTAGTCTCTGGTCAAAGTTAACGAAAACATAATTTGTCAAGGAATGAGCAATTATGCCCCCCCCCCCCCCGGTACAAAGTGAAATATTGCTTCCGCAAGCGACTGATATGTATTTAAGAATATAATTATCACATTTCTACCAGTGAAATATTAGAAAATATCAACTTGATAAAACGTTTATCACCACTGCTTATATATCATGATATTTTTGTACGTTTTTTCATGGTTCAACAATGAAATTATATACATGTGTATAGTAAAAAAATAATTAAAACCTTCATAGCGTTATTTATGAAATGTTTAAATGGATTTTTGTATGTTTTACAATCATAATTATGATGTTTTTAATATAATTTCATCCCGTGGTGTATTAATATTTTATAGGCCTTTGGCAATCCATCCCGATCAGCTGTGACCGAATTAAAAAAATGAAATCATAGGGACATAAAAGCATTTAGGAATGTCGAACATGTAATAAAACGAAAATCCAATGGTTTCCCGTTAAATATCAACATATTTCACTCGCGTGGCAATTCTTAACAGATATTTCACTCGTGCGAAAATATAAAAAAAAGTCTGCCATACTCATGAAATATATTTAATATTTAACGGGAAACCATTGAATAGCCATAAAGATCACACAGTTGTTCTAATTACGAAGTATATTGGGCATTGAAAAAAAAGATGAAAGCTTATATTCATTCCTTTCCCCTACTCTATATACTTTGATATTGTTATGAGCGCGGACTTGCAGTAATAATTCGAATATAATTCGTTGTGTAAAAGAAGGTTTTGTTCTCTCTACAAACGTTTTATAAATGGTATGGAGAAAAAAGTACTTTTATCAAGAATATTGATAGATGCATGGTGGGGTTATGAAGTAAAATTAACAACACAAATGGAATTATTGCGCTTCCAAACTATTTATCTACAGCATTTATTTTTCAGTATGATTCATTTTAAAACCAACATGTCATGTTTTGGTGAAAAGAAATATTGTGTATACAGTAACTAAAAAAGTAGAAGTACTAGTTATAAAACAAGTCTTAATTAATAGTTCAGGATTTTAAAGTCTATTAGTCTGACTCTTCTCGCAACCTGACAGATACTTAAATACTATTTCAGAACTCCTGGCTTACTTGCCAGTTGGACATCAGCTACCATCACTCATTTTACGAGGGATATGTTACTTATTTCAATCAATTTTAATCTAGTTTAATGAGCTTACTTTTTTATTTTGAATACTAACGAAATGTTTTTTTTAGATGTATTCCAACAAAACAATTTTTGACCAATATTCTATTTTGAGTGCTGATGTTAGGTGCCATATTTGCAAGATAATGGTGCAGGTTGACGAGGATTGTCCCGGGATAATGTTTTCTGTCCTTTACTCGCTTTACAAAGCAGTAAAATTCTATATTTCCCTTAATGAGTAATTTGATAATGATGTCGGATAAATGAAAGAGGAGTGCACCATTAGTCTTGTTTTTTTTTTAGTTTGTAAACAATCGTTTAGCAGGTCATAATTTCACTAATATTGATTTATTTCTGACACGATTTGTCCCTTTTCCCGGAAGATGAACATCATTTTATCATCATATGAATAACACAACCAGCTTGAAGATTATCAAAGCATTATGGATATGTGCATTTATACGTTCAGAATAAGATTGCAGCGCATGCTTGTTGCAAATAACCCATTGCAAATTGCTAATTGCCGATATCGCTTGCGCTGCGTATTGCAAATCGCCTATTGCAAACTGATGTGTACTGTGAATCGCTGATTAAGTAACTGATAGTGTGAATCGCTAATTGCTTAGTGCGTAGTACACGAACCGCCGCCATTGACGCGAATTATGTCATCGGAGTGACTATTCATTTTGGTAATAGCCCCTCACCTGGTAATTGGCAATTCGCCATGTTTGCTATGGGTATTTGTTGTAAGAAACAGTTGAATGAATCAGTTGATAACAATCGGATGCCTAATTTCAGAAATACATTGCAACAACCCATGGGATAGTATTTGTTTTTATCGGTCTATTGCGTGGATTGTAATGTGCATTTTGAAATTTTCCGATTGTTAGTTATGTCAACGGATCTATTCGCCTGTTACTTACCATTTTGGATAAAAAAAATCATGTTCATATCCACAGGTACCGGTAGGTCAAACACTATTTGAGAACGATCACCACCAATGGGCAGTGTTTTTGTTTCGTTTCCGAACGTTTTGTCAACGCCAACAAAACAAAACGTGTGTGCGATAGGTACGTGTGTTTGTTTTGAACAGCTTATTTTAATTTCAATTATTTAATTTATGGTTGACAGGTAGATTAAGGGGGAAATATGAACTATACTAAATAATGCATACTCACTCATCCTCATACTACGATTCATTTTGTAATTAGATGTTTTAAATCGTTTGGGCTTTCCTGTATAACGATATTATTTCATGAATCGTTTTAAGTTAAGTGTTTTTTGTTTTGTCAAACAGGAGTTTTTTTTTATTTGAACCTGTTCCAGGTATATTTATGTAACCAGTGTTTGCTCGTATGTATTGAAGAGCTATGCTACCCAAGGTCCACTTTAATTCGTGTCAATGGCGGTGGTTTAACAGCAATTTTACATGTGCAATTTTGCAATTTGCAATTCACATTATCAGCGAATTGTAATTGTCGTCAAATATTTATTTGTAGTTCGCAATTATCAATTCATAATTCAGAAACTTGCAGTAGTCGAAGAGTAACTTGCAATACCAAACCGGCACAGTTTTGCATCCACACCGGTTCCATACGCATCAATGTTTTCAAATCATTGTTTTATGTGATGATGCATATAAATGTATATCGTTGTATTGCTTGTGATGCGCCCCACTGAATTTCGATGGTGGTAATTGCATAAACCCAAACAATAACAACAACACTACAGCAAACAGTTCAATATCTTGCCAACAGGACAGTTTCTGGCCGTTGCTTTCTGTGCCGCATGGTCTGTATTTTCGTTCAATGACCCCTCACCAGGTGGCATTGCATACACCTAGCACCAATCACACCACTAGATGGCACGGTGACCGTTGCGGAGGAAGGCGAGATTGATAGGGGAATAATGGTGACCAAATCAGAGCGAGTGTACCCCTGGTGTGACGTGTCTGTTGGTCGGTGCCGTTGCGTGAAAGCACGCTCAATCGATACAACAAATCATAACAAATACTTTTAACCCGTAATCCCCAATAAACTGCAATGAGTGCCGCTGTCTGGCAATATTGATATATTCATATAGAGGTTCATGTGGCCCTAGTCCCAAGTACATTTGCATTTTAAACAACGACTGTAAACATCGTATGACAGTATTCTGACATTAGTAAGCGAGGCAACAGGGGTGGGGGACATGGGGACATCTAACTTCGCCTCCTCAATTACTTATGCAACGAAAGGTTTTTTTTAACACGATTGATATTTTTGCATCGCGTCACACTGCGTGTCCTTGTGACGTATAGAATATCACATGAAAAACTGCTGCACGCATGCTCCATTCATAAAGAAAAATAAAGGAAATGCATCGGTCAGGACGACAGTTGCCTTGAAATAGTTACTCGAATTTGGAAATCGATTCTTTGTCTCGGAATACAGTGTCCCATCCATAAACATAATACTTCGCTCCGCTCTGCAGACCATGGACTGGTTTATTTCTTGACCCAGTTGTCCGAACCAGAAGTCGGCAAACACATCTTACAGAATGGAACCAAGGTTGATTATCATAAATAAAAACCGGGACCAACCTAGGTGAAATGCACATCGTTTTTGGACAAATGAAGCTTTAATATCACACATTTCTAAGCTGACGAATCTTACTAAAGAAATTAAGTTTCACATCAAAACATATAACCGATGCGCTGTCTATGAATTAAAACCCGGTCGATCACGAATTTGAATTTAAAGAAACTAGATTTTCTTCTTCATCAGCCACTTTCCTCAATCTCTCCCGTGATAGGAGGTCTGATTGATAAGTTGTGAGCCTCGTATCGAAGAAGTTGAGCAGGAATGTACTTTTTCAGCCTTATATTTCTTGAATACTAGTGTTAGGGTATGTGCCCGAAGATTGGTGTAATTTGGGTCAGTTTATTTCGAAGATGTAACACTCTTAAAGAAAACAAAGCAAATTACTTTTGTAAAATGGATAAAATCTTGAAAAAGCAGTGATTCAATATTGCATACGAAAGGTCTAGCTCATAAGGATATCCATACTGATATGGTATAAATGCCCCTTCATTAGGCCGAAGGATTCTGACTCTCTGATCCGCTAAATATTGGGACAGCTGTGCCAATATTTAGCGGAGCAGAGAGTCAGAACCCTTCGGACTACCCCTTCATATTCTACACTGAAAAGGTAGGTGTTGGTATTTAGGTACCCGTTCACAGGCCTGTCACTGTTGCAACCCCCGAAATGGTCAAAGGATTAGGCTATTGCATTACTACCAAGGTAGCAACATGTACATTATTAACCGTCGTCTGAGACACCGGAAGGGTTGACGACAGTGACCGTAATCGGAAGGCTACATGCGTGCACGTGGTAGTGTGGCTTGTTTTCAATGTCGGAATAGAGACGGTCGTTTTTACAGAAGAGTCCCAGTTCACTCTTTTCCGTCCGGACGGTTGACGTCATACGACATAGGGATGAAATCCTGCGTCTGGTTCAATGCCTGGCCATATGTAGTCAGAGCAACCCGACTGGTCGCATGGTCCAGATTTGTCCAAAATCGACCATCTGTGGGACGAACTTGACAAATGGGTAAGGGAAGGTGGGGGGGGGGGGGGGGGGGCGGTTAATGTCCCGGTAGACTACTCTCGACCAACTGCGGACTGCCTTGACGAGAAGGATAAGAGAATTAGGGCTGCGACAGGTTCGTCAGGATTCCGATAAATCGGTCGATTTCACGTTTTGAAATTTGGTCATTTTGTTATCAAAGACTGCCTTTTTCTGCATATTTATTTAAGGAATTACCACATTCCGCGAAGCGGTTTATGCAAAAAAGTGCACACAGATTTTTCCATATACCCTATAACCCTAAAAAATTGTAAAGATACATATATGATTTGGTATTAATTATGTCAAAAATCGAATGGTTTTGCAAAAAAACACAACCATGTGCATAAATGTCACCTTTGAACAACCTCAACCAATCAGAAGTTTGATTACAAAATACCGCGCCAAACCACAGGGGCTAGGCACGGACCTTTTGTCACTATGAAATGATTGTCGGATGATAATGTTAGATATATAGTAGCGGGAGGGGATAGGTTCGAGAGATGTAAAATAATTATCCAATAATCAGTTCATAGTGTCATAGGTCTGTGCCTAGCCCCTGTGCGCCAAACATGGCGGTATATGACGTAATAACGTTTTGCGTTGTCTAATTTTTGAGGTTATATAAGGATTGTACCTCATTTTGACTGCGTATACGGCAGTATGCCCGCAGTTAGCAACGAACATATTTTATGGTGCGCGTTTATATGTTATACGATATAACATGAAAATAACTTTGGGAGAATAGGCAAAATTAAATTATATGTACATATATGATGTTGTATATAACATTCAAACACAAAACATTATATCGCTTCAAATTCATTATCCTTTCAGAATGTTAAAATTTCCCGACGCCCAACTGATTCTGCTGATATAAATGTAATGATGTTCCGCGGATTGAGATGGTGACATATTGAGATGATGAGCGTGATGTTTAAATTTTCTTTATGTTATAATCACGGCGGGGAATCAAAGGATAAGGCGTCGTTTTTCCGTCATCTTGGTAAGTTTTTATTTGATATCTCCATTAATAATTTACCTATTTCTATCGGGCAAAGGGCAGATACCCTGCAAATATTCACCCGCAGTTGATGATTTGTATATAAATTGCGCCACCCCCCCCCCCCCCAACATTCCGAGCAACTGTTTTCACTCGATAAGGTATGGTTCACAAAACCCTTGCCGAGAATGCAAAGCGTGAGCCAAAATACACTTAAACGACGTGCGATTATATTGTGCTTTCACAATGATCATGTTTTCGTTTTAAAAAAATGGTCAAATTGTGAATCAATATCGTACACATGTTAATTGCACATCTAATATTAGTGCTAAATTATACCAAAGGTCATTTCTGGGTCACCAAATGTCATAGGTCAATTTCCTACTCCATGTCGATCAATATCGTATACATGTTATATGCATATCATAAAATAATGTTATACCAAAGGTCATTATATGGGTCGCAAAAGGTCATAGGTCAAATGTTTAATCTATGTCGATCATTATCGTACACCTGTTCATGTTATATGCACATCTTACAACAGTGTTAAGTTATACCAAAGGTCACTAAAGGTCATAGGTCAAATTCTTAATCTATGTCGATCATTATCGTACACATGTTATATGCACATCTTACAACAGTGTAAAGTTATACCAAAGGTCATTCTATGGGTCACCAAAGGTGAACAGTCCAATTTTTTAATCAATGTCGATCAATATCGTAAATATATATACAAGTGCGTATCTTACAGCAGTGTAAAGTTTTATAAATGAAAGTTATTATCTGGGTCACCAAAGGTCATAGGTCAAATTGTTATTCAATTTCCGTCACTATTGTATACATTTTATATGGACTTATTATAAAAGTGTTAAGTGATACCAAAGGTCACATGCCATTTCTATCAATGTCCATAACACTGATTGCTATTGTTTATATTTGACCATCGTCCGACGATGATATTTGACATTCAAGATAGTTCATGTTAATGTTATTTGATACTGAAAACCAATACATTCATATGGTTCCACTTTTCAACGGGGTCCATTTTCAACGGGTATGTAAAAACAATTTTAATATTAGAATCCGTTTTCCATGGCTCCTCGGTTCCATTTTCAACGCTGAAAACGGAACCGGGTTCCATTTTCCACGGGGGTCTGTTTCCAAGGTTACAGGCGCTATTATTCGTCTATTGACTGGCCCGCTGGGTCAATCGATCATTCACCAAGCCTGTACCGCACGCACGAGATTAAGTAAGAAGCAATTTAATAAAGATACAATCATAAACATAAACATATTCTTGTCGTGCGTGTCGGTTGGTCCTTACAAGCGAACTAGGATTGTCATATAGTATATAATATAGTTGTGGAGGTCAAGGTCATACATGCGATGACCTTCTATTTCTGTTACGGTCGAACATGTGAACAGCATGCTCAGGTTATGGGCCTTTTTCATAATTGGAACAGATCCTCTGGGGAATACCAGTTTGTTGTTGCTTTTTTTTGGTTAGGATCGATCACTGTCAAAGTCCGATTTTAGATACAAATAGTCAGAGACTGCAAGTATATCATGATAGGTATCTATGTCGAAATCTCTCCGGGCAGGTGAGCTTACAGATATATATAAATAAGACAACTCCGCGATTTACAGTCCATCATAGAATGTGACCGCATCACTAATATGAACCAATACCGAAGATGTGAAATTCCAGCTGCTAGTAGTATATAAACAATGCAGCATGGACCGACTTCAAAGCTTGTCAATTTCACCGTTATGTGATCGCGATATTGTTTTGATGTTAATCAAAGAATCGAACTAGTCCTCTTGCCTTATCAACAAGATGGCGCGCACAGAGCCTTCAAGTTGGCCATGATATATTCCGCGAGTGTAGAGTATCGAGGGTGACTATAATGTGTTTCTGGTCAGACAATCTGCAGATTTTTAGTATTGTTAGACTGTGCGATAGTAGATTTAACTTCAGTACACGAGTATTACTACAGACGTCATATAAGAGAACCAACAAACATTTACTACTTATATTTCCTATTAGTTAGATATCCAATCGACCATAACTACTGGGATTCTAATAGAGAACCAGCTGACCATATCTATTGATTATAGAAAACAAACTGACCATAACTACGGACGTCCTTATAGAGAACCAACTGACCTCAACTACAGACGTCCTAATAGAGAACTAACTGACCATAACTACGGACTTCCTTATAGAGAACTAACTGACCATAACTATAGACGTCCTTATAGAGAACCAACAGACCATAAATACAGATGTCCTTATAGAGAACCAACTGACCATAACTACGGACCTCCTTATAGAGAACCAACAGACCATAACTACTGACGTAATATTGGAGAACCAACAGACCATAACTACAGATGTCCTTATAGAGAACCAACTGACCATAACTACGGACCTCCTTTTAGAGAACCAACTGACCAAAACTACAGACGTCCTAATAGAGAACCAACAGACCATAACTACACGTCATATTGGAGAACCAACACACCATAACTACAGACGTCGTATTGGAGAACCAACAGACCATAACTACATATGTCCTAATAAAGAACCAACTGGTCATAACTACGGACCTCCTTATAGAGAACCAACTGACCATAACTACAGACGTCCTAATAGAGAACCAACTGACCAAAACTACAGACGTCCTAAAAGAGAACCAACAGACCATAAATACAGACGTCCTAATAGAGAACCAACAGACCAAAACTACAGACGTCCTAATAGAAAACCAACAGACCATAACTACTGACGTCATATTGGAGAACCAACAGACCATAACTACTGACGTCCTAATAGAGAACCAACTGACCATAACTACAGACGTCATATTGGAGAACCAACAGACCATAACTACTGACGTCCTAATAGAGAACCAACTGACCATAACTACAGACGTCATATTGGAGAACCAACAGACCATAACTACTGACGTCCTTATAGAGAACTAATTGACCATAACTACGGACGTCCTAATAGAGAACCAACTGACCATAACTACCGACGTCATATTGGAGAACCAACTGACCATAACTACAAACGTCCTAATAGAAAATCAGCTTACCATAACTACAAACGTCCTGATAGAGAACCAACTGACCATAAATACATATTTCCTATTAGGCAATCAGCTGACAATCTTATTAGAGAACCATAACTACAGACGCCCTATTACTGAACCAACTGATCATGACCATAAATACATATCTCCTTTTCGATAACCACCTGGCCATCTTATTAGTGAACCAACTGACCATGCTTTTCCTTTTGGAGAACTATTTAACTAACTGATATAACTGTAGAAATGGGACTAATTGGTATTGCATTCATTCTCATAACAGTTCAGTGCAGAGCATCCGACAACAAATGAGAAGAAAAAAAAGAAATTGTTATTTTTAATGGTGTTCATTAGTTGTTAATTACAACATCATATTACTTTGTTCCAAAATTGCATATAAAAATAAAATGAAACAAATGTTTCTAGACACTTTGTTCAAAGGCAATTATCAATTTGGAAATTAATTAATATGACAGTAAAACGTTAAATATTGTGCTGCATATAATAAGGTTTTACAATAAGCCGACGTGAAATATGTTATCGGTCTTCATTGCTATATAAATCATAGTGTACGTATATCTATGTAACGTCAGACGTGAACGCTGTGTGGTCACTTTAGTTCATCTCGTTAACACGCCCTGCTCGCTACATACCGACAGTAATTTAATCGCTATCAAATATACACAATATCCAATGAAATGTCATTGATGATATGTACATATTCAGCATGCGCTGCCGTATTAAATTCGCCAATATGCAGCTCGCCATTTTGTCCTGATCACATGATCGACTACCTTTAATATGGGCGAGTCTACCCCGTCGCCTGCTTCCATGACTCATATGTTTTCAGACTGTGGCGTATAAACACTGGACTAGAGGGTTGTTGTGTGTCTGTTGTGTTCAGTAGTGGACATTACGTACGAAGCTATTGTTTTACTGACCGTACGACTCGGTCGAGTTCACTGACAGTCTCGTTAGCGCACCTCTGTAACCCGCGGGCAATATGGTATCGTCTTTCAATATACGATGCATTTGGGTATGATAATAATAAGGCGACTGTAGTGCGAGTATGGCGGGAGCTAAACCTGGTGTTCACGCTGTTCAGTTAAAGCCTGTCTGCGTACCGGAATCGCTTATCAAGGGCAACAAATTCATCAGATGGGATGAGGTAAGATTTTAGCCCATAAGTCGTTTAATTCCAGATTTTAAGCGCTATAGACATCCCTTATTACGTGTGACCCCTTGTGTTTTTGACGGAAGTCTTACAATACCATGCTTATATATAAACATTGACGGGACCTGTCAAGCCGCTATGCCTACAAAATGCAGTGTCTGTATTATTGTATTCACTGTAAATGATGCATATAGGAACGGCTTATAGCGGGTCGTTTATTGGAGATAAATGCAGTGATTTGACGACCGTCGTTACCAATTTACACGGGGGAAGATGTGAGGAGCAGAGCTATGTACGAAGCTAGCGAGATCGATCTCTATAGCGCTGACCTGGTACTGGTATCCTAGTGTCTACAGTCCTGTATGTAAACACAGTCGGCACATATGTGTGGATGATTAGGGGCCAATACACACCCCTGTTCCCCCCTCACCCTGGACAGTAAACATGCATGCACGTCTGACCCATTCCTAGGTAGCTGGAGCCAGCTGTAGTGACCAGTAAGCCATATTACATGTGTAACAGCGCCTCTACACACGGACATGTATACAGGATAATCCTGCCATGTGAAAACAGGGTCTAGCACACAGAATTCTATCTAAAACATGTGTTGTACATTTACACAGATCGGTAGGTCTCAATTATCAAACGTATGGTTGGTTTATATAGAACTTAGGCATTTAATCTG
Source organism: Mimachlamys varia (assembly GCA_947623455.1). Lineage (NCBI taxonomy): Eukaryota > Metazoa > Mollusca > Bivalvia > Pectinida > Pectinidae > Mimachlamys > Mimachlamys varia. The sequence continues at coordinate 28,042,458 of OX392528.1, read as the reverse complement.
CTTTTTATAAATACTTCACAGTTACAATACCATAAACAGACAATATTGTATATGCAAGAAAATTGCAGTTACTATGGTGATTTATATTTCTACAAGCATAAAAATGACTTATGTCCTATTAGAGTATTAATTAACTGAATGATTTCTTCAGCAGATTTTGCTTTACTAGCATCACTATAAGGATATGAACTGCTACAGATTAATGGTAGTGATACAATTATCTTATAGTTTATGATCAATATTTGAAGATTCAGCCAGTGATGTTAAAGGCCCAATATACATAACTTTCGGCAAAACTTGTTTTCATATTTATAGATTTAGTTAAGATTAACTGATATATCAGCAATATCCAAGAAAGATTCCTTCGCGGTTACCGGTAAAGCAGCAGTTGAAACACGCTATTTGTAAACACGCATCCATTTCGAACCGTCTTCTACCTTCGGTTTGTTGTTGAAGTGGGCCCCACCTGAATTATTTTCAATTCTTTGGATTTTTTTGTCAAGAGTTTCTTGTTAGTTAGCGCTCAGGTTTACTTCGTTTTAGGTTTATTTTTGCATGGTTATCAACTGGATTTTTTTCAGAATTTTTCAGGATCACAAAATTTCCCTGAAGTTACGTATATTGGCCCTTTAAGGACTTGTTTGATGAAAATATGAACGAATTTAGCTTGCAGAATCTATGACAAACATAACTTTCTAATATCTTCATAGTGTTCAAGTATTATTGTGATCCTGTGTATGTGTGCATGGTTATATCAGCATATATTTATTGCCATATGGGTATCAAAAATCCCAGTGGAAGGGAGAAAACTCTAAGTTGCCAATAAGGAGGTGTTAAAAGCATTTAGCAATATTTCTTCCCAGCGTATCAATTTCAGTAGCTTGGTAGACTGGAACAATAAAGGTATATGAACAATAAGGGTATATGAAAGAAATCTCCAGTAGCTAGCTCTCTTAAAATAGATAATTGCATTATGTGAAAAAAAATTCAAAATGTGGAGAAAAATAGAAAAGAATGTAATTGTTTATTATATTAGTTGTGTATCAGAATACAAGCATTCAACAAATATCTTTAGTTAAATATAAGCATTTATTTACATCCAAATGATGTGCCCAAGTTTAAAACTTAAAACACTCAGATTCACAATTCTCTGGTTCTATAGGAGGTTCTGGTTAAGGAGTTTTGAACGACGAGAATTAATAAAAAGTCAACAGAGCCTACTTAAATTGTCAAGGTTTCTGACACCAAATTCTTTGCCCAAAGGTAAAATTTCTGTAGCAGTAAACCTGTCTAATGTTTTTCACCCATGTCTCAGCTGTAATTTAGGACACAGACAATGTTATTATACATTACCAAATTCAGCAATGTTTTTGACAATGTTTTAAACAAAGACCATATTTGGAATGTGCAACAAAAATGGTTTGCTTGAAATTTACATGAAAGTAAAATCATACTTGTGTTTCTGAGGTGGTGACTCTTACTGACAGCAAGACAGCCACAGCCAGTCAAGCTAGGTTTTGGTAGAATTTATTGACAATTTGTGATAACATCATCATCACCCTTGAAATTTGTAATAAACTGTTGCAACCTTTTGTGGAGAAACTGGGTTAGGTCGACTGTTAGCAACCAGATAGCTCCATTGGTTGAGCGTCTGTGTGAGTTTGGAAGGTTTGGAAGTTCCATATATGGCTGTACATTTGCCCTTTCCTGTTACAGTGATACCTGTGACCAACCTTTGTTTCAAGCATTTGGTGTATGCTTGGAAAGTGGATATTGTAAATAATTGTGTCTTCGAGGGTGTAGACTTAGAAAAAGGAGGGAGGAATATAGTGTTTGATCTTCGGCGGCCAGACAGTTCAATTGCTAGAGCGTTTGTAAAGCGTTCGCAAATTCCCAGGTTGGGATCAGGTCTGGTCGTGCATTTTTCCTCTTATTCTGTTAAACTTTGAATTGAAAGAGTTAAAATGTGTTTTCAATGGTGAATGAGTGTGGGATAAACATATCCATCTCCAGTTTTTTGTAAAGTATCTTGCATATTGTAGGTGGGCGAAGACAATCTGCCAAAAGCAATGCTCACTTTTAAATTTTAAGAAAAATTGTTTGTTGTGACTAAATGGTCCTTGCCCTGCCTTGCCCTTCTCTTTCTTTCAAAACTTATTGAAAACTCCAATTTAAAATGTAAAGGAAACAAATATCCTGTTACCAATACTTACGCTTTTTCAACTTTTGGAAAGAAATAGTATCCAGCACAACAAAAATGACAAGTCTTGCAAAAGCGATCTGACATTTTGTGAATTTGTGTGTCCGGGTTAAGGAGCTAAGTGTATGATACTGTTCATGTCAAATCTTAGGATCCACATCACTGATTTTGTCATACATTAAAAAAATATTTCTAAATACTGATATCACCTGAGCTGGTGTATTGTGTGATCTGGTACACGACATTTCATTTGGCTGATGTTCGTTGTTACCTGTATTTTCACATATCATACACAAAGTTTTTCTTTTCCGTGTAAAAATAAACTCTTAGAAAGAAGCTACCATAAAAGGAAAGATCTTCTAATCTCTCACTGTTATCATTTCTTAAGCTTTTCAAGGTACAAAGAAAGAAATATATATAAACCATTTGCACATTCCAATTTTTTTTCTGCTCAAATAGATTTTAAAGGTATTTATAAGATATATTGTATTTTTTAGTGATTGATAGTGATCGTGAGAACAGATATATAGCTAGCAAAGCTTATTTTTCACATGGGACCACGGCCGTATCGAAGAAGTTGAGATGTCTGACATTCTGCTACCACTAGCCCTCCACCTGTGGGTCACGGGTTGGATGCTTGTTGCTAGATACTGGCTGTAGGACGATTGGTTTTTCTTCGGGAACCCCAGCTTTCTTTCATCATCAAAACCTGGCACATCCTAAAATGATCATACAGAGCTTGAGCTTCTGAAAGGACAGTAAACAACAACTTAACCAATATTTTTACAATTGGTCGTTCTATGCTGAATTATTATAAGATATCAACACAATAGCCACACAAACTGTAAATCTCTCACCACCAAAACAAGACATTGTTTGTTTCTCTGAAATTGTACGATTTAATAAACTCGTATGGCATCAGTTTCATTATAAGATGGATTATTATGCTCTATAACTGATTGAGTGAATTTGGAGAGACATATATTGGGAGTCCGAGCCTTATCCGTTGAGACTCTTCAGCATTTTGAGGACCAATTCATCTTTTAACCCATTCACAGACTCCGGAAGTCATTTTGGAACCTTATGAAATCAACTTGTGAGTCAGTCCAGTTTAAAAAAGAAGTGGTGATTCAGTTATTAATAAAGCTTTAAATTTTCAAAGGACTGTCAAAGAATTTTCTTTGAAAATCTAGAATTAACTTAAAAAGCTTATATAACATTCTATTTTTGTCAATGATAGTGACAAAGCCACCAGATTGGATGAAAGCTAGAGTCAGCTAGCGGTTCTACTTTCACTTTATACCCTGTACAATCCTGTAGATCATTAACCGAACGAAACAAAGAATTGGGTTAAAATTGTATTACCAATGTCAGTGTATTGTCTCACAAAAAAGTAAATGCCAGATTTCAACACATTTGGGTTGAACTTCAATAAAATGCTTTCTCCAGGCAAGATATGCTTGAGGTTAGCCATGTGCAGAGAAAGCATACTCTAGATTTATAGTACAGCAGGAGTGTTTTAAACAGGTTAGGTTGTGTACTGAATGTCAATTTAGCATGCTGCATTCTATTGGCAAAGGGAAGGGATTCTATCCAACACAGAAAAGGGAAAGTATATTGATTCTTTTAAGGTTTAACATTGTGAGTTGCTTTTTGACATTAAATTGAATCGCATTCTTCATGTACTACCCATGATCAGGAAAAATGACAGTACATACTTCAAACATTCAATCAATATCTTGTATTTTTTTTATACATACTTCAAGCATTCAATCAATATCTTGTATTTTCCCCCTCTGCATCTTAATCATCTCTCCATGCTTTAATTAATCATTTTGATCCATTGCTTTAAAATTTGGTTGGCTCTTGTAGACCAGTCTTTAATAGCAACCAGAAACAGTGTTACAACATGAAACATATTTTACAGAAAGCAGTTTGTATACTTGTCACAGAGACCTGCAGTAAATTGCCTTTCTATAACTAATCAGAATCAGTTGCATCCATGTATGTATATACCTTATCATTAGCTTTGGTATCAGTGGTACCCTTGGCTGTTATTAGGATGTAAAAACAACAAACCAAATCACTGGTTGTCCTGTTATGTACTGTATATTTTTAGTGTCTAAAATACCTTGTGTTCAATGTAATATTTTTTCAATCCTGCCTCTAACATTTCTACCCATATAGTTTTAATGGTTTTCCGATATCGTTCCAATACCTTGTCTCCAAATCCTATGGGTCTTGCTCAAGACCATCTTCCTCCACTCTTCCACACACACGCACACACACGCACACACACGCACTCGTAGTTTCTCTCCTTCCCCTGTGCTTTGCATGATGTAGTTTGTCCTGATCTCCGATGATACTCTCTCCTTGCTCAATGTGTCCCTAATGCATGGATGTTGCAGCACATGTGTTTACACTGGAAATAGCTGCAACCACGCCTCTGGCTAATACCATTGCATTAGGAACTGGCTACCTCAGTAAGACTAAGACACAAGCTAATGGTGCATGTGCCCCGGTACTGTTACACTTTAGCATCTATACAAACTTTCTTTACTCCGAAACCTACATACATACAATAAACTATATACTTCACTGATAGGTTAGTATAAAGTGGGATTTTACTTGATAGGTGAAAGATTTTTCAAGGATTTACAATAAGATCCCATTGAGATTCAGTTATACAAGCATTCAAAAATAATGGCAAAATTATCAAACAGTGTAAAAAGTTTTCTAGACGACAAATGATTATTTATATCTATAACACAATTTGCTGTAGATTTTGCGGAGATGAAGATTTGAAATTTGTCCCCAGACTCTCATGGGCATACAAACGGTCCCGTTGTGGATTCTATATTGAGATTGGAGGTTCCTGATTCAGTCATAATAACCAGTTACAGTAATTGATATTTATACCATACTTGGTGGCAATTTCCTTGAATACAATACAGGTTATTAGAAAAATAGAAAGCTGTTAAAAACAGGAAGACTTAGAGAATCTATTAGAGCATAATTGTACTCTGAACGTACTTCTGCTGACTTAATACTTATTGATGTCCTAAACACTACATATTGATGTCCTACACACTAGAACATATTGATGTCCTAAACACTACATATTGATGTCCTACACACTAGTGCATATTGATGTCCTACACACTAGTACATATTGATGTCCTACACACTAGTACATATTGATGTCCTAAACACTACATATTGATGTCCTACACACTAGTACATATTGATGTCCTACACACTAGTACATATTGATGTCCTACACACTAGTACATATTGATGTCCTAAACACTACATATTGATGTCCTACACACTAGTGCATATTGATTTCCTACACACTAGTACATATTGATGTCCTACACACTAGTACATATTGATACATCCTACACACTAGTACATATTGATGTCCTACACACTAGTACATATTGATACATCCTACACACTAGTACATATTGATGTCCTACACACTAGTACATATTGATGTCCTACACACTAGTACATATTGATGTCCTACACACTAGTACATATTGATGTCCTACACACTAGTACATATTGATGTCCTACACACTAGTACATATTGATGTCCTACACACTAGTACATATTGATGTCCTAAACACTACATATTGATGTCCTACACACTTGTACATATTGATACATCCTACACACTAGTACTTATTGATGTCCTACACACTAGTACATATTGATGTCTTACACACTAGTACATATTGATGTCCTACACACTAGTACATATTGATGTCCTACACACTAGTACATATTGATGTCCTACACAGTAGTACATATTGATGTCCTACACACTAGTACATATTGATGTCCTACACACTAGTACATATTGATGTCCTACACACTAGTACATATTGATGTCCTACACACTAGTACATATTGATGTCCTAAACACTACATATTGATGTCCTACACACTAGTACATATTGATGAACTACACACTAGTACATATTGATGTCCTAAACACTACATTTTGATGTCCTACACACTAGTACATATTGATGTCCTACACACTAGTACATATTGATGAACTACACACTAGTACATATTGATGTCCTAAACACTACATATTGATGTCCTACACACTAGTACATATTGATGTCCTACACACTAGTACATATTGATGTCCTACACACTAGTACATTTTGATGTCCTACACACTAGTACATATTGATGTCCTACACACTAGTACATATTGATGAACTACACACTAGTACATATTGATGTCCTAAACACTACATATTGATGTCCTACACACTAGTACATATTGATGTCCTACACACTAGTACATATTGATGTCCTACACACTAGTACATATTGATGTCCTACACACTAGTACATATTGATGCCCTAAACACTACATTTTGATGTCCTACACACTAGTACATATTGATGTCCTACACACTGGTACATATTGATGTCCTACACACTGGTACATATTGATGTCCTACACACTTGTACATATTGATGTCCTACACACTAGTACATATTGATGTCCTACACACTAGTACATATTGATGTCCTACACACTAGTACATATTGATGTCCTACACACTGGTACATATTGATGTCCTACACACTTGTACATATTGATGTCCTACACACTAGTACATATTGATGTCCTACACACTAGTACATATTGATACGTCCTACACACTAGTACATATTGATGTCCTACACACTAGTACATATTGATGTCCTACACACTAGTACATATTGATGTCCTACACACTAGTACATATTGATGTCCTACACACTAGTACATATTGATGTCCTACACACTAGTACATATTTACGTGCCGTACTGTCCTACATCAGTGTTTTTTTATGTGTCCTTTCTCAAGATCATTACATATTGATGTGCCCTGCTTGAAGTACAAGTTGGTGTATCCTACTTAAGTACATATTGATGAGTCCTAGATTGGAACATAAAACGTTTCTTGCCTTGTTGAAATCAATATACATTATCATTTAATTTAGTGAATGAGGGTTTGGTACTGTTTGAGTGGAAGCTCTGCTAATACATACACATATTGCAGGGCGATGAGCGAGAGAGCATGGGCGTGAGAAATCATGAATACAGATTGCTGATTGTCTGTGTTGTGGGTGTGTTGGGCTCATCTCTTACTATATGAACAACAGGTCTGTGACTATTAAAGCCTATTGGTTTGGTACCACACACCATTATCTTCAAACTACTACAGCTACAATGCCTGAATGGCTGCACCAGTATGTTCCAGTGTTAATCATGGCATTTGTCTTCTCCACAGAAATCACCTGGGGAATGACTGAAAGATGGCTATGTACTTGTGTGCTGCACACTTCCAACTATAGCCTATTGAATTGGTTGAAACATAGTCCTGGGTTGATTGGTATTCCCTCCTCTGATATAAATATGTATGATGTACTAGTCACTGTCCAGTCCCCTTGACCTCATGCTTTTAGGGGTACTTATCTATAGTAATATGGAGTTAATTACTCGGTCATAAATATAAATAGAGCGACAGCCAGTTACTCAGGGTCGACATACCATATTTATCTAAAGGGTAATATGGAGCTAAATACTCAGGACATACCGTATTTATCTAGAGGGTAATATGGAGCTAATTACTCAGGACATACCATATTTATCTACAGGGAAATATGGAGCTTATTACACAGGTCATACCATATTTATCTAGAGGGTAATATGGAGCTAATTACACAGGACATACCATATTTATCTAGAGGGTAATATGGAGCTAATTACTCAGGACATACTGTATTTATCTAGAGGGAAATATGGAGCTAATTACACAGGACATACCATATTTATCTAGAGGGAAATATGGAGCTAATTACACAGGTCATACCATATTTATCTGGAGGGTAATATGGAGCTAATTACACAGGACATACCATATTTATCTAAAGGTTAATATGGAGCTAATTACTCAGGACATACTGTATTTATCTAGAGGGAAATATGGAGCTAATTACACAGGACATACCATATTTATGTAGAGGGTAATATGGAGCCTAATACTCAGGACATACCATATTTATCTAAAGGTTAATATGGAGCTAATTACTCAGGACATACCATATTTATCTAAAGGTTAATATGGAGCTAATTACTCAGGACATACTGTATTTATCTAGAGGGAAATATGGAGCTAATTACACAGGTCATACCGTATTTATCTAGAGGGTAATATGGAGCTAATTACTCGGGACATACAGTATTTATGTAGAGGGTAATATGGAGCTAATTACTCGGGACATACCATATTTATCTAGAGGGTAATATGGAGCCTAATACTCAGGACATACCGTATTTATCTAGAAGGTAATATGGAATCAATTACTCGGAATGTATTGTATTTATCAAGAGGGCGATATGGAGCTCATTATTCAGGACATACTGTATTTGTCTAGAGGGTAATATGGAGCCTTATGGAGACATATTGTATTTACCTAGGGGATATTGTATTTATCAAGATGTAATATGGAGTTAATTACTCCGGACATACCATATTCATCTAGATTCAACAACCCATGCCTTGTAATAACAAATAAAACAAATTTTATTTTAAGGGTTTGTATTAAATAAGCCTAATTCGACCTTGAGAGTTGGAGAATATTGGTTGATACACAGACAGCTTGGTTAAAAAACGTGTTATATATATCCTCTAAACTTGGATCAAGTTGTTAAAATCGAGTGTCAGTTTGCAAAAACAAACTAATGTTTTTCTGTAAAAAATCTCTCCTCTCATGAAAACTGTCCTCTGACATTAACTTCAAATTGTTGAAGTTGGTCATCAGCTTGTAGAACATTGTAGAAGATATTTGTTTGAATGCTGTGTGAGTCTAAAGCATATATATAGTTTAAAACTATAGAATAAAATGTATGAACTTTAAGGTTTTAATGCAGAATCGTTAACATCTTGAGGCAAAGTGAATGTTTAAAAACTGGGAAAAACAAAACCATAAATTTCGCAGAAAATGTGTTTGGTATGTAAAAAGTTGTGGTTTATATATATATATGTATGCATCCGTTTAAATAATATCATGTTTCTCATGAAAATGTCAGAGAAAATGTTCACTTGTGTAAGAACCCGAATTTTGTTCATAGATCAATTCAAAGTGATAGCTGTTGTGTAAAAAAGGTTTGTGTTCATATGTTTACACAGGAGTTGGATATAGCCTGAAGCTATATATTAAGTCTCAATTACTAAGCTCTGCTCAATTGACTGAAATAAGTGAGTGTAATTATGTAGGGAATTATATTGTAGGTGGAATACACAATGAGTTGGCTGACGGAATATTTGTATATAAAATATTTGTACCAACCTGAAAATGAATCTTGGATTTTAATGCAAAAAAGATTTGGTAGAGGACAACTGATCTCTGTAGATAATGCAGTTGCTTTATTATAGAGTGGATACTTTTTCTCATCGATATAATAAGTTTCCAGCAAAGCTCCCTTTTCCTCCTATAGGTATTAAGTCAACTTCCCTTCTCTTTGTAGGTAACCAGCCAACCTCTTTTTCTTTTCTATAAATCAACATCCTTTCTCCTCCATAGGTATCCAGACAACTTCCTTTCTCCTCCATTGGTATCCAGCCAACATCCTCTTTCTCTTCCTTAGTTATCCACCCAACATCCTTTCTCCTCCATAGGTATCCACCCAACATCCTTTCTCCTCCTTAGGTATCCAAACAACTTCCTTTCTCCTCCATTGGTATCCAGCCAACATCCTTTCTCCTCCTTAGGTATCCAGACAACTGCCTTTCTCCTCCATTGGTATCCAGCCAATATCCTTTCTCTTCCTTAGGTATCCAGACAACATCCTTTCTCCTCCATAAGTATCCACCCAACTTCCTTTCTCTTCCTTAGGTATCCTGCCAACATCCTTTCTCTTCCTTAGGTATCCAGTCAACATCCTTTCTCCTTCACAAGTATCCAGCCAACATCCTTTCTCCTCCATTGGTATCCAGCCAACATCCTCTTTCTCTTCCTTAGGTATCCTGCCAAAACCCTTTCTCTTCCTTAGGTATCCAGACAACTGCCTTTCTCCTCCATTGGTATCCAGCCAACATCCTCTTTCTCTTCCTTAGGTATCCTGCCAAAACCCTTTCTCTTCCTTAGGTATCCAGCCAACACCCTTTCTCTTCCTTAGGCATCCTGCCAAAACCCTTTCTCTTCCTTAGGTATCCAGACAACTTCCTTTCTCCTCCATTGGTATCCAGCCAACATCCTCTTTCTCTTCCTTAGGTATCCTGCCAACATCCTCTTTCTCTTCCTTAGGTATCCAGACAACATCCTTTCTCCTCCATAGGTATCCTGCCAAAACCCTTTCTCTTCCTTAGGTATCCTGCCAAAACCCTTTCTCTTCCTTAGGTATCCAGACAACTTCCTTTCTCCTCCATTGGTATCCAGCCAACATCCTCTTTCTCTTCCTTAGGTATCCTGCCAACATTCTTTCTCTTCCTTAGGTATCCAGACAACATCCTTTCTCTTCCTTAGGTATCCAGTCAACATCCTTTCTCTTCCTTAGGTATCCAGACAACTTCCTTTCTCTTCCTTAGGTATCCTGCCAAAACCCTTTCTCTTCCTTAGGTATCCAGCCAACATCCTCTTTCTCTTCCTTAGGTATCCTGTCAACATCCTTTCTCTTCCTAAGGTATCCAGACAACATCCTTTCTCTTCCTTAGGTATCCAGTCAACATCCTTTCTCTTCCCTAGGTATCCAGACAACTTCCTTTCTCTTCCTTAGGTATCCTGCCAACATCCTTTCTCTTCCTTAGGTATCCAGACAACTTCCTTTCTCTTCCTTAGGTATCCAGCCAACATCCTTTCTCTTCCTTAGGTATCCAGACAACATCCTTTCTCTTCCTTATGTATCCAGACAACATCCTTTCTCTTCCTTAGGTATCCAGTCAACATCCTTTCTCCTCCATAGGTATCCAGACAACATCCTTTCTCTTCCTTAGGTATCCAGCCAACATCCTTTCTCTTCCTTAGGTATCCAGCCAACATCCTTTCTCCTCCATAGTTATCCAGCCAACATCCTCTTTCTCTTCCTTAGGTATCCTGCCAAAACCCTTTCTCTTCCTTAGGTATCCAGACAACTTCCTTTCTCCTCCATTGGTATCCAGCCAACATCCTCTTTCTCTTCCTTAGGTATCCTGCCAACATCCTTTCTCTTCCTTAGGTATCCTGCCAACATCCTTTCTCTTCCTTAGGTATCCAGACAACATCCTTTCTCTTCCATTGGTATCCAGTCAACATCCTTTCTCTTCCTTAGGTATCCAGTCAACATCCTTTCTCCTTTACAAGTATCCAGCCAACATCCTTTCTCTTCCTTAGGTATCCTGCCAACATCCTTTCTCTTCCTAAGGTATCCTGCCAACATCCTTTCTCTTCCTTAGGTATCCAGCCAACATCCTTTCTCTTCCTTAGGTATCCAGATAACATCATTTCTCTTCCTTAGGTATCCAGTCAACATCCTTTCTCCTTCACAAGTATCCAGCCAACATCCTTTCTACTCCATTGTTATCCAGCTAACATCCTCTTTCTCTTCCTTAGGTATCCAGTCAACATCCTTTCTCTTCCTTAGGTATCCAGACAACATCCTTTCTCTTCCTTAGGTTTCCAGTCAACATCCTTTCTCCTTCACAAGTATCCAGCCAACATCCTTTCTCTTCCTTAGGTATCCAGCCAACATCCTCTTTCTCTTCCTTAGGTATCCAGCCAACATCCTCTTTCTCTTCCTTAGGTATCCAGCCAACATCCTCTTTCTCTTCCTTAGGTATCCAGTCAACATCCTTTCTCTTCCTTAGATATCCTGCCAACATCCTTTCTCCTCCATAGGTATCCAGTCAACATCCTCTTTCTCTTCCTTAGGTATCCAGTCAACATCCTTTCTCTTCCTTAGGTATCCAGACAACATCCTTTCTCTTCATTAGGTATCCAGTCAACATCCTTTCTCCTTCACAAGTATCCAGCCAACATCCTTTCTCTTCCTTAGGTATCCAGCCAACATCCTCTTTCTCTTCCTTAGGTATCCAGCCAACATCCTCTTTCTCTTCCTTAGGTATCCAGCCAACATCCTCTTTCTCTTCCTTAGGTATCCAGTCAACATCCTTTCTCCTTCACAAGTATCCAGCCAACATCCTTTCTTCTCCATTGGTATCCAGCTAACATCCTCTTTCTCTTCCTTAGGTATCCAGTCAACATCCTTTCTCTTCCTTAGGTATCCAGACAACATCCTTTCTCTTCCTTAGCTATCCAGTCAACATCCTTTCTCTTCCTTAGGTATCCAGACAACTTCCTTTCTCTTCCTTAGGTATCCTGCCAACATCCTCTTTCTCTTCCTTAGGTATCCAGCCAACATCCTCTTTCTCTTCCTTAGGTATCCAGCCAACATCCTCTTTCTCTTCCTTAGGTATCCAGCCAACATCCTTTCTCTTCCTTAGGTATCCAGCCAACATCCTTTCTCTTCCTTAGGTATCCAGCCAACATCCTCTTTCTCTTCCTTAGGTATCCAGCCAACATCCTCTTTCTCTTCCTTAGGTATCCAGTCAACATCCTTTCTCTTCCTTAGGTATCCATCCAACATCCTTTCTCCTCCATAGGTATCCTGCCAACATCCTTTCTCCTCCATAGGTATCCAGCCAACATCCTTTCTCCTTCACAAATATCCAGCCAACATCCTTTCTCTTCCTTAGGTATCCACCCAACTTCCTTTATTCTCTGTTGTTATATACAGCCAGCTTTTTTAAAATCATTTCTTGTATAATTTTCACTTAGCGAAGGTTTTGATATTGTTTGCTATTCCTTTCTGATATTTACACTATAGTATTCTAACTAGGATTCTTAGTCGATGAGTTTCTTTTTTGACCCATTTCATCATTCATGTCTATAAAGGATTTATCACATGCTTATAGCTTATCAATGATGAGAGATTTAGCATTTATTTTTTCTCAAAATCATGTTTAATAAGAGAAGTCGAAAGGTTCATTGTTCAGGTCGTGACTGAGCGTGTTTGTTGAAGGATTGTCAACCAGTTTGATTTCAAATCATTAAAAGCTCGGTAGGGTGGAAGTGAGTGTGAAGTGTCCTGCTGGCAGGGTTTAAAGTATATGTTTGATAAGTAAACTTCACTTGACCTCCAAATCATCTTTGAGTTGAGCTCCTTAGAGGGGAAAGTGTATTACATTTCCATATAGATCCAGTAAATGAGTTATTTTATGAATGCAAGTGCCACCTGGCAAATAAAATTTGCTGTTTCAGTTTTTTGCATCCAATTTATCGCCCTCTTAATTTTCTGTTAGATCAAATATAATAGAAGCAGCTGTATCTTCTAAATTATCAATGTAAAAAGTTTCAGATTTACATAAATTTAAGGGATATTTGTAAAGCATTTTGTAAGTAATGCAGTTACGTATACCTGAAGTTAGTAAGACAATTTTCAGATTACATATATATTCTGTTAGAATTGTAAGATGATGATAATTAATAAAAAGTACAGCTATCAAGAACAAAGTGTTATCAATATAGACTTTGTAACCATGTGATTGACCCAGGGAAAAACAAGTATAGACTTGGTAACCATGTAACTGACCCAGGGAATATCAAGTATAGACTTGGTAACCATGTGATTGACCCAGGGAATATGAAATATAGACTTGGTAACCATGTGATTGACCCAGGGAATATCAAGTATAGACTTGGTAACCATGTGACTGACCCAGGGAATATTGGGTATAGACTTGGTTACCATGTGACTGACCCAGGGAATATGAAATATAGACTTGGTAACCATGTGATTGACCCAGGGAATATCAAGTATAGACTTGGTAACCATGTGACTGACCCAGGGAATATCGGGTATAGACTTGGTTATCATGTGACTGACCGAGGGAATATTAAGTATAGACTTGGTTACCATGTGACTGACCCAAGGAATATCAGGTATAGACTTTTACCATGTGACTGACCCAGGGAATATGAAATATAGACTTGGTAACCATGTGATTGACCCAGGGAATATCAAGTATAGACTTGGTTACCATGTGACTGACCCAGGGAATATTAAGTATAGACTTGGTTACCATGTGACTGACCCAGGGAATATCAAGTATAGACTTGGTAACCATGTGACTGACCCAGGAAATATGAAGTATAGACTTGGTTACCATGTGACTGACCCAGGGAATATTAAGTATAGACTTGGTTACCATGTGACTGACCCAGGGAATATAAAATATAGACTTGGTAACCATGTGACTGACCCAGGAAATATGAAGTATAGACTTGGTTACCATGTGACTGACCCAGGGAATATAAAATATAGACTTGGTAGCCATGTGACTGACCCAGGAAATATGAAGTATAGACTTGGTTACCATGTGACTGACCCAGGGAATATCAGATATAGACTTGGTTACCATGTGACTGACCCAGGGAATATTAAGTATAGACTTGGTTACCATGTGACTGACCCAAGGAATATCAGGTATAGACTTTTACCATGTGACTGACCCAGGGAATATCAAGTATAGACTTGGTAACCATGTGACTGACCCAGGGAATATCGGGTATAGACTTGGTTACCATGTGACTGACCCAGGGAATATGAAATATAGACTTGGTAACCATGTGATTGACCCAGGGAATATCAGGTATAGACTTGGTAACCATGTGACTGACCCAGGGAATATCAGGTATAGACTTGGTTACCATGTGACTGACCGAGGGAATATTAAGTATAGACTTGGTTACCATGTGACTGACCCAAGGAATATCAGGTATAGACTTTTACCATGTGACTGACCCAGGGAATATGAAATATAGACTTGGTAACCATGTGACTGACCGAGGGAATATGAAGTATAGACTTGGTAACCATGTGACTGACCCAGGGAATATCAAATATAGATATAGACTGATCCAGATAACACCCACTGTCATGTATTCAATGTAAAAGCTCAGTAGTATGATACTATTTACTTCACTGCTTGACGATGGCTTGTTTTTCTTTCACAATACTGACAGATTCAGAAAAACTTTGTTAGACATTGTGAGGATATATTTCATGATTTTCCCTAAAAATTAAGCTCTGCAATCACGGCAGATATTTAATACTTTATAATACCCAAGACATGCAAACTCCTAATTATTGAATGGTGGATTAACTTCTCTGAACATAATACTGTGCCATGACCCCAGTAAACAGATGTACCTGGTAGGTACATACTTAGGATTTAATCATGACCTTGCAGATCCATCATTATAGGTCGGTGTCAATTTTATTTAAAAGACATTGTAGTGGGAGTGGGGGAAGTTCTGTCCATATTCAGAAAATTCAAATAGTATTTCTTGTAGTTTAAATTCGGTTTATGATTGATATGTCCTATAAATTTATCTTGTCATGGTATATTGAATATATGTTACATGTATAGTATACACTCAACTGTAGCTGTCATGCAAAGCTGGAACACTATGTATAAATTACTGTCATGGGCCATTGATTTTAAGATTCACATATTTTTTTGTCAGTTTTTAAATGAGTTAATAATTCAAATTTTATTATGAGCTCTGTGTGTCTGAATATGAGCTCTTGGCTGAAGCTAGCTAAAGTTCTATAGTAGATGAGCTCCAAGCTTCTTATGCTCTGCTGTTCTATATAGTAGATGAGCTCCAAGCTCTGTCGTCCCAATTGTTCTATATAGTAGATGGGCTCCAAACTCTGTAGTCCTAACTATTCTATAAAGTAGAAGAGCTCAAAGCTCTTTATTTGCCTTGCTGTCCTATATAGTAGACAAGCTCTAAGCTCTGCATGCCTGCTGTTCTCTATAGTAGACAAGCTCCTAGCTCTGCATGCCTGCTGTTCTATATAGTAGACAAGCTCTAAGCTCTGCATGCCTGCTGTTCTCTATAGTAGACAAGCTCCAAGCTCTGCATGCCTGCTGCTCTCTATAGAAGGTAACCTCCAAGATCTGTATGCCCTGCTGTTGAAGTGTTCTGTATAGTAGATGAGCTCCATGTAAGCTCTGTATGCCCTGCTGTTCTGTAGTAGACAAGCTCCAAGCTCTATATGCCCTGTACTTCTATAGTAGACAGGCTCCAAGCTCTGTGTGCCCTGTTTTGTATAGTAGATAATTATAAGCTCCAAGCTCTATATGCCCTGTTTTTTATAGCAGACAAGCTCCAAGCTCTGCATGTCATGCTGTTCTATATACAGTAGACAAGCTCCAAACTCTGTGTGCCCTGCTATTCTGTAAAGTAGACAAGCTCCAATCTGTGTGTGCCCTGCTGTTCTATAAAGTAGACAAGCTCCAAGCTCTGCGTGCCCTGCTGTTCTATATAGTAGATGAGCTCCAAGCTCTGTGTGCCCTGTTCTGTATAGTAGATGATCATGAGCTCCAAGCTCTATATGCCCTGCTGTTCTATATAGTATACGATCTCCAAGCTCTGTGTGCCCTGTTCCGTATAGTAGATGATTATGAGCTCTAAGCTCTATATGCCCTGCTGTTCTATATAGTATACAGTCTCCAAGCTCTGTGTGCCCTGTTCCGTATAGTAGATGATCATGAGCTCCAAGCTCTATATGCCCTAGCTGCTGTTCTATATAGTATACGATCTCCAAGCTCTGTGTGCCCAGTTCTATATAATATAGACAATGCAAGTTATTTTAGTTGTACAGCTGTTACCTATAGTCCAGATACATCTGTCCAGCTCAACCTGTGACTTTGCCAGCCTGTCCTTGGTATGGACAGTGCCCCGAGTACAGAAGACCACATATAATCCTATTTTCTACTTGGTCTAACTGTACCTGTGCCCAGGGGCTGTAGAGGTAGTTACACAGGTGATTTAAAGTGCCAGTGTTATTGAACTGACAAGCTATTATTTTGTAGTATAAACAAGTACAACTCCCTTTAAATGTACCTTTAGTATCTAGGTATCTGTTAATATATATGTGTACACACATCACATATCCTATAGCTTACCAAAATGTATATAAAACAAGATATTTGTCTCATACACTACTATCTTGTGCATACAAGATTTTACCCATCAAGTAATTGACTGGTATTACTTCCGTACATAACTTACATGACCAAAAAAATCTATCCAACACATGCACACTACCATCATGTTTTTACGAGATATCTATCCCACAAGTTAAGAGTCCAAGTATATATATAATATCTGGTCCATAGACTAGTCTACCCATTATGTAATTGACTGGATATCACTCACATACAATGTAGATTATTTAACAAAATCTATCCCACAAACTACCATCATGTTTTTACGAGATATCCATCCCAAAGGTTAGAGTCAAGTATATATAATATCTGGTCCATAGACTAATCTTCCCATTATGTAATTGACTGGATATCACTACCATAGATTATATGTACAAAATCTATCCCACAAACTACCATCATGTTTTTACGAGATATCCATCCCAAAGGTTAGAGTCAAGTATATATAATATCTGGTCCATAGACTAATCTTCCCATTATGTAATTGACTGGATATCACGACCATAGATTATATGTACAAAATCTATCCCACAAACTACCATCATGTTTTTACGAGATATCTATCCCAAAGGTTAGAGTCAAGTATATATAATATCTGGTCCATATATAATTATATACAAGATATTTGGCCCATTGATTACATAATTAATGAGATATTAGTCCCATGTAATATATATATACAAGACAATCCCACAGGCTATACCATCATATATATTTATCCCATAGACTTAGATAATGTATATTCAACTTAATGGAAACAATATATCCCATACACTTTCTTTAGCATTATTCTTTTTCATATGTACACAGGATATCACTCATATTGACTCTATCGAAAGGAACAAAGAAAAATATTTTCCAAAACATCAACTTTAAACCAAACTAAAATACTTTTCCGTTCAGATAAGATATGATTTGACAAAAGTACAGAGGGAAAAGGAGAAAGAATTGAGGAAAGTAGCAAAACAGAAAGAAGAAAATGACACAAATGCATATGTATACAGATCTAGAGTCTGTGGACCACCCTGGGACAGAAAAGTCCTGCACCTTCCCAAACTCGAATAGTAACAAGAATATTGAAAAACCTCTTGAACATTCTGTTTTCTACAATTTGTATCCTAATTTAGATTTAGAACTTTTTTACATTCAAGGTCAATTTCAAGCTAAATATTTAGGTATGGACATAGGGGTATTTGTTTTGCCTGCATCCATCAATTAGCTTAACTCCACTTATATTTGAACCATAGATTACCGGCCATCATGCATATATTCTACCATGTCATTAACAGGATATCTGTCCCATTATGTAGTAAGCAGGATGTAATCATATAAATGCACTCCTAGATTATCAAGTGCATTCATTATAAACTATATCCTCAATAGATTACTAAATAAAATTATCTCTACTTAAAATTCAAAATTTACATGTACAGAAGATTATCTATAAAAAGCACACCAGCACTGTATATGCACTCATTATGAAACAAACCTGAATAATAAATACCCATACTGTAGGATATCTGTATGCACTGAAGAGTATCTGCAATTTATATACTGAACCAAATAGAAACGCAAGATGAAGTGCCTTGCTCTATACCTTATATGAATTTGAATGCTCTATGTAATAGTTTATAATCAGTTTAACAGTTCATCTTTAATCAACAAATTATTAAAATTTCATTAGATTCTAAACTGTAATTGAAGCATATTTGATGGTAACCCCCTCCCCCCCCCCCCCACAAAAAAATTACAAAATGTATGCATTTGTTGCCGCTCTGATTCTCCATGAATTTCTAAGGTGCGTATGTCCTTCTCACGGGAATATTATTCCACTTTTCCAACAAAGTAGTTCTTAGTTCGTCAAGAATAGCTCCGATAAAACTTTCACCATGTCGATATACATGGCATCAATTATCTGGATTAAACAGAATGAACGAAGACTCGTCTCTGAAAATCGCAGGTTTCCATCGATGCATCAGGAACAGTCTTGGAGCATGTGGCAGTGCCGCCAACCAAGCTAAACAACATACTTGATGTGCAGAAGTAAGGGCAAAACCAACATAAGGACGACGAAATCGCAGACCATCATAGCAGATTATGTTTATGATTGCCTACAATATTACCAGCCATTCGGTTGCAGTAAGGTGGCAATTATGAAGGTTGGCAAATGTTAGTCCGGTCTTGATGTGGCATTCGATTGTCACAAAGGGACGTTTCAATATTTGCTGTTTTACATTTTCTTTGTGGGACATGGTACATCTTGTGGCTGAGCAAACTTATACACACAACATTAAGTAGAAAGTGACTTTGACAGTTATATGAGTGATTTTCATCATTTTAAGCGAAAGCTCCATCTATGTGCCCTGCATTTCTTTCTTGGTTCAGTATGTATACCAATGTCAAATACTTATGAATGATTGCACCACAGTTACAGACACGTGTAGGTATAGTGCAAAAAACTACATGAAGATAAATGTACCTAGCAAACAAGAAGTTGACTATAGTAAAAGATAAAACAAACCAGACCATTATTTCCTATTTGAGGTTTTGGAAACCAGACAGTGTACAGCGTTGCTAACCGTGCAATTGGTTGTTCAATATTACAGAACAACTGTCTAGCATTAGATATACTGTAGCAACCTCTCTCCCGCATCACCGGTCCATTGCTGAGCTATGTTTATTGGAGACCCATATGGAACAAACCCTGCAGTTGCTGATCAGGTCTGTGCTGTCACGGCTCTGTTGACCGATAGTCTATGACAATTTATGCCATTGTGTCCAGTATTGAGAACAATTACTATTGTAATGATTCAACACTACAACAATTGTCTGCTAGCCATTGAATTCCTAGCTTACCTATACTGGGACTGATTGGCCTGATTTGGCCAGTGGGTCCATACTAGGCCCTGACAATGGTCCATTGAGGCCTTATTAGTCCAGTGGGTTGATCCCGTACTAGGCACTGACATTGGTCCATTGAGGCCTGATTAGTCCAGTGGGTCTCGTACTAGGCCCTGACAATGGTCCATTGAGGCCTGATTAGGCCAGTGGGTCCCTACTAGGCCCTGACAATGGTCCATTGAGGCCTGATTAGGCCAGTGGGTCCCTACTAGGCCCTGACAATGGTCCATTGAGGGAGGAAAGCTTCAGTACTAGACATGCCATAGAGGCCAATGTTTATTGACTTAAGTAGGTACAACAGGAAGACCCACTGATAGGCTGCTTGCTGTGTAAGTGGCTACAGGAAAAGTATCCACATTTGTATAATGCATTTCGTAATCGTATATCTCCACAGCCACAATCTTAGCATTTATATAAACAAACAAATTGGCACCTAAAGTGGTATAAAGATCATCTTGCCCACGGTGCAGATTATACAGTTGCAGCTTGTATATTCTTGGGGGAGGGGGGGGGGGATAATTAATACTTTGCCAGAATATTCTGAGAATTGGTTCATCACTATAATTTTGGAATGAACCAGAAATATTTATGGCATGCATATCAAGCTGTTTAGAAATGCAGGATAGGAACACAACTTGTTTAATTTGATAAAAAAAAAAAGTTCAAACACACCTTGTTTTAAGTTGAAAAAAAGACTCCATAAATAAATGTGCATGCTTATGGTCAGGGAAAAAAAAGAGACAAAAAAAATCAATCTAAGGTAAATTGTACTTGTTTAGCCTACAAAATGTAGTGTTACATGATGTGTTGTACATGTTTGGTTGCTATAGTCCGGTTACTAAAGCATAGTTACCACTTGGTTGCTATAGTCTGGTTACTATAACATAGATACCACTTCGTTGCTATAGCCTGGTTACTGTTTAAACTGATTCAAATAACTTCAAAAACATCAAATTATACATTAATCCTTTAGAATTCTCACTTTTGAAAAAAAATGGACAACCTAGATCTCCTTGTGTTAATGTTCACCAGAAAAATTCAGTAACCCTAGTAACCGATTGTGGTAATTATAATGGTGTTGTATGAATTACTGGTTTATAAATGCAACAAGATATTAACATGGAAGTTTAAGGTATGTAAGGTGTACATTGATAACATAACAAAATCAGTGATATTATATTTCTGTAAATAATATATTTTAAGAAAAGGATTGTCAGTCATACTTGGAGAGTTTTCAATACAGTTGGTGGAAACACTTGAATGGATGACATCAGTTTTCTTTGTGATCTTTTTGGATATTATTTTTATAAAATAAAAATAATGATATAGGTTCGTTGAAGTTAATTTGCGTTATTATTAATCAAGTAATTAGATGTTTGCCCAGTATTCATTTCTCTATATAAGGGAACAACTATCTAATTAGCTGCTGTCCTAACTTTTAGGCTTGTTGCAAAGAAAATATGATATACAAATGTATTTTACTGTTCTGGTATACAGTATAAGCATGATGCTTTTTCTTATTTGATGCAATTGTTACGATTTTGTCCAGAGTTAAAATAATTCAAATTTCTTTACTCATCACATTCTCAAGAAAATATGTGCTGTTGAAGTATTGTATGTGCAGTTTTACTTAACATATATATTTGACTTATTTGTTGCAATTTATGTGTAAAATACTAGTGATTTTGTAAACATAAGGTTTAGACTGTTTGTTATTGTTGTAAGAATGTGCGACACCTGAACACTGACAATCTCCTTAGGCTTTCTCAGCAACACCTGGTCGACTTGTCGGACATGTTTGTACACGGAAGCTAATTAGCCGATGTACGTGTTAGAGAAGTTAATCAGCTGTCATCAATACAGATCTTGGGCGGGGCAGTGCTCCACAGAAGGGTTAAGGGGATTGCACAGATGAGCAGGATTCCTAGTCGGATACACCACCAACAGGGCATCATTATGGAGACTGATTTATATAGGTGCTACAAAGCTATTACATCAGGTGGATGTGCATGACATGTTGCACAATCTACTGTACAAACTGCACACCACAACATGCCTAATCACATTACAAAGATCATTGCAGTGACGACTGTGTCACGTGTCTGTGGAAAGTGGATTGGTGTCGTGTTCAATATACAAAACAGGGACATTTGGTTCAGTGAATACCTTTAGTACCTCTCTTCTGTCTGATCTCGTAATGTTTGTGTTATGGCAGTTGATAACATTTCTGACATTTGTAACATATAATATGTATGGGGTAATATTACAACTTATTCTTCTGTTGTTTTAACCCAGACAGCTATCAAAAACGCTATGATGTAATGACACCAGATGTGAAAGACATATGCTTATTAAGACAACCCTTACATGAATCTCCATAATAGCATGCATTTAATTTGTATGATGGCTGTCTGCCCTACATGTAAAAATACATATCATTTGTATTAGAGTAATTTCCCTTACATGTTATGCATATTGTTTGTGCTAGAGTGATCTCCCTTACATATTTTGCATTATTTGTGTTAGAGTGATCTCCCTTGCAGATTTCACAGATTATTTGTGCTGGAGTGATCTCCCTTGCACATCTTGCATTATTTGTACTTGAGTGATCTCCCTTATACATTTTACATTATTTGTGCTGTAGTGATCTCCCTCACAAATTATACATAGATATTTAACTTACATTACCATAAAGAGGGGAATGGGTAAATGTATGTTAACTGTCCTCCAGACTGACTGCAGTATTGTAGTGCAATCAAGAGAATTGGGTCTCTATGATTTTTGACAGCTGACTTGACACTGAGGCTCAGTGAGTTATTTTCAATGGTTAAGAGTCCAGACACCGACCATTTTCAATCATTGCATTACAAAGCAAACTGACATTTTTGAAAGCTTGCAAAATTAGTTTTCAATTTCTGTTTGTGTTCAAAACAAACTTAGCCTTTACAAATAACATAAAGTATAAACTAGAGTGATATTTGTTTTATGTGCATTCTGTGTATGTGATGTAACATGTTTTAGGGCAGATAGTGTTGGAGTTTTATTTTTCTATCGCTATTGCTTCAATGATCATAAACTAGAATAACAGGTATAATAATGAAATTCACATGTATATTGTGTAACGGAGTTAACTTTCACAGAAACCGCTTAAAATCTGTTTGATATACATGCTTATATATGCGAAATATGTCAAAAAAATATAAGGAATGTGCTTTGGTTAATTTTTGAAATCAACAGAATTCCCTACATCTTTTTTTGAAGTTCATTGAATTTACTGTGTAAAGTATCATAAGCTATAGATTTTGTTGTGCATGGTTTCTAATTTCCCTTGAAATAAACTGGATTGAAGACAAGTATGAAAACTTTGTGTTTTGGTCATCATCAGGCTTTGATGTCCCCCCCATTTGGATATGCACATTATGTCCTCACAACTACAGAGAGAAAAT
Source organism: Mimachlamys varia (assembly GCA_947623455.1). Lineage (NCBI taxonomy): Eukaryota > Metazoa > Mollusca > Bivalvia > Pectinida > Pectinidae > Mimachlamys > Mimachlamys varia. The sequence continues at coordinate 28,018,833 of OX392528.1, read as the reverse complement.
CATGGCAGAGCCGTCCTTTGTATTCTTAAGAATTCATGTGGTGTGCACAACAAAGTTAAATGCATTCAAGAAGAAAATTTTGGAGAATTTGCCGTACATTGGATCAGTGAACACCCCCAATCCAGTAGAGCCTGGTGTTTACTGGTGTTCTGGCAAGTACACCAATAGTAGTATATGGTGTCATAAAACAACGGGGAAACACAGAGAACACATGTTCTGGTCTGATGTCCATGGCCTTGTCAATAGCTTTCACAACTGGTAAGTTGTCAGTAGGTACTATGTACCATGAAATCAGGTATTTTTGTGGGCCTAAATTTTGTGGTTTCCAGAATACATGAATTGAGGATCACAAGTACCTACTCTTATGGAGAAAAGCTTTATGTCAAACCTGTCCATTTTTTGTGGATCTATAAACAATAAGGGACTTAAACTATTTCTCCCCTGACATTTCATAATGGACTTTTCCAACCTTTGAATTGGAAGAGCTCAAACATGTCTTTAGGGGGTGATTGAGTTGAATGTGTTGGGTTTGAAATTACACTCTGGTATGTATTGTACCATGGGAAAGTTTTTGGCTGGTCTACAGATGGTAGATACTGATTTTTGATTACACATGTACATATATAACACTACAACTGCCTGAGGATCTAGGTAAGGGAGGTAACTGTTTGTTGAGATCGTGATCAGCAGGATATACTCAGGTGTAACACCACTTTATACAGTGCTTGTAAAGGTAAACACAGGGAGAGTATAACTGATAAGTAGAGACTTTGGTGAGACACCTGGAAGACAACCGGCAGATATTCTGGTTGTCAATGTATGTGTTTGGGTACTTATACTGGACAGTGATACTATCCTGGAGACAAAACTTGGGTTAACAAATATCAACGGACTCCTTTGATTAACTTTGTACATGTTGGATGTTCTTACATCCCCAAGACTATATAAACCCATAAAAACAATTCTAAATAAAATGTTGTCATTGTTATAACACATCCACTCTGACAGTTATTTCCATTACAGATTTATATGACTTAAAATATGATACTTGCAGTTTTATTTCTGGTACCTAACTATTATATCCATGAATACTCAATTACATTTAAAAAGTGATTGTAATTTAAACAAATTATATCTATACATATTTACTTAGTTAAGATTATGTGTTTATATTTGAGATAAACCTATCTGTGTTTATTGACTGAGAGTTAGCTTGTCTGATAATGTGCCACGGCTTGGGAGTGATTTTCTGACATCAATGGCTTGTCCTACTCAAGTATTACTTGTAAATAAGCTCAACATATATTGTCTTTTCCTATTTTGTAGTCTTGATGTGTTCTGTATTAGTTAAAACTGCAAAACTTTACAATCTAAAACAGGCATACAATAAACTTCTATACAGGTTAATGAATCTGTCATACCCTTTGGCATTGAAAAACTGTTTTTAATAGATCTTTCCTATTTCTAGAGTTTGCTCACAAACCACAGAAATGAGTCAATTTTTCTATCACAGTACCAGAATGTTTGCTATGCTCTTGATGTCGTGTTGCAGTTTCATGGGAACACCATGGTGTAAGATGGATAAAAATAACCCTTAAAATGACAATTTTTGAGCTGCCATTTCAGATAAAATCAATACATCTAAAAACATAGGGAAAATTAAGCTTATAACTTATTGAAATTACGAAATTTAACGGTCAAAAATAAGGTGTCTCCCTCCTAAATAGGGAGAGAAATGTGTTATGTTACAATATGGGAAAGGGAAAAACTGTACATAAAAAGAATGAAATGCTTATAGGATAAAGGCTGGTGAATAAGGCTAATGCTATACATATAGAACACCTCTGTTTATAAGTGCTTACATATATAGAGACCTCATAAATAACATGTTCTTACTTAAAATAGGGTGTTTAGCCTTAATTCCTTCGGCAGTATTATAATCATAGGTCTGCAGTGTAGGGTTGATGTAGAATTTGAGCTCATCACTTTGATTATGTGTCAAGCCAAGATAATTGATTGATTATCTAGTGGAGTACCAGACAGAGCATCACTGCATAAAGTGTTAGTGTGTTATAGGCAGACAATTGAGGTAGAGGAGTATAGATGTATTTATTTACTGGGACTAAATCCACAGCTACAGGGGGTATTCACACAGAATTACTCTGGCTTATAGTTACTAGGGGCTTTATACATAGTTACAGGGATTGTACACATAGTTACCTACACAATTATAGGGAACTATAGCCATAGCTACACATAGTTACTAGGGACTATAGCAATAGCTTCTTGAGAATGTGTCCATTGTCACTGGGGACTAGATACTAGGGAATATACACATAGTTACTAGGAACTATTGCCATAGCTACTGGAGAATGTATCCATTGTCACTGGGGTCTAGCTATTCAGGTATATACACATAGTTACTAGGAACTATTGCCATAGCTACTGGAAAATGTGTCCATTGTCACTGGGGACTAGCTATTTGGGTATATACACATAGTTACTAGGAACTATTGCCATAGCTACTGGAGAATGTGTCCATTGTCATAGGGGATTGGGTACTTGGAAATACACACATAGTTATTAGGACCTACTGTATTGCCATAGCTACTGGAGAATGTGTCCATTGTCACTGGGGACTGGCTATTTGGGTTTATACACATAGTTACTAGGAACTATTGCCATAGCTACACATAGTTACTAGGGACTATTGCCATAGCTACACATAATTACTAGGGACTATTGCCATAGCTACTGGAGAATGTGTCCATTGTCACTGTGGACTAGCTATTTGGGTATATACACATAATTATTAGGGACTATTGCCATAGCTACACATAATTACTAGGGACTATTGCTATAGCTACTGGAGAATGCCCATTGTCACTGGAATCTAGGTACTTAGGTATATACAGCTAGTAGGAACTATAGCCATAGCTACTGGAGAATGTATCCATTGTCACTGGGGACTGGCTATTTGGGTATATACACATAATTACTAGGAACTATTGCCATAGCTACTAGAGAACATATCAACTGTAACTGAATCATGGAGAATATTACACAAAATTAAATGGGAATGATGTAAAAAAAATCAATATAAAATGGAACTAATTGTATCCATAGTTACAGAGATACATGTTCTTCTATAAATTAAAGTGGGTCTGTTCTTGAATACTCCAAACAAAAGCACATGGTGTTCAATTTGTTCCAATTGAAAGCTTAATAATGGTGTTATACTTTGATCTTTTCAAGAACAATTTCAAATGTTGAAGTAGCTACATTTATATTGTTGCAGTGACACTGCCAGTGTATTGTAGTCTTTGCTATCAAGTATTGTGCTGCTGGTATATGCCAAACATATGACTGTTGGTGTGATCATGATATCCAAAGCAGACATGTTGCTTGGGTGCTTCATACAATGCATTCAAAATTCTTAATATAAATGCTTTTCTCAAGTTCAAAGCAACACTATAACCAAGTCATATTTATGAATAAAGGATCCTTGTCAGGGTAGTCATGGATTATATTTTGGTAGTGTTAAGTTTTTGTTGAATTATTGTTGAATGTTGTCTTGTTGTTCCTGAGAGGTAGAATTTATTGGAATCACAGTTGCTTAGAAAGCTTACCCTAAGCACCAGACTAGTGGTCACAGAGAGTGAATGTTGTAGAGATTTTGTGCAGTGTCTGAAGCGAAGTCATGGGTAGACTTGTGATGGCATCAGCAATAAGCCAGAACTAGTTATCTGGCTGTCACTGGCACTGGTCCTGATGTATGGCCCATTACTCTCAATGAATACAGCCAGAAGTGTATGGATCAGACTGGAACACACCAACAACTCAACTCTACCAGTCACACACCACTTAGCATATCTACCGGTCACACACCACTGAACATATCTACCGTTCACACACCAACAACTCAACTCTACCAGTCACACACCACTTAACATATCTACCGGTCACACACCACTGAACATATCTACCGGTCACACACCCAACAACTCAACTTAGCATATCACAACTGGTCACACGCCACCTACCATATCACAACTGGTCACACACCAACAACTCAACTCTACCAGTCACACACCACTTACCATAACACTACTGGTCACACACCAACAACTCAACTCTACCAGTCACACACCACTTAACATATCAACTGGTCACACACCACTTAGCATATCACAACTGGTCACACGCCACTTAGCATATCACTTCTGATCACACACCACTTAGCATATCACTACTGGTCACACACCACTGAACATGTCATGACATGTCACACACCACTTAGCATATCACAACTGGTTACATGCCACTGAACATGTTATAACAGGTCACACACCACTTGGCATATCACAACTGGTCACACACCACTTAGCATATCACAACTGGTTACATGCCACTGAACATGTCATAACAGGTCACACACCATGAACCAACTCTACTGTTCACACACCACTTGGCATATCACAACTGGTTACATGCCACTGAACATGTCATAACAGGTCACACACCACTTGGCATATCACAACTGGTCACACACCACTTAGCATATCACAACTGGTTACATGCCACTGAACATGTCATAACAGGTCACACACCACTTGGCATATCACAACTGGTCACACACCACTTAGCATATCACAACTGGTTACATGCCACTGAACATGTCATAACAGGTCACACACCACTTGGCATATCACAACTGGTCACACACCACTTAGCATATCACAACTGGTTACATGCCACTGAACATGTCATAACAGGTCACACACCACTTGGCATATCACAACTGGTCACACACCACTTAGCATATCACAACTGGTTACATGCCACTGAACATGTCATAACAGGTCACACATCATCAACCCAACTCTACTGTTCACACACCACTTGGCATATCACAACTGGTCACACACCACTTAGCATATCATAACAGGTCACACACCAACAACCCAACTCTACTGGTCACACGCCACTTAGCATATCACAACTGGTCACACACCAACAACCCAACTCTACTGTTCACACACCACTTGGCATATCACAACTGGTCACACACCACTTAGCACATCACAACTGGTCACACACCACTGAACATCTCATAACTGGTCACACACCACTTAGCATATCACAACTGGTCACACACCACTGAACATGTCATAACATGTCACACACCACTTAGCATATCACAACCAGTCACATGCCACTGAACATGTCATAACAGGTCATACACCATTTAACATATCTACTTGTCACACCTCATTACACATATCTACTGGTCACACAACACATTACACATCTCTACTGGTCACACATCACATTACACATCTCTACTGGTCACGCCACAACATATATCTACTGGTCAACACCACAACACATCTCTACTGGTCACACATCACATAACACATCTCTACTGGTCACACACAACATTACACATCTCTACTGGTCACACATCACATTACACATCACTACTGGTCACACACCACATACATCTCTACTGGTCACACATCACATTACACATATCTACCGGTCACACCACATAACACATATCTACCGGTCCCACATCTCATTACATATCTCTACTGGTCACACAACACGTAACACATCTCTACTGGTCAAACACCACATTACACATCTCTACTGGTCACACCACAACATATCTCTACTGGTCAACACCACAACATATCTCTACTGGTCACACATCACATAACACATCTCTACTGGTCACACACCACATTACACATCTCTACTGGTCACACACCACATTACATATCTCTACTGGTCACACACCACATTACACATCTCTACTGGTCACACACCACATAACATATCTCTACTGGTCACACACCACATTACACATCTCTACTGGTCACACACCTCATTATACATCTCTACTGGTCACACACCTCATTACACATCTCTACTGGTCACACACCTCATTACACATCTCTACTGGTCAACACCACAACACATATCTACTGGTTACACCACATAACACATATCTACTGGTCACACACCACATTACACATCTCTACTGGTCACACCTCATTACACATATCTACTGGTCACACACCACATTACACATCTCTACTGGTCACACCACAACATATATCTACTGGTCAACACCACAACATATCTCTTCTGGTCACACATCACATAACACATCTCTACTTGTCACACACCACATTACACATCTCTACTGGTCACACACCACATTACATATCTCTACTGGTCACACACCACAACATATCTCTACTTGTCACACATCACATAACACATCTCTACTTGTCATACATCACATTACACATCTCTACTTGTCACACACCACATTACATATCTCTACTGGTCACACACCTCATTACACATCTCTACTGGTCACACAACACATAACACATCTCTACTGGTCACACACCACATTACATATCCTTTTTGGTCACACACCACAACACATATCTACTGGTCACACACCACATAACATATCTCTACTGGTCACACACCACATTACACATCTCTACAGGTCACACACCTCATTACACATCTCTACTGGTCACACACCTCATGTCACATCTCTGCTGGTCACACACCTCATTACACATCTCTACTGGTCAACATCACAACACATATCTACTGGTTACACCACATTACACATTTCTACTGGTCCCACACCACATAACATATCTCTACTGGTCACACATCTCATTACACATCTCTACTGGTCAACACCACAACACATATCTACTGGTTACACCACATTACACATATCTACTGGTCACACACCACATTACACATCTCTACTGGTCACACCACAACATATCTCTTCTGGTCACACATCACATAACACATCTCTACTTGTCACACACCACATTACACATCTCTACTTGTTACACACCACATTACACATCTCTACTGGTCACACACCACATTACATATCTCTACTGGTCACACACCACAACATATCTCTACTTGTCACACATCACATAACACATCTCTACTTGTCATACATCACATAACACATCTCTACTTGTCACACACCACATTACATATCTCTACTGGTCACACACTTCATTACACATCTCTACTGGTCACACAACATGAACACATCTCTACTGGTCAACACCACAACACATATCTACTGGTTACACCACATTACACATCTCTACTGGTCACACACCACATTACACATCTCTACTGGTCACACCTCATTACACATGTCTACTGGTCACACACCACATTACACATCTCTACTGGTCACACCACAACATATATCTACTGGTCAACACCACAACATATCTCTACTGGTCACACATCACATAACACATCTCTACTGGTCACACACCACATTACACATCTCTACTGGTCACACACCACATTACACATCTCTACTGGTTACACCACATAACATATCTCTACTGGTCACACACCACATTACACATCTCTACTGGTCACACACCTCATTACACATCTCCACTGGTCACACACCTCATTACACATCTCTACTGGTCACACACCTCATTACACATCTCTACTGGTCAACACCACAACACATATCTACTGGTCACACACCACATTACACATATATCTACTGGTCACACCACAACATATCTCTTCTGGTCACACATCACATAACACATCTCTACTTGTCACACACCACATTACACATCTCTACTTGTCACACACCACATTACACATATCTACTGGTCACACACCACATTACTTATCTCTACTGGTCACACACCACAACATATCTCTACTGGTCACACATCACATAACACATCTCTACTTGTCATACATCACATAACACATCTCTACTTGTCACACACCACATTACATATCTCTACTGGTCACACACCTCATTACACATCTCTACTGGTCACACAACACGTTACACATCTCTACTGGTCACACACCACATTACATATCTCTACTGGTTACACACCACATTACACATCTCTACTGGTCACACACCACATAACATATCTCTACTGGTCACACATCTCATTACACATCTTTACTGGTCAACACCACAACACATATCTACTGGTTACACCACATTACACATATCTACTGGTGACACCACATTACACATCTCTAGTTGTCACACTACATATGGTTTTAATGGTTGTCTATTACCATTGCATACAAATATAGATATTTTTGTGCTCGGGATCATTTTGTGCTTAGATGTCTGTGAACTGAACACTGATTAATACTAGCATATCTGTCTCTATAATCATGTTTTGCTTGGACAATAGAATGAGCATTGCAAACTCAGATATTTATTTCTAAAAACAATACTGCAATAATTCTGTAGAGAGTATGGTGTTCACAACACCCCAGTGTGTTGAGAGAGTGTGTCAATTGCACAACTTAGAAATTGCCGGTGTGTGTCTTATCTCAAGACTCTGTTGGCACAGACATGTGCCTAACAACTCTCCTTCATAGTGCCGTGGTATCAATATGCAAACTATGCAAAGGATCCATATTCAATATTCAGCTTTTTACACTGTCTTGAATTTGCATTTAAACCAAAAGCTGTTCTCCCGTTCTATTTTGAAAGAGCTGTCTGTTCAATTGATTTCTTATGTCTCCACTTCGAACCATAAATCCTCATAAACCAACAATTAAATTGTCATTGGCATAGCAACATGAATTTAGTTCAAAGTCAGATCCATTACATGAAGGTCGTATTATAACTGGTATAGAATAATCATACAAATTTAGTCAAATATGTTTAATGTTTTAAGGTATTGTGCCTTTGGTATAGAGTACTGGAATTTGGGACCAAGTCCAAGGTCACACCTGATTGTGACTAAGTCCAAGGTCACACTTGATTGTGACTAAGTCCAAGGTCACACCTGATTGTGACCAAGTCCAAGGTCACACCTGATTGTGACCAAGTCCAAGGTCACACCTGATTGTGAATAAGTCCAAGGTCAAGTCTGATTATGACTAAGTCCAAGGTCACACCTGATTGTGAATAAGTCTAAGGTCTAATCTGATTGTGTCTTTGACAGGTAAAGCAATAATACCAGTTACTTGCATGAATGCCTAACAAGTTTATTAAGAGTTTAAGTTGTGACAATAAGCAAGAGATCTGTATGCTATATGGAGTAGTATTGATGTGTTCTATATCAGCTAGATCCAGTAGCTGTGAGGGATGGCTGTTCTACTCAACCTAGCAGCACCCAGGGGATTCATAAAACAGCCGCCATTCAAAACATATGTACTGCTTCAATTGTTGCATTTTAGAGTAATAAGTTTTTAGTTGAATTATAAATATGGCCCTGAGGAAAATACAGATCTCGATGTGAAGAGGTTTCTATGGTTCAAAACAGGATGCTATGGAAACACATTTACAATGAACAAGCCACCTTCTGTCTGTTTTCTTGTCCTTAACAGTTATATAAGCAGTTACATTGGCATGCTTCTGAACGGCACACTGTGGGGTATACACGCAGCACGGGGTAGGGCTGGCAAAGGCAACACTCTTATTGATTTTAGTCTCATTTAATGTTGGAACAAAGGAATTTCATTGGAGCATGAAAAAAAACTTAATAATGTTATAAATTTTGAGTCTAAGGAACCTGGGGCTTTGAATGCATGTCTGCAATTGAGATCAGAGAATAACCTTTGTACATTGAATATATATGTTTAGAATACTAAGACCTGTGTCTCTCTGTGTATTTGAGATGAAGCCATCTCGGGAGACTTAATACCGCACATGCATTTATAGATGTCAAAGATTCGAGGGCTGTATTAAGTTATCAGAAATGAAAATAAATCCAGTAGTAATGTTGATAAAAATACGAAAAAATATGAATTAAGTTGAACAAGTGGATTTGAATCTGAGATAGGTGAATGCATGTTTTGCTGTTCATGGAATTGACATGAAACAAAGTTATTTTGAAGTTCTGTTTTGGTGCTAGGTTTATTATTCTGATATTTCCAGAAAGTCTTGAGTGAAAATATACAATGGCTTTAGTTATAGAATATAGTTCTGTAGAGCTAACCTTCCACTGTTTTGGAAGTTAGTTCCTACTCATTAGCATGTGGTTTACAAGTAAACTGGACTCTAAGATGTTCCACAATAGCAAATTAAATGGTTTTGTTCCTACTCTTTATGGCTACAGAATTGGAGAGTACAACATTTCCTTTCTGTATACCTCTTTAGAAAGACCACTTTAAAGTGTTGATATCATTTAAAGCAAATTGAATCTGTGAATAAAGGTAACCCATTCCGATAGCCACTTTTTATTGACAGCTGATCTCTGAAGACATAAAGGTTCTATATTTGGAGAAAAAATGGTACTTTCTTGTATGTTGTGGCCGAATGGATGACCCAAGCTATTTTCTGCTGAGTTGATTAACGGATGATCAGTTTCTCATGATTAAAGACAGCTTTAACTAAATTGGCAGGAGAGATGACTTGTTCTCTTGTAGACATTTTTTCTCTGTATTGACAAAAAAAGGAGGACCTATTTCTCTCCAGACAGTTTCTTACTTAATAGCAAGAATGGTTACCTGTTCATCATTCCTTACATTACTTCAGTGATAGAATTTAAGAATGAAAGAATGCTACATCATGAGCAATATTTAAATGAATCTCCAATTGATGTTGATTTCAATATTGTAAAATCTCTTGTATATGTATTTTCAGATTGCTATACAATTGGATTCAAATATTTTCAGAGCGCTATGATTTGATTTAAATATTTTGAAAAACTTTTGTATTTGTGTTTTCCACAGCTCTACTACTGGATTTGACTATATTTTGAAACTGTTGTATTCGTGTTTTTCAGAGCTCTACGATTGGAACACCGGTCACCCTCAAGGTGGATCCTAAGGGATACATCCTGTATTGGAAGGACCAGAACAAGGTATTGTAGGGGACACTGATCATCTACTTAACTATGTCTACTCCTCCTGTAGACTTTAATCCACCTGATACGTCTTCTGACTAAATTCTTTCTTGGTTTATGAACTTTTATTTGTTTAAACAGAAACAATATTTCGATGAAAAATGTTACATGTAAAGATGAAGTAAATCCTTGTGTTTATTTTAGTTATAGTTATTTATTACAAGTTTTGCAATATTACAATATTTCGATATTAAGGAAAGAAGCCGACATGTCACACTCAACCTTGAAAATAAACAGCTGACATCGTACAATGAGAGAAAACATATTTCATCTCGTTATCATTTTGTAAATAATACTGAAAACTGTTTTGACACTAGAACATTAAATAAGAGGATGTAAGTCTAAACCAAAGTAGACTTGCAGACCTATAGACCAAATATACCTTTTAAATTGCAATGTATACGTAAAAGGGTTAACAGTAGACTTTAACACAAATAAAACAACCCAACAGACAACATCCCATCTTACAATGCAACAAAATTTATGAAAAAGGGCTAGAAAGGTTGATAAACATGCATTACCAGTAGTAATACATGTGGTCATAGTTGTTAAGATATCCAGCTGCTTGGACATGTATCATGGCTGTTAGCTACATGTTTGGGGAAAAAAAATTAAAACTATTATAAGTTGGAAGCAATTGTTTTATAGGACAAACAAAATTCAATAAATGGATTTGTTGTTAAAGTCGGGAGGTAGAGTCTGAGGTATCTTGTTTTTTTTTTTGGATCAAGAAATGTCTTCATTACGAAAGAATATATTTGTTTTGAAATAGTCAAAATATGAAAGTTGTAAAGGTAAATGTAGCTAAGGTCTAAAGAAGAGTAAAGATGAATTATGCTAAGTAAATGAAGGGATGAGGGTTTGTCAAAGGACAGATGAAATTCAAAATATTGCTTATCATATGAGTTTAATAGATGCTGTAATTGTTGTGTACAAATGTATACTTTTGGGTTTCTAAATGAGGAGCAATTAATAGACATCATTATTCCACTATAAATAAAAACATGGTGTTGGCTTTACTTTAACCTTGTACATAATGTATTAGATCATCCATCTTTGAAATTGCATATTTAACTATTTAAAATTTTGAATTGGAATAGTTCAGATGTGTTTTCAGGTGTTAACGAGTTAGCATCCCTTCATTTAGTTTAGCGTTGGCACAGTTGCTTTGTTGAAGATTGAACTGCGCTGGACTGATCAGAACTCTTTAGTTGATATATTGAGATAGATGGGGAGTGCTCCTATAATCAAACCTACTGAGCGGCCATATGCTGTAAAGTGGAAACAGTGAAATGAAATAAACACACATCAATATAGATCCAGGCATCTCTTGAAATCAATTTAATTGACCGTTCTCTTGTCTGTTCAAGTGATGGTCTCTACTTCCAATTTCATTTTGAATGGGTAAAAAATATTTCCTGTTAGGTTTCAAAGTAATTTCTAGAGTTACATGGAGAATAATTACTTCGGAATTCATTTTGAGCATAACAAATGTAAGTGGATGAATGGAAAACAGAAATAAAATAAATTTTCAGGAAATTTGTCACCTAGAACATTTATACGCAGAAGTTGTTTGGACCAGTAGTGCAAATCTACAGTATTGATGTGTTCAATTGTCTGCAATTTGAACATCAGATGTTGATATTCTAGATTGGATTTTAACATAGAGCCCTGCAGCCAATCAAAGACCTTGTTGAAGAGTAATGTAGCCAATGAAAATCTCCATTATACAGCCAATAGTAATTATGAGATCTCATTTTACAATTGTATTTTCGACTTGATGGTCATATGATTAACCAGTATTAGTGGTACTCAAATTCTTAGATTGAAAAATTTTATGCATTACTTTATTTATGAAAAGATTTCCTTTTTAATGAAAATAAAGTGATTTCAAGCTACATGTACATGTACCAGAACATGGAACGTAAGGCTGTATTCATTTATTCTTTCTCATACTCAAGTTTGGATGCTTTGTCAAGCCAAATGTTTCTTACACAATCCAAACAAATGACATGGTCAAAAGTCAAAATTCTGAAAATGCATGGAATGCATCAGATTTAAGGGCTAGTGAAATAGCCCTGTGTCTTTTTTTGTCTTAAACAATTCTTGTTGTCGCTATTTCTTGGGGAGTACTGGATGGATCCCCTTGTTCCTTAGTTATGCTTGTTGGATTTTGTGACTGATCAGAAAAAAACGAAAAATGGCTGAAAGATGGCCATCGTTGACTTGGACAGTGAAAATTTATCATTGCTATTTCTTAAGAAGTACTGAATGGATCTTGCTCAAATTTCATATGTAGGTTTTTTCTTGGTCTGTATTTTTGCCACTGGTCAGAAAACCAAAATCACTGCCTGGCAACCATCTTGGATATTTTGACAATGAATGCTTATTATCGCAATTTCCGTAGAAATACAGGATGGACCTTTCTGTGCCCTTTTGATGTTGGGGCTGACAAATTTGCTAAAAGGCAACCATCTTTGATTAGACGGTTGAAGACTATTATTACTATTTGTTGATAGGAGTTATCTAAAGAACAAATAAAGATCAAACATTGTTGGGTTCCAAGGTCCCTCTGGGATATCTTGTTTAAATCATACATATATTTCTCTTTACTCTGTTGCTTTCTTTTCTGAACCGACCTTGACCTCCATTGCACTTGGTCACTGACCACATTACGATTTAACTAGGTTAAGGCCAAAAATGGCCTTGGAGTTTTCCTTCTTCAAAATATATACTCAAGAAACAACAATTAATGACAGGACCACATTTCATGAGTTAGCGTCTATTGGTATTTTCTCTTTTAGACCACCATTTATACTTGACCAATAAAGAAATACACATTCAGCTACATTTGTAAACTTCCTACTTACCCCAAAGTTTTTATGAAGAATTCCCCCCCCTGCGCTGGTAGTATGCATGTACATGGTTTTCAGAACATTTACCTATAACAAATGTATCTTGTCTTTGTCAGAAATAAATTCATGTTAAAAAAATGAAGTAAATTATTTTAAATGAGTCAATGGCACCCCCTGTGGAAATTTATTATTGAGTTACTTGTAAAGAGATATACACAAAGGTTTACTGCTGTCTCTGTAGATATGTAACACTATAAACTCTATGAATTCTGTCTATAATATCTGTCTACTCTGTACAGTGAAACCTGGTTTTAAAGACACCCTAAGTTAAAAGACATCATTTAATACATGATCATTTTAAGCATGGGTTTTATAAATGTAATTCTATATGAATTTTGTATGTAAACAATTTTCAATGGCAATTTCAATGGCATCATATCTGACCAAGCATAAAGCAACTTCAATGACATCATATCTGGCCAAGCATAAAGCAACTTTACTTACATCAATGATTCATATCTGGCATTCATGCCTTCAGTGATGTAGGTTAAGTCAGGTTTCACTGTGGTTCTTTCTGTTCATCAAACTTTACTTTGTACGACTAATTTTCAGACAAGTACGGAGGGCAGTGTAAGTATCGGCTGAATGGTGCTGCATGGATTCCAGGATCATTGATTGTATTTGATTTTGATTTTCAGTTTTAATGATTATTTTATACACAGGTCATGCATGTTGCATCACAACAGTTTTTTTGATGTTTAATTTTATAGTTTTGGAAAAAAGTATTTTGATTTTATGTCGAGTCCCCCATCCACCATACGGATGAGTAATATTAGAAGTCCCACCCAGTGTTAACCATATAGCCTAGCCTTTGTACGTTGTGCATTTCAATAGCTGTTCAAAGTCAGGAATGTCCTGCCTGCATGTTAGATTATACATGTATTAAATGTTGATGATGAATTTGGAGATTAGACTAGAGATTCCCTCATTCATGAGTGGTTCACAAGGTCTCAGTACTACCTTGTGATTTATGGAACTCTCGTAACCATCCAATTCACCGCAATACAAGTTCAAGGTCACTGTGACGAAATCTGTTAAATATTCAAAAAAGTTTAAGATAATTTCCATTTAAATGATGTCTAATAATCTATAACCATGGACATATCTGATACTCTATTGAGTTTCAAACTCTGACACAGGAGACACATATTTTTGAATAGCAAGAGCATCAAGGATGAAGAATTTGAAAATTAATTTTTTTGACTCCAGATGAAAGATAGTAAAAAATGTGTTTACCATCATTACCGTCTAAATTGCAGAGCTATATTAAGAGATGAGTGGGTGGGGTTGAGGATAAAGTGATTTATAATCTAGATAAAATTGCAATAGGATGCATCACATATAGAATTCAACAATTTTTAGTATACTTAAAATTTAATGTGCAATAGATACCTTTACTGATCCGATGAATTTCAGTTGAACAAAATGCAATGTCACTTTACGTCATCAATGTGAAAACATATATAATTGTTTGATTTCTTTAAGTATTCTTTTACCTGTAAATGTATATATCATTTACAACAGGAGAAAGGTGATACACTACTGAATATACACCTCCACACTTTGACACCACTAGGGTGTAAATTGTGCAACCCCAGTCATTTTTTGATATCATTTATCAGTTTGACTCCTATTTAGGGTTTGTAAGCATATTAGCACCACGGCTGAGTGATGACCACCTCACCTTGTATAACACTGCACAGAGCATGTCTAGTGTACCTGAAATGCGGGGGAGTTAGCAACTATATATACCTGAAACACGAGGGCCAGCAATGATGTCAACCTATTATACACTATTATAGGACAGCTAAGATCCTGTTTCACTTTCACAACTAGTATCAAAATAGAACAGATTTCTCACTTGTCTATCCATTTGTCTGGTTGTGTGTCCATTTGTCTATTAGTGTGTCTATGTTTGTCCAATGCGTTTTTTGTCTGTACATATGATGACCATACTGCCATTATCAGATGGTTGAAAAAAATGTATTGCAGTAAACTAAAATGTAAAAATAACAGAGAGAATATAAGCTATAGTTACCTCATGGTTCTGGTAGAGTGACTTCCATACAGGCTTTAGCCACACAAGGTCATGGTAGAGTGATATCCATAGTGGCTATAGACACAAAAGGTCATGGTAGAGTGACTTCCATAGTGGCTATAGACACACAAGGTCATGGTAGAATGACTTATATACAGGCTATAGACACAAGGTCGTGGTAGAGTGACTTCCATACAGGCTATAGACACAAGGTCGTGGTAGAGTGATTCATATACAGGCTATAGACACAAGGTCCTGGTAGAGTGACTCATATACAGGCTATAGACACAAGGTCGTGGTAGAGTGACTCATATACAGGCTATAGACACAAGGTCGTGGTAGAGTGATTCATATACAGGCTATAGACACAAGGTCATGGTAGAGTGATTCATATACAGGCTATAGACACAAAGTCGTGGTAGAGTGACTCATATACAGGCTATAGACACAAGGTCGTGGTAGAGTGATTCATATACAGGCTATAGACACAAGGTCATGGTAGAGTGATTCATATACAGGCTATAAACACAAGGTCGTGGTAGAGTGACTTATATACAGGCTATAGACACAAGGTCGTGGTAGAGTGATTCATATACAGGCTATAGACACAAGGTCATGGTAGAGTGATTCATATACAGGCTATAGACACAAAGTCGTGGTAGAGTGACTCATATACAGGCTATAGACACAAGGTCGTGGTAGAGTGATTCATATTCAGGCTATAGACACAAGGTCATGGTAGAGTGACTCATATACAGGCTATAGACACAAGGTCGTGGTAGAGTGACTCATATACAGGCTATAGACACAAGGTCGTGGTAGAGTGACTCATATACAGGCTATAGACACAAGGTCGTGGTAGAGTGACTCATATAAGGGTTATAGACATAAGGTCGTGGTAGAATGACTTACATACAGGCTATAGACACAAGGTTGTGGTAGAGTGATTCATATACAGGCTATAGACACAAGGTCGTGGTAGAGTGACTCATATACAGGCTATAGATACAAGGTCGTGGTAGAGTGACTCATATACAGGCTATAGACACAAGGTCGTGGTAGAGTGACTCATATACAGGCTATAGACAATAGGTCCTGGTAGAGTGACTCATATACAGGCTATAGACACAAGGTCATGGTAGAGTGATTCATATACAGGCTATAGACACAAGGTCATGGTAGAGTGACTCATATACGGGTTATAGACATAAGGTCGTGGTAGAATGACTTACATACAGGCTATAGACACAAGGTCGTGGTAGAATGACTCATATACAGGCTATAGACACAAGGTCATGGTAGAGTGACTCATATACAGGCTATAGACACAAGGTCATGGTAGAGTGACTCATATACAGGCTATAGACACAAGGTCATGGTAGAGTGACTCATATACAGGCTATAGACACAAGGTCATGGAAGAATGACTCATAAACAGGCTATAGACACAAGGTCATGGTAGAATGACTTATATACAGGCTATTGACACAAGGTCGTGGTAGAGTGATTCATATACAGGCTATAGACACAAGGTCATGGTAGAGTGACTCATATACAGGCTATAGACATAAGGTCATGGTAGAGTGACTTATATACAGGCTATAGACACAAGGTCATGGTAGTGTGATTCATATACAGGCTATAGACACAAGGTCATGGTAGAGTGACTTATATACAGGCTATAGACACTAGGTCCTGGTAGAGTGACTTACATACAGACTATAGACACATAAGGTCATGGTAGAGTGACTTCCATACTGGCTATAGACACACAAGGTCTTGGTAGAGTGATTTCCATACTGGCTATAGACACACAAGGTCGTGGTAGAATGACTTACATACAGGTTATAGACACAAGGTCGTGGTAGAGTAACTCATATCCAGGTTGTAGACACTAGGTAATGGTAGAGTGACTTCCATACAGGTTATAGACACAAGGTTGTGGTAGAGTGACTTCCATATAGGCTATAGACACTTAAGGTCATGGTAGAGTGACTTCCATACAGGCGATAGACACAAGGTCGTGGTAGAGTGATTCATATACAGGCTATAGACACAAGGTCATGGTAGAGTGACTCATATACAGGCTATAGACACAAGGTCATGGTAGAGTGACTCATATACGGGTTATAGACATAAGGTCATGGTAGAGTGACTCATATACAGGCTATAGACACAAGGTCGTGGTAGAGTGATTCATATACAGGCTATAGACACAAGGTCATGGTAGAGTGATTTCCATACTGGCTATAGACACACAAGGTCTTGGTAGAGTGATTTCCATACTGGCTATAGACACACAAGGTCGTGGTAGAATGACTTACATACAGGTTATAGACACAAGGTCGTGGTAGAGTAACTCATATCCAGGCTGTAGACACTAGGTAATGGTAGAGTGACTTCCATACAGGTTATAGACACAAGGTCGTGGTAGAGTGACTTCCATACAGGCTATAGACACAAGGTCCTGGTAGAGTAACTCATATACAGGCTATAGACACAAGGGCATGGTAGAGTGATTTCCATACAGGCTATAGACACTAGGTTGTGGTAGAGTAACTCATATACAGGCTATAGACACAAGGGCATGGTAGAGTGATTTCCATACAGGCTATAGACACTAGGTTGTGGTAGAGTAACTCATAAAATACAGGCTATAGACACAAGGGCATGGTAGAGTGATTTCCATACAGGCTATAGACACTAGGTTGTGGTAGAGTGACTCATATACAGGCTATAGACACAAGGGCATGGTAGAGTGATTTCCATACAGGCTATAGACACTAGGTTGTGGTAGAGTGACTTACATACAGGCTATAGACACTAGGTTGTGGTAGAGTGATTTCCATACAGGCTATAGACACACTAGGTCGTGGTAGAGTGGTTCATATACAGGCTATAGACACAAGGTCATGGTAGGGTGACTTACATACAGGCTATAGACACAAGGTCATGGTAGAGAAACTCATATACAGGCTATAGACACTAGGTTGTGGTAGAGTGATTTCCATACAGGCTATAGACACTAGGTTGTGGTAGAGTGACTTACATACAGGCTATAGACACTAGGTTGTGGTAGAGTGACTTACATGTAGGCCCAGTATACATGGTAAATGCTAAACTAAATGAAAGTGTTTTGTGTACAGTCTGTAATAGGAGATAAGGGCTGCTGTATGTAATTGCACATTGTCATTATGGTTTTCTTAGAAAACAAACTGAAATTTCAATTTTGTGGCCAGGATCTCCTATGATACACAGGCTACCTCTTTCACCAAGGATTGCAGATGGGATGGAGTGGCCCATGTTCTTGTAGCCGTATGCCATACCCTCGGTCAATGTTCTATCCCAGGGGCCGTCATATTAGTGCGGAGAACATACCACTGCCAGTGATACGGCCCTAACAAAGTGTCCCATAGCACTTTTTGATATTGTGGTGACCTTATAGATATGTTGTCTGTGATGAATATACTGCTGACCACGTTTGTGGGACACATCGGCGGCCAGTCACATTTCACAATTAGGTCGTATTGATCATGTTTGCTGAGTACGCTGTCCTGATGAATAGCCCTCAAAATTGATAATTTCCTGTACACAGACTTTATCATTCTTGTCTGAAATCATGCATACATTCAGTCAAAAGTCACGCTGATGGGCAGCACCAGATAAATCCAGCCAAACTTGGCCATGATGAATTCTACGTACCCATGAATTCAGTCTGTAACAAGTCTAAATAGAGAAATACTTATCGGAAAGGAAATGAGATCAGAAGTCAGCTTTATACCCAAATGAAATTCTGTAAGGTTGTTTGTTGACAGTGTATTATAAGGGTTGTTTGTTGACATTGTGTAATATTGTTGAAAACTACATTATTGTTAATACTTACTCCAGTAAAATAGGAAAATCAATCGTAATAACTCCCTTGCTTAGGTCATGAGTTTTCAGCTACAGAATATGACATCCATGACATCTTTCAGTTCTTCATGTTACATCCATATTACATGAAACCCACTAGGGCTTCATGTTCAATATGGATGTAACTGCTGACCTTTCATAGCACTATAAAAGTTCAAAAATGACTTTCAATCCATATATTTACATTTTTACCATAGAACAATTACTTATTTCCATTGATATTTTTTTCTAATAATTAATTTAACACCTGTGTTTGTATTTGCATCGTCATTTAAACAACATTGACGGAACAGCCCAGTTTAAATAAAATTGGCGCCAATTGTAATAATTAATCATTTGAGCGTTTGACGCTGGGGCGTTCTCCATGTTATTCGAAACGGAGCGACACAACTCTTTGAACAAGCTTGATCTAAGACGTCATAAGAAACCCACATGCTACGTCTCGAGAACCATTGCTTTCATACTCTTATGAACATCGTTTCTGCTGGTAATGTTCATATACAAGATTGCAGCAGAAATGTAAATATATAAGTATATTATTTATCAAATGAATTAAATGTCATTCATAACCAGTAATTACTGCTGGTTTAGGTATCGATGAATATTTCAACTATATAGATGTTTCTAGAATTCAACGCAACAAATATGGCTCTGGCTGCTTTAATTGTGAATTCTCTTCCTTTTATCGGTAGATTTTAATAGAGGTTTGATCCTAGTATCCTTTCTGTTTCAAAAATCTTTTCTGCCATTGATTGGTTGAATAGATTCTAGGAAGGTTTGTCCACTTCCGTGAGGAGTTTGGGCCTTCTCCTGTAGAAGTATGACATATGCTGATCGCTGTTGATGCTATTTTTGTCATTAAATGGTCAGTACTTTTAGATTTGTATGTTGATAGGTTGGTTTTCTTTGTGATACAGGGCCAAAGTACAGGCAGGAAGCAATCCGTGACTGTAGCGGTATGACAACGTAATTATGTAGTATTAATACACAGAGTGCTTTTTACCAATAACCCGTCTCAATGCTGGACAGCACTGAGGAAATGGTGGATGTTTTTGGTGCAATACATATTCTACTGTAGTACCCCAGAGTACCGCTCATCATGCTACTGTATGTAAATTTAGTATATCTATACAGAATATGTATTGTCCAATAACCATTTCCCAGCAACTGCCAATATTCTGACATCTTTTTTTTTCTTAATATTTTCAATTTTCTCTTACAACAATTCTAAAACAAAGTCTTTCTTGAGAAGCAGTGTATTTAGTTTACACCTCATCTCATCCATTTCACATTTCTAAATGTACTCGGATAATTTTAGTCCAGAGACCTGGGCAGAAACAATATCTTTATACGTTCCTAACTTTTTAGAAGGATTCATGTTAGGTGATCATTGCCTCTGTTTACCAGGTAATTTCTCTTGCGGGCAACATTTTAATAGAAATATTAAGACTAAATTGATTGAATCTCTTGTTATTCTCTTCTATATGCTACTGGTATAATTTGTGTTGTGTTATTTACTTGATCAAACATCGGGTACCAGTGTCCCTGGTATACCTGGTACCGATATATATATACATTGTACTAACAACTGCCTTTAGAAACATTTCAACAGGTACTCTCATCAGACATCTCTATAGATCTAGTGCTAGATTTATTGTTTTGGACTGGAAGATATATTTGTTTGACCTTTGTTTAGAATATTTGAAAAATACGAAGAGTTTTACCCACTCCATCAGGTTCAATGTTAAAAAAAGATTTTGGAAGTAATATTTGCCTGATTAAGGGGATTTCATTTGTGACATGGTATGTTGTCATGATGAACATCATTTATTTGGAATCTGCCATTACATAGATTATCAAGTACAGTTTAATACCACGCAGGTTATATACATTTGATCGAGGGTATTTCTTCAGAGAAAAACATAGCATTTATAAAACATTCTTTAAGAGATTCAGAAACCAGTGGTAAGCTATCATAAGAAGGAAATATGAGATTTGTCCGACCTTTTTCCAGGGAATAGTGTGTTTAAACACTTATGTTCAGTTATTAGTGGTCTCCGGTATAGCTTTATCATCAGTAACATGTCACTTAATACTTGACTAATCAGCAGTAAACAAGTGTTTGGTTTTTTATCTTTTGATTTTTAAAGCTTTACAGGAAAGGAATTTCAATAACTTGTAATATTGTATAGCTTCCCCAGATGATGTACAGCATATCATTAGGAGTACTAGATAATCCTTAAGTGTGAAAGTTATGTATTTGTCATCATGCTAATATGATGACATTCAACACAGACAGACTGTGAACACAATCTCCATACAAAACCACAGACATTTTTTACAGCCTGTGCTTTCTAGCTCTAACTATAGTTTTAGATATTCCATTCACCATTGGTCATTATGTTGTCATGGGAAAAAGCATTTCTCTGAAACACAGTGCTGAATATCTCTTCTTGTCAATCCAGATTGTTTTGTTGCTATGGTAACTACAGAATGTGTGGTCACCATTTTTGTGGTTACAGGTTATGTAAGTAAAGGTCACAGCTATGAGGGCTATTCTGTTGGCCACGTTGGTGGGCACCTCTTTTGATAGTCTGTGCAGTACTCCTTGTAAAGATCTTTCTGTTTCCATAGTTACAGTTTTTGTTGTTATTAAAAAAATAATTCTACTTCCATGTTACTGTTTTCAGTGTCCATGCTTACTGTTTTCGGTATATAGATAATTCTATTTCCATGGTTATTAATTTCAGTGTCCATGGTTACTGTTAATTAAGTGTGGTATAGTTAAAGATAATACTATTTCCATAGATACCGTTTTCATACATTGTCAATGGTTACTGTTTTGGGTGTTAGTTAAAAATAATTCTACATCCATAGTTACCACTTTTGGTGTTCATGTTTTTAGTTATAGTAAGAGATCCCTCGGTTTCCATGGTTATAGTTTTCAGTGCCAGTATATCCAGTATTTCTCTGTGACAATGTTTACTGCACAGACTGTAATGTCTCTTGTGGAGTGTTACCTCAAACTGTATTATTAATAATTAACATGTCTTTATCATCCTAACACGAGTAAATTGCTAATCTTTCAATCTAGCTTATAATTATTATCTTACATCATTATGAGAGTGTTGTATGACATTAAGATTGATTAAGCAATACTGTTTTATCTTTGTATTTAATTGAAGCCTATTAAACCACAATGCAGTGCCATTGCTATTACGGAAGATTTGTTTTGATATTTTTGCTTACAATAATTATACTACCACTCGGTGCACAGAAATCATTTCAGTTCCTCCTTATCTTACAGGTGTGTATCTGATAAAATATTTTATAAGGCTATGCTTTAAACGCTTGATGGCCTTTGTTCTCCACAAAAGTTTATAATCAGTTGATTAGATTTCAGTAGTTCAATCACTTTTCCTTTGCTCAAAACTAATCCATACTTGAGGTTTCATTTTATTCCAGATTCAGTCTATAGGTAATATGTCAAATGAACGATAGCACTGTATGTAAATGAGGCCATACCTCCTCACCAATGTTTTTTCCAACCCAAAGTGTGAGTGAGACATTCTTCTATTGGTAAACACA
Source organism: Mimachlamys varia (assembly GCA_947623455.1). Taxonomy (NCBI): domain Eukaryota; kingdom Metazoa; phylum Mollusca; class Bivalvia; order Pectinida; family Pectinidae; genus Mimachlamys; species Mimachlamys varia. The sequence goes on along the minus strand of OX392528.1, from coordinate 27,995,449 downwards.
ATTTGCCGAAATTAAATCTTTTACAATAAAATAGCATACTCTAGATGTGATACTTGAAATGATAGTGTATTTGTCTATGCAGACCAAAAGGAGATTTTCCTTTTTTAGAGCATTAAAGTTTGTCTTTCTTCAAACACTGAATCAAAATTGCTGCAGTGAATGAAACAAATAACAGGTACATCTAAAAGGTGAAAAATGTTCAAAATTATTCCTAAAAAGTTGTTATTTCAGTTGCTAGGTTCCTAGTTCCATAAGTTGATTTTACATATGTCTAGGATGTCATCAGTAAACTTAATAAATTCAATTAGTCGATATCAATGTACAAGAATATAGTGTAAGCAATTAAAGGGCTTTATTTTACATTATTTGTACGTAAAACAATGGCCAGGCTAGGAAAATTATTTTGTGTTGTTGCCTGTTATAGATCACTTAATCATTGAATGATTTTAAATTCCTATGAAATTTTATGGTTTAATATCATCAACAACAAATATGTATCAAGATGTCTTGTTAAATAAAATTAAATATGTTTTGTTTTGGCCTATTAGTTTAAATCTCATGAACTTAATACATCTGTAATGCATAGGAATTTCAGCCATTGGGATTTTACATTTTCTGGAAATTAAGTGATCTATAATATCACAACTTGCCAGAGAGTATTATGATATTATGTTTTAAAGTATGTGTTTTAAGCACTGTATTTTTATATTGCACTCTATCTTGCTGTTTTTTGCAGACAGAACACAACATGGATATTTTTGTGTTTAATACTTTTATTTACTGATATGATATCAATATAGCTGTAGTATCACAAGTGTGTTTTTTTATATGTATTTCTCAAACACTGTAACAATGACAAGTGGTTCTTTGGATTCAAAATAAAGAAGACTGTGAAAGCAATGTAATTTGTTGAATTTTGTAAAAAGTGAAACACATTTTAAATTGAAATCAATTTTGAACAGTATTTTACAAGTGTAAAGATTTGGTATGTAAGAAGGTTGTTGTATTTGTATGACTGATGGAGACCATTTCCATGGTAAGTTTTTTTTCATGTTAAATATTGGTGACTAAGGTTACCTTGGGATTTTACATGTGTTTTAAAGAACCTTGGTGATGAAGATTTGTTTACTTTTATTAACAGGACATGGATTACTTGGACATCTCCTTCATTCGGGACACCCGCACAGGCCGCTATGCCAAAGTGCCAAAGGTAAGAAATAAAGATATTTCTTCAGGGATTCCCAAATCCACTATCACTGGCAGACACAGGTGAAAGAACCTTTAAACAAATCCAGGTGTGGAGGAAAAGGTTAATCCACTAGACAATGGGGAGATAACTCTTGCAGGATTATAAATGCACAGCATTAATGATAAGATGGATGGGGGCAAAGTATTGCGCACATGTATGTCTTTGTATGGTGGTATGAGGCTATACCAATTCTGCAGAGTTTTGTGATTTACACATCAAAGAGCAGAATTGATCTGATTTCCCTAGTGTAGCACTTGTACCTTGTCTGTTCTGGCCTATCTGTGTTACTGGTCACAACACTTTGTATCAATTATCAGAAGTAGGTCAAAGTGACCTACATTTTGACCTTTGACCTGCATAAATATTTGACCTGGAAAATATTTGTCCAGGCTTTTATGTCCATAGACTCCTAGTCACTGAAACTTCAGACTTGGTGTTTGGGTTCACTTTATTCTGTATTGAAACTTTCTTTTGTTGAAGATCCCCCACAAATTTTACCATTACAAAAAAGCTTTGAATGTTGTATAATGTATCAGGATACTTTCCTCACAGTAGATACATCCTGACATTAATGTTTTATCAGAGTCCAAGGTTGTTAAGTAACACCACAAATAAATAAAACAATCAAAAAAGTTATAAATATATACTATACAGATTTTACAAGTATATAATGTCGCAATGTTTTTGTTTGAAATAGGGGTTCTTTTTGTTCTCCTAGTCAACCTGGTACAAAAATCACACAGTAAACAAGATTCAATCATGTTTAATTTGCTGAAAAATTAATTTGTTGAAAGAATGCAAAATATTCCACTGGGTTCATTGCACTGGCAATGATTTCGGTCAGTGTTTTACTGTAATGAGAAAATTGGCAATTTCCTGTTATCCCTAGCTGTAGTTTTATGACAATTTTTTGTAATTACACATTATGGATACATGACTGACTTAGAGAGCGATGTTTACTGGCGGTCGTTCCTGTGTTATAACTACTGATTACGTTTAACCATTTACAGAATTAGATAAATATTCAAGTTCAAATAACATCTAGAACAAATTGACAGAACAATCTGAGGATCTATTTGCCAATAAACATTAAACAGAATCGTACATGACTGAGGATTTCAAATTACATCCACGAGAAAATTGAGCTAATATAATTTCATGTAAATGTTGCCTTTGTTTGCATAGCTGATTTTTGTTATCAACCAAAGTTCATGATATTTGGTAAAGAAAAAAATTAACAATAAAGTATGTTTGGAACATTTTCTTTGCTTGATCATATAACCTAAGTGATTATGAAAAGTCTTATTTTTTTTTTAAGACCAAATTATTATGATAATGAAGCCTATGTCAAAACTTTCAGACGAAAAAAAAAACTAGTATATTTTTGTTAAACCAGGATTAATTTCTTAGTATATCAAAATATCTACATGGATGTACAGTAGGCTAGTTGACACGGAAGGTGATACATGTAAATGGCATCTCAAAGGCATGGAATTATCTGCAGAAAGTTTGATATCACATTAAAATAAGGTAAAGGTGTGTTAAGATGAGTGAGTTGATTGTGAAATGAGTAGGTGTGATTAAGGTTTTGAGTTGATTGTGAAATGAGTTTGTATGTAGCGAGTTGATGTTGAGGGTGATGAAATAGAGTCTGTGAGTTTGTATGTATAGCGAGTTGATGTTGAGGGTGATGAAATAGAGTCTGTGAGTTTTTAAGTATAGCGAGTTGATGTTGAGGGTAATGAAATAGAGTCTGTGAGTTTGTATGTAGTGAGTTGATGTTGAGGGTGATGAGATAGAGTCTGTGAGTTTGTATGTATAGTGAGTTGATGTTGAGGGTGATGAAATAGAGTCTGTGAGTTTGTATGTATAGGGAGTTGATGTTGAGGGTGATGAAATAGAGTTTGTGAGTTTGTATGTATAGCGAGTTGATGTTGAGGGTGATGAGATAGAGTCTGTGAGTTTTTAGGTCATCTGACCCGAAGGGTCAAGATGACCTATTGCCATCATGCTTCGTCCGTCGTCGTGCGCCGTGCGCCGTCCGCCGTCCGCCGTCCGTAAACTTTTCCTTTAACAATCTTCTTCTTAGTAACCAAAAGGCTCTAGGTGCTGATATTTGGCCAGTAGGCACCTGGGATTGAGTGCTACAAAGTTTCCTCATTTCAATGACCTTGACCTGTTTTCAAGGTCACAGGGGTCAAATATGTAAAAACCTTTAACAATCTTCTTCTCAGTAACCAAAAGGTCTAGGGTAATGATATTTGGCCAGTAGGCACCTGGGATAGAGTGCTACAAAGTTTCCTCATATCGATGACCTTGACTAACTTTCAAGGTCACAGGGGTCAAATATGTAAAAAAGCGTTTGACAATCTTTTCCTCACTAACCAATAGGCCATGGGTGATAATATTTGGCCAGTAGGTACCTGGGATAGAGTGTTCTAAAGTTTCCTCATATAAATGACCTTGACCTACTTTCAAGGTCACAGGGGTCAAATATGTTAAAAAATCTACACAACATTATCTAAAGAACTAAATGATCTAGAGCAATGATATTTTTGTATGATATGTAGACCAGCAATGCGAATCTTTTTCTAATATATTGTGTTTAGGTCAAAGGTCAACTTTGAGTGCTGGACGGGGTCAAAGGTTAACATGGGTTATAATAGGTAAAAAGCTTTAAGAATCTTCTTCTCAAGTTCCATAAGGCCCAGGGTTCTGATATTTGGCCAGTAGGAACCTGGGATAGAGTGTTCTAAAGTTTCCTCATATAAATGACCTTGACCTACTTTCAAGGTCACAGGGGTCAAATATGTTAAAAAATCTACACAACATTATCTAAAGAACTAAATGATCTAGAGCAATGATATTTTTGTATGATATGTAGACCAGCAATGCGAATCTTTTTCTAATATATTGTGTTTAGGTCAAAGGTCAACTTTGAGTGCTGGACGGGGTCAAAGGTTAACATGGGTTATAATAGGTAAAAAGCTTTAAGAATCTTCTTCTCAAGTTCCATAAGGCCCAGGGTTCTGATATTTGGCCAGTAGGAACCTGGGATATAGTGTTCTAAAGTTTCCTCATATAAATGACCTTGACCTACTTTCAAGGTCACATGGGTCAAATATGTTAAAATATCTACACAACATTATCTAATGAACCGAATGATCTAGACCGATGATACTTGCATATATTATATGTAGACTGGCAATGCAAATCTTTTTCTGATATATTGTGTTTAGGTCAAAGTTCAACTTTAAGCGCTGGACGGGGTCAAAGGTTCACTGGGGCTATAATGGGTAAAAAGTTTTAAGAATCTTCTTCTCAAGTTCCATAAGCCCCAGGGTCCTGATATTTGACCAGTGGGTACCTGGGAAGGAGTGCTATAAAGTTTCCTAATATAAATGACCTTGACCTACTTTCAAGGTCACAGGGGTCAAATATGTTAAAAAATCACCACAACATTATCTAAACAGTCGTTTGATCTAGAGCGTTGATACTTGGGTATGTTTTGTAGACCAACATTGCAAATTTTTTTCTAATATATTGTGTTTAGGTCAAAGGTCAACTTTGAGCACTGGACAGGGTCAAAGGTTAACATGGGTTATAATGGGTAAAAGCTTTAAGAATCTTCTTATCTATTAAGTTCCATAAGCCCCAGGGTCCAATATTTGGCCAGTGCATACCTGGGAGGGAGTGCTATAAAGTTTTCTCATATAAATGACCTTGACCTACTTTCAAGGAGGTCAAATCTTTTAAAAATTAACTTTTACATAACAGATCTTTATAGTCAGATGACCGTTGAGGCCCCTGGGCCTCTTGTTAAGTATAGCGAGTTGATGTTGAGGGTGATGAAATAGAGTCTGTGAGTTTGTATGTATAGTGAGTTGATGTTGAGGGTGATGAAATAGAGACTGTGAGTTTGTATGTATAGTGAGTTGATGTTGAGGGTGATGAAATAGAGACTGTGAGTTTGTATGTATAGCGAGTTGATGTTGAGGGTGATGAAATAGAGTCTGTGAGTTTGTATGTATAGCGAGTTGATGTTGAGGGTGATGAAATAGAGTGTGAGTTTGTATGTATAGGGAGTTGATGTTGAGGGTGATGAAATAGAGTCTGTGAGTTTGTATGTATAGTGAGTTGATGTTGAGGGTGATGAAATAGAGTGTGAGTTTGTATGTATAGTGAGTTGATGTTGAGGGTGATGAAATAGAGACTGTGAGTTTGTATGTATAGTGAGTTGTTGTTGAGGGTGATGAAATAGAGACTGTGAGTTTGTATGTATAGGGAGTTGATGTTGAGGGTGATGAAATAGAGTCTGTGAGTTTGTATGTATAGGGAGTTGATGTTGAGGGTGATGAAATAGAGTGTGAGTTTGTATGTATAGGGAGTTGATGTTGAGGGTGATGAAATAGAGACTGTGAGTTTGTATGTATAGGGAGTTGATGTTGAGGGTGATGAAATAGAGTCTGTGAGTTTGTATGTATAGGGAGTTGATGTTGAGGGTGATGAAATAGAGTCTGTGAGTTTGTATGTATAGGGAGTTGATGTTGAGGGTGATGAAATAGTCTGATTTCCCCCTGAACAGAGGTAGTGTTTACAGTTTAATTGCTTTGATTGCATGATGAACTGCGTTTTAGACATGTCAGCTTGTTAAAGTGCAGTGTTGTAGCATGGAAAAATATTGATCATGGATGAATCATTTCATGAAAAGTGGTTTACAATCTGCACGGAGTATGGCCAGCCAGTGTGGGGTCTGACCAGGGATGAGTGGGAACTCCACCAATCAATACACCAAACTCTGATGCAATTGATCTACATTTAAGCAGCAGTAATTGTTTGACAGCTAATTTAGGCTGGATATTGACAATAGGGCGCAATGATGGCCCTGTCCCTACCTGTCCATTAAACCTCCACAAGGAGCATTCGGTCACTGCTTAGATCTCAACAGGAAGCTGTGAGAGGCTAGATTGCTGCCTCGGCCGCGGGCACCAATCTCTGCCAATCAGGTACAGGTCTGTCATACACATGTCAAAATTACAAGAACACAGCCACTGCAGTTATTTAATATAAGTATAGGAGAATGATAGTGTGCAATTTAACACTGAAAAAAAACCTTTTTGGATTGCTTGAAAATCAGGTAATATTCCTTCAGAGGTTTAATCAAGGGCACTGTTTTTAAAAATTTGTGAAAAGCACATGTCAAACTGTAAGCATATTAAGGGTGTTATAATGGAAACACGGGGATTTTAATGAGGTTATGTTAAGTTACAGACTGTTACATTCCTTTGTGTGTCACCATGCCATACAAACTGAAGGTTGTACTGTATACAATTTGTGTCGGAAAAAGCCTGTATTCTTTCGTAAAATGTTGTATTAATTACACCACGGTGACTTGGGTAGAGGTTGATTTAATAAATGTTAAAAACGTTGTGGGTCAATTAGATGATATCATGGTTTACTGTTAAATCAATAAACTGCATTCTAGACGCACAACAGCAACTGTAGACAGTATCTCAAAGGTGACCTGATCATCACCACTAGGCAAGTGTCAAACGGTTACCGATTCCTGGGTATAACGTTAATATCGCCACGGTCGTCCAGGTTGTTTTAATTGTTTAGAGGTCAGCTGGAGGATTTTTCAGCTTCAAGATTTATTTAATGTTTAGACTGAATTTCCGTTGAATTTTGGATGATAATGAGAATATCAGAGGTTATGTGACAATTCCATGGGTTTGCAGCTAATCAGATAATATCAGTGGTTTTAGAATTCTGAGATAACGATGCCAGACCTGAAACATGCCTTAACCGGCAGTAAAATCAATCTCTACGAACCAAAGCGTAGCCACACGGAAAATCAATAGGAGCAAGAGCTGTCGGGAATACTTTAAAACAAAAATCAAATACCTACACACTCTTAACTTGACAATCAGATGATTGATATACAGGTCCTCACAACTTCTTTACTTCGGCTTTCTTGCACTTTCTTCCCAGTGGATAAGGTGCAAGAAAAAGTGAAGGCTATAGTGTTGGCTATGTGAGAGTTGGCTATAACGAGGGTATTTAGCCATACTATGCTCTAACAAAATTGAGGCGTATAGACTAATGAGTGCTAACCTTACTGAGATTATTAAAAGTTAACTATGCTGAGGGTATTTCAACCTAGCAATAGCTGTTCTGAGCAATTCAAGATATTAAAAGTATATATTCAATCATACAGGTGGAACTACGATCTATATAGCCCACTGGATTATGTGCTGATGAATTTTGATGGTGTGGCATGTATTACGTGGTCTCTATCGAATAGAATCGTCCCCTTTCCTGAGGGTATGAGAGATCTCAACCCAAGGGGTTGCCTATTAAACAATAAGCCTTTCTTCAAGCTTAGACATTTAGAACCCTGTTCTAAGGGGTTGCCTATTAAACAATAAGCCTTTCTTCAAGCTTAGACATTTAGAACCCTGTTCTTTAGTGTACCCTCCACAATTCTACCAGTAATTCATTCCAAAGCAAATGGTTATCAGCATTTGTCATTTGTTTTTCTCCAGCTTTCATATTTTATTGCTCCCAAGTTGTCACCGTCTCTTTCTCTTGCATTATGTTGGCACATGATTGTGAAATGTAACTCTTGAGGTTGACCGAAGGATATCTGACCCATGGGGTTGATGGTGAATTCCTGCCCTTTTAGATGACAGAGAGGTTGCACCCTGGAGGATGACAGAGAAGTCCTACCCTTGGGATTGACAGAGAAAATCTCTAACAGATTAAATAGAACATGATCTGGAACCTTGAGGAAATCATGCTTCTTTTCCTCTTCATGAATGACAGCTTCATTTGTTGGGAAAACTCCTCAGAAAACTTTAAATCTGAAACAGGATTTCCTAATGTAATTACCTAATGTGATGCTTTGTTTCAGGAAGGGAAGTTGAGGGACACGTGTGTAATAGGCAATATGGACTGTCCCTTGGAGGATAAAACGGTGACCATAGCCTACAACAAAGACCCCTCCAAATGTAACATGGTGGATGTTGACTTCATCAACTTTGTGTGTGCCAGTAAGCCAGTGGCCAAGGTAAGACATTACCAGGAGGTCTCCAGGAGGTCTGTAATTATAAGTTACGTTGACAGTATAGTGGTGCTGGGTCTGTAGTCACAGTAAGTCCGTCAAACCTCGTCTACAAGTCGGTGGGGCTGTGGTTAAACTTCGAGTTATTCAAGTATAGGAGTACAGTGAGTTGGAATGTGGAGATTGGCTTTGGCCAACTGAATACTTCAAATCAAACTGGGGTACATGAGTTTGAGATGACACCAAATCAAACTGGGGTAAATGAGTTTGAGATGACGACAAATCAAACTGGGGTACATGAGTTTGAGATGACGACAAATCAAACTGGGGTACATGAGTTTGAGATGACGAGATTCGACTATAGATATTGTGTTTGGTTGGGAGGCCTGTATCAAGTGTTGTGAAAGTAAAACTTGAATTTACATCTTTGAGTAGAAACAGCGAGTCAATCTTATAAAAATTAGTTACTGATTTGGATCATTTCACTGGTGGTTTTTGTGGATAACTTGACTAATGTATACAACTTAATGTTCATTGTTTGTATTTAATTAGATATTTCCTTAGAGATTTTGTGTTTACACAAAAATGTGGAAAAAGTTTTTTTGCAAATACAATTATGCAGACGGGAAAAAAATACTTGCTCAAAGGTGACAGTAATTAGTCAATACAATGTATGTAGAACGCCGGTAAACATGGCCGACAATGAGCTTCCTGTCTATAAGGATATGTCCCAGTTAGGATTAAAAGATTTGATTGTATATGTCACCGTGATGGTTCTCAACTCAATTTCAACAAGTGTTAATGTTTAGGAAACTAATTACTTCTTAAGTGATTTGATAATTTAGTTTTTTGGAAAACAAAGAGTCAGGGACTCGTCACTAATTGATGAACATAGCCAACTAATCAATGTTTCTTTTCAGAACTGTATTCAGGTACTGCAATCAAAGAGAGTAAACTACACTGAATGTGTTTGTGTATAAATCTAATTATGCTTCAATATCCCAAAGTATTTTTGTTATGTCCCTGCTGGTTTTCATCTTTCAGAAAATTATACTGACTTTTAAAGCAACCTCTGCCAGATATAACTCTCTATTATTACAAGACTTCTTCTTGAGCCCTTCCTGTTTGGCACCGCATGTGGCCATGTAGTGCAGCCACTTCCTATGACACCACAAGTCACCAGGAACAGTACAGGAAGTTGAAAATTTGTTTCTCTGTAGGTGTCTGTAACACCTATACATTTTGTATTGCCCTCTCTGTGTCTAGAAAGCTAGAAATTGTACTGTATAGCATGCCAACCAATTCCAGAAGTATCTTTGTATATTCAGTATAAACCTAATTATTTCTATTGATGAGATAGGCAGTTACTTTCCTACTTCAGTATGACTCCACATATTTCTACTGCAATGGAAAATCTGCATATAAGACCAACCTTTAACAAATTCATCTCCATACAATGTTGCATAGACAATATAGGCCATTGATACATTTCACCGAACTACAGTTAATTAGGTTATCATTGCTAGTGAGACTTAGTATGCAGCTATATGTATGCATATAGTTTGTATTTCTGGTTTGAAAAGTACTTGATGCATTGTTTAAGTTGATAAAAAAATATATCGTGATTTCCTTGAAAAATGAAAACATAAAGCAGTATGTTTTATATAGAAACATAAAGCAGTATGTTTTATATAGAAACATAAAGCAGTATGTTTTATATAGAATGCGAGCCAGTGTCGGTCGCCCATTGATGTCATGTTACAATGGGATCATTGCTGTTTCTGTCTGTCAGTAACAATCATTACAGTTCTTATGTCATGCCTAGCCTTGATACCAGAACTAAAATTACAATGGGAATAGACAATAAATTTCCCTTGTCTCACAGTACATGTATACATAATTTATAATATTATCACAGTACATGTATGCATAATCTATTATATTGTCTAACTGGAATGATGAATGCGCCAGACAGCTATGACAAGAAAACGATTTGAATGACTGTTTGTAAAACGATCTTCCAACGCTACAAATTGTTTTCACTATGATACCACAGAGTATCCTGTCTGGGATGAAATAGATAGATGTTACTCAGTCTGTGTGTAATTCAGTAAGTTTCTGTTTTCTTGTGTTTACTACAGACATGAAAATTAAATATCAGGTACATGTATCTGTTTTATTATCGGTTTTCCTTATCTTGTTTCGTCTGATTTTCAATTATTTCTTATGGAAAAAAACCCAAAGAATTATGTTTATTATTGGAAATTAAAAAAAAAAAAATACGGGATTTGGTGGTTAGAAAACAACTCTCCTGTATTGCATATGGTATGGTTGGTTATTTTTGATGGAAGAAAATTTGCTGTTGTCCTGATAAAAAACTTAAGAAATTTTCCATGGAAATGACTTATTGACATAATACAAATGTTAAACTTAATGATAACTAAATCTCTTAAATTTTCAAACACTTGTAGTATAGATTATTATGTTTATATTATTAGATAATGAAATGCATCAATTTCAAGAAAAATGTGATGTTCCTCTTGATATTACGTCTGGATCAGTGTCTAGTGTTGTAAAGCAGAATACAATGTATCTATATCATAGAAATTATAAGATTCTTTTATTACATACAGGAATGGTGTGAAGAGTTACTCAAGTATGCCAACAACCTTTTGGCCCTCAACGCCAGCGCTCTGTCCTATCTGGAGAAAGCCCACACCAAACTCACTCATGTTCTCGATGTCAATGGACGCATACCTGTAAAAAAGTTAGTTATACAGTTCATTTTTGTAATATTGTACAATAACATACCTGTTAAAAAATTAGTTATACAGTTCATTTCAGTAATACTGTACAATAACATACATGTACCTGTAAAAAAGTTCGTTCATTTCAATAATACTGTACAATAATGCACCTGTCAAAAAGTTCGTTCATTTCAATAATACTGTACAATAATGTACCTGTCAAAAAGTGAGCTCATTTCAGTAATACTGAGCAATAACACACCTGTCAAAAAGTGAGTTCATTTCAGTAATACTGAGCAATAATGCACCTGTCAGAAAGTTCGTTCATTTCAGTAATACTGTACAATAACACACCTGTCAGAAAAATAGTTCATTTCAGTAATACTGACCAATAAGGCAACTGTCAAAAAGTGAGTTCATTTCAGTAATACTGTACAATAACACACCTGTCAAAAAGTTAGCTCATTTCTGTAATATTGTATTGTATTGTGTTACTTCATTTCAGTAATATTGTATTGTATTTCACAGCAATATGTTCGTCAAAAAGTTATTTTCAGTAATATTGTACAGTAATACACTTGTCAAGAAATTAGTTCACATTTGCCATAAAATTGTCCAGAAACAAACCCCTTTGTTTATCTGCAATAAGCCCAGTGAGCCAACACACTAACTCTTAGTGAAAGTAGGTGGTTGAGCTTATTACAAGAAAATTTGAACAAAAATGTGTTGGCATATCGGCGGGCTTATTTGCAGGCGTGGGTTCGTTGCTAGATAAATACGGTATCCATCAAGGCGCTACTTCATTTCATCTTTATACTGTGTAGTATCTTTATTACCGGTATGTACAGGTCATCAATTGAATCTTATTTACAAAGTAGTATGGAATATTTACTTGTAATCATTTATTTGAGAATCAATCAGCAGTTCAGGTGGTTTTTGTGAAATTTGTTGCTAGAAATCATTTCAGTTCTTATTGAACATTGATTACACTAAGAGGGCAGATTTTGATTCTTATCTGCCTCTCAAAATCATGCGTCTCTTTAGTTGATCTAGATACCTTTAAAGGGGTGTGGGAGACAGATTTTGGTCTAGAAAAGTTAAATTCATCATCTAGTTTCTTTATAACCAGACATAGGACTGACTATTACTGAGTTGGTTTTATTTTGATCTGATACATTTTGATGTTTGTTTTTGGTCAGTATTGTGAAGATGGTTGCTAAACATACAGAGGACCGGAGGCGTGTGGAGAAGGCTCTTGAAGCAGTTGGATTTAATGCTGGAAAGGTACGATGATAATGCTGCAATCAAAAATTTTGGAACTCAAACTCATACTCAAATAGTGAAGACTTTGTATATTAGATTCATACAAAATGTGAAGTAACATATTCCTTAGCTCACCTGTTCCAAACTTTGTTTCCTGAAAATTGCTACTAAATTGAATGACTGCAGATTTTGACCAAATTTGGTCAAAGCATCCTATAGGAAATGGGAACCAATTTGTTGAAATGATGGGTCTAGGCCCACCGAGGCGGAGGGGCGGGGCCAAAAGGTAGAAATTTAGCAAATTAAAAACAATCTATATATAGTTGCAGGGCATAAATGGACAGATGCAGTCTTGATACTATAATTGACCCTAGCCTCTGGTTATTCTTCCAGGAGACCAAGGGTACATGTCAGCCTTAGAGACTTAATTCCAAGGTCACTACTTGGAAGCATTTAAATCCCCATTCCAAAACTATTACAGTTGCTGAGCAAAATGAGAAATATACAGCCATGATATAAAACTGACCCTGTGGATGTAACATATAGAAACAGTTGAGAGCCCTGACCCATTACCATACATACAATTGTTCAGAATGAAAATATTGATACAGATATGCAGTGTAAGGATTGACCTAATGGGGTCTCACTGATATGAGGATTGGCATTGGGATCTCACTGTCCATATCCCTGGGAACTTTTTGGGGAATGTTATGCCACGATTGCTTAAGTAGCTAGGTATGTAATACATGGCCTTTGGGCCACTTGTTTGTCTGTAGCTTATGAATAAATGTTGTCTTCCATTAAATTATGTATGTTATTACCTGTAATATCCAGTCCTATTGTTTCACCAATTGTTTTCACTGCTTCGAGTCGATTGAAAATTCAAGACAGCAGCTCTGATTGACTCAAATGTACATGTTCAACATGTCCTCTCAATCAGACTGACCTGATTAACCTGGCTTCATTTCTCCCTAAAGTTGTAAAAGCAAATGTAACAGAATAATAGAATAAATGTGAACAAATGCCACTTTCTAATCATTTTAGATATTGAAGCTAGATATTTCTGATTTCAGAATGAGACCATAGATCCAAACAGATTTACGTTTGATGGATTTTTCAACTTCTACCGCCACCTAGTGGGGAGGACTGAAGTGGACAAGGTTTTTGATGAGATGTAAGTCACAGCAGCTTATATAAATCCTCAGACATACACCCTCATACAAGCTCTTTACCAATCTGTTGACACCTAACCATTAGAAACATATAAACTAACAAAACTAACAGAAGTATTTAACACAACCAATAGCCTTTTTTATAGGGTAGTGATGTTTCATTGACCAGATCTAAGATACCTAGTCATCAGAACGTCACACTGAAATATCCTACTGGTTATGTTTATTGACATTACCTACCACAAGAACATGTTATGAAATAAAAAAAAAAAAAAAAAAAGTTTCAGAATCTTAATGTTGATGCTCCATCTTGTACCTATTTGTAATTACCTCCCTTTTCTGGAGCTCTCTTACTAGAATACACTGGTATCCATCTCAGATTCCTCCACCAAGATGCTTTCCTTAGTACCATCCGTTACAGGATATAGGACTCCTGTCTATATCACCATTTTTGTAAATTTCTACATAGTAAACTCAAAGTAGTATATCTGATTCTGTATATATACTTAATAAAATATAATGATTGGTTTTGAAATTATAACCCAAACCTACAAAGTTTCTATGTTATCATGTTTGACTAATTCAGTGGTGCCAAAAAGAAGCCGTATCTAACAGTGGACCAGTTTGTAGAATTCCTGAACCGTGAGCAGAGAGATCCACGTTTGAATGAGATCTTGTATCCTTACTACACCACAAAACAAGCCCAGGATCTGATAAACACCTACGAAACCAAGACTGGAATGGCTGCCAAAGGTAGGTAAATCCGCCAGACCCTCCTGATGAAGTAGTTCACTACATAAGCTGTTGGAAGAATAGAATAATTTATCAATTTTATCACAGTTGTATAGAAAACATATAACTTAAAATATGCTGAATAGAATGCCTTTAGTTGTATATACCAAGTGGTGAAGGAGCACTAGATAAAATGATAGCAATAATATTACTGACATATAGAGGTGCTACCTAACATATGGTTTACAGTTTAAGTGGTGGTGGATTGGTCTGCTGGATCATTATATAACCTACATAATAAGTTTATCTCTTGCATACAACTTATCACTGTTGTATTTCCATTTCATTGTAATTTTATTCTGATTGATGAAATTGTGTTTTAAAACTTTGGCATATATTTTCTTATCTATCTCTTAATGGCATGCTAATGGTGTTCATTTTGTGATATTTTTCTTAATATTTTTCTTCATAAATTTCAGCAATATTGTATAAGTATCAATAATTCTTACAGAAATCAAAGAATAGCAGAAAATATTCCTCATCTTAATTTTCACAACTGTACTTTTGGAATGATTCTTTCTGAAACTATTTCATCTAAAGATTGAATTGCCTATCAGAATGATACTATGGAATATCCACTATACTGGATGCTTTTCAATATAATGCATTGCCATTTTCTTTTTTCCTTCTTTGTAACTTTAAAGGGGATGTTGAGCCAGGTAAGAGATGGGCATGCCCTGTATAGACACAACAATGAAAGCATGCTGGCATTACAACACCATCTCACTCGACATGTCCTCAACACAAACTTTCTTTGTCGTAAAAAATCTAGATTCTTCAAAATCTAAAATAAAATCCAATGATGTTCTTGTTGAAATAAATATGCAGATTTGTTTTTGCATTTAAGCTCGGATCTTGGAAAAAACAGCACTCATATTTAATCTATTTTGTAAAACTTCTTGGCATAATATAGGATTTCATGTTTATCACAGTAAAGTGGTATAATGTCTTGATATTGTATAATGTGATCATGAAATATTCTCTCGCTATAGAAAACAAAATGTATGAATCTATCTGTTGCCTGGAACTGAAAAGTAAGATATTCGTATATTTTTTCTGAAAATCGACAACGTCTTGAGCTGTGCCTTGTGAGATGGGTGTAGAGAATTGCTATGCCCACAATTGACTGGGAAGATTTCTGTTTTAGCTGCAATGAGAATTTTTTGTTTTAGCTAGAAAAAAACTCTTTTGTGTGTTTTGTTTCACAGGTTTTACACAACAAGTAGAAACTATTATGCAGTTTTATTTATGTGATCATACAGCAGCACATTTTTGCAGGTTCGTTCACCTTCAGTAGCAGGGAGTTTTTCCTGTGTGCTTGCATGTAGTAGATAGAAACATTTTTGTTTGCATATATAGCCAAGTAACCTTTGTTTTTGCAACAAGTAGTTTAAGAATGGCTTAATATTTGATGTTCAGTGATCAGAGAGAGTCACAAAGTGTAAATAATTTTACAAAAAGTGTAAACTTTCCAATGCAATTTGGCTTCTTGTTTATATCAATCTTTCTGTAGCTGAACTTTCTAATGCTGACATAATCAAGTGTGGTTTGCTCTCGTAACAAATAATAATATAATAGCAATAAAACTTTCTTTATAGAAGGTAGCAATATAAGTAGCAAAATACTCTTCTCCTTTGAGGCTTTCTAAAAAAAGCATTTAACCAAATGAGTGTTTAAAGTATATTTAATTTTATGGACAGTCCCCTTTTTAAATCAAATGCAGTTTTAAAAAAGCAATATGTAAATGAAGTGAGCAAAGATTAAGAGTCTTCACAAAAGAAAAAAAAAAAAATTATAAGTAATTGGTAAGTATACATCATTACACTTGTCAGAATCTTGGTAAATTTTTTGGGAGGAATGTCTAAACCAATTTAAAAAAAAAAGTGAATATCAGACATTTGCACTGCAGTAACTTAGCATGTTTAATGGTTAAGTGAGAAATGGGAAGGTCACCAGCATTTCATATAACAGTACTGCTTGTATTATTGGTATGTTAGTGCACCAAATGAAATTGATGTAAGCACTTGAAGGTTCTCTTACCTGTAAATGCACAGTGTATGGTGTGTGAAATATTGATCCTGTAAGATAGCGTTAGTACTTTCCAGGTACGGGTGGATGTTTGAAAAACATTCAACCTTAATGTTATCAATGCTTAAATGACTTAAACTGGTTTTTTTTTATTAACCCAAATCAGTGATGCAGGAAACGACAACATGATTATTTATCGTACTTTAATTGTCTACAGGATATACTGTATTATATGTCTAGGGAATTAAAATGATCCCTTTATTGAAACACTTCACAGCATGGCTGAGAAAAAGAAAATAATTGAAAATAATGTTAATTATTTTTTTAAGATATTTCTTGCTATATTGATCCGAATGGTAATTTCTGGACTGCTGTCAAATTAGTATATATTCTTGTTTACACATGTAAGTATCATAGCACCTGCAATGTCTTGTATATATATAAGTAATGATATCTTGAGGGTTTTAATACAGAATTATTTAGCGATGCTATTGCATCTAGAATCAGGAGCCATTTAGCTGTAAAATTCATCCTATCACAACTTAAAAAAATGAATTGTGATTCCAGCATAATCATGAGCATTTAAATGTGAATAGTATCATTTTCATGGATATTTTCATGATTAGGTTTAAGGGGTTTACTTTCCTTGAGTGAGTTGAGTAAGTAAAACTAAATCTTAAAGCTGCTGGATATAACACTGTTTTCCAAAGAAGAATTCTGTTCTGTCTGATAAAACCAATTGTCCACTTTCTAATTATCATCTAATTTGAAGACACTGAGATATTTGACAAGGCTTTATTAGTAAAGGGTGTATACTGGCGATGTTGAAGATGAGATTTAAATCGGTCGTTTCCCTACTATCTGTTGTTATTTTTCTCTCAATGAGTAAAAATGTAGCCCATTTATAAATAAAAAACAAAAAGGACAGAAGAACAGTTAGGTTAATTGATAATCATGTGACTGTTGTGTAGCTCAATAATGGTCATGTGACTGTTTTATAGCTCAGAGACAGTCATTTTAATTTATGTTAAGCATAAAGATGGTTATGTGACTGTTATAGCTCAAGGGCAATCATGTTACTTATGTGTAGCTATAAACAATCATGTGACTTATTTACCTAGAGGATGGTCATGTGACTGTTGCTTACCTAGAGAATGGTCATGTGACTGTTGTTTACCTAGATGATGGTCATGTGACTGTTGTTTACCTAGAGGATGGTCATGTGACTGTTGTTTACCTAGAGGATGGTCATGTGACTGTTTACCTACTAGAGGATGGTCATGTGACTTGTTTATACCTAGATGATAGTCATGTGACTGTTGTTTACCTTGAGGATGATCATGTGCCTGTTGTATAGCTCAGGGATGGTAGGTAATACTTTTGTATATGTTGTAGGTCATCTGTCGCAGGAAGGATTCCTCATGTTCCTGATGAGTGATGAGAACCAGAGTATTGCCCCAGACTTGTTGGATCTTAGCCATGACATGACTCAACCTCTTGCTCATTATTTTATCAATTCCAGTCACAACACGTACTTAACAGGTAACAAAACATGTTCTATACAGGTAACACAATACATACCTTACAACACATACTTAACAGGTAACAAAACATGTTCTATACAGGTAACACCATACATACCTTACAACACATACTTAACAGGTAACAAAACATGTTCTATACAGGTAACACAATACATACCTTACAACACGTACTTAACAGGTAACAAAACATGTACTATACAGGTAACACCATACATACCTTACAACACGTACTTAACAGGTAACAAAACATGTACTATACAGGTAACACCATACATACCTTACAACACGTACTTAACAGGTAACAAAACATGTACTATACAGGTAACACCATACATACCTTACAACACGTACTTAACAGGTAACAAAACATGTACTATACAGGTAACACCATACATACCTTACAACACGTACTTAACAGGTAACAAAACATGTACTATACAGGTAACACCATACATACCTTACAACACGTACTTAACAGGTAACAAAACATGTACTATACAGGTAACACCATACATACCTTACAACACGTACTTAACAGGTAACAAAACATGTTCTATACAGGTAACACCATATATACCTTACAACACGTACTTAACAGGTAACAAAACATGTTCTATACAGGTAACACAATACATACCTTACAACACGTACTTAACAGGTAACAAAACATGTACTATACAGGTAACACCATATATACCTTACAACACGTACTTAACAGGTAACAAAACATGTTCTATACAGGTAACACAATACATACCTTACAACATGTACTTAACAGGTAACAAAACATGTTCTATACAGGTAACACCATACATACCTTACAACACGTACTTAACAGGTAACAAAACATGTACTATACAGGTAACACCATACATACCTTACAACACGTACTTAACAGGTAACAAAACATGTACTATACAGGTAACACCATACATACCTTACAGGAAATGGTTCAATACTTAATTTTAGGCACTATCCCTGCCGGGCAAGGCAAGTAAATGAAAATTGTACTTGCCCAAAAGGTCTTTTCACCTGCCAATAAACTAGAAAAACAAATACACTGTTTAAGATCTAGCAGACTGCAAGAGTACAATAAAATGTCAATTGTGTTGTAATATTGTTTGTTGCATGTCCTACCTGATGGATGTGATATTTGGTAAATGAAAGCTATCGGTTCTGTCAATACCCCCAGTAAATGGGTGTCTGGAGCACAAGACCCAGCTGCACGAATTCTTGCATTGCAAAAATGCTTTAATATTATCTTGCTATAAAAAACATACTGAGACTATCAAGGTTGCAGTGCGTATCACTGACTAGTGGCACATGTTCTTGTAGGTCACCAGTTGACTAGTAAGTCATCGGTGGAGCTGTACAGACAGGTGCTACTCAGTGGCTGTCGCTGTATAGAGCTGGATTGCTGGGATGGACGTGGTGCAGATGAAGAGCCAATCATCACCCATGGCTACACTATGTGTACTGATATCTCATTTAAGGTTTGTACATCACCATGGCTACACTAAGTGTACAGCCCTATCTCATTTAAGGTTTGTACATCACCATGGCTACACTATGTGTACTGATATCTCATTTAAGGTTTGTACATCGCCATGGCTACACTATGTGTACTGATATCTCATTTAAGGTTTGTACATCGCCATGGCTACACTATGTGTACTGATATCTCATTTAAGGTTTGTACATCACCATGGCTACACTATGTGTACAGCCCTATCTCATTTAAGGTTTGTACATCACCATGGCTACACTATGTGTACTGATATCTCATTTAAGGTTTGTACATCACCATGGCTACACTATGTGTACTGATATCTCATTTAAGGTTTGTACATCACCATGGCTACACTATGTGTACTGATATCTCATTTAAGGTTTGTACATCGCCATGGCTACACTATGTGTACTGATATCTCATTTAAGGTTTGTACATCACCATGGCTACACTATGTGTACAGCTCTATCTCATTTAAGGTTTGTACATCACCATGGCTACACTATGTGTACTGATATCTCATTTAAGGTTTGTACATCACCATGGCTACACTATGTGTACAGCTCTATCTCATTTAAGGTTTGTACATCACCATGGCTACACTATGTGTACTGATATCTCATTTAAGGTTTGTACATCACCATGGCTACACTATGTGTACTGATATCTCATTTAAGGTTTGTACATCACCATGGCTACACTATTTGTACTGATATCTCATTTAAGGTTTGCACATCGCCATGGCTACACTAAGTGTACTGATATCTCATTTAAGGTTTGTACATCACCATGGCTACACTAAGTGTACTGATATCTCATTTAAGGTTTGTACATCACCATGGCTACACTATGTGTACTGATATCTCATTTAAGGTTTGTACATCACCATGGCTACACTAAGTGTACTGATATCTCATTTAAGGTTTGTACATCACCATGGCTACACTAAGTGTACTGATATCTCATTTAAGGTTTGTACATCACCATGGCTACACTATCTAGTCCTTTCTCATTTAAGGTTTGTACATCACCATGGCTACACTATGTGTACAGCTCTATCTCATTTAAGGTTTGCACATCACCATGGCTACACTAAGTGTACAGCCCTATCTCATTTAAGGTTTGTACATCACCATGGCTACACTATGTGTACAGCCCTATCTCATTTAAGGTTTGCACATCACTATGGCTACACTATCTAGTCCTATCTCATTTAAGGTTTGTACATCACCATGGCTACACTATGTGTACTGATATCTCATTTAAGGTTTGTACATCACCATGGCTACACTAAGTGTACAGCTCTATCTCATTTAAGGTTTGTACATCACCATGGCTACACTATGTGTACTGATATCTCATTTAAGGTTTGTGCATCACCATGGCTACACTATGTGTACAGCTCTATCTCATTTAAGGTTTGTACATCACCATGGCTACACTATCTTGTCCTATCTCATTTAAGGTTTGTACATCACCATGGCTACACTATGTGTACAGCTCTATCTCATTTAAGGTTTGTACATCACCATGGCTACACTATCTAGTCCTATCTCATTTAAGGTTTGTACATCACCATGGCTACACTATGTGTACTGATATCTCATTTAAGGTTTGTGCATCACCATGGCTACACTATGTGTACAGCTCTATCTCATTTAAGGTTTGTACATCACCATGGCTACACTATCTGGTCCTATCTCATTTAAGGTTTGTACATCACCATGGCTACACTATGTGTACAGCTCTATCTCATTTAAGGTTTGTACATCACCATGGCTACACTATGTGTACTGATATCTCATTTAAGGTTTGTACATCACCATGGCTACACTATGTGTACAGCCCTATCTCATTTAAGGTTTGTACATCACCATGGCTACACTATGTGTACTGATATCTCATTTATGGTTTGTACATCGCCATGGCTACACTAAGTGTACTGATATCTCATTTAAGGTTTATACATCACCATGGCTACACTAAGTGTACTGATATCTCATTTAAGGTTTGTACATCACCATGGCTACACTATGTGTACTGATATCTCATTTAAGGTTTGTACATCACCATGGCTACACTAAGTGTACTGATATCTCATTTAAGGTTTGTACATCACCATGGCTACACTAAGTGTACTGATATCTCATTTAAGGTTTGTACATCACCATGGCTACACTATCTAGTCCTATCTCATTTAAGGTTTGTACATCACCATGGCTACACTATGTGTACAGCTCTATCTCATTTAAGGTTTGTACATCACCATGGTTACACTATGTGTACTGATATCTCATTTAAGGTGTGTACATCGCCATGGCTACACTATGTGTACAGCTCTATCTCATTTAAGGTTTGCACATCACCATGGCTACACTAATTGTACAGCCCTATCTCATTTAAGGTTTGTACATCACCATGGCTACACTATGTGTACAGCCCTATCTCATTTAAGGTTTGTACATCACCATGGCTACACTAAGTGTACAGCCCTATCTCATTTAAGGTTTGCACATCACCATGGCTACACTAAGTGTACAGCCCTATCTCATTTAAGGTTTGCACATCACCATGGCTACACTAAGTGTACAGCCCTATCTCATTTAAGGTTTGCACATCACCATGGTTACACTAAGTGTACAGCTCTATCTCATTTAAGGTTTGTACATCGCCATGGCTACACTAAGTGTACTGATATCTCATTTAAGGTTTGTACATCACCATGGCTACACTAAGTGTACAGCCCTATCTCATTTAAGGTTTGTACATCACCATGGCTACACTATGTGTACATTTCTATCTCATTTAAGGTTTGCACATCACCATGGCTACACTAAGTGTACAGCCCTATCTCATTTAAGGTTTGCACATCACCATGGCTACACTAAGTGTACAGCCCTATCTCATTTAAGGTTTGTACATCGCCATGGCTACACTAAGTATACAGCCCTATCTCATTTTTGGTTTATGCATTACATATTACCCAGATCATATTTATACAGTTATTCAGAAGAAATATTTTACTATTTTTGCCATGCAATTCATCGATTATTCTGCGTAACAGTATTGTAAGACTGACAAGAATTGTATTGTATTGGTGATGACTAAAAGTTCATTTGTCTTACAGGAAGTTATTGAAGCCATTGCAGAAAGTGCCTTCAAGACCAGTGATTTCCCAGTGTCCCTGTCCTTTGAGAACCACTGCTCGTAAGATTACTTTCTGAATCTCTCCACAAACACGATATAGTCAAAACTTGTTGATGTGTGATATCTTATCAAAATGCGGATCTTGATATGTATGAAAATATAAAGCTATTATGTTCTCTAATATCTAAATGGACAGGTGTCGTAATGGGTAACATGCACATGTTCTACCAAGGGGACTACGGTTTGGTACCCTGCAAAAATTTGGTGCAGATAAGAGTTCTTAGTAGAAATTGAAAGATAATAAAGTTAGCATATTTTATTTTCTTTATTTGACATGTAAATAACGACCACCAATACATAACTGATGTACATTAATGTATGTTAATATTACAGACCTAGGCAGCAGGCTAAGATGGCGGCTCACTGTAGAAATTTATTTGGAGACATGTTACTTACAGAACCATTGGAAACACACCCGGTATGTCAACAATCCAACAGACGTCAAACTCTGTAACATAACAGAATTTATCATAAAATTCAAACAATATATATATTTGGAAACAATTGGGGTACAGAGAAAAGGTGTTTCATACATCTTCATTTCTCCTGAATCTGAGTTAAGTTTGTAGACGAGAAATGGTGTTATCATGACTACAGTGTACTTACTGCAGTTTTCATCTTTTCTTTTCACTCTCATTTTGTGTTCTTTTATATGATGTTTTTGTCTTTCCGACAATTTAATAATATGAAATGTTTTTTACAGGTGGAGCCTGATAATCCGTTACCAAGTCCACAGCAGTTGAAGGGCAAGATTATTATAAAAAACAAGAAGCGGCACTCTCACAAACCGAGACCTGGTAAACAGATAATAAAACATCAGTCAGATTCTTCTGCTCCTCAGGAAGTAAAATAAATGCAACAGATGATCTTAATCCAAGGAAAAATATTGTCAGTGTATCAACTGGTCTGAATCTCCAGACAAGACATTAGGAATAAGTCAGAAAGTTAACCAGCAATGTTTTACTAATTTTGAATCCTGACATTTTGATGGAGTTAAGTTGTTAACTAACCTTGTTGGGACAATTTAGCACAGATCAGGTCCATATTCATTTATGCGGAACAATCTTTTGTCCACTTTTAAACATAACGTTTTCAATTAAAAATCCTGGCATACCTGCACATGTTTATGCACTAGGTTTTGCAAGGCTCACCTGAAAGCAGCATCAGATTACTAGATTCGACCTTATCTAATTAACGAACAACTTTGGTCCGACCGGTCCAACCACTTAAACCAAAGCGGCCCAGTTGTCGTGAGCACAGCTCTCCCAAGGATAGGAGTCATATTAATTGTACTTTTCCATCAGGCTTTTAACTTTGAATTGAATTTCTTGTCAAACATTTATTTGCCATTGTTATGACATGGCATTGCCTGTCCAGACTGACAAACTACCTTTGTTGTTGGCCTGCCAATTTTAGCATTGTATGTCCCAGCAAACATATCTTCTGTACTGATTTGAATCGTTGTAATGTTAAAACATTATTCATTGCATTCTTATGAAAAATAATATTCCTACATAGAAGTGAATCTTTTTAGTTACGTCTGATTTTTATTACAGCAAAGGTCCAGACACCTTTAAAGAGCACGCCAAGCTCAAGTAAAATGGGTCAGGTAAATGGAGAGACCAAAGGTGGTGGGGGGGATGGCGACGGAGGGGGAGGAAATGAGAAGGTGACTTCCACGCCGTCCACAGCCTCCGAGACAAAGACGCGCACAGAGAGTGAGAGTGGGGAGGGAACACCCGCCGACAAAGTTAGAGATGGACCAATTGATTCTGATGAGGAATCAGAATCGGACGAGAGCGACTTTGAAGAGGAGGAAGAAGTACAAAGCCAGATAAAAAGTAACTTCAAGTCAGATAAGGTAAGACTTCACTCAAAGGATCTAGTAGTGCTATACAAATTTATAATGATGAAGTAGAAAAAATGGATTCAGAAATTTTGAAATCGGATTCAGTAGGATTAAAATACTAAAGACTATTGTCCTATCTTTTGAAATATGAGAATCACCATCCTATATATTGAAAGTGAAAATAGTATTTTCATGGGCTAATGTTATCTCACTAGTAACAGGTGTAACTGTTCTATTACATGGGCCAGCTAGCTCTGTCTCGTTAACAGGTATGATAGGACCATTGATTCCAAAAGTTCATAAGGGATAAGATAAACATAACATTAAAATGATTTGAGAGAATTGCTGTTGAAAAATTGTAAGTTAATAGTTGATAATTTGTATTTGTTGTCCATGTTGATAAAAAAACCCAGATCTTTTAAGTTTAGCTAATTGATGGATCCAGGCAAAACAAATACCTCTATGTCCATATCTCATACTTGCCAACCCTCCCTATTTAGGAGAGAGACTCCCGATTTTGGATCCTAAAATGTTACATTTTAAACTTTGGAATCTGCTTAACTGTTCCTATTTTTAAAGATCTGATGATTTCATCTGAAAGAAGAGCTCAGAAGAAGCCATTTAAAAGTGTTATTTTTCCTCTGAATGTACATGTATACATATTATTTATGTTTTGAGCACACAATCTACCCTATGGAAATTTCAAAAAGTTGGCAAGTAATTTGCTTGAAATTGACCTTGAATATAAAAAAGTTCTCAATTTAAATCTGGATACAAATTTGTCTTTGTTTCTCTAATTTTCCCCACAATTCTGTTTTACAGTGGCAAATCCAAAGTAAAACATCAATAATCAAAGGAAACAAAAAATTGTGTTTCCCTAGCACAACAATATCTTATTATTTCCTATAGAGCAATAACACAACAGGAAAAATTAACAGTCTTACGTATTGTTGATGTTGTCTAGTTACTGTCTCCGAATACTGGTTAAATACATCTAGTTTTCTAGAATAAAGTAAGGTTAAGTTCATCTTTTTTTCTAGAATACAGGTTAAATACATCTTGTTTTCTAGAATACAGTTTAAATACATATTGTTTTCCAGGATCAGAATACTGGTAAGGAGGAAGTTAAGAAACATGTCAATGCAGTTCAGTCCGATTGTAACTAAGGATTAACGTGAATCAATTTTTTATGTTATGGGGGTATAACACAAAAAACCAGAGTGAACTCTAAATAAACCGCGAACCCCCATAACATAAAAATAGTTTTAAGTTAATACTTATAATTTAATCTGTACCCTGCGAGAATTCTCGTTATTGATGGACTATTTTCCCTAATAATTTATTACTCTACTGCATCAGCCAATCAAAAGCAACGTTATAAAGTGTGACGTCATTTTTTATGTTATGGGCTGATAACATAATTTCTTAAGCCAATGAAAATGCTTGTTTTAAACAAGATTAAATTATTGTTCTATATATGTAGTATAACGATTAAATCTGTTGTGTAGGGTACTGCAGGAAAAGAAGCTGAAGCCGGACAGGAGATGTCAGCTCTGGTGAACTACATACAGCCTGTCCATTTCCACACGTTTGAGATTTCAGACAGTAAGTAATCTTTACCTTAGTGAGACGTACCTAACCCCTCAAGTCTAAAGGTTCCTATGGATGTTTTATCCTTCTTGGGACCAGGTCAACTTTACTGTAAAAGTTGATATTTTCGTGCGTGGAATTATTCTCTTAGTCAGCCTCAAAACTGTTTGTGGTGTGGAAATTTTTACTCTGTTAGTTGTGCTGTTTCGTAATGTGTATCTATAGTACTATCTGACAGCGAAGAGTTTGAGTAGTGTTAAACTTGTTTGTGTGTAGATATATTTGCAGAGATTTAATGCAAGAGAAATAAGTGAATATTTCCATGGTGCGAACAATTTCATTTTTACAGTACATGTATATTACTCTATACTGGGGAATATTTGCTGATATCTTAGACATTTTGGTGAATAATTGTCATTAGTTCATATGATGATCTTTAAGTAACATCTTGATCAAAAAGCAATATTTGTATTATGGTAAAATGACTTTTATGTCCATGTTATTTTGGAGAATTTTTTTTCCTGAACAGCAAGTTCCTATAAACACCAGTTTTGATGGTCATCTGTTTCCCCTTCATCTCATCATTTTCAAATGATTGTAACATAATTCATTTTCATATACAATTATTTCTTGTGAATATGATTCAAACCTACAATTCAACAATAGTCACAAGTCATATATGGTATAATTGTATCTAATATAATTTTTTTTTTCCCCAGAGAGAAACAGGAGTTATGAGATCTCGTCTTTCGTGGAAACCCAGGCTCTGAGTTTACTGAAGGAATACCCAGTAGATTTTGTCAAGTATCCTTTTAACAGAATATGTATATGTATACTGTGAACATTACATCACGATGATTGGAGAATTAAAGTATCTGTGTAGAAATTGACAACACTGGGTTCATCAAATTCCATTATGATTCATTGTAGTTTTCCCGGTCCTGTTGCAAAGGTGTTGTCTAATACAATTGAACATTTATAATACAGGTAATAGCTAATACAGGTAGGTTTCATTTCAGGTGATCAGCTCATACAGGTAATTACTTGGTAATACAGGTCGTCCTTGAACAGATCATCATGTAATACAGGTAATAGCATATAGCATGCAAAAAAAAATACTAATGAAGTTTCTAAATACAGGTGGTAATTTTGCACAGGTAATTGATACAGGTAGTCTCTAGACAGATGATCATAAATATAGGTACCTGGTAATAGCTAATTCAGGTAGGGTCTTGATACAGGTGGTTTCTTCATACAGGTAGCCTCAAAATGCAGATGGTAGCATAAACAATATCTATATATTCTATATATGGTTCTATAGAGGATATGGTGATAACTATACAGGTAGTCAATAATGTAGTTGACCCTTGACCTGTGTACAGTTATAACAAGAGACAGATGAGTAGGATCTACCCGAGAGGAACGCGAGTCGACTCCAGTAACTTCCTTCCACAGGTATGTCATCAACCAACAAACCAATCAGCTCAGTAATCAACAGGTAGAAATGTCTTGTACACATATTAAGGTCTTGTCATATCTTTTAATGTTAATGTGTGTGTCAAGTATTTAACAGACACAATCATTAACAAAACCTTAGTCTGGTCATAGCCTTTTAATGTTAATGTGTGTGTCAAGTATTTAACAGACACAATCATTAACAAAACCTTAGTCTGGTCATAGCCTTTTAATGTTAATGTGTGTGTCAAGTATTTAACAGACACAATCATTAACAAAAACTTAGTCTGGTCATACCTTTTAATGTTAATGTGTGTGTCAAGTATTTAACAGACACAATCATTAACAAAACCTTAGTCTGGTCATAGCCTTTTAATGTTAATGTGTGTGTCAAGTATTTAACAGACACAATCATTAACAAAACCTTAGTCTGGTCATAGCCTTTTAATGTTAATGTGTGTGTCAAGTATTTAACAGACACAATCATTAACAAAAACTTAGTCTGGTCATACCTTTTAATGTTAATGTGTGTGTCAAGTATTTAACAGACACAATCATTAACAAAACCTTGGTCTGGTCATACCTTTTAACGTTAATGTGTGTGTCAAGTATTTAACAGACACAATCATTAACAAAACCTTGGTCTGGTCATACCTTTTAATGTTAATGTGTGTGTCAAGTATTTAACAGACACAATCATTAACAAAACCTTGGTCTGGTCATACCTTTTAATGTTAGGTGCATGTCAAGTATTTAACAGACACAATCATTAACAAAACCTTGGTATTTTTGTAAGAAAGCTATATTTATTGTTGTGAAATTTATATGAAATAATGGCCAAGGTAAAAAGGACAATAAAAAAAATATATGATGACGCCAAGCTCGATTTGATAATAAGATAAAACACTTATGCTTTGTTTAACTAAAGTCCTATTATTGTTGCAGATCTTTTGGAATGCTGGTTGCCAGTTAGTTGCATTGAATTTCCAAACTTTAGGTAAGCTTCATTGTGAGAATTGTTCAGGTACACATGTGATACAAGAATCCTAGATTGTGATTATAATACAAATATCCTAGGGTGTGGTTGTGATACTAGGATCCTAGGTTGTGATTGTGATACTAGGATCCTAAGGTGTGATTATAATACAGAGATCCTAGGGTGTGATTGTAATATCAGGATCCTAGATTGTGGTTATAATACAGAGATCCTAGGGTGTGATTGTGATACCAGAATCCTAGGGTGTGATTGTAATATCAGAATCCTAGATTGTGATTATAATACAGAGATCCTAGGGTGTGATTGTAATATCAGGATCCTAGATTGTGGTTATAATATCAGGATCCTAGGGTGTGATTGTGATACCAGAATCCTAGGGTGTGATTGTAATATCAGGATCCTAGGGTGTGATTGTAATATCAGGATCCTAGGGTGTGATTGTGATACCAAAATCATAGGGTGTGATTGTGATACCAGGATCCTAGGATGTGATTGTGATACCAGGATCCTAGGGTGTGATTGTGATACCATGATCCTAGGGTGTGATAGTGACACCAGGATCGTAGGGTGTGATTGTGATACCTAAATCATAGGGTGTGATTGTGATACTAGGATCTTAGGGTGTGGTTATGATACCAGTATTGTTGTTTATGATTGTGAAATATTTAATCTTATAACTCCACCTTTCAACTGGCAGAATACTTCATCAGTGACAATGTGATATTAAGTTTTTAAAGAGGTTTTTGATAAAAATTAACATTGTTTGGAGTTCTATTGCAACAGTACTGTTTTCTTCTTGCACATTTCCTACATTTTGTTTGAGGCAAGTTCTTTCTGTTGTAGACGTACCAATGCAGCTCAATCTTGGAATATTTGAGTACAACAACCGCTCAGGATACATACTCAAACCAGACTTTATGAGGAGAACTGACCGACGATTTGATCCCTTCGCTGAGTCAACTGTAGATGGAATTGTAGCTGGCAAGGTCGTAGTCAAGGTCAGTGCTAAAATAGCAAATTATCTCGTGTGAGGCGAGAGTGCACTGTTAAATGAAAATGTGGAATTTAATGTTATCTTCCGTTTTTGGTCCTGATGAGTACCGTTTGTTGCTTAGTTACAATGTGGCCTACCTACAAGGTAAAAAATGGCATCTGCTCCGGTTGGAAATTTGGAATGATTGAAAACCTAGTAATCTACTGACGGAATTTAGGAGCTATTGGTGATAATAAGATTTAGATCAATGAATAATCTATTTATTAATATATGGGAGTTATGTGTTGTATTATTGTTGATTTTTGTTGGAAGCAACTAAAAACGCAAAACAGTGTCTGATAATTCCACATTTTCATATAGCAGTGCGCTCAGGCTCCACACCAAACATCTGTGTATCTGTCAAAATGTGTAAGTCTGGTGTCTAGGCCAGAGGAAGCTTGGGCTAAGTAAAAATTAGAGTTGCAGGCCCTAGTCTTCACAAAGCTGATATGATGTAGTTGTCATTCCTTGACCTTGTCTTTTTTCCTCTCAGATATGGCCTTGACCTTGAAAAAATCAAGTACATCCTTGTGCTTTGACTTTTCAGGTATGGCCTTAACTTTGAAAAAATATCTAGTACATCATTTTATTTTGACTTCTCAGATGTGGCATTGACCTTGAAAAAATCTGGGAAACGATATTTCCGTGTTTGCCTATTTTCATGTTCTACACACTTTATTGTTTGTAGTTCATTTAAGATTTGCAAGGATATGTTTGGTTTCGACAGATAATCTCAGGCTCCCTGCTGTCAGAGAAGAAGATTGGTACCTATGTGGAAGTGGAGATGTATGGACTACCCACAGATACCGTCAGGAAAAAATTCAAAACCAACATGGTACCCAACAATGGAATTAACCCTGTCTATTCTAGTGAACCCTTTGTGTTTGAAAAGGTAAGAGTCTCAAGAATCATTTATTCTTACTTATGATACACTGTACAAGGTCTTAAAATACCTATTCAACTTTATGTGTGTGTACCCTTCAGAAAGTTTTAAAGATGTCACTTATGAAAGGAACAATTTGCTGCCATTCATTTACTGACACATTTGGACTCTTCCAATTCCAAGGTTGAAATAGCTTATTATGAAATGTCAAGGTGAATAGGTTAAATATGTAAGTAAAACTGAAGATGGATATATTTACAGATAGATATTTGAATATGCTGTAAACCTTTCTTGCTATACAAGAATAGAGAATTGACCCGAATTAAAATTTCTTCCTTTTCTGATAGGTCGTCCTTCCAAATTTAGCTGTGATAAGAATTATTGCTTTTGATGAAAACAACAAGATGTTGGGGCATAGGATTTTGCCTGTTCAAGGTTTAAGACCAGGTAAGCATTGTCATAATACAATATCATGTTGTTGAACTTAGGATAGGTTTCTAGGGTGTATCATGGAATCTGTTATTATTTTGCTTTGTGGTGTTGGACAGAAGAGTATATAATGATGCTTTTAATGTTCCCATTTGGTGGCCATTCACCCGTGATTTAACCTTTGACATGCTAATATAAATGTGATATGTGAGACAGGTGATTTACATGTGATTAACATGTGATTTGACCTTTGACATGCTAATATAAATGTGTTATATGGGACAGGTGATTCACATGTGATTTGACCTTTGACATGCTGATGTAAATGTGATATGTGAGACAGGTGATTCACATGTGATTTGACCTTTGACATGCTGATAATATATGATATGTGAGACAGGTGATTTACCTGTGATTTGACCTTTGACATGATGATATGTGATATGTGATACAAGTGATTTACCTGTGATTTGACCTTTGACATGATAATATGTGATATGCGATACCTGTGATTTACCTGTGATTTTGTTGTAGGGTACCGACACCTTCCTCTAAGGAATGAATGTAACTTACCTCTCTTACTACCCAGCTTGTTTGTCTACATCAACGTCCAGGACTACGTGTCAGATCAGTTCGCTAGTAAGTGGTCATTTAATTAACAATATATCGCAAATATTCGCATATAGTGCATAATATTCACATATATTTCACACTTGAAAAATGAAAGTTTCCAGAAAATAATGCACTCTATATAAAAGAAAAACCAAAACAGTTCTTGATCAAGATCTTTTATGGTAAAGTTTCTGGGATTTTGGATCAGTTGAATGCTGAACATTTGTTATGCCCAGATTTCAGGTGGAATCAGTATCACAGAATAAGTGCTTTTGAAAGTAAGAGGTCTCAGTCAACAAAATCATAACCGACAGAAAAAGACCGACCAGCGATCTCCTCTGTTATAAGAGTAACTTTACATGAGTGCACTATTTGTGAAAATTTACGGTAATCTACTTGTCTATAAACAAGTCTGTAATATTTAAGGTTAATGATATCATTTTGTTGTAATTTTAAGATTATAACAAACATCTTCAATTCTGACCGTGTCATTATAACGATATTCTTCTTTTATATTGAATCTATGATATGGTACAGAAGGAAATTTCAGTAGTGAATAACATTATATTATGATTTCCTTGGTAACTGTAGAATCACAGATATAAAAAATCCAATTCAAATATTTCACTGTTCACTACTCGCTTACCAGGCACAATAGTTTGACAGAAGTGTTGACACTATAATTCTATTATAACTTGTTTATAATGTGTTGACAGCATCTTGTGTCTGTTTCAGTATTTACGTGGGCTTTGAGTAACCCTATTCAGTACCTGTCACAGCTGGAGAAGCGTGATGCACAGCTAAAGATCTTAGAAGATATGGACAGTGAAGATGTATGTAATTAAGTATTGGTTGTCATATTTTTGACATTTATTGGTGTGTAATATACATTGGTGCACCTACATATTGAATGGTGCTTGCTAGTGCACCATGTTGAATATGTACATGTAATGCCAGTGTATACAGTGGACTCCACTTAATATCACTCCTGTTAATATCACATTCCTCTTTATATCATGTTTTTCCCAAGCACCATTTTTCTCTCTATATAATCTATGTAATTTTATTTGGTTAATATCATGTATTTTGAGGTGAAGTCCTCTTAATATCATGTTTTTTTAACAAATCACATAAAACATCCAGAAAACGATGTCATTTCCATTGATTTCAGATACAACTTGTACAAAATGTTTCATAGAAAATAAAAAAATAACCCAAAAAATGATTTTTAGTTGAAATAATGTTAGCTATATACTGAAACATCTTCATATGTACATTGAATATCTTACTTTTAGTTATGGAGATTGGAAATGCACTAGATTTAGAAGAAAAAACATGTTTCTCTTAATATCACATTCCTGTTAATATCATGTTTTTGTCTGACAAATGCATAATGACATAAAGAGGAGTGCACTGTATTATCTTCTTTGAATTTAGAAAATATAAAAAACATATTCAATTGTGTATGATCTTTCCCATTCTTTGTTACTAACTAGCTTTTGGATTAAGCACTGGTCACCCAATACTTAGCCAGAGTGTGAAGTCTATAAGTACATGTATTAAAAAAAAAATAATTATGCTAAAAAGCTCCATTATTCTCCTTGGTTACCGGCGAGAGCATACGTGTCACACTGACACATCTAGTGCAGAAACTTGCAGTGGAAATATTAATAAATACAATGATTTCCACCAGCATTTGGCTTGTAGTGAAAACACTTACCACATTAAATAAGATAATATAGTTTGTTTAAACAAGATACAATTGACAAAATCACTTAAAAGTTTTATCTTTATTGGAAAAAGAAAAATTATATTTTCTGCTACCATTGGTGATCAGGTGGAAGTGTCCGAGAGCACTTTGGATGGGACCAAGGACGCGTCAAGGACCGACAGCTGTAGCTCCGCCAACCCCATTCCAGAGAAGAAGAGTGATAAGAAACCTGTGACCAGTAAAACCTCACACGCAGAAATTAAACAACAGATCAGCAGCAGTTCGGACACCAGTAATCCATCAGGTAGGTACATATTGTCACCACTCCTGGTGTGGAATGTGTATCATTTTCCACTTCTAGCATCGTTTTAAATGTATGCCGCATTTGTTAGGATCAAGTGGATCACGGGCAGAATGTGACATGAAATTAAGTATAACCTGAACTACAGAATTTGCGACATCTAGCAGCAAACTCTGTATCGGAAATACAAGGGACGTAACTCAGAAACAGTATGGAATGTTAGATTAGAATCGCTATCTAAGCATGCGGTAACAGTTAAGTTATACAATGAAAATTTTCCCATAAAAAAACGTAACAATATTAGTATTTCAGTTAAGAATAGTTTCAGTAAAACCGATAATCAGAAATTTGCTCTATATACTCCCCTACAAAATTAATACCATTGTTGAAAGGGAGAAACTGGAACATAGTCATTTAATAATCAGCTTTTGATCAGGAGACTGTCATTTCTCTTATCATTTGATCTCGGTGCTGATTGGTCTGTTAAATTTTGAAGACAATCAGTGCCGAATTAATGCTGCATATGTGTAAACCGATACCACTTATTAGCAATGTAATATATAGGATAATATAGTCACAACTTCACATGAAGTTCCAATATCATGTCTTTATACCACTGATATTATGTATAGTCTTGTCAAGTAGGGACATGGAAGTAGGCAGCTGTTTGTGTTGTGTTTTGGTTATAGATAATCTTACCAGAAAGTAAATTTCATATAATTTGCCCTAAAGTGATCCAATTTCCACCACATTCAAATTTGATACGCCACTTAGATTTTGTTAAACAATGTATAAGATTATCATATACAATGTATATATAAAAACGTAGTGATATTTCTTTGTGAAGGTAAATATTTATATAAAAAAAAAAAACAGCAACAAAAAACAGATTTTGCCGCATGGCCTTTCTGCCTTCTTAGGCTTCTTCAGACAGAATGTTTAAGACTATCCTATAAGAGATTATATTTTGGTAATCATAATCAACAGAGTGATACATTAGATGGAGATTACACAAGCAGTAGATAAATAGATCACACCTATGTGAGGGTAGACTTTCACAGCTGTAGATAAAGACTGCTGCACCAGTTTTAAGCATGGAAGAACTGGTGATGTGTTGGGTGCATGGTTCAGTGTTGACAGCATGGCCTACGTCACTCGATCACATCCTATTTGCACCGATATATTGATTTTGGAGTGAAAAGATTGCATAGAATTTAGTCGTTTGTAACATTTGTCCTATGATTTGAATATTAGTAGAATGATGTGTTGTAAACAGTATTAGTACGGGTATGTGTTGTATATATATATATCTGTCTCCACATATCTTTTGTATTGTGGTTACATGTAGTTTGACTTCATATATAGCTGTAGCCTCAAGCTGTGGAGAGGACTTTTCTACCCATATGTTCCAAAGATTTGTTAAAGTGACCTTCTATAAGTCTACAAAATAAATATTTTTTAATAGTTCTCTTTTGAAATGTTGTCATGATATAAAATGTTTTAAAGTATAACTGTATAATATGTGTTGGAAGCTTTGGTAGAGGGTACCCAGTATTCCCCCTCGGCTACTAAAGTACTACAGGCAATCATGACAAGGACGTGAAACCTCCTATGTTTTATGTAATTATCTTAGCCAGAATATTTTCAATGTTGAGTAATTATCTCCCTTGTATGTTTAATTTGCATGTATTAATGTGATGTTTTTGTTTTTTTCTTCCCCACAGATCGCATGTTTTATCGTATGTTAAGTTACAGTTACGTAGCTAGCACAATATACACACATATATATATTAACCAGTTACAACATTTCACTATTACCCAGCTAACAGGCTTTCTTTTTATCCCTAACCCATATCCAACATTATTCCTTTATATAACAGCTTTCTCTTTGTCTTATAAATAAAACTTTGATAGTGTTTGCAGTGTATTAGCCTGGGTCCTATGGATAATTCTAAACCAAGTTAAAATATCCAGTTTCATTGTCACACTATTGACAAATTTAAGGTAGAATGTTTCACCATTGACAAAGGACAAGCCTTTTAAATTTAAGTTTTCTAATCTGATCCAATCAAGATAATTTCCTCTGCTTGAGGAAAGGTCATACCTTTCAAGCCAAGTCAAGGTCATACCTTTCAAGCCAAGTCAAGGTCATATATTTCAAGCCAAGTCAAGGTCATATATTTCAAGCCAAGTCAAGGTCATATATTTCAAGCCAAGTCAAGGTCATCTTCCATAAGAACAAATCATACCTTCTTTCAAACCGAGCCAAAGTCATGTTGTATATGTCAAGGTCATACCTTTCATGAGGAACTTTGTTCACTCCATTCACTTATGGTCAGTAATAATATATATGATTATCATGTACAATCAAAACTATGATAATACACATAAATTTTATGGCAAGATTATGCGTTAAAGTTGTCAAAAAGGTCACACCTTGTGAGGGTCAGACCAGTTTAAATCAATAAGATGTTTACATACAATAACTTTGGAAAATTAGAATGTGATTGTTTTCATTTAAAACAACAGACTATTAAGATTGAGGATATTCCATATGGTGTTGAGTTTTTTCCACTATTCACTACACATGTTTGCTAGTGTTTGATCACTCAGTCTGTTGAATGACCATTAAAAATAGCAATAATTGGTATTAATTGGTATAAGTATTCAAACAGTGATTCAGCTGCTGCTGGGCCATTTAACAGTTTGTGTTATTCCAACATGACTCAGAAAGAGTAAACATGATATTTCAATGAAATATTTGTGGTTCATTTTCTTAGTGTAGTTTAAGTTTTATATATTATACTTCTGTATCCTTTTATTTGCTTGCACAGTTGAACTTAATGTAAAGAAGTCACCGAAATTAGTGCTGTTCTGATTAATCATTTTGTCTACGTCACCTCATTTGCTTGGGGTGATTGATTTATTTATCAATAATTTCTGTAATACAGCCCTATGTCCCCTGTCTATTCAGCAGTGTATACATACAGTCCAAACTTTTGTCTGTTCCTTCGGGGAAATAGTATCTTGTCAAGCACCTGTCTGTAATGATAATTGTAACAGTTGACTTACATAGTGTGTGACATGATCATGACTACCTTATTAATGTGTGGTAGTGTGTACTGTAGGCTAGTTATGTAGTGTATAGCCTATGTAATCAGTATATTAAAGTCTGAAATCGCTGTAATGTTAGATGTTTCCTTACTAATTCTGCACGTATCACACAGACTGACAGTGAATGCAATCTATTCCAATATAAGCTATGTTGTTGTGTTTAGACAACATAATTTGTAAGGTCAATGTCAAACTGTAATGTCTGATGAAGAGAATTGCAAGAATTTGTTTTCAAAACAGACCATGTCTTAATTTATAGAACAAAAAACGCAAGGGAAAACTGTCTTCAATCAAGACAGCAGGATGATCAAAAGCCAATTTCAATTCTTACTAGATATTTATACATTGTAATGCTTTGTGTGAAAATAATGAAAAGCTTGTGTGTAGTGAATGGTTTGCAGGCCATGACCTGTCATCTGTGTTCAGCCTGGCTGGACTTCCTTATTATGTATACAGCATGCTTCTCACCGTCTCACTAAGAACAGTCACTAGAATTAGTCTTTGTCACTGCTAATCTGTTATAAATTTGTTCAGATTTACTATACGTTCAAGAAGTACAAGCTTTATATATTTACTGTGGTCAGTAAGAAGATAATGTCCATATAACGGCAGTGCATGTAAAAAGTAAAAAAGCGTTATCGTACAAGCACAAGCACATTCATTTTACCAACCTTGTTACTATATAACTAATATATGTACTCAACCTTGTAGGAATGGTGAGCCAGCCACAACTACGTAGTGTGAACAGTATCAACAATGAAAATGGAATTAACCCTGGCACCTCCAAACTCAATGGTATGTATATACTTGGGATTGCAGGTGATGTATAGGTATCATTATGTCAGCATTGGCAGCGGCATCTGACAAAGGTTTGTGTGCAATAACTTTCCTTGGGTCAATCAAACTCAAAATTCATTCTGTGGTTCCTTACCAAAAGTGCTTGCTTGGGATTGTTGTTAGGTTCGAATGTCAAAGGTCAAGCACACTGTTACTATGAATAGACTGTTACTATGAATAGAAAATCAGTTTAAATATGATAACTCAAGTTCACTTTGGCCGATCTAATAAAAACTTACCAAAAATGATTGCTTTGGGTCGCGTTTCAGGTCAAATGGTCAAAGGTTAAGGTCACTGTTACTTTAAATAGAAAATTGATTTCCAAGCGCTATATCAAGTTTGCTTTTGCCAATCAAACTCAAACTTGATGCATTGCTTCCTTACAGAAGGTACTTGCTTGGGACTGTTGCGCAGGCAACACATACACTTCTGTGGAATTCTTGCTAGGAAATCAGTGCCTGATTACAATATGAATTAACTCATATTCTGGTGTGATGTTCCTAATATGTAGAACTTTTTGTCCTACAGATCCAACCATCCTACAGCCAACTTCTATAGAGGAGCTGAAGCAGCAGAAACCCTTCCTTAAGGCACTGAGTAAACGAGACAAGGAAATAGAATCTCTAAGAAAGAAACATGAAAAAGTAAGTATGTTGTCATCGTGCTACCTTCGTCACTGACAATTCACAGGAGTAAAACATATGGCTGTAGCACTACGGCTTCAGTTTTGGTGATTACCGTACTGTAAAATATAATTTGTTTCCATTGAAACTTTCAGTGAATGTTAATGTGATATTGATTACATTTTTATTATGTGATTTATTTATTCTGCTGATGAAATATCTCTTATTAACAGATCTTATGTATATTTTTCAAAAATATTTTCAAATATTTTGTTGGAGAGTTACTTGCTACTATTTAATCTTTAGCCCACCATCCTCAGATTGAAGGCTATTCAAATCACCCTGCGTCTGTGGCCATTGTCTGTTTCTCCTTAAACAATCCTTGTGAATGCTATTTCTTGAAAAGGGCTGGTTAGATCCTTCTCTAATTCTATGTGAAGGTTTCTTGTGGTCCCTAGTTGTGCATCATTAAGTTTTTTAGCTGAACAGAAAAAACATGGCCAACAGGCAGTCATCTTGAATTTTGACAGTGTTAGTTTGTGATTGCTATTTCTTGGGAAGTACAGGATGGATCTTTCTCAAATTTTATTATGCAGAATCCCCTTTGTCCCTATACGTTCATTGTCAGTTTTTAAGAACAAATTAAGAGCATCAATGGTGGGCGCCAAGATCCCTCTGGGATCTCTTGTTGATTATGTGTTGCAATTTCAAGAATGTCTTTGAGAACAAAACTATAAAAGTTTTGGCTCTGAGGTATTACAGCACTAAACTGTTACAACTGCAGTACAAGTACCACTGCTGTACTGACCGAAGTCGCCGTGCTGGAAAGTTTGTCTTACAGGTCATCAGAGACATCAAGTTAAGCCATGAGTGGGACCTAGGATAATCTCGGAGTATGAGGGTGAGGATAGGAGGGGTTCCTGATACCTAATCTTACTAGTTAGCTCACCTGCTTCGAAGGACCATAATGATTTTATACTGTACTGCAGCGTCAGTCCATCATCTGTCAACAAGTTCTTATAATTAATTTTTCATTCATTGTATGCAGAATCAGCTTTCTGATTGGTTGAGATTTTCTTTTCATACCTCTATGAAAAAAAAAATCCGAAAATGGCGCGAAAAATGTGACATCACAATACGGAAATTGATGTTGCATATTGATTTGTGAAATAGAATCCATTGCTAGATCAGTCAAATTGTACATAAACATGTTTTAAATTTGAACATAAGTTTCAAAAAGTAATTATAAGTGTTGATGTCAATTTTTTTTTTTGTTTCATAGGGTTATGAAAATAATTTTGCTTGCAAAATTTCGTAAGAATCCGCTTTGCGGATTCATTCAGTTTGCAAACAATTTTTTTTTTAAAACCCCAATGAAACTAAGAAAAATTGTCATCAATGCTTAAATAACCCCTTATTGGAAATTGACCAAATTTGGATAGAAGTATTCTTAGATGCTTGGTATGCAAAGGCTGTCATGAAAATTCATGTATTTTTTCACGTTCACAAAAATCATTCGTTTTGCTGTTTCACTTTTCAACCTTCACGAGTTCAATACAAAATCAATGGTTATAAACAGAACTCTGGTGTCATCATTCTGTAGACTTCATTTCTTCTCCAACTGACTTGAATTAAAAATTAATTTCAAGTTTCTTGAAACAGCATAAATGTTCCTGATCATCAGCAATTACTGGTAATATTTTAAGATCACTGTTGCTATATGAGAGCACTAATATAATTGACCTAATTTGCTATTTTCATTTTTTCATGAAATTCTGATGGCTTGCTTTTAATTTCATTTGGGACATTTGTTGTCTTGTTCTTTATTCAAAAAAGCAAGAAATATTGTTTAAGAATTATTAAGCTGAAGAAATTCAGGTGGCAAGGTGACACGGCCATGAGCTGGTGAGATGTGGTATGACAGGGGCTACTGATGTACAGCGGTGAGGTGTGGTATAACAGAAGTTCCAGATGTACAGCACTGAGCTTGTTTATTCACAGGTGAAAGACAGTGTAAAGGAGGTACATGACACGCAGGTGGATAAAATGTTGCGTTCACAGGTGAAAGCTAAACGTAGCTTGGAGAAGACTAACAGTAAAATTCTAGAGAAGGCGAAGAAGCAGGGAAACAAGGAGGAGGTGGAGCGTAAAACCTCCATGGAATACGACAACCTGCTGACCGGCCACGAGGTCGAGGTATACCTCACTCCTTCAATGTTGTAACCTTTGTTTACAGGACATGACCATCACATTATTGTTCTCAAGGTCAAAATGTTTCTTTTACAAAGGTCAAATGACAATATCTTGGAGGTATTTGTTGTTTCTAATTCATATATTGATTTATCAGGATTTGTTTTCAAATCAGTTGTTTTATTAAAAATCATTAATGACAAAAATTTATGAATAAAAACAAAATCTCCATTGAAAAGGGGCCTGCTATTTGTTGAGACATGCATTCAGGAAACTTAGGTATTAAAGTGATCAAGTAGAATAGCACTTCCAATTGTCACTCCATCTTGTTATGGTATAACATCCTACTGGGTGTATAGACCAGAACACAGAGCCTGACCTTTGTGTAACATTTTGAAATATAAGAACACAATGTGATTCCTGAAACCAGATTTATCAAGTGAAGAAAAACAAAATACACATGAATAACAAAAATAGGATTGATTAAACTGAATTGCAATATCTTCTTGTTTTTATTTTAGCAAAAGTCTAAGGTAACAGTTCTGAGGATTTGCGTGGCATAATCACAGTACAGGCTTAGCAACCTTGGTTTACTGAACCCTGACCTCTGTGTATGCTCCGAGGCAGGGATCAGTTGTCTTTTTCTTCTTGCTTCATTAATTATTACTTTACAAATTTTTGCTAAAAACATTTCCTTTTTTTCTGTAAATTCCTTTTCTATCTATATGATTAATCAGTAGATTATTTTGATTTCTGCTTATCAACATTTACATCATTATTTTGTATAATCAGGCACAAGAAATTACACATTTTTTCTTAAGGAAATAACATTGATTTAAATACACATTCTAGTTGTCTTGATATAAAAACAGCTCTTAAGCCTTTGTTTACTTGTCTGTCCCACACATCCTGCTTCAGATTCAATTGTCTGTCCCTTACGTTTATCTGTCCCACCCGTTCTGGTGCCGAATAAATTGTCTGCCCCATACATCCTGCTGCAGATTCACTTGACTGTACAATGTCCTGTTGTACATCCAGATCACACTATCCTAGCCGAACTTACCTATGCACCAAATTTAACATCATTACACCAGCATACCTTTATCAACTAAAACGCACTTTGTGTAGACTGTCTGAAAAGTGTACCAATCAGGACAAGTCAGAAAGCTCTTTTGATCCCTCACCTTTAACAATGATCTCTGACCTTTAACAGTGATCTCTGACCTTTTCAATGATATCTGATCTTTAACAATCGTCCCTGACCTTTACCAATGATCTCTGACCTTTAACAGTGATCTCTGACCTTTCACAATGATATCTGACCTTTCACAATGATATCTGACCTTTTAACAATGATCTCTGAACTTTCACAATGGTCCCTGACCTTTAACAATGATCCCTGACTTTTAACAATGATTTCTGACCTTTCACAAGGATCTCTGACCTTTAACAAGTATTGCACCAAAGGAAAACTTGACTCTAGTACTACATAAGATATATTGACACGTATTTCTTGTTCACTTGTACAACACTATCACACTATAAAATGTTACAGTTTGGGTATTTGTTGCTTAGAATATATCCAGTTCTTCACCTTTCTTTTCAAGAATTAGTCAAGCATCCAACTGTGCATGGTCCATCAATGTTACATGTAAATAAGTTTTCTTTTCTTTGGCTATGTTTTAAGACCTCTGGAATGTGATTATGTTATTTTTTAACCAGTTTCATTTGCATCATGGAGAAAGTGTCCATTTTGTCCCTGGTCTTGTGCTTCATTGGGTGTCAGTATTATTGTGAGGTATACTTGTTGGGTGCAATTTGTCTGTGAGGTACATTTTGTGGGTGCAATTGGTCCTTCACATTTTAGCATTGCAAGATAATTTCAAAGTGCCTGATGCTTTCTTAGCTATCCAAGACAACATTTTTCTTAATCAGGTATATTTATGTCTATACAGATGATCATATGCTCTGTTTGGTACTTCTTCATTATAGCTAATATTTATAAATATATTAAATTTAGGATCTTCATTTGATTACATTTCATATTGGATTATTAAAAGTCTGAAGATTTTCATATTAGCTATGTTGTGCAGAGTTAGAAATAGAAACTCTGGGCCACATGTTATGAATTTAATATGAAATGGAATCAAAATGATTATCCTTTTTATCAGATTACAAAGAAAGCATGCATATGTTCAAAAAATTAAATTGTTTAGCCATTGTCAATGTTCCACGTTACAATTTAAACACCACGCCTGTGTTATGACATTATGTCTATTGTCTGTTCTGATGTGACCAGGGGGATGTGAGATAAAACATAAGATAATTGACGAGGATTATAAATTGCAAAACATGTTAGTCATGTGATAAATATCAGTCACGTAATGGTTGGGAAATATCAAGATTTTCTCT
The DNA here is from genome assembly GCA_947623455.1 of Mimachlamys varia. Taxonomy (NCBI): domain Eukaryota; kingdom Metazoa; phylum Mollusca; class Bivalvia; order Pectinida; family Pectinidae; genus Mimachlamys; species Mimachlamys varia. The sequence goes on along the minus strand of OX392528.1, from coordinate 27,952,838 downwards.
CTGGAACTGATAATATGTGTTCTTGTTTCTACTCTTTGGAACTGATCATATGTGTTCTTGATTATACTAACTGACTTCATTCTGGTTTGGAATCTCACAAAGTTTTGTACACTGAGGACTACTGGCTATTGCTATAACATCTAATGGTTTCTGCTGTTCACTTTTGAATACTACTAGTATCATATAGTTACTACTGGCAACACTAGTTACTATTGGTTACTACTGGTAACTTGGGGTAACCACTGGTTATCACTGGTATCTTATAGTTACATCTGGTTACTATTGGTAACCTATAGCTACTACTGATATCTTATGGTTACATCTGGTTACTTTTGGAAACTTGTAGTCATTTACTGATAACTAATGGTAACTGGGTAATATATAATGGTTACTATGGGTAATTATAATTGTGGGGATAACTAGTGTTCAAGCTATAGCTGGCTTACGTATATTGACTACTAATGCTGAAGATGATAGTCATCCCAATTTTGTTGTCAATTATAACTTGTTTAGATTTCCTCTGCTTTCAATCCCAGAGTCCATCAGTCATTATAAAGCTTAATCTTCGTTAGATAGATTAATGAGAACTGAGGGTGTAGATTTAATTGTTAGGTGTTCAAACCTGCCTATATACACTATCATCTATTTCCCGAGACTATATTTACCAATTGATACAAAGAGTAGTTGACATCAGCTAGTTCCATCTCCTATAACATAAACTACCATGATTCCTTATTATAGTGTCGTAGGCACTTCATAGGCTAACTTTAGCAACTATATACAGTCTCATGTTCAAATAAAACCACAGATGAACTTAATTTGTTTGTAACAGAATAATAGATTTCTCATTGAGAAAAACTGAGATTTTCTTTCATAGATAATTTTCATATATCATTTATTTAAGATATGCAGAATGATGTCCTATACATTTTGTGTTGGCAAAATAATTGAAATGATGACTTTGTTAATAAGATACAAGATTCAGAAATATGGTGTAGAACTAAATAAATTTCTAAAAAATAAAAATAAAGTAAACTGTGTATTTGAACAAAAAAAAAATCAAATATTAAAAGGTTTCCATAGAAATGTACACCACATTTGATGTAGAAATCAGTAAAAGCATTGACCTTGATCTTGACCTTTTGTTGTAGCACAAGGAATTGCGGGACACACAGACAGAAATGTTTGTGACAATGAGTAAGGAGCACTACCAGGCTGAGCTGGAGATACACCAGCGCCATCTAGAACCTATGTACGCCTCTCTCAAGGAAATCATGGACCAAGATCACAAAAACCACCTCAAACGGCTCAACGACATACATGACAATGAAGTAAAAAAGCTCAGTGAAGACATGGAAGCTTCAAGACAAAAGGATAATAAACAAATGAGCAAACAGTACAAGGATAAAGAGGAAAGAGCAAGGTGATTTTTGGAGATATGTATCCCTAGCTGCCATGTCAGTGATATTTCAAACTTGGTTGGGGTTAATGATAATTAAAAACAAAAGTTATACTTGTTTATCAAAATCAGGTGATCATTAAGGCTCTTGGGCATCTTGTTTTCTGATAAAGCTTTAATTGTAGAATTATAATGATAAAATTTCATAAGGGCTAGATCTATCTGGATTAGAAAATTTGATGTTGTGTTTTCCCTTTGCAGACGAAGACGTGAAGCACAACAGAAGCATGTAGATGCAGTCGTAGAACGAAGACGGAAGGTATGTTTACTGAACAGAATTTCCTCCTTCTAAGTTTTGATTTTGAAAGTGATGTTTTGAGTTTTGTTTTTGAAATGCCCTTGAATTATGTCCCCTATAAACCTGTTTTTATCCCCGACGAAATGCATTTGTCTGAGGGGCTTTTCCAGGTTATGAAATGAAAACCATCTCTTTTAGGCCTCTTCTTAGATGTTTCCAAATCAATATTTTACATTGGGTTACACTGAAATGTAGGGGTTTGAAATGTTGTTGAGGTCAGAGTTATTGTTGCTTTGGACTGTATGGGGGATGGGGGTACAGTCAGTGGAACCTTGCTTTCCTGTCAGTGTTTTAGTTATGTGACTCAGTAAATGCAAATTATACTCCCTGAGATTACTTTCAGTTTCCATTCATCTCGATTCAGCTCTTATAAAGGGGGCATAACTCTGGTTGAAAAATTCACCAGATATACCAAGAGACTGATAACTCAATCATTTAATAACTCAATTCAATGGTAATTAATTAAATTTATGTATGCCCACAGCTTAAAGATATACTTGCCAAGAAGAAAGACGAGCTGACCACAGCACTAGAAGCTATTGTGGATGAATTTGAGAAGGAAAGGGAACAGGTAAAACTCCAATCCATGTATATAAACAGATTCCATATTTTTACCGAACTGTTATAGAGGTTTTTGGGTATAAAGAAAAAGAAATTATTTTTTGAGTCAAGTGACATAACCACAAATAAATTTTTGAGTATTTACCAATGAATCAACTGTTAATTCTTGCTCTGGAAGGTAAATTCAACAGAACAAAAATAGGGTATATTTGCTAAAACGTAATTAAAGTATATATTCACACATTAGGACATTTGTCTATAAATGCTAGTTTTCAATTCCATGTGATCAATATTGTTCTGAACTTGAAAACATTTCTGTTACTCAGGCCTCCGAAAAGTTGGTAGCAGAGTTTGAGGAGAAATGTCAGAAACTGACAGCACAGCCGAGTAAAACCTGTGAGACGGTGGAGGAAAACACACAGTTATAAGGACCACTAGGACTAGCTTTGTATCACCCATAATTCTAAAGCCAGGCTACTCGGAATAGCTGTCACAATGACACCCGTCAACAAAAGGATCGGCCAAGAGGATGCTGGGTAAACTTCAGCAAATAATAACACACTGGCAATCATCATTAAACAGAACTACCAGAGGCCAGCAACCATCAACCCATGGGGCTGTTTGACTTGTCTTGACTGGCGTGACCAGGTTTTCCGCCCCGCATTGGCCATTTATTCATAAGCACATTTGGAAATACGGGGACATGGTTTTCCAATCGTACATTAATTAGATACAGAATGCTGTACAAGAGGTTCCCACTATCAAAAGATCTATCAGAAAGTCAATGAATTTAATACTGGAAGCAAAGTACAGAAAATTGTTTGATTTCTGCATTGCAAATCATTGACATTGATAAAATGGGAAAGAGCTACTTATACAGCATTCTGTAATCATTATCGTGTATACTTAAATGTCTTTCTTAATGCTCCAAACATAATGTACAAGTCGTACAAGTTGGGTGCAATGTGTTCCACTGTATAACATGTCTATGTGTATGATGTGTGCCATGTCCTACAGGTTTCAGTAGAATCACATGATAATTACCTATAGTAACCATGGTTTGACGTATGGCATTGTGGGATATTTTTGCCAGTGATCTGAATTACGAACGGTAACCATGGTTTGACATATGGCATTGTGGGATATTTTTGCCAGTGATCTGAATTACGGTTTAAAAACCCAAACCACCTGATAGTGACTCATGTATAGTGTTGTGTTGCCCAGCGTGTTATTGTGGGGTCTATGAATTAATACTACAACACTTAATTGGTAGAACATACACAAGCCTGTCGGTACTACGGCAGACACAGGTTTGTGAAGTAGGGAGTAGGACCGTTTGTACATCACACTCTTTTATATACCTTGTGTACCCTGACCACCATAGTACTTTATACCAGATTGTATCAACAGCTTACTAATCCTAACACTGATTTAGTACGTAGGTTTTACTGAGTATGGAGTATTGTCAGGTATATATCATACAGTGAGAGTTATATCATCATATATACAGTTACACACAGGATGAAGGCAATTGTCATTTATTTTACACACAGATTTGGGCTGGTGTTAAATAAAAAAACACCAATAGAGATTTGTCTATTATAAGATATTTGGGCTGTGATATAATATATGACATATGTTATTTGGGCTGTTGTCATATTATTTTACATAGATAAGTTTAAGCTATTTTGAAATATTTAACTCAAAGACATAATTATAGTCTTTTGTCAAATACAAGACACATCTAGAGTTTTGGCTGTTGTCTCTGCCCTAGTTTTGATTTGAAAACATGACATTTATCAAAACACAAAGGTCAGCTGTAAAAATCTCTTAACTTATGAAATGAGCTCAGAAAGATTAACATATAAAGGTAACTTTCGGCATTAGTTTGATTCCCAAAAACCCATGTATACATAATGCCTGAAACCCAAATACATAGTAACACCTGAAACCCATATACATAGTAACAACTGAAACCCATATACATAGTAACAACTGAAACCCATATACATAGTAACACCTGAAACCCATATACATAGTAACAACTGAAGTCCATATACATAGTAACAACTGAAGACCATATACATAGTAACAACTGATGCCCATATACATAGTAACACCTGAAACCCATATACATAGTAACACCTGAAACCCATATACATAGTAACAACTGAAGTCCATATACATAGTAACAACTGAAGACCATATACATAGTAACAACTGAAACCCATATACATAGTAACAACTGAAACCCATATACATAGTAACAACTGAAGACCATATACATAATAACATCTAAATGATGGTAACAATTCTCACAGGTGTGATATATATATATATACCTGACAGTGCCCACCAATCAGTCACATCATCATAGTGTGAATTAAACATAGTAGGCACACCTACCAGTCGCATGAAGATTTCTGACATGCTTGTAAACAAATTCCCACATCTACCTTTTGTCTAGGTCAATATCCCGTGTACAAAGGTAACTAACATTGTCTGTACACCTCATAACATTCCAATGTCTTTAAATTTTCTTTATTCATGTTATGACCTGATTTACAGTAGTAAGATATATATATTTATGCTTTAGGTATAAGAAGTTTTAAGATGTTCTAGAGTAAGTTAAGAACATTGATGCACAAAGTTGTTGTAAAGTGTGTTGTGTTTGGGAGTGGTGACAATGCCGTTGTTACCATGTCTACAGGCGGAGTGCATAGCTACATTATATATTATGTTATGATTGTTATTGTTGAGGAGTTGGACCCAGGGGCCTGAAGGACGGGACTTACAGATCACCAATCTGTAACAACCCTGTGGAATAAGTTAATTATTGTACAGATTTTATTACTTATATGCATATTTCTTTTTCAAAAAAATGTTATGATGAATATGTTTCCCTAATTTTTATGTGATCTTTTTTTTCTATATGTTTAAATATATATCATGTACAATTTCCATTACCTGGTTCTGTATTTTATGTGTAAACTTCCGTTATCTGGCAATGGATATATTACATTACGTATATTATATACTAACTGCCATTTACCTGGTTATGTAAAGTTGATTATATACTTACTCTATTATCTGGTTACAAATTTGTTGACAGATAGTGGTTAATATGTGATGTACTGACGATCTGCGACATGATAATATAATGTTAATGACAGACTGACACCCTAGCCTGGTTGTATGACATTCTAACCTACGAACCTAGTTAAATGACATGTTGACCACATTACTTAGGTAAATGTCATGATGACCTCATTACCTAGTTAAATGACATACTGACCACCTAACCTGATTATTATATGACATGATGACCTCATTCCCTGGTTATTTGACATACTGATCCCATTCCCTGGTATTGTGACCTATACTGACCTCAATATCAGATATGAGATATTGAACCTATAACCTTGCTATTTATCTAACATACCGGTATACATCTCGTATAAACCTAGTGATACAACAGAGCTATGTGATACTGACTTAATTACCCAGTGATAAGACAAGATGACCTTCTTACCTATTTATAATATTCTGACCTCATTTACCTGGTTATATGACCTACTGGCCCCATTACCTGGTTATTTGACCTACTGACCCAATTATCTGGTTATATGACCTACTGACTCCATTTCCTGGTTGAATGACATAGTTCATTGTTGATGATGTACACATCTCGTGATGTGATTTTAGAACATATTGAGTTTAGTTACACTGACCTAATTACCAAGTTTTAAGACATAAAAACCTTTGGAATTTATTAATGCAACATTATCTCAAAATGTGGCCAAAGTATACTGCCCTTAATACAGGTATGACCTTATTGTATGACATCCGACCTACTGGCTGTGACACGCTGACTTAAAATTCCTGGTTATATGACGTAAATATCTCATAATTTAATTTCAGATAGTTATTTGATATTGACCTGATTATTTGACATAGTGACTTCATTAACTAGATAGGAAATGAACTGAACCCATTACCTGGCATTAGGATGCCCTGTGTGTAACCATGTTCATATCCTGAACATGTGACTTTGTCTGGTGACCAGTTTTGTGTTTGTAACTTGTCATGTGACTTTATCAGATAACCAGTTTGTATTTATAATTGTTTAATCCCTGTCATGTGACTGTCTGGTAAACCAGTTTTGTAGCTGTGGGACTGCCAACTGTCTGATGTACTAGCTTTATGTAGAAATCTCATTTTTTATAAATTGTATGTTTTGTCTGTGACTTGAAATACATTACAGTGTTGAAAGGTTGGATTTCAATCAATCAATTTATTTTGTTATTTAACATGTATAAATAATATTTGTTTCTGCAAATTTGTTGCATTGATATAGATTGGTCTTTCATAAATTTTCTAAGAACAAAACTGATATGCATGTGCCCTTCCATGTCTTGATGATACCTGTGGAAGTACCACAGGTGTTTTACAGGTGTGACAATAGGACCCTGTAATGATGTACAGTTAGCACAAGTGTTGTACTACCAATATTTACTGTGGGAAATTCAACTCAACTATCACTGAAATTTCTAAATGAACTATTCAAACCTTTGAATGGGAAGATTAAAAATTCTTAAACAGGAGCAAATTGATCCACACCCCACCCTTCATTGATTCTAGATAAGCCTCACTCTGCTCTACTTTTTTCAAGGGGTTGACTTAAGGCAGGGCTGGCACACCATAAGGGTGAACTGATTTGTTCTTGGATATACATTTACTTGATATGACTAGAACTGTAACAGGGAAGGAAAGAATACTGTACATGGAAAGGAGGGAGTGGGGTGGGGTGGGGGTATCCCTAGGGATACTGGGATGGGGCTGTTCTCCCAAGTGCAGGAAGAGGGGATACAATTGGAGAAGGGAGAGCTATTCCCCAGGTGATGATACTAGAGCTCTGACAAGTGGAGGAAGAGGTAATATACTTGTGGAAGGAGAGGATTTTTACTCATGTGAGAGGTGTGGGTAGTATTCCAAGTGATGTGGTGAGAACTCTTAACAAGTAAAGAGTAGGATACATTACTCGTGTGTGGCTGGGTCCCTTATAAGTATAGGGGGTGGGCACACTTGAGAGGAGGAGGAGGGGGGGGGGGGGGGGCTGTCATTCAAATCATTTGACTGGAACTTACACAAGTAGGGCGAATGGCATTATACTTGGTGGAGGGCGGGGGGGGGGGGGACTCTTAATTCAAGTGGTGAGGATGAAACAAGTCATGTCATGGCTGTTTTACGGGGTTGGAGTGTTATGATAAATACTGTTGTTTGATTATCCATATACAGGACACAAAACTTGAGATAGCAGCAGATGTGAAATCCTCTTAGCAGTTCACATACTAACATTATGTGTTACATGACTACAAACTGTGGACTCTGTGTTACATGTGTAGTCATGACAACAAACTGTGGACTCGGTGTTACAGGTGTAGTCATGACAACAAACTGTGAACTCAGTGTTACAGGTGTAGTCATGACAACAGACTGTGGACTCTGTGTTACAGGTGTAGTTGTAAACTTGTAATTGATTGCTCCACTAACTTTCTTAGCATCTCATAACAAAGTATGTATACCAGTAGGCGTGATTTTACTTACCTATCTGCATGATTTTTTTTTCTTCTAAAATTCACTTCCTAAAGAAACTGAAGGTTTAGCTAGAAGTATCAAATCAATGTATGGTTATTACACCTTTCCATGAATAGATATTTAGAAATTAATTTCTTAGCTTCAAACTTTAAAATGATTATTCTTGTGAACATGTGAGTGTAGATTTTTATCATACTGTTAGTGGAAGTTTTTGTGGTGAGGAAATTGTTCTCATAGAGGAAATTATCATTAAATTTGAAACATGTGAATACTTATTGATACATTATTCAGATTAATGAATTGTATAAGTTTGATAGCTATTGTCAATACAAAATTGTCATAACCCCGGTTAGTTTGACTGGACATGAGACAAACATTTCCACATGCAAACGTCTTGGCTTTTAGAGCACAATGATATACAGAAGAAAAAATGTTATGCCAAATAATTGCCAAATCATGAAATGCAACAGAAAAGTTTGACCTTACCAATGGCACAAAATGCAACAGGTAATAACTTCTATATGTGTGATACTGGCTATTTTGTTAGATTTTTGCATTTTCCACAATTTATTGGAAAGTTTAAATGCATTTACAGTAGTGAAATAGGTAGTTATGTGGTTTAATATTACTAATTATTTCACTTGAAATAAACCAAAAGCACATGCAGGTAAGTCTTATTGATAAAGTCTAGATCAGTAGAGGTTTTACCGGTTGAGTGTTATAAGTCTACTGGTATTGGTATACCAGTGGTATAAATCTTACTGGTATTGGTATACCAGTGGTATAAGTCTTACTGGTATTGGTATACCAGTGATATAAGTCTTACTGGTAATGGTATACCAGTGATATAAATCTTACTGGTATTGGTATACCAGTGGTATAAGTCTTACTGGTATTGGTATACCAGTGGTATAAATCTTATTTGTATTGGTATACCAGTGATATAAGTCTTACTGGTATTGGTATACCAGTGATATAAGTCTTACTGGTATTGGTATACAAGTGGTATTAGTCTTACTGGTATTGGTATACCAGTGGTATAAATCTTATTTGTATTGGCATACCAGTGGTATTAGTCTTGCTGGTATTGGTATACCAGTGTTATAAGTCTTACTGGTATTGGTATACCAGTGGTATAAGTCTTATTTGTATTGGTATACCAGTGATATAAGTCTTACTGGTATTGGTATACCAGTGATATAAGTCTTACTGGTATTGGCATACCAGTGGTATTAGTCTTGCTGGTATTGGCATACCAGTGGTATTAGTCTTGCTGGTATTGGTATACCAGTGTTATAAGTCTTACTGGTATTGGTATACCAGTGGTATAAATCTTATTTGTATTGGCATACCAGTGGTATTAGTCTTGCTGGTATTGGTATACCAGTGTTATAAGTCTTACTGGTATTGGTATACCAGTGGTATAAGTCTTATTTGTATTGGTATACCAGTGGTATAAATCTTATTTGTATTGGCATACCAGTGATATAAGTCTTACTGGTATTGGCATACCAGATGTATTAGTCTTACTGGTATTGGTATACCAGTGGTATAAATCTTATTTGTATTGGTATACCAGTGTTATAAGTCTTACTGGTATTGGTATACCAGTGGTATTAGTCTTGCTGGTATTGGTATACCAGTGTTATAAGTCTTACTGGTATTGGTATACCAGTGGTATTAGTCTTGCTGGTATTGGCATACCAGTGGTATTAGTCATGCTGGTATTGGTATACCAGTGTTATAAGTCTTACTGGTATTGGCATACCAGTGGTATTAGTCTTGCTGGTATTGGTATACCAGTGATATAAGTCTTACTGGTATTGGTATACCAGTAGTATAAGTCTATTGGTATTGGTATACCAGTGATATAAGTCTTACTGGTATATGGTATACCAGTTGTATAAGTCTTGCTGGTATTGGAATACCAGTGGTATAAGTCTTACTGGTATTGGTATACCAGTGGTATAAGTGTCTTACTGGTATTGAAATACCAGTGGTATAAGTTTTACTGGTATTGAAATACCAGTGGTATAAGTCTTACCTACATTGGGTGCTAGAAGTCTTATTGGCATACCATAGACCTTTACAAGATGATAGCCTTATTATAGAACTTTCACAATTTTCATATTGTACTCCAAATGTAGAGACTGTTTACCAACACCTTGTAGGTAAGGTGCTTGTTAGCATGTCTATGCTCACCATGTCTTTATATAATATATATAACAAATATTAGCCAAAACTTTTCACTATGGAAGCCACACTAATTTGTGTTGAAAACATGTTTATATCATATTCTATTTCTTTACTTTTTCTAGTCTCACCAGAACAACAAAGATCTACCTTAATTTTCTGTTACAGCCTTTTATGTTCATCACTTCTTTTGATTTATAATTTTTCATCTTTTTTCAAAAGTTGAATATGTTGGGTAAAAAAACAAGAGTGAATGTATTGTGTGATTGGCTTGCGTGAAAGCTGTATTCATTTGAAAGGAACCAGTTTGTGATATTTAGACAGAAAAATATTTACTTTAATGTGTAGTAGGATCCATTTATTTGATAATTGATAAATGTTGATGTGTAATGTATTTTGGGGTTTTGACCCAATCATAAGAACCTTGTGTGTTGGCTCTACAGTACAGTTTGTAATTGAGTTTGGCATTAAGAAAATAACTTCCCTTGTTAGATCTCTGGGAAAACAAAATTCTTATGTGGATAGAAAATTATAAATACTTCAAAAAGTTCAGAACAAAACATTTTGTAGAAGTTGAAGATCTGGTGATAAACAGGCTGCATAGCTGTGTCAGTGGAAACAACAGTTAAAAGTGTAAAAACAATTGTTAATTTGGTAAATACAGAGAAAAGTCGTAGAGGGATTGTAAAATAATAATAATAATAATAATAAAAACAAAGCAAAGCAAAATTTAATAACTGCAGAATCTGACTTTAATAATGTCAAGAAAGAAAGAATTACCAAATTTCATTTGTGTGATCACAGAAACCTGCACTGATTTAGGTGTTGAAACGTTATACAATGTATAACACTTATGTGTACTGTGTATAGCACTTATATTTTCTGTGTAGCACTTATATTTACGGTATAGCTCTTTTATTTCTAGGTTTGTGTAAGGGTTGTGGTCTGAAAATAGTATTACAGCAACAACCACAATCATTAAACAATGTGAAAAGAGCTATATTGTAAATTCTATTGGGTTATGGTCAGGTTTCCTTTTATGCTAACATCTGTTATTTACGCACACGTAAAATACTAAATGATCAAACTTATGTGATGAAATAAGAAATTGAAAATTACACAATATACTAGAATTATTTCATATTTCTGTAAAAATTGAATCAGCAAAACAAAAAAAATATAATAATTCTTCCATATCTAAATTTGCTCATGAAGATGCCAAAGATCTCGGACTAATTAAACAATTTTATTTAGTTGCATATTAACTTCCTATATATAACATCATATAATGTTTATAACATCTTGTTAGCAAAACTAGAGTAATTGAAATGAAATAAAAAAGAGAGATAATTTAAAATTCTAGGGTCAAAATGGGACCCGTGTTCTGCCAATCCTAAACCTAGGTAATGTGTTCATGAATTAATATTCACATTAAGATTTTTTTTAAATATGTTGATTACCTGGAGAAAGGAGGGGGGTAGCACAGCTCAGGTGGAACTTGTTTTGAGATTATCACTATGTATCCCTTATTTTGAAAGTTCATAATGTAACTTGGTTGTCTAGGAAACTTGGTCATGTCACAATCGATGGGATTTTGAGCTTGGTAAGAATGTTGACCCGATGTACTTTTATTCCATTATAGTAGGCAAATTGTATATGCGTTGGATTTTTCTTTATTCTATTTAAGAGATTCAGTTATTCAAACCAAACTATCTTTAACTTTTACTGTTTTGGAGGATTTCTTTGATGTAATTCATGTATTTATGTTGGAGTCGTGCTCTTTGGACGGTAGAAATGGCTGCAGCACTTGTAAATGTCCAGTGATACAGTGGTGAATCAACTACACTCTACATAGGTTGAACATAGTTACAGTAGAAATGTAGTTCTACAAAACTGGGGGGTTTTTGTGCTGCATGATGGACATCTAGCCAGGGTCGAAAATGCTTTCCCCAAAGTCAATATAGGACCATTCTACCTTAGGTCATTTCATCCCACCCATTGTCATCTCCATGGTTTTTCAATATTTCTCTCAATATTGGTAAAGGCATAACCTAGGTCAACCTTATTATCCTTTCATTTGGTAAAGTATACAAAACAGTGTTAATTTTGCATGCTGGACATCAACTCTGCAGTACAAGTGATTTGTGATTTTCCTATCTTATATATAGTTGTTCTACCTGTTATTACAATACTTTTTGGGGAATTTCATCTGTTCTATAAGGTTTGTGAGAAACTCCAGTGTATTTCGACTCTGTTCTCAACTTGGCCAAAAGCTGTGAACATGAACAGAGTTGTGGACCGGAATATTTAAACTTATTTGTCTACCAAATTTTTTCTGTTGCATATGTGATGTTGTTGCTATATTACATTGTCTGATGCTATATGTATGTACTGGTATTGTACATTTGTTTTTTAATTTGTTAATATTTGCCCAATACCCATAATATTATATACAATATATATACATAATTATATAAATATATCTAATATGTAAATTATTACTATGGAAATATGATTAGAAAACTTGAAAAAAAATAAAATGTGTATGAAACAAATAATTTCTGAGTGTTTTCAATTGCATTGCAAATATCCATTTATTGGTAACATGATACTGTTGTGGTTGGTGCACCTTTAAAGAATTATGGAATCTATCATCCCTGTGTGATGTAGACAGAGAAATGTAAAATTCATACATCTTATCCTGAAGGTTGAGATTTTTTTGTCTGCAAATGTGGGACAAAACATGTTAAGTTGTGCCCTTTTGATTTTGAGACTGATCATAAAACAAGTTATCTTGATCACATGTGACCATCTTGGATTTTGACAGTGACATTTTGTTTTCTGTTTCTCGAGAAAAACTGGATGGATCTTTATGAAATTTCAAATGAAGGTTACCCTTGATCTGCAGTTTTGCCCATGTGACTTTGGGACAGGGCACAGCCAGGCATCGGTTACAGATTTTGAATATGAATATGTGTTATCACAATTTCTTGATAAATACAGGATGGAACTTTTTTAGATTTCATAATTATGTAGGTTCCTATTGGTCCCTAGTTGTGCCCTTTCACTTTTTGGACTGATCAGAATACAAAATTGATGATTTGACAGTTAGACACTACTACTGCTATTCTCAAATTTCTCAAAATGAAGAGCAAATAAGGGAAAAGATCCAACTTTAAAAGAACAGATGAAGATCAAACACAGGTGGGTGCTCTCTTGTACCTATAGATTTTAAGACATTTGACCTCTGATCTTGAAAGTGGGACAAAATTATTAATTTGTTATTAATGGTGTTACTAACAAATAAAACATTGGTTATCCAGAAAAAGTTAGGGGAAAAAAATTAACTTTAAAATCTTGTGACCTTGAACAAACCTGGAAGGTCGCAGCATGTTGCATGCTAAATATCAATACCCTGTGCCTTTTGGTGTTTGAGAAGAGTTGTTTAAAGATTTTAAATAATCTAACCCCTGTGACATTGAAAGAGGGCCAATGTCATTCATTTGAACAAACCTAGCGTGTAGGCCATCATCCCAGCATGCTACTTGCCCAATATTAGTATCTGTATTGTAAATGTTGCGGTATGCTCAGCTTTTTGGTTGTAGAAAAGTTGTTAGAGATTTCAATACATTTGACTCCTGTGACTTTGAAAGTGGGTCAAAGTCATTCAGTTGAACTAAATTGGTAGCCATTCATGTCATCATATTTATTGAGAATACGTCAGTTTGACAGTGTTGACCCCTATGGCCCTGAGAGTGAGTGAAGGTCATTGATTTGAAACAACTTGGAAGCCCTTCGTCTAAGCAGGCTACTAGACCAATAGCAGAATCATGGGTATTTGGGTCACCGCGAAGGAGTCGTATCAAGTAAAATCTTGACGCCGCAACACGTAGATGTTCACTTACCTTTAGGGCAGGTTAGTTAATAGAAGAAGAAAGATCAAACCAAAGCAATAAAATCAATGTAATTTCAATCAGGAGTTCCAGAAGGGTGTGTTTTCATAGATATTATAGTCGAGGACCAGTGACAAAGAAACAACATGCACTAATGGACAAAATTATTAAAAGTATCGACCTTTAACCTTTAAGTATTTGTAGTCTTCATCAACCTGGACGGTGGACGTACCCTTGTTATCACTGAAATCGTGACACATGTATTTAATAGAGAGCATCTTTTACTAAAAATAAAAACAAATGGTGCATGTCAGCATCTAGGATACCGTAGACAAGCGGTAAACCATGACGGACACGGATAAAAATTTGATCCGGGAAATCCTTAGCTAGGCTCTGGAATAGTGAATCAACTATAATCCAATCTAGTTACAAAGAGGAAAGAATCGCATGGAGGAAGAAACTGAAGTAGTTGCAAATCACAAGTACAAATTAAAAAAGTCGACTCACTTTTGGCATGGTGCTTTGTATTAGAAGAAATAGGAACCGGTCTGTTCTAGATCACAGGGACCTGAGAATTCGTTACAGCTAGTTTTGGATCTAAACCACATGGGCTTGGCACGGACCTACGTCATAAGGAAATGATTGTCAGATAAATATACTATATATCTGTGACATATAAAGTAGTGGAAGGGGTTATATTCAAAAGAAGTAAAATATTTATCTGACAATCATTTCGATAAGAATGTTCCCTCAATGGTCATAAACGTCCGTGGTCCGTCCTTCCATATGTAGGTTGTCCTTGGTCCTTTGTTGTGCACTAACGTTTTGAAACTGATCAGAAAGACAAATGACTGTCTGTTGGTCATCTCAGAGCCATAGCCTTTATTTTATGACCATTGAGGGGGGCAATTTATCGAAAACTGATCTAACCCACCCCCACCTCAAGCGTAAAATTACTCTAAACACTCGAAGCGAAAAAAGCGAAGCAGAAAGGAAACGATGAGTTCAAAGCAGACGATTGCGTGGGCCGCCTCTGGTACATCAACGACAGCGCCATGTAAATCCAGTGACTATTCATGAAACCGTAGTCCCGTGTTCAGGCATGGATTTTATGCCCAAATTTAATTTCTTTTTCTGTTTATAAAATAATGATGTATTAAGATATTATAATTGATTCGGAAACAAATTGCAAACCATGTAAACGTCACATCCCCTAAGTGAAAACCGAGACTTCATTCTTTATCACATCTTCATGAGTATACAGGGACAGAATACTTTAGAATTAGACGAAGATGGCGACCTTAAAACTCACAGTCTTCTTAAACCTGCATCTCTCGAATCTCTGCCTTCAGTTTGTTCGACAAAAATCGACATCTATCACGAAAATATTGATATTTAACTGCGACATTCAAACACCATTGGTTGGAGAAGCTTAAATTGGATGCTACTATTAAGAAAGGGAAAGTTCACGATTGGAAAATCGATATCGTCAAGTTTGATATTCTAAGATATGGAATCTTAGAATTTTGATAAAAACTATCTCTTGATTATATCATTTCAGATATAAGGGCATTTGCTTTGACCACGTCCAGCAGAAGCTTTTATTTTAAGAATTAGACAACTTTGATATTAGAGATTCCGGTCGGACGCAGTGATAGACACTATTCTTGTGGAGCTGGTACATTTTGGAAAGTTATAATTAATCCTTATTATGCAAAAACATACAAAAATGAAAACTTTTAAATGCGATGCACGAGCTACAACTAGCCACAGGGACCTGAGAATTTGTTACAGCAAGTTTGGAATCTAAACTAGGGTATTTAGAGTATTTTTACGCTCACGGTTTTCGATTACGATAGAGCTCTGTAACAAATTCGCAGGTCCCTGTGCAAGTAGCGAGACATAGCATATATTATATGATGTCTACTTTTATTTCGTATTGACATTAATTTGGTGCGTTCACACAGGCATTACACTTGTTCTAAATGTTTAAACTGAATTCAAATTTTGGCGGTATTCAAAGTTTCTGTATCCGCGTCGTCGGCTTGTGAAGAATTTTACCCGGGTACACGGTAACGAAGTTTTTGTATTGATTAGGCCTAGATATCAGGAACGGAAACTCATTGTGATATTGATAATGGAATAGAAATACATGTAAACTAATTCAAAAGTCGCATTTTGAAACTTTAATCGTAGATACGGGAATTTGATATGACAGTATAGTCACCAAATATGCAGTTTAATTATCGAAGTCATGGATAATATTCAAGACCGAATTCAATTTTACTGTGCTGATAAAATCTCTATAATTCATTGTTATCGGTTGCACAGGTAATTCCCAGGCCTTATTAAAAGATCCTGTATAATTATAAATTCAAGAAACATGATTCAATATCATTTAAAGTACATTGGAGAATGGATGTAACAATGATCGTATAACAACCTGACAAAATGTTAGAACAGTTCAAAACAAAATTTAAGTACTCTACTGAACAGTACAGTGCTAAAAACTAATAATTTATTTAAGTTTATCATTTACACAGATATATATCTTTTCTAGTTACAGTTTTGGTGTGTTACAGAATATAGATCTAGGCAGATATAGGCTTAATCGTTTAAATTCATAGAGTATTCTAGGACAAGATTTGATCGTATATTAAATCAGGAGCTCCTGTTCGCTCTCAGACCGTTGTTCGATAAGAAAAAAAAACACAGGCATGTGGCCCGATATACGTATAAGGCATTGTAGTGCTACGTTTTATACTACCGCTCCAGCCACATCAATGTAGGCGATCACGGACTTATGCAATATAATGTAGGCCTATTTGCAGAATACAATCTCACTATTTACCAAAATAGTGTTAAGGTGGAAAAGTGCAGACATGTTAGTACCCAAAGATAAATGATTCATTGTAAAATGTGTCGGTCTGATTTGTTACTTTCTAAATATGTACATGATGAGAAGCCCCCAAAAATATCTTTCGAGGTCATCATGGTTGAGCAAGATTGATGACGTCACGAGAAATAGTCAAGATGGCGGAGACCGAGTTGAACGTCGATAGCTTGATATCGCGCCTTTTGGAAGGTAGTTTATCGTTATGGCGAACATAAGACGATCAGCAAATACGTTCTTATGCTTCAGAGAACTGTTTCATTGCTGCATACATAGCAAAATAGTATAATATGATAATACTCCTATGTTTTATACACTCGGGCACTTTTTCTTCCTGTTTCTTTCGTCCCGCCTCGAAATGCATTTTGTTGTTGACAACACCATGATCCAGTGGATTATGTTGTAAAAATGAAGTATTCGTTAATTAACGATATAATTTATAAATGTTTAAGTATTCTGGAAATTTCATACATATTTCATCAGACCTGCTCCGAAGTTTGTTTACTGCAGCTCATCATATCTATTTTTGGAAAACGCATCAGTTCAGGGCTGTCAGATTGCTTTACTGATGTTGTGATCTCTTCAATTTCATGATTTTAGCTCATCAAGAATTTCTTAAACGACCGATTATTAATCATTGATAGACATTGAATTGAAAGGGAAATATAGAGTGGCTTAATTATGATACATGTATATATATATGGAATTTAAAAACAAAACAATTTCAGAATCTTTTCTGTATTACCGTAGATGTCATGTCCAATGTGAATATCAGTAACCTCGACTCAGTCGAGGTTCAGAGAGAATTGATTCAAGGCAACAGCTTCAATCATGGAAATCATGATTAGTTTTAGTTGTCGCAGGAATAGCACAATCGAACAGCTATAATGTTTGTAATATGTAATATGAGAGTGGATCAGTGTGGCTTGTATAATATAGTGTTTAATACGATTTCTGTCACTCAGCTGACAGAGCATGCTTTTTTAGCTCAGTTGGTAGAGCTGTAGATTATCACGCCGGAGACGCGGGTTCGATTCCTGGTTGGGACACTTGACAGGAATGGGTTTTCCCCTGTTCTATCACTTGGTGCCCAACTAAATCCCACGGTGGTGGTATTGAGAGTCTCAGGAAGAGCGGTTCGGTGTGGCTTGTATATAGTGTTAATACGTTCTCTGTCACTCACCGGATGGAGCATGCTTCTTTAGTTCAGTTGGTAGAGCTGTCGATTATCACGCCAGAGACCCTGGTTCGATTCCTGGTCGGGGCACTCAACAGGAATATGTCTTTCCCTGTTCTATTACAGTATTTTTATGTTATGCAATATTCTTGTAACTTGTGTTTGGGATACATTTAAAAATCTCTATTGAATAATTGACAGATTTATGTCTACTGTATGTATATGAAGACAAAATTACAGTATAAGTTACCCATTTATTTGGTACCATCAGTGGCTAAAAGTTCTAAATAAACCAGTTATTTTGATAGAAAATGATTTTCTAAAAGGCAGACATATATATCATTGTTTGGAAACTCACACAGATCTTGTGAAAGCATGCATGATCCTATCATTCAGTGTTGAGATTTGATAAGACATTATAGTCTTGAAGTGTGAAAATGTCACATTTCTTTAAGACATTCGGATCATATTAAAAAGTGGAATAGAAAATATTGTCAGAATGAATATCTGAAAAGTTTTTTTTTTTAATTGGATAACAAGCAAAAAAGGAGTTTGAGCATGAATTTGGCATTTTAAAAATATCCCTTTGCACATCAAAGCTGCCATCATCACTTATTTATTCTGAAAACATTTTCAGAGCTGAACTATTAAAGTTTGCAAGTATTGTAAAATGCTTATATTGATGAAGCTGGTTAAAAATATTATCATAGTAGAATTAATATCTGAAGCTCAGGTGGACATTTGTCTTTTACCTTCATATTTGCTTGATGTCATTTTTATCTCACCTGTTTGCTTTTTTGTCAATCTGTTCACCCTAAAAACATTCTCATGTTGATGGAGTGTTAAACATACAACCATGATGATATTATGATAATCAACTTTTCATAATGAGTGATATATTTGATGCTCATAATGGCCATATAATATTTCTATTGCAGTTCGAGGATGCAGACCAGGAAAGACTGTTCAAATGACAGAGGCTGAAGTGAGAGGACTGTGTTTAAAGTCCCGGGAGATCTTCCTCAGTCAGCCTATCTTATTGGAGCTGGAGGCACCATTGAAAATATGTGGTATGTTTTTGTGATCCTTATCCTTGTGGTGTTCTGATTAATCATGTTACTCAAGCATCAGTTGGTTGAAACAATTTTATTCGGTTCTGTGTAGTTATCTCCCTTTGCATATAGCTCAAATAATTTAATTTCTTGACAGTTTGTAATCAAAGAATATGTAAAGGTCATGGGAATGTCTCTAACAAGTTTGTATTTCTGGGTCCCTATACATATCTGCACCAAGATCACTGCATACAAATTTCAACTTTTGTTTGTTTGTTTGCAACAAAATCTTGTTAATGTTATATCCATATTGCTGCTAATGAAACTTCTTCATGAATAAAAATCTTGGAAATTGTTGGAATCAATGATGATTTTTAGACTGAGTTCAACCTATTTTCAAAAGGATTTTATCTGTTTTTGTTTTAATCTCTAAGTGAAAATTGATATTCGTTATCAAATTTTTAACTGCATATTATGAACTAGGAGGTGGTAAGAAAGATAAAAGTATTAAACCTTCTACAATTTCTTTTTGATAAATCTAGTAGTCAAACACCTCAAACTTGTAGAGTTGTAGACGAATGGCTTGACTCGAGTCCTTATATACGATACACATTGATTTGTACTCAGAATTTCTTCTCCTTTACAGGTGATATCCACGGACAGTACACAGACTTACTGCGATTGTTTGAATATGGAGGCTTCCCACCAGAATCCAACTATCTGTTTCTAGGCGATTACGTAGACAGAGGAAAACAATCCTTGGAAACAATTTGCTTACTTCTTGCTTACAAAATTAAATATCCAGAGAATTTCTTTCTTTTACGTGGAAACCATGAATGTGCAAGTATCAACAGAATATATGGATTTTATGATGAATGTAAGTGTTTATTTTATACTCAAAGTAATTTAATTTTGAAGGTTTGTTTTGTAACCAGGTATTCCATGGTTAATCTTTCATCCCCATGTGATGTAGACATAGAAAGCTTAACCCGAGGGCAAGGTCTATGAATTTTAGCTTAAGGCTTTGCGGAGTGCAATACTAAATAGTAAATAAATCCTATCCCAAGGGTTGAGAGCCATCTGTCTTTATGATTAAGGGATAATTGATTTTTTTTCTACAACAATTTCCTTCTGTCAAATCAGCTGTATTATGGTGAACCCAGTGCATTGCACCATCATACAGTGATGAGGCGATAGTGATGTTTCAGAGTAATAGCATGTGTAAGCTGTCTTTTTTCTAGGTAGATCAAAAAAGGTTTATTTTTTCCTTAGCGAAATCCTGAATGCACCTGTTAAGTGTGTGAGAAATTCCTGTCACATATATATGCTATTCATGGTGTAATATGTATTGTATCTCTTCAGGTTTACCCAGCGATAAACATTTTATATCAATTCAGCCCAATAAATCAAATACCAGGTATTCTATATTATGTTTTCACCAAGCTTGAAAGTTTATAGTATAAAAAATGCAAATGCACAAGGAAAACATATCTATAATTTTCAGGTTATTTCCTTTTATGTCAAAGTAATTTAAAAGAAATTTGTAGAATTTCTTGATCTTTTCGATTGATGAGTTTTACAGTATGCATCACTCCTTCTTCCTTAGACATGCTTAACATACTGTTGAGTATTACTTAAAGGGAAACCATGGCTACAATAAGTTATGGCAGTGCAATTTGCAGGCTGTATCCTTACGACTTATTGACTTGGACAATGATTCTGTACCTAAATGTGTGGAATTAACTTGATAATGTACTAAAATGTATGGAATTTACTTGATTCTGTATCTAAAATGTATGGAATATACTTGATTCTGTACCTATAGATGTATGGAATTTACTCGATTCTAAACAAAAAATGTATGGAATTTACTTGATTCTAAACAAAAAATGTGTGGAATTTACTTGATTCTAAACAAAAAATGTGTGGAATTTCCTTGATTCTGTACCTAAAATGTGTGGAATTTACTTGATTCTGTACCTAAAATGTGTGGAATTTACTTGATTCTGTACCTAAAATGTGTGGAATTTACTTGATTCTAAACAAAAAATGTATGGATTCTACTAACCCTGGGTAATGACATATCAAATTATTATAATCATCTTTTGATGTAAATGTATTAGAATACAGTCGAACACCATTTATCCGGAAATCTCGTAATCGGGACGAAAACATCCGGGAACAGATTTTCACAACATTAAAATGCACTGATAATCCGGAAATCCGCGTTCCGGTTCTGGAATCAATTTCCGGGAACAAAACATCTATAACATGGTGTTTCATGTCTCGGTAATCCGGTCCCAATGTCTCGATCAGAACCCATTATGTTACACCAAGGAGTGAAAGATTTGTCTACAATCTACTATCAAAGTTGTGATCATTCTTTTATTCATAAAATACAATATATTTCCCAATAATTAGATGCAAATTTACAACTCAATAAACGTGTTACTCAACACACTTTTATATGTTACACATTCAATACCGTGTGTACAATTTGTATATAGTAGGCTTACCAAACGATCTCTAACGATCTTCAGGGGGCTGGATTCGACAATCCGGATGATTCGCAATCCGGACAAAATTGTGATGCAACGAAGGTATCCGGATTAACGAGGTTCGACTGTATACTTTGTTAGAGGTATCCTTCCCTCTGCCTGTAAGGTATTGTAACAGTGTTGGTTATTGTGTGTTTAGAGGTATCCTTCCCTCTACCTGTAAGGTAATGTTACAGTGTTGATTATTGTGTGTTTAGAGGTATCCTTCCCTCTACCTGTAAGGTAATGTAACAGTGTTGGTTATTGTGTGTTTAGAGGTATCCTTCCCTCTACCTGTAAGGTATTGTAACAGTGTTGGTTATTGTGTGTTTAGAGGTATCCTTCCCTCTACCTGTAAGGTATTGTAACAGTGTTGGTTATTGTGTGTTTAGAGGTATCCTTCCCTCTACCTGTAAGGTAATGTAACAGTGTTGGTTATTGTGTGTTTAGAGGTATCCTTCCCTCTACCTGTAAGGTAATGTAACAGTGTTGGTTATTGTGTGTTTAAAGGTATCCTTCCCTCTACCTGTAAGGTATTGTAACAGTGTTGGTTATTGTGTGTTTAGAGGTATCCTTCCCTCTACCTGTAAGGTAATGTAACAGTGTTGGTTATTGTGTGTTTAGAGGTATCCTTCCCTCTACCTGTAAGGTATGGTAACAGTGTTGGTTATTGTGTGTTTAGAGGTATCCTTCCCTCTACCTGTAAGGTAATGTAACAGTGTTGGTTATTGTGTGTTTAGAGGTATCCTTCCCTCTACCTGTATGGTAATGTAACAGTGTTGGTTATTGTGTGTTTAGAGGTATCCTTCCCTCTACCTGTAAGGTATTGTAACAGTGTTGGTTATTGTGTGTTAAAGGTATCCTTCCCTCTACCTGTAAGGTAATGTAACAGTGTTGGTTATTGTGTGTTTAGAGGTATCCTTCCCTCTACCTGTAAGGTATTGTAACAGTGTTGGTTATTGTGTGTTTAGAGGTATCCTTCCCTCTACCAGTAAGGTATGGTAACAGTGTTGGTTATTGTGTGTTTAGAGGTATCCTTCCCTCTACCTGTAAGGTAATGTAACAGTGTTGGTTATTGTGTGTTTAGAGGTATCCTTCCCTCTACCTGTAAGGTAATGTAACAGTGTTGGTTATTGTGTGTTTAGATGTATCCTTCCCTCTACCGGTAAGGTATTGTAACAGTGCCGATTATTATGTGTTTCAGGTAAAAGAAGATTTAATGTAAAGCTGTGGAAGACATTTACTGATTGTTTCAACTGTTTACCAATAGCAGCCATTATTGATGAAAAGATCTTTTGTTGTCATGGTGGTATGTCTAATCTTTATACAAAAATTAATGTGAAGTAGTGGTGGGCTATAAGTTTTAAATCTTGATCATTGATCAAAATGGATATAAATTAGTGAACGAATCAGTGAAATCACTGATTTGATTGCCTACGCTTTTTATATTTCTATGGAACTGATCACCCAAATTAGGTGACATATCTGTTTTATCAACAATCCAGGTTGCTTGTAAGGAACTTTTACAATTAAATTTTAATGCAGTCTTCAATGTTTTTTTCTTGGATTGTAAAAGTTCACAAAATGCTTAAATTTATCAGAAAACTTATCTGGCGGTGACTTGTTAGCCAGTAGATAGAAGGACAACCGTCTCCAGTAAAGGTAAAAGGTACAGATTATATGTTTTATATGTACAGGACTGTCACCAGACCTGCAGTCTATGGAACAGATCCGCAGAATCATGCGTCCAACTGATGTACCTGACACAGGTAATTCAATGCTCATAGACCTCAATTTCATCTACCTTCTTTATCTTTCTTACATGATGATAGTTTTATAATCTGCCTATAGTTGACAGATTGTTTCTATCAAATATTAAATTATACATTGCTGAATTATGTAGGTCTGCTGTGTGACCTGTTATATTAAATTATACATTGCTGAATTATGTTGGTCTGCTGTGTGACCTGTTATATTAAATTATACATTGCTGAATTATGTAGGTCTGCTATGTGACCTGTTATATTAAATTATACATTGCTGAATTATGTAGGTCTGCTGTGTGACCTGTTATATTAAATTATACATTGCTGAATTTTGTAGGTCTGCTGTGTGACCTGTTATATTAAATTATACATTGCTGAATTATGTAGGTCTGCTGTGTGACCTGTTATATTAAATTATACATTGCTGAATTATGTAGGTCTGCTGTGTGACCTGTTATATTAAATTATACATTGCTGAAGTATGTAGGTCTGCTGTGTGACCTGCTAAATTAAATCATACATTGCTGAATTATGTAGGTCTGCTGTGTGACCTGTTATATTAAACTATACATTACTGAATTATGTAGGTCTGCTGTGTGACCTGTTATATTAATTTATACATTACTGAATTATGTAGGTCTGCTGTGTGACCTGTTATGGTCTGACCCTGACAAAGATGTCCAAGGCTGGGGAGAGAACGATCGTGGTGTGTCCTTTACATTTGGAGCTGATGTTGTTAGCAAGTTCCTTAACCGCCATGACCTGGATTTGATTTGTCGTGCACATCAAGTGAGTATTCTTTTATCAATATTTGTCGGCTTTGATCGTGTATTCATTGAGCATTGGACTTCAAAGGTTTGCAAGATTCTCGTATCTGTCTTACTCAAGTATAATAATTTCTGAATTTTCAAGTTTTCTTGACGAGATTGATGCATATGTTGATTGCCACTTAACAGTATGTTTTGTACATGCTCTTAAAGGAAAGAGAAGATCACTAAGTATTTTACCTTTCCAACTAGTCACAACATGTGCAATAGGTTTGGCACCTCAATTTTTATTAACAGTAATTTGTATTTCCTTTGCATAAAATGTCAGTGTTAAACATCTTGTTTGACAGAAAAACTTAACAATTTTTGATAAGAGAAAGGTTAAATGATATGTAACTTTCTTAACGCCCTTACTATGCATTTTTTTTAGGTTGTGGAAGATGGATATGAATTTTTTGCCAAAAGACAGTTGGTGACGCTATTTTCAGCACCAAACTACTGTGGAGAGTTTGACAATGCAGGAGGGATGATGTCTGTGGACGAGACATTGATGTGCTCCTTCCAGGTAAGTTATCAGGATAATAACACGTTTGACCTTCCTACTAAAGTGATTTGAAGTACTCGAAGTTGAAAGCTTAACCCAGATGCTCTGATCGTAAGGAACTGCAGAAAAATTAATTTGGCATATAACTAAGGGAAATGCTGAGAAGCTAAAAAATTCTTGAGTGAAGCAATGTAATTTTTGAGCATCCACTGTCTTGTTAGTGCAATCCACTCCAATGTAATTCTATTTGGACCTCATTGTTTGTTTCCTGACACAGTGGTCCATGTCTGATCTGAATGATGTTTTTTTGGAAGAATTTTTGCTGTTTTTTACAAGCAAAATTACTTTAATTTTCTCTCACAGATTTTAAAGCCATCCGAAAAGAAAGCAAAGTACCAGTATGGAGGTTTGAACTCTGGTCGCCCGGTGACTCCCCCGAGAGGGCCACAGCCACCAAAAAAGAAATGATCGTAGGCGAAGAAAGGGTGGGGCACCTGCTGATTGAAGCTGTCATGCTTTAAGATGTAACCTTTTGTTGTGAAGAAGATCTAACACTGACATTATCATCGTCTGCGTTAGCCAGCAGATGCCGTGTGGAGGTTTCATCTTACAGGGTGATCAGCTGTACTTGACCACTGTAATCATTGTGTATGATAGACTGCCTGCTAGGTAGTGAACATCCAGTACTGAGGTAGCCTCAGTGTAAACTTTACAAAGTGTACATAGCTTAAGTTTTATGGAGCATCTCAAGTGGTTTTGTTAGCTCTTATTTTTATGATGTGAATACAAACAAAAGTTGAATAAGGACAGAACTAATTTACCACCCAGTAAATGCAATGAGGTATCTGTGATTAAACAGCGTGTATATAATGTACAGTGGAGTGCTCCACAGATCCCATGTATAGCCAATTTTTTTACCCTTGATGCGCTATTTTGATGCACTGTTAGATGAAAAGAACAAAGTGTTAATTTAGATAGTATGCACTAGAGAGGGTGGAGATACATCTATGCAGTGTATGTAGAGCGAGTGTGTAGGAGGTTTTAGTTAATGAGTATTAAAGTTGGTGCGAGAGATAAAGTGTGTGTGAACGCTAGTTTTAATATTGAGTATGCCTGATACACTGACATAAGCATTAGACACTTGTGGCTTAGTTCTAAGGCTAGTAACTGGTGTAAAGTCCCGATGTACACCACACTCTGGACTATTGTGTGATGTATCTACACACCATAAACATATCGCCACAATGTAGTTCTTCTTTTGATGCAAACATTTTTTCTGTAATACAAATTTAACATGGTCATCTTCACTGTGCAGACGTGTTAGGGTTGAGAAATCTATTTGTAAAGTATACCCTGTATGTTACTTTTATTCATATACTCCATGCCATAGCTTTTGTGTACCTTGTTATAGCCGAAGATTTAATATATAACATATACTTTTTTCTGTAATACCTGCTACTGCAAAGTCTTGGAGCTTGTTGCTGGTTTAAGTCTAGGCAAATATAACATAGGTTCTAAGGAACTGTGTTCACATCATTAGGACCAACAAAATGTCTGCTGAATGTTGAAAAGGTTCACTGATGTATAGTGTCTCATTAGTCTATTTCATAACTCTTTTGTTTTAGTTTTCCAAGGTCAAGGTCATAGTAAGGGACATAATAATGGGTCAGAGATAACCATATGTCAAGGTCAGTCTAATGCTTGCCATATAACAGTAAATAAACAAGATGTTTCTGAAATTTCTTAGTTGGAGATTTAAATTCACTGAAGGCCAGAGCCCTAAAACAAGGTTAAGGGTCACATTTCGAGTGGTCCTTGACATGGGCACAGTATTTTTTAACATGATTTTGTGATATAGGATATACTTTTCAACATTTTAATTCAAGGACTGGTATGGACTAAATACCAGTATGGCATTGACTTTAATAATAGGTTCACAAAGTTTGATGAATTGAATAGGGTTATAAATTAATGGTTATTTTCTTGAAATTGGCTCAAATAATTTAATAAAAAGCATCATCAGGGATCAGCTTAACTTACTAGCTATCATCAGAACGTATGCCAGGTAGTTCTACTTTACCTCTGTAATAGTAATTTTGTTACCCCAGATTCTTGTACGATGTACCAGGTATTATTGAAGTAACCAGTGGTTTGGGATAGACATTTTGTGTTTTTGTTGTGCCGTGACCCTTCCTGTTAGAGGTACACTGTAGACAAAGCTGGGGATGATGTAACCTTCTCCATTGTACTTATTCATTTGTTACATGTTTTATTTAGTTTATTTATTTGTAGATGGTGTGTAATTTTGTTTGACTGAATTACTATTTGATCATTTTTATTACAAAAATAAAGATTTTTTTATTCTTTGCTACTGTCTTCAATATTTGTGTATGATTTAATACACAATTTAGTAAAACTCTGGAGCGTGCAGAATTTTGTGATTCATAGGTACGTACAATTGTATGAAAACCTACATTTTTGTTCGAAGTTAAGAATAATTGACAAACTTTTGTTGGCTGTGTACTGATGATGCTCCACATGTAGATAAATGATGGGAGGAGACGTAATATGTATCCCTGACACACAGCCCTGATGATTGATGATGATGATGATGCTATGTAGCACTGCTCACTGTTAGCTACTGACTACTATATTGGGCCTATAGCTGTGTGTTATTTGAAATGAGGTTGTATTTTTTCTGCTGTTCCTGACAGAAACAGCTGTAGACACTACATCTATTACTTGTTTTGTGATAAAAGATAGATATTACAGTTTTGTGAAATGAAACAAAAATTTTAAGTCTCACATGCAGAATTTTGTCGTAAGACGGTAAGTCATTAATATGTTGTTTTATGTTAAATAAGAACTTCCTTGCATTTTGTTAAATAAAAACTTGCTTCCATTTTTCAAGCTGGAATTTCATACAGATTCGTGTACACATACGTAACTGTGACACGGTAAGAAAATATCTCTATCGAGACCAACACTGGTATCAATCTCTATCCAAATGTGCACGTGAATAAATGTACTTTTCATAATTGACAGCACTTGTGTGAGATCATTGATATCTGTCAGATTTCTTGTGAGTAAGCATGTCTTGTATACAATCCAGTTGACATCTTTGCTAGGTGTCTTCGCTGGTTTAAACATTAATGATTTTGTTATATATCTTGTCTGTTAAAGATTTAATAGTGTGATCAACACAACTCTTTTGCTTGTGTACACACGAAAACATTTTGAGCGATGATACAAGAAGATCCAAATTGTAGCACAAATTTAACTTTCAAGGTTTGTTTAGTGAATATGTTCCATAAATTGTGAAGATATTTTGTAAAATATTAACAAAAATAAAAATATTTCTGTAAACTGCCTCTGCTATTTTTTGTTGTGTCTGACAAATTTTGCGGAATCAGACTTTCACACTTCACAGCATTATGTGGAATCATAGACTCCCATTCTAAACAGCATTATGTGGAATCATAGACTCCCATTCTAAACAACATTATGTGGAATCAGACTCCCATTTTAAACAGCATTATTTGCAGAGAGCAGGGATCATTAAATCATCGCTGAAGAGGTTTGCCAATGATGGTTGTTGGTTAATTATCCCCTGCGAAACGCTCTGTCCGTCCGTCGAGGGCTTTTCTGGGCTATAATTTCAAAACTGTTCAATTGAATTCACAAAGCTTTTTGCATATAGGCCTATCTCAAAAGTGTTTTCTCTCTTGTTTGCCATATCATGGCTAGGCTGGACAGTGTTTTTGAAATTCATGAAATTATGACGTCATAAAGGGGATTATGTCATCCGATTGAGCGCCAAATCATAGCAAAAACACTTCCTGAAGTCCATTTTGTATCCACCATTGTGGCCTATCAAGGGGGAATAACAACAATTTTGGGAAAGTCCTAATAAAGCACTATATAATGTTAGTGCCCTAGTTGTGCCATTTGCTATTGGCGAGGCTTCAATTTTGATATTTTCGTTACAATGGAAATGGTCAGAAATGCAATATTACTGTTCTCTTCCTTTTCTGGGCTTTAACTTGAAAACCATTCAACATAACTTGAGCAAACTTTCTATAAATATTAGGCTAGTGCCAATTTTGTGCATTTTGCTATTGGTGAGGTTTCAATTCTGATATTTTTAGCTCATTCAAATCTCATTGATGAGCTGCATTCGTCCGTCAGTCCTTAAACAATTCTTGTGATCGCTATTTGGTTTTTAAGTACTGCATGGATCCTTCTCATATTTCATATGCAGGTTCCCCATGGTCCCTATTTGTGTAATGTTCAATTTTTGAGCTGATCCGAAAAATCAATAGGACTGACAGGCAGCCATCTTTGATTTTACAGTTTGTGATCGCTATTTCTTGGGAAGCACTGGAGGAATCCTTCTCAAATTTCATATGCAGGTTCCCCTTGGTCCTTTGTTGTGCATTGTCTAATGTTTTAGCTGATCTGAAAATATGGCCGACAGGCAGCCATCTTGGATTTTGCATTTGTGGTTCGATATCGCGATTTCTAGAGTACTCCATGGATCTTTCTCAAATTTTATATGTAGGTTCCCCTTAGTGTTTAGTTGTGCCCTTTTGATTTTGGGCCTGTGATCAAAAAAACAAAATGGCCGACAGGTGGCCATCTTGGATTTTCAAAATGATAGAGTATCATATGTAGGTTCCTCTTGGTCCTTATAGTTACCGGTATGTTATTTTGTTTTTGGTACTGATCAGAAAAAAAGCAATTGCTCACAGGCTACCATCTTTTAATTAATATTGTCTTTTCTTTAGAGGAACTTAACTCTTGTACTTGTGAGAGAAAGGAAAAGAAGAGTTCCAGCTTTTTAAGAACAAATGTAGATTGTCTATAGTGAGCGCCAAGATCCCTTTGGAATCTCTTTTTATATGTAAACAAAATACAACTCAGTATAATCAGCCAAATTGCTATACTGATGAAAGAGATTTTATGTGAAAAGCAGATGATTTTCTAAGATGTGGTTCCCACCTGTATTAATTGTTTTTATAGTATGTTTGGTTGAATGCCTTATTACCAGCAGAAGTAATTGAAAGACGTTTGTAGTGCTGTATATAGCATTTTGTGTTCTTTAACACATCACACCTTCTTTAAATGAACAAATAACAAGAAACACTATTTGATATCTTGATATAATAGAATTGTATCAAAATAAAACAAGACATTCACACTGAAATTGGTGACAATGTATGATATACAGATGATGACTTTTGTAATGTACCGCAAAAGATGTTCTTATACACTTAGATGTACACCATATTCAACCACTCAACAACTAAGTGTGACAAACCAAAGTCTACCCCATAGATACTTGACCAGCGACTGAAATATAGTCCTGATACCTACCATGTAAATGATGACAAGTAGACATGAATGTAACAAGGGAAGATAACTGGTAGATAGTATGTTGTAACATCAACACACAAACAAAACCCGTTCAAATATTCCTGGTAGGTAGGATTCATCAGCTTCTACATAGTGTATACCTCTGAACAAATATCAATACCGTTTATAAATGTCTAGATGCAATTGTAGTGTACAAGTACATATAATATGTATATCAATTTAATTCCAATTAAACATCCCAAGATACATGTACTTGAATTTGAAAACTCCATTTCAATATCATCACTTTATCATTAGCCATCATCAATATATGTAATAAGTTTTGCGATAAAATAAAAAATCTTGTTCAAAATTTCTTTTTTACATGTAAAACAAACATCCCATCCCCACTGTTTCCCACCCATGTCACCTTTCAGTAATGAAAACCTTTTTGAGCCAGTATCCTTTACAATGGCCATTCCATTATTAGGCATGCATCATGTCTACTGGCATTAGGATTAATGCCTCCAACAACAGACAGAGGAACCTAGTGGAAACTCTGGATTTCAGAAAGTGTTACGTTAGAAAGTCTGGCTACGTTGGTTTGTCACACTTAATTTCAACATTTAAAATGACTTTTGCTTGCATTAAAAAAATATTGTAAACAATAATTGGAGACATCAACTAAAAGCCATTGACACCACTGCCAGAGAGGTCCAGGGTAAGTACTTGGTACCTTCCAGGGCCCCTGGGCTCCATACATATTGTCTTGTTCACTCAACCACCCAATCATAAACAACATAGCAATTTTGACTTTTCAAGTATGAACCACTTGTGTTAATAATTTGTAGATAATTTAAAAAAGAAATTGATTTGCTACATGTACAACATATACAAGATAATAACAACATACTAGAGAGAGGGTTAACAAAGTGGGTCCTACAGGCCGGGCGACAGCGGGGTACACACATACATAATATACTTGGCCAATAAATGCCAGGCGCTACCCAGCGGGGTTAAAAGGATAGAGTCTAGGGAGGATAACAACTCAACATATCACACAGGTCTAACAAAATGTACAGCCATGTTACATATCTGCTGAAGAAGGTGTGAGCCTCCTACACATGGATCTAGAAAACATAAGGTGATGTACGGTAAAACGGTCAACACAATCACATAAATGTCCTTCCTCCCTCATCACAGAAATTTAAATAAAGGACAATTTCCAGTGGTAACTTAACAACAGCACAACATGCCAAACACTGAACTATATACAATTAAGATCATATTAAAACACATAGTCTCACATAAAACTGTTGAACAAATATAAGTGATTTAATGCCACCCAACAGTATGGTCACATCCCATCTAATTAAAGCTTTTCTTAAAGGCTAACTGAACATGGTATTCAGACATGACAAAGTTCACTGAAAACTAATCATGTTCTTACTTCAAACACTTTATCACTCGTAAAGTTTTTGGACATTTTTTTTTATGACTTGACGAAATGTTTCCCCATAACAGAGAAGTGATGTCTGCACCAGAAGACTACTTTCATTATCTCTAAAGGTCAAAGGTTATACATCAAAGAAGTATAGAAGGTTCTAAAATTACGAACAAAAAAAACCATTGAACACTAAACCATCCACAAACATATAACAGATACATCTAGAGGGGTCAGTGGTCAAGTCTTTAGACAGTCACACTGACGACTGTTGACTGCTGAACTGACCGATTGGAGTCAGGCTGATGGAACAACAGGGGTTAAGGTCAGTTAGATTGACCAGTTAAAATTCGGATCAGTCTGATTGACAGGCGTTAGAGGTCAGTTAGGTTGACTGACCAGTTAAAACCGAACCAGTATGATTGGCAGGGGTTAGAGGTTAGTTTGGCTGACTGACAGGTAAAAAACTTAATCAGTCCAACTGACAGAGGGTCAAGATTCAATGAAATAAATCTATGTTAATAAAAGGAATAGGTAGATTTGTTGACAACCTGCTTACAATTAACAGATGGGAACAACAGCAAAATAAACACATATTGCATATAACAAATATGTATCTAATGATAAAATGCTTAAACATGCTTAAATGAGGTTGTCAGGGTAACCATAGTGGTACACAACGATGAGAAACGCACAGCCCTCCTCATTGTAACCAGGGCAACAAAAACATAACTATCACAACATGTAAACACCTCACCAACAAACTATTTCATATACAAAACTTTTTAATAATGTCACAGACGATTATTTGCCTCGAAAGGTCACCTTATAACTGTTTGTTTCTTTTCATTAAAAATAACGCTATGACGACTATATATAAATAGAACAGCAGAGTTGTGTACAATGATATAAATGGCATTTTAGAACAAACAACAAAAAGGACTGCTTTCAAAAAAACATCTTAAGTGATTTCACCTTTTCAAAATGTATAGGCCAATTGGGTGGCATGAACTTCTGGTAAAGGTATAATATCTTAATGCTGTATATCAACAGTAATGGTGTAGAGATTACTGCTTCTCTAGATCTACTGTCCAGGGACTAAATCTGGTGTCCAGGGACTAGATCTACTGTCCAGGGACTAGATCTTGTGTCCAGGGACTATATCTTGTGTCTAGGGACTAGATCTTGAGTCATTGGGAAGACAGTTTATAGCTAGCTTAGTACTGCTTCTCTAGATCTTGTGTATAGGGACTAGATCTACTGTCCAGGGACTAGATCTTGTGTCCAGGGACTAGATCTTGTGTCCAGGGACTAGATCTAATGTCCAGGGACTAGATCTTGTGTCCAGGGACTAGATCTACTGTCCAGGGACTAGATCTTGTGTCCAGGGACTAGATCTAATGTCCAGGGACTAGATCATGTCCAGGGACTAGATCTACTGTCCAGGGACTAGATCTAATGTCCAGGGACTAGATCTTGTGTCCAGGGACTAGATCTAATGTCCAGGGACTAGATCATGTCCAGGGACTAGATCTACTGTCCAGGGACTAGATCTACTGTCCAGGGACTAGATCTAATGTCCAGGGACTAGATCTTGTGTCCAGGGACTAGATCTAATGTCCAGGGACTAGATCTTGTGTCCAGGGACTAGATCTACTGTCCAGGGACTAGATCTAATGTCCAGGGACTAGATCATGTCCAGGGACTAGATCGTATGTCCAGGGACTAAATCTTCTGTCATTGGGAAGACAGTTTATAGCTAGCTAAGTACACCAATGGCTGTGTCCACGATGTACTGACAACACTGCTCTTTGTGTAGGAATGAAACAAATGAGTAAAAATTGTATCAAATTCAAGTTACCCGGTACTTGTGACAACAACATTAATTGACAAGCATATTTATACAATCTTAGTTGATTTGGTTTGTCAGTTTTTAAAATAATGAAAAAAGTATTGAACAAACTATGTGTTGAAGAAAAATTCCAGAACTTGATTAAACATGGAGAAAACTCTATATACAGTACTGGATTTGCCATAATTAATGCCCAGGACACCTAAAAACTGGTTCCAAAGGGGGCACTCAATAGAATAACAAAAGTAAGATCTGAACGAAAAATGTTGTTTTATAAAATCAAGTGATGTATTGTGACCAGAATGGGTAGTACTCATAATATGCGACATTATCATCAATTTCAAACAGGAGGTGCTTAGAGGGGAATGGGCCCTTATTACGGTGAATACCGTACTAAAAGAAACAAAACACCTGTAGAAGTTAAGTTTTTTTCAATTAAAACAGATAGAGGATTTGTTTTATTTGATATTTAAATACCTTTTTATTTGAAAGGCTTGCTTAATAGCATGAAAAGGCCCAATATACGTAACTTCAGGGAAATTTTCGTGATTCTGAAAAATTCTGAAAAAAAAATCCAGTTGATAACCATGCAAAAATAAGCCTAAAACGAAGTAAACCTGAGCGGTAACTAACAAGAAACTCTTGACAAAAAAATCCAAAGAATTGAAAATAATTCAGGTAGGGCCCACTTCAACAACAAACCGAAGGTAGAAGACGGTTCGAAATGGACGCGTGTTTACAAATACCGAGTTTAAACAGCTGCTGTACCGGTAACCGCGAACGAATTCATCTTGAATATTGCTGATATCAGTTTATCTTAACTAAATCCATAAATATAATAAGTTATTAGGCTGTATTTTCGCTTCAAGTTTTGCCGAAAGTTACGTATATTGGGCCTTTAAAGGCATGGATTGCAGATCCAAAAAGGTGGTTCAAATTCCAAGAAAAAATGATGAAGGTTTGAGTATTTTGAGTAAAATTATGAAAATTATACAGAATCCAGCAGTTTGCATTCTAAAGGAAAAAACACGGCTTCAACTTTACATTTCCATTTGTCTGGAACATTGCAAAACTTCCATTATAGAATTGTTAAGGTACAATTTCATTGAGGCTTGCCACTTTAAAACCATAGCTATCTTTAGTTATATTAAACAAATAAAAACGAATGGAGTCTGTATGGATACCAATACACAAACACCAGTAGTAAAAATCAAACATAACCAATCACTTGTAAAACTGTTGTGTTCAATAAAATTAACAGATACAAGTATGCATGTTCTACATAAAAAATACCCAAAATGACAATACTCCTATAATCTTTCTGTATACCTGGTATTAACCTAATTAGTGAACTGAAACAATGAGATTGTGAACTAGGTATAGCACTTGAAGGTGATAACATAGAAACGACATGCTACACGATACCTCTACCTAAGTTGTACCCCACAATACCACAAATAAACCTCTCTCCTCTCTGACACTTCAAAAGGGTGAAAGGTCAGGATACAAAAGCACACGTGTCACTGATACGTGCAAGAATACGAGAATGGCACTAGTGTATTTACAGCAGACCTATGTAATATGTGTGTGTGTAGGTAAACCTATGGCTATAATACATACTGTACAGGTTTATAATGGAATAGTATATAAATGTACTCCACCCTATGACCACCTTTAACAATGCTATTTAATATATTGCAAGCCTGGAGATTTGTGATTTTCAGGTCTGGTGCTGTCTAGTGAGACTGAAATGTCATGGTGATGTTGATGAGCTGGTGTGAAAATGGAGCTACCGGTGTTAAATGGGACATTTTATGATATAAATCTAAAAGGGAAGCATCAAATTGAGTTGCAAATTATTAAATGCTGAAATGTTACATGGACACAAAATAACGGTGCTGACAACAGCATGCTTCTAACGTGCCCCGCCCACCTTTGGCAGTGTACACCTGGACGGAAACAAAATGCCAGCAAGTCACGCACAGGTTTGAGAACTGGACAACACTGGATAGTAGAGAATTATCTTACACTGACCAAAGATCTGGTGTTCAGATCATTTGAATTTTGAACAGAAATTCAGAAAACATATTTGTGGAATTGACAACATGCGTAAGGCTTGGTACCTCAATACTGATGGTGGTCTCTTTAGCACCTTAAATGAACAAGGGCAGTCTTGTGTCACCATCACAAACTTTATCTTGTTGTCCAACAAGTATCTCTGACAATTACACATATTGCAGCTTTCAGGGAGACATGTACACACTCAGATCACAGGGAACAGAACAGTGAGAGGAATTCCTTCCCTTTCTATCAAAACACAAAACAAGAAATAACACTGGCTACACAAAACAAACCCCGTCTGTAGCCCTGCTATAGCCCCAGACATACACCCAAACTTTACAGAAATTCTGGCCCATAAATAAAAGTATGACTTTTTTTCATTGCGTAAAAATAAGCTTTGGCGAGTACTATATTTCAATAGTATCTATGTATCTTACCAAACAGTCTCTTCCCTACTTTCACTAACTACTTCATGAATCAATATTTTGGCAAAAAAAAAAAAAAGAAGATATATTTATATGTATATATATAGATATTTTGTTATTTATTAATTTCATAAAATTAACAGACACCACAAAGGCTGTCATTAATTTAAACAATAAAACATTTCTCTGACATATTGATTATGCTACTATGTAGCTAGGTACTGATTTGTTAGCCACACAGAATCACATGGTAATACATTTTATTCCAATGCTTTTGATAGTGATGGACATGTTGGAATGAAGCAACCTACCAAATGAACTACATGTAAACTTGTGTTTCTATAGAATTACATAGCACATTTTATAAATCTACATACAGTATGTCCTGCTCTCTCAAAACCCACACAACACCATTCATATCTTCTTCTCTCTACACTCACAATATATCAGATCTACATGTGCTCCAACATGTATATAATTAAAATAGAGATTTCTAAATGTAACCATCTGCTCTGCAGCATTAAATGCCATCAATACATCAATCAAGTAATATGTATGTCAACCATTTGGGTTTCCAAAGTAATTTGGCCTCCTACTTCTTACTCTTCTTGAATCCGAGTTCCAGCTTGTCCAAGTCTATTAATAATACTCCATTTTTTGTTTTGGTTGGAGCTGGAGACACTAAATGCCCACAAGGTGGCTATGTACCATCCACAGCCTGGTACCAGCCGGGTTGACAAACAGAAGAGGCTTGCTCCTCACTGACACTGCACTGCCAATGCTGTTAAGCCTTTGGTCAGCTGATATTTGTGTTTGGCCATTGGTCAGTTGACTCTTAGCGTGTGTGTTTCCATTGGTGCAGCAGAATCGTACAATGTGTCCGTGTCCTGTGTCGGCTCGCCTTGTAGCTGACACTGATTGTTCAGAGTGCCAGCTCCACAATCACAGAAAAACCTATCATGACGAATAAACTCGACCTCATGGCCAGCATGGCAGGATTTTATACAGTTCACACAAATAGCATTGCGCTCTGTTGTATTACACGTCCGACATCTGTAAACAAACAAAAGTGCCATGTTTAACCATCAACAATCAACAAGAAATACAAGAGTTTTTGTTCTAATTGACATAATGATGAAGTAATGTTGATAGCTGTTGTTACAGAATACACTCTACTAGAACATTCAGATCCTGATTTATCTCAATGATGTATTGTCCAAGATAATTTGTTGACATGGAGAAGAGAAAACTTACCTGTAGAAATCGTGCATGGGAAAACTTGTATAACTGGAGATCTTGTACAGACACTGGCCTCTAGATACAGCCCTCTGTACCATGTTATGGTTACCACTGATCACATTATCTATAACAAAACAGGCAAGGTCAGCAATATATGTCAACAACAGGCCCAGAGGGC
The DNA here is from genome assembly GCA_947623455.1 of Mimachlamys varia. NCBI lineage: Eukaryota > Metazoa > Mollusca > Bivalvia > Pectinida > Pectinidae > Mimachlamys > Mimachlamys varia. The sequence continues at coordinate 27,915,546 of OX392528.1, read as the reverse complement.
CAGTACTGCTAACATGGAAACAAATTTTAATGTATCTAAAGCAATCATGGCAAAATGTCCTCAAATAAGATTCCAGGTCAGGGAAGGATCCTAAGACCAATCCTTGCAGCATATCCATATATAAGTGGGATGGAGATCTCAACTGTTTCCAAGTTGTGACTCAGAAATAAGTCCCTTGAGCTGTGGCCACACACTCTGGGGTACTAGGTTCTAATATCATGACCGCATTGGTCTCTTTATATATACTCAGCAGTTGTATATATGGTTATGGATTGAAGATGTATTTATAGTTTTGGGTGGGAATCTGAAATGTTTCAAACTATAACCTCAAGATGATATACATTTACAGAGAAGTAACTATATATAACCTGATTACACTTTTTGGTCCCACTCTTCAGCCCCACAATTTCTATTATTCCCCTAATACCTTATCATTTGTACTGCTTTCAATAGTCAATAATTTTACAGTTAACCCATGTAATATGTAAATGAGCTCTACCGTGTTGTAATAATGTTTCAACGTGTTACACTGTATAAATACCTTTTTGTTTTGGGTTGACCCCGCTGGCGAGACACAGTCCCCCAAACTTGTTATTGAAGACCTTGTTACCCTCTAATGTTGCCGTGGCATTGTTGGTGATTTCAACACCTGCCGCATTGCCATCAAATATTCTGTTCCTTCGTAATACTGGATGACTGTTTGTGCTGATGAGTACACCTGCCTGAGCATTCCTGAAGATGTCATTTTCCTCAAGAATTCCTAAGACATGTAATATACAGTGTCAATGACTGTTCTATACAATCTGAGTTATGTTCGAATAATGTTGAAAGTTTTAATGGTTTTTTTAATCTTAAGATTATAACATAAATTTTAACAGGAACTCAAGTCTTTTTCTTTAAATACAAAACTAAAACCTGGTCAAAAGCAAGAGAAAACTAAAACTGGTCGAAAAGCAATTGTTAAAATATACATTATGATCATCGTTATGATTACACTTATATCCCAAAGTTTACCTTTGCCTCCGTTGAATATACAGATACCCCCATCACGGCCGTCGTGGATCTTGTTGTGGCGAAGTACTGGGTTACTGTCTGTTTTAATCCACACACCAGCCATAGCATTGTCAAATATTTCATTACACTCAATCATACCCAGTCCACTATTATACACTAATATACCACCGTTCTGTCCTCCCCATATCTTGTTTTTGCGTATCAACGGATTGCTTCCTGTCCTGAAAAAGTAAACACAATCATTTTTAAGAATGTGAAAATGTACTAGGCTGTTTGAATTTGTTTTTATTTCTTTGTTCAGCGTACTTATCTACATCTAACATACTTCTGCAGTACTCAGAAAGTAAGATTAACTGTAGGCTAGTGAACATTAAAATGATTTCAACAAAAATTCTACTTAATACACAACGTAAGAGTTGTGCTTACAGAACTATTGGTATAGCGTAGTGGCTTATCTTTGATGAATAAATCTGAACATGAGCAATAACCCCATCAACATTTTTTTAACCTGAAAATGAATGACATGGTGTGTATAAAGAGTTTCAAACAGAATCAATAAAATTGTTTAACTTCAGACCTACCTTATTTGAACTCCAGAATACAGGTGGTTAAAGATATCATTATCCTCTAACACCCCATGGCCGTTGTCATAGAAATATACTCCCACCTGCAAGAAATAGAAAAGTAATGAATCGACCAAAGAAGTCATTTTACAAATAATTCAAACACTGTCAAGTGTGTTTATGTTTCCTATCGTCTCTTTAATAGGCAGCATTTGTTAATGGCAATCTGATGGGTAGAACCAGTCGGACCGGAGTCGTTTGTTTATAAGATAAGGTCAGACCTTGTAATTTAATGCTGCTTTTAAACGAGCTTCATCAAAGCCTTGCAAGGCGTGCATGAACTTTTGCAGGTCTCCAGAAAATGTTACTTAAACAAGCAGGCTTACAATTTCAACAAGATATGCAAAAGGAGACAGTCATACATAACGATAATCCATACCTATTTCTTTCTAATACACCATGAAAAGAAGTTTTCCTTACATGTCTACAGGAACAAGAGGCCCAGGGGCCTCAACGGTCATCTGACTATAAAGATCTATATCATTTGTGTTTGTTTTTGCCAAGTTGTTCAAAGATATCTACATACATGTTTATAACCCCTGTGACCTTGAAAGTATAAGTGAAGGTCTATATGAGGAATCTTTGCACCAATCTGTCCCAGGTACCCATTGGCCAAATATCAGCACCTAGGGCCTTTTGGTAAGCGAGAAGACGTTTGTTAAAAGATTTTTACATGTTTTACCCTTGCGACCTTGAAAGTAGGTCAAGGTCATTCATACAAGGAAACTTTGTAGCACTCCATTAGAGGTACCTACTGGCTAAATATCAACACCCAGGGCCTTTAAGTTGTTGAGGAGAAGATTGTTAAAGGTATTTTTACATGTTTGACCCCTATGACCTTGAAAGTAGGTTGAGGTCCATTGTATGAGGAAAGTTTGTAGAACTCTATCCCAGGTACCTACTAGCCAAATACCATATTACTCTGGGGGATTTGGTTAGCGAGAAGAAGATTGTTAAAAGATTTTACATATTTGACCTCTGTGACCTTGAAAGTGGGTCAAGATCATTCATATGAGGAAACTTGATAGCACACTATGCCAGGTACCTACCAGCCAAATATCAGCACCCAGGGCCTTTTGGTTATTGAGAAGAAGATTGTTAAAGATTTTTACATATTTGACCCCTGTGACCTTGAAAGTGGGTCAAGATCATTCATATGAGGAAACTTGATAGCACACTATGCCAAGTACCTACCAGCCAAATATCAGCACCCAGGGCCTTTTGGTTATTGAGAAGAAGATTGTTAAAGATTTTTACATATTTGACCCCTGTGACCTTGAAAGTGGGTCAAGATCATTCATATGAGGAAACTTGATAGCACACTATGCCAAGTACCTACCAGCCAAATATCAGCACCCAGGGCCTTTTGGTTATTGAGAAGAAGATTGTTAAAGATTTTTACATATTTGACCCCTGTGACCTTGAAAGTAGGTCAAGGTCATTCATATGCGGAAACTTTGTAGCACTCCATGCCAGGTACCTACTGGCCAAATATCAGGACCCTGGGGCTTATGGAACTTGAGAAGAAGATTCTTAAAACTTTTTACCCATTATAGCCCCAGTGAACCTTTGACCCCGTCCAGCGCTTAAAGTTGAACTTTGACCTAAACACAATATATCAGAAAAAGATTTGCATTGCCAGTCTACATATAATATATGCAAGTATCATCGGTTTAGATCATTCGGTTCATTAGATAATGTTGTGTAGATATTTTAACATATTTGACCCATGTGACCTTGAAAGTAGGTCAAGGTCATTTATATGAGAAAACTTTAGAGTACTCCATCCCTGGTACCTACTGGCCAAATATCAGAACCCTGGGCCTTATGGAACTTGAGAAGAAGATTCTTAAAGCTTTTTACCTATTATAACCCATGTTAACCTTTGACCCCGTCCAGCACTCAAAGTTGACCTTTGACCTAAACACAATATATTAGAAAAAGATTCGCATTGCTGGTCTACATATCATACAAAAATATCATTGCTCTAGATCATTTAGTTCTTTAGATAATGTTGTGTAGATTTTTTAACATATTTGACCCCTGTGACCTTGAAAGTAGGTCAAGGTCATTTATATGAGGAAACTTTAGAACACTCTATCCCAGGTTCCTACTGGCCAAATATCAGAACCCTGGGCCTTATGGAACTTGAGAAGAAGATTCTTAAAGCTTTTTACCTATTATAACCCATGTTAACCTTTGACCCCGTCCAGCACTCAAAGTTGACCTTTGACCTAAACACAATATATTAGAAAAAGATTCGCATTGCTGGTCTACATATCATACAAAAATATCATTGCTCTAGATCATTTAGTTCTTTAGATAATGTTGTGTAGATTTTTTAACATATTTGACCCCTGTGACCTTGAAAGTAGGTCAAGGTCATTTATATGAGGAAACTTTAGAACACTCTATCCCAGGTACCTACTGGCCAAATATGATCACCCATAGCCTATTGGTTAGTGAGGAAAAGATTGTCAAACGCTTTTTTACATATTTGACCCCTGTGACCTTGAAAGTTAGTCAAGGTCATCGATATGAGGAAACTTTGTAGCACTCTATCCCAGGTGCCTACTGGCCAAATATCATTACCCTAGACCTTTTGGTTACTGAGAAGAAGATTGTTAAAGGTTTTTACATATTTGACCCCTGTGACCTTGAAAACAGGTCAAGGTCATTGAAATGAGGAAACTTTGTAGCACTCAATCCCAGGTGCCTACTGGCCAAATATCAGCACCTAGAGCCTTTTGGTTACTAAGAAGAAGATTGTTAAAGGAAAAGTTTACGGACGGCGGACGGCGGACGACGACGGACGAAGCATGATGGCAATAGGTCATCTTGACCCTTCGGGTCAGATGACCTAAAAACATGGGACTCCTGACCTGCCTGCCACTGTGGATGTCTACTAACTACATGTAATAACTAGTAGTGTTATTACTCTTTGAGGGATACTGACCTGCTTGCCACTGTGGATGTCTACTAACTACATGTAATAACTAGTAGTGTTATTACTCTTTGAGGGATACTGACCTGCCTGCCACTGTGGATGTCTACTAACTACATGTAATAACTAGTAGTGTTATTACTCTTTGAGGGATACTGACCTGCCTGCCACTGTGGATGTCTACTAACTACATGTAATAACTAGTAGTGTTATTACTCTTTGAGGGATACTGACCTGCCTACCACTGTGGATGTCTACTAACTACATGTAATAACTAGTAGTGTTATTACTCTTTGAGGGATACTGACCTGCCTGTCACTGTGGATGTCTACTAACTACATGTAATAACTAGTAGTGTTATTACTCTTTGAGGGATACTGACCTGCCTGCCACTGTGGATGTCTACTAACTACATGTAATAACTAGTAGTGTTATTATTCTTTGAGGGATACTGACCTGCTTGCCACTGTGGATGCGGTTTTTCCTCAGTACAGGTGTACTACCAGTGGTGATCCACACCCCTGCCAGTGTGTTGGAGTACACCTCGTTTTCCTCTATCAGGCCCTGGCCCTTTTCATGCTTTTAACAAAGAGTGCAGTTACACATCAGATTATCATATTTTTTTTTCATTTCATGAAATTTTATTGACAAATTATATATATTGACAAAAGGAATAGACAGCAGGCATAGCTTATCTAAGTACTCTCCTCAAATCAGGTTATCATATGTTAACATACCAAAAATTTACATAACTTCTATTATATTGGACAATGATAGCAAGTGTTCAATTTTTATCTTTATAAAAAAATATTTCAAATATTAAACAATTTCATACCAAAAAATTTATAGCTTCTCTTGACATTACATGGTTACTTCAAACGATACAATAAAAACATTCATCATATTTTGATTAAAGAACAAATTTTCTGTATTGAGCAATCATAAACTTACCACATAGATACCGCCATGTTGGCCGTGGTGGATCTTGTTGTGTCTGACTATAGGGTTACTGTTTGTCCTGATCTGGATACCAGCTAAGGCATTGCCTGTAGTAGCCAACATTGAAAAGTTAACCAACCCAATTCAATCTATCAGTATGAACCTATCCATCAGGAACCAGCCCTCTAATCAAACACCGTTTATTGATTATGAAGCTGTGATGGTAAATCTTACACACATCCTAATCCTAGGCAATAATTACCTATCTGTTAAAGGAACTGTATTTTCTTTAAAACAAAAGTTCTGGTCTAGTTAATCGAAGTCTGTTTGCTTCAACCCTTATGTCAGGTACAGACCTATTTCAGAACTACTCTAGAGTAGATAGTTTACTTACCGTAGATATTATTGTGCTCTATTAAACCTCTTCCTTCTCCAAATATGTACACGCCTCCTTGATGACCGTTGTAGATTTCATTTTTTCTACAAACAGAAAATAAACAGCTGTAAACAGATATTTTTCAATCGACTCCCATCAAATATGCAGAAGATTTTTACAGAAAAAATATTGTATTAACAAAATCTGCAAAAACCAAGACGTCAAAAATTTTAAAATTCCACATTGAAAAATTTAAGAGCGCCATGTCTATTTTGCCTAATAATTTTGTCTTGGACAAAAAGTCATTACTGGTATTGAAACACAGGAAATAGCTAAATTTTGACAACACAGACAACCTAAAATTGTAAAATATTTTTGCCTGAATAACAGCTCATTTTTGACAACAGAGCTGATTGAATGATTTTTGTCTAGTAAGGCAATAATTTGTTGACATGGCTTACATAAGCTTCTGTACATACCTGATAGTAGGATCGCTGTTTGAAGTGATCCACACTCCGGCGAAGTTGTTTGAGTGGATTTTGTTTTCTATAAACTGGCCACGCCCATTTTCGTGCACATACACACCACCTGTTTGTCCATGGTGGATTTCACAGCGGACCACTGTGGGATTAGCACCAGCCTTCACCTCAAACCCAGCAATTCTGTTGTTGTGGATGTCATTGGCCTCAAAGTAACCCTTCAATTAGCAGACATACATTCCTCAGTAAAATATCAGAAAATACAGGTAGGAAAAAGGAGTCTTTCATCAAACTCACATTTTCAGGATAAATCTAAGGATATTAACAATATAGCAGCTCTTCGATCTTGTCAGTAGCTAATGTCCGATGGAATTTTCCTTTAACTCCTGTTTGTTATAGTTTTACAACCCCTTTTCATTATGGAGTAGTTCTTTTATTCAGCAAAGGAAAACTTTAACTCAATCAATAGTGAACTGTAGACAACTTACTGATATCAACAAGTCTACCGTTACAACAGTCAATAAAGCTATGACTTAAATGGTAAGGGTTATGTCACTTAAGTTTTCAGCAACATACATTGATCAACACTGAACCTAGGTAGGTTTTACAATGTTAATTACTTCAATTCAGTGACAAACTCTATTGTGGGAGTAAGCTATAACACTTACCAGGCCATTGTCGAAGGTGAAAATACCCACGTCCCGTCCATGGTGTATATGGTTTCTCCTCATGATGGGATTAGCATGGTTTTTTACCCAAATTCCTGCCAAGGCATTCCCACTGATCTCATTGTCTTCATAGCTCCCCTGAAAATAACAGAAACACAACACAGTAAGTTTAGGGGTATACTGTTTGCTTACAGATGCTGACAACTTGCTTTATGAGGGTTAGACTTTAACCAAAATATTAACAGTGAATATTGGAACAGCATTCTTACCTGGCCATAGTCAGTACCAAAATATTAACAGTGAATATTGGAAAAACATTCTTACCTGTCCATAGTTGGTGCCCAAGTCTTAACAGTGATTATTGGGACAGCATTCTTACCTGTGCATAGTCAGTGACGTACAGGCCAACATTCTCACAGTCCTTGATCTTACAGTGTTTGATGACCGGATCTGCTCCTGACCCCGACACACATACAGCAGCACCCACTGTAGATAACACATTGTTATTTCTATATTTACACAGAGATCAGGTACATGCTCTTGTTGACATAGGACATGACATAAATCCTACATAAGTTCTTATTCTATATGGTTGTGAAAAAGTTTACTGTTACTATTGTGTCATCAAAACAAACATTAATATGACTACCGGTATAAGGAATATTGTTTACAGAATGACAAATAGTGCACAGACACTTGTGAAAATAGCAGGAGAGCTATACAGTACAGCAACATTAATCCCATTTACACAAACAATAAAACTAACAAATACAAATTCGGATTGTTATTTCCATTCTCAACAGGTAAATGAAAAAGACACAAAATGTAAAATATTTCTATGAAAATTACCAAAGCAACTGAAAATTAACCATACCATCAGATAATCTAAACTTAGGATTGATTTATTTCAATGTCATATGAAGAGTCTTTAAAATACCAAGTAAATTAAAACACCATGAACATTGTACAAACAGATGCTTACCAACAGAGGAACTTCTGATACGGAGGTGGTCTACAACAGGTGAGCAGTTCTCGGTTACCTCCAGGGCGTAGTGTTTATGGTGGGGTACCGTAGATGTGATGTCAGGCGAGAACTAAAACATACAAGTTACATAGCAAATAGAACCTACAAGTTACATACCAAATATGATACAAGTTACATATTAAACAGAACATACAAGTTACATACCAAATATGATACAAGTTACATATTAAACAGAACATACAAGTTACATATGTAACATACTAAATATTATACAAGTTACAAACTAAATAGCATACAAGTTACATATTAAATAGAACATACAAGTTACATATTAAATAGAACATACAAGTTACATACTCAATATCATACAAGTTACATATTAATAGATTATATAAGTTACATACTAAATATCATACAAGTTACATATTACTAGCTTATACAAGTTACATACTGAATAGAACAAACAAGTCACATACTAATCATACAAGCCACACGCTCAATAGAGGCATTGACTGGAAAATATGATAAAGGTCTAACAAAACTCTTGTGCGAAATAATGACAACTTAAAAGTATTATATAACAGATAAAATTGGTATTTTATATCAAAGAAGGCTGCAATAATTTGTTACTTATTTACTTTCATCACACATAACGTAAAAAGGGGCGCCTTACCCGCAGCGTAACATATCCCAGATAAGCTTCCTTGGCCCCTTCTACAAACATCACAGTGGATTCACTTTCTCTCTCTATCACCACATGGTCTATCACATTTCCAGGTGCTACAAAATAAATACAAGTTTGCACAAAATAAACAAGGTAGTTAATGTGTAATACAAGGAACACCATCAAATATATTGTGATAATGACTGAGAAATAGGTAACTTTAAATCTATGATTTGGTGAAAATAATGGTATATTATCATGATCTTGTGTTAACTGTATATAAAAACATCTTTGGATGATTAAGTGTTAAGTCTGTCAGTATACCTGCTCCTATGATTGAGACATTGGTGTCCACAAAAAGGTATTCCCCCTGGTATAGCCCAGAATGGACCAGAATCAGCGGACTCTCAATCTCCTCAGCATCAACAAAACTGTAGGCCTGCTCTATTGTCTCAAAGCACTACAAATTGAATGAAACAGTGAATTAATAGTGATACACAGTGGGAAATATGCAAAGTCCCATTCTCCCAATGAATTATCAAAACAAGGAAATGGTTCTGAAAATGTAAATATTTTACAATATCAAGTCTTTTCATGCTTATATATATATTTTCTTTGATAAAAGTGTGATAATACAGCATTAAAACAAACATTTTTCACTGTTGTATCAATACCAGACTGATATAACCTTTCATAAAAATGTTTTACATTTAATTTTTGAATACGAGTGTAACTACTGCCTAGACATTACATTATATACCCTGATATAAAGAAATATGTGAAAACATGATGCTTGAACATGTAAACCCATCACTATTTCTACCAGAACGCCCTTTTCAACCTTTTTGCCTGTTTGAGGAAACCTGAACTTACTGTCATGTCCCTGCCTCGAAGTCTCCTTCCACGTGAGTGGTCCATGTACATTTCTTGAAAACCGGGTCTAACATGAATTCCTTTATACTGTTACAAACAAACATACGAGGTTAAGTCAATGAATTCATAATACAAAACTAAGTCTTATTGGAAAGTTATTAAAGCACTCTTTATCTTTACAATTATTTCTTCTCAAATGGATAATGTATTTTTACATTAGGTTACAGATAATCAGAACTTGATAAATGACTGCGTGAAAAATCATCAATAAATGATGTATTTGTATCTACAATTTTACAATCCAATACATGTCATAATATTCAGTTTTCAGCCATATGACTTAAACTTTCATTGAATTATCATCATGTTCTAATAGTCTAAAATGTGTCTTTACCAAATGTTTAAAGCTTTCTTTCCATGGATTTTCATATTCGTTCTCATGTGGTTGTACAAATCGAAAAACCCTTGGTTCTGGATGCATGAGTGGGAAATCATACTCAAATATATCCTGATATATATCTTTCCTGGAAAATCAGAGACAAATTGCATGTGTTAATATAAGTTCATAATGCATTTTATTTAGAAAAAGGTATAATATTATACAAAACATTTTGATTGAACTGAGAGTCAGTTTAAAAAATGACAATCATTATAAGCCCTGACCATGAAACAATGCTCTTTCTAAGGTAGCAAAAAAAAACCTGAACTCACCAAAGTTCTGTGTCATTTGCTATGATACGAAAACGTTTGCAAACACATGCAATTCTACAAAGGTCAAATTCCAACAGGTAACTGAAGATCTTTAGCAGTACTTCATCTGGTAAGTCTTGTTGAAGGTAGTGAGCTCCAACCAGGCATCCTAATAAAATATAATAAATTGTAAAATCATGGGATGTCTTCAGAAAAAAATGTACACATTTTTTAATAGATTTTAAATGAAAATAACTTCCAAGAACAATGACTTAAATAAATCATTTGAACAGGATATGTACTGTAGTGATCAGGTACTAGTTTTTCAGCAAAGTTATGGCATAAAACTGTATTATAAGATTTTAAACAATACATTTTTTGTGTGTTCAAAAGAGTAAACATCAAAATATTTGTGAAATAGTAAATGGAAAATTTGAAAAATCCATCTTTATTAATTGCTTTTATTATTTAAAAGTCTAACCATTGTCAGAGAGTCTACACAAGGTGATCAATTCTCGCATATTAAGTCATGCTTTTCTACCAATACAATACATATTTTACCTTTCAGGTATGGAGCAACTGAGCGAGCAGATGATTTGCGTCTCCTCTTAGCTGGTGTGCAGGATTCAGAGAGACTATGACTTCGCCCTCCAGTGTATGGACTAGTGCTGCCCTCTGGTTGGCGTTTCCGTAGGTTGTATCGCATATGACATGGCTTACTGCTCGAGTCATCTTCATTGTCTGTGTTCTGTGTGTTGGCATTTCCTGAAACATTCAAGTGCATGTCAAATTACCATTTTCATCTATCAAAGCATTGAAAAGAGTGTTTTAGGCAGACTTGTTAAAAATGCAGTCTCTGTATGATGTCATTGAGTCTGCTACACAGAATGAGCACTGGTCAAAGTCACAAAAGTCTTTAATTATATATGATGTACATGATTCATTAATGTCCATGCTTCTTAGGAATTAATATTTAAACCCTACATTACAGGTTTAGATATTATATATATACACTTGTCATACATGTTTTAACAAACAGTATTTGTTACAAAGGTTTGCTAAAAGTTTAAGTTTTGGTACACTTACAGTTTAGAGTTACACAGGACAAGTAAAGGTGATAAAAAAAAAAACAAGCACACATCGTACCAAATTACCTGTCGTCTCAACCCTGGTTTGGACAGGTTTGACTTTTCATATTGAATTTACCAGTTTAATAGTTTATAAATGGCCTGTATTAATTGAATGCCTGTTGATGTTTTATGATAGACTACACTAGGTCAGTCTTACTCCAACAATGTTAGAGGTTTTACATGGCGAGATACTTTTGACCAACATCATGTAACCTCTTACTGCCCATAGCTATTTTTCCTGATTCTGACGATCATTTTTTTTTAATTCGAATTTTGAAGAAAGTATAGTGTGTCCCTTACATTTAAAAGATTGTCTGTGACATATACATCATATGGGATCTATATTGCATGAACTGTGACAGTCACACTGTTGTCATGAACTGTAGGCCACTAAAGTAGGTTTTTCAAGATTTCAAATTGCTAAGATTTCGACACAATCTGCATCAAAGAATTAGTGCTTTGGAAATAGGAGGTAACAGTTGCCAAAATCATATCTGATAGAAAAATAGGCCAGCCAGCGGCCTCTTATGTTATAGGAGTAGGTTGGTATATAAATATATAAACAAAAGACAAAAAAAATCTTTACTGCATGCATACATTCAGATATTGTGCAGGCTATAAAAGTAAAACGATAACCGATTTCGTTTAAAAAAAAAAAAAAAAAAATGTTTTAAGTAAGACTAAGATTTCATAGTAAATCATTTATCATAAACATTTATCAAACAAAATCGGTAATTTTTGTTTTTAATATGTTGAGCAACAATGTAAGAGTACTAAACCAATGGCCATGCTATCTTTAAAAAAACGAAAATCTACAAGTGTGGGAATTAGATTGATCTTTATACTGGTTGAAACAACAATATTGATCTACGGCAAGTAACTTATAAATATATATATATGCAATGTATTAAAAACCCTATCGGCATATTATAGGAAATGGGCTAGACGTAAGTAATTCCAATATCCTGACTAATGTAAGAAAAGAACAGAATAAATATGTAGAACGAAATCGCTAGCATTAGGTAATAGCAATATGAAGAATGATGATCATTTCGTTGCCATCGATTTGATTGAATCTCGACGTGTTTATCTTGATTTCCGAGTCAATATTTAGCCGATTAATGAAGTTATTTAAGATATAATATGCACATTTAAGACTAATGGATTGTCGATAACGAAGTTTAGTTCATGGTTTCCTCGAAGCGGCGCCTGGGATTTATCTCTTTGTGTATGCCATGTTTAATATATTTATAGGTTTGCAGATAACGTTACACTTGCTTTTATACACAATGACCTCAACAAAACTTACCCTCATTCTGGCGTCTTGTAGACGCTTGTTTCACAACTGGTCGTTTCCGAAGCCTTCTTGTGCTGTATCTTGTTGTTCTGGCAGTGTGACTCGACATATTGGACCAAAATTGTGGCCAATAGTTCGTAAATTATCCCCAGACGAACGGAGTAACTTCATCTATGTAGCCATATTGAAATTTATTCCCATCCGACTGGCTGTTAATTACCTAAGTCACATGACTACAACTAGCCAATGAAAAATCACTTCCGGGGATGCCCAAGGAATTTCCTTGCAAGGACCTGTCAAGAAACTGGCCACAACAGCTTCAGGGTGTAATGCCCCAAGAAATATTTTCATGGTGATGAACAATGCAAGTTATCGATTGCGATGAGTGGCCGGACTGGATTTGATCTTGGACAATATGGCTACAGAACAATGCCGAAGGACTTAAATAAAGAAGAAAAACGACTTCTGTCGTCTGTAAATATAAACGTGTTTGTGTGCCATATTGAAGGGAGCAGTTGGGATTTACTTATCCTAGTTGCTTTACATACATATTGTATAACAATCACAATTATTTTTTCTATGCATTACGATAGTGAATAATGTATATTGTATTTAACATATTATATTTAGTACCAAATAGTCATAGATAATATAAGTATTATAAAGTTGAATATAAGTTTCCTGGTATGCTCCCTGCCATGGTTTCTTCTATTATAGGGAGTGCTATACATTTGTATGTGTCTGCTCTAACTCATGTAATGAATATCTTTTTGACTAGCTGTATATTTCTCATACATCTTTTCTAATTTCAAACTCTGATGACATTATTTTTTAATTGGACATCTTTATATTTTGTTCATATGCACCCAAATGTTTGATCAAAGTGTTATTAGTGACATATTGCCTAAAGTTATAGTTAGCCAAGTAGAAATTATATTGCAAGGAAATCAGCATAAATATGTGGGAAACTGTATGATGGAAATTGTGTTTCCTTAGCAAACTAATGCCACAAAATATGGTATTGATGTAAATATACCTATCAAAATGGGAGACAAGCTTTGTTTACAAAGAAAACCAATACGGCTAATAGATAATGGTACATATAATAATTGCCAACAAAAGCTATTTTACCTTTTTTATTTGTCTTATAGTGTTACTGTGACCAGGTAAAGTGACAAGTGGAAATTATTTCCTTAGAAAGGTGGTGGTTGGGACATTGATCTTTGAAATAGCAGATAGGGTTGTTTGAAATAGCTGATAGGGTTAAATTGTGTGTAGATGATTGAATAACGTATTCTTCAATAATCCTATTGACCTTTTAATTTTTATTTTTTTCAGGTTTTTCATCAAGTAGATGTCGGTGGGAAAGGTTTCTTAAGCAGAGAAGACTTGAAGATAGCAGTTGCAGAAATATTTGGATACAAACCATCCAAGGTAATTACATTTTTATGGCAGTTTTTAGTCCTTCATGCAGTGTTGTGTCCCTCTCTCCTTTCTCGAGCATCGGTCGGTTGAAACAACTGACCAATTTATCAATTACAATTCTTGTGATCAACTTTATTCGGTCTGTGAAGTTATCTCCCTAGCATACTCTTTTAAGCTGCAATATTCAAACGAAAAAATAACAATTAAATCAGATGTCTTTTTTTAGTTAATTGTTAATCAGATTTGCTACATATATAAAGCACATGTCTGTAAATGGAAAAAAAAGTGAATTTTAAGAATTAATGCATTTGCACATTTTTTTATGGACAGTTTTAATTACAAAAATCACAGTTACTATTTTCTTCATATTGGCAGCCATTTTCAATCGCTTCATTATTTAATTGATCATCGATCGGTTAATACCAAAGATGATTGATCATGAAATTTTAACGGATTCCCAACACTAGTGATCTGTATACATATATGGTAATCCGGACACTTGTGGTGACCTGGAAACATGGTCGATGATCCGGACACTTGTGACCTGGACACATGATCAGTGATCCGGACACTTGTGGTGACCTGGACACATGATCAATGATCCAACCACTTGTGGTGACCTGGACACATGTATGGTTATCTGTACATGTGTATTATGTTTTGGACTTTTGTGATGATTTGGACATGTGTATGGTAATCTAGACACATATATGCATGGTCATATATGTATATTGATCTGGACACATATGGTAATTTGGTCAATTACATGCTATCTGGACACATGTTTGATGATCTGGACACATGTATATATAATGATATGTACACAGGTATTGTGATATGGACACATATATGATGATCTAGGTACAGTCATGTTGATATGGACACATGTATGATGATCTAGACACAGGTATGTTGATATGGACACAAATATGATGATCTAGGTATAGTCATGTTGATATGGACACATGTATGATGATCTAGACACAGGTATGTTGATATGGACACAAATATGATGATCTGGACACAGGTATGATGATCTAGACATGCAGGTATGTTGATATGGACACATGTATGTTGATATGGACACAAGTATGTTGATATGGAGTCTGGACACATGGATGTTGATCTAGACATAGGTATGGTGATATGGACACAGGTATGGTGATATGTATGATGTGATCAGAGCACTTTACTGTTTTTTTTTTCAGCTTGAAGCAGACCATTTGATGGAAAGTTATGGAGATAGCACAGGTGAGTCAGTGGATACTGTTGAATTTAAAAAGATTAATACTGGAGTCCCAGTTACGAAATATCAATACTGTATATTACTGTGATCAAGCATGACAGTTTGTGGAAGCTTTTAAGTACAGGTATTGGAAGATATGTATAAAATCTTAACATAGCTGATTAGATTTTAAAATTTGTTTCAAAATTTGGAGAAGCATTTATTCTCTGAGGTTGTTAGGGTTTTAATAGCAGTGTAATAATGTTGTAGGATTGAGTCTACCCATGTTCCTGTCTGCAATGACAGAAAAGATGTCAAAGGCAGACCAAGATGGAGAGATTAGACATACCTTCATGGCATTTGATTCAAAATGTAAGTTATGTGGTGAAGGGGAGATAACCTATCCTCAGTATAAATACTGAACAGGAACCAATAAAATGTTGGCCAATAGTCACATAAGTTTTTGTAATGTTTTGAAATTATTTACAGTATATATATATCATATTTAATCAAGTAACAACTCATGAATAGTTATATCAAAGGTGAAAGATAATTGCAATAAGTAAGTCAAATTAAAAATGGTATGACTAAAAAAACATAGTGAAATTTCCTTTCTTTTTTACCTGATTTACAAAGGAAGCTGCAGCTAACGAGCTTGTAAAATTAACTTACTTTTTCAATCACAGGTTTATTACAAATTATCAATTATTTGTCATCAGTAAATTGATTATTAGACTAATAGTCCAAGCAAACATCACAATATAATTGTTGATCTATAATATTAGGTCACTGTCAGACCAGGGTTATACAGGGAATAGGTTGCATTACAAAGGGAAAATTCACAATCCAGAGATATCAGCATGTCAGTTTTCCTCTAGTATCAAAAAATGTTCAGAAGAAATAAAAATCTGATATTTCCTAATCTCCCCTTATTATTGGTCAATGTGGTTTTAAGTAGATAATACCACCCTGTGAGGGTAGACCATGTGTTAATGATAGTTACCATGTTGTAGTGCCTGTGATTGTAGACACTGCTTTATCCGGGAGTTTTGGGAATCGGAACCTGAGATCAAGCTGGGAAAAATTGGTCGATATAACAGCTATTTGGGAAATTATGACAAACTCTATTTTAACAACTGAATACAATATTTCTTATCTAAATTACTATTTAAAGCACTGTCAGTACTCATGACAATTACAACCCACCTTTCTTGTTTCTAATTAGAGTTAATTATGTCGCAAGAAGCTCCTGAAGTATGTAAAACTATCAAATTATTTTCAAGTGTCTGAATTGGGAATTTTTAAGAGGAAATTTGGGGAAAATCGCACCTTTTTTATTGGGAATGGGTCCGTTTACCAGACCTAAAAAGAGGGGTGGTCAAGCCCTGGTAGACTGCATGGTAGTATTTATCAAACTTAATAATTATATGTTGAGGTCAAGTTGATTTTAAAATGTATAATACAGTTAACATATCGATGTATTGCTGGATTAAATATTTTTTTAAGGTCGTGGCTTTCTGACCGCTGAAGACTTGGAGAAAGCTATGAGCTGTGTGGCACCTCACATTCCTAACCATAGTATCCAGTCAACATTCAGGTATATATACACCCCACATTCCTCACCATTGTATCCAGTCAACATTCAGGTATATATACACCCCACATTCCTCATCATAGTATCCAGTCAACATTCAGGTATATATACACCCAACATTCCTCATCATAGTATCCAGTCAACATTCAGGTACAAATACACCCTACATTCCTACCCATTGTATCCAGTCAACGTTCAGGAACATATACACACCACATTCCTCACCATTGTATCCAGTCAACATTCAGGTACATATACACCCCACATTCCTCACCATTGTATCCAGTCAAAATTCAGGTACAAATACACCCTACATTCCTCACCATTGTATCCAGTCAACATTCAGGTACATATACACCCCACATTCCTCACCATTGTATCCAGTCAACATTCAGGTACAAATACACCCTACATTCCTCACCATTGTATCCAGTCAACATTCAGGTACATATACACCCCACAGTCCTCACCATAGTATCCAGTCAACATTCAGGTATATTTACACTCCACATTCCTCACCATAGTATCCAGTAAACATTCAGGTACATATACACCTCACATTCCTCACCATAGTATCCAGTCAACATTCTGGTACATATACACCTCATATTCCTCACCATAATATCCAGTAAACATTCAGGTATATATACACCCCCACATTCCTCATCATAGTATCCAGTCAACATTCAGGTACATATACACCTCACATTCCTCACCATAGTATCCAGTCAACATTCAGGTACATATACACCTCATATTCCTCACCATAATATCCAGTAAACATTCAGGTATATATACACCCCACAGTCCTCACCATAATATCCAGTCAACATTCAGGTATATATACACCCCCACATTCCTCATCATAGTATCCAGTCAACATTCAGGTATATATACACCTCACATACCTTACCATAGTATCCAGTCAACATCCAGGTTCATATACACCTCACAGTCCTCACCATAGTATCCAGTCAACATTCAGGTACATATACACCTCATATTCCTCACCATAGTATCCAGTCAACATTCAGGTACATATACACCTCATATTCCTCACCATGATATCCAGTCAACATTCAGTTATATATACAACCCACATTCCTCACCATAGTATCCAGTCAACATTCAGGTACATATACACCTCACATTCCTCACCATAGTATCCAGTCAACATTCAGGTACATATACACCTCATATTCCTCACCATGATATCCAGTCAACATTCAGGTACACATACACCCCCACATTCCTCATCATAGTATCCAGTCAACATTCAGGTACATATACACCCCCACATTCCTCATCATAGTATCCAGTCAACATTCAGGTACATAGACACCCCCACATTCCTCATCATAGTATCCAGTCAACATTCAGGTACATATACACCTCACATTCCTCACCATAGTATCCAGTCAACATTCAGGTATATATACACCCCACATTCCTCATCATAGTATCCAGTCAACATTCAGGTACATATACACCTCACATTCCTCACCATAGTATCCAGTCAACATTCAGGTATATATACACCCCACATTCCTCATCATAGTATCCAGTCAACATTCAGGTACATATACACCCACATTCCTCACCATAGTATCCAGTCAACATTCAGGTATATATACACCCCCACATTCCTCATCATAGTATCCAGTCAACATTCAGGTACATATACACCCCCCAGTCCTCACCATAGTATCCAGTCAACATTCAGGTATATTATACACCCACATTCCTCACCATAGTATCTAGTCAACATTCAGGTATATATACACCCCACATTCCTCACCATAGTATCCAGTCAACATTCAGGTATATATACACCTCACATTCCTCACCATAGTATCCAGTCAACATTCAGGTATATATACACCCCACAGTCCTCACCATTGTATCCAGTCAACATTCAGGTACATCTACACCTCACAGTCCTCACCATTGTATCCAGTCAACATTCAGGTATATATACACCCCCACATTCCTCTCCATAGTATCCTGTCAACATTCAGGTACATCTATACCTCACAGTCCTCACCATTGTATCCAGTCCACATTCAGGTATATATACACCCCCACATTCCTCTCCATAGTATCCTGTCAACATTCAGGTACATCTACACCTCACATTCCTCACCATAGTATCCAGTCAACATTCAGGTATATATACACCCCCACATTCCTCTCCATAGTATCCTGTCAACATTCAGGTACATCTACACCTCACAGTCCTCACCATTGTATCCAGTCCACATTCAGGTATATATACACCCCCACATTCCTAACCATGGTTTCCAGTCAACATTCAGGTTCATCTACACCTCACATTCCTCACCATAGTATCCAGTCAACATTCAGGTATATATACACCCCCACATTCCTCATCATAGTATCCAGTCAACATTCAGGTATATATACACCCCACATTCCTCATCATAGTATCCAGTCAACATTCAGGTATATATACACCCAACATTCCTCATCATAGTATCCAGTCAACATTCAGGTACAAATACACCCTACATTCCTACCCATTGTATCCAGTCAACGTTCAGGAACATATACACACCACATTCCTCACCATTGTATCCAGTCAACATTCAGGTACATATACACCCCACATTCCTCACCATTGTATCCAGTCAAAATTCAGGTACAAATACACCCTACATTCCTCACCATTGTATCCAGTCAACATTCAGGTACATATACACCCCACATTCCTCACCATTGTATCCAGTCAACATTCAGGTACAAATACACCCTACATTCCTCACCATTGTATCCAGTCAACATTCAGGTACATATACACCCCACAGTCCTCACCATAGTATCCAGTCAACATTCAGGTATATTTACACTCCACATTCCTCACCATAGTATCCAGTAAACATTCAGGTACATATACACCTCACATTCCTCACCATAGTATCCAGTCAACATTCTGGTACATATACACCTCATATTCCTCACCATAATATCCAGTAAACATTCAGGTATATATACACCCCCACATTCCTCATCATAGTATCCAGTCAACATTCAGGTACATATACACCTCACATTCCTCACCATAGTATCCAGTCAACATTCAGGTACATATACACCTCATATTCCTCACCATAATATCCAGTAAACATTCAGGTATATATACACCCCACAGTCCTCACCATAATATCCAGTCAACATTCAGGTATATATACACCCCCACATTCCTCATCATAGTATCCAGTCAACATTCAGGTATATATACACCTCACATACCTTACCATAGTATCCAGTCAACATCCAGGTTCATATACACCTCACAGTCCTCACCATAGTATCCAGTCAACATTCAGGTATATATACACCCCACAGTCCTCACCATAATATCCAGTCAACATTCAGGTATATATACACCCCCACATTCCTCATCATAGTATCCAGTCAACATTCAGGTATATATACACCTCACATACCTAACCATAGTATCCAGTCAACATCCAGGTACATATACACCCCACATTCCTAACCATAGTATCCAGTCAACATCCAGGTACATATACACCCCACATTCCTAACCATAATATCCAGTCAACATCCAGGTACATATACACCCCACATTCCTAACCATAGTATCCAGTCAACATCCAGGTACATATACACCTCACATTCCTACCCATAGTATCCAGTCAACATCCAGGTATATATACACCCCACATTCCTACCCATAGTATCCAGTCAACATCCAGGTACATATACACCCCACATTCCTAACCATAGTATCCAGTCAACATTCAGGTATATATACACCCCCACATTCCTCTCCATAGTATCCTGTCAACATCCAGGTACATATACACCCCACATTCCTCACCATAGTATCCAGTCAACATTAAGGTATATATACACCTCACAGTCCTCACCATAGTATCCAGTCAACATTCAGGTACGTATACACCCCACATTCCTCACCATAGTATCCAGTCAACATTCAGGTACATAATACACCTCACATTCCTACCCATAGTATCCAGTCAACATTCAGGTACATCTACACCTCACATTCCTAACCATAGTATCAAGTCAACATTCAGGTACATAATACACCTCACATTCCTACCCATAGTATCCAGTCAACATCCAGGTACATATACACCCCACATTCCTAACCATAGTATCCAGTCAACATCCAGGTATATATACACCCCACATTCCTCATCATAGTATCCAGTCAACATCCAGGTACATATACACCCCACAGTCCTCATCATAGTATCCAGTCAACATCCAGGTATATTATACACCTCACAGTCCTCACCATAGTATCCAGTCAACATTAAGGTATATATACACCTCACATTCCTACCCATAGTATCCAGTCAACATTCAGGTACATAATACACCTCACATTCCTACCCATAGTATCCAGTCAACATTCAGGTACATAATACACCTCACATTCCTACCCATAGTATCCAGTCAACATCCAGGTACATATACACCCCACATTCCTCACCATAGTATCCAGTCAACATCCAGTTATATATACACCCCACATTCCTCATCATAGTATCCAGTCAACATCCAGGTACATATACACCCCACAGTCCTCATCATAGTATCCAGTCAACATCCAGGTATATATACACCCCACATTCCTACCCATAGTATCCAGTCAACATTCAGGTATATTATACACCTCACATTCCTACCCATAGTATCCAGTCAACATTCAGGTACATAATACACCTCACATTCCTACCCATAGTATCCAGTCAACATTCAGGTACATAATACACCTCACATTCCTACCCATAGTATCCAGTCAACATTCAGGTACATAATACACCTCACATTCCTACCCATAGTATCCAGTCAACATCCAGGTACATATACACCCCACATTCCTCACCATAGTATCCAGTCAACATCCAGGTATATATACACCCCACATTCCTCATCATAGTATCCAGTCAACATCCAGGTACATATACACCCCACAGTCCTCATCATAGTATCCAGTCAACATCCAGGTATATATACACCCCACATTCCTACCCATAGTATCCAGTCAACATTCAGGTATATTATACACCTCACATTCCTACCCATAGTATCCAGTCAACATTCAGGTACATAATACACCTCACATTCCTACCCATAGTATCCAGTCAACATTCAGGTACATCTACACCTCACATTCCTCACCATAGTATCAAGTCAACATTCAGGTACATAATACACCTCACATTCCTACCCATAGTATCCAGTCAACATTCAGGTACATAATACACCTCACATTCCTACCCATAGTATCCAGTCAACATTCAGGTACATCTACACCTCACATTCCTCACCATAGTATCAAGTCAACATTCAGGTACATAATACACCTCACATTCCTACCCATAGTATCCAGTCAACATCCAGGTACATATACACCCCACATTCCTCACCATAGTATCCAGTCAACATCCAGGTATATATACACCCCACATTCCTCATCATAGTATCCAGTCAACATCCAGGTACATATACACCCCACAGTCCTCATCATAGTATCCAGTCAACATTCAGGTATATATACACCCCACAGTCCTCACCATAGTATCCAGTCAACATCCAGGTATATATACACCCCACAGTCCTCACCATAGTATCCAGTCAACATCCAGGTACATATACACCCCACAGTCCTCATCATAGTATCCAGTCAACATCCAGGTATATATACACCCCACAGTCCTCATCATAGTATCCAGTCAACATCCAGGTACATATACACCTCACATTCCTCACCATAGTATCTAGTCAACATCCAGGTACATATACACCTCACATTCCTCACTATAGTATCCAGTCAACATCAAGGTACATATACACCTCACAGTCCTCATCATAGTATCCAGTCAACATCCAGGTACATATACACCTCACATTCCTCTCCATAGTATCCAGTCAACATTCAGGTACATATACAACCCACATTCATCATCATAGTATCCAGTCAACATCCAGGTACATCTACACCTTATATTCCTCTATGGCCTTTTATGTTGACCTCTTTTCTCCATGAATTTTCCGGCTAGCTGCTTGCGATATGGCGACCTGGTGTTCAGATAAATTGAGCATCTCTTAAACACCTGTTATCTGACCTGCTGAACAACTAATATGTCTATTGAAATTCATCAAATATACAATGATATTCAAAATTGTGTTGTTTCTCGACTCCTCAATTCTCATTTAATATAAGATATTTTATTGATAAATCAAAAAGACGAGACAACAGGCTTAAGCCTATATGAGCCAAAAGTAGAAAAATATTGTTCAAAAGATTTCACCAATATAATATGTATATAAAGATAACGTACAATATTACATCTACTTGTGTGAGCAATGGGTACATGTGTAGGAATGTTTGACTGGAAAGTCTGTTATTGTAATAACATATAATACTAATTATTTCATTTTTCCGTATTTTTTTGCAGGGAGTTAGATAGAGATGGAGATGGACGGGTCAGTTATAAGGATTTTGACTCCATGATGAAATACAATACATCAGAACACTTGTGATCTACTGCAGCATCACCACAGAGCTCCATATAGTGTTACTTATCTTATTTACCTAGACACTGCCTGGCATTAAAGGAGAGAGACCCAAGAAAACCTATATGGACATCTGTGTGTGACTATAAAATAAGAAACTGCTTGAAAGTATGAACATCCCTGTGTGACAATATTGAAATCTGAGTATTTATTAAGGAAGTCCTTTACAGTGAGGTATAGCTGACTGACGGTATGGACGTCCCTGTGTGACAATAGAACTGGGAGTACTTATTAAGGAAGTCCTCTACAGTGAGGTATAGCTGACTGACGGTATGGACATCCCTGTGTGACAATAGAACTGGGAGTACTTATTAAGGAAGTCCTTTACAGTGAGGTAAAGCTGACTGACGGTATGGACGTCCCTGTGTGACAATAGAACTGGGAGTACTTAAGGAAGTCCTCTACAGTGAGGTATAGCTGACTGACGGTATGGACATCCCTGTGTGACAATAGAACTGGGAGTACTTAAGGAAGTCCTTTACAGTGAGGTATGGCTGACTGACGGTATGGACATCCCTGTGTGACAATAGAACTGGGAGTACTTATTAAGGAAGTCCTTTACAGTGAGGTATGGCTGACTGACGGTATGGACGTCCCTGTGTGACAATAGAACTGGGAGTACTTATTAAGGAAGTCCTTTACAGTGAGGTATAGCTGACTGACGGTATGGACGTCCCTGTGTGACAATAGAACTGGGAGTACTTATTAAGGAAGTCCTTTACAGTGAGGTATGGCTGACTGACGGTATGGACATCCCTGTGTGACAATAGAACTGGGAGTACTTAAGGAAGTCCTTTACAGTGAGGTATAGCTGACTGACGGTATGGACATCCCTGTGTGACAATAGAACTGGGAGTACTTAAGGAAGTCCTTTACAGTGAGGTATAGCTGACTGACGGTATGGACATCCCTGTGTGACAATAGAACTGGGAGTACTTAAGGAAGTCCTTTACAGTGAGGTATAGCTGACTGACGGTATGGACGTCCCTGTGTGACAATAGAACTGGGAGTACTTATTAAGGAAGTCCTCTACAGTGAGGTATAGCTGACTGACGGTATGGACATCCCTGTGTGACAATAGAACTGAGAGTACTTAAGGAAGTCCTTTACAGTGAGGTATAGCTGACTGACGGTATGGACATCCCTGTGTGACAATAGAACTGGGAGTACTTAAGGAAGTCCTTTACAGTGAGGTATAACTGACTGATAGTATGGACGTCCCTGTGTGACAATAGAACTGGGAATACTTATTAAGGAAGTCCTTTACAGTGAGGTATGGCTGACTGACGGTATGGACGTCCCTGTGTGACAATAGAACTGGGAGTACTTATTAAGGAAGTCCTTTACAGTGAGGTATGGCTGACTGACGGTATGGACATCCCTGTGTGACAATAGAACTGGGAGTACTTAAGGAAGTCCTTTACAGTGAGGTATAGCTGACTGACGGTATGGACATCCCTGTGTGACAATAGAACTGGGAGTACTTAAGGAAGTCCTTTACAGTGAGGTATAACTGACTGATAGTATGGACGTCCCTGTGTGACAATAGAACTGGGAGTACTTAAGGAAATCCTTTACAGTGAGGTATAGCTGACTGATGGTATGGACGTCCCTGTGTGACAATAGAACTGGGAGTACTTAAGGAAGTCCTTTACAGTGAGGTATGGCTGACTGACGGTATGGACATCCCTGTGTGACAATAGAACTGGGATTACTTATTAAGGAAATCCTTTACAGTGAGGTATAGCTGACTGACGGTATGGACATCCCTGTGTGACAATAGAACTGGGAGTACTTATTAAGGAAATCCTTTACAGTGAGGTATAACTGACTGATAGTATGGACGTCCCTGTGTGACAATAGAACTGGGAGTACTTATTAAGGAAATCCTTTACAGTGAGGTATAACTGACTGATAGTATGGACGTCCCTGTGTGACAATAGAACTGGGAGTACTTAAGGAAGTCCTTTACAGTGAGGTATGGCTGACTGACGGTATGGACATCCCTGTGTGACAATAGAACTGGGAGTACTTAAGGAAGTCCTTTACAGTGAGGTATAGCTGACTGACGGTATGGACATCCCTGTGTGACAATAGAACTGGGAGTACTTATTAAGGAAATCCTTTACAGTGAGGTATAGCTGACTGACGGTATGGACATCCCTGTGTGACAATAGAACTGGGAGTACTTAAGGAAGTCCTTTACAGTGAGGTATAGCTGACTGACGGTATGGACATCCCTGTGTTACAATAGAACTGGGAGTACTTAAGGAAATCCTTTACAGTGAGGTATAGCTGACTGACGGTATGGACGTCCCTGTGTGACAATAGAACTGGGAGTACTTATTAAGGAAATCCTTTACAGTGAGGTATAGCTGACTGACGGTATGGACATCCCTGTGTGACAATAGAACTGGGAGTACTTAAGGAAATCCTTTACAGTGAGGTATAGCTGACTGACGGTATGGACATCCCTGTGTGACAATAGAACTGGGAGTACTTAAGGAAATCCTTTACAGTGAGGTATAGCTGACTGACGGTATGGACATCCCTGTGTGACAATAGAACTGGGAGTACTTAAGGAAGTCCTTTACAGTGAGGTATAGCTGACTGACGGTATGGACGTCCCTGTGTGACAATAGAACTGGGAGTACTTAAGGAAATCCTTTACAGTGAGGTATAGCTGACTGACGGTATGGACGTCCCTGTGTGACAATAGAACTGGGAGTACTTAAGGAAATCCTTTACAGTGAGGTATAGCTGACTGACGGTATGGACATCCCTGTGTGACAATAGAACTGGGAGTACTTAAGGAAATCCTTTACAGTGAGGTATAGCTGACTGACGGTATGGACATCCCTGTGTGACAATAGAACTGGGAGTACTTAAGGAAGTCCTTTACAGTGATGTATAGCTGACTGATAGTATGGACGTCCCTGTGTGACAATAGAACTGGGAGTACTTAAGGAAATCCTTTACAGTGAGGTATAGCTGACTGATAGTATGGACATCCCTGTGTGACAATAGAACTGGGAGTACTTAAGGAAATCCTTTACAGTGAGGTATAGCTGACTGATAGTATGGACGTCCCTGTGTGACAATAGAACTGGGAGTACTTAAGGAAGTCCTTTACAGTGAGGTATAGCTGACTGACGGTATGGACGTCCCTGTGTGACAATAGAACTGGGAGTACTTAAGGAAGTCCTTTACAGTGAGGTATAGCTGACTGACGGTATGGACGTCCCTGTGTGACAATAGAACTGGGAGTATTTATTAAGGAAATCCTTTACAGTGAGGTATAGCTGACTGACGGTAGGGACATCCCTGTGTGACAATAGAACTGGGAGTACTTAAGGAAATCCTTTACAGTGAGGTATAGCTGACTGACGGTATGGACGTCCCTGTGTGACAATAGAACTGGGAGTACTTAAGGAAATCCTTTACAGTGAGGTATAGCTGACTGACGGTATGGACATCCCTGTGTGACAATAGAACTGGGAGTACTTAAGGAAATCCTTTACAGTGAGGTATAGCTGACTGACGGTATGGACATCCCTGTGTGACAATAGAACTGGGAGTACTTAAGGAAGTCCTTTACAGTGATGTATAGCTGACTGATAGTATGGACGTCCCTGTGTGACAATAGAACTGGGAGTACTTAAGGAAATCCTTTACAGTGAGGTATAGCTGACTGATAGTATGGACATCCCTGTGTGACAATAGAACTGGGAGTACTTAAGGAAATCCTTTACAGTGAGGTATAGCTGACTGATAGTATGGACGTCCCTGTGTGACAATAGAACTGGGAGTACTTAAGGAAGTCCTTTACAGTGAGGTATAGCTGACTGATAGTATGGACGTCCCTGTGTGACAATAGAACTGGGAGTACTTATTAAGGAAGTCCTTTACAGTGAGGTATAGCTGACTGACGGTATGGACATCCCTGTGTGACAATAGAACTGGGAGTACTTAAGGAAGTCCTCTACAGTGAGGTATAGCTGACTGACGGTATGGACATCCCTGTGTGACAATAGAACTGGGAGTACTTAAGGAAGTCCTCTACAGTGAGGTATAGCTGACTGACGGTATGGACGTCCCTGTGTGACAATAGAACTGGGAGTACTTAAGGAAGTCCTTTACAGTGAGGTATAGCTGACTGACGGTATGGACATCCCTGTGTGACAATAGAACTGGGAGTACTTAAGGAAGTCCTCTACAGTGAGGTATAGCTGACTGACGGTATGGACATCCCTGTGTGACAATAGAACTGGGAGTACTTAAGGAAGTCCTTTACAGTGAGGTATAGCTGACTGATGGTATGGACATCCCTGTGTGACAATAGAACTGGGAGTACTTAAGGAAGTCCTTTACAGTGAGGTATAGCTGACTGACGGTATGGACATCCCTGTGTGACAATAGATCTCCGAGTACTTATTAAGGAAGTCCTCTACAGTGAGGTATGGCTGACTGACAGTATCAGTGACTCCTAGCTATGTCTTTATATCGAAATGTCTGTTGCACTGTGAGTACAGATAGGTCTAAGAAGTCTAGATATTGTTTCTAGATTGTCAAAATTGCTCAATAATTCTAGGAATGTGACAAAACTGAGGGACTTCAGGTATTGCTGAGATAACCCTTATTGCTAAAATGTCAAATTTGGTTTAAATAAATTTGTGCAAAAAAAAATGTTGTTTTGAACCAGTACCATTACTCCACTAATGTAGAGGGCAAAAATACTTCTGAAAATTTCACATACCAACAAAATTAGTTGTATTTTGGATTATCTTGACCTCAGGATCATCAGATTATCTAGTGTATAGTTGTCTGATGTTATGTTGACAATTTTTAGGTCATCTGACCCTAGGGTCAGGATGACCTATAGTCATTGTGTTTTGTCCGTCCACTTCCTTCGTCTGCCATGCATAAACTTTTCACATTTTAAAAATCTTCTCAAGTTCCACCAGTGGAATGAGCTAAAGCTTGCCTGAAATGATCCCAGGATGGTCCTGACCAAGTGTTGTTATTTTTCGGGTCGGTCCAAAATCCAAGACGGCCGCCACAGGGGCCCTGTTGAAAAATACATTTTAACTTCTTCTCAAGTTCCACAAGTCAGTGGGATTGAGCTGAAACTTGCCTAGAATGATCCTGAGATGATCCTGACCAAGCGTTGTTACTTGTTCAGGTTGGTAGGAGATCCAAGATGGCCGCCATACTAGCCATAGCCGCCATCTTGAAAAACACATTTTAAACTTCTTCTCAAGCTCCACTGGTGCAGTTGAGTAGAACATTGGTTGGGGAGTTAAGAAAGAGAAGTCCATTTAAGTGTTGTCATTTTCATGGTTTGAAAAAACTTTGACATGGCAACCTATGCGTCCATTTTGTAACATACAATTGCCCACAGTAGTATGATGTACTATCAGTATTGGTAGTCAGATGACGGTTAAGGCCCTTGAGCCTCTTGTTTGTCTTTTTAAAATAGTATCTTTGCTTATATTGAAAATGAAACATTCCATATCCTTGTTAGCTCACCTGCCCAATCTGATAACATCTGTCGTACATATTTTACCAGTTATTATAGAGGTTAATTTGTGGAAATAAATGTTAGTCCTGATAACCTTACACATACCATTATGGAGAAATTTGGTCCAGACCTTTCTTAGGCAAAGGAAACTCATTGAGTGTGAAGCACTTGGGGGCTGATAAATACAAGTTGAATCAATCAAATCCTTCATCTCAACCGCATTAAAATGCATATCCTTACTCTCGCTACGTTACATCAGGATCTCAACATCCCATATCCTTACTCTCGCTCTGTTACATAAGGATCTGACAACATCCCATATCCTTACTCTCGCTCTGTTACATAAGGATCTGACAACATCACATATCCTTACTCTCGCTACGTTACATCAGGATCTCAACATCCCATATCCTTACTCTCGCTCTGTTACATAAGGATCTGACAACATCCCATATCCTTACTCTCGCTCTGTTACATAAGGATCTGACAACATCCCATATCCTTACTCTCGCTCCGTTACATAAGGATCTGACAACATCACATATCCTTACTCTCGCTCTGTTACAACATCCCATATCCTTACTCTCGCTCCGTTACATAAGGATCTGACAACATCACATATCCTTACTCTCGCTCTGTTACAACATCCCATATCCTTACTCTCGCTCTGTTACAACATCCCATATCCTTACTGTCACTCTGTTACAACATCACATATATACTGTCACTCTGTTACAACATCACATATATACTGTCACTCTGTTATATAAGGATCTGACAACATCACATATCCTTACTGTCACTCTGTTACAACATCACATCCTTACTCTCGCTCTGTTATATAAGGATCTGACAACATCCCATATCCTTACTGTCACTCTGTTACATAAGGATCTGACAACATCCCATATCCTTACTGTCACTCTGTTACATAAGGATCTGACAACATCCCATATCCTTACTGTCACTCTGTTACATAAGGATCTGACAACATCCCATATCCTTACTGTCACTCTGTTACATAAGGATCTGACAACATCCCATATCCTTACTCTCGCTCTGTTACATAAGGGTCTGTCAACATCCCATATCCTTACTGTCACTCTGTTACATAAGGATCTGACAACATCCCATATCCTTACTGTCACTCTGTTACATAAGGATCTGACAACATCCCATATCCTTACTGTCACTCTGTTACAACATCCCATATCCTTACTCTCACTCTGTTACAACATCACATATCCTTACTCTCACTCTGTTACAACATCACATATATACTCTCACTCTGTTACAACATCACATAAATACTGTCACTCTGTTACAACGTCACATATATACTGTCACTCTGTTACAACATCACATATATACTGTCACTCTGTTACAACGTCACATATATACTGTCACTCTGTTACAACATCACATATATACTGTCACTCTGTTACAACATCACATATATACTGTCACTCTGTTACAACATCACATATACTGTCACTCTGTTACAACATCACATAAATACTGTCACTCTGTTACAACATCACATAAATACTGTCACTCTGTTACAACATCACATATATACTGTCACTCTGTTACAACATCACATAAATACTGTCACTCTGTTACAACATCACATATATACTGTCACTCTGTTACAACATCACATATCCTTACTCTCACTCTGTTTCAACATCCCATATCCTTACTGTCACTCTGTTACAACATCACATAAATACTGTCACTCTGTTACAACATCCCATATCCTTACTCTCACTCCGTTACAACATCACATATATACTGTCACTCTGTTACAACATCCCATATCCTTACTCTCACTCTGTTACAACATCCCATATCCTTACTCTCACTCCGTTACAACATCACATATATACTGTCACTCTGTTACAACATCCCATATCCTTACTCTCACTCCGTTACAACATCACATATATACTGTCACTCTGTTACAACATCACATAAATACTGTCACTCTGTTACAACATCACATATATACTGTCACTCTGTTACAACATCACATATATACTGTCACTCCGTTACAACATCACATATATACTGTCACTCTGTTACAACATCACATATATACTCTCACTCTGTTACAACATCACATAAATACTGTCACTCTGTTACAACATCACATAAATACTGTCACTCTTTTACAACATCACATATATACTCTCACTCTGTTACAACATCACATATATACTCTCACTCTGTTACAACATCACATATATACTCTCACTCTGTTACAACATCACATAAATACTGTCACTCTGTTACAACATCACATAAATACTGTCACTCTGTTACAACATCACATATATACTGTCACTCTGTTACAACATCACATATATACTGTCACTCTGTTACAACATCACATATATACTGTCACTCTGTTACAACATCACATATATACTGTCACTCTGTTACAACATCACATAAATACTGTCACTCTGTTACAACATCACATATATACTGTCACTCTGTTACAACATCACATATATACTGTCACTCTGTTACAACATCCCATAAATACTGTCACTCTGTTACAACATCCCATAAATACTGTCACTCTGTTACAACATCCCATATCCTTACTCTCACTCTGTTACAACATCACATATCCTTACTCTCACTCTGTTACAACATCACATAAATACTGTCACTCTGTTACAACATCACATATATACTGTCACTCTGTTACAACATCACATATCCTTACTCTCACTCCGTTACAACATCACATATATACTCTCACTCTGTTACAACATCACATATATACTGTCACTCTGTTACAACATCACATATACTCTCACTCTGTTACAACATCACATATCCTTACTCTCACTCCGTTACAACATCACATATATACTGTCACTCTGTTACAACATCACATAAATACTGTCACTCTTTTACAACATCACATATATACTGTCACTCTGTTACAACATCACATATACTCTCACTCTGTTACAACATCCCATATCCTTACTCTCGCTCTGTTATATAAGGACCTGACAACATCCCCTATTCTTACTGTCACTCTGTTACAACATCACATCCTTACTCTCACTCTGTTACAACATCACATATATACTGTCACTCTGTTACAACATCACATATATACTGTCACTCTGTTACAACATCACATATATACTGTCACTCTGTTACAACATCACATATATACTGTCACTCCGTTACAACATCACATATATACTGTCACTCTGTTACAACATCACATATATACTCTCACTCTGTTACAACATCACATATATACTGTCACTCTGTTACAACATCACATATATACTGTCACTCTGTTACAACATCACATATATACTGTCACTCTGTTACAACATCACATAAATACTGTCACTCCGTTACAACATCACATAAATACTGTCACTCTGTTACAACATCACATATATACTGTCACTCTGTTACAACATCACATAAATACTGTCACTCTGTTACAACATCACATAAATACTGTCACTCTGTTACAACATCACATATATACTGTCACTCTGTTACAACATCACATAAATACTGTCACTCTGTTACAACATCACATAAATACTGTCACTCTGTTACAACATCACATATATACTCTCACTCTGTTACAACATCACATATATACTGTCACTCTGTTACAACATCACATAAATACTGTCACTTTGTTACAACATCACATATATACTGTCACTCTGTTACAACATCACATAAATACTGTCACTCTGTTACAACATCACATATATACTGTCACTCTGTTACAACATCACATATATACTGTCACTCTGTTACAACATCCCATAAATACTGTCACTCTGTTACAACATCCCATAAATACTGTCACTCTGTTACAACATCCCATATCCTTACTCTCACTCTGTTACAACATCACATATCCTTACTCTCACTCTGTTACAACATCACATAAATACTGTCACTCTGTTACAACATCACATATATACTGTCACTCTGTTACAACATCACATATCCTTACTCTCACTCCGTTACAACATCACATATATACTCTCACTCTGTTACAACATCACATATATACTGTCACTCTGTTACAACATCACATATACTCTCACTCTGTTACAACATCACATATCCTTACTCTCACTCCGTTACAACATCACATATATACTGTCACTCTGTTACAACATCACATAAATACTGTCACTCTTTTACAACATCACATATATACTGTCACTCTGTTACAACATCACATATACTCTCACTCTGTTACAACATCCCATATCCTTACTCTCGCTCTGTTATATAAGGACCTGACAACATCCCCTATTCTTACTGTCACTCTGTTACAACATCACATCCTTACTCTCACTCTGTTACAACATCACATATATACTGTCACTCTGTTACAACATCACATATATACTGTCACTCTGTTACAACATCACATATATACTGTCACTCTGTTACAACATCACATATATACTGTCACTCTGTTACAACATCACATATATACTGTCACTCTGTTACAACATCACATATACTCTCACTCTGTTACAACATCCCATATCCTTACTGTCACTCTGTTACAACATCACATATCCTTACTGTCACTCTGTTACAACATCCCATATCCTTACTCTCACTCTGTTACAACATCACATATCCTTACTGTCACTCTGTTACAACATCACATATTCTTACTGTCACTCTGTTACAACATCACATATCCTTACTGTCACTCTGTTACAACATCACATATCCTTACTCTCACTCTGTTACAACATCACATATACTCTCACTACGTTACAACATCCCATATCCTTACTGTCACTCTGTTACATAAGGATCTGACAACATCACATATCCTTACTCTCACCACGTTACAACATCACATATCCTTACTGTCACTCTGTTACAACATCACATATTCTTACTGTCACTCTGTTACAACATCCCATATCCTTACTCTCACTCTGTTACAACATCACATATCCTTACTGTCACTCTGTTACAACATCACATATACTCTCACTACGTTACAACATCCCATATCCTTACTGTCACTCTGTTACATAAGGATCTGACAACATCACATATCCTTACTCTCACCACGTTACAACATCACATATCCTTACTGTCACTCTGTTACAACATCACATATTCTTACTGTCACTCTGTTACAACATCCCATATCCTTACTCTCACTCCGTTACAACATCCCATATCCTTACTGTCACTCTGTTACAACGTCACATATCCTTACTGTCACTCTGTTACAACATCCCATATCCTTACTGTCACTCTGTTACAACATCACATATCCTTACTGTCACTCTGTTACAACATCACATATATACTGTCACTCTGTTACAACATCACATATATACTGTCACTCTGTTACAACATCACATATATACTGTCACTCTGTTACAACATCACATATCCTTACTCTCACTCCGTTACAACATCACATATATACTCTCACTCTGTTACAACATCACATATATACTGTCACTCTGTTACAACATCACATATATACTGTCACTCTGTTACAACATCACATATATACTGTCACTCTGTTACAACATCACATATATACTGTCACTCCGTTACAACATCACATATATACTGTCACTCTGTTACAACATCACATATATACTGTCACTCTGTTACAACATCACATATATACTGTCACTCTGTTACAACATCACATATACTCTCACTCTGTTACAACATCACATATATACTCTCACTCTGTTACAACATCACATATATACTGTCACTCTGTTACAACATCCCATATCCTTACTCTCACTCTGTTACAACATCCCATATCCTTACTCTCACTCCGTTACAACATCACATATATACTGTCACTCTGTTACAACATCACATATACTCTCACTCTGTTACAACATCCCATATCCTTACTCTCGCTCTGTTATATAAGGACCTGACAACATCCCCTATTCTTACTGTCACTCTGTTACAACATCACATATCCTTACTCTCACTCTGTTACAACATCACATATATACTGTCACTCTGTTACAACATCACATATATACTGTCACTCTGTTACAACATCACATATATACTGTCACTCTGTTACAACATCACATATATACTGTCACTCTGTTACAACATCACATATATACTGTCACTCTGTTACAACATCACATATATACTGTCACTCTGTTACAACATCACATATACTCTCACTCTGTTACAACATCCCATATCCTTACTGTCACTCTGTTACAACATCACATATACTCTCACTCTGTTACAACATCCCATATCCTTACTGTCACTCTGTTACAACATCACATATCCTTACTCTCGCTCTGTTACACAAGGATCTGACAACATCCCATATCCTTACTCTCACTACGTTACATAAGGATCTGACAACATCCCATATCCTTACTGTCACTCTGTTACAACATCACATATCCTTACTGTCACTCTGTTACAACATCCCATATCCTTATTGTCACTCTGTTACAACATCCCATATCCTTACTGTCACTCTGTTACAACATCACATATCCTTATTGTCACTCTGTTACAACATCCCATATCCTTACTGTCACTCTGTTACAACATCCCATATCCTTACTGTCACTCTGTTACAACATCACATATATACTGTCACTCTGTTACAACATCACATATATACTGTCACTCTGTTACAACATCACATATCCTTACTCTCACTCTGTTACAACATCACATATCCTTACTGTCACTCTGTTACAACATCCCATATCCTTACTGTCACTCTGTTACAACATCACATATACTCTCACTACGTTACAACATCCCATATCCTTACTGTCACTCTGTTACATAAGGATCTGACAACATCACATATCCTTACTCTCACCACGTTACAACATCACATATCCTTACTGTCACTCTGTTACAACATCACATATTCTTACTGTCACTCTGTTACAACATCCCATATCCTTACTCTCACTCTGTTACAACGTTAACATCACATATCCTTACTCTCACTCTGTTACAACATCACATATATACTGTCACTCTGTTACAACATCACATATATACTGTCACTCTGTTACAACATCACATATATACTGTCACTCTGTTACAACATCACATATATACTGTCACTCTGTTACAACATCACATATATACTGTCACTCTGTTACAACATCACATATACTCTCACTCTGTTACAACATCCCATATCCTTACTCTCACTCCGTTACAACATCACATATATACTCTCACTCTGTTACAACATCACATATATACTGTCACTCTGTTACAACATCACATATATACTGTCACTCTGTTACAACATCACATATATACTGTCACTCTGTTACAACATCACATATATACTGTCACTCTGTTACAACATCACATATACTCTCACTCTGTTACAACATCACATATATACTCTCACTCTGTTACAACATCACATATATACTCTCACTCTGTTACAACATCACATATACTCTCACTCTGTTACAACATCACATATACTCTCACTCTGTTACAACATCACATATATACTCTCACTCTGTTACAACATCACATATATACTCTCACTCTGTTACAACATCACATATATACTGTCACTCTGTTACAACATCACATATATACTCTCACTCTGTTACAACATCACATATATACTGTCACTCTGTTACAACATCACATATATACTGTCACTCTGTTACAACATCACATATATACTGTCACTCTGTTACAACATCACATATATACTGTCACTCTGTTACAACATCACATATATACTGTCACTCTGTTACAACATCACATATATACTGTCACTCTGTTACAACATCACATATATACTGTCACTCTGTTACAACATCACATATACTCTCACTCTGTTACAACATCCCATATCCTTACTGTCACTCTGTTACAACATCACACATATACTCTCACTCTGTTACAACATCCCATATCCTTACTCTCGCTCTGTTACACAAGGATCTGACAACATCCCATATCCTTACTCTCACTACGTTACATAAGGATCTGACAACATCCCATATCCTTACTCTCGCTCTGTTACAACATCCCATATCCTTACTGTCACTCTGTTACAACATCACATATCCTTACTGTCACTCTGTTACAACATCACATATACTCTCACTACGTTACAACATCCCATATCCTTACTGTCACTCTGTTACATAAGGATCTGACAACATCACATATCCTTACTCTCACCACGTTACAACATCACATATCCTTACTGTCAATCTGTTACAACATCACATATTCTTACTGTCACTCTGTTACAACATCCCATATCCTTACTCTCACTCCGTTACAACATCCCATATCCTTACTGTCACTCTGTTACAACGTCACATATCCTTACTGTCACTCTGTTACAACATCCCATATCCTTACTGTCACTCTGTTACAACATCACATATCCTTACTGTCACTCTGTTACAACATCACATATATACTGTCACTCTGTTACAACATCACATATACTGTCACTCTGTTACAACATCCCATATCCTTACTGTCACTCTGTTACAACGTCACATATCCTTACTGTCACTCTGTTACAACATCCCATATCCTTACTGTCACTCTGTTACAACATCCCATATCCTTACTGTCACTCTGTTACAACATCCCATATCCTTACTGTCACTCTGTTACAACATCCCATATCCTTACTGTCACTCTGTTACAACATCACATATCCTTACTGTCACTCTGTTACAACATCACATATCCTTACTGTCACTCTGTTACAACATCCCATATCCTTACTGTCACTCTGTTACAACATCACATATCCTTACTGTCACTCTGTTACAACATCACATATATACTGTCACTCTGTTACAACATCACATATACTGTCACTCTGTTACAACATCCCATATCCTTACTGTCACTCTGTTACAACATCACATATACTGTCACTCTGTTACAACATCACATATCCTTACTCTCGCTCTATTACATAAGGATCTGACAACATCCCCTATTATTACTGTCACTCTGTTACATAAGGATCTGACAACATCCCATATCCTTACTGTCACTCTGTTACAACATCACATATCCTTACTGTCACTCTGTTACAACATCCCATATCCTTACTCTCATTCTGTTACTGTATTTAACCTGGAATAAGCCCCCTCTCACGAATAAGCCCCCTCTCACGAATAAGCCCCCTCCCCACTTTGGCAAAGGTTCTTTGAACAGGGTGGGAGCCTGTGAATAAGGCCCCACCCTAAATTTTGTCTTTCTCTCAATAAAAAGCATATTCATTTCTTTCTGATTTTGTGTCAGAACATAAAATATAACTATGTACAAAAAAAAATCTTTAAGGCTAAAATTGAAATAACCATTATTTAGCTAGTGTTAAGAACACCATACTTTCATGTTTGAACTGGTTGTGCATTTTGCAAACTTGTTATTTTAACAAAACAAACAACTAGAATTACATTACTGGTATAGTATGGACTGAGTTCCTAGATCAAAACAGCAGAATATCCAAGATGGTGGACTTTTGTGAACAGGGGTGTATTCGTGAATAAGACCCCTCCCTACTTTTGATCAATTATTTTTCTCATGGGTTGGGGGCTTATTCCCGGTCAAATACGGGTAACAGTGATTTTGTTGTAATCACCACTCTGGATCCATAACCATGCAATATAGGTACAAAATATCTTGAAGAATATATTTTTGGGTTTTTTTTATAAACCTTTTTTTTTTATAAACCTTTACAAATTAAGTTCTCCTTGCAGTTTGTATTTCTTGGACTCTTTTATAAAGAGGTATGGTATTCAGTTAATTTTATATGGTATTTATTCAGCTAATTTTATCTGAAAATAAAATTCAGGGTAGTAGAATGGAAATAGCATGACGTCTTCGTGATGGTTCATTGCAAAAAAAATTGACAATACAAACAGACTTGAAAACCCATCAGAATGCAAATCATTCAACTGCTTGGAATAATGAACCTGGTCACCAAGCTGCTGTTCACAAGCAATATATAGCAGCTTATGTGAAGTAATATGGCTGATCTCAAAGTAGTTAAAATGACTGCTTTAGAGCATATATATATATCAGTATTACTTATTCTTGATATATATATCCAAATATGACTAGAATTACAAACTGAGAAATAAACACTATTACACCAACAGTAACACAAAACAAGAAAGATTACAAAATTTGTCATCAACTTTACCTTCAACTTTGAGTATTCAAATACAAAAACGACAAAAGGTAATGAGTGGAATTGATAAAAATTACTAAATATGATTCCTAAGGATCATTTTAAACCATTTTGGGGGAAAAAAAATGAAACAATTCAGCAGTGGGAGATGACCAATTCTGGGACAATTCAGCACTACAAGGGTTAATTAATTAATTAATTAAGACCCAGGGCATATGTGTAGAATTGCCTGATAATTTTATACCGACAGTATCAAATTATTCAATTCATTTACGAGGTATTATTAATATTCACAACAAAAATATAGGATAATCATCAACAATGTCCTTTCTGAAAGGATGGTACAGTAAGCAATGTTAAGGTTGGAGAATCCTCAAATAAATAAAAATGATACTTTTTAATGCTTTTAGATCAGATTTATTCAGAATAAAAAAATCCTGGGTACCATGATGCAAGAAAAAATGAGGAAACATGAAAAAATACAACATTATTAATGATAAACCAAAAAAATGAACGACGACGAGGATGGGATTCGAACCCACGCGGGGAGACCCCAATGGATTAGCAGTCCATCGCCTTAACCACTCGGCCACCTCGTCTTGATGGAAGGTGCGGCCATGTGGTAGGTATTTATTCTTGTGAAGGTTTGCTGAACGGGACATCGTTTATTTTTGACAGATTGCAAATGTTTCTATTTTTTAGAAACTCCATTTGTTGATAGAATATTTTTCTGCTTTCATGTGCACTATTTTTAGCTTCTCACAAGTTGTCAGTCATGTACATGTGTGCAATGGGCTCATAACACTTTCACTCGACACATTTGCCAAAGTTTATTTCCGGTGCACTTTTAGGTCACACAAGGATGTCAGCTGCTACGATGTCGTCCATAATTTAGCGGTGGATTGAAGTCGACTGGGTTGCTGTTAGCATATTGCACGGTAAGTCTTTGTGTGTGTCGTTGTTGTTGTGACGAACTTTGTGTTAATTAGTTTAACTGACACCAAAGCAAATACACGCCTTTTATTGCTCACACTATACCGTGAAGTGACAGTCGCAACCGACTCCTCGCGCACCTGTCATCATGCTTGTGTGTTTATGACCGTGATCACTGTACATGACCGATCCGCTGTACGCGTGACCGGGTGTCCTATCTTTCAGTTTCCTCAATCAACTAAACGATTAATCTTGATTGTGTGTTTGTCAATCATCATCTCACGTGTTTTACCTAGGAATAAATCTAGGATTATAATCACCAACAAACTTGACATGGACTAAGGGTATTTCACTGTTGTATTTATACAATTTCTACCTACAAGTACAGTACTTATCACTGTGCCAAAATTGAATAATATTTTCTTTGATTTTCCCCATTCATCTTTGAAAAAAATATTAATTTTGCTTATAGAAGTTATACTGACTCAGTGCTTTTTAAAACTTGATAGGAAATGACTCATCATGTAGAAACAGTTCTTGCTGTATAAAAACCACAGACACTTGAGAATTCGTTACAGGTGTGTTTTGATCCGTCTTATATGTATGTAGAAAGTTTTATTGGGCATTTAAGGGTTAGATCAACACTTTCTAAAAATGTTAGTCCCACTGGTTATTTACATTAGATTGGATGGAAAGCTAAACAACCCAAGGCTGACTTTGTCTTCACCAAATTATAATCAATACTTGGTATCATTGGAAAGGTTAGTCCGTTTCCTCTGGCCCTAACACCAGACTTCGACATTTTGACAGAGAGATGTCTGGTGTGGGGCCAGAATGCACTCCCATTTGAAAACCTGGAATTATCTGACACCATTTGGTGGCTGAGAGTTTGAGATGCTGACAACAAAAATTGACTTTGATACAACACATACCTTATGCTATATCAATAAATGGGTTATTTATTTATCCAAACCCACTCTGATTATCACCAACAGCTCCTAATTCTCTTCAGTAGAGTTGTCCTTGGTTTTCAATTGGTTAAAATTTCCTAGATCCACCTGGGTCGTCAACATTTTGAAAACCTGAAACATTTTGTATTGTCCCTTTTTTATAAGTTTCCTTTTCCTAGCAAGAGATCCTAATCTTATTGTACTTGAAAAAAATATACTTGAAACTGATTGAAAAGTCAAATTCAGACATCAGGTTTTATGTAAAATACATTTAACATGAAGCAGTTAAATATCTAATTTTTAATTGATCATCCTATCTTTCATGAAGGTATGTAATAAGTGCTAGTTGAAGCTCATTGCCAAGTTTAGCATTGCTTAATGGCTGCAAATAATGCATTGTTATTCAACATGAGAAGTTGTCCCTATCAATGTCACTATAATCTCCATGTTTTATGCCCCACATTACCCATGTAAACGTGTTTGATATTGAACCCTGCTCTCAGTTTTAAATATGGTTTCAAGTGGAGTAATAGACATTCACATTGAGGACTCAATGTTTAAGACATATTCACACAGAAAAATTGGGCTGTTACAAGCATTAGGTGTTTACTGACCATCCAGATATTACAAGCATTAGGTGTTTACTGACCATCCAGATATTACAAGCATTAGGTGATTACTGACCATCCAGATATTACAAGCATTAGGTGATTACTGACCATCCAGATATTACAAGCATTAGGTGATTACTGACCATCCAGATATTACAAGCATTAGGTGATTACTGACCATCCAGATATTACAAGCATTAGGTGATTACTGACCATCCAGATATTACAAGCATTAGGTGATTACTGACCATCCAGATGTTACAAGCATTAGGTGATTACTGACCATCCAGATGTTACAAGCATTAGGTGATTACTGACCATCCAGATGTTACAAGCATTAGGTGATTACTGACCATCCAGATGTTACAAGCATTAGGTGATTACTGACCATCCAGATATTACAAACATTAGGTGATTACTGACCATCCAGATGTTACAAGCATTAGGTGATTACTGACCATCCAGATATTACAAGCATTAGGTGATTACTGACCATCCAGATATTACAAGCATTAGGTGATTACTGACCATCCAGATATTACAAGCATTAGGTGATTACTGACCATCCAGATATTACAAGCATTTGGTGATTACTGACCATCCAGATATTACAAGCATTAGGTGATTACTGACCATCCAGATATTACAAGCATTAGGTGATTACTAACCATCCAGATACAAAGGTCTCTATCATTGTGTCATGGCCCATTTATTTGATGATTATGATAATTGCCAGTCAAGAAATGAAATTTTCAATTTCGATTCAGAAAGGCTTGTTAGGATTTTAACCAATAAAGGTTACAGTGCACATATACGAAACAGAGCTTGGGGTTACAAAAGGTAGATACAGTGTATGTATACATGTACTATCATTATTTTAAGTCAAGGGCAGGGGAGTGTTGTGTGCTGGTGACCCCCCCCCCCCCCACTTGGATTAGCTTAAGTTATTGAGTTGAGGAGGCTCCAACCTTTCCAAACAGAAACAAGATGATTGGGAGGTAGGAGAGGGGGTCCAAAGTGGGGAGGTTTAGCAAGTGTTGGACATATAGGCTCATGCAAAAGATTAGAGATAACTAGGAACTTATTTTA
Source organism: Mimachlamys varia (assembly GCA_947623455.1). Taxonomy (NCBI): domain Eukaryota; kingdom Metazoa; phylum Mollusca; class Bivalvia; order Pectinida; family Pectinidae; genus Mimachlamys; species Mimachlamys varia. The sequence continues at coordinate 27,872,697 of OX392528.1, read as the reverse complement.
GGGAACAAAAACATTTGTCTCCCATTATAAGTCATACATTTTTTATCTCTGACCTTTGGGCGAAGGTCACACTGGCCTATTGACGGTGCGCTGCATGTCGTCTATAAGTGATGCTGGTATATACCATAAGTTTTATCAATATATCTTTTACAGTATAGAAGTTATCACCCATACAGTAGTTATTGAAAAAATTACACTTATTTGACCTCCGACCTTGAGGTCAAGGTCACAGTGACAAAATGACAGTGTACTGCACATCTGCTTTAGATTATGCATGTATACTACGGTACAAGTTTCGTCAAGATATCTTCAACGGTTTAGAAGTTATGCCAGGACAAGGGTTATTAGAAGAACCAAAAACTGTACTAATACAATATGTCTCCTTTCATACGAAGGGGAGACATAATGAAAAATGTATGCAATTGCTTTGTATCTGAATGTTCTTCTCTTGAAATGTCATGAAACAGTTTCCTAGAAGCTAGTACAATACCCCTAACATCTGAAAAAGACTTTGTAACCTTGATCATCATTGCTATTAGCAACGATATCATCGATGGACTCAGATTTGTGATACAGCAACACATTACAGTCCTATCCTTTTAGTTCCCTTACTCATGAAGGAAGAAGGTTAAAAGAAGAAGGGGAAAATTACCTCATTGAAGGTCTTACAAATTTTTAATAAATGAAAAATAAAGTTCTCTCAGCTATTAATAGCATTAGGACAACAATATGTTGTGTATGCTGTTTGTATCAGGAATCCATGGATACTTTAAGAAATGGTTCTGTTGGAGTCCTTACAAAGATGAAGTACCAAGTCATCTACCGAGTGATCGTCATAGTTACAGGAGTTTTCGTACAGTAAATGCCTCAGACAACTGGTCTGAAATGTCATGGAGTGAAAGGACACATCAACATCCATCACAGACTCCATAAAGTTTGTTTTACCTGTCAGCGGGAGGAGTTTGAAGATTACCCCCGAGCATGATCCTCATAATGTACGGAATACAGGAATAGAAAAAAAATAGTATGAGTTCACTGTTGGTGTCGTTGTCAATGGCAAGGGATATAAACATGTAAATGCTGTGTTTCTGGCTTTGCTAAAACATTTGAAAACTTGCAGAACGAGAACTGCACTGAATTAGTCAGTATAAAGGGAGATGCATACAGTACTTGCAGTTACATTTTTACAAATATTTCTAAGAACAGCAACAGATTATAATTCTTCTATAGATCTACAGAAGAAAGCAATTCAGTTATTCTTATTTTGAACTTTGATTTTTAAAATTGAAAGGAATAACAAAAAACCGTTGGACAGAGCGATAGATTAATCTTGCGATAAACATTAGCTACAATACCAGAAGAACTAAATGTTGGTTTCCTTTGATTTATAATATATTCATACTAATACATTTGTATCAGCAAGCTATGTACTTACAAAAGCACAAGGGGTACACTTAATAAAACCGTTGCACACACAAAATTTTCCATGTGAATTCTAGATGGAGAAACTCAAAATATGTTGTTTTAGATGGTGAATTTTTTTCTCAAGGGGGTAATAAATAAATTATATTTATATATATCTTTTGAGCTTCCAGAAACTCCCCAGTGGAAATTAAAAAAAAAATGTCACAAACAAGTGTGAATATATTGAGGATACCGATAGGTCAGCACCATTATCTTCAATAAAGAAATCATATAAACAGGATAATTCTCACTCTTAAAACCTATGGGAGAATTTGAGGGATTTTATTAGATCAGCAAAATATCCATGAGATTTTCTATATAAAGTCATATAATTTTGAATTTCTAATGAGATTTTAAGGGAAAATATGTGTAAATATCCCCAAATCTCGCCCCAAAGTGATCCCTGCTTAAATACAACAGGTATTTTCAATAAAGAAATCGCATAAGTACAAAAGTATACAAGTACACTTAGCAAATTTAGTTTGTTAAATGATATTGAATACTCATTTCCTGTAAAGATCAGTCCTTGCTGTATGTCTGTTGTACTGTTGATATGGATATAGGGGTCTGCCTCTATTTACATGTAGCCATCTGTTACATTCATAAATCATATTACTTACTGCCGAATAACATTTAATTTCTGTAGCTAATACATACTGGTATTTTGTTTTTCATGGATGTACTTTGTTCGACTACCAACCGTACAGATTCATCTCAGTATTATGTTAATCAGTGGCAATATGCTGGGCATGTGATATAGTCACTATTGTGAAGTAGGCAGAATTTATAGCCTCAATTCATAAATCCCCTGATTATTTAGAAATTATACCACTTATCTAAACAGATATTCATGATCAAATTACATAGAAATAAGGATATATTTGTTCAATGGTTATAAATATAGCAAAGGGAATGGGGTTGCTGTTGTTGTTGTTAAAAATCCTGATTTTAAATTATAAATCAAGAGTGCACAATTCCACTAGTAACAGATTCATCTAATGTTTGAATTTCCATTTCCAGTAGCCTGCTGCATGATGCAATGGCTGGTGGAAAGGGCTATAGGTTGGGTTTGTAGAATTTTCAATGCTGCCTATATAGGCAAGTACTTTGATATTTTGTTTTTTTATTATCCCGCCATGAAATGGGGTTGGGGGCCATATAGTGTTACCCACGTCCGTCCCGTCCTGTCGCGTCCCGTCCCATCCCATGGTAACGTAACCAGCTTATTTAAATAACTACTGATCCGATTGTCATCAAACTTCGCATACATAATAAGAATTAATTTCATAATGGGGGCGGGGGCATTTATGTCTCACAGACATTTCTAGTTGTTCATGTTTGATTATATATGGGTTTTGATACAATTCAGATATTCAAAATGCAATATTTTGCAATTTTTACATTTCTTATACATGTACATACGTATGTATTAACAGTATATTTCTTTCTTATATTTAAATCTTATATTTTTAACAGTGGATTATTGTGTCAGGCGATTTTTATTGTGCAAATGAAAGAAACACAACTTTTTAATTATTTTTGGACATTATCGAAAATAGGCCCCTCCCTTGACCCGCCTTGTAACTAACAAGACTTGAAGAAATTTTTTAATGAAATGCATTTCATTGTCACTAACAAATGGACCGAATTTGCAACACTTGTTTTATTATTTTGTTGGCTTAAACTACCTTATTTTACTGACCTAGATATAAATATTTACAGTCTACACCGCCATTCACTCGATAACTATTGTTCTGCAAACTGGAGATATTTTCCAATAGTTATACTTGATAATGTGCCAAAATTCTATGACATCGACAACAATACCTTTGGGCGGAGCTATGCAAATTATCCATTTGAACCACATTTGTATGATGTCATCAACAATTGACATGGGCAGAGCTTGTCGCGGCTTTTGCAAACTTCATGCTGTTACATTTAATGAACCTTTTCACGTTTGTAAGTTTCTAAATGAAATATATGTCCGCAGGTTGGGCTTTATTGAACAGAAAAGTTATGAACCATTTACAGAACAATACTGTAAATATAAGAATTAACCTTTGATTTTGTTTAGTTTATGAGATCATAAATCCAATGGAGCAGTGGGTAAATTTAACGTAAATGCTTCGCATTTACGCAATTTACCTTGTGCTCCATTGGATTTATGATCTCATAAACTGAACAAAATCAAAGGTTAAACCTGAAATAAATTTCATTTTATCAATTTATTATGCACTGGTGAACAAATATGATTCTTTTAGCAACATTTGAAAGCCAGTCAATGAATATGTAGTGCAGTATATATGCTCCAAAAAAAGACTTCTTTTGCATTTCACTGAAAGAATGCAGTTCACCAAAGATAAACAGGTGTACTAAAGGGTTGGATTAAGGGGATGGGGTTACATTTGGTAAGTACAAAGTGTTTGTAAATATATCTCTGGAAGAATACATTTCACCAAAGATGAACAGGTATACTAAAGGGTTGGATTAAGGGGGAAGGGGGGGGGGGGGTAATACAAAGTGAATGTACATATATCTCTAGAAGAATGCAGTTCACCAAAGACAAACAGGTGTACTAAAGGGTTGGATTTAGGGGGAGGGGGTTGAGTACAAAGTGTATGTACATATATCTCTGGAAGAATGCAGTTCACCAAAGATAAACAGGTGTACTAAAGGGTTGGATTTAGGGGGAGGGGGTTGAGTACAAAGTGTATGTACATATATCTCTGGAAGAATGCAGTTCACCAAAGATAAACAGGTGTACTAAAGGGTTGGATTTAGGGGGAGGGGGTTGAGTACAAAGTGTATGTACATATATCTCTGGAAGAATGCAGTTCACCAAAGATAAACAGGTGTACTAAAGGGTTGGATTTAGGGGGAGGGGGTTGAGTACAAAGTGTATGTACATATATCTCTGGAAGAATGCAGTTCACCAAAGATAAACAGGTGTACTAAAGGGTTGGATTTAGGGGGAGGGGGTTGAGTACAAAGTGTATGTACATATATCTCTGGAAGAATGCAGTTCACCAAAGATAAACAGGTGTACTAAAGGGTTGGATTTAGGGGGAGGGGGTTGAGTACAAAGTGTATGTACATATATCTCTGGAAGAATGCAGTTCACCAAAGATAAACAGGTGTACTAAAGGGTTGGATTTGGTGGAGGGTGTTAAATACAAAGTGTATGTACATGTATAATCTATAGACCTGATATAGAAGGAGTAGGGATGAGAGGGTGAAGATAGAAAGGTAGTTCAAGGTTTGTTTGTTATAAACTCAACTTAACATGATTTCTTGTCGCATTACAATTTGTTGCACCATAGAATAAGATAAGACCTAACAGTACTTAAGTGTGTGCTTGTACTTCCTTGTTATACTCAAAGTTATACCACATTCATTGGTTGTTTGCAACTATTTAAAAAGCTATTCAATCTTGACAGGATTCTGCTTGAACATTATCAATTTTGTCATCAGATCCAGAGAAGGTAAACAAATTTGTTCATAGATTTATGAGGACATATAAATGAATGGGAGATAACTCTTGTTAAAAGTTTTAAAAGAACTATTCTTTTGCCACCATCTAAATTTCCCTAAATAAAAAAGGCCCGATAGCTAGCCTACATCATTAAAAGAAGCAAATTTTGATAGCAAAAAGAAAATAAGTATCATTATTAATTTTACATATTTCATCATTTACTTTGCGAACAGAGTTCTCGAACTTTACAAGTGCTTCCTGATTCTATGAATAATAAAATTTGCTGTTATGATACAAATTTGGTTTGATATTTCAATTTCTAGTCATCAAAAAGATAATTAGTAAATCGTATAGGACAGATCATGATTTTAAAAGATGAAGAATCACCTAAAATGGTTCATTTGTTTGCAAGAATTAGCTAATGGATCAGTTGTGTGGGAAGCAGTTTTTTGTCTCACTGTTATGATGTGGAAGCGAGAATTTAAGATGTTGCTTTTCTTGTGATGGCAGCAGCGTCAACATTAAGTTTTTGTGTTTAAGTTTGTTTCGCTGAAAGGATTAGTGCTAGACCAACCAAACTTGGACCATAGTTGTATCTTAGATAGTATATCTCAAAACATCAAATACTGGATGTGGCCTACCTTTCATGTTCCACTGACTTTGTCAATATCTCCATATTAACTTTTTGTATTCAAATTAACTTCTCTGAAACTATAAGTACTAGACCAACCAATCTTAGCTGGTGCATTGATGATCAAAGTGAGACACAGGCAAAACATATCAGTTTGCATGCCTTGTTTGCAGTTTCAGCTTGATGGAAAATGTAGGATATTCTGACGGTACTTGTATCAAAGTTATCCTAAAACATTCCAGGGTTTATGCTCACATTCTCTCGACACTCCTTGAATATCTTAAAACACAATCACATTTTTGCCTGTGAAATATAAAAGATTATCAAATTGATAAAACATATTTTCACTGCAGAAATGAGCAGTAAAAATATAAGATTTTGCAGTGAAAATATAAGCTTTTTCCTGCTGTAAGAGTTGTCCCCTTGATCAAATTCCCCCATGGCATTGTTGTCATTTGCTAGGACCTGTCTGGGGAAAGATGGAAATGGCTGATCTTGAAGAAATGGCAACAGCAGTAGATATTGATGAGGTAATGCTTCAGGATTTAATAAGTAATGGATCAGATGATGAGAATGGTTCAACTGTTCCGATCAGCTGAACGGATCGGTTGTGATTTCAACGGATTGGCCTAGCTACTTTCCAGTAGGCAGGTAAAAAAGTAATAGAAGCATTTAAGGCCTAATTTGAAATGTAACAAAAAGAAAATTCAATGGTTTGCTGTTTAATAATAAATATATTTCACAAATTTAGCAGATTTTAAAAATATTTTCACGATTGCGTATTTAATATCCTCTGTGTGTTGCACCAAGTTGTTGGTTAAAATGTATTTTGATAAGGCTTCCATATATCATATACCGGTAGTTAAAAATTGAAGCACCAGACATGCTTTTACATTAATGTACCGTACATTGTGTGCTTTATAAAAGATAAAAATGGGATGTGAAATTCGACAATGACAGGAAGGTATGTTTGTATTATGCCAGATTATGCAGATTTGTCATTAGGCTTACCTCTAAAGTTGCTAGAGGAAAATCATGTCTGTCAATCTTTCTTACTTTGGAGATTTAAATTTCCTTTTTTTTTATTATCATGTGAGGGTCATTTTCTCTATAATTGAGAAAAAGAGTTCCATATAAGGGTTATTCTTTTGAGATAGAGTTACTTGCCTTGTGAAGTTATTTCTCTATCATTATTATGCGATCCAAGTCATACATTTTTTTGGATCACATGACATTGATAATTCCCATTAAGATATTTCATGATGTCACCGTGAAGTCTCTATAGTGTATACATATCATGAGGTGCTTGGAATGTTGTATTGACCCGTCAGTGTATTTCAGGCATAACAAACTCAAAACCAGTGTTCAATCCAGGATTTGCACAAAGAGGGCCAGTTGGGCCCAGAGTGTTAAAAAATGGGGGCCATCATGGGCCAAATAAATCATCCTGCTAACATGTACACCTGACAAGGCATTCAAACTCATGTGATGACTGCATGTCTTATAAGAGATGAGGTGTGATAGTTTGTGCAATCATCTCATCATTAGTTATGTAACTTTTTGAAGTCTGACTTTAAACTTTATACATATTTCACATTTTTTTCCTGATTTGGTATCATATAATTTTCAATTAAAAAAAAGGATCGTATTATAAATTACGTTTGAAATTTACTTTTTTTTTCGGAAGAGTAATATTAGCCTGTTTCTTTCTGTTCAATTTTCTTCCCCAGACTTTTGCTCTGCTCTGCTCTTTCCTAAAGTCACTGACTTCTTTTACTTTCCCACCTTCAGTATTAAGATATTTTGTTCTCATATATCGAAACCATGCTTCGTTGACAACAAATTACGTTTCCAAATCTGAATCACCGAAACATTTGTTTTATATGGGATCATGAAACTGACTATAAGCCTCGTGATGAACCTGCTTCTCCACTTCCCATGTAAACACTACAAAGTTAAGTTGATCACAGAACAAGTTAGAGACTAATAAATCTTTGCCTATTCAGTAAATTTTATGGCAGAAACAAGAATTTAGCACTTCACACAAATGGTAATCTCATTGCGCCAACCCGGCCCGGCAGTGTGTTCAGATTGCGCCATTTGTTTTACAAAGGGGTCATTTGCGCAATGGCTTGGCCTTAATTGAACACTGCAAAACATGACAAAAACATTCAAGATGTCACAGAGTTATCCAATGCCGATATCTTATATAAATATATATTTTTTTTTTCAACTATAACAAATCCAAACAAAATGTATAATTACAAGTGATTACGATGTTATTCTTAACATCCTTTGGCCTCAGTGAATGTTGTCCAGATCAGGCCCTGGTTTTATCAACGTTCCTTAACTCTCCATAGGAAAGCATAACAGAATTTAAGGAAAGATCCTTAACTAAGGATTTTCCCCTTAAATTCTGTAATGCTTTCCTGTGGAGATGTTTAAGTTAAGGAGTTTCCTTAAGTTAAGGATTGTTGATGAAGCCAGGGCCAGGTCCTTAAAACCATGGATTGCCCTCAACCAAAGTCTGTATTTGTATAAAATATGCTCAGTTATGGTTCCTTGTATTGCCGCACTGCGTTTTCGCCCCAAATACTTCTTAGAGTTTGAGTGTCTTTGTTTTTGGACAGATTTTTCTAAAATGGCTTCCATATGAAAAGGTTACAGATTTGATAATGCATGCTTTTGGAATTCAGTTATGAAAGATTTCACTTAAATAATGATATAATATTCTGACTTTTTATTGTGTGACACTTTGGCATTTCAATATCATTCCAAAGTAGTTAGACCAATTGTATTCCTCTCGGAGCTCAGAGATGTTATATATTAATGATACCCAGGAAGTGCTGTTAGTATCAATTTGTCTGTAACTCCATGCTGGCTGTGTGAAGGTTAGCTTGGTGCCAGGCCACCCCTCGACCCCATGCCACTTCGGTACTTGCTGTCAGACACTGGTGAAAACTGTAGAAACCTTTCACCAGACAGCATGTCCTATTCCTTACATGCTGGGTGATGCTTGGTAACCTTTAAAAAGTCCTCCCTGGAATCTAAAGCATTCCATATATAAAAATATCCTGAAATCAATATGAAATGTAATATATCTTGTATTTTATGTCTGCTGGTTTTCAAATATATGCATGCTCTAATGTGCAGTCGAAACTTGAAATGCTGAAGTCAAAGAAGTGTCAAATTTAATTTTTACTTTCTTTTCATAAAGGTTCTTTATATATGTTCTTTGGTTTGATAAAAGACTGTATTGTAGAAAATTAAATAATTACCAGTATCACTAAAGACAGTAATTAAACCATCGATTCTCTGTTCTTTAATAACTAGTACAAAAGTAATCACTCTAACCTTTGTGAAGAAGAATAATAGATGGTATACCATCACAAGCAGAAGAAGATACATTATAACTGTTGTACTTTTATCATTGTGCTGGTTATTTGTCTATCCCTACCAAAACTTCAATTAAATGACTCAACCAATTTAAATGTAGAGATTGCACCCTTGGTCACAAAATTCTGTGCAAGTGAAATAGCTATGATGTTACATCCTGTTTCCAGCTTGCATTTGAAATATTTTTATTACAAAGTAATGCGATGGATTATTTGGTTGTAATTGTTTGCCGAGCGATGTTCTCGTGTCACCTGTCGTTTGAATACCGATCACTTACAAGTCTGATGTGCTTTATATAGTGGCAGTTAGAAGGTCGGGCAGGATGCAATATACCAGGAAAAATGTCTGACAATGGGCTTCCTGTTTGCAAGAGGATGTCTGGATGAGGACCATTATATATGGGATTGTTTTACATTTAACATACTACTTGTATTTATTTGACACCATTTCACACACTGATTCTGTTATAAATAAACCTACAATACAACAATACGCAGGTATCCTTCTGATTGTGGCTGCATTGTTATAGCGATCAGCGAGGATTTTACGGGTCTGCAGAGATCCACTGTGGTGAAGGAATCTGATGGCATTGTGAATCAACGATTCTCTAAGGAATTTGGCAAGGAATAAAACCGCAAAGTGCAAATGTCACGATGTGTTGACTGTGTGCTGGCGAGGATACATGGTAAGAGATGTGGAGCTCTGTGGTTATGGGATCGGTTTATTTGCCTCATTGAAGAGACATATAGGAAATCCTGTTAGGGAAAAATAATATAATTTCTGAGAAGTCATACTCTGGTATGTACCAGTAGGTCTTTGTACTGTGTAGTGGAGATAGATCGACTATTAAGGAAATAAAATTGTCTGTATTGATGATGTTAATACAATATAAAACCCCATGTTTATATGCTAATAAGGGTTTTAGAATACAGCAAACCTTGATAAATATAAGGTTTTATCATGCTGTATAAAATTACAGCAAACCTTGATAAATATAAGGTTTTATCATGCTGTATGAAATTTACAGCAAACCTTCATAAATATAGGTTTTATCATGCTGTATAAATTTTACATCAAACCTTGATAAATATAAGGTTTTATCATGCTGAATAGTAATAGTTTTACAGCAAACCTTGATAAATATGAGGTTTTATCATGCTGTATAAATTTTACAGTAAACCTTGATAAATATAAGGTTTTATCATGCTGAATAGTAATAGTTTTACAGCAAACCTTGATAAATATAAGGTTTTATCATGTTGAATAAAATTTACAGCAAACTTTGATAAATATAAGGTTTTATCATGCTGAATAGTATTAGTTTTACAGCAAACTTTGGTAATATAGGGTTTTATCATGCTGTATAAAATTTACAGCAAACCTTGATAAATATAAGGTTTTATCATACTGTATAAAATTTAAAGCAAACCTTGATAAATATAAGGTTTTATCATGCTGAATAGTAAAAGTTTTACAGCAAACCTTGATAAATATAAGGTTTTATCATGCTGAATAGTAATAGTTTTACAGCAAACCTTGATAAATTTAAGGTTTTCTCTCATATCTCGCCATGTTGGATAGAGAAAGCTATGTAAGAAAAATATATCTTTCATAGCATTTCACACAACGTGATGTCAATGGTTCAACAATGATGTGACATACGTGATGTCACGAATACGGTAAACTCTGATGCCGGAAAGAGAAAACGATGGCATGATGAAAATTAAATTTTTCACAAAAATTTAACCATAAACACCAGAAAAGGGAGATCAATTTTTCTGCTCAAACTTAGTTTGCAAAAGGGGGTATGCTTAATCTCGCTGTCTTATTCTTTTTCGTCAAGAAAGCTCATTTTCCTAATGGTAGCCAGTTAAAACTTATTTTCATGGTTTTTCAGCTTATTCAGGTAGTTGATATGAGAGAAAAAGACTCTTTCATGACCTAAGGTGTAAGATAGGGAAATTCCACCACAGGGGTTTTCTTTCTATCTTCTATCTTTTCTATCTTACATCCCTGGTCATGAAAGAGTCTTATATTATCATGCTGTATAGTAATACAGTAATTTTACTGGTCAACCCTGTTAACAAATTTATAATCAAAAGGACCAGGGTGATTGTATTTGGCCAGTTGTACTGGAATGAAGCCATGGAGGGATACCAGGTTTGTTTGAATAGCTGAAGCTATGAAGGGATACCAAGTTTGTTCTAAGGAATAGCCTTCACCAATTTTCAAAGTCACAGGGGTCACATATGTTGAAATCTTTTAACAACTTCGGAATAAACAGAAGGTGCAGGGCAATACTTGCCTCCCATTTTAGTCTGTCTATTGCAGTTTCAAGGCTCATACTGACTTGTCAACCTTCTTGTACTAAGTTGTGATATTAATACCTCTGTTAATATGGTGCTTTTAAGAAAAGTATTAAAATAGAAAGTTTTCATTCAAACTACATGAATGTTCTGATTAAGATGGCTGCCAATTCATTCAAGGCTTTTTGAAGGATTTGTGTTCTGTGTTTTCCCTTACAGTTGCAATAGAATTATTGATCATGTGCAATTTCATCTCTTGAATTAAGCTAGAACAAAATCTTTCTTTGTACATGTACATGATTATGGTTGTGTTATTTGGTAATTAATTGGGAGATTATCATATCAGCCTAGCAACAATGTCTTTCAATCCTCCAGCAGCTGAGTAATGTTTATTTTGTATTAAACAGTCATTTATCTCTTAGAATTGAAAATGTTGAAGCCATTTTCACAATTTTTTCATTTTGGAGCTTTTTGTCATGTCAAAAGACGACATTTTATTGTTCATACATGTAATCTATTGCTTTTTATGAAATTCCATCAATTTTCATCTACTGGGGGGTAACCGAAGAAGGAAATCCAAGAATCAGGCATAAGAGAACTGCTATTGCACTGATATAACATCCTGAAAAAGTATTTGCAGTGGCTAAGAGTTTTGCTTATCAAAGTCCTATATTCGCATTGACTTGTAGTTTGACTTTCAAGATATTAGAAGTTGTTGTGTTAAATTAAAATGTGATGTCACATTTTTTGCTTGGATATTATGGTGTCAACCTGTGAAATCAATACATTGTGAGGTGAATGCTGCTGAAGGTTTAACAAAATGGGCTGCTCAGTACATGTGTCTTTCTGGTTGTCATTTATAATAATAGTATGTACTGCTGGGAGGTGTTTCTCTAGTTATATCTAAGTCCTTGCTACCATACAAGGGTGATAATCTGAAATCACATTTTTGTCACCTGCCTGTCTGTATGTGGATACAATTTTATCTTGACAATCCTCCTAAACTAAAAAACTGATTTAACTAAATCTTTACATGCATGTAGGTACATCATATAGTCGTATACCTTATACTCTTATACATGTAAAAATATATTTTGTTCAAAGTGGTTTAAAGAGTTATTGCCCCTTCTATATTTTTTTTGTCATTTCAATCCCTGGTGACATTTTAAGTTTTGGGATTAGGGTATTAAGTTTATGCTGTAGTAGATTACACTTTGGACTGCTGTGCTTGGATCATATACATTGTACTGACAAACTTTGAATGATTAAAGTTTTAATATACTGATCATCACAAAAACTGTTTTAGCAGCTGATTGTATGATAATTTTTTATGTGATGGAATGCAATCTGGTGTATACTGAAGATAAATACCTAAAGTTGTGTTTAAGTATAGCTAAAAAAAGTACAAAAAGGTTAGGGTTAAGGGCATGTGTTCTCGTTATAATGGTATTTTGTGGCTGAGCTCCATCAGCTTTCCCATACACCATTATAAAACTCGTTAAAACACTGACAAGCCCTGGGCAGACAAAGCTGGGGTTTGATTTGTGATTTCAAAGGTCACTGTGGTTACAAGTTGCATCTCCAAACTAATCAGAAAACCCTTGAGGCAGATGTAGTATAGACTTGAGGTCAAGTCAACATCAATAAAAATACATAAATAGATGGTGATACTTAGTAGTCATTACATTTACCCCGTCTTTGACACTGGAGATACTCTACCTGATGGAACCCTGTACTCTCCAGTCCCAGAAGGCTCTCCGACACAGCCGTGAAACAAGCAGTACTTAAACGCTATACAATCAATCAGTTGTGAGCACTCTACATATCTCTTGTCCAAGGAACCCCACATGAAACATCTCACAACCATATACTGTATATAACACCCTTTATCACATAACTGACCCATTCAGTCATGTCATACGGCCATGTCATAAAAATGGTATTACACACGTGTAATAACACTATTGTGACGTCATAAACACAATAGTGATGCCCTTGCAGACTTGACTCTTTAGTCATAATTTTTAAATGGTTGAGATCCCACACCAAGACTATATATATATATATATATACAATTGCTGAGCATAAAGAGGCGAAAACAAACATGAGTTTAGATTTGACCCCCGGGTCTGCAATGCCCTTGCAGACTTGACTCTTTAGTCATAATTTTTAAATGGTAGAGATCCCACACCAAAACTATATATATATACAATTGCTGAGCATAAAGAGGTGATAACAAACATGATTTTAGATTTGACCCCAGGGTCTGCCACACCCTTGCCAAATTAACTCTTAAGTCATAACTTTTAAATGGTTGAGATCCAACACCAAACTATATATATATATATACAATTGCTGAGCATAAAGAGGTGATAACAAACATGATTTTAGATTTGACCCCAGGGTCTGTAATGCCCTTGCAGACACCCCAACCCAAAACTATACAATTGCTTGCAATTGGCAAAAGAGACAAACACAATCATGATACATGTATATTAGCATTGATGTAAGGTTCTAGCCACACCCTTAAGGACCTTGGTTCTCAGAAGATCTTTAAAACAGTGAGTTGAGATACCCTCTCATTAACCAATCTTTAATTGATACAGATATCAGACAGTGTTGCAGATAAGCTGCATGCATGCATATTTTCCTGAAATACGCATCAGAAAAAAAGTATGTGTACCAGTTACGCACAAGAATTTGGCTATTACACATACTAGTTAAACACTACATGTAATTAGAAGTAAATTGCAACAAGTAGGCCCATAACAAGTCAATAAAATAAGTGTTTTTCATGGAAAATATTTGATAGGCCTATGACAAGTCTGGTTGTTCGCCATATTTTAAGTGTAGGGGGTGTCTACTGAGAGGTGCGAGTGGTGTGCTAAAATGCCAGATAATGTAGTGCATTGCACCCTGCCCATAGGATCTCTTTGGAAGATATTTCACTACGATAACCTTGATACCAATTTATCCAGGTGAGTGATACAGGCAATCTAGGCCTCTTGTTGAGAATTTTAATCACCCACGAAATACACAAAAATTATTTGCATGCAAAAATATGTTTTACCTTAAAAATACCCTAATACTGTATTACATACAATGTGTACCCAACTACAGTATCACATACCATAATCCTGTATAATGTGCATACCATACCCAAAAGTAATGCTGATAAGTTGTGGCTTAGCATCTTTTCAAAGCTTGTATTTTGTCAGGTTTTGATAGTTGTGTAATGCATACTTTCAAGACTTTGCTTTTGCTGATGCTGCATAAAAGTGATACACAAATGACAAAATGTTGCTCTGAATTGCATTCATAATACTATCTTTTAATTGAAATGACAATGTAACGACAGTTATGACATTTTTAGACAGATAAAGAATCAAATTAAAAATATTAAAAATAAAAAAATACTGAGCTGTAATCACATGCCCACAGAGCAGGTTAATACTTTCTATCACATGATTATCATCGGAGAAGAGTGTGTCCAATAATCAGGCTGCTCCAGTAAGTCGTTATTATGTCATGACTACCTGTCAGATCTGTGGATAATTGGGCCAACAGTGGTAAGATGATTCTTGTATGAAACCCAAATGCATATTCCGAAGTCTGGTCTATTGAAACCTATTGTAAACAGTGAGAAACCCAAGGCTGATTTGCAAGGTAGGTCTATTTTTAAATCTGGTTTTGATATCAAGATTGTCAGGTACACCCCAGGCATAAGGAAAATAGCTGACACATTAATTCTGTGACATATATCATATGTTATATAATGTCTGCTCTGAAATCAGTACCTTATTTATGCCATACACACTACACAAAGCTTTGTACAAGTGCACTCCCATCATCACTTATAATTGAGAGTCATCTGTCATTGTAATAAAACGAAGTGTTTGAAAGCCTTTTTTCAACTGTAAATTGAAATAAAAATGTGTACGAATTAGTCTAGTCTACTGTGATGAATTTCCATGGCTAAAATGAAAGTATTGTATTAGTGCTGGGGTGTTCAGTTGCTTCTATAAAGCTGGGGGGGATCAGTTGCTTCTATAAAGCTGGGGTGTTCAGTTGCTCTTAGTGCTGGGTTGTTCAGTTGCTTTTATAAAGCTGGGGTGTTCAGTAACTCTATCCTGAATCTTGGATATTCATTTGCTCTAGCCTGAAGCTGTGATGTTCAGTTGCTCTAGCCTGAAGCTTGGGTGTTCAATTGCTCTTGTTTAAAGCTGAGGTGTTCAGTTGCTCTAGCCTGAATTGGGTGTTCAACTGCCCTTGCTTAAAGCTGAGGTATTCACTTGCTCTATCCTAAAGCTGGGGTGTTCAATTGCTCTAGCCTGAAGCTGAGGTGTTCATTTGCTCTATCCTGAAGCTGTGGTGTTCAGTTGCTCTATCTTGAAGCTCGGGTGTTCACTTGCTCTATCCTGAAGCTAGGGTGTTCAATTGCTCTAGCCTGAATGGGGGTGTTCAATTGCTTTTTCCGGAAGCTGAGGTGTTCAGTTGCTCAAACCTGAAGCTGTGATGTTCAATTGTTCTATCCTGAAGCTGTGATGTTCAATTGCTCTAGCCTGAATCTTGGGTGTTCAGTTGCTCTAGCCTGAAGCTGAGGTGTTCAGTTGCTCAAGCCTGAATCTGGGGTGTCCAATTGCTCTTTTCTGAATCTGTGATGTTCAAGTGCTCTATCCTGAAGCTGTGATGATCAATTGCTCTAGCCTTAAGCTGGGGTGTTCAGTTGCTCTAGCCTGAAGCTGTTTTAATGTTCAATTGCTCTATCTTGAAGCTTAGGTGTTCAATTGCTCTATCCTGAAGCTGTTATGTTAAATTGCTCTAGCCTTAAGCTGAGGTGTTCAGTTGCTCAAGCGTAAAGCTGTGATGTTCAGTTGTTTTATCCTGAAGCTGGTGTGTTCAATTGTTCTATCTTGAAGCTGAGGTGTTCACTTGCTCTATCCTGTAGCTCAGGTGTTCAATTGCTCAAGCCTTAAGCAGTGATGTTCAATTGTTCTATCCTGAAGCTTGGGTGTTCAGTTGCTCTAGCCTGAAGCTAGGGTGTTCAGTTGCTCTAGCCTGAAGCTAGGGTGTTCAATTGCTCTAGCCTTAAGCTGAGGTGTTCAGTTGCTCTAGCCTGAAGCAGGGATGTTTAATTGCTCTATCCTGAAGCTGTGATGTTCAATTGCTCTAGCCTTAAGCTCGGGTGTTCAATTGCTCTGGCCTTAAGCTCGGGTGTTTAGTTGCTCTAGCCTGAAGCTGTGATGTTCAATTGTTTTATCCTGAAGCTGGGGTGTTCAATTGCTCTATCTTGAAGCTGAGGTGTTCAATTGTTCTATCCTAAAGCTGTGATGTTCAATTGCTCTATTCTGAAGCTGTGATGTTCAATTGCTCAAGCCTGAAACTGTAATGTTCAATTGTTCTGTCCTGAAGCTGTGATGTTCAATTGCTCTGTCTTGAAGCTGGGGTGTTCAATTGCTCTATCCTGAAGCTGGGGTGTTCAGTTGCTCTAGCCTAAAGCTGGGGTGTTCAATTGCTCTATCTCGAAGCTGGGGTGTTCAATTGCTCTATCCTCATGCTGGGGGTGTTCCATTGCTCATTCCTGAAGCTAGGGTGTTCAGTTGCTCTAGCCTAAATCTGGGGTGTTCAATTGCTCTATCTTGAAGCTGGGGTGTTCAATTGCTCTAGCCTAAAGCTGAGGTGTTCAATTGCTCTATCTTGAAGCTGGGGTGTTCAATTGCTCTATCTTGAAGCTGGGGTGTTCAATTGCTCTAGCCTAAAGCTGGGGTGTTCAATTGCTCTATCCTGAAACTGTGATGTTCAATTGCTCTATCTTGAAGCTGAGGTGTTCAATTGTTCTATCCTGAAGCTGTGATGTTCAATTGCTCTAGCCTTAAGCTGGGGTATTCAGTTGCTCTATCCTAAAGCTGTTATGTTCAATTGCTCTAGCCTGAAGCTAGGATGTTCAATTGCTCTAGCCTTAAGCTGAGGTGTTCAATTGCTCTATCCTAAAGCTGGGGTGTTCAATTGCTCTATACGGAAGCTGAGGTATTCAGTTGCTCAAGCTTGAAGCTGGGGTGTTTAGTTGCTCTTGCATGAAGCAGTGATATTCAGTTCTTCCTGCCTGGAGCTGGATTGTTCAGTTCTACTAGCTAGATGCTAATGGTTTGAAAGCCTATGCTATGTTTGAAATTTTTCAATATTTCCTATGAAAAATTTGAGTTAGGAAGGCATTTTTAAGTCTACGTGCTGCCCGTTATGTATTCTGAATAAAAATCTTTGCACCACTGTACTCATCTTTCAACATAGCATTTTTATGCATCTTTGTCTAATATGATCATCATAGGGCAGGGTGCTAAGTCATGATGCAGTCCAAGTATAATATGACATTTAGGTGAGATGGAATTTATAATCGGCAACTGATTGGCCACATCTTTTTCATATGAACGTGTAGCTGTTTCAGAGATTCAAAACCACGAACAAACAAACATCACACTTGCTCCCAACACTTAAACATACACCAGACAACCTTACACTTAACAACACTTCAGAGCCTTTTTCAACCACAAGCATTCCTTTGTATGGTATTTTTACTCTACAAGCATTGTATAGAAATATATTTTTACAGTCTGATGCTATGCCGTTTAATGATTACGGTAATGGTAAGTTATGACTCCTGATGACGTATGGTTGTGACATGGGTAAGGTTTGCGATGTCTGGATTGTGACGCTGGGCCATGAATGGATGTGTATAATTATGTTGTGTGATGACGTTTAGCCGTGATATAGGTACACTTTCATTCTGTGACGTGAGCTGTGAAGCTGTATGATGACCATGCTGACATTTCCTAATTGTCTAAGGAGACACAAAAGATGCAGAGCTGAATTCCTATTAAATTAATAGGCAGCTCCACACCTTATCACCACTTCCCTTGTAAGGTTCCAGGCTAAATTAAACATCTGCTTATCTTATACAATTTCTTCGGAAGGATTTTTTTATCCCTTGAGTTGGGTACTTAATGACGTCATTCTGCTAGGTGCCTCAGGAAAGAACATTCTGTTAGAAGTTGTACGGATTCCCTATTCTGCATATATGTGTATGGCTTTCCGTGATTGATTTTCAGTGTAGTATATATATAGAGTCGGTGGTGCTGGCTCCATCTCCCTATGTCTTGTCTCGCTGCTGGTTATAACACGACACTTGTGAGGGCACCTTGCTCATACCTGTGCTCACAGAAGACATTGATGTGTTGGATTTTAGCGGCTATAGTTTCTGTTATACATAGAGCAGTTCTAACATAGTTGTGACCAGTCATTCCACAGGATTTATCTCCCTTGATGTGCGAAGTCTAACAACAACTGCTATGACATCAGGTAAACTAACGATCTTATCATTTATTGTCTCAACTTATTTTATATATTACAAGCTCAAAATCAGGGGACTCCTAATGTTTTGTAGTATACAACATGAACATCAGTCACTCAAAACACATCACAGTTTATAGGTGCTTAAACATTACCCTTCCCAAAATATTGTATATACTACTCTCTCCGATATATTGTGTATACTACCCTTCCCAATATATTGTGTATACTACCCTTCCCAATATATTGTGTATACTACCCTTCCCAATATATTGTGTATACTACCCTTCCCAATATATTGTGTATGCTACAGAAACAATAGGTCGCTAACACATGTGACATATCACATTTTACAGGTGCATGGACAACAGCACCTTACCATTTCAAATATGTATATGTACCAGCTATACAGCACACCACTCCAACTATGTTATATATACCCGGTAATTGTGGTTATAACAATACACTTCTCCAACTATGTTATATATACCCGGTAATTGTGGTTATAACAATACACTTCTCCAACTATGTTATATATACCCGGTAATTGTGGTTATAACAATACACTTCTCCAACTATGTTATATATACCCGGTAATTGTGGTTATAACAATACACTTCTCCAACTATGTTATATATACCCGGTAATTGTGGTTATAACAATACACTTCTCCAACTATGTTATATATACCCGGTAATTGTGGTTATAACAATACACTTCTCCAACTATGTTATATATGTGGTTAACAATATACCACTCCGACTATATTATATATGTGGTTAACAATATACCACTCCAACTATATTATATATAATTGTGGTTATAACAATATGCCACACTCTAACTATGTTATATATATGTAGTTAATAATATACCACTCCAACTATGTTATATATAATTGTGGTTATAACAATATGCCACACTCTAACTATGTTATATATATGTAGTTAACAATATACCACTCCAACTATGTTATGTATATGTGGTTAACAGCGTACCACACTCCAACTTTGTTATGTATATGTGTGGTTAACAATTACCACTCCAACTATGTTATTTATAATTGTGGTTATAACAATATACCACTCCAACTATATTATATATATGTGGTTTACAATTACCACTCCAACTATATTATATATATGTGGTTTACAATTACCACTCCAACTATATTATGGATATATGGTTAACAATATACCACTCCAACTATATTATGGATATATGGTTAACAATATACCACTCCAACTATATTATGGATATATGGTTAACAATATACCACTCCAACTATATTATGGATATATGGTTAACAATATACCACTCCAACTATATTATGGATATATGGTTAACAATATACCACTCCAACTATATTATATATATGTGGTTTACAATTACCACTCCAACTATATTATGGATATATGGTTAACAATATACCACTCCAACTATATTATGGATATATGGTTAACAATATACCACTCCAACTATATTATGGATATATGGTTAACAATATACCACTCCAACTATATTATGGATATATGGTTAACAATATACCACTCCAACTATATTATATATATGTGGTTTACAATTACCACTCCAACTATATTATGGATATATGGTTAACAATATATCACTCCAACTATATTATATATATGTGGTTTACAATTACCACTCCAACTATATTATGGATATATGGTTAACAATTACCACTCCAACTATGTTATATATATGTGGTTGACAACATATTACTCCAACTATATTATATATGTGGTTGACAACATATCACTCCAACTATATTATGGATATATGGTTAACAATTACCACTCCAACTATGTTATATATATGTGGTTGACAACATATTACTCCAACTATATTATATATGTGGTTGACAACATATCACTCCAACTATATTTTATATATTGTACGTTTACAACATACCACTCAAACTGTATTACATGTATATATATGTGGCTTACAGCATACCGCTCCCACTATGTTATGTATATTCATGTGGTTAACAAAATACTATAGTTCAAGGTGTTATTGGTAGTTCAAAAATTGTGTATGTACCAGTAGGTTTCCCTTGATCCATGTTTTGTACAGTTTTTTTACCTGGTACAAAGGACCATACTGCATCATTTGTTAAAATCACTACTCATTATGAAGGCTGAGCAGACTTTTATCAGATTTGGTCAAAAGTATATTTGAGAGAAGGGGAATAACTCATTTTTATATAAAAGGTGAGTCTCAACCAACCCCCTAACCCCCCGTTCAAAAGTTAAAGTTCAGAAAATTCTTAAAATTTTTAGGAATGATTTGAATTTGTCGAAATATGACGTGAGGCATCTTTGGGTGAAGGGGACTCAATTTTGTTGGAGCTCACTTCATTTGCATGAGGTTCACTTACTTTCATCAGTCCATGCATGCATCAAAATAGGCACTCAATCCTTAAATATACAGTTGGTCTGGGCGGCCCAATAGGATAAATAGATGAGGCACTTAAAAGTATTTTATTTTATCAGAAGTGTCCTTAACTGAAAGAAAACCAATTATGTGTAAATGGTGGTTGTTGGTCCCCTTTGGCTTATTGAGGGTCACTGACCAAAAGGGGATTTAGCAAGTTCATTAAAAACCTTTAACTTCTATAAGATTTATTGGATTTTGTAAAAATTTGTTCTGATGGACAGTGATGCATCGTTAATAGGTGAAGGGTATTAATTCTTTATAAAAGATGTGTCTGACCCTCCCCCCCGGGCCTGAGGAGAGGGGACATGAAAGTTTATTCACCTATTAAGGATAAATCAACTTCTCTGGAACTAAGTAATGGATATATTGCTTAGATGGATGTGTTCACTGGATGTGAGAGATATATGTCAACAATACATTGTTGGAAGTATCCTTAGGTGTAGCTAGGCAATTCAAAATTGTACAAAATGGTCAAGCTGAAGTACTGAAGGTTATTTTTAATATAAATATTTATGTATGTACCCGGTAATACTTGTTTTTGCATTTTCTGTTAAATCTTTATCTCTAATCATTCTTAAAAAAACTTTAGGGATAGCAGCAAAGAACATGACATTAAGAGATTTAATTAATCCAACATGAGACTGGGTAATAGAGGATGGAGGTGAAATATTGTCTTTTTTTATCTGATATAGGTCCTTTTTTGGTGGACACCAAGATCCTTCTTGGATCACTTGTCATTTGATAGACAATCTATACTCAACATGTTGGTATATATACATATATTAAGACAGAATATATAACTCAGATTTGAAAATGTAAGAAATATAAGAAGCTCTGGCAGAAACGTTTGCAGTTAATTATTTTTTCCAAACATTTTGACATTCTACCACTAGCCCTACACCCCTGGGTTGTGATTTCGAAACCCACATGGGGCAGTTGCCAGGTACTGACCGTAGGTTTTTCTCGCGTAATCCGGCTTTCCTCCACCTCCAAAACCTGGCACATCCTTAATTGACCCTTGCTGTTACCATAATAGAACGTAAAACAAAATAAAACATACCAAACCAAACAAACAAACATATATTATATATCGTTAATTATATTCCATCATAAATTTACAAACAGATAATTTTTTATAAAAGTTACGTATGTACCATGTATGTAATATACATGACACTAGTACAGTGTATCAGATTACCACTATACAGAACATGCAGAGATTCTGTTACAGTCACCTAAGGTTGCTATTCCAGACTTATTACTCTCCAGATGACACATTTATCACTAGATCTATATTGCTGTGATGAAGACAGCTTGGATTTAATTTTGTTTATTCACATTGTGGTTTCAGGTATTGTAAGCTGTGCTTCCAGAATGTTACAGAACAAGGAAGAGGTGGTTAACCTCGGTACGGATGCTGCGTTGATTTGGGGTAGATAGGAATGTAAAGGAGGTCCACGGGAGGACAATGAGGTAAGGGGGCTGTTAGACCTGTATCTGATCATATTAACCAGCTGTGTTAAGAATATATCAACGCCAATTGACAAATCAAAAATATTATGATCACGGAACATATTGTTTTACAATGTCAGTGTTTTTTAATGTCCTCTTTCTGACCATACTGCTGTTGTGTTTTCAATTTTTTGCCTTCTATTGCAAAAGCCATGAAGATTGGTGAACATCATAATATTTTAGTGTGTACAGGAATTCAAAACTCTTCGGGGACATTTTAACTTATTTCTACCTATAACTACATGCTATTCCAGATATTTCCCGAGTTATTTTTAGGCATACATTCCAATTTCCTGTTTTACTTTTATACATTACAGCTGTGTGAGATTGTTTTACCTTTATACATTACAGCAATGTGAGATAGTTTTACCGATAAACATTACAGCTATATGAGATTGTTTTACTTTTATACATTACAGCTATGTGAGATAGATTTACCGCTTTACATTACAGCAATGTGAGATAGTTTTACCTTTATACATTACAGCAATGTGAGATAGTTTTACCTTTATACATTACAGCAATGTGAGATAGTTTTACCTTTATACATTACAGCAATGTGAGATAGTTTTACCTTTATACATTACAGCTGTGTGAGATAGTTTTACCTTTATACATTACAGCTGTGTGAGATAGTTTTACCTTATACATTACAGCTATGTGAGATAGTTTTACCTTTATTCATTACAGCTGTGTGAGATAGTTTTACCACTATACATTACAGCAATGTGAGATAGTTTTACCTTTATACATTACAGCTATGTGAGATAGTTTTACTTTTATACATTACAGCTATGTGAGATAGATTTACCGCTTTACATTACAGCAATGTGAGATAGTTTTACCTTGATTCATTACAGCTATGTGAGATAGATTTACCGCTTTACATTACAGCTGTGTGAGATAGTTTTACCTTTATACATTACAGCTATGTGAGATAGTTTTACCTTAATACATTACAGCTGTGTGATATAGTTTTACCTTAATACATTACAGCAATGTGAGATTGTTTTACTTTTATACATTACAGCTATGTGAGATAGTTTTACCGCTATACATTAGAACTGTGTGAGATAGCTTTACCTCTATATATTACAGCTATGTGAGATAGTTTTACCTTTATAAATTACAGCTATGTGAGATAGTTTTACCTTTATAAATTACAGCTATGTGAGATAGTTTTACCTTTATAAATTACAGCTATGTGAGATAGTTTTACCGCTATACATTAGAACTGTGTGAGATAGCTTTACCTCTATATATTACAGCAATGTTTGATAGTTTTACCACTATACATTACAGCAATGTGAGATAGTTTTACCTTTATACATTACAGCAATGTGAGATAGTTTTACCTTTATACATTACAGCTATGTGAGATAGTTTTACCTTATACATTACAGCTATGTGAGATAGTTTTACCTTTATACATTACAGCTATGTGAGATAGTTTTACCGCTATACATTACAGCTATGTGAGATAGTTTTACCTTATACATTACAGCTATGTGAGATAGTTTTACCTTTATACATTACAGCTATGTGAGATAGTTTTACCTTATACATTACAGCAATGTGAGATAGTTTTACCTTATACATTACAGCAATGTGAGATAGTTATACCTTATACATTACAGCTATGTGAGGGTACTGGCCCACTTCCCCTATGTGGTACTCCTGGCTGTGTTTGTTGTGGTGGCCACATGTCTCATACTGTCCACCACAGTCATACAGCTCCCCGATTTCGGAGACCCTATGGCAGTAAGTATGATCATAGTATTACATTGTTTACAAACAAAGTTTTATTAGAATTACAACTCTTTACGGCTTATTATTATGTTAGCAGTGTCCACAACTTTAAATAAGATAATTTGTTATATGCGTTATATTCATATTAAACATGTATTCATATTAAACCTGTGCATGTGTATTATATTATATCCTGGTCATTCATATGCAGCTTATCCGATAAACTATGACCTCAATGTGGTTAGTCTTATGCATACTGAGTAGTGTGCATGAAATTTAACTTTTACTGTAAACGTACAAATTTCAGCAGCAATCTTAGGTATTATAGCCTTTTTTGCACTGAAAGTAATCTCCAAAACTATGATTTTGTTAATTTCAGTTTCTGTATATTGGTGTCTATAGCAATAATTCTGAGTGGCACTGTGTACCTATTCATCACTGCATTGGTCTGTTGATATTTGGTTATGCATTCAAATTTGAATTCACCAAAATAAGTATGTTTACAGTAATTAGAGATGTTGAATGGACCTGTCCAAATCTTACACTCACACTTGGTACATTTTCAGGGGTTTGAGCCGCGTGGTACAGACCTAGGACAACGGTTAGCTACATACCACAATGTCATGTACAACGCAGACAACAAACTCAGCCTGCTGCCATTTGGAGCGGAATTCGAGGACCAGATTGAGGATCAGCTGACAGATAAGACAGACAACGACACAGAGTACTGGGACGAGCAAGGATATGTCAAACGCAGCACAAGGAGAACTACTCTTTGTAACCTCCCAGGTAACTGTAACTACTAATAGACGTAACTTCTCAGGTAACTGTAACTACAGATAGACGTAACTTCTCAGGTAACTGTAGCTACAGATAGACGTAACCTCCCAGGTAACTAACTACAGATAGGCGTAACTTCTCAGGTAACTAACTACAGATAGACGTAACTTCTCAGGTAACTAACCACAGATAGACATAAATTCTCAGGTAACTGTAACTACAGATAGAGGTAACTTCTCAGGTAACTGTAGCTACAGATAGACGTAACTTCTCAGGTGACTGTAGCTACAGATAAATGTAACTTTTCAGGTAACTGTAACTAAAGATAGACGTAACTTCTCAGGTAACTGTAGCTACGGATAGACGTAACTTTCCAGGTAACTGTAGCTACAGATAGACGTAACTTCTCAGGTAACTGTAGCTACAGATAGACGTAACTTCTCAGGTAACTGTAACTACAGATAGACGTAACTTCTCAGGTAACTGTAACTACAGATAGACGTAACTTCTCAGGTAACTGTAACTACAGATTGACTAACTTCTCAGGTAACTGTAGCTACAGATAGACGTAACTTCTCAGGTAACTGTTACTACAGATAGACGTAACTTCTCAGGTAACTGTAGCTACAGATAGACGTAACTTCTCAGGTAACTGTTACTACAGATAGACATAACTTCTCAGGTAATTGTAACTACAGATTGACGTTCCTTCTCCGGTAACTGTAGCTACAGATAGACGTAACCTCCAAGGTAACTGTAACTACAGATAGACATAACTTCTCAAGTGATTGTATGTACTGGTAATGTAACCTGTAACTACAAGTTGATTTAGTACATAGATATGATTGAAGAATATATACATACAAGTAACTGACACATGTACAGGTAGATACACACAGGTAACTGACATATGTACAGGTAGATACATACAGGTAGCTGACATATGTACAGGTAGATACATACAGGTAACTGACATATGTACAGGTAGATACATACAGGTAACTGACACATGTACAAATAGATACATACAGGTAGCTGATACATGTACAGGTAGATACATACAGGTAGCTGATACATGTACAGGAAGATATATACAGGTAACTGACACATGTACAGGTAGATACATACAAGTAACTGACACATGTACAGGTAGATACATACAAGTAACTGACACATGTACAGGTAGATACATACAAGTAACTGACACATGTACAGGTAGATACACACAAGTAACTGACACATGCACAGGTAGATACATACAGGTAACTGACATATGTACAGGTAGATACATACAGGTAGCTGATACATGTACAAGTATATAATATTATATTCTAAGGCTATGTAAAATTTGAGTTGTATTTGTCAATTCTTGTCTCTGTGTTACAGACAAAGACTACCGAGGTTTGGCAAGAGTTGTGTTCAAGAGTAAAGATGGCAGTAATCTTTTCACTGCAGACAAGATCCGGCACATGTGTCGCGTGGAGGAGGAGCGCATTCACACGCATCCCACATACCCAGGTATGTGTTTGCGAGCCAATGATGACAGCTGTTGTCGAAGCTGGTCTTTGGGTAACTACATAGCATTCCTGACAGGCCACCAGAATTGCTCGGAGATAAGAGAGGAAGATGTCAGTAGGGTAGGTCGCCTGTTGCAGAGTTGTGCTGCGTTTTATCACAACTATACCCTTAAACACAACTGTGATACACTTATCCGTGGGCCCCAACGCTACATCTGCCATGACATGCCGAAGAAGTGTATGCGACTCAACACGGTCTACGACATATTCCACTACATAGCAGATGTCAACTTCCTGCAGACTAACAACAAGGTGTCATGGCCTGTGTTGAGATGGGCGGTGACCTTCTTACCTGTATATGCTAATGAGAACACTGTGGAGCTATACAAACACATGGAGGAGTGGACAGGATCTCTGGAGGAAGTTCAGATCGTTGGGGTCAACTTTGGCATCAAGTACTTGCTGTTTAGCGAGTACCTGTGGTCGGACACAGTGTGGCTTGTGTCAGCTGCCTGTGTAATTTTCTTCATCATCTGGCTGTATTGTGCATCTCTGTTCATCACTATCATGACCTTCCTGATGATGTTTTGGTCTCTGGAACTTGCCTACTTCCTGTACTTGCTTGTGTTCGAGATCAAATTCTTTCCATATATGAACCTGGTCACTGTAATCATTGTGATCGCAATTGGTGCTGATGATGTCTTTATATATAGCAAGGTGTGGCACATGGCAAAGTCGGAACCAAACAACGGCACATTGGAGAAAATTGTGTCAAACACGCTCAAGCACGCCACTTTGTCCATGTTCGTGACAAGTTTTACTACCGCGGCAGCTCTGTTTACTACCACAGTAAGCTCCATCACGGCCATCAAGTGTTTCAGTATCTACGCAGGTCTGACTGTTGTCTGCAACTTCGTGTTGGTGGTGACGTGGCTACCGGCGTCCATCATCATTCACGACAAATGGTGTAACTGCGAGTCTTGGTATGATCCCGAGTTCCTCACCACCAAAGGAGTCTGCTACTACTTGTGTAAATTTCCTTATAAGGTACATAATCAGTTCTCTGATTGGTCGAAGATACTTTTTGAGAAGGTGATACCATTCATTTTGATAAAGTTACGAATCCTTTGGATTGTTTTATTGGGAGGAGTAGGAATTGGTGGTATAGTTGTGATATTTTTCTACCCAAAATTAAAGCTGCCCTCTTCCGAAAAATTCCAAGTATTTTCTTCTGATCATCTGTTTGAACGTTACGATTTTATGCTGAACAGTGAATTTTGGTTTGAAAGAGAACACACTCAGCACAGATCACTGTTGCCATTGACGATGGTTTGGGGTGTCCACCCAGTAGACAATGGTAACTGGCTGGATCCTTTCGACAAAGGAGACCTTAAGTTTGATTATAGTTTTAATCCAACAACTGTTTCCGCACAGAAATGGTTTTTAAACTTTTGTAAGAAGATACGACAAACAGACTTTTATTTTGATTTACCTGGCTTCCAGTTTACAAACTGTATGTTTGAGGACTTTCAGGGCCTGATGAAGCGGCCGTGTATTGATTACATGCAGGGTATAGATCACAGCCCCTGTTGTAATGCGACTGATAGTGAGCCCCTGTCTTCCACAGCCATGATACAATGTCTCACAGAGTACATTCCAGCCCTCAGGACCACCCCCGGTGTCCGTTACAACTTCTTCACACCAGGCCTCAGATTTTACAACGGTAGAATATGTGCCTTCATTATACAGTTCTTGAGTAACGAAACTTTTTCATTTGCTTATGACAAAATAAATGTTTTTTATAAGAAAGTCAATAGTTGGGTCACCAAGGAGCTGTCGACAGCCCCAACTGAAATAAAGAATGGCTGGTTCATTAGTGACTTTGAGTTTTATGACCTTCAGAACAGTTTACTGGAAGAGACCCCGCTAGCATTCGGTGTGTCGCTGGCTGTGGTGTCTGTCGTAGCATTCCTGACGACCTTGAACTTGTTGATAAGTTTCTTGGCAATTTTGAGTATTGCATTTGTAATGTTTACTACTGTGGCAGCTCTTGTGCTGCTGGGATGGGATCTAAACATTCTGGAGTCTGTAGTGGTCACGGTGGCCATTGGAATGTCAATAGATTACACACTCCATTACGGAGTCTCCTACCAGCTGTGCCCTGACTTTGAAAGAAAGACGAGAGTTTCCACCTCCGTAGCCAGGCTTGGGAACGTTATCTCCATGGCGGCTTTGACCACATTCCTGGCAGGTGCCATGATGATGCCGTCCACAGTGCTTGTTTACCAGAAGTTTGGTATCTTCCTTATGCTGATTATTTCTATCAGTTGGACCTACTCCACTTTTTTTTTCCAGGCCCTGCTTTGTGTGTGTGGACCTACGAAAGGTTTCACTCAATTACACTGGCCTTCCAGTGAGTGTTGCTCAAACTCTGTCCCGGACCGGCGAGACAAAACTCGCTACTCCACCTCAGAGTCCACCATGTCTACTTCCAGCAGCTATCACCACACAACGAGTACGAGCGAGAGTCACGAGATGGAGCCACTCACAGACGATTACAGACACCGTCATCTCAGTCGCTCGCGTCCAAGCTACAGTCGCACGCTGGTGCACACTGATAACAGTCCAGAGCCTCCGCGACGTGGCAGTCATGTTCGTTTCTCCATCGATAGTGTTGACAAATCAGTGTCAGTGTTTGACCCTGAAGATGAGGTGTCCCATGCTCAGCGCTGTCGGTCAAGGGCAGAGTCCGAGGTCTTTTTTGAAGACGAAGAATTAGAATCTCAAACAAATGACACAAATGACAAAAATAAAGACTCAGGATCTTGACGCTGAATATATAACGTATAGCGCACATCAATGTGTGACTTACCTCAATCTGTTCCAATACCAAAAATAGAATCTCAGGTCTCACTGCATACCGCTACTCCATTGTATCAGCATTATATATCGCAAATATATATTTAAATCTTTTCTTAAAACCTGTCAGATAATTGGAAATATAGTTTTTTTACTATTTATCAAAGATTCCTGTGGTAGTGTAGATCCAAGTGATACGTCTTCCATTGATAAGTGCTCAAACTGGGCGTACTGCTAGGGCTGTGTTGTGGTAGGGACAATAGTTTACCAGTGATAAGGAGTGTACATGAGCATGGTGGGGGTTATCTAAGAAATGGGAGATGACATGGGCATGGTGGGGGTTATCTAAGAAATGGGAGATCACATGAGCATGGTGGGGGTTATCTAAGAAATGGGAGATCACATGGGCATGGTTGGGGTTATCTAAGAAATGGGAGATGACATGGGCATGGTGGGGGTTATCTAAGAAATGGGAGATGACATGGGCATGGTGGGGGTTATCTAAGAAATGGGAGATGACGTGGGCATGGTGGGGGTTATCTGAGAAATGGGAGATCACATGGGCATGGTGGGGGCTATCTAAGAAATGGGAGATCACATGGGCATGGTGGGGGTTATCTAAGAAATGGGAGATCACATGAGCATGGTGGGGGTTATCTAAGAAATGGGAGATCACATGGGCATGGTTGGGGTTATCTAAGATATGGGAGATCACATGGGCGTGGTACCCGATGGGGGTTGTCTAAGAAATGGGAGATCACAAGGGCATGGTGGGGGTTATCTAAGAAATGGGAGATCACATGGGCATGGTGGGGGTTATCTAAGAAATAGGAGATGACGTGGGCATGGTGGGGGTTATCTGAGAAATGGGAGATGACATGGGCATGGTGGGGGTTATCTGAGAAATGGGAGATGACATAGGCATGGTGGGGGTTATCTGAGAAATGGGAGATGACATGGGCATGGTGGGGGTTATCTGAGAAATGGGAGATCACATGGGCATGGTGGGGGTTATCTAAGAAATGGGAGATGACATGGGCATGGTGGGGGTTATCTAAGAAATGGGAGATGACATGGGCATGGTGGGGGTTATCTAAGAAATGGGAGATCACATGGGCATGGTGGGGGTTGTCTAAGAAATGGGAGATGACATGGGCATGGTGGGGGTTATCTAAGAAATGGGAGATCACATGGGCATGGTGGGAGTTATCTAAGAAATGGGAGATGACATGGGCATGGTGGGGGTTATCTAAGAAATGGGAGATGACATGGGCATGGTGGGGGTTATCTAAGAAATGGGAGATCACATGGGCATGGTGGGGGTTATCTGAGAAATGGGAGATGACATGGGCATGGTGGGGGTTATCTAAGAAATGGGAGATGACATGGGCATGGTGGGGGTTATCTAAGAAATGGGAGATGACATGGGCATGGTGGGGGTTATCTAAGAAATGGGAGATCACATGGGCATGGTGGGGGTTATCTGAGAAATGGGAGATCACATGGGCATGGTGGGAGTTATCTAAGAAATGGGAGATGACATGGGCATGGTGGGGGTTATCTAAGAAATGGGAGATGACATGGGCATGGTGGGGGTTATCTAAGAAATGGGAGATGACATGGGCATGGTGGGGGTTATCTAAGAAATGGGAGATGACATGGGCATGGTGGGGGTTATCTAAGAAATGGGAGATCACATGGGCATGGTGGGGGTTATCTGAGAAATGGGAGATGACATGGGCATGGTGGGGGTTGTCTTGGAAAGGGATCATATAAATAAGTAGAACACACAAGTGTTGGGGTGTATGGAGAGAGGGAGTTAGAGAGGAGTAAGTACTACATAAGCATGAAGGGGACTATTGGCATACTTATAAGGGAAGAGGACAGGAAAGATGTTCTGTAAAAGAATAGGGGTTGGTCTTGTTGAGGCATATGTTGAGGAGGAGGCTCAGAAAAGAGATCACTTAGAAGCAGGGGAAACCCATGAAAGGGGATCATGTTACTGTGAGGGACCTAGTAGAAGATCACATGTCTTTGTGGGACCTAGATAGTGTTCAAGTCTTTGAGGGGCCTAGATAGTGTTCACGTCTTTGAGGAGCCTAGATAGAAGATCACATGTCTTTGTGGGACCTAGATAGGTGATCACATGTCTTTGTGGGACCTAGATAGGTGATCACATGTCTTTGTGGGGCCTAGATAGAAGATCAAATGTCTTTGTGGGGCCTAGATAGAAGATCAAATGTCTTTGTGGGACCTAGATAGGTGATCACATGTCTTTGTGGGACCTAGATAGGTGATCACATGTCTTTGTGGGGCCTAGATAGAAGATCAAATGTCTTTGTGGGGCCTAGATAGAAGATCACATGTCTTTGTGGGACCTAGATAGGTGATCACATGTCTTTGTGGGGCCTAGATAGGTGATCACATGTCTTTGTGGGGCCTAGATAGGTGATCACATGTCTTTGTGGGGCCTGAATAGGTGATCAATTTTTAAGAAAAAAAACCATTTTAACATGGTTACACTTTAAAGTGAAAACCTAAGCTTATCACTGGTAAACTATGGTGATTTAGTGTTTTATATTTGTCATTCCAGTTGTACATACATCCTATTTAAATATATTAAATTTTTGAAGAACAGTGTATAGATCTTCTAAGACATAATTTTATTATATGTTACCAAGCTTGTGTTAAATGATGGATGTGATATTTTTATAGCATCCATTGTCAGTTATTGATTACATTATATTGTGTGTTCGCCATTTCAACAAAACAAGCCGGGTAAAAAATTTAGGTACTAACCACATGGCAATGCCCAGCACATTGCCTTGTTTATCATTCTGTGTAAAAGATCAGATTGTATTATGAGCACATAGTTTTTGGAACAGAAAGGAAAAATAAGATTATTATTTG
Organism: Mimachlamys varia; assembly: GCA_947623455.1. NCBI lineage: Eukaryota > Metazoa > Mollusca > Bivalvia > Pectinida > Pectinidae > Mimachlamys > Mimachlamys varia. The sequence continues at coordinate 27,840,297 of OX392528.1, read as the reverse complement.
TCAGTTTTTTTTTATATTATCGTTCATACTTAATAAGGGGCTTCTCAAAAAATAAAAATCCTAACAAATAGAAACAGAAACAAGCTGATGTAGAATTTAGATTCATAAACGTCCATGACAAGAACTTTACACTTTTTCTCTTGAAATGAAGCATTTCCTGTAAAAATCTGTTCATGTCAACCAAATATTGTGTGAAGTACGTACCTTGAGGGCCTACATCTTCTGTCTACTGTTAGGTAGATGTCCAGGATTGTCATACCATTGTTGTGACAATCTTATCACACTAAAGTCCATTCACAAAAATGAAATATTTAGAGCGATTTTGATAAATAATTTGATCACTGTGATCTTTAGGTAAAAGCACTTGTATGCTATTATGTATGTGTAAACAATGACAAAAGTGTCTATAATGACACAATTTTTAGGAAAATAACACTTTTGGGAATATTTTGTTCATTTTAAGTTTAGAAATAATTCAAACTTGGAATTTAACAAAGAATCAACTAAGCAAAAGTCAAGGTCACAAGGGCAAAGGTAAAGTTTTGTAGCATTTTACTGATGAACATTTTGTTATGACATAATGAAGCAAAGTTGGTCGGAATTTAACAAGGAGTCAACTGAGCAAAAGTCAAGGTCACATGGTCAAATTCACTGGTTCAAAGATTAAGGAAAATGTTTTAACTTTCACTTTTGATAAGTCAATCGAACAAACATCAAAGTTTTGGATTTGTCCATTTTGTCCAAAGCTCAAGGATTGATGATTTTTGGAGATATAAAGCCTTTAAATGACTCTGCTTAAAGTTAGATCTTACCCTCTCGCTTGCTCATCTGAGGCTTTCATTACTAAATAAGCTTCTGAGATATTTTTCCTAGATGAATGGGTAGAGATCACCTGGTACGTATACTTTACCAAGGACGATAACCATCTTGACATAAAAATTTTTACACATTTTGACACAAAGATTCACAAAATGCACCTACTTTGCAAATCCATTCATTCCCTATAAGATTTCCAACTGGGAACATTTTCACTTTTTAACAAGTTGATGTTTAGAAATTGCAAGGATATGTCACAGTATTAATTTGTCCAATCTCAGCAGTGAGAAGCAATGAGTAAACACAAAGGTCATTGATGCAGACGGAGTATTTCAGTAACATTACGAGAAAATATGTAGATTTCGTGGTTATCTATGGACCAATCAATATGATTATTTTGTTAAGATTTGTAGATTTCACTGATATCTTCTGACCAATCAATTTGCTTATTTCATTAACATTCTGTACCAGGCATTCCTGTATGCAAGTTTGTTCAATGAAAGGTGCTGACCCTCTAGGGTGTATGATAGTATTTAATCATGTTATTTTTAATTACAAACAGTATGAGCATACAATAGTGCCAAGAGTTATGTTCGTCTCCTCTGATAACTATGTAGTATATCTGTACATGATGACACTGTTGTAACATATCTTTGCGCTTCGTGTTTGTTCATCCTATTTTTGCTATGTGCAATTTTGTGATATTCGGACAAATTTATGTCTTTTTTTTTTCGCTATTCATCTTTTTAAATGTTTACAGAATTTTTAGTACAATGTTAATTTGTCATATGTTATTTTTAACATTTAACTTTAATAATTAAAATATGATTATGGCTTTTAAGTTTGATGGAATAATGCTTACATTGAGATTAGTTTGGCAATTATTTCATAAACATGACATACTCTTAAGAAAATTTATGTAAGAAAGTTCATGGGTTTGTAGTACATTGTATAGTTATAGAAAATCCTGACATTATTTTTATTTTTTTTAAATGTATATATGTAATTGAAAAAGAATATTGAGAAATCTATCAGCTCTTTATCCTTATGGTGTCTTCAGTTACTGTACAATGTAGATAAGATAGTTTTTTTTTATTTCAGTGTTTAATTAATAATCATGATGACTGCTTAAATTTTAACTGAAGCTCATGACCATTGTTAAAGGACATTGAAAACATGTATTAAATTTATGTTCAAATACGAGTATATATTTAATAATTTATAATATGAAGGCATCATAATAGGCCAAAACTGAAAATGTTAAGTTTCCTTATGTTATATGGCCCAAAAGGTCCAATGAGGTTACATTTATGCCATGTCACAAGTTTGATTGTCTCTCTGTTTTTGATCTCTTACTAGCCAAGATAATGCCGATCTTAAATTACACGGTAATTTGTATAATCAGAGCTCTTGTGGAACAACAAGGGGGTACTTAGCAATGCAACTGGCTTTATTTTTAGCATTGAATTCAGAGTTAGTAAGATAAATTAAATTCATTAACCCCGGAAGACACATTTGAACTCTTTCAAATCACAAGTTACATTACAAAATAAGTAAAGTTTGACAAACTCTCAATGTCAAACAGGTCAAAAATGCTAAAACATTAAAATGAATCCTAAAAGAACTGTAGCAGCTGGCTGTAATGAAAGGTTACCAAATGGTTTACCTTGAATTATCATTACCTTATTTAAAGTTAAAAAGCCAAATATATAATAAAAATCTTTTAAGAGAAGAACAAAACACTTGGAGTTATTTTGGCTTTGGTGACTAACATTTGTTAATTAAATGATTAACATAAAAAAATCTAAAACCCATTAACTGTAGAATAAAACTGTTTGGTCTGTAATGAGATGATGAAAAGCTGTTCAATTTTACTGATATTGTAGTTGGATTAACTTTGTTCTGCAACTTGGAGGGTAAAATTTCTGTTGTGTGAGTGATACAGGCCCTTTTTACCCTGTGATACATAAGATCTAACACTGTCTGGTTATCTTTATATATTACTCGGTATATACATGACACATCACTTATACTTGTGTACATTAGATCTGGTACCAGGTAATAAACTTCTAATTAACACAGGTATGACTTATGACAGGTATATAACACCTGATTAAGTGTTATGTTATACCAAGTATGCTAAATCAATTAACACAGGTATGAATTATAACAGGTATATAACACCTGATTAAGTGTTATGTTATACAAAGTTTGCTAAATCAATTAACACAGGTATGACTTATAACAGGTATATAACACCTGATTAAGTGTTATGTTATACCAAGTATGCTAAATCAATTAATACAGGTATGACTTATAACAGGTCTATAACACCTGGTTAAGTGTTATGTTATACAAAATCAATTAATTATAACAGGTATAAAAGGCCAGAACTATTATCATGTTATTCACAATCAATTAATACTGATTATACTGTTATTTAACCATTAACTAGCTTATTTGATCATTAACTAGCTATTATTGTTTATATACATATTGATTGGGTTGGTTTTTTTCCAATCATATTAAGTTATGTTTTTACAAACTTGCTAAACTGTATAAATATATTTATCATGAATACTGCAATAAAGATATGTTTTCTCTCTGCCAAATTTCTTCCTCTCAATTCTTTTTGCTCACTAGCAATGTCAACATAAAGGTAAAACTTTGTTTGATACTGCTGTTTGTTTAATAAAGGTAAAACTTTGTTTGATACTGCTGTTTGTTTAATAAAGGTAAAACTTTGTTTGATACTGCTGTTTGTTTAATAGTGCTGGTGGTACCATCTAGATAAAGCTTTCTAGATGATAAATAGTAGGTTTCACTCAATCATCAAATGTTTGAATTATAATTCAGATTTGAACTTACCTGACTCTAAGGTAAAAGTGAGCTACTGTGATATGTTACATCTGGAAATTTCTTTTGTAATCTTTTCTTCAAACCAGATTTGTAAAGAAGTATACCTGGAGATGGTGATTCAAATTAACAAAGGAGAACTGGTTGGCACCTTAAGTAAGTCAGAAGGACAAAAAAGTCGGAGAAAAAAAGTTCTTTAAATGAATAAACATTCAAATGGTTTTAATATTGATTATAACATCCTTCATAAATGTCCTGCAAGGATTTTGAAGAAAAACAAATCTCTTTATATTGCACTGTGCTTGAATGTTTAAAAAATCAATCACCTTTTTCTGAAGAAATAATTAACTGGATATGATAATTGGGTAGTGACTTTCTTATATGGAATACTGCAAAGTTTGATCATAACCTTCATTTAAAGTCACAGGAGTTATATAAATCAAGAATTCTGGAGTCATAGTATATGACCAATACCTTTCTTACTGTAAATGGTTCTTAAATAGAGAAAAGAAATTGCCTTGACCTTTATTCAGGGTCGCAGGTGTCAAATCTGTTAAAGTGACTTTGATCCATTTCCAATATTATTTTGAGTTATCAAACTTTTTCTGTTTAAACACTGAACACCTTGTATACATGATTTACATGGATAGTAGCTTGCTAGCATAAGGTCTTCAAATTTTGGAAAAGAAATGACTCGTGTTCAAGATGAAAGAGATCAATTCTCTTTAAAAATTCAAATAACTCTTTATGAACAACCTAAACCTTATAATGATGTCAATTGTTATAACCTGCAACTTTTTTGTTTTGCTTAAATACTTAACTACTAGAAAAATGACATTTACTAAAAATTCAAGGTTACAGGTCAAATATTTAAGAATTCACTGGAAGTATCTTCTGAATCACCAAGAGTCTTGATATCTGTCCGATAGCTTGCTGACTGAGAGAGCTACAAATTAAGGAAAGACAAAAGCATCTTTGCCTTTATGCAAGGTTACAGGGACTAAGGGAACATAATTTGTCTTCACCTTTATTCAAATTACGACGGGCTAATTTTGTTTAAATACTCAGTTTTCTGAAGGAAAAACAGGGTTTGACTATAACTATGAATACATACTTGCTGGCAAAGAGTATTACGAAGCTTGTGAAAAGAGCTGTATGGTCTTGACCAATACTGTATGTCAAAGGGAACAAGCTTGTATAAAGGTCATACATATTTGAAGGTGTAAAAATAAAATAAGTTAACTAGTATTGCCATTTTTGCAAGGTCATAAGGGTCACATTTTAAAAAAACCCACACAGTTTTTTTCTGAAGAGAAAAAATGTGCTTGATTTTTTTCACAAAATTTGTGAAACTTTCTGCCAGTAAGCCACTTACTGGCAGAACGTTTCACAAAATTTGTGAAAAAAATGTCCTTTTTTCGATTTTCATAGGAATGAAGAAGAATACATAGATCAATTATTGCCTATTTAGCTCACCTGGTCCGAAGGATCAAGGTGAGTTTGTGCCATACCGTGGTGTCCTTCATCCGTCTGTTGTCGTCGATTGGCCATCAACAATTGGAAATCAATATAATTTGCCTGGGAGCATCCCTAGGTGTTTGGGATTCAAAATTGTACTAATGAGAGGACTGAACCCTAGGGGCTGAGGGGCAGTACAGAAAAGGATTATTTAGATATATTGGTTTAAGTGACTTCTTCTCTGGAACCAAGCAATGCACACTAGCCATATTTCACTGGGAACAATCCTAATTGCTTGCAAACATTCCCCAGGGGACTAAGGGGTGGAGCCAAAAAGGGTTATATAGCTATATTTAATGAAGTAACTCCCCTCCTCCAGAGGACTGAGGAATGGATCAGAATGGGTAAACATTGGAGTTAATTGAATGCATCAGTTTTGATAATAAAAAAAAAAAACAATGGGTAAATGTAAGGCCCCTTCCCTTAGATAATTTCTGCTGTTTTACTCCAAAATCAATTCCAAAATCAATTCCAAAATTTGCTTCATTTCACCAAAACTATGATATTGTGGATATTTACCCAAATCAACAGACACCACCAATATGGAAAGGAATATTAATGAAATGGCATGCCTTAAGCTTTTAGAAAATGAAAGACCTTGGCCTTTATTTAAGATTAGTGGGATAAAGTTTGTTGAAACATGATTGCATTATATTTGGCCTTTGGTGTGTTGAAATGTGGTGCTACCATATTTTCAAAAAAGATAAAATCTTGACCTCTATTCAAGGCCACAGAGGTCATATTTGTGGAAATATTCAGTTCCTGAACAACAAGGCCTACAGTAATAATATCTATTTGGTAGCTTGCTGAAATAAAGTGCTATGAGACCCCTTTGGACCTTTACAGGAATGATAAAAAATTATGATAAAAAAAAACCCTTTTGTGGTTTGATAGTCAGCATAAAATCTAATATGCCTTTGCAAAAATCGTTGAAAAGGATTGTTTAAAAATAAAAATGAAAGGCGTTGTATGTTTATTCCCAAATTCTTGTAAATGTTCAATCAAACAGAAAATCATACAATAGACACCACCTGCAGAATTCAACTGCGCACATCAGCAAAGTAATCATTTTGAAAATAAAACAATTTTTCCTGTCACGAGGACATTAATCTACCAATATTGAAAACGAATATTAAAAAATGAGAAACCAGTCGTAAATATGGGTCAGTGGAACACTTGATGTGGCATCAGACAGCAGAAAACCCTGAGGCGGGGCTATACAGTACACCAGCATTGTAAGATCCTACACGACTCTGATCCTCACCTTCCCGTTCCTTTGCCGACACCAGTAATTATTGACTACAAAACAGCTCAAGGTTATAATTACAGCCAACATCGGCTAGCTAAGATTTCCTGCAATAATATGAATATTGCCTTGGTGTTATCCGTCTTTGAACTTTGTGTTTCTAGCCTTAAGATAGGTTTTACATTCAACACATCGGAGATGTTTTGTGGTTGCATTTCGGTCGTAAATGAGGATTATAGGTTTTAGAAAAAAAAGACATGAGTCACACTTTTCCAAAGAATGTCATATATCTGCGTCTTTCTGTTGAAGAATTGGTAAAGATTCCCCCAGCAGGTACGACTATGCTTTATTGTAATTTTTGAGTGTACAATTAGATGGTTAATTAAACAAGATGTTGACTTCAGTCCTGTGACCAATCATACAGTGATTTGTCACATTTTGAGTTTTTGGTATGTCACGATTGGTTTTCCAAAAAACCAGGGTGTTTAGATTTGATGTAGTAAAAAAATTGTGACCTGTTTTACACGTGTTTTTAAATCTAATGAGGGCGATAATTGGAATACATATGTAGTATATTTTGTAGGGAGGTTCAGAGGAAATATTGGAAGAACACCTGAGACCTTCGCACGGTAAGAAATAATTCTGTCAGCTGATATATGAGGTGTTCTTCCACCTAATGGCATCATATGGTTACTTTCCCAGAAGCTTTCTGAAAAAAATGTCGTCGGCCAGACGGTCAAGGTGTGGTTGTACTTGATGCACCCTGACAGACTGGTAACATGTTTTTTCCTTAGCAGCAACAAGCACCTTGGTAACACTGACTTACATTGCACTGCCCAAGGTTTTCTTAAGGTAAAAGGCATGCAATTTCCTCTCATATTCAGACTCTCGGCATACTTAAGACTTACATTGCACTGCCCAAGGTTTTCTTAAGGTAAAAGGCATGCAATTTCCTCTCATATTCAGACTCTCGGCATACTTACCTCAGGACAGCAAGCCCTTTTAACAAAAAAAATTATTGAGTTATTGGCTGTAAAGTATATCTATATAAGTAGCCATTCTTTCCAAACCTAATACTACACCAGCAGTTTAGAAAATTATTAAAAACAAAATAGCATATCCCTATTAAAGCTTTCTTATCCAAAGTCAAAATCAACCTAAAGGTGTAAAAGAGCTAATGCTTGTTCTAACTGCAACTTGCTGACTGATAGCTCACCAATGTCCATGTCATACCATTATTGTCGCAACTACAGGTGCTTCTGGTACGCACTCCCGGTCTATATCTCCTGCTCCGTCGACGTCATACCATAAGTCTATTACTACCATTGATGTACTGGTGCTACTGGTACCCAATTCCACTCTCTATCTCCCACTATGTAGCATGGGGCTAAAACCTATTGCTATCTGATTTCATTTTGACTTTTCATAAGGTCATTGCAAGTAGTCATTTGTCGTATGATTGGCTAAATGATGACACTTTTAATGTGTCTTCATATGTCATTATTGAAATGGATAGATTGTCACTCAAGGTATGAATTTTCCAGAAAGGCATGCAATATGCATTGGGACTGAGATTTCAAATTGGCATAACAGTTTGTTTTTATTATAGTTGTTATTGCCCTTGCAATAAAGTTAATGTTTCCTTGTTTATTCATATAGCCCAAGAACAAAGTAAGTTTAGACCATGACATTCAGTGTCTGTCAGATTTCAAGTGTTCCTTTAAAAGACTATACTAGTCTTTGGTATTAACAGACAAATGATATAGTATAATGCTATCAGAATTGGCTCTGGGGTACAGTCCCACCCTTTAAGGCTTTAAAAGTCTCTAGATCAAAATATAGCAAACAGTTGAAATGCCAACCCCATAGAAATGTAGGTACATTCATACTTCATGTACCAGGGTTGGCCACATAGTCTATCTCAGTCCCTAGAGAGTTGGTTCTAGGGTTAGAACCCAGGCCTCAGTTTCATGAACGTTTCTTGGGTTTTTTCCGTACCTTTCAAATCTCCATAGCAAAGCATTACAGAATTTAAGGAAATTTCTACAACTTGAGATTTTACTGTAATGCTTTGAATTGCTATGGAGAATTTTGAATTAAGCAATTTCCTTGTGTTAAGGAATGTTAATGAATTCGGAGCTGGGCCTAAAAACCACATGCACGTATATATATATGGAAATCAGCAGAATTTGGTTTGAATCAAGGAGGGTCAACTTAGCTGACCTGTGGGCAAGGAGTTATAAGCCTATTAATGGGTCATATTTCAATTAAATGTATTAGAGATTCTTTAAATCAGGAAATTAAATGTTTTATAATTGAAAGGTAGTGTCCCTTTGGTTGTGAGAGATGGACCAGAATATTTTTACCACATGAGTTTATTATATTTTGATGATAATAATTTGGTCTTTACATGCTTGTGTATCCAGGTGGGCAATAATCAGTCCATCTGGGTCTCTTATTATCAATGTGATTGCTTCTAAATCTAATTAATACAACATGTAGTAACTTTAAAAAATAGAATTCAAGTGAAGTGTAAATGAATTTGTACCGACACTGACATAAAATTTCCGGGATGAATGGGTTAATAGATAATGATAGATGTGGTAGAAATATTAAATACTATAGGGTGGTCGGGTTGTGCAGTGGCTAGCGCACTTGCCTTTCACCATAGCGGCCGGGGTTCGATTCCCCGACCGGACGTGATAAGGTATGGGGTCACCTACCCAACCACGTGGGTTTTCTCAAGGTACTCTGGTTTCCACCCACAATAAGATAACATACAGGCCTACAAGAGTGATTAATATTTAATATTAGTTGTATAACTTGTTTCATAATTGTTGTAAAATAAATAAAGTTTATATTATATAAATATCAAATACTAGGACAAGACATGGTATTCAGGCTTTAACGAAATTCAGAATTTCACATATATCCACTCAAATGTGACAGACATAAAAATGTCATTTCTATAAAAAAAATATTCAGTGCTGAGAGAAAACTATTTTATGAAACCTTAGGATATAAAAAAAAAAATTACGCGAGACTCGCTATGTATTAAGTGCAAAATCCGGAATGTCTGGTTCTCTATGTAAAGTGGAAGTGGGTCAATAAGCTGTGCTACCAAAAGCCAGAACCTAATAAGATTGTCTGCAATATTTTTTGTGATATTATTAATAATGTAGCGTGTGTATATTTTTTTCATTTGATATTAAAGGGCAACTGAACAAGAAATGATTACATGAAATATAGGTGAAATTAGATACGATTAGCTTGATTGTACCAGTGACCCACTGACACAAAACCAAAATGAGCACAGGAGGTTAGCACCTAAAGGGGCCGGCATATTGTAAGGTGTCCTTCATATATGACAGCACAGTTGTCATATCTGTCCATATCAGGCTACAAGCAGGGGTTGACACTCGACGTATGCTATAGAAATGAAACCCTGGATGTTTATTGGCTGCATTAACTGAGGTAGGATCAGCAACCTCTCAGTTGGCAGTACGAGACATCCTCCAGTGCGAGTATTGATCCCGCCCGTCATATACCTCGGGCAGAAAGTGCACCATCGTAACTCTTGACAGATACAAATAAAATATCTTGAGGGGTAAAAAACCTAGCGTCACACCAAAAAATAATTATGCTTTCAAACTTGTTCCCCTTAAAAGGATTCCCAAGCATTTGTTACAGAAAGGATTTATTTTTGTGACAAACAGTATGGAATATTTATTTCTATCTGGTGACTTCAAGATGTAAATAAACAAAACCTGTTCAAAGCAGAATCTCTTTGATTAATATCCTTGTTTATGTGAAACCAGAATATTTTGATAGAATCTTCCAGATTGAAATTCTTGTTTATGTGAAAACTGTTTAAAACAGACACATTCCATCGAGGAAAGGAATACAGGGATGGGGGTGGGGGGATAGTCAGCCCACTCAGGTTGAAGTTTTTTGGCAATTGTTTGACAGTGTTGAATCATCACACTCCATACACATACGATTCCAGTTGAAAACAACTTTTAAAACAGTTTGCTTGTAAATACATTATCTTGAATCTTCTGTAAAACAAAGTTGCTTTGTCTGTCTTGTAACAATGTTACTTTCTGTTCTAGAACCTTCTTTGACTGAAAATCCTTGCTTTCCATGTAATCTGAACTTAGTACAATTTCCTCCAGTATGAAAATAATGTATATGTTAGCTTAATTATTATATATCAAAATATAGTTTTTCAAATGCTTATGAAACAGAAGGGCTGGAATATCATTTTTAAACATCAATATTGAATTTTTTTCTGGCATTATTATATATTTGAAAATCATTTTTCAAAAACCATAGTTAGCAAGTCTTTCATGAAAAAAATAAAAATGAAATATCTCAAATATATATTTTTTAGATAATAATTTAAATTGTGTTTTGAGTAATGATTTTTCAAGGCTGTATTGCAGGTTGAGATTCGAACCGATGACTTCAGATTGATTTTGATATCTCTGACCAATAGAGCAAGTCATATTCAATATAGAAATTAAGAGGAGGTAACTGTTTAAAGTAAAAATCAAAGTACATTGGGACAGGGGACCTTAAGGGGAGATAACCATATAAAATATTAACCACAGTTCAGTGGGACAGGGATTCTTTAGGGGAGATAACTGTATAAAGTATTATCCACAGTACTGTGTGACAGTGATCCTTAAGGGGAGACAAAGATGTAAATATTATCTGCAGTACTGTGGGACAAGGGTCCTTAAGTGGAGGTACTGTATCAAATAAATCCACAGTACTGTTGGACATGGATACTTATTGGGGGATTAACTGTATTTAGTAAAAAAAACGCAGTACTGTTTTAAAGGAATCCTGGAGACAACTGTTTGAAGTGTAAACCACAGCTTAATGGGACAGGGATGCTTAAGGGAGATAAATGTATAAAATATAATCAACAGTACTGTGGAATAGGGAGTCCTTAGGGGAGGTAACTGTATATAAGAACAAATACAGTACTGTAGGGCAGGAAGTCCCTCATTTTTATGCCACATTTATGGTTTGAAGGAACTTATTCTGTATTAGTACAAGCATTTTACATCATGTGCACCACATGAATAAAAACTACAAATCGGTGTATATAGATATTTTTTAATTTTATTAGCTCCATATTTCCACATTTGAGGTGGAAAAGAATAGAAACTTTAAACATAACTTCTTGTTAATTTTGTATCACATGTAATAACACTGATATAATAAAGAATAAATAATCTATACGCTAAGAAAAATATAAAATAAGAATAAAGTTACAACATTATGATAGCATTTCCACTTTACATATCAATGATAGGTACTTTGTTGATTCTTTAGAGATATAATGGCTAAAAGTGTCCTTGTATACACCCTTCACGAAACTCGCTTATTCAGCACTCCACACATTGCAATATTTCTGTAATGATGTACGGATTTATATCGTAATATCGCAGCACTTAGTGCATCTGGATATTACAATATATCTCTGAATTAAGTCAGTACTCGCATTATTAAGTATTTCTGTAAGCAGTTTAGGTATGCATGGGAATATTTCCGCAATCTGCAAACCTTAAATAATTTCTGTACTTGGTAAATAATATTTTCATATTCATTACACGTAAACAATATATCTCTCATATGTCATATTTCTTAACTTGTGGTATGTATCTTTCAGGATATTTCTGCACACAGTATGCCAAAATATCACAATATATTAGATGTGGTCTGACTTTCCTCAATTCTCATAGGCTAAAATATAGTCACATGGAGGTCAATATTTTGTGATATCGACCTGATGTTTCAATTTTTAGAAACACCAAGTCAATATTGCATTTGTGACGTCATAATCATTGTGACGTTATTGTACTCGTGCATGCATCTGTAAATTTCATTCTTTATCAAGACAAATATAATGAAATTAAGTCTTTTGCAAACAAGTTTGGTACTAATATAAAAATTGACGACCTTTAATTCAGTCAATATGGTGTTATACCGACCTGGAAGAATCTAAAATATTGACATCGGGCTAACGCCCTCGGTCAATATTTGATTCTACCAGGTTGGTATAACACCATATCGACCTCAGCAAAGGTCCATAATTGATATATGTTTCTAATCAATTCACATATCTATAGATCATACTTGTTTTGTGCTCATTAAACATGGACAATGTAGCCCAAGTTTCATCTGGCTCAGACACCAGATATTTTGACGGATAAATGTCTGACCATGGCGCACAATGTGCTTAGTACCTATGCATATTATGATCATACATCACAGATTAAAATGACTTCAGTCCTTTACATTGGTACATTGTGTTGCATAACATTCCTTGTTTGTTCTCTCACATCTTTAGTAGACTACCATATGTCTTACAGTCTGTATCACCATTACCTCGCAGCCAAAAATTTCTGACCTGAAAAATATCCATAAAAAGAAGATCAGCCATAGTGACTTCCATAAATCCGTAAAAAGAACTACCCTTTTCCAACTTAGACTTAAACAATGGTTAAATGCTTCTAATTTGTATATTGTATTATACCTGGAATTTAAGTTAAAAAGTATGCCTGTGTTCATGCACAAAACATAATTACCTGTCATGGTCTCCGGTTTGATGTAATCGTTCATTGCCGTTGTTTGGAAATTGTTTCCTGTAAACAAGAATCAAAAGCAAGGATTTGTTAATGCCAGGAATAACGACGATTAATATTTATATTCAATCAACTAATAAATCTTCGATCAACCTTGATTAAATAGAAAATTAAACACTTTTCGGAAGTTTACTCCAGTATGCAACATAGAACCAAACTTGGTGTAGAAGAGACAAGTGGAGTTCTAGATTGTCTTGATTTGTCAGTGGTTGATGGTGTGGAGGAGATGCATTGCTTAAAAGATCTAAACTATAACACTTACGTCCGGAGTTATCAGTGTGGAAGAGATGTGTCGCGGCGATCTCCTTGCCAACTTTCGTGTCCATGTCCCTCATTGTTCGAAGTTGAGCGTCAGTAAATCTACAACACATTGTCCACGGTAAAATACAGCTTATGTAATGTTTATATCAATATAGATATGTTTAAGTTTTTATCAACGCTTTTATTCCCCAAAAAATTACTATCCTTCATTGTTTTGTTACGTTTTTCTCCAGCACTCCTGTTTCCTCCCACATTTAAGAACTTCTGTTCACCAAAATCCGGGCTAACGACAGTGATGGATGCAAGTTGAAATTTGCTTATATTACTTGTAGAGATAAATTAAGTGTATTATTAAACTCATATCCGGGCCAAAGTGGATGACCTCTATACACGATTAATACCTACAATGACCGCTAGCACTGACCTCCTCTGTGGAAGTGGTTTGAAGTCTGCCTTCATCATTGATGTCCTCATGGCGTGCTCAGGCTGTGGACAGGCATAGGCTGCTCTTGCCATCAGAGTCTCGTTGATGCTCACCGTTTTGGGATCAGCAGCTCTTAAGTCCTGAGTGTTTTCACTAATAGTCAGAGATGTGAACTTTACAGGAGCAACATTCTCTGTTTTGCCAGCAGGTTTAAGCTCCTGGTCATTCTTCTTTTCTCCTAAATATTTCATTTGTGTTTCTGTTGTAAAGTCCATTGGGTTGTAGCCCACCACAAAGTGTGTACTCTTGCCGTCACTCAGCCTCGATTTAGTCTGCGAATCCTTTTGGAGGCGTCTTCCAGTGGCATGGCCACCTGTCATAAATGTACCTATGTAGTTGTTCTGCAATGACAACAAGATGGATAACTTTAAGTTTCTGAAATTTAAATCAGACTGGTGGAGAAGGTAAAGCATTGCCTCTAGCTATTTCATCAGAAGTGAAAGGGATTTTACTCACCTTCACATCGATATTAACCCCTTCCTTTATCTCTACACACTCACAATGTGTGTGTTTTAGGTTCATCTCTCAACTTTATAAAGATTGGCCTTCATCCACTTTTACCGATGAAATTGACCCCTCAACTCTTCTATATAAATAATTATCCCATCACAACTACATTGTATTTCATGAAATTGACCAATCATCTCTACATTATGGTACTGAGCCCTTGCTTATTTAGGACTGATGCTTCGTCTCGACTTTTGGATCGACACCTACCTACCTTGACCAGCACTACTTTATATCAATTGGCCTCTACATTACATTTTGAGGACTTGATGTTTACTTGGATGTGACCAAAATTTACATGACGGATGTCGTCGATAAAGCAGAAGACCCTTACTCTTCCGGAACACATGGTCTTATTCTCTTGTACTTTTAAATAAATCTTTCCTTTGTTCATATTCTGAGTTCGGATTATGGTTTTGTTAACCCTTTGGTATTCTCTAATTAACTTTATTACAGAATTGATCCCTCATCTCTTCCCTAAGAGATTTCCACTTAATCAGTTCTATTTAAACAAACCCCTCACGCCCTACTTATTTGGTTCTGACTTATCATCACATACCTGTGAAGATGACTAACACACACATGTGCTGCAACTTTTAAATTTAGTAATATATACAGTATGCCGAAAAAATGTATTAGACTGAACCAGAGAGCTGTTTCGTCCTCCTAGGACTCTTTAGTGATGGTAGGAGCCAAAAGATGGGAATCCAAAATTTCTAAATTGACACCTCGCCTCCGCTTTATGGCGGGGGGGGGGGGGGGGGGGGGGGTCTCCTACTGCTCTACCAACCTTTGCTTCTGACTGCATCTTGTTGAGGCCTGGGTATGGAAGTGCATCATCCGGCGTGAGGTAATCATAACTGACCCCAGCGTCAGACAGCTGTCCCACAGCCTTGAAGCCTGGTGGAGGGCGCACATAGTCGGAGTGGGCCACTGTAACAATCAAATATCAACTGTTTGTGAATACAAAATTGAAAGCAAGAACGGTCATTTCTAAAAGAACATAGATTTTTCAACTATACATTTAATGAGGTGGAGGCTTTAATCGTTGTTTTCTGACGAGTTTAAGAGTGATATGGCCAGTAATATTAAGAACGGTTGCTTACCTAAATTCTTTCATGCAGTAACAAATAAAACCTGCTTTAAATAGCATTTTATATCTACACATAGAGGTAATTTATGATCTCACTGGCGATATATGTTAGAAATTACTTTTGTATTTAAACCACCAGACAACTTTAACGGTTCACACGGAGATCTTCTGTTTCCAGAAACAGTTACTATTAGTTTAATGTTGGTAAAGGGACCATTTTAATTTCCACAACAGTAATCTAACATGATTTCTCCTGACCTAAAGATAACCTTCGTTCTGATGTGCCAACTACACTCGAACACATCGAAGACTTTGTGATGAAGCAATTGCTAATATGTTGCCATAAATATAACATAGTAGTGCCGTAATGCCGTATATAGATACATGAAGCACTAGAGCGGCGGCTTACGGTGCAGACAAGCTATAATTGGCAAGGCCAACCAGTTTTGATGGGGATTCATTCTCAATATGCATCTTCTATTAACTAATATAATGAAAGTGGACTGATGATTATAGTTAAAATGCAGGGGGAGTAATAAAGTTTGTGTACATTAAATATAATAAGAAGCTAATCCAGGATTGTGTAATATTGAGTGTGGCAGGGTGTTTAGTTTGGCGGGGGCTGATGATGATGGACTTTGGCAGCTGTATCAAGCACTTAACATGATTATGAAATGTGGAGAGTGGCCAATATAAGGCTAAAGACTGATAAGTGTCCAATTATAATTAATTTAATTTATTTATTCTATTTAGTATAGACATAAATCTGCTTGATTGCTATCCTTAATTACTTTAAATAGATGAAAAATCGCATGAAAACAATATCCAAGTGCAATTATGTTTTTCAGAATATATTGAATTTTGACATACATATACACCCATGATTTATTTATACGGAAGGCCAATCATACAAAATCTAGATAAAAAAAGGCCTAAAGGTCATGCAGCGATTGTGTTATCATCTAACTCTCCAAAATAACATTTGTCACGGACTTAGATATAATTCTGTTAATTAATATTACTCAGATATAGATGTAGTTATATTAATTAATGTGGCTCAGTTATTACAACGTCGCCACCTGATGCTTTGCTGTGGTTAATCCCCTGCCTCATTTGTTCCCTTGGCCCTGTATTACTACAGGAGCTGATGATTAATGTTACTTACACGACCTCTGTCTGTCCTGAGCGTGTCTGTTGAGGTCGTAGCTCATGATGATATTATCGTGATCTCTCTTATCCAAATTGACTTCCATTAGGGTTTTCCCCTCTGCATTCTGCAGCAATACAACAAAGCAATCGTGTACAATTACCAATCATATCATCAACATGACCTTCAAACTAGTGATTTATGTCACCGTATCACTTTGACCTTCACCATGATCCAGTAGTTAGGTTCATCTACAAAATGGCTTTTGCAATTTTATTTTCCATCATCTTGTCCACAAGTGATCTATAATTATTTCTAAAACTAAACTAAAATCTTTTGCTTACAGAAGACCTATCCCTGAAATACTCTCATCTGAAGGGTTTATTTATGAAATCTTACCAAAGGTACCAATAATGCATACTAACTAGAAATTACTGCTAACCAATAGCAAGCCCCGTACAATAATGTTAATAGTCCTTTCTTATGAGGGTTATTAAAAATATATACAAACCCTGTACGGCTGAGCAGGCTGGTAACTGTAATCCACGTTATTACTCGTACTACCAAATGCAGAATATGCTGGATCATTTTGTAAAATCTGCAAAATATATTGGAGGATTAAAACGTGTTCACTTCAAAAGTAAAAGCTACAGGTCAAGGATTCCTGCTTGTACAAGAACTCAAGAATTATAAATGACAGTGACCAAAGATAAAACACTGATCGTAATCAGATGAATGCCTATAATTTAATAATTTAATTTAAAAGTTAATAATATCAATTTTGGTATACACTTGTGGTCATATCAGTGGTCTAGCCTCGAATTGTTTGGATATAACACGTCTTACGTCCCTGATATTTGAAAGGCTTAAAAGAAATGCAAAATAGGAATACAAAGCGTATTTTTTTTGTATTTTTATGTGATGTGAAAATTACTAGTATTTTAAATTATTCCAACTTGTAGACTTTTGATAATCTGTACAATATATTCTTGGTACAACATCCTATGTGTGCTAATTAAGTAATGTCTGGTTTTGGTATTTACGTTGCCTGCAGCCTTTGTGGGGGTCTGTTGAGGAGGTCCTCTCTTGGCCATGGCCGCTAGGGCATAGTCCTTCCCATACATGCTGTGTACGGTAGTGGGGTCATGTCCAAACTATAAACAAATAAAACGTAGTTCTAAAACAAAGGTCATGTCCAAACTATAAACAAATAAAACGTAGTTCTAAAACAAAGGTCATGTCCAAACTATAAACAAATAAAAGGTAGTTCTAAAACAAAGGTCATGTCCAAACTATAAACAAATAAAACGTAGTTCTAAAACAAAGGTCATGTCCAAACTATAAACAAATAAAACGTAGTCCTAAAACAAAGGTCATGTCCAAACTATAAACAAATAAAACGTAGTTCTAAAACAAAGGTCATGTCCAAACTATAAACAAATAAAACGTAGTCCTAAAACAAAGGTCATGTCCAAACTATAAACAAATAAAACGTAGTTCTAAAACAAAGGTCATGTCCTAACTATAAACAAATAAAACGTAGTCCTAAAACAAAGGTCATGTCCAAACTATAAACAAATAAAACGTGTAGTCCTAAAACAAAGGTCATGTCCAAACTATAAACAAATAAAACGTAGTTCTAAAACAAAGGTCATGTCCAAACTATAAACAAATAAAACGTAGTCCTAAAACAAAGGTCATGTCCAAACTATAAACAAATAAAACGTAGTCCTAAAACAAAGGTCATGTCCAAACTATAAACAAATAAAACGTAGTTCTAAAACAAAGGTCATGTCCTAACTATAAACAAATAAAACGTAGTCCTAAAACAAAGGTCATGTCCAAACTATAAACAAATAAAACGTGTAGTCCTAAAACAAAGGTCATGTCCAAACTATAAACAAATAAAACGTAGTTCTAAAACAAAGGTCATGTCCAAACTATAAACAAATAAAACGTAGTTCTAAAACAAAGGTCATGTCCAAACTATAAACAAATAAAACGTGTAGTCCTAAAACAAAGGTCATGTCCAAACTATAAACAAATAAAACGTAGTTCTAAAACAAAGGTCATGTCCAAACTATAAACAAATAAAACGTAGTCCTAAAACAAAGGTCATGTCCAAACTATAAACAAATAAAACGTAGTCCTAAAACAAAGGTCATGTCCAAACTATAAACAAATAAAACGTGTAGTCCTAAAACAAAGGTCATGTCCAAACTATAAACAAATAAAACGTAGTCCTAAAACAAAGGTCATGTCCAAACTATAAACAAATAAAACGTAGTTCTAAAACAAAGGTCATGTCCAAACTATAAACAAATAAAACGTAGTCCTAAAACAAAGGTCATGTCCAAACTATAAACAAATAAAACGTGTAGTCCTAAAACAAAGGTCATGTCCAAACTATAAACAAATAAAACGTAGTCCTAAAACAAAGGTCATGTCCAAACTATAAACAAATAAAACGTAGTTCTAAAACAAAGGTCATGTCCAAACTATAAACAAATAAAACGTAGTCCTAAAACAAAGGTCATGTCCAAACTATAAACAAATAAAACGTAGTCCTAAAACAAAGGTCATGTCCAAACTATAAACAAATAAAACGTGTAGTCCTAAAGCAAAGGTCATGTCCGAACTATAAACAAATAAAACGTGTAGTCCTAAAGCAAAGGTCATGTCCGAACTATAAACAAATAAAACGTAGTCCTAAAACAAAGGTCATGTCCAAACTATAAACAAATAAAACGTGTAGTCCTAAAGCAAAGGTCATGTCCAAACTATAAACAAATAAAACGTAGTCCTAAAACAAAGGTCATGTCCAAACTATAAACAAATAAAACGTAGTCCTAAAACAAAGGTCATGTCCAAACTATAAACAAATAAAACGTGTAGTCCTAAAGCAAAGGTCATGTCCGAACTATAAACAAATAAAACGTGTAGTCCTAAAGCAAAGGTCATGTCCGAACTATAAACAAATAAAACGTAGTCCTAAAACAAAGGTCATGTCCAAACTATAAACAAATAAAACGTGTAGTCCTAAAGCAAAGGTCATGTCCGAACTATAAACAAATAAAACGTAGTCCTAAAACAAAGGTCATGTCCAAACTATAAACAAATAAAACGTAGTCCTAAAACAAAGGTCATGTCCAAACTATAAACAAATAAAACGTGTAGTCCTAAAACAAAGGTCATGTCCAAACTATAAACAAATAAAACGTAGTCCTAAAACAAAGGTCATGTCCAAACTATAAACAAATAAAACGTAGTTCTAAAACAAAGGTCATGTCCAAACTATAAACAAATAAAACGTAGTCCTAAAACAAAGGTCATGTCCAAACTATAAACAAATAAAACGTAGTCCTAAAACAAAGGTCATGTCCAAACTATAAACAAATAAAACGTGTAGTCCTAAAGCAAAGGTCATGTCCGAACTATAAACAAATAAAACGTGTAGTCCTAAAGCAAAGGTCATGTCCGAACTATAAACAAATAAAACGTAGTCCTAAAACAAAGGTCATGTCCAAACTATAAACAAATAAAACGTAGTCCTAAAACAAAGGTCATGTCCAAACTATAAACAAATAAAACGTAGTCCTAAAACAAAGGTCATGTCCAAACTATAAACAAATAAAACGTGTAGTCCTAAAGCAAAGGTCATGTCCGAACTATAAACAAATAAAACGTGTAGTCCTAAAGCAAAGGTCATGTCCGAACTATAAACAAATAAAACGTAGTCCTAAAACAAAGGTCATGTCCAAACTATAAACAAATAAAACGTGTAGTCCTAAAGCAAAGGTCATGTCCGAACTATAAACAAATAAAACGTAGTCCTAAAACAAAGGTCATGTCCAAACTATAAACAAATAAAACGTAGTCCTAAAACAAAGGTCATGTCCAAACTATAAACAAATAAAACGTGTAGTCCTAAAACAAAGGTCATGTCCAAACTATAAACAAATAAAACGTAGTCCTAAAACAAAGGTCATGTCCAAACTATAAACAAATAAAACGTAGTTCTAAAACAAAGGTCATGTCCAAACTATAAACAAATAAAACGTAGTCCTAAAACAAAGGTCATGTCCAAACTATAAACAAATAAAACGTAGTCCTAAAACAAAGGTCATGTCCAAACTATAAACAAATAAAACGTGTAGTCCTAAAACAAAGGTCATGTCCAAACTATAAACAAATAAAACGTGTAGTCCTAAAACAAAGGTCATGTCCAAACTATAAACAAATAAAACGTAGTCATAAAACAAAGGTCATGTCCAAACTATAAACAAATAAAACGTGTAGTTCTAAAACAAAGGTCATGTCCAAACTATAAACAAATAAAACGTGTAGTTCTAAAACAAAGGTCATGTCCAAACTGGGGAAAAACTCAAAACAATTTCGAAAACAGTTCAGGCCCGATATAGATCTGCTGTTATATGAATGAAACTAAGATTTTATTATCAATTATTCCCCAATGAAACAAATAAGAGAGTAGATGTCAAATTCAAGATTCTCTATGTAACATTGCTAGTTTAGATATAAGAAAGAAATAAAGAAACTCTAAATACTGACCAATAAAACAACGTCACAATACATAGAGACTACACAAGTATCTTGGCAAACACTAGTCTTGGTCACAGTACATTAGCTATAGCTTTGACCAATAACAATTAATTTTCATTGTAACCAATACAAGGTCAATTGACCATATGTCACATACCAATTCAGGGTCATCGTAATGTAAACTTACCCAATACATAAAGTAACAGGTTACCATGGTAACATCATTGGGCTTTGCTCACTGATCAAAGTTTGATATTCCAGACAGAATACAGTTACTAAGGAGAAATATGTTTTTAGGTAATACTATACATTGGCCAAGGTTTTTCATCCTGTCTTCTTTCTTGGGAACTAACCTTGAAGTGTGCAGAGGTCTGGTAGGTCTTGCCATCAGCAGCACCTGTAAACATTGTACACGCTTTAGAAACCGTCAATACAGAACCCTTACTAACAAATGATTGGGTCCTTGCAGCAAAACCCTTTTATGTCATTAGCAATATGTATTTTGAAACATGGAGCAGTTGCTAAATAATGTGTTTTAATTTGAAGCCTGGGAAATGAAAATATAAATAATATATCATCATATCACATGAGGAAAAAGTGTCCATTTCGGCTCTAAATCAATAATATCTCAGATCATACCTAAAAAAGAGTAGGTATATTGTTACTATGTTGTAAATGTGATATGGTATCGGTCTCCACACTCTGGCCTACTGTACTTAACGTACCTTTGAAGACACCAGGTACGGTGACATCCCTGGCGTAAGCTGCGAGATGACTAGTTCTGGTGTTGTCGTCGGGAAGCGTCACCCCTATTTTGGACGATGGAAGTTCCTCGCCTTTGAGTTCTGCTTGTTCTCTGGCCTTACTGTCAACAATGATAACATCATACGGTCACAATCAACAGCTATTTTAACAACTGTAAATAACGATGTTCAACAAGCAATAAATAGCCATTTCACAGACGGGGTAATAGATAGAATTTTAAACACGTCAATTTCAATTAGTAAAGAAAAAAAAAACACAAACATATCGAAGGCGTCAAAAAGGCAACTTTACCACATGATCGTTCTCAAAAATAAGATCAAAATCAATAATTGAAATGTCCAAAGAGTCGGCAAGGTCAACAATATCTACATCAAGGTAACCACATAAAGTCATCATTGTCAAGAGAAAAGTAAGACCGTTAAAACCAAGATCAATCTGGGTAGCTCGCATTCTTTCGCAGCAGACTTTTAAGATAATGATCTAGGAGATGTAAGGTTGTGCTTTACTCAATTATGATCGCCGGCAACCCACGGTACACTTCTCAGACGTTTACATACGTCTGAGAAGTGTACCGTGAGTTTCCGACGATGCTCAATTATAGAAAACAAAAAAAGTCGTTTTACCTACAATAATATCAAAAGCATGTTAGACGAAACATCTGTTGTATTTTGTTCTGAAGTAGAGAAGGAGAACCCATTAATAGAGAACTCTTGTAGAACCTTGTCCCCCGAGACATGTTGGTATGTCGTGGTGAACGTTTGAGGAGACCCTTATTAGTCATACGATGGATGGTCACTGTGTCAAGTGCCTACTTACTCGGCAGCCTTTAGGGCCCGTGCAGCTGTCTCCGCCGGGGGTAATGTCCGCGGACCAAACTCGTCGTTAACGGTCGTATCATAGTTACCCTCTGTAACAATAATGATACCATGAACATCCACTAAGTGTTGATGAACAAGATCACTTGATAGGACACCATTTGTTGGTAAGATAGACTAGTTTATGGCATTGTTATAACACATGAACGATTACAAGTAAATTTTTCAATATACAAACGATTACAAGTAAATTTTTCAATATACAAACGATTACAAGTATTTTTTTCAGCATACACCTGGTAAATAAATGTTGAATAAGGGTTGATATTTCCCGTATTCAAAAAAATAAGCTAAAAGTTCAGTTTCCGTATTACGCATTTCTTAACTTATTTTTACTATTCAGCCAGATAAAAAATGGTCTTGTTTCTAAACGTACTATTTTATTTGTTAAATCTGTACACAAATTGGATAAAACGAGATATTTTACCTCATCTATGAGAAAAAGAATTAAACCAATTTTTATCATGTTTCACTGGAGTATCTTACTGATTCCATTGTAGTCGCCGTATCTGAATACATGAGATGTTCGGCCGAGGTCCTTCATCGCCTTGCTGACCTGGGTGGTGGCTTGTTCCTCGGGCGAGAAGGCTAGCGATTTACCCTGGGCTGCGTCCCCCACCCCGTACACACGTTGGCTCTCGCTGAATATACTACAAACAAGCAAAATCAGAGAATACCGAAGCGTCAACAAGACCATAATCTGAATTCAAGAACTAGGGACAATATATGAACAAAGTAAATATTTATATGGAGACTATTAAAAAGTACAAGAGAATGAGACCAGGTGTTCCGGGAGAGTAAGCGTCTTCTGCTTCATCGACATAGGCCACATTGAAGAACAAACTGAGAACCGAGGCATCATGCTTTATCACAACAAACATGCATACTAATGAGCCCGTTAAAAACCGTCCACCTTCATATCATTTAAGGATACGCAATATTTCTCAATGATACTAAGAGGGCGACCATAAACATGTTAAAAATCTTCATCAATCTGCAGCTCTCGAATCCTTGTGTCGTAAGTTTGTTCGTCGGCAACCTACAAATATCAGGAAAACCTCCATATTCAGAGCAAGCCCTGATATAAACATTCCAAACAGTATTTTGCTTGGAGTGTCTTCAGTATTTTTCAAAACTTTTGACAGAATAAGATATCTTCTTCATTTATAGACTGAACAAGAAATTCGGTTTGGACACAAAATCAATGCGTGAGCAAGAGAATACTGGACCAGAGTCACCCTGATTTCCACTGACTAGCCCTAATGTAACTTCTCATAGAAATGCTTTACTAGTAGTACATCTTCATGTATGTAATATCATTGAGTGATCTCCGTGTAGACAAGATGTGATAGTTACCTTGGGTTGTCACTGCCAAACATTATATTAGTACCACGATGTCTCTTAAAGCGTGCCTGGTCTATGGGAAGCTGCATCTTGGAAGTATTCAGTCTGGGGAACAGCGCTGCCTTAGTGGAAGACTTCTCCAGCTTGGATTGTGAGAAATCAAATCACTGTTATACAATTGTGTCATAAGTATATGGCTTCATTTGAAATTTCAATATCCTGTGTAATTATACTGAACACAATACGAGTCTTCCTTTTATCTGAGGAACTCTGAGCAGCTCCTTAATTTCTTTCTACTTCATGGTAGTATATAAATTCATCATTCATGAAAATTCCGTTTTAAATCTGATATCTGAAATCAATCTCCATGAGGGATGATTTTATTTAATTTTTTTTTTTTTGTCATGCCATTATAATTATGTACAGTACATTCTTAGTGTGAAGAGTAACCTACACATTGTTGATTATTGTGAAACCTAGTATTATCCATATTTCATCTCTTTCTGGTGTATCCAAAAATGAATGAAGATAATCTTGTTGACAGAAATCCAAAATCCGTAAAAATAAAAATCAATAGCTAACAGAGACCTCTCAATCTAAAAATGATGCATTAGTATGACTTCCTGTTCTCCATAAATAGAAACACGGGAGTAAAGATGGAAACCAATTATTTTTAGTACACTCTTATAATTAACATCAGCCCTACTTGTTTGGCATTAAAATATTCCAAGATTATTACGCGTAGTCGTATATTGGTATTATGTGGCGTGTATTGATTCTGGATCTAAAATTATAGGTATTGCCAATCAAAACCGTCTAGAGGAAATCCCATGCTCCAGCAGACTAATCTCATATATGTGTTGTCAGCCAGTCTTTAATTAATTATCTCAGTGCCTTTGATCTGTGACATTTGACCTATGATAATGTGATATTTGACCTATGATAATGTGACATTTAACCTATGATAATATCCTTGAAATATGCTTAAGCTGATCAAATCATGAGTGTATTTTCAAACATACAAAATAAAAAAGAAGTCTTTTCCATAAACTGCACGAATGTGGCCGAGTATGAACTTACCCCAGGGTTGTAGTTGGAATTGTATTCTGAATTCTCCATCTTTCTGCTGGTCATGTATCTGGGTGCCATATCCTGAAAATTACAAGACATATTTTCATTTCGATGTAAAACGGTCTTACGACTTTGAATAAACAAGAGTTATGGAGGAAATAACCAGTTTTGTTCATAAAATCGATAAAAATAGAACTTACCGGCCAGTTTATATTTTTGTCTTTCTCGACCATCTCCACCTGAAACAAAGAAAAAGAGATATACGTTGCAGGGTGGTTAGCATCGATTAATACACATTCGCCACGTTGTGCTGTAATATAATTGTAACCGTATGGTGGTCACTGTGCTAAGGTATGCTTTCAGTCATATTTGTGTGTTGTTTTGATGAATATTTAATTGTATTTATTGGGATAACATACTTTGGTATTGATTTGCCTACCTACCCTAAGTGAGGATGCATGTTGTTCTTGTGGAGACCCTATCTTATGTCGGAGTACTATTAGTAATGTGGTCTGTTATCAAGCATGTAACATCTCGGTTTGTGGTAGTGTTTCTTGTTTTTGAGTGGTTAGAAAAACACTTTTCTAAGGTTTTTATTGTATTTTCTCCTGTGGTTTATGTACATAAAAAATCAAGCTCAACTAGTATTCCAAACTGGATTGTAACGTTTTCCATAAAGACAATAGTTTTCACTTAGAAGTGATGCCCTACGTAGTTGTCCACTTAAATAAGATCTTCACTCTAATACTAATGAATTGAAAAGGATGTGGCAACTGTTTGAAATATTTATTGAAAGGAAGGATAACGACCACCTTTACTGTGTGGTTCTATATAAATTGTGGGGGAAATAAGAAAATCAGTGAACTTGATATTCAAAAGCTTGTGGTTTAGTTCAAAAACTTAATACAAGCCAGTTTGTTTTATTATAAAAACTTTCTCGACTGTATTCTACTACTAGCTTATCTCCTTTAGTTTAGAACTTAGGAATCAGACATCCAAGTGATCAAAATCAATAAGGATATTTTATTGTATTAATACTGTAATATGGCTATACTGTTCTAGAGCGTGGGCAAGTTTAGTTCAGAGTATTCGTTGTCGGTATTGAAAGGGTATGGTGAGTGAGGCTTTCCGATTTATGAAGGAGTGTTGGAGGTTTACCTTGCTCCATGGTTTCTCCTGGAAGTCCGACTTTGTTGTACTGTCCTGGTAGGTCTGTACCTCTACATTGGCACCACTGTCATTCCCCAGCTCAAAATGGTGTGTCAACTGTAAAACAAATCAAGAACCGTATATTAGACAAATTTAAGTTCGTGTCAGAACTACAGTTATTCTAATACAAGATCAACAATGGGTAGAAAGTCTGTCAAAACGCCGCGGTAGCCACAGTGTATTAACCTATTTTAGGTAGACAATTAATTATTTCCTGATTTTATTTCTACCAACATTAGGAGACTTTTTTATACACTCATTCTGATGCTGAGCACTGAAGACAAAATATATGTCACAAGCTGGACTGGTTGTGTTAATTACAAAAATATGTGTCACAGCGCGGCTTGATCCCAGCAGAAAGCAACAGGGTTGTAGTGGCGCTTTGATACGCGGCATTGTGTGGGGTCAATTTGGCCTTAAACTTGACCTTTCTGTAGTCTGACTTCTGGACAATCTTACCTGTCCTTTCTGTTCTTGATTGTTACTCGGGTCTGGAATGGCGCCCTGACGAATGAAACAATAAGCACAATATAACAGCAAACTTATAATTATTTGTACTTTTTTCGATATAGTTGAAACGATTGTCATAATATAATAAACTTTTATTTTGTTTGGTTTGTTTTGTTTCACGTCCTTTTAACAGCTGGTGTCAATTTAAGGACGTGTAATGTTTTGATGGCGGATGAAAGCTGGAATTCCCGGAGGAAAACCACCGACCTACGGTCAGTACCTGACAACTGTCCAACGAGGATGAGTACATTTACACACCTCAAACTATGTCGGACAAAGACAAGGCGACGTGATGTTAAGACCCAGATGGGCGACAATGACTACTTAAAAGGTGGAAGCGGAGTACTTTTTAAACAAAATTATACACATCTTTCAACTCACAAACAACCGGTAGAGGTGCTATGATAAGAACCGTCATTCACCATGGTTTATCGTCAATTACTCACGTGGTGTGTACATCATTATGATATTATTATTATTTATACAGCGGTGTTAGTTGTATTGGTTTTAGTGTCTATTTTATAGCTAAATTCGTTTAAGGATATGTTTCCATGTCTTTTAATGTTAGCTGGATGCAGTATGTTGGTGTATTTCTTCCTTGCGATAGCACGGCTGTGGTGCCGATTTCAGAGTGCCACAACTATCCTAATAGCTTGGCATTTAGTAGGGAATAGCAACTACCATTGTCGTGACCCTTGTGTATCCAAACCTTGGGACAGAACCACTGCATTACATTTCCACTTTCCTGGCTTGTCGAACCTTCAACACTGAGTTGGACATTCAAAAGCAAGGGTTCCAAAGTAGTTGCCTCTCACTGTATGCAGCTCTATAGGTAAAACACTACGTTCTTTCTCTTTCCCGACCTGGAGAGGGGTGCTATGTATACCATAATATAACGGATGTATCATGCAGCCATCGTTTGCAGTATGATACAACATTGTTATTACTCTCGAGGATCTCCCCTCAAACAACATTATCTGGTACTACAAGAAACACATCTGTGAAAGTTCTCTCACTGCGACTTCATTTTGATAAAGATAAGCGTTTAACTAGTCCAAAAGTACGTTATTTTTATATTTTCGTTGTCATGTTTGTTGCACTAGTAGTGAAATTATTTATTTTCAAAATACAATATATACACAGTGAATGAACGTATACAAACAAGACCAAGTTTCTTCCGTATGAAGATATATCGTGTACATTTTTGTTTAAGACATACTGTGTAATTATAGAATATGCAGTTTACCCATTTTCATGTTATTTTATGGTGTTCAGTTGTTTGAAACCTTTTTGATCAGTACACTGGAATAAATTGAGTAGTTTGTCTTCTATTTCTTGAAAGTCGCGGTTCTGAACAGTTTGTTAGTAGTCTGTTTGATCTCGCTGATTACTTATACAGTTCGTTATTACAGTCCCAGTACATAGTAATCGTTGTTTTATAAGCTATTGATCAAAAAGACCTGCTTTATTGAACACCAGAAATTGCCCGTAGAAACGCCAGAACTTCGGGGTAGTGTTTGCTCTGCCGTCGTGTCGTGTGCTGCACCTTTTGTTATATGAAATCTTAATTAACACACTGTTGATCTACAGTATTCCTTTGTAGTATTGAAAACGTAATTCGTGTACAGGCCGTTTCTTATTAGTATAATATTCCAGTTTCACAGACAGAGTATGCAAATATGTCCCGGCGTTTCATATCGTTCTGTCTGATTAGAGTGACCCTTTGTCAATCATTGGTTGGCCTGGTTGGTTTCTTTTAATTTAAGAAAGTATCGACAGGAAAACCGGAGTTCCCGAAAAAAACCCACTGTCCATGCCAACTGCCAAGTGACCGTCCCTCGTTGGGCTCGAGCGAGCGACCTAGGGGTGCTCGGCTAGTGGTAGCAAAATGCAATATACTTCTCTGTGTCAAACATTCGGGCCAACAAAAGTGATTTACATTAATTGGATAACTTGTTTAATAATTGTTGTAAAATAAATAACGTTTATATCCTACGTATTTATGAGAACATATCGTAGACAATTGCCTTAAAATGACGTAAGACATTGTCTGAATTTGTATATGAATACCTCCTTTGGGACCCTGCCATTGTTTATGTTCATACCACGTGCACTAGGACCTGAGAATTTGTTACAGCTGGTTTAATTTGGACCCAAACTTAGAGGTTTAGAGTAGTTTAGCCTTATTGACCATTGAAGGGGCATTTTCAGTTAAAATTGAATACACCCCCCCCCCCAAGTGTAAGATTACTTTATAGACCCTAGTTGAGGTCCAAAGCTAGTTGCAACAAATTCTCAGGTCCCTTTGGTCTCCATACGTATATATATGATCAGAACATTGAAACATATGTTTTAATTATTTCGGAACTTAGTTTATAATTACAATGTTAGGATTATCATTAATGTCGTTGGACATTTATCTTATAAAATATATATGATTTGGTTATATTTGGTTGATAATTATAATGGTATACGGGTGTTGGTTGATAATTACAAGGGTATACGGGTATTTGGTTGTTAATTATCAGGGTATACAAGTTTTGGTTGTTAATTATATTTGGCTGATAACTATAAGGGTATACGGGTATTTGGTTGTTAATTATCAGGGTATACGGGTGTTGGTTGCTAATTATAAGGGTATACGGGTGTTGGTTGTTAATTATAAGGGTATACGGGTGTTGGTTGTTAATTATAAGGGTATACGGGTGTTGGTTGTTAATTATAAGGGTATACGGGTGTTGGTTGTTAATTATAAGGGTATATGGGTGTTGGTTGTTAATTATCAGGGTATATGGGTGTTGGTTGTTAATTATAAGGGTATACGGGTGTTGGTTGTTAATTATAAGGGTATACGGGTGTTGGTTGTTAATTATCAGGGTATACGGGTGTTGGTTGTTAATTATAAGGGTATACGGGTGTTGGTTGTTAATTATAAGGGTATATGGGTGTTGGTTGTTAATTATCAGGGTATACGGGTGTTGGTTGTTAATTATAAGGGTATACGGGTGTTGGTTGTTAATTATAAGGGTATACGGGTGTTGGTTGTTAATTATAAGGGTATACGGGTGTTGGTTGTTAATTATAAGGGTATACGGGTATTGGTTGTTAATTATAAGGGTATACGGGTGTTGGTTGTTAATTATAAGGGTAATATCAGGGTATACGGGTGTTGGTTGTTAATTATAAGGGTATACGGGTGTTGGTTGTTAATTATAAGGGTATACGGGTGTTGGTTGTTAATTATAAGGGTATATGGGTGTTGGTTGTTAATTATCAGGGTATACGGGTGTTGGTTGTTAATTATAAGGGTATACGGGTGTTGGTTGTTAATTATAAGGGTATACGGGTGTTGGTTGTTAATTATAAGGGTATACGGGTGTTGGTTGTTAATTATAAGGGTATACGGGTATTTGGTTGTTAATTATAAGGGTATACGGGTGTTGGTTGTTAATTATAAGGGTATACGGGTGTTGGTTGTTAATTATAAGGGTATACGGGTGTTGGTTGTTAATTATAAGGGTATACGGGTGTTGGTTGTTAATTATAAGGGTATACGGGTATTTGGTTGTTAATTATAAGGGTATACGGGTGTTGGTTGTTAATTATAAGGGTATACGGGTGTTGGTTGTTAATTATCAGGGTATACGGGTGTTGGTTGTTAATTATAAGGGTATACGGGTGTTGGTTGTTAATTATAAGGGTATACGGGTGTTGGTTGTTAATTATAAGGGTATACAGGTATTTGGTTGTTAATTATAAGGGTATACGGGTGTTGGTTGTTAATTATAAGGGTATACGGGTGTTGGTTGTTAATTATAAGGGTATACGGGTGTTGGTTGTTAATTATAAGGGTATACGGGTGTTGGTTGTTAATTATAAGGGTATACGGGTGTTGGTTGTTAATTATAAGGGTATACAGGTATTTGGTTGTTAATCATAAGGGTATACGGGTGTTGGTTGTTAATTAGAAGGGTATACGGGTGTTGGTTGTTAATTATCAGGGTATACGGGTGTTGGTTGTTAATTATCAGGGTATACGGGTGTTGGTTGTTAATTATAAGGGTATACGGGTGTTGGTTGTTAATTATAAGGGTATACGGGTATTTGGTTGTTAATTATAAGGGTATACGGGTATTTGGTTGTTAATTATAAGGGTATACGGGTGTTGGTTGTTAATTATAAGGGTATACGGGTGTTGGTTGTTAATTATAAGGGTATACGGGTGTTGGTTGTTAATTATAAGGGTATACGGGTGTTGGTTGTTAATTATAAGGGTATACGGGTGTTGGTTGTTAATTATAAGGGTATACGGGTATTTGGTTGTTAATTATCAGGGTATACGGGTTTTGGTTGTTAATTATCAGGGTATACGGGTGTTGGTTGTTAATTATCAGGGTATACGGGTGTTGGTTGTTAATTATAAGGGTATACGGGTGTTGGTTGTTAATTATAAGGGTATACGGATATTTGGTTGTTAATTATCAGGGTATACGGGTGTTGGTTGTTAATTATCAGGGTATACGGGTGTTGGTTGTTAATTATAAGGGTATACGGGTATTTGGTTGTTAATTATAAGGGTATACGGGTGTTGGTTGTTAATTATCAGGGTATACGGGTGTTGGTTGTTAATTATCAGGGTATACGGGTGTTGGTTGTTAATTATCAGGGTATATGGGTGTTGGTTGTTAATTATAAGGGTATACGGGTGTTGGTTGTTAATTATAAGGGTATACGGGTGTTGGTTGTTAATTATAAGGGTATATGGGTGTTGGTTGTTAATTATAAGGGTATACGGGTATTTGGTTGTTAATTATAAGGGTATACGGGTGTTGGTTGTTAATTATAAGGGTATACGGGTGTTGGTTGCTAATTATAAGGGTATACGGGTGTTGGTTGTTAATTATAAGGGTATACGGGTGTTGGTTTTTAATTATAAGGGTATACGGGTATTTGGTTGTTAATTATAAGGGTATACGGGTGTTGGTTGTTAATTATAAGGGTATACGGGTGTTGGTTGTTAATTATAAGGGTATACGGGTGTTGGTTGATAATTATAAGGGTATACGGGTATTTGGTTGTTAATTATAAGGGTATACGGGTGTTGGTTGTTAATTATAAGGGTATACGGGTGTTGGTTGTTAATTATAAGGGTATACGGGTATTTGGTTGTTAATTATCAGGGTATACGGGTGTTGGTTGTTAATTATAAGGGTATACGGGTGTTGGTTGTTAATTATAAGGGTATACGGGTGTTGGTTGTTAATTATAAGGGTATACGGGTGTTGGTTGTTAATTATAAGGGTATATGGGTGTTGGTTGTTAATTATAAGGGTATACGGGTATTTGGTTGTTAATTATAAGGGTATACGGGTGTTGGTTGTTAATTATAAGGGTATACGGGTGTTGGTTGCTAATTATAAGGGTATACGGGTGTTGGTTGTTAATTATAAGGGTATACGGGTGTTGGTTTTTAATTATAAGGGTATACGGGTATTTGGTTGTTAATTATCAGGGTATACGGGTGTTGGTTGTTAATTATAAGGGTATACGGGTGTTGGTTGTTAATTATAAGGGTATACGGGTGTTGGTTGATAATTATAAGGGTATACGGGTATTTGGTTGTTAATTATAAGGGTATACGGGTGTTGGTTGTTAATTATAAGGGTATACGGGTGTTGGTTGTTAATTATAAGGGTATACGGGTATTTGGTTGTTAATTATCAGGGTATACGGGTGTTGGTTGTTAATTATAAGGGTATACGGGTGTTGGTTGTTAATTATAAGGGTATACGGGTGTTGGTTGTTAATTATAAGGGTATACGGGTATTTGGTTGTTAATTATCAGGGTATACGGGTGTTGGTTGTTAATTATAAGGGTATACGGGTGTTGGTTGTTAATTATAAGGGTATACGGGTGTTGGTTGTTAATTATCAGGGTATACGGGTGTTGGTTGTTAATTATCAGGGTATACGGGTGTTGGTTGTTAATTATCAGGGTATACGGGTGTTGGTTGTTAATTATAAGGGTATACGGGTGTTGGTTGTTAATTATAAGGGTATACGGGTGTTGGTTGTTAATTATAAGGGTATACGGGTATTTGGTTGTTAATTATCAGGGTATACGGGTGTTGGTTGTTAATTATAAGGGTATACGGGTGTTGATTGTTAATTATAAGGGTATACGGGTGTTGGTTGTTAATTATCAGGGTATACGGGTGTTGGTTGTTAATTATCAGGGTATACGGGTATTTGGTTGTAAATTATCAGGGTATACGGGTGTTGGTTGTTAATTATAAGGGTATACGGGTATTTGGTTGTTAATTATCAGGGTATACGGGTGTTGGTTGTTAATTATAAGGGTATACGGGTGTTGGTTGTTAATTATCAGGGAATACGGATATTTGGTTGTAAACTATCAGGGTATACGGGTGTTGGTTGTTAATTATAAGGGTATACGGATATTTGATTGTTAATTATCAGGGTATACGGATATTTGGTTGTTAATTATCAGGGTATACGGATATTTGGCTGATAACTATAAGGGTATACGGATATTTGGTTGTTAATTATCAGGGTATACGGGTGTTGGTTGTTAATTTTAAGGGTATACGGATATTTGGTTGTTAATTATCAGGGTATACGGGTGTTGGTTGTTAATTATAATGATATACGGGTGTTGGTTGTTAATTATAAGGGTATACGGGTGTTGGTTGTTAATTATAAGGGTATACGGGTGTTGGTTGTTAATTATAAGGGTATACGGGTGTTGGTTGTTAATTATCAGGGTATACGGGTGTTGGTTGTTAATTACATGTATAAGGGTATACGGGTATTTGGTTGTTAATTATAAGGGTATACGGGTATTTGGTTGTTAATTATAAGGGTTTACGGGTATTTGGTTGTTAATTATAAGAGTATACTGGTATTTGGTTGAAAATTATAAGGGTATACATGTACTGGTATTTGGTTGATATTATAAGGGTATACGGGTATTTGGTTGATAATTATAAGAGTATACGGGTATTTGGTTGTTAATTATAAGGGTATACGGGTGTTGGTTGATAATTATAAGGGTATACGGGTGTTGGTTGTTAATTATCAGGGTATACGGGTGTTGGTTGTTAATTATCAGGGTATACGGGTATTGGTTGTTAATTATAAGGGTATACGGGTGTTGGTTGTTAATTATCAGGGTATACGGGTGTTGGTTGTTAATTACAAGGGTATACGGGTATTTGGCTGATAACTATAAGGGTATACTGGTATTTGGTTGTTAATTATCAGGGTATACGGGTATTTGGTTGTTAATTATCAGGGTATACGGGTGTTGGTTGTTAATTATAAGAGTATACGGATATTTGGTTGTTAATTATCAGGGTATACGGGTATTTGGTTGTTAATTATCAGGGTATACGGGTATTTGGTTGTTAATTATCAGGGTATACGGGTGTTGGTTGTTAATTATAAGGGTATACGGGTGTTGGTTGTTAATTATAAGGGTTTACGGGTATTTGGTTGGTAATTATAAGGGTATACGGGTATTTGGTTGTTAATTATAAGGGTATATGGGTGTTGGTTGTTAATTATAAGGGTATACGGGTATTTGGTTGTTAATTATAAGGGTATACGGGTGTTGGTTGTTAATTATAATGATATACGGGTGTTGGTTGTTAACTATAAGGGTATACGGGTGTTGGTTGTTAATTATAAGGGTATATGGGTGTTGGTTGTTAATTATAAGGGTATATGGGTGTTGGTTGGTAACTATAAGGGTAATACGGGTGTTGGTTGTTTATTATCAGAGTATACGGGTGTTGGTTGTTAATTATAATGATATGCGGGTGTTGGTTGTTAATTATCAGGGTATACGGGTGTTGGTTGTTAATTATCAGGGTATACGGGTGTTGGTTGTTAATTACATGTATAAGGGTATACGGGTATTTGGTTGTTAATTATAAGGGTATACGGGTATTTGGTTGTTAATTATAAGGGTATACGGGTATTTGGTTGTTAATTATAAGGGTATACGGGTGTTGGTTGTTAATTATAAGGGTATACGGGTATTTGGTTGTTAATTATAAGGGTATACGGGTATTTGGTTGTTAATTATAAGGGTATACGGGTGTTGGTTGTTAATTATAAGGGTATACGGGTGTTGGTTGTTAATTATCAGGGTATACGGGTGTTGGTTGTTAATTATAAGGGTATACGGGTATTTGGTTGTTAATTATAAGGGTATACGGGTGTTGGTTGTTAATTATAAGGGTATACGGGTGTTGGTTGTTAATTATAAGGGTATACGGGTGTTGGTTGTTAATTATAAGGGTATACGGGTGTTGGTTGTTAATTATCAGGGTATACGGGTGTTGGTTATTAATTATCAGGGTATACGGGTGTTGGTTGTTAATTACATGTATAAGGGTATACGGGTATTTGGTTGTTAATTATAAGGGTATACGGGTATTTGGTTGTTAATTATAAGGGTATACGGGTATTTGGTTGTTAATTATAAGGGTATACGGGTGTTGGTTGTTAATTATCAGGGTATACGGGTATTTGGTTGTTAATTATAAGGGTATACGGGTATTTGGTTGTTAATTATAAGGGTATACGGGTGTTGGTTGTTAATTATAAGGGTATACGGGTATTTGGTTGTTAATTATAAGGGTATACGGGTATTTGGTTGTTAATTATAAGGGTATATGGGTGTTGGTTGTTAATTATAAGGGTATACGGGTGTTGGTTGTTAATTATAAGGGTATACGGGTGTTGGTTGTTAATTATAAGGGTATATGGGTGTTGGTTGTTAATTATAATGATATACGGGTGTTGGTTGTTAATTATCAGGGTATACGGGTGTTGGTTGTTAATTATCAGGGTATACGGGTGTTGGTTGTTAATTACATGTATAAGGGTATACGGGTATTTGGTTGTTAATTATAAGGGTATACGGGTGTTGGTTGTTAATTATAAGGGTATACGGGTATTTGGTTGTTAATTATAAGGGTATACGGGTATTTGGTTGTTAATTATAAGGGTATACGGGTATTTGGTTGTTAATTATAAGGGTATACGGGTATTTGGTTGTTAATTATAAGGGTATACGGGTGTTGGTTGTTAATTATAAGGGTATACGGGTATTTGGTTGTTAATTATAAGGGTATACGGGTGTTGGTTGTTAATTATAAGGGTATACGGGTGTTGATTGTTAATTATAAGGGTATACGGGTATTTGGTTGTTAATTATAAGGGTATACGGGTGTTGGTTGTTAATTATAAGGGTATACGGGTGTTGGTTGTTAATTATAAGGGTATACGGATATTTGATTGTTAATTATAAGGGTATACGGGTGTTGGTTGTTAATTATAAGGGTATACGGGTGTTGATTGTTAATTATAAGGGTATACGGGTGTTGGTTGTTAATTATAAGGGTATACGGGTGTTGGTTGTTAATTATAAGGGTATACGGGTGTTGGTTGTTAATTATAAGGATATACGGGTGTTGGTTGTTAATTATAAGGGTATACGGGTGTTGGTTGTTAATTATAAGGGTATACGGGTGTTGGTTGTTAATTATAAGGGTATACGGGTGTTGGTTGTTAATTATAAGGGTATACGGGTGTTGGTTGTTGATTATAAGGGTATACGGGTATTTGGTTGTTGATTATAAGGGTATACGGATATTTGATTGTTAATTATAAGGGTATACGGGTATTTGGTTGTTAATTATAAGGGTATACGGGTGTTGATTGTTAATTATAAGGGTATACGGGTATTTGGTTGTTGATTATAAGGGTATACGGGTATTTGGTTGTTAATTATAAGGGTATACGGGTGTTGGTTGTTAATTATAAGGGTATACGGGTGTTGGTTGTTAATTATAAGGGTATACGGGTATTTGGTTGTTAATTATAAGGGTATACGGGTGTTGGTTGATAATTATAAGGGTTTACGGGTATTTGGTTGTTAATTATAAGGGTATACGGGTATTTGGTTGTTAATTATAAGGGTATACGAGTATTTGGTTGTTAATTATAAGGGTATACGGGTGTTGGTTGTTAATTATAAGGGTATACGGGTGTTGGTTGATAATTATAAGGGTATACGGGTGTTGGTTGTTAATTATAAGGGTATACGGGTGTTGGTTGATAATTATAAGGGTATACGGGTGTTGGTTGTTAATTATAAGGGTATACGGGTGTTGGTTGATAATTATAAGGGTTTACGGGTATTTGGTTGTTAATTATAAGGGTATACGGGTGTTGGTTGATAATTATAAGGGTTTACGGGTATTTGGTTGTTAATTATAAGGGTATACGGGTATTTGGTTGTTAATTATAAGGGTATACGAGTATTTGGTTGTTAATTATAAGGGTATACGGGTGTTGGTTGTTAATTATAAGGGTATACGGGTGTTGGTTGTTAATTATAAGGGTATACGGGTATTTGGTTGTTAATTATAAGGGTATACGGGTGTTGGTTGTTAATTATAAGGGTATACGGGTGTTGGTTGTTAATTATAAGGGTATACGGGTGTTGGTTGTTAATTATAAGGGTATACGGGTATTTGGTTGTTAATTATAAGGGTATACGGGTGTTGGTTGTTAATTATAAGGGTATACGGGTGTTGGTTGTTAATTATAAGGGTATACGGGTGTTGGTTGATAATTATAAGGGTATACATGTACTGGTATTTGGTTGATATTATAAGGGTATACGGGTATTTTGTTGATAATTATAAGAGTATACGGGTATTTGGTTGATAATTACAAGGGTATACGGGTATTTGGTTGATAATTACAAGAGTATACGGGTATTTGGTTGATAATTACAAGAGTATACGGGTATTTGGTTGATAATTACAAGAGTATACGGGTATTTGGTTGATAATTACAAGGGTATACGGGTATTTGGTTGATAATTACAAGGGTATACGTGTGTTGGTTGTTAATTATAAGGGTATACAGGTATTTGGTTGTTAATTATCAGGGTATACGGGTGTTGGTTGTTGATTATAAGGGTATACGGGTGTTGGTTGTTAATTATAAGGGTATACGGGTGTTGGTTGTTAATTATCAGGGTATACGGGTGTTGGTTGTTAATTATAAGGGTATACGGGTATTTGGTTGTTAATTATAAGGGTATACGGGTGTTGGTTGTTAATTATAAGGGTATACGGGTGTTGGTTGTTAATTATAAGGGTATACGGGTATTTGGTTGTTAATTATAAGGGTATACGGGTATTGGTTGTTAATTATAAGGGTATACGGGTGTTGGTTGTTAATTATAAGGGTATACGGGTATTTGGTTGTTAATTATAAGGGTATACGGGTTTTGGTTGTTAATTATAAGGATATACATGTGTCCATTGGAATAATGGCCACTAACTGTTGATGCTATACTCACAGAGAAGTCGGTGCCATAACTGGTACCATAATTAACTGCCCTCAGTTTGTCGTCCGTGTAATTATATTCCCCTGGCTTCAGAACACAACTTTTGGACAGACGAGCCCGAATCTCCTCCACCTGTAGGTTCCTAACTGGACCATAAATACGCCGCTTCCTTTCCTCCGTAGATTCCATAATTAAAGTTTAGATCCAAAATTTCCGGTAGGAAAATAAACCAATTCAAATTCACTCTAATCCTTTTTTGTATGTCCAGTTATAAAACAATGTTTCTATTCCTTAAAACCGTATATGGATTTCACGAACGGGTACATAATTAATCTGTTAATCTAATCTCATTGTTAAGGGTTGTCCCTGGCGACCAGTCTTTAATCTCCAGTCAGATTGTTCCATTAGTTAAATAGTTAATCCCCATTAGTTTTACTTGTCGCACATGTAAAAAGGTTCAACTGAACAGAATGTAAATGTCGGGAACGGATCATACACCCCGAGAGCGTTGTAATATTGTCAACAAATACTGTTACAATAACTGCATTTTGTTTTACACCTATGAGTTACCCTATTTAAATGTACGTACAAAAGCTATATCTGATAAAATGACAAAGTACGATTTACTCATGGAAGGAAAATCTTTGTAACTTCGATATTTGTCACACCTCGGGTTCAGAGTGTATAATTAGGGGAGTATATCAATGTTTGGAGAGTGAGAACGACCCGCCCGACAGTCTGGCTAACGGGTGTACAGTTATTGCTGTACATGTGAATACATCTACAATACCTACAGATTACACCTTAATTAATTAATACCTGGTGGCACATATAGGTATACTTCTGAATGGAGTAGTTAAAACTCCTTATCTGAGATCGATATGGCAGAACGAGCATTGGCAGTATTCCGTACAAAACAAGAGGTCTAAAAGACATGTCCAAGTTTTCTATACAGATTATAGTGTTAACAATGTCGAACTGGAAGTTTTGCCAATTTTGATAAAAAAAAACAACAACAAAAAACCCCAACAAAATTCAGAATACGTAAAATGTATTGTCTATGTAGTCGACAGGCAGTGGATTGTCACGCTGTGGAGCTTATGTGAACTTTGTTATGTGACGTATGCTCTTCTTGACCTCAAATATCGCGTATGTAGCCTCGTTATTATCGCGAGAGGTTGTAAATGTAAAATTGTACCATTGTTTTGTTCTGCACGGTCACATAAAATGTCCATCTATGTTTGTACCTGAATTTACAAGGACGAGAGTGAGTCCCGACGTTCCATACGTCAAGGTCACAATCAGCTGTCAAAGGTTAACGTTGACCTTTCCCTTATTTGCTAAAAAAATTGAAACATAAAAGAAGTCTTCTGTATATATCACATTTGACATTTTACTTACACTGGCGGTCTTAGTGTTGGACATTTTACCTACATCGGGGGCCTTAGTGTTGGACATTTTACCTACACCGGCGGCCTTAGTGTAGACATTTTACCTACACCGACGGCCTTAGTGTTGGACATTTTACCTACACCGGCGGCCTTAGTGTTAGACATTTTACCTACACCGGCGGCCTTAATGTTGGACATTTTACCTACACCGACGGCCTTAGTGTTGACATTTTACCTACACCGGCGGCCTAAGTGTTGACATTTTACCTACACTGACGGCCGTAGTGTTGACATTTTACCTACACCGGCGGCCATAGTGTTGACATTTTACCTACACCGGCGGCCTTAGTGTTGGACATTTTACCTACACCGACGGCCTTAGTGTTGACATTTTACCTACACCGGCGGCCTAAGTGTTGACATTTTACCTACACTGACGGCCGTAGTGTTGACATTTTACCTCCACCGGCGGCCTTAGTGTTGACATTTTACCTACACCGGCGGCCTTAGTGTTGACATTTTACCTACACTGGCGGCCTTAGTGTTGACATTTTACCTACACCGACGGCCTTAGTGTTGACATTTTACCTACACCGACGGCCTAAGTGTTGATATTGTACCTACACTGACGGCCGTAGTGTTGACATTTTACCTACACCGGCGGCCTTAGTGTTGACATTTTACCTACTTCGGCGGCCTTAGTGTTGACATTTTACCTACACCGTCGGCCTTAGTGTTGATATTGTACCTACACCGGCGGCCTTAGTGTTGGACATTTTACCTACACCGACGGCCGTTTTGTTGACATTTTACCTACACCGACGGCCTTAGTGTTGGACATTTTACCTACACCGACGGCCGTTGTGTTGACATTTTACCTACAATGACGGCCTTAGTGTTGGACATTTTACCTACACTGACGGCCGTAGTGTTGATATTGTACCTACACCGGCGGCCTTAGTGTTGGACATTTTACCTACACCGACGGCCGTTGTGTTGACATTTTACCTACACCGACGGCCTTAGTGTTGATATTGTACCTACACTGACGGCCGTAGTGTTGATATTTTACCTCCACCGGTGGCCTTAGTGTTGACATTTTACCTACACCGACGGCCTTAGTGTTGATATTGTACCTACACCGACGGCCTTAGTGTTGATATTGTACCTACACCGACGGCCTTAGTGTTGGACATTTTACCTACACCGACGGCCTTAGTGTTGATATTGTACCTACACCGACGGCCTTAGTGTTGGACATTTTACCTACACCGACGGCCTTAGTGTTGGACATTTTACCTACACCGGCGGCCTTAGTGTTGACATTTTACCTACATCGGCGGCCTTAGTGTTGATATTGTACCTACACCGGCGGCCTTAGTATTGACATTTTACCTACACCGGCGGCCTTAGTGTTGATATTGTACCTACACCGACGGCCTTAGTGTTGATATTGTACCTACACCGACGGCCTTAGTGTTGATATTGTACCTACACCGACGGCCTTAGTGTTGATATTGTACCTACACCGACGGCCTTAGTGTTGGACATTTTACCTACACCGACGGCGTTAGTGTTGATATTGTACCTACACCGACGGCTTCAGTGTTGATATTGTACCTACACCGACGGCCTTAGTGTTGATATTGTACCTACACCGGCGGCCTTAGTATTGACATTTTACCTACACCGGCGGCCTTAGTGTTGATATTGTACCTACACCGACGGCCTTAGTGTTGATATTGTACCTACACCGACGGCCTTAGTGTTGATATTGTACCTACACCGACGGCCTTAGTGTTGATATTGTACCTACACCGACGGCCTTAGTGTTGATATTGTACCTACACCGACGGCCTTAGTGTTGGACATTTTACCTACACCGACGGCGTTAGTGTTGATATTGTACCTACACCGACGGCCTTAGTGGTGGACATTTTACCTACACCGACGGCCTTAGTGTTGATATTGTACCTACACCGACGGCTTCAGTGTTGATATTGTACCTACACCGACGGCCTTAGTGTTGATACTGTACCTACACCGGCGGCCTTAGTGTTGATATTGTACCTACACCGACGGCCTTAGTGTTGATATTGTACCTACACCGACGGCCTTAGTGTTGGACATTTTACCTACACCGACGGCCTTAGTGTTGATATTGTACCTACACCGACGGCTTCAGTGTTGATATTGTACCTACACCGACGGCCTTAGTGTTGATATTGTACCTACACCGGCGGCCTTAGTGTTGACATTTTACCTACACCGACGGCCTTAGTGTTGATATTGTACCTACACCGACGGCTTTAGTGTTGATATTGTACCTACACCGACGGCTTTAGTGTTGATATTGTACCTACACCGATGGCCTTAGTGTTGACATTTTACCTACTCCGACGGCCTTAGTGTTGATATTGTACCTACACCGACGGCCTTAGTGTTGACATTTTACCTCCACCGGCGGCCTTAGTGTTGGACATTTTACCTACACCGATGGCCTTAGTGTTAGACATTTTACTTAGTGTTGGGCGTTGGAAGAATAAACCCACACAACTAAGAATCAGTTCTCATGCTTTTGGTTTTTTTTCATTGGAGTGTGAGCCATTGTCAAATTCATATTCGAAATGAAAATGAATGGAATGGGGCTCTGTTATATTCGCATACGAAATGAAAATACATCGGGGTGGATGGGGTGGGGATTGGGGTAGGGGTATAATGTCATGCGAAATTACGAAATCGAAATGGATTTTGGATTTTTTTTGGAGGGGGTGGGGGGGGGGGGGGGGTGGGGGTGGGGGTGGGGGGCTTGGCTTAGTCATAATCGCGTACGAAATGAAAATGTTTGGGGGGGGGGACTGTATCAGATTTTTAATTGCAACAATTGATACCTTATACGCTAAATCACAGGTATTCAACATGTGTGTTCACAATGCAATGTGATACCTAAACATCATTACATGACGACAGAAGGTCACATAGCTGAGGCGATAAACATAAAAACTCATCTATACAACCAAGATACTTGATACATTATGATGGCATTATAGTCAGGACGCTTTGCCTGAGGTATTCGCGATAAGTCCCTTTTATTCCTAAAGCTATTGAAACACTTTTTTCCTGTTGAAAGTACAATCGCAGTGAAATATTTTCTCACTTCATTCTGTTTCCTTGGTCCTGTAACGGTACAGCATACAAGTACAAGGCGCCTTATAAGACCAGAACGCGTGTTTTATCAACGGTTCTCTGATTGTGATGTCAATACCGTGTGTGGAACTATAAATTATGCCTTCGTGTTACCTTACTTTGACCTACAAGGACAGATCGAGTTTGGTTTTGAGAAGTTGATACTACTTCTTCTAGTTTCTTTTACATTAACTGAGTTGAAGTCATTCTTGTCCATGATGGAACCTTCACAGCACATGGTAGATGTGGGCAAAATAGAGGAAATTGGCGTAAGTTGTTTTCTTTTGACAACTAACCTTCTCAATGCAGAGCATATACTTCGACCTATTTACCATGTTGTCATATAACTTTCACAGAAAGAGTGTTTTGTATCACAGGGACCTGAACATTTATTACAGCTAGTTTTGGACCTAAATCAATGTGTTAAGAGAAATTTTACATTTTGGGAGATTTGGATCAATTTTTGAGTGAGGGTTTTAATCGAAAATTTGATCTAAATCCCCCTTTAGTGTAAAAATTGGTCTAAACATCTTAATTCAGGTCCAAAACTAGCTGTAACAAATTCTGAGGTTTTACTCTATTTCGTATTGGGACGGCGGGAAGCATTTCATTTAATTTTAAGTCATCAACCAAGTTTAATGATATTGTATTTTTCATTGCAATATCTTCATTTACTCTACAATACAATGACAACCCTTTCATTCCTTTCGTCATCAATTGCCGATTGCATTTTGTAATACCAGTCTATTCATCATACGACCATCATAAAACTGGAAGCGTTCGTACATATATCTGGAGTAAAGAAAATGTTTGCAAAATTATTTTGACGGTTGTACAATTTTCTTCCGCCGTGTTGAAATGTTTTGTATATGATATATTTACTTTTGCTAATAATTAAGAAGAAAAAAGTAAAAATATAAATGTACGGACACCATAGTTTTTGGTGTGGCTACCCAATAACATGATCTATCTAGATATGTTTTACTCCACAAAGACCAATGTGGCTTTATTCAGTTTTTACTTTTTTTTTTAAAGAAGACAATGTATAATAAAGTGTTTCGTATACAAAAACTCAATAAAGTTTACCTTTCCTTTATGTATTTTTTCAGTAATTAAATATCTAATGTTTATTTACTTGTTTTACTTCTGACTTTGGTGTTTAGTTTCAAAACAGTGCTCATAAGCCAGGTATAATATTCAGTCCCAGGTTCTCATTAGACTGTGTAAAATATTTACGAAAATATGCTGAAATTTCTTTTTCAACTTTTCTTGCTGAAACTTCTTTTTAAACTTTTCTTAGAGTAGATAGAGCCATACTGTATTAAACAACATCAAATACTGCGTGCCATTTTCCACCACAGTAGCCCGATTATCCTCTGACCGTTCTCCAGACTCAAGACATTTTGACAGATAGATGTCTGTATGGGACCCCCAAACCACAGGGACCTGAGAAATGACCATTACACAGATTAATTTTACACAGTTTTTTTCTTTGGGGGGGGGGGGGGGGGGGGGCTGTTAGATCAGTTTTCGATAAATTAATTAACGAAAATTGATCTAACTCCACCCCCCCCCCCCCCTAAAAAAAGTGTAAAAATACTGTAAGTTTAGGCCCAAAAACTAGCTGCGACAGACAAACCAGGAAACTGGAGCTGTAAGGTTAATGCTGGAACATGTACGTATTACCTGCCTGCCTGCCCGGTACCTGGCGGGTGTATTCCGGATTTTTGCCGATGTGATTTCTATTTTAGATATGTTAATATACTCGAGTTATTTCCCTTTAACACATTCCACAAGATGGACGACGATTTGGGTTTTGAGAATACTACGATTTCGAAGTCGTCTAGGGTAGGGATGCATTATGTGTTTTAGAAATAATAGGTTTACTGATAGGCATACGGTTACATAGAATATTGATATTTGATCCGGACTGATTGTATTTGCTTGAAACGCAGCTGACTGGCCGTTTTACTGTACTGTACAGTACAGTGAAGAAGATTGTTTATATTGACAACCAACA
Organism: Mimachlamys varia; assembly: GCA_947623455.1. Classification (NCBI taxonomy): domain Eukaryota; kingdom Metazoa; phylum Mollusca; class Bivalvia; order Pectinida; family Pectinidae; genus Mimachlamys; species Mimachlamys varia. The sequence goes on along the minus strand of OX392528.1, from coordinate 27,795,384 downwards.
TCTGAACATTTAGTCCGAAGGGTTCTGACTCTATGATCCGCTGAAATATTGGGATGGCTCGTAGAGCCGCTAGCAGTGTTCTCACTAAGTTTTGCAATAATTGGCTGACTTCGAAAGAATAGCTGGTTGAAATTTCACATTCTGTAATGTTGACATTATATATATAAAATTCTGAAAAATAGCCGGTTCAAAGTTGTTGAATAACAGGCTTCTTTTGTCGGCAACCGGCTTTTAATGAGAACCCTGGCTAGCCGTCCCAATATTTCAGCGGATCATAGAGTCAGAACCCTTCGGACTACTGAACATGTACATTGTCATTGAGAACAGATAAATGCAGTAGAGCTTACACATGTACAGTGTATTTTGTACAGTGTATTATTGATTTTCAATGGATATTACATTGTACATGTACTTATACTTGCATTGTTGGATTATGAGGACATTTAATTAATTTTATCCATGTTTAACTCATTTGCATATCTTAAATTTCTATCCTCTCTTAAAAAATTGTAAATGATTTAACTTTCTCAGTCTATATTTAATTTATCCATACACTTAAAATTTGAGGCTAAAGTGTAACTACATGTACAAATGTATTATAGTCTATTGGGCCTATAAACTATATGATGAAGTAAAATAAAGAGAGCAGATTTTTGTTTTAACAAGATGTTCACATACTTCAACCCAAGTGTTAATTTTTAGGATACATATATATTGTAGAGTGCAAAACAAGGACGTCGAGCCCAGTCAAAGGGGGTGACACCACCAGATGCACCAACATTTGATGATGACTCATCACCAAGATCAACAAAACCACCCAAGAAGTCATCTGAAGAAACGGTAAACAGTGCTAGCTAAATATGCAGCATTAACCACTTATAATGTGGATTTAGTCAGGTCTACAGCTGTAACTTCATAATAGCAAAGCTTTTTTGCTTCAAAAATGCATTTACAAAAATGTAACTCGATACTGTGACATTTGCCCAATCGTGTGGGGTTTATTAGCACTGTGCTTGTCCATGTCATGGTGGCAGAATTCAAAAGCAGCCCGAGTTAAGTTATCCCCTTTATTTTTCACTGGTCTAGAAAATATCTCATGTTTGACTTTTCCATTGGTCAACTAGGAAAAATCTGCTGACCTACTTACCTTGAGTGTTTTCACGGTTTCCATCAGTCCAGTTGAAATTTGACATGGCCATGTGTTCTTTGTACAGTATCAGACTGGAGAGCCAAGAGTCACATTTTGGGCCCCAGTGACGACTATCTTAATCACTATTCCTCATGATGATGACATCCTACATGTACTTCAAATACACATTCAGTGTATAAAATTTTTCATATTCAGATAATTATTTACATGTATGTTAAAGTACATGCAGCAGACATATAATAGCCTCTATCTTGATAACTCATGGACATAGCGTTGCATTTCAGAGTTTCGCTGCACTGTAAGCAAAAATATTTGTTATTGTAATCAGAGACGTATATGTGTTACATACATCTCTGTTGAAATCAAACTAATTGTGCCTCCTGTCCGAACCCCCTTGCCCCTTCCTGTAATCATATTTACTCTACACAAACTCTGAACGAGTTACCTTTATCTATCATTTTCATGTAAGTGAAGTAAGATGTGTTATCTTTTTTCCAGGGTGGTCCTCCAAAGCCTTCCAGAGTATCTGGCTGGGGAGAAGATGCTCCAAGGAAAAGGTATTTATTCACAGACAGGAGATAAGTCACGTGCACCTGTATATTTATACATACATACATGCAATCTTCTATACTTGATTCCCCTGATAAGATTAATTACTTATACAATGTATAAGCAAAAACTGATAGCATGATATAAAGTATAGTACAACCTTGGAACTTGGTAGACCAGAATGAATTGTTCTTGAGATTTTAATTTCCCTAAAAATAAGTGTGCAGATTGCACAAGTTTTTAGGTATATGAAACAATAATCAACCAAACAGGATTGTGTCGTGTAAAAGGTATAATATTAAGTAATTCCAGACAGGACTGCTATTTTATTATGAAATATCATCAGCTCTAAGTATATCATAAATATTTTACTGTTACTTAAATGATTCATACAGTTTTTGATCTCAATTACAGCAGGAAACTTGGAGAAGGATTTGAACAGTTTGAAGAGTAAGTATGGACATAAGCATCAATACATGATCCATGGTTGTCCACAAGTACCAGCTAGAACTAGCTATTACCCAGTTGTTGTGCTCTGTTCCGTACACGGCGTCACTTATCGCTAGGATGTCGTCACTGTTGTCTGTTGTAGTTTATAGGAGGTAATGTTGTGGGTTTAGATATTGTCTGTGGACGTTGTATTAAAAGCAGTGGTTAAACACATAGCAGATACTGTTTACTAGTAACTTGACTGGTGTAGTCACATGTTTTTTAAACATGAATCTTGATTGGTAAATTGTTATGTTCATTGGATTGTCAAGTGTAAGAAGTAGGTAGGCTATAAGAGGAGTAGAAGGTTGATATAGATAAATGTAGGTTACTTCTGCACTCAACTGTAAATTATTACTTTTATTGTCCTCTTGGCAGCTTTTTCACTAACTTCATTGGGGGGGGGGGGGGGGAGCTAATATGGAGCTTTCTAGAACTGACAGTGATAAATATATTGGGTCTTTTCATAAACTAGAAAACCATGTAAATATATGAGACTGTATAGGCTGAAGATGCTGTTTCCTTAGCGAAATGAGAGAGTCATTCTTTTATTATGAAACCTTTTTAGCACAGTGGCAGACTCCCTATAGTAATTGCTCTGTCTGCGCATGCACATCCATTCAAATAGGGATGAAACTTTGCATGATTGTAGTAAATATAAACAACATCAAAAGATGTGTCATGTACTTCATTCAGTTTTGTCCTCCATAGGTCCATCACCACAACTCTCAAAGGATTTTTCATTCTAAAATTCCAAGGCGTTTGCCAAGGTGATGCCATGGATCCGTCCTTGTTTCTTATTACATGTAAAACCTCAAGCTCATCAGTTCAATCTCATATTTTACATAATTTAATTCAAGGTCACACCACATCAAGGGTAACAGTCAAATTCTATCAGCATCACATTTTGTTATAACTTATGCAGCAAAAAAGATGGTCAGAATCAAGTAAGGTCTCAACTGACTAAACCTCAAGGTCATCAGATCAAGGTCAAGGAAAAAACTTTCATCTGTTAACCGCTTAACATTTTGTTATGACATTATGAAGCTTTGGTAGTATCAAACAAGGTGTCAACTGACAAAATATTAAGGTCATTAAATCAAAGATCAAGTCAAGCAGTTACATTCTTAACTGCTAAACTATTAAAGTCAGATAACATGATGGGACCCATCCTGACATGTCAGTGTTTTAGTTTTGCTTTAAACTTTGTATGCAACCAATTTGTCAGCAATTGATAATTGTGAACTGATGTGGCCTTAATGTCATGTTTAGGACTTCATATCTACTAGGTATTCTGTTGAATTGGTCTTTTCTTCATAAGTATATGCCCTTATTTGGACTCCATAGTAATTTTGGTACCCAAATAAATTATTTATGTATTGACTTGCTGCAATGGCAGGGCCCTTACAGATTATAGTTTCCATCTCCATATCATCTTGTTGGTATCTGTGTATACAGCTTGGGATCACCTTATGGTTGAATTGGTGTTATATTCTTAGCAGCTCAGTAAAAAGGTTGTCAAATTAATTTTTATATAAAATCAGATTATTTTGAAATATAATATTCCTTATACAGTATGATATGATATGCTATGTATGTTGATGATAATGGATGGTGCTGGTGGATATAACGTACCCGGTGCATGTGTTGATGTAGAGATAGCTTAGATGTTTTATATGTTGGAATGCCGTCACATTTGTCCATGCATGTCTAACATTGGACAGACATGTGCATGTTAACTTAACAGGGTTTTCCCTCCTTACACTCAGGTTTAAAAAGGTCATATCGTAATTTGATGAATCTTAAGTATTTTGATTATAAGATGTAGCATTGGCAATATAAAAAAGAGCAAAAAGAATTTAGGAGTCAAGTTTTGGACGATACAACTACTCCTCTAATGGATGTAGATGGATGTAGCATTGGTTCTGGTTTGATCTCTTTTGCTGTGATTTTTTGGCTGTTAGGAAGTGGTCCATTGAAGGACATTAATTCTTAGATGTGATACATAATGCACTTTGTGATGGAAAGTACATTCTCTATTGTTGTAACTTCACTATAGATAGTTTAGATGAAACAAGTAACTGTAATATGAAATATTTGTGTATTAAATTTGATATAAAACATGTTTTACTAATAGGATATTTCTTGTCCTTCACATTTTATTTTTGTTCCAGCAAGCGAAAGTAAGCTGCATGTTTTATACACTGGTCATCAGACAGAGATACATCTGTGAAGCTTATAGACTCCTCTAAATACCCCCACATTGCTAGTGATAGCCCAATAGCATGTATCACAGGCTTCAACTCAGACCCACTCATATCGGCTTATACAACCTGGTTTCCATATAAACCATCTGATTGTCCTTTAGGCTTTGTGTCTCACCCTGAATGTCCTTGTGTCTCTGGTTGTCCTTTGTGTCCCATTCTGAATGACCTTGTTGTGTCTCTGGTTGTCCTTGGGTCCCACTACAAATGTCCTTGTTGTGTCTGTCCTTTGTGTCCCACTCTGAATGTCCTTGCTGTGTCTCTAGTTGTCCTTTGTGTCCCACTCTAAATGTCCTTGTTGTGTCTCTAGTTGTCCTTTGTGTCCCTCTCTAAATGTCCTTGCTGTGTCTCTAGTTGTCCTTTGTGTCCCACTCTGAATGTCCTTGCTGTGTCTCTAGTTGTCCTTTGTGTCCCACTCTAAATGTCCTTGCTGTGTCTCTAGTTGTCCTTTGTGTCCCACTCTGAATGTCCTTGCTGTGTCTCTAGTTGTCCTTTGTGTCCCACTCTAAATGTCCTTGCTGTGTCTCTAGTTGCCCTTTGTGTCCCACTCTGAATGTCCTTGCTGTGTCTCTAGTTGTCCTTTGTGTCCCACTCTAAATGTCCTTATTTTGTCTCTTGTTGTCCTTTGTGTACCAGCATGAATGTCCTCGTTGTGTGTTAAGTTGTCCTTTGTGTCCAACTCTGAATGTCTTTGTGTCTCTTGCTGTACTTTAGTATCTTACTACAAATGTCCTTATTTTTTCTCTAGTAGTCCTTTGTGTTCCAGCATGAATGTCCTGGTTGTGGATTAAGTTGTCCGTTGTGTCCAACTCTGAATGTCCTTGTTGTGTCTGTCCTTTATGTCCCACCCTAAATGTCCTTATTGTGTCTCTAGTTGTCCTTTGTGTCCCACTCTGAATGTCCTTGTTGTGTCTGTCCTTTGTGTCCCACTCTGAATGTCTTTGTTGTGTCTCTAGTTGTCCTTTGTGTCCCACTCTGAATTTCTTTGTTGTGTCTCTAGTTGTCCTTTGTGTCCCACTCTGAATGTCTTTGTTGTGTCTCTAGTTGTCCTTTGTGTCCCACTCTGAATGTCTTTGTTGTGTCTCTAGTTGTCCTTTGTGTCCCACTCTGAATTTCTTTGTTGTGTCTCTAGTTGTCCTTTGTGTCCCACTCTGAATTTCTTTGTTGTGTCTCTAGTTGTCCTTTGTGTCCCACTCTGAATTTCTTTGTTGTGTCTCTAGTTGTCCATTGTGTCCCACTCTGAATTTCTTTGTTGTGTCTCTAGTTGTCCTTTGTGTCCCACTCTGAATGTCTTTGTTGTGTCTCTAGTTGTCCTTTGTGTCCCACTCTGAATTTCTTTGTTGTGTCTCTAGTTGTCCTTTGTGTCCCACTCTGAATTTCTTTGTTGTGTCTCTAGTTGTCCTTTGTGTCCCACTCTGAATGTCTTTGTTGTGTCTCTAGTTGTCCTTTGTGTCCCACTCTGAATGCCCTTCACTTGTTTTCAGCTTGTGTCCACCATGTGACCTGATAGTGCATTTTCTGGTTGTCTTGCATTACTCAGTCTAAGTGTCAATACTGTGTTTCCCTGGGGTGTATCACTGTGATACCTATTACTGTTTCCTGACGTCCTCCTTGTTTTACTGTTACATTGGACTGGAGTTGTACTTACTCTGCCTCCCTGCCTATCCTTTGTGCATCTCTCGTCCAGTTGTCTTGTATTTCCCAATCAGCTCATTGTATTTCCATTGCATTCCCAGGAGAGGTATGATGTATGATTGAAACCCAAGTATCACACCCCAACAGACAGCCTTGACCAAACACGTGTATTTGGATACATGTAGTAGGATATATATAGTGTATATAGTGTACAGAAGCTTTGAGCACATTGACAATACCAAGAATGCATGCATGGTTTTGATGTGGTTATTTCATCACTTCACTGTGATGTGTCAGATATAGATACAATGAATACATGAATCACAATTTTAATTGCATGTTATTTTTCATTTTTACTTTTGTGCCAGTGAACAAGATGTACTGTTTGGGATTGATGATGATTTTGGGTAAAACTTTGATTTTCACTGGTTTACTAGTTGTAGTGTGATATCCCCTGGTGTCTGTTTTGTGTACATGTCTGCACCAGCCAGCACTGTCCCTATTTTACCACACATGGGGCTATGTCCCTAGTCACCACATGTGGTGCCATGGCCTACACCATTGGTGGACCTGGTACATGTCTCCACTGATGACTCCACACCAAGTGTGGATACTAATTTATTTGTTCACTCTAACTTCACAATTAGTTACAATATTTCTTCGTTATTGTTACACAAGTCATGTAAGCTTCATGGCTTAAGTACATGTTTCATGATTTGTAGCATGTGTAGAGAAATATGATGTGAAGAAGCAATGTTTCAGAGTTTTGTGCTGTGTAAAATTGTATCATCAAACTTTAAGATAATGAATGTTAATTTAGTTGAAAAGTTCTTTCTGTATAAACAAGAAAAGGTTAATCAGAGCACAGTTATATATTAGCTCATAGTGGGAGTTGAAATGGTACAGCAACAAACCACTTGTTATATAAACATGTATGCTAACTAGGTAATAAGACACAAGTAATGTTATATTTTCAAAATTTTGTTTATATTCATGGTGGTGGTCAAATGTTAAATAAGCAGTTGTTATGATATATCCACTGTTTATGCTTACCAGTAACTAGCTTAGGTGTTGATTGGAATGTCTCTACTGTTCAACCTAGATTGAACTCCGATTGGGTTTATTCAAAAGCTTTTTGTCTGCCGTTTTTGCTTGATGGTCTGCAGGTAAAGGCTGGGATGAGGCTTATACAGACAAACAAACCCTACCCTAGGTAGAAAACAATTCCCCCTAGAAATTAGACCCAGTTGTGTAGTGCTTCATAGCAAGGAACAAACGAGGGAATGTCAAGTGTTTAAATAATTAGAAGATTCCTTCCTATAACTAATAACATCCCCGATGTTTTTAATATGTGTGGTAGTGATTTACAGTGATTTACACCTATCATATGCTTTTCAGCGTGTGTCAAGGTTTTATAATTAAGTATATGTAGCATAAGTAATTTATTTACGTAGGAAAATTAATTTGGGGGCTTGTTCCAGTGCTTGTATTATAGGTGGAACATCCTTACAACATACAGCAATGATAACCACAATATGATCGCAGCACAGTTACAGTGTATTTAACAATCCTGCTGGTTACCTTAGATTGTAATAATAAAAGAGAATTTTGGTGCTATAATGTTTATCTAAATATTTTATATGGATCTATTTATGTTATACATTGTAGCTGTTTTCTTACTATATTTTGATAGCTTACACTCTTCTGCTTTGTGGAATCTGCAATTTTGATGTATCCACAACGTTTATTAGCATACCATGTACAGTAATTGAAATTGTTTTTAAAAAAATATTTGTATAAGATGATAATTCCACCCCAGGCAGCTTATCACAGGATGAAATTTTCAAAAAATAATATGTTTCAATTGATACATTTAACACTTTGAATACTGGACAATTATTGTCTGTGTGACATGAAACAATTTAATTGACTTGAATCACTGGTATCTGTGCAGATGTGCATCAGTCACACATGTATATATATATGTTTATTTGTTAGTTTTACCTGGAGGGAAAGCATATTTCTAGTGCACTTTTACTTTTAACTCGATAAAACAAATGCAGTTATTTGTAAAAACCCAACAATCTCTAAAAGATGGTATTTTCGTGTTCACTGCATGTTGAACTATATATCTCTCAGCCAAGGTATGCCAAGGGAGACAATTCAAATTAGTGCATTTCTCTTCAACATTTCAGTTTATATCATGAACTTGGTAAATAGAGTAGTTTAATCGACAATATATTTGATGTATCTCAAAATCTGAAAGTACTGGTAATTCCATAATTTGTATCCATAGCTGATAACTACGGATGTACATCTAATATATTTTATTTCTCAAAAATTATGCATTCCTGATACAAAAATATGTTCTAGAACAAAATATGATCTCAAGATGTACCCAATCTTCAGAGATTGAGGGGACAGGATGGGGTGGTGGGATAATGTTAATTACTTAGGTTTATATTTATTGAAGAAAACACTTATAAGAGGACTTAAGTGTTGAAATGTTGAAAGTAATCAGTTCTAGTTTCTTTAATATCTGTGGATTGCTTTGAAAAAAAAGGGGGTTTGATTGGGAAAAGTAGGGGGCCGGGTAAAGGATGTTACAATTTCTCCCATGAAATGTGTAGGTTCAAAATATCCATTCTAACAAAATACAGTTTTAGATCTGTATGTTATTAGAGCAGGTTTGACTGTATATATTAGTTCTATGTACCCAATACTTTCTTCTTGCTTATAAAACATTGTATGCCTCAGCTAACATCAGTTAATTTCTGTTGACAGTGAGCGACTACGTCCAAAAAGTCCAGACAATGATTCAGATAATGGTAAGCTACTGAATAACATGTTCTTAGCTACTTTCTTTTTTGGCTTGAAGCTATTTAGATCTTTTCTTGGTTCAAAATTTTGATGAATCTTAGAATAATAAAAAGCTTTTCATAGTTGTTTAGTTTTGTTGTTCATAATTAAAGCTACCATGAAAACCACAGATTTTTATACACAAGTCATCAAACATTTCTTGTTATACTGTATGTGTATCACTGCATGCTATACATTCTGTAACCAAAGTAACAGAAAACATTAAATTTCTTGTATTCTAACACCACATGAAACTTATCTGCAATAATTTAACAATTAAAGGCCCAATATATGTAACTTTCGGCAAAACTTGAAGCGAAAATCAAGCCTAATAACTTCTTATATTTATAGATTTTGTTAAGATTAACTGATATTAGCAATATTCAAGATGATTTCTTACACGGTTACTGGTACAGCAGCAGTTGAAACTCGGTATTTGTAAACACGTGTCCAATTTGAGCCATCATCTAACTTCAGCTTGTCACTGAAGTGGACCCCTCCTGAATTATTTTGAATTCTTTGGATTTTTTTGTCAAGAGTTTCTTGTTAGTTACTGCTCAGGTTACGTTTTAGGCTTATTTTTGCATGGTTATCAACTGGATTTTTTATCCAGAATTTGTCAGAATCATGAAAAATTGCTTAAAGTTACGTATATTGGGCCTTTAAGTGTGTTTTGTGCAGAAATTTTCATATTTTCATGAATTAACAATTTCCCACCTCTTAGTACCATTGGTGTTTGGTCTATTTTAAGTAATTAATTAATCAAGGTGCTGCTGTAATGCTGTACAGTACCTATAGACAGTCTTGCAGCACGAAACAGGTTCCCACTGTTAGTTTAAATTCAGTATATTGAACAGGAAATGATTTATTTATGTTACAGAAATCCCCGTGATTCCTGACCTTGAAGACCAACAGGATGATGACATGACCTCTACGATTGCAGTAGCTCCAAAGTATGGCCTTGGTCAATCATATGACCGTTCTTCTAATATTTTAGCAGTGTCATTTATGACTCCCTGATATTATCTTTTTTAGTATATCATTAGGATTTTAATTAATCTCTTTATTGCTTTTCTTAAGAAACATAATTGATATCATAATAATAATAACTTTATTTAAATGTAAGTAGATTGATATGTACCAGATGTTTCCAACAAGTATTTACCAAAATGTACTGTACTGTAAATAATTTCACTTTTATTAAACATATGTATTAGAAACTTTGAGAGGAAGCCAGATAAAGGATTGTGTGTTGTATTTCCTTGCAGTGTTGCTGTGAACAGAGTCGCTACTTATAGAGAGTTAGATAATGACCTTCTGAGGCAGGCCGCATTTCTGACACTGGTGAGCTACAGTTACCATGGATCCATTGAAATAAAAATTTAAAAAAATCAAGATTAAACCCAAAATTCGCAAAGTCATCACTTAAGTTACATGACCAATAGAGTATATCATAGAACAGTAATGTTGAGCATAACATAGAAGAGTAATGTTCTAATTTTGCTTTTGGGTAAAAGAAGACTTTATTTCTTTAAAACAGTACTATATAACTTGTTTAAACCAGCCCCTGTCTAATCCGAATTCCTGTCTATTCAGGCCTTGCCATTGGTTCGGCATTTATCATACCTCTACAAACTGGACACCTGTGTAAACTAGCTAAAACGTTTGGTTCCAGTGACTACTGATTTAGACAGGTCACATTGTACTATTTTCTGTGGCTTCAGGTTCCTCCACATCTGATTTTTATTCCAGACCCTATTTCCTACACCATTGAAATATTTTTTATAAAAGTTGATATATATATTTACCACCTATAGAAGCTATGTAATGTGATGGTACTGTGATGTAGATCGTTGTATTATGATAACCTTTTGTATATATTTATAGGACAATGAGATTGACCTAAAGTTACTGACCAAGTCCCTATCAACAGAGGCTGATTTAGTGGAGGTAAGGGTTACTACAGGGAGGTAATCACTTCTTTATAAGGACATTAACTTTGAAAGAACACTTTATGTAAAACAAATTATACCTGTAATGTCAGTAATTCATTAATTCATATCCAACAGATTAGTATATTGAAACATCTAGGTTGAACATAGAAAGTCTACGTTGGGATTTTATTTCTGCTCTTCACATTTGTCAACCTTTGAATTTATTATACAACATACCTTAGGAGTCAATCTACGAAAATAAAGGTTTTTAGCAAATTCAGAATATTTTGTTAGATTGTCTGGTGTATCAATATTTGAATACTGTAACATTTAGAACCATACTATTTACAGGAAGACAAGCCCTGGGATTGGGACAGATTGTTCACAGAGGTCACATCTGAAATCCTCTCGCAGATGGAGAACACGGAGGAACCAGATTCACCAGAACAACAGCAGTCCTTATGAGGGGAGAGGAAATATGTTAAGCAATAAGTCCTTTTTAAAATTTTAATGTCAGAATCCAGATACAGAACTTAGAACAACTGTAAAGTTTGTGTTCAATGTTAACGGATATTGAAGAAATATGTACAAGAACTGGAATGATCTGCACAGTTAGTGTTGGACAACAATGACTGATCCGTCCAAAATGAGGAAAGTGTACCACATATCTACTTTGTTCAAAGTGTATTTTCATATTTGATTATTCATTCATGTGAAAATCACATGTACGTATAATTCTGTACAAAGTTTTAATGTGTATCTGTTGGAGTACTCCTTTTGTGTGTATGTATGTCTGGTTGAGAGTATGGATGTATGTCTAAGATGTAGAAAGTCTGTCAATAAACAATAAATCACTGTCAGGATTGAATCTGTTATTTATCATGTACATATTTCTACACCAAGGTAAGATGTTTCTTACATAAAACCAGAGATCCTTCTAGGATCTTGGTGCCCACTGTGAAAGGATCTTTATCAGATCTTTAATCTACAAAGAAAATATTTTATATTATATATGAATACTTTCAGAGAAATAATGCTAACAATCCTTAACTCAAACAAGTGGCCCATGGGCCTTTGAATACCAGTCATCTGACAATCTATATAATTTTTAACTGATCACTATCCCTTCCGGCCGGTGAGCTTATGCCATGGCGGGCATCCGTCAACATTTCATTTAAATTGCTACTAGTCATAAAGAACTGCATTGATTTTAACCAAAATTGGTCAGAAACATCCTTTGGGGAAGGGAAACAGATTTTGTATAAATGGTGACTATGGCTCCACTGGGGCCTGAGGGATGGGCCCAATAGGAGAAATCCTTTTAAATCACTACTTGTCATAAACTACTGAATGGATTTGAACCAGATTTAGTCAGAAACATCCCTTGGAGGAGGGATAAAGAACAGATTTTGTATAAAAATGATGACATTTATAAACCATTGCTTGGCATAAAATGACGATCAAAACTGTGATTTGATCCCAAGTTCTGTCGCGCTCTTGCTGAATTCCCACCCGAAAACTATACAGTTGCTCGGTATAGAGACAAACACAATCATGATATTAGCATTGATGTCCGGGTCTAGCCACAGCTCTAGGGCCCTAGTTTTTCAGTTGAACTGAAAACAGTTGAGATACCCACCCATTAACCAAGCTTTAAATGATACAAATATGCTTCAAGGATTGGTCTATTTGGTCTGTCCCTGCTTCAAGGATTGGTCTTTTGGGTCTGTCCTTGGGATCTTTTTGGAAAATATATTACCATGATTACCTACATACCAATGTATCTGGGTGAGCGATACAGGCCTTCTGGGCTTCTTTTTTTGTTGGTATTGTAAAGTATAATAAGATATTACCGTACTTGACCCATGTAACCTTGTAGGAGGGTCAATGAACAAACTTGGTATTCCTTCATCTCGGCATAATACCAGCAAAATAGCAGTACCCTGGGACCTTTATAGTTACGGAGAAACATTTTAATACATTTGACCCTTGTAAGCTTGAAAGAGGGTCAAGGTCATTCATTTGAACAAACTTGGTAGCCCCTCATCCCAGCATGCATGATATCAGCACCATAGGCCATTTGGTTATTGAGAAGAAGTCATTTGAAGGAAAATTTTATGCACAGCACACGACGACAGACAACGCATGATGGCTATAGGTTATCCTGACCCTTTGGGTCAGATGACTTTAAAATTCATTCAAATTGTTGGAATATCGTCTGTAAATGATGCCATGCCCTGTTGGTTCCACTGTCTGTTACAACAACATTAAACTTCAATCAAAGGTTTTCATATGTTTTATTACACAAAGTCATACACAATTACAGTACATCTTAACAAATTGTTAAATCCTATATCTACAATAAAGTTTCACAGCCTGTAGAATAACAGGACAGGTTTTACAATGATCTGTAAACTTACAATCTGGATGGATCTGCTATCACAGGTTTGTAGAATTGCTTCAATCTAAGGTTGTATGACACCAATACATACACAAAACAACAGTGGCAGTCTATAGTGTATCACAGTTGTGTATCATACTGAGCAACTGGTGTAACACTTATCTGTATGTCCATTTACACAGTGAGCCCTTGATTACTAGATAATTATACTGAAATGGGACCTGTTCAGGTTGACATAATTTCTGTACAATTTGTGAAGCTGTATTTACCTTCCACTTATTTGGTGACAGTGATAAATAAAAGTCAGAATCATATTAGCCTCCCCACCCCCAAGTGTACATATGCTCATACAGGCCAATAACAACAGCAGTGTTTATTGAGACGTTTGATGACAATGAATTTTAAAATTAATCCAATCCCTGTTAAAGCCTGATACAGAGTGCCTCAGCAGTGGTCAAGAGTATGTCCAGTTTGGTCTTGCTAATCCAGCAGAACAGTCTCCAGTGGTCACACCTGTCCCTGTGAGTAGGTGTCATTGAGTTTGTCAAATATGGGAATGGGGGGTACCAGGGTCTTGAAATTCTGAAAAACGAGAAAAAAATCCAGGTTAACAAAGGGGAAATTGATTCTCCAAGGAATGTCAGCAACACTGACATCACTGTAATTCATCATTGTGTAAGGAAAACTCATACCAGCTATAACTGTCTGGCCTTTCTTAGATCAATGAATGTTTTATAGTGTTGTGTGAAGTCCTTTCATTGACAAAACAAATGTGGAGGAAGTTGATCAACAACTACTGTGTTTAAACAGTACTCCAAGGCTTGGAGACTCTTCACATGATGAATGTCATTTGATGTCTAATTTTAATATTGACTTGTGCACGAAAACAGCATAGGACACTTAATGTGCCTTTGATAAAAATGTTCCAGAAATTTCACATCTCTCACATTTCAGAAGGAATTGCCTAGACATAAATACTATAATAACAAGTGATCACTGCCAACTAACTTGACAATGGCCATTTGCCCATCCTCACTTATCCCAGTGTGACAGATCCTCATCTCATCGTAAAGATGAGGAAATTCTCCAGTCATAAATATTGTACTACATCACATCAACAATGCAATGATGTAACGTCAAAACCTACATGACAAGGTCAACAGATTAAGAAACCAATCACCCCACCCCTTATGTTACCAATGGGAAGGGTAAGATGAAGGACTACCATCCAAGAGGGAAAATTATCAGGTTTAGTATGATCTTCAGAATCTTCCCCAAAAAAAACCCCCCAAATTCATCCACAGAATAAAATTTCTGCTCTATGTCAATTTTGAATGGTAAATATATTGGTATGAATATATATCGTATAAAGGTAAACAGTAGTCTTCGGGCCATCACTTGGCAAGTCAAAACTATAAAAAGAAATCATTCAAATATCTCACTTAGTCATAACAAACCACAAAACAACATCATACATCCCTCCACCTAATTATAATCCACACGGTTAACAACACAATTCTTGTTACTTAAGCTCCAGCCACATATAAAACACAGCTCTGATAGTTACACGTATGTACATGTACATAATCATACAAACACATACACCTCCAACAGCTACACAAATACACATACAGCTCTGATAATGTGTTGCACATATACACAATGTTTACAATATTTTTGTCATGCACAGCCAGTGTGCAATGTGACATCTGTAAAACAAGTAAACCTACAGAAAACATCTGACATTGGACACAAACACTGTAATATGACAAGGCAGCCATTTTATATAAGCGTGGCAAATTGTTGCAGTATTTTATCACAATGATAATATAATTAATGAGCATTATGTTGAAGTCTTTCTGTAAGTCTTCGTACTTCTAATTCAAATTGTGACATCACATAACAACAACACATTGCAACATTTTACCGGACTTATCAGTTAGGACACAATACAGTTACAAAGTTAGCCATGTAATGCTGGTTCACTGGACAACGCTGTCTATAACACCATTTACCAGTGTAAAACCAATCTTAATATTTGCCTTGCTGTTCCATTATATCTCCATCATGTCGGGCGGCGTCTGAAAACCAGTTAAGACTTTGGAGGCATGCATAATAAGGCCTATTTACATTTTCACACTGAGAGAGCCTTAAATTCTAACTTGTAGTTCTAAACCATGTTTGCATATGGAACCAGCATGTTCAGGTGTAGAAAGCTTACTTCAAAGTATAATTGGTTATTGAATAGAATGATCAAATTCATATGCAATCAAGAATTTCTTTTTTTCATTTGGTAACTTTTGACTTCAATAATGCAGTAAAGAAATTCCCAATAACAATATTATATTATAACTTGTTACTCTCATTGCTTTATTACTGAATACTGTGTAAAGAAAGCAATAGTTATCATTGCTGAATGCCCGATATCAAAACTTGTGGATATCTTTTCCTTTAGAAATAGATTGTTATGCAATAGTTAATTTTCTAATAGTCTTCTTGCAAGACACTGCATGGCCTTTTGAATGAAGGAAGCTTTAAGTTTTCCCCACATACAGTACATTTCACTTTAATATCACAATGCTTATTTTCTTCTTCTCTGTGCATCATTTTTCCTGCTATATAATCTCTTAATTCAATGTGTAATCATTAAAGCATGTTTTAGTCAATGGAATTCTAAATAGAACATTCATTATTCTGCAACTAGCTTGTATATGATGTATGACTGATGAATGTCATCTGGTAAAAGTATTTACAATGACTGCAAAACGAACACCTTGTGCCATACTCATTACCTGTGGGACAATGTGTTTGTCCATGAACTCCTCTCGGTAGAAACGTGTGCCAAAGGGTAGATGTCCATATTGTGATGTCGTGTGCAGCATCGGCTCATATCTTTGTTCCTTTTTAGAGAACGGCACAAATCTGATGGGATAAAATACAAATCATTAGTTATGACATACTACCTAGTTTTGTACCTTTTTTGTTCAGAGATAATTTATGATCTTCCAATTTTCTTATAGTGATATTACATTTTACCACCTTTATCTTGAAATAAGCCTATGGTGGAAGAGACAATGCGAACAACTCCTTTCTATTGCCATGTAATAAGCCCACTCACCTACTTTGAGCTAGGGTTTGTGTTGGCCTTTGACTTATTGCAGGATAAATGCAGTAGATTATACTTCCTCATTTTCACTGACTACTGCTGAGCACAAACATTTACTACTTTAGATGAACAGTCATGCTTTGACCTTACTGAAATGGCCCTGGGGTCTAGCTTTGCCCTTTTGGGCGTATTTTATTGAGCAAAACAGAAATTTTGGAGATTCCACTATATGCAAGCAATTTGCATTAAGAGAAAAAACATTTGTACTTTACCCCTGAAAGATCTATATTGGTAGTCCTTTGATCAGAACTTAGAAACTGATTGGACTTAACTACTCTATAACCATATATGTATGTGCTATAAGTGCATCAGTACATGAGTACTATCATGATACCAGGATTACATACACGCTGTCGTTGAGTCTAGTGACCCACTCCTCTGCCTTCATTGCCTGCCTAGCTTCCTCCAGGGCAGTATAGGAGGTGGAGACACGTAATGTCTGCTGGAATGGCTTGTAACGCTGTTTCTGAACATCACTAGGGTCTCGGAATGGTCCCTGGGAAAGAAAAGCAAGCTTAAATAATTTTGTTGTAAAAAAAAAATATATACATAAAAGTTGAGACAAATTGAAATTAACTATTTTTGTTTACAGGTATACTGAGGATACAGATGTCACAAGACATGTGTTACTTACCTGTGGTTTTTCTGGAAGGGGAGGTAATTGCATTGGTTTTGGGAGATCGTAACTCCGGCACACTGGATCATAGGGATCTTGTTCAGGCTTTTTCTTTTTGTGCACTAAAGGTTTTACACTCCGCAAGATGTATTCTTTCTCTGAAGGGTATCTGTAGGCAGTAGATGTAAAAATCTTTAGGCTTGGAAATTTGTGACTTAAATACTTATTACTAGGAATATACAACATAACATCAAAAACAGAGAAAATGGTGTCAGATCTTTTAGTATGTAAAGCTGAAATCCCCCAGGTGTAACTCTGAGACTACTTTTATGGTCCTTAAAACAGAAAGAATTTCAAACAATAAGTAAAAGTGTATTCAGTAACTTTTAAAACCGGGAAAATTTTAAACAATAGAAAATACTTCAGAAATCTGAAATCCATCATACTGCACCACTTAATATTGATTAACTATTATACCACAGCTTTAGACAAGACTCACGGTAGGAAGGGTGAGTTGAAGATGCCGGGGATGACCTCCGTACTGATCAGGTAGTGGTACTTGCGTGCCTGGTGCTCCCGCTCCTTAGCCTCATGTGCCTCCCTCTTCTTGTACGCGATCTGTTCCTGCTGTTCAGCATACTCCTCCAATTCACTCCTAAAAATTACAGATTCAATATGTGTCTCTTATGGTTAAGAGATTTGGGCTGGCTAGGACAGCTAGGATACATTGGGTGGCAGACAATGAACCAGTGCATTAATACTTTAATCTCTTATATAATAATCATGTTGCAATTCTACATTATATATTAGTATGTAACAGATTATTGAAATAAATGTCATCTCATCAAGTGAAACCTATATACCAAGAAGGGTAAATTAGACGGTACAGATGGGGGTCTTCCTTTGTAGCTCCCATTAGAAATGTGATTACATACTAATGCTGGTGAGCTAGTGTTCAGAAATACTCGGATCTAAATAGACAGGTCTCATTATAATATTCCAACTTCTGAGGTCTAATGGCATTACCTGACAATCTCGTTTTTGATCTGTAGGGCTTCAAGATATCGCTTTCTGCTGTGGTAGTTAAACACATATTTCCTGACATAGTACCCACGCCACATCTTCTGGATCTGGAGGAAAAAATTAACTGGTCTAACATTTAGTAAACAAACAAGGGCTGTTACAAAAGTGAGTACTGTGATGAATTTGTCTTGGTCCTGGACCATGATGGACAACCCTGAATAAAACTCAAACCATAACAGCTAAAATATAATAAGTCTCCTCAAATAACCATGTGTACTAGATACAATGTATTTCTTTTTGTAGACACCATTGAAGGTTTATTGAAACAGTTCACTGGTGATTAAACACAGACAACAGATACCTGTTAACTTACCTTTGTTGCCTTTTCATTGTAGTGATTCAGCTTCATAATAAGTACGCTATTCTGAAATAAAGAACACCGAAAAATATGAATATCAAAATGTGGTATGAGATTTCCTGTAAGTAACAGTACTATTAAAGACTGAAAAACTAAGTCAAGTTGTGTATCCATTTTATGTTTTCCTCAGGAATCAATTTCTCAAATTTTTGAAGAAATAATCTAGTCACTACTTACTTTGACCAGAACTCTGAAATAGCGACGCCCCAGATATCCTCGCCATCGCCTTTGTATGATGTTGGCACTATTATTCAGATGCCTGGAAAATATACCAATTTAAAATTGTCTCACTTCTCAACAAGACATATGGTGACAGAGAACATTAAGAAAACATTAACTGATACTTCCATACTTATTTGAAATTTTATCTCGATCAGTTAAGGTAGGTAACCTTAACAATTTCAATTTTGTTTCTTTTTCCAAAAAATTGCAGTATCCATGGCTTGAAGTCTTATCATTCTTAAAAAAAAAAAACATTTCTTTTTTTTTATGAAGATGTGATGAAAATCAATATTGAAAATATTTTGCAATTATTTAAAGAAACAATTAATTGATAATTATGCTCACGTTATATAAGACCTTGTTCTTGATCCTCTGAACCATGCCTGTATTTTTAGTACAGAAATAAATTCTTTTTCACGTTGATTTTCAGCTTCACTGTAAAATGAAAACAAAATTGCAATCAACTTTTATTTAAAAAAACATTTTATACACTCTATATCATGATAACTACTGTTTTTTCAGAAACAGTGTGCGAAAGTAATGATAGACCGAGGCCACAGGAAAACCTGTCGGTCTACGCAAAATGCTATTATGGTAGACCTGATGTCTAAGCAATTTAATTGCTCATGAATGTCGTAAGACTACAGTATCAAAACTGTTTGAATAAATAATATCCATTGCATTTCTCTTGCATGTGGTTCATTTCCTGTTTTTTTTTTTTTGGCAGAATTTGTCGTTGCAAAACAATTTTTGTTCACACATCAGCTGAAGGAGGGATGATCACTCTGTTTTAAACAATTCATTGACACTGATGGAAAAATTCAGTCTACGTAGTTGTTGCTGGGTCTATGCAATTTCAAATGTCCATAGACCTATTGTCTATGGGACTTCATGAATTACTTTCGCACACTGCAGAAAGATGTTTTTTTTACAGAAATTGGTCACAGTTTAAACTATTCTGAAGGGATCCCTCTATGTGATTCGTATCTGCTAACTGTTGGTGTAATATGCTGGTGGATCAGATAGTCTGAACCCTTTGGACTAGGTAAAAGTTTACATTACTGATATACAGTAAGAATTGGTCACTCACCATAGGCACTGAAATTTTATCAATATTAGTTTCAAATAGTCCAAGATCAAAAATTTCTACTTCCTCTCTAAATCTATATCTGTATCAATACGTTGAATAAATCCATCCTGGCACTTTGATAAACAGGTGGAGGAGCGCATGTAGTACTAAGTTGCGTTTGAGTCTTTCTCTGAAACAGTTCACAGATGGTGCGGAGACTTGACTGTCAGAAAGTTTATTCCAGTCTCTCACAGATGAGTTATTGTAGATGTCTGTGTTGACTTTTTTAACAACAAAACAACGTTGATTTCTTGTTTCTGTGTTTTCGATGATGTTAGTTGACACAAAGTTCTCAAATTTCTTTGCATTTACTCGACGTTTGTTGGTACACATTGGTGTCAGGTATTTATTTGAGGGTATTGCCAGTACCAACCCCTCAACCACCTAAAGAGGAATGTAAGCCGGAGGTCCTGGCACCCTTCCTGAAGTAGTTGAAGGTATAAGACCTTCAACATCTTTGTCACATGGCTGGGTGACCTGTTTTTATAGTCCCTTCAGATTAAGCGTGCAGCTTTCCTTTGAAATTCTCTTGGTCTTGTCAATATCACATTTTAAATACGGGTCCCAGATAATTGACCCATACTCAAGTGTAGATCGCACAAAAGAGATGTAGGCAGCTTTGCTTGTAGATGATGGAGAGTGATACAGATTTCGTCTCATGAAACCGAGTGTGCAGCTGGCCTTTTTGCAGATATTAATGTGCCTACCCCATTTCATGTCAGGCTTATATTGTTATTCCAAGGTAGGGGCTCTGGTTGACTTCTTGGACTTGGGTAGAAATGCGTCTGGCATGTCATTTACGTGGCAGAGAAATAGAGAGTATAGAGAATATATAAAGAGTATACGTAAGATTGTTATTTCATATAAATCTAGGAAGTACGGTTTATCATTCTGAAGCTATTCGCAACTTATTGATCAACAATTTTAAATGTCTACTGCTTTACATGATAATACAGCACCTGTTGAAGTTTTGGGGATCCTAGGCCTACTGCATGCAGTGAAATGCTAATTTGACAAACACAAATTACAATTCAACTTGCATTGTATGCTTGACATTGGTTTTGATATTTGACACCGGCATTTTACAAACATGCACAATGTTAATATTCGGTAATTCCTATTATTTTCGTGTTTGATGAAAATACTGAGACAAACGTATACAGTAGGTCTAACGTTAATTATTTTACCTCATTCATTTAAGTTTCTATACAATTCTAGTTGTATTATTGGCCCGAAGTCAAGGACTATCAGCCGATGCTATACACTGTATATTTTGACGTCATTATTGCAGGATGACGTTATAAACAAAGTAGTGACGTCATTATTACAGACAATTAGCAAAATGGCAAACTGACCTAATGGTCTGTTTTTATTGGCATGTTTTGCATATTATGTGGTCGTGTTGAATAGATTCGGTACTGTGTAGATAATATCTAATATACAATGCAACAAATATTGCATGTCACTTCGGGCAATATTAGAGTTTATGGGCTTGTCATTCATCAAACAATATGTATATTTCGCTTTGGTCCATATACACATTTTTGGGTGACTGACTAGGCCTAGGCCTAGTCCATTTATAAACTCCCATATATTGCCCTCATGTCCAATAACAACATCATGGCCTTCACAATTTCATAAATGGGTCAAAATATGACAGTACCTTATCAAGTGACATTATAAAATCAGAATCAACATTAATTGACTTTTTAGAAACATCAAGATGACACTAGAAATATCTTACTTTTTTCTTTGATATGACTCCTCGACAATTTGGTCAGTTTGGCGATGCAGCCTGACCATCGCCGCCATGTTGTATATTGTGTTGTCAGGAGTGACGTCACAAAATGTTATTCTATATTTTCACAGAGCAGTGAATGAAAAGGAAAAAGAAATGGGATGTCCCTTCATTCCTATAATAAATGTTGTTTTTTCCAGAAAGTAAAGTTTAGAGAAACTATTGTGTTAAAATTAATCAGAACCATAGAATACGAAACTACGGTTTCGAAGCAGGTTGCGTAGAGACGATCTTTATCAACAATATGGCGGCAAATTGATCCGAGTCGTTGGTGCAGAGTTATGAAGTTCAGTCAGTCGTTGTTCTACCTTTAAACCAGCATCAACATGACACTATACATGCCACCGATTGCCCGAAAGAAGAGGGTTTCCGGGCGTTATAAGTAAGTTTTGTGCCATTTTTGTCATGCTTATCAACTAATAATTTTACAGTAAAAAATACTTTCCATTTCATGTCATGCACTCATGGGATTGGGAAGCATATAGGCCTAGGCCTATTATGAACTAAATCTATCGACGATACGTTTACTGTATCCATACATTTGTTAAATCAATACGGGTCACTTAATCCTGTAAATGTTTATTGGGTTGTACTGTGTTTTTTTGTTTGTGCCTAACAGGCAGAACTAGAAGCTCACTTACAGGCTCTGATGCTGAGAAACTTTTTTAAAAATTAAACGTTGCAGATCAAAGACATCAAAGAATTTTGAAAGAATTTAACGGTTTTTGTGATACAATGTATTTAGTGTATTACTAATCTGATGTTAGTTAATAGCAGTTTTAAGTTTATGTTTATTTATATACACATGTAACAGAGGTCATTATTATTTCAATGCCTCCGCTAGGAGTCGAACCCGGAACCTCTGGCTACTAGTCTTACGCTCAACCGATCAAGCTAAAGAGAAGATCTCTCTAGCCGAGCGGTATATTGCAGCTAGTATAAATACCAGGGTTACACACATTTTCACACCAGTCAAATACAATGTATATTGATTATCATCAAATTAAAAAATTAATGTTTAATGTTGATACAAAATGTACTGTACCGTACTGTAGTCTATATAATAATTAAAAAAAAAAATCTTAATTTTAATATGTGCATCTCTTCTACATGTAGGATTAGGGGAAAAAAATGTTTAAAGGTTGTGTGCCAGGAAAACAGGGTAGGTCCTGGTAGGTTGATTGATTTTCCCCATGCATCACAATGACTCTTATTCGTCACAATTATATGTTGTATGTCAGTTTTTATATCTGGCGCATGACTATGAGTTCTACTTCCTGCATGGTTAACAAATTTAATTAGATACATTGTACATTAGTAAAACTGTGCTCACTCTAGTCTGAAAAAAGTTTTAGCAAAATTAAGTCACTAAAGACCACTTTTCTCTTTTAGCAAATAAGAATTTCCTTTAGCAACTTTTACTCATTAGTAGTCAAAATTCAAGTGTTAATATTAATATAAGTTCTGATATATATATCATTCATTGAATTGGATCAATTCTAGTATATATTTACAGGGAGTCAGTGATTATGAAAATGGTTTGTTCAACACAAATTCAATTTGCAAAAGTATCTAAAGGCATATATTTTTTTTTAGCAAATAAAAGTTTCATTTCATTAATCATGAAAATACTAATGGCT
This sequence comes from Mimachlamys varia, assembly GCA_947623455.1. Lineage (NCBI taxonomy): Eukaryota > Metazoa > Mollusca > Bivalvia > Pectinida > Pectinidae > Mimachlamys > Mimachlamys varia. The sequence continues at coordinate 27,772,091 of OX392528.1, read as the reverse complement.
AGAGTGAGCACAGTAAAAGCTGTAATGTTAGGTGATAGAATTCATTGGGTCAGCAGTGAAGTATAGAATGGGTTGGCATTATAAATTAACTTTGTTTGGCAAAGGTCTACAACAAATCATGTCAATAATTTCAAACACTGACCAATGGCAATGACCATCATTTGCTACTAAAATCATTAATGGTTCAACAAAGTCTCTTTTCTTTTTGCTTACAGCCCTGATTCTTTCCGTGTTATAAGTGGAGACGCAGAAGAATTGCATCCAAAATTTATGACAACATCAATAGAAGATCATTCTGATTTTAGAAGAGAAACTCCAGCAGGCGGATTAACACTGCCGAACATTTACAACAGACAAACTGAAGTGTTACCAAAGTCTGTGCCTGATTACAGGGTGAACAGGCCACATCCAGGGAGTTGTGGATTTTTAAGACACAATGTCAGAGTTTTAAATGAACCAGTTTGTAGTGTATATACAGCCTCATCACAGGATGAGCAGAATCTGTGGTGGCCTTCTAGGACATCAAATGAACCTCTGGATGTACCTCCTAAAACTAAGGACACGGTATACAGAGGAGACTACATGCAGGATGGTGAGAGAATACAAAGCAGTGGATCAACAAGGCATAGTGCAAATCTTCACAGAGATCCTGCTCTTGGAACAGGTTAGTTCATTATGGTTGAAATATCTGATGTGAATGTTGAAGCTCAATATCAATACATTTTCACTACTTTAGTGATAAAGCAACAAAAATTGAGGGACCTGGGACATTGAACGGGGATATTTATTTCAAATATCACCAACCTTATAATAGATCAATATGTTAAATTATTTGGGGAAAAAACCACACCACCAGGTTTGGAGCCTGAATGTTCCTAGCTTGACAGATCTGTACACAGTTGTACTGACGAGTCTTCTATACCAGGCGACACTTACCATATGTGTGAGAACACTTAAAATTTACAAGTGTGTGTGAAATGAGGATATTTCGTTAATGAGACACATGTATGTCTTTGATTGCTTAAAGATCGGTTAACATGTACTTGTAATAAAAGTAAGAGAAAATGTAGAAGCCAAACCAGGGTTTGAGCCTTGGACCTTCCAAACTCTTAAGACAAACTCTCCAATACTGAGCTACCTGGTTGCTGATGATTGACCTGGTGGCCAATGAGAACAAATGATATGATGAAATCTTCAAAATAAATCAAACTAGTCTGAGACTGTCAAACAAATCAGTAGCAGTGAAGTGAAATCAGGTGTTTAATTTTCCCTAACCAGCCTTTGAGTATAATTAGAGCCTGCAGGTGGTTCCAGAAGATTTTTGTAATGGCATGGATTGTTGTTGTTGTTCTTCTTCATGTTAGCTGCCTATACATGTACCTGCTGCAATGGATTTTCTTGCTGTGCGTTATAATGATATACATGTACATATGTATGACGTATAAAACTGGGTATTTAATTTGTAGTTAGATATCATTATTTGGTTAGAAGTATCCAGTTTGTATCTACCCTTGCTCTGGAATCCCCAGATGTCACATGGCACTACATGGATCATGTGTCAATTTAACCAATAATTCAGTCCTTCTGGCACAACCTGATGTGATCATCGTGATTAGATCTGAACTGTATTGTCTGTTATCTGCGAAGTGATCATACCTATAGACTGGTGCATCAGGCCATGTATAAGTCGGGTATACTTGTGTGTGTATGGAGCTTTGTTTGGGAAATACAGCTGTTTAAATTTACACTTGGGCACTCAAGTATGTAATGTCAGCCATCAGATTATATACTTAATGAATATTGAGTTACACTTTAAGTTTAATGCAATAATCTGTTAATGTTACTAAAACATTAAGAAGAAAATATGTACATTTATGTAGTTTATTCAATTAGTTTTATACTTAAATCAGGCAATTTATTTCTGTTGGTATTTTAAATATAACGTACCAAGGTACCTTTAATCTAAAACCGACTCTCATCAGGCCTTTAAAAAGTTTGCTAGCTAGGTAAATTAATGTTTCATGTGTACGGGTGTATGCAAATTTGCTTTTATAATTTGATATTATCAAAAGAATCATAGACATAGAATTAATCAAACCAGGATAGCAACTCAAGTACATATATATATATAAGGCAAAGTTTCCTGTAAGTAAATCAAATGGTGGGTGGTGTGCCACGTTTTCTGAGTAACTTATGTTTGGTGTCTGGCAAGATGTTGATGTTTGAAAATATTAGTATATTAAGAGTACATGTAGTATATTAAAGTATGAATCTAAGTTGATACTATGATAGTTAATTTTTGTATTCCTGTCTTCCAGTACCTGTGAACTTTTTACCAGCCAGAGATAATAATAAACGCTTTTTCAAAGAGAAGATCTCATACGAGCACCAATACAATAGTCGCCTGGACCCCAACTATCCAATTAGAGCCAAGGTAAGCAACTTCAGCCGGTACAACTCCCAACTGGGCATGTAGCCTGATGGCAATAAACAAAGGCAGTAGACCTGTCAATGCTTGGTTCCTGTTCTATTGTTGACAGATCTATATCATTTTATATAAATATATCAAAAGTTCTGTATTGTGGCCTCCAACATAGAGGCCCTATCCTATTTCACACGACCCTATAAATCAGAGGGTCAGTAAACCTATTGTGCTGGACTGGATCATGTCCTACTGTTTCTACAGTGTATACTAGCTGTTATATAAAACAGCTACACAGAAGTGCACTCCACCCCATACCTGGTAATTATATACAAGAAAAATTACATTATTTAATTTGACTAGAGCTTTAGGATTATGCTGTATTGAAAAAAAAAGTCTGAAACTGTAAACAAAATAAATCAACTACAACAGTCTTTTCAAATGTTCAAGTCAGATTTCAAAATGATTTGTATGTATATACCTGTAGCTTGAAATTTCATTATAAGCTCTAAAAGTATACATGTACATGTAAAATGTATTAGGTGCTGTCGTGCATATATGTACAAACAGCTGAGACTATATGTATATGTACATATACTAATTTTCATCACTAAGTCACCGGTGTAGTAATACTTCTTATTCTTGTAGAGCACATTATTATCTAGTGTATAGTAGTTGGTGTGTTATACCACAGAGTAGTGGTATGTGTATAAATTGTAACAGTGGCATTAGTGTAATTTCTAGTGGAGGGCATTCAAATGTTATAATTATACATACATGTATGTATAAATACACTGTAGTTGGAATCATATGGTGTTGGTCTACATTCAGAGCCAAGAGGTTATTAAACACACATCTCTATTACAACTATTAAGCTAAATGTTACCTACTCAATAATAGTAAAAGCTTACAAATATTTTTAAAAAATGCAAATAATAATGTTTACTGCACGTAGCATGAATAAATAAATACATTTTGAAGCATCGCCACTAAAAGGACTGGTATATATATTTCCAGAAAAATAAAGTTAATTGGATCCATCATCTTCATTAAGAAACAGTAAATATTTGTTTTGTGATGCCATCTCAGCTTTTGATGTTTACCCTTTATGATTTTATTGATTTGTGGCCTCCTTTATTTCCTGTCACCATTATACATTCCAAATCTACAAAGGCCTGGTCACTATGCCCAGCCTTAGTATAGATCTGTATTTGTCAAAGGCAAAGTTGTCGGTGAATTACTTCAATAAATAAGCCAGAATATCTATTATTAAATGTTTGTTTTTCTGGATTCACAAAAGTATACCAAACTACTGGGAAAAAATTATCATATTTAAAATCCTTCTTGTGGCTACAATTGAGCCTTGGAGAACAGCTAGAACAAAAAGAAAAATTCTTCAATAAACAACCTAAGACTGTTTGAGGAATTATTGAAAATAAATCAGGGGATTCATGTCTAAAAATTAAACAGTAGAATTTGTTTGCTTCTGAAAAATTACATTTTTTCATTCATTTTGTCATCGACCTTTTTGCAATCCCTCTATAACAATTTTTGCTTTTGTTTAAAATTTTTAGTATCTATTTCTTATGTATAGATCAAAGATAATTGTAAAACAGAACATGTAAGATGTAAATTCTTTTTATCTGATAAATAATATATTAAGGTTTGTGTACGTGTATGGCTGTTTGGACTTAACTTGAACAGTATTTAATTTTCGGTATAAAAAAGAGCAGCAATTACACTCCTAAGGCCAGGTTTGGAAATGTGCCTGCCAACAGGTTTCGGCCTGCTAGGCAGGCTGTCATCAGGGCACAGTTAAATTTATTTTATATTGAACAGAATGTAGACTTACCATTTTAATTACATACAGATTTTTTTTCAACAAAACTTGAAACATGCATGTAAAGAGGCCAGTGATTGTAACCCTACTTGTGCATGCTTCGTATGAGTCATTGCAGCAATTATATATAGTATAATCCTGACTCTAAGTGTTTTGTAATATCATGCCTCATAAAGAGTCATACACTAGAATCTACACACACTATAGGTACATTAACTTCTCATGCCATTTTTCAGCTTTCATGTCTTTTACCACACTTTTGAAACAGAAAGTAGACTTTGTTTCTACATGTTTTGTGAAGAAAACAGCCATTATACCAGTATAATTTTTGTCAAGGATGTTTGCGTCAAGTATAGCGAGAGACATTAGAATACAATTATGTCTCTGATATATAGTTGAAATAAGTTTTATTCGCTAGGCACTCCATGTGACATATTTCTCATTCTTGAATCAGAAAACACCAAAGGATATTTTCCAGGTGAGGACTTATATGCAGTCATTTGAATTTCAAATAAAATCATTTGAACAGGATATTTGTTTTCCTTTGCTTTGAATGTAATATTTAGTTTAGAATTAAAACTTTCTATTTTGGCGATTTGTCTGTTGGTGCCTGGGTTTGATGTTGTTTGTGGTGTAAGTAAAATACGGAGCAACATTGTCTATTAGCCAGAACAAAAGACATAGAATGTCTGGAATTTTAATGAATTCTTGCTATGCTTTCTATGTAAAATTTCTTTCATTAAAAATATCTAATGAAGTATTGTCATTCATATGCATTTAATCAGGTTCAGGTTATTCCTTATATCAAGATCATTTCTTCTACATGTATAAATTAATATATGCAGACCTAACTTTGAATAATATTCCATCAAATAACACTGAAACTTCAGTGGTTTAGTTGCGGATGAAGTAGGTATTCATAAGCAATCATACAATCATTTCAAATGTTTGGTGTGAAACATAGTGGAAAGAAATGAGTCAGTATTCATTTGCTTGTACTAATATCATTTTAGCCGTTGTTTATCATTATTAACATTTTCATATTTGTCATATATAATTTTAAACAAAAGTTATTCTAGATTAATCATCAGATGGGGGTCTGGTCCCCATCAGATGGCCGTCTGGTCCCCATCAGACAACTGTCTGGTCCCTATCAGATGGCCTTCTTATCCCCATTAGATGGGTGCCTGGTCCCCATCTGACAACTGTCTGGTCCCTATCAGATGGCCTTCTTATCCCCATTAGATGGGTGCCTGGTCCCCATCAGATGGCCGTCTGGTCCCCATCAGACAACTGTCTGGTCCCTATCAGATGGCCTTCTTATCCCCATTAGATGGGTGCCTGGTCCCCATCAGATGGCCGTCTGGTCCCCATCAGACAACTGTCTGGTCCCTATCAGATGGCCTTCTTATCCCCATTAGATGGGTGCCTGGTCCCCATCAGATGGCCGTCTGGTCCCCATCAGACAACTGTCTGGTCCCTATCAAATGGCCTTCTTATCCCCATTAGATGGGTGCCTGGTCCCCATCAGATGACCGTCTGTTCCCAATCAGATGGTTGTCTGGTCCCCATCAGAGGACTGTCTGGTCCCAATCAGAGGACTGTCTGGTCCCCATCAGATGGCCGTCTTTTCCCCATTAGATGGGTGCCTGGTCCCCATCAGATGGCCGTCTGGTTCCCGTACATGTGGTTTGATTTGTGATTTATTTCTAACATTTTTTTTGACAATTTCTAATGTGACGTTAAGTTAACCAGACTTTATACATTAGACTCGGTACTAACATTAAGTTAACCAGACTTTATACATTAGACTCGATACTAACATTGGTATCACTAAGAGATCATAACGATGGTGGTAGCTAAGAGAGAAACCTGTAGATCTTATTATATGGATGGCACTCATAACTGGCTTTATTGGGACTGTGGCAAATTATTTGGATCTAACTTTTATCTATTTACGAGGTTCTTACTTTGTAAGCCATTTTTTACTTTTCATTTCAGTTAAATAAAACTATCAATAATCAGAATATTTGTTCCTCTCTGAATACAACCCAACTTATTTGAAACCTTTTTGTGTGTTTTAGTAAAATTAGGACAGTTATTGTATGTTGGATATGTATACTGTCAGTGACAATAATCTGCCCAGCTGTATGAGTGAAATAGGTTGTTTTTGGATCTATTTAACAAGTTGTCATCTTGTCACGAAGTTTATTTGTATAAAATATAGTATTGTTTTTTTTGTTCTTACCCTGAGACGCTTAATGTTTGGACACCAAATAGAAGAACAATGATGATATATGTTGATTTGGAATCCATTAAAAGGTTTTTACTGATGTAAGAACAAAAACAAAATGTGTTAAATGTGGAAACCATCAATAGGTTTCACCTTCAGTTTTACATTGCTTATGATATTATGATAATAAAATACAATTATATAATATGATTAAAGATTTAAAATGTTAAACACAGTTTTCCTGACATTTTTCTGTTTTGATATTTTAGCGCCATGGCAGCTTTGTGTGGGAACAGATGTCCAACGCTGACTCCAAACAGATGATAGAAGATCAAACAGCTTTAAACGAGGCAGAGTGCAAGGAGAATGCTCAGTCCCAGACCCACCCCCGCCCCAACAGTAACACCACAAACGGCTCCGCCCCACCACCCCCACCTTCCCAGCAGGATTCCACTCCACCTGTAGAAGTTGTGCCTGAAAAGAAAACTGTTACATTTCAGTCTCCAATAGACAAAGAAAATGAAAAAAATCGTAAATAAGAATCATAATTCATAATAAGATAAAAAAGAGATAAATCATATATACATCAAAATGACAAAAAAAGTTTAAAGAAAAAAAAAGTTAAAATTCACCAAGTAGTTAAATTGTGATCATGAAATTATACAATGATACTTGCACACTTGCCCTTATTTTGTGGCATAAACACATAATTCTGTCATGCACAATTAAATGTTACATATTTTGGTTACTTTGTCATCAAACATTGTAATGCATTGGGTCATGACCATCAACTTATGGCGAAATACGAGAACAATTTTTTCATTTAAGAAGTTTTCTGAACATCTGAAATATAAATGATCTAGTATACTCCAGAACTGTCATATCTTTATTAATTATCCTGAAATCAACACGACTTTTTGTAACAATTTAATCAGAGACTATGCGTGATTTCTGAAGTAATTTCATTGAAATGTTAAAACCCATCAGTGTGGAATCTATCCAGCTGGCTATAATCAACATTCTGTACTTTGTACCTATCATACAAGACACTGAAACTTGACACCCTTACAACTTTACTGTTGAAACTACAGTAACATTTATAGAGACCAGCAAATCTCTAAACATTTGGAATTGAACCAAGAATAAATAGAGACAGAATTATTATCTAGAGGTCTTTTCCCACAAGCTTTAAACTGTATTTCCTGATATGACATATTTTGGTCATATGTACTATGTATAGTGAAGCATTTCTGTGTTATTATAGAGTAACCAGTATTGAAGGAATGAAGGGTGCCCAAAGACATAATATTTTATATAGAGAATATGTAATTTTACCCCATTACAAGGTCATTAATATACAGCGTATATTTTTATATTCAGTAGTATTGGGGTATTATCTTCCCTATTTTTTATAACATTTTGTTATCATGTATGCTTTAATAATCTTCATTTTCACAGATCGCAGTGCCCTTTTGTTGTCTGTGAAAAAAAGGGCAAAATGATTATGTGAAGTATTTTAGCTACAGTGTGTGAGTGAGCACAGGAAATGATGAAAATGAAGGCTGTTATAGTAACTAGTCCATATAGATCGCTATATATTCCAGTCTGTGCCTTTCTCAGTCATTGCTTAACTATTTTATAGAACTTTTTTATATTTTGTTAACCATACATACTTTTATTTTTGTATCCAACTTTGTTTTTAATACTGAATTTTATTTTCCTAGATATATGTGAACACATGTTTGTGATATTGTTACTGTCAGCTACCCTGTGTTGTAGTGTAGTGTTTTGTTTTGGTTCTGTGTTCCTGTTATAATCAGGGCTTTCAGTCTGACTACATATAGTTCACCTGTTAATATTTTTGTAATAAACTCATTAACATTTCTAAGAACAGAGTTAGATGTGTCTGTTATATTTTAATTAATTATTCATGATTTAGTTAAACACAAATTTATACATACCTTTGTAGATTTGGAGGAGAACAATATAATAAAAGATAATAATTATTCTCTTAAAATCATCCTTGTAATCATTGATATTATTAAAAAAAAAAGAAAAAATAAAATCCTGTCGAAATACGTGATTGGGATATACTTGAAAGATCTTGTTTGGGTCATAGATCTTGTTCGGGTCATCTCGACCTAACTGTATTATATCTGCAATGACCTAGGGCATAGGTGGGGACTGGAAGTCCCAAAAGATATGGAGCTAACAATTGTTCAGATAAAATAAAACCTAAATAAAATGTCCCCTTTGATGCCCCTCCAAGTCTAAAGCCCTTCACTGAACAATATCCATCTAACGTAAAATAATGAAGAGAGACAAAAAGATTGCAATAGATCCAATGAACATGATGTATATTTCGGCCTCCTCCCAGTATCTACCCCCATCCGCCTATATTTGGAATGTTAGAAATGGCAAAATCCCCATCACCGAGAGCCCCATAAGCAATGCACCAACACATTAACAGATTACACACTAGCTAACTGCAAAATCAGCAACCGGATGACCAAATCTAAGGTATGTGCCATTCGATACCGCGCCGGTCTTTGTGGACAATTCATCATCCGAAATGTTGTTTACCTCATCACCTGCCCGTCAATATGCAAACAAGCAATACGTTGGCATATTCAAAGTCCAATAAACGAACATATTCGAGATACCGATAAACAGAGACACACCATGGCCGGTTGGCTTGCAAACTACCAAACTAGGCAGAGTACTATAACAAATGCCTCCAGTGTCAAAATATCGTGGTTGTAAAATCCGACCCGCGGATTCTCCCTCATCCACCAAAATTAGAAGAGAGGGTGAAAACCCATCGCCAGAAACCAACGGTACACTTTTCTGACGCTATACATTATGTATATATGCAAGCGTCAGAGAAGTGTACCGTGAGTTTCCGACGATGCATGGGGAATACTGGACCCTGTCGGAATCAATACGTTTGCCCAGGCATTTTACTTTATAGATCCAATGAATCTTAGTTTCCAAAAAAATGTTACATCCACTGTATGAAGAAGAAATAAGTAATGGACACAACATAGGTCATGTGCAGAAAAATCCATATCTGGGATGACAAATATCGGGAAGTATGAACTGGAAAAAACAGAGCAAACATCAACAAAAAGGCCACTTCCTACGGCGAAATCTACAACACTGTCCCATGGAATGCAGAAAAAAAACAGTATACATATATCGGTCTTGTTAGGCTAATCGCCATAATCTGGGACCCACACATTTCATAATTTAGACAAACATTGTAAGTTAGAAAATATGCAACAGAGAGGGGGGCGCGTCATCCAGAAGGACTACATGTACACATTACAAGGGGAAGATTCCCCAAACACCTAGAACTACCATCACTAGAATCGAGACGAATTAACATTCTATTATAAAATCATAAATGACCAAACTATTCAAATAGCTCTTGCCCTGTGTTATCAAAAAGGTCTCTGCTTAAATATATGGCAGGGCTACATATATATCTAGATTGTTTTGATTTTACCAGATATCGCCGAGACCGATTGGAAACAGTTTATCTATCCACAAATGTATCTCATACACATTAACAGCGTAAAGAACACAGTTCTTAGTATCAGATAGCTTGGCCCAGTACTTAATTACATTATAATGCTTCGTATGTATATTAATTGAAAATCTACTCAAATTAAAATATATCATAAAGTTCTATATAATATGTGGATTTCCTGACACCTAAAACCCTTTTACAAAACTCCGATATAATATTTAAGTTAAATGCAAGAATGGAACAAAAATACTGTCAACATAGCCAAATGAAACGAGTTTACTTCCCAACACGTATATACACCTGTTTAAAGCTGCTCATCAATTAGTTTTGATTATCACCTTGGTTAATAGGTGTTGTTACCTGGGTCTATATATAAAAGGTAATCAATATTTGACTGTTTTCATGGTTGATCCAATGCATTTCACATACAGCATGGATTAGTTAAAATTATTTGCCCGGTGACGTTATGAACTAATACAGGTTTCCTTGGAACCAGTTGTGCCCAAGCATATTAGTGATCTTGATTAAAGTGTTTTGTTAATATGCATACAGCATTTGTTGACGGTAGACATCGTTTACTGACTGTTAGACATTTCCCAACAATTTGTAATCTGGAAAGCGAAGATTGCTGTTTCGAGAGATCCGGGTAACACAGAGAACATGCTAAATGTAACGAAACTATTGTGGCACAAAAGGATTTACAGTGACTGATAAAAATGAGTGATGAACATGGTACAAAACTCTGTACCTTTGAATTAAAGGTAACAAAACAGTTAATTTATGCCATTTCAGTCAATGGTCAAAACAGTTTTCCCTCAGTGTTGGGATCAGCCTGGTGAACTATTTCCCGCGGCATCCGGCCTTGGGAAATAGTTCACCAGGTTTGGTCCCAACACCTCGGGAAAACAGTTTTGACTATTGACTGAAGGGGCATGCATTAACTGTGTACAATAGGTAGTTGTAACCTCTGAAATGTCATCCTAAAATTGGTTTGTAATAAAATCCATTAATGAAATACCAAGGATGTTTTTAAATAACGCATTAATCATTGATGGTTCTCGCATTAAAAACTATAAAAAAACCCTTACTACATCGACATCATAGTTCTAAGATATATATGGGAGATAGATAAACATGAAGATATATATGGGAGATAGATAAACATGAAGATATATATGGGAGATAGATAAACATGACGGATTTGTAGTGAAACACGTGTTGTAGCACAGTGGGAGACCTCTATCTTATCAGTTTCACTCTCTGTACATCTGTTTCCTCATTGGCAGCCCGACATAAACTGATATAAGTATACTTGTGATTTTTTACGTCTCCCTGCTACTTTACATTGTTAACATTCGGCAGCTGTAGGCCTTTTGTTGTAATCCGTGCCAACCTCCTTTGTGTGAAAATAATTTATGTGTTTATGTTATAACAAGGTCTATCAGATCAACCCTCATCAATTGCGATTTTGAACAAAGGTTTATAAAAAGAGGAAAATGGCCAAACAAATAGGCAACCACAGACCATGCCATACAGAAAAATCATGTGATCGACTAGGAAACTCCAAAGTGCTAGACAGAGAGAGCAATCTGTTGAGACGGCGGTTCAAAGAAGCCATCTGGATACGCCGCAGTGGGCCGGCTCTAAATCGAGATGAGGGGGCTCACAGATTCTCGCTCATCTATGACTAAGTATTAAACAAAACGTAGCTGAATCGAGTCATTTCGGTAGAATAACTTTACAATTGTACATACGTCTAAAAGCGTAGACGAAATTACCGATTTTCCGTGACCAACCCGTACACAATTTACATCTCTGTGTGCATGGTTTTGCTGATCATTTGTCTGATGAAGGTTACAGGGCACATATCTTACTTGTCATCGAAAACGTCACATAAAACATTTATTGGTTGTGTAAAATAGCATTTACATAAAAAGACACGGAACTAGTATTGGAAAGGGGAACCCTTATGTCGCGTCCACATAAATAAACACGGATTAATCATGAAAACTCCTCACGCTTAAATTGCAATATGTTTCCTAAGATAAATAACTATAAATAATAATAATAATTCGTGAGTAACACCAGATGAATCATTATTATTTATTCAATGGTTATCGATTTTTTTAGAGAATACCAAAGCGTCAACAAAACCATAATCCGAACTCAAAATCGATTAAACTAGAGGCAAAATAGGAACAAAAGAAAGATTTACATGGAGACTCTCGTAAACGCACAAGAGAACAAGACCAGATGTTCCGGAAGAGTAAGCGTTTTCTGCTTCGTCGATGACACCCGCTATGTAAATCTTTGCCACATCCAAGTAAACATCAAGTTCTCAAAACGAGAACCGAGTATTATTGTCAATCACAACAAGTAAACACACTAATGAGCATACTCAAAACGTCCATTTTCATATCACTTAAAGATAAAAATATTTTTCAATGAGACAAAGATGACGACCATAAAACTTGCCCATAGTTTTGTTTATGTGTTAAATGTATAAGCAAACTTGAGAATTCATTAGCATTTTAAAAATGTTCATGTACAAGTTTGAATTTCAGTAAAAAGTAATACAAATGTAGTTTTCAATAATCATCAAAATAATCAGAAGTGGAAAAGCATAATAATCATGTATTTAGCGTTTATTTCAAAGAAGATGCAAATCGTAGTTGTCCCAACTCACAATTGCTTTTCATTGTGTCAAGCTGGTGTCATAGCGTCAGTGTTTTCTTAGTCCACAAAGGACGTCAGCAACACACGACTGGTTCATTCGCCCCCAACGCAATCGTCTCACCAGTAAAATTAGTTATAAGACATATATTACAGACTTGGTTACAGTTGTGTAATGGGGCGTGGACATCACACAGCAGCGATACTTATCCTATATAAATACACCATCCTTATATCTACAGGGATATTCTTTTCCCTTTTGTTACCTTAAGCGCCACATAAAACAGCCCCTGACATATGTTCTGTTAGGGTTTTATGGTGATTTCTTTTTGTGTCCAGCTGTTCCATATTGCATGGGATCCGATTTGTCTAGTGAATACACAACTAAAGAAAACCATCTTCTCAATTAGCCTGATCGATATGTTGGTCAACTGTCTTTTCATTATTATCCACCCTCTCGAAATCCTGTTGTCAATGTACATTATAATGTCACAAGTGTCGCGCTGCATCCGTCCACGTAGATCGGTGTGAATAGTCATACCAACTAGACTCATAGAAGCTCTCACAAAATCGTGTTAATATCATTGTTATAATCAAAATTTCAGGGGGCATCCAAATTAAGAAGAGCTTCAAAGGGAACGACTACTAGATTGGTATTAAAAACTACAGAACATTTCATCACAGATTCTATGTACATGTACACTACACAGGATGTATCAGATATATTTGGATATAGCTAAGATTTTTGTTTCTAGTTAATGTGACTTGAAGTTTTAAAAATGAGCATCTCAAGAGGAATACATTTTCAGCTTCCTGTCATATGGAGCCTTGTGTTGATGACGTTGGTGGTAACGTGTGTGTTTGGGACACCTTGCGACCCCCGGGATTGTATCGTGAGTGACTGGGGCCATTGGACCGACTGTTCCCAGAGTTGTGGTGAGGACGGTGTGACAGAGAGGACGCGGCGCGTGCTTCAAGAAGCAGCATGTGGAGGGAACTGTGACGTCAACGTTACTGAGACAACCGAGTGCAATAGATGGTGCTGTGCCCAGGATTGCCGTTATTCGCCCTGGTCAGACTGGTCCAACTACCTATGTTCAATGGAATGCGATAATACCACACTGAGATCCCATAGGAAGAGGACACGCAAAATCGAAGCAACAGAAAAGTGTGGAGGCTATTGCAGCCAGATCGTCCACGAGCGTCAGTGTGGTAATCTCTGTTGCTATCGGGACTGCAAGGAAAGTTGGTGGATGGAATGGGGACCATGCGAGGGCCAATGTGAGCAGAAAGGTGTCCAATCAAGGAGGAAACGCATCACACAGGAGGCGGCATGTGGGGGCATCCCATGCTCCGAATCCTCTCAAGAAAGACAGTGTTACGTGGGCTGTTGTCCCGTCCACTGTGAGGTAGGGGAGTGGGGAGAATGGTCAGTGTGTAACTCCACTTGTGGGAATGGCCACTTGTATCGGTCGAGATTTGTCCAGCCATCCGAGTGCGGGGGACGGTCATGCCCAGATCCATCCGAGGTACAGATCTACGAGTGTTCCAACTATGTGGACATAGACTGCGTGGTTAGTATCTAGTTAGGAACATCACGCCCTGATGAGTTAACGCTTCACCCATACGCATATTAATTGCAGAATTTCGAAATTACCATAAGTGAAAACAAAGATGTCCTTGCCTAGATTTATTTCATTATTCAAACAGTTCACTTCGGATTTACTTGTTGTAATTGCAAAATGATATCAAAAAGTTTCAGTCATTAGAGAACTGAGCAAGAACTGCTAAGGTATTTCCATGGAGGAGGGGTAGTATGTCACTCTTATGAACCATCTGGTCACTTTATATTGAATAGACTATACGGAAATAGTTTGTTCAAACTTTATCTCCGGGTTCATCCCAAGCGGAGCCACACACAGTTCAAATGAATTTAAATGCCTTTCATTTAATGTTAAAGACTGAAAGGCCCAATATACGTAACTTCAGGAAATTTTTCGTGATTCTGGAAAAGTCTGGAAAAAAATCCAGTTGATAACCATGCAAAAATAAGCCTAAAACTAAGTAAACCTGTGCGGTAACTAACAAGACACTCTTGACAGAAAAATCCAAAGAATTGAAAATAATTCAGGTGGGGCGCACTTCAACAACAAGCCGAAGTTAGACAGTTCAAAATGGACGCGTGTTTCCAAAAACCGAGTTTCAACTGCCGCTGTACCAGTAACCGCGAAGAATTCATCTTGAATATTGCTGGTTTCAGTTAATCTTGACTCAATCTATAAATATAAAAGTTATTAGGCTTGATATTCGCTTCAAGTTTTGCCGAAAGTTACGTATATTGGGCCTTTAAATAAGCCCAATACTTTAATATTATTTTTAGTAAGTCTATTTGCATATGTCTATATGTAAACTGTACCAATGTAAGTTTTCCGTTTCATATAAATTATGCAAGTCATACTATTGGCAAGGGAACGACGGAACGTTTCACTCCTACCCAGGACGTGTTTTATTGGCAGCACATAAGGACCATTACATATGGAAGTGGTTTGCTTTCATTTCTATATTTAGTAATTTTTAATAATAGTTCAAGAATGCAGCTACTATTAAGATTACACTGAGAAATGTTCCTCTCTCCTTTTTAATTAAAATGTATTATTGACATTTTGGTGCGATATAGATTATTCCTTACTGGTCGTGTTAATAAATTCACACTCAGCAATATAAAGATATTGATTTATGACTTTTAAGATAATGTATATAACCAACTGAGATATAATCGTTCTTATTAAAAGTGTTCTGAATAGGACGCATGAAGTAGGTGGAATGCTTATACACACGTAGACAAGCTACAGTATATTGGGTTGTGTTTATTTAACTTACAAACAAACCGAGTGATTTCAGATGAAAATTGATAAATGCTGTCATTGGACAACCCAAAGCCAACAAAGCCTTTGTGTTCCTGATTGATGTTTCTAAGTATTGTTCAATAATATTTATCTGTATGAACAATATCTAGTTCCGTGACGGAATCTGCGGTGATCATTTATAAAGAGCGGGTCTGCTTACTTCCCTATTCTTTGATGTCTAGTGCCCCGTAGCTGGCAGTGGTATGGTGTACTTCAATTCCAGTTGTAATCTTAGTTCCTGACACGTTTATTGTAACGTTTTACTGTAAAATAGATTTAATTGATATTACCTTTTTCTTGTCCCTAAGTCATGATTCATTTATTACGTTTTACCAGATTACTCAACGTTTCAGGACATCAAATCTTAATAACAATGAAATTACACTACAGGAGAATAATGAAGTCCTGGAAACTATGCTTAAATTCACGGAATTTCAATATGTGTCCTGTGATAAACAACGCATGTGAAAATACTTTAAACAGTGAGGCAGACGTATGAGAAACATTTTTTGGTAACCATGCTATTTTTAATAATAGTGGCTAACCGAAACACTATAGAATGATATTGGAATGATCATTCTTGACTAACACAAGATGTATTATTGGGCGTTACATATCCTATGGTTATCATACACCTGTACTTAAATGGGAAATGTTAGCCTAGTCGCGACATCAAATCTTAAAACAATTTCAAATTAAACTACAGTATTATGATTAAGTGCTGGAAATTATGAGGTAACATGAATCAATCACTTCGATTTCTTCCTCCATTCACAGGACTGTTTCCATTTAAACCGTTCAGTGGCTCGATTTTACAGCAGACACAGCGGATTGTAGACATTTTAATCTTTGAATTTCTAGAATATTTTAAACAAACGTCAGGTTAGACATCAAAGCACCACCGTTGGGATGAGATTTCTTTGTCGTTACAATTGTACTTAGAAATCTTTTCTTTTTACTTATTATGAAGTATCCATGGCACATTCGTCATCTTTATGAAACACTCCTAAACACTTCAGTTTTCCAACATGTAGTCTACTATCGTTATGGCAAATTCACTTAATCTATGCCGGTAAAATAAGTATTACGTATTGACAAAGAAGACGTAACACACACATATGCTGTACCTTTAAATTTAGTAAAATATACAGTATGCCGAAAAAATGAATTAAACTGCACCATACAGCTGTCCTCCTAGGACTCTTCAGTGATGCTAGGGGCCAAAAGGTGGGAATCCAAAATGTCTAAACTGATGTAGAAGCAGAAGGGTCAGGTGTAAACTAGAATTGCACAAACTCTTGTGACATGGCGGGTCTGTTGATAAAACAGAAGACGTTTACTCTTCCGGACACCTAGTCTTATTCTTTTGTACGTTCTCCATGTAAATCCTTTCTTTGTTCATATTTTGTCCCTAGTTTAATCGATTTGAGTTTGGATTATGGTTTCGTTGACATGATTCTATGAGTTTTCCGTCACTATTGACTCTTCATTAAAATTTGTTCGCTGAAAAACTGCAACCATTGATTAGAACTTTATTTTGATATTATAGCAACACCATTATGACCATGTGTAAAGATGACGTAACGCACACATCTGCTGCACCTCTTAAATTTAGTCATAGATACAGTATGCCGAAAAAATGAATTAAACTGCATCATACAGCTGTTTCGTCCTCCTAGGACTCTTCAGTGATGCTAGGGGCCAAAACAATACCACAATAACAATACGGGAACAATAAAACGGAAGTATTTAATACAATTTGTTATTACTTTAAGCTAAATTTTCAAAATAATGAAAAAAAACGTTATGTCCTAACTACTTTATTTCATATCCGAGATTTGGTTTTATCTTATTGTGATATTGGGAGTATTTTGTTTATACATATCCAACACACAGGTAAGTCCATGGTCAAGTTGGACAGACTGCATACTAGGCAATGGTCAATGTGGAGAAGGGACAAAGAACCGGACAAGGAGAGTCGTCACAGAAAGTAATTGTAAGGGAAAGCGCTGCCCGAGTCTTGTCCAGCACGGCAACTGTACAGGACCGTGTTGTACAATCGACTGTGAGGTCACACCCTGGACGGCTTGGAGTGCGTGCTCTACGGAATGTGGTGAGGGTGTCAGGTACGTCTTGCATTGGTGTATTACAAATACGTCTTTTTCCCCCTGATAAAAGACATATTTTTGTATGATGCTACATCATACGGGTCATGTTAGTGTCCGAATTTTTTCGGAACCATATTTGGAAAATTTGTTTGTCTTTAACTCAAACTCTGAAACATTGTCTTTGCCAGAGGTGGAATGATGCATTGACTATCTGCTATTGTATCTATGTTATCTGCTATTGTATCTATGCTATTGTATCTTAGGTTTCTTCTTCAGTTCAAGAACAAGGGAGATAACTAAGCAGCCGTTGTGTGGCGGGACGCCGTGTCCTGGACTGCTGGAGACTAAGCCTTGCCGGGAGGACGCATTAGTCAACTGTTCACTGACCGAGTGGTCATCCTGGTCAGACTGTAGTAACGACTGTGGGGCGGGGTCAGCCTTCCGTTCCCGGACACTGCTTACCCCGGCCTACTGCGGGGGCGCTCCCTGTCTTAAACTTCCTTTGGACGAGAGTAGGGACTGTACTTCACACAGAGCCAGGCAAGACTGCAAGGTTGGCTTCTTTTGGTGCCATGGTACTTTACTACTGTGTCAGTGCGAGTTTAGTTTGTCAAATAGATGGGTTTTTTTATATAGAAAAACTGTTCTTGATAAATTTATGAAGAAAAAACAAACCCTTCGATATGCTTCATTGTG
This sequence comes from Mimachlamys varia, assembly GCA_947623455.1. Lineage (NCBI taxonomy): Eukaryota > Metazoa > Mollusca > Bivalvia > Pectinida > Pectinidae > Mimachlamys > Mimachlamys varia. The sequence continues at coordinate 27,753,681 of OX392528.1, read as the reverse complement.
CGCACAAGATTTTAATAAGGGCAACTGTCAAGTGTACATACCAAGTACGACAATGACCCAAGCGTTCCATTATAATCCTTCATTTCGTTGTCTTTCTGATCATTCTGCTGTTAAAAATATTATACATGAATGCATCATTACATTGTAAAATTTTGAATGTATCATTATATCCAACACTAAAGTAAAGACATATTCCTATTTCCATTCTATTTTACACATTTAAAAAAAAAATGTTAACTCTCATATTTATTATTTTCTCGATTTTTTCTCATGTCGGTCATTAACACTTATAAATCCACTAACCACTGAGTTAAAGAATATATTTTGCCCTGAATAAATCTACATGTACATTTCTTGACACGCTTTTAGAAACATATTTATTTTAAATCATATCATAAAACTATGATAGTAAATGTCTATCTACACGTTCTACAGCAAAACAAATTTTTATCTTCAACCAACAAGCGGAATAAATGCTCTGGGACTGTAATTGTTTATCCGTCTTTAGCCCAGTAATAAAGTTTCTAATAAAGGAGGTGTAGGTTGATGAAGACTGAGCAAGTTAGATGGTTGCTATTGTGGTCTCATTGAGAAAAAAGTTGTGTCCTTGTATGATATGAAGATAGACATTTTTGAATATATATTAATTAGTATACCTACTCGTTTTGATTGAGAATGATGCCTCAGTTCTCACTTTGAGGACTTGGCATTTACTTGGACTTGACCTATATTGACATAGTACATCTAGTTGTCGTCTATGAAGCGGAAGATCCTTACACTTCCGGAACACCTGGTCTCTTACTCTTTTGTACTTTTCAAGTGTCTCCGTGTACTCTTTCCTTTGTTCATATTATGCCCTTATACTTAAATCGGCATATTTTGGGATTCTATGATTTTCTTATAAGCTTTTTTAAGGGGGGGGGGAGGGGGCAGTCATTCAGTTTCATAAATTATCTAACCCTTTTATCTGCCATTACAGGTATCAGACTGGCATGTTTGGGAAGCTTGTATACGCAATTGTGATGAAGGTGTTCAGATCCGCAGACGTGTTGTAGAAGTTCCACGGTTGTGTGGAGGAAGTGCCTGCCCCGAGACAACGGTAAATTCTGTTAAACAGCTTTGGAGATATGACAGATATAGTAAAACACCAACTCTAGGTATTCATATTACTTTTTCCATGCTATAAGATGAAAAGAACGTCTTGAAATTCTATGTGTCATGTCTTTTTCTGTAACAGGCTTTATTCACTTTTATTTTCAAATGACACATCACATATGTGAAGTGTTCCCGAACTCTCCGAATCCTGTAATTCTATTCTGTTCATTTATTCTGCAAAATTTATGAAGAAACAAAAAACAGACTGACATTGGATAGTTTATTAAATTAGTTGAACCAGAAAACTTTGATGATATCAATATATTTTTCTAGAAAGCACTTCAATTTCATGAACATTTACTTTTGCAAACATTTATTTCCGTTAATATGAGTCTCCAACCGAATATAGGATACAGAAGAGTCTCCAACTGCAACTTACAAGTTTTTAAGTAATGCTTATGAGGAGTGGGGGAGGGGGTTGCTATATTAAGTTGTGGATTATTTTTCTTTCCCTAATGTCTTTTCAACAAAAAACCTATTTTATAGATGCGTTTTTTAATCAAGAAAGTCACCTGAGAAAAACATACCAATATGGAATTACAGAAGCAAAATTCAAAACAAATTGTTTTTATAGGAGGTGAAACCGTGCCACAAAAAGTGCACTCAGATCTGCAAGCAGAGCGTGTGTTCGTGTAGGACAGGGAACTACTTGAGTGCTGATGGAGTGACGTGCATCCCCATTCAGTGTAGTGTACCACGTATACAGTATTGTCCGCCATCACATTCCTTCCGCAGTTGTCGATATCCACGTATTACCTGTCCATCAGTGAGTATATCTGAAGGCGCACAGTTAAACGAAGTCCATTCAATATCATATTGATATAGAAAACGATGTATAATACATATCATTATCGTGTGTACAAGGTGGTATATTCTGCTTGTTCGAGTCCCCGAGAATTGCCGTCAATTTGAGGTTCAAAGTAATCTCTTTTGAGGTTTGGCATATCATATGGTTTAAAGTATAAACACCTTACTCATTAGTTTGTAAACTATCCGTGATCCTTTTAAGTTTTTAAATTCAAATGTAACCATGTAAGTGATTATGGTTGACATTTTGACTTCTGTAACATGGGACTTCCCGCCAGCCATATTGAAGTTGTTAGGGTGGAGCCTGAATTGTTATCCTCCGTTGTGTCCGATCCTGCTCTTCGGTAGTTGAGACTCCTAGTCAGTCGATCTTATGACCAGGCCCCAGGGCGTGCTTTGCTGTTGCAGATATATGGGACGAAGAAGTCATTTTAACATTTTCTTCACGATGTTCTTTGATGCGTTAACCTAGTGATTCCTCAGATTTTTGATGTAAGAAGCAATGCAAGAGGCACCAGGAATCCTGTATACCAAACTTGTCTTCCTTCCGGAGTTCACGTACGATTTAGCCAAGAATAAAATGAATACTAACCAAGACTTCACCAAGACTCAAATTATATGCCTTTTCTGTAAGGAATGATTGCACTCGATCGTGTTTTTGTTGATGTCTGTTGCTTTTTTCTTGGAGGAATCCTTTCGATGGAATGTCCAGTGCTTGTTATAATATCGACCAGTTGCTGATATCAGGTATTGGGGTTTCTTGTCATGGTCTGTGTGGTGGTTGATGACTTTGTTCCCTGTTGGTTAAAGTTCTAACCACTCCTAGTTAGTTTCTAAGAGGTTGGTGGGATTCCATTGCCTGGCGGTATACAGTGGTGTCTTGATTCACATGAACCTATGCGTCCAGCATGGGGAAACTGCCGTCCAATGACTATTATATGTGAACTAAATAGACGGATTCACGTGGCTAACGTGGGCCGTAAATCAATTGATTGAAATATTTAAATATTTATAAATATTTAGTTTTGAGACAACTCTTACAAACTAGAAACCTGTTCTGTTGTTATGCAATTGTGTTCTCTCTTGCCTGGAGTAGTTTGAATGAAGTGTTCCTCTTTTTATCTCTATGGCCTGTTTTACCGGGATACTAGTAAACAGTGCAATCAATTGCATCATTCACCAGTCCCAAAGTCCTTAATTTGTATCATGTAAATGATACCTATTTTTATTTACATATGGACCTGGGTTACAAGCTAGCTAAGTACTTCGCTAATACGTTGATCCAATAAAGGATACATTTGGGCGGAGGGGTATTCCCCTCTCCGTTTTCTAGATGTAAGGGCGTCATTAATATTCATATGTGTGGTGAACTTGTCGATATGTTTTGTTGTCTAACATTCACTGTTGTATACTTTCTTTCAAATTGTTTTAATCAAGTGTCTCTTATACGTAGCTTGTGGTCATTTCTTAAGACTGGTGTGCGATGGTGATGCTGATGGAGTGTTTTGCTCGTAGTTAGTGGTTTAAATAATCGCGTAGCTCTACTTTTATCCGCCAATAAAATCGTGATCATCCACAAGTAAAGATTTGATCGCAAACTTCTGTGATTTGGTTGTTCGTAGTGTTCGACCAGAAACTGTCAGCCACCTCTTGTTGAAGATGCGCACATACTATTTCTACACGTGGTAATCTTGACCGGAAAACGAAGATCGCTCTCTGTCACTTAAGTCCCTGTCTTGTAGGTTTGTCATCCATCTTTTCTTGATGTCGTTTTCCGCTACACATTCCAAAGACCTGAGGTAGACTTCTCATACTTCTGTTTGAGGCGGTCGAACATACCAATATGGTGGATTTTTGTTATGTTCTTCCGGCTGTGCATTACGGTTATGTCCAATATCCGGTAAAGAAGTCGCTAGCTAGCCGTTACCCTCCTACAACACATCTATTTAAGTTCAAAATGTCGTACACTCATTTCCCTGCTCTTTCCACTATCAATATTATGTCCTTGCTTTATGGCTCTGAATTTCACACTGACCAGTCGCGTTCCTTTGTGTTTGTATTGCAAATTAAACCTCAAGTGATTACGGTTACAGGCGATCCTTTTGTCAGTTTTCTCCGAGGTTTTACTTCACGATGGCAAGTCTTGCCAAAAGCACGGTCTATTGTCATAAGAAAGTTAAACTTCTGTGGTGGATCCATAATAAGGGTTATTTTAAAAACTTTGTTTTTCTTGCTTAACTCACCGAGAGCGTTCGATGGCCACTGTCCATCTTGGTCACTCTAGGGGTGGACGCAAGTTGTCGCAACCACGCATGGGTGATACGATTTGTTATTATTTTAGTAAAACCAAACAGGAGTTTACATTTGTTTTCGTATTTTTTATGACTATTTTGATACAATTAATTACAAGATGAACAATGTAACTGTATCTTTATGAAGATACAGATATTCATATGATATGGAAATTAACCAATATATCTAATATTTGTATTATTTACTTAATATACTTTATTTAAATTAATTCTACATTCAGTAATACTTTTTAGTTAGAATTAGAGATGCTTGACTCGTTTCTACAGTTAAGACGTGCATACTTTTGACATCGCGATTAAAAAAAATGAATAAATGTGTAAATAAATGCAAATATGAGCAACAGAATAGTTGATGTGGCAGACTTCATATGTATTTTTCTTGTTTAACTGCATTAAAATGTGATTAAAAAATATAATGAAGTTACTTTAATTTGGAGTTGACATTTACTCAACCTGTCTTCCCCAGTACAGCTATGGTAGTAATTGTACTGCTAGTTGTGCCCATTACGAGAATTGGGAGTTAAAGGGAAGTCCCAACTACGTGACATGTCATGCTGATGGAAGGTGGTCCCAGCCAAAAATATACTGCGCTCCGGCCAATCACAAGCCGACAAAGGTTTGTAGTCTCTAATAGGTTTTATAAAGACACATTTTCTTTTATGGAAAAAAATGATCAAGAGTCAAATCTGTTAAATACTCCATTATTCGAACGAGATTTATTTATTATTAATTTCAAGAAAGTTTCCGAATTCGCTAACATAAAACATCTTTTACCCTCAGATTAGATAACATATATGCTCTTGCATAGGAAACAATTTGAGAAAAATCTTACTTCACTTTTAAGTCACGAAGAATATTTTTTAAATTAAAATAAAAAAAAATATGCGAATAAGGTATTAACGGTATAAAGTTTATTTTGCATCACTGAAGAGTCCTAGGTGGACGAAACAGCTGTATGATGCAGTTTATTTCATTTATTCGCCAGGTGCAGCATATGTGTGTGTTATATCATCTTTGATGATAATTATCAAGTTACCAGTATCATTATTCACCTTTTCTTCCGTGTCATTGCCACAGCTGACAATCGACAACTCTGAGATCCGAGAGAGTCTGTCGGCAGGTGCTGTGGTGGCCTATATGTCGACCGAGGACGAGGATGATTTCGACAAACATACATATACCATCGTAAACGATCCTACAAATAGATTAAGTGTGAAGGAACACCGCATCCTTATCAAAGTGAAACCAGACTTTGAGGATCCACCTACTGTGTACGTAAACATGCAGTTTACAAAATAAATAAAAAAATATCGAACTGTCAACAAAAGCCTAATCCAAACTGAAAATAGGTTAAACTATATTGGCAAAAGTTGAACGAAGAAAGATTTACACGGCGACCCTTGATAAACGTACAAGATATAAAGACTAGGGGTTCAAGGAAAGTAAATGTGACGTCCCTAAAGTGAGAACTGAGGCATTTTTCTTGACCACAAGAAGTTGGTATACTATTTTATCAATAGTTGGAATGGAACGCGAAGCGTTCCATGAAACAACTATCGATACCCTACTGAACTTTATCCTTTGATAAAACCACCAGAAAGAAACTTTAATCCTTATATTTACTGTCCAGACCTTATATTCCCACGTGTAATTATTTCTTTAATTAGATATTATGACACTTACTGCGATGAAATCAAACAGTATCGTTTGGTTTCGGTAGACTGTTGAAACAGCCGCCTTATGAGGTGACGAACTCCCGCGAAATTTCAGTCAACAAGTAAACAAAAAAGTTTCAAAAGATTACATCTTTTTATTGTTATTTTTTCACATAAGTTCATATATAAACAACCCGTACTGTCTTTGTTACTGTTATTTTATTTAAAAAACATGAAAATGCTTCTTATTTATTTCTTAATTAAATCAACACATACTACGCGGATATTGATCGAGTCTGTAAAGTAGTGACGCGGCCTCGTGTTCAGATCGTAACGGAGTGTATTACTGCGCGCTGCGACAAAAGGCGCGTGATCCACTGATTTTATCGGAAAATAAAGTTCAGTAGGCATTCGTAGAAATGTATAGGCAATATACTATCAATTCCAAACAGACTGTAAATATAAGAATATAGAAAAACGCCAACTGCATATCATTCAAAGATACAGAATATTTCCCAAAGAGCCAAGATGGCGACTTTAAAACTATATATAGAGATGAATGATATGTGAAAATGTCCATCTTTCCTTGCCTACTAGACAATAAAATTCATTGGAATATAAATTGTTGTCAACCTCTGGATATACAAACTCCAAACAAAATATACACTTAATAATAACTAATTCTTACTTATGCGGCACGGTATTTAACCTGATAAAGTATGCAGCAAGGACTCACACTTTCATATAGAAATATTCGTACCTTCTGGTTCATTGTTTATGAAATTTCCAGTGTAATACTTTTCTACAAACAGCATGTTGTGTGAAACACATTTCCTCGAACACAAACAAATCTATCCAGTATCTATCTTGTTTTAATTTGGAGTTGACATTGACATTTTTTGTATCTATTGTGTGATATCACAAGGACGTTTTCTGTGTAGATGGAATGCTACCATTCGCAGTACGGACCTGCACGGACTGTACGTGGAGGATACGTTCGAGTTCAGAATCATGGATAGGAACGACCCACCAACATCAGTAACGGTACGTCATATCTGAAGTGTAGCGCTATTTGTTTTCAGGTTCGTTTTAGGAACGAATCTTCAGGCATCAAGTTCAATAAATGTACATATATATTAAACAAAGTATACATCGTAATATTACATGTATGTATTAACAAAATATATATACGGCGGAATAAATTTTGATAAAATAATTATGGTTTTCAGATTTTAATTCTTTAACGTGATAAGATAAATCAGATATGATACAGCACATACATATATATTGATTATAGAACCCGTGGAACTCAGTAGGACATGAGGTTGACACGGAATTCTGTTGAAAACAGTTGATGTAGGTTTATTGTACTTACTTGTATCGACAGTTGTTCCCTGATGCCATATTGGAGAACAGCCTGGCTGGAACACATGTAGGCTGTCTAACCGGACAAGACGATGAATCTGGAAGCAATCTTACAATCATTTTAGTTGACTCGCGCAAAAATACGTTTGAGATGTACGAGAAGGAAGACAAAATGTGTTTGAGGGTAAGTTACACTTGCATTGTTGGACTTCATTAATGAACTTATCGATATTTTCTTTTTTCTTGATATAATATTCTAGTATTCTTTATAAGCGCGTTGCTGAAATAATATATGCATGGTATTTATCTAATACTTTCAGACCGTATTTGTCACGATAAAGATTAAGATCCTTTTGCCCTAGGTAGCTAAACAGTCGGATAGTCGTTGCTCACAGGATGGCGGCCGTTACTGTGTACTTAACAGAGAGAAGAGAAAGAAGGTATCAGTGACTGTTATGGCTACCGACACTGGAGACGATCCTAAATCCGCTTATTTTGACATAATGATCCACTTACTCAACGTTAACGATCGTCCTGTTTCAGTTAGCCTGCATCCACCGAATGCTCCTGAAAATATCACACCAGGTGAGGTCAAAGTGTATACACACCCCAGACATTTTTAAAATATCACATTTTGATGTAAATACAACAAGTTCCTCACTCTTAAAACCATAAACATATATCAAGTAGAAATTATCAGATGTCCCTGACTATATTAGACCTGGAAGGGTCAAAGTGTATAACAACTGTAAACACCCATTAATATCACATCAGGTAAAATCAATGTGTAAAAACACCACATTTTGTTGAAGAATACAACCACTTCCTCACCCTGAAAATATTATATCAAGTAAGATTTATAACACGTCCTTGACTATATCACACCAAGAATAGTTAAATTGTATACCGATTGTAAACACCGCGAAAACAATCACATCAGATTGGATCAAAGTGTACACCAACCGCGAGTACCCTTAAAATATCACATCACGTAAAGTTGTAAGTATACATCCACTCCTTATCTAGTACGAACCATCTTTTTGCGCCCCCTTGAAATATTACAAGAGGTAGGGTCGAAGTGATTTTATCAACTGCAAACCTCCATTTAAATAAAACTTTATTTCTTAATCCTGAATTCATCACATCGGGTAGGGACTATCCCACGACCCAGTCAGTATAATAAAAGGTATGGTACAAAAGTCTACTTCATCCACAAAAAAATGAATCTTGAAAATATCAGACCATGAACTGTCATTTAGTTTTCATACAAAATATCACGTTTGGTATTATTTGTTTCATGTACTAAGTACTTAGATTGAACCTGCAAGGAATCATCTGATAGTTCAGTCATCACAATTTCACATGCCACTTTCATATATGTTGACCGATATGTGACAGGCGATCCCGTGGCGGAACTGGTGACACAAGACGAGGATCGTCCGAGTAAGTTTAAGTATGAACTAGTGAGTGGTGACACCGACATATTTTACCTAACTGGGACACAACTGTTCTCGCGGGAAACATTCGATTTTGAACAACAGAAATCAAGGCAATTTGAAATCACAGTGAAGTCAACTGATAATGGATCACCGCCTCTGTCGGTAAGTCTGTGTCAAATATGAATATATATACCTGAATAATTTTCAACATCCAACTGAAATGAAATAGTTTGCTCAACTAAGTCAAAATGACTGTCGTATCATATTAACGGAGAATTATGAATGATACTGTCCCGTTAAAATATGTTACTGAATATTTCAGATAGTATCCACTGTTAAGTTTAAAGTTGGCGATGTAAACGAAAGTCCTCATGAAATACATTTGAAATCCTACAACGGCCAATTACACTTTGAGGATAATAAACCACTCGTCAGAGAAAATACAAAGGGTAAGTCGTATGAATAGCTCGACATGAGCTGTAAACGCCAGTTTGCGGTGTACGCATAAATATATGACATCATTTATGTCTACTACTAAAGTATAGCATCGTAAGTAATATTTGTTGATTTCATGTACAATTTGGAGCACCATGCTAACGTCACAAATAACGGCCTTTTCCTAACTCAACACCTTGTAGAAGTGCATCAGATATCATATAGATTTCTTTTTTTGTTTGTTTATTAACAGAATTATGCATTTGTATTCCTTTTATATGAATAAGGATGGGGTCATGATCAAATCTGTTATATATCAAACATTTGTCCACGTTGTGATTGGTCATGTGATAAAATGTATCTCCAATGAATACAAAAAGAGATACATTGGAAATTCAACATCTAACGCATATTATAAACCGACATAATTTGCCTTGAAACAGGTAACTATCAGTTTATTAGTGCATCATCCGTGTACGAACTATCTACAATGTGTTGTCTCTGAATTACATCGTTAGTCCTTACCAAATTGTTTTAATATCTCTTTGAATGAATTTCTTATCTATATTTATCTTTATGTTAGGAATTGCCATGGTGGGAACTATATTTGTCGCAGATGTAGATAAGAATGACAATCTGACACTGAGTCTACCCCAGAACGCCGACGGTAGACTGGCCATCGTACAGCAAAGATGCACTGCCAGGCAGGTAATCCAGGTTACTACAAAATGCTTGCAAGTACAATCACGTGGGGTGCCTTCGCATACTAAAGTTAAAATCTTCAACCTCAGGCGAATTCCACTGATGCAGTCATAATATTTGTCATATGAAGCTTCCAGTATGAGATGAGGAATCCAATATTTTAAATTGCATGTACAAAAGATCATGAAATACAGTGCCTAGATTTGATTTTCTAAATTTTAAACGTCACGAACTCTGAGGTGGCATCATAATCTTAAATGAACGGAAACAGGCTCCATGACTTTCTTGTTTTGTCTACCGTTTACCGTTTTTTTCCTCGACAATAGTGTACGTATTATACATGTACAAACGTCAAGTAGATAAAGACAAGGAAACATTCACGAAATAGTAAGAAAAATTGGGATAGAGCAGCATTAGTTAAACCCTACTTTAAGTATCAGTACATTATTGTATCAGATTCACTCTTTCCTAATGTCTTGGTCGCAGGAAGTGAACGTGTTATGTACCGCTACTGTGGCCGTAAACGGAGAGTTTAATTATGAACGGGAACCGGAAGTCAACGTGAGTATCCGAGCAGTTGATAAGGGTGGACTCCAGACCATAACGCACTTATCGTTGCACGTGGAGGACACGAACGACCCGCCCAAGGTAAAATAGACCTATGTCTACATAAAAACTGAAAATAAACTAAAGAGAATGAAAACAGTATTACATTAGTAAGGCAATATTATGAAAAAATGTCAATTTTGTAAGGAAAACATAACTACTAACTAAAAAATTGTTTTGTGGAGCAAATGTCTAAGCAATTCCAATCCATCTTGAATTATCTTATTTCAGGACATTCTGATCGATGGGAAGTCGTTAACTAACATCACTGTGCCAGAGAACGCCAATCATTACCCGATGGGACAACTAGAAGCCGAGGATGAAGACCAAAATGATGAACATGGTTTTTTCCTTACCAGTTCTGCTCATAGAAAATTCATCATTGAAAATAATATGCTTAAGGTACAAATAATAGCAGCAGGGATTACAATAAAACTTGTATTTTGTTTGACATTAAGGTTTAGATCATTTTTGTAGAGTATTTGGCGAAAATGATCTATCTCATATGTTTCTTTGGTGTGCTACGCTATGCATTCACTCTTTTCGCCCTTTTCGAATCTGCGGACATCACTTGCAACAAATGGATATAACTTTTACATACATGTCTCAATGAATTACTTTAGAATACATGTAGTATTATTTTACATTGCCTTACTTTAAAAAAAACTATATTAGCAGGGATTCAAAGATGACGTAACATACACATATGCTGCACCTTTTAATTTCAGTAATAGTTATAAACATGACTACATTTCAATTTCTGCTTACAATTTTGTGAAACGATATTCGCTAAATATTTTCAGGATACCACTTATCATATCAATGCAATATTGGATTATTTCAGACATATTCGGCGGCTAATTTAGACTACGAAGAAAACAAAAGTTATGAAATCAAAATACTTGTGGAAGACAACGGAACACCGAAACTATTTCACGAGAAAACGTTCCACGTGCATGTGGATGACGTCAATGAAGCCCCAACTACTCTATCATTGTCAACTGATATGGTAGGTCACAGTTGCTTGAGTTTCTGTCAGTAAATAATATATAAATATGATATACAAGGAGCCGCCCATTACAGAATGTAATGATGGGCGGCTCCATATATATATAGGCCTATATGTGTTTTTTAGCCACAGTTTATCTCATTTGAGTAGTGGCACGGTACATAATATACTCATTTTCGTAGTACACGATTTGAAATTATACAGAACTAGTTTAATTTTACTTCTAAATTCATTAATTAAAGATGTTTTACGCACCTGACCCTTCTGCTTCTACATTAGTTTAGAAGTTTTGGATTCCCACCTTTTGGCCCCTAGCATCACTGAAGAGTCCAAGGAGAACGAAACAGCTGTATGGCGCAGTTTAATTTATTTTTTTCGGCATGTTATATCTATTACTAAATTTAAAAGGTGCAGCACATGTGTGTGGTATGTCATCTTTATTTACTGGCAGAAACTCAAGCACCTGTGGATAGGTATATTTATTACTCACTTGGCTATGCTATCAAACAAGATAAAGATGTATTATCACAGATTAAGGGCAATATGTCAAGCACCTCTTCTAGAATCGAAAAACTATTTCAAAGACAAAATAATTAAAGATCAATTTGATATATATTAACATAATAAGGACTTACATGAGTGCCAATGTAATATCGAATTTATTAATCGAGTTCAATAATTTGATATTCCACGATTTTCACTACCGAGGCAATTGTGTGACGTAATATAGACGTAATTTTTTTGTGTAATGTCATAATCACGACATACGCGTAGGACATAGCAAAAAAAGTCAGTTATGTAATAAAATGAGTCTCAACCAGACCACATCAGCATTATAATGACAACAGTTGTTTATTTCTAGATTACGGAGAACAGTGTCGCAGGAACAGAGCTGGGCAGATTGAGTACCTTGGATCCTGACAATGCTCGAGAAGCTACTCAAACATTTACTTACTACTTAATCGATGACTCACGTGGACGATTTACTGTAGATGGAGATATTGTTAGAGTAAGAAAAGCTCCTATTTTAATCAAACAAAGCTTTAAAACAAAACATAGATCAACCAAATGGTAAAACCAGTTATCGATATTATTTGTAGAACGTCATTAAGTTAAAAGTTTTAAATATTTTCTCAAATAACGGCTCTTCATCGATTATGATTTTACTTCCGCTTGTTCAAATTATCGCCATAGTGTATTACAACAAATCAACGACAGCCAAGCGTTTGAAATAAATAATGTTAAACCAGCCAACACATCCAAGACAATGCGTTTGTTTGAAATTCGTATTAAAGAAAATATTGAATTGTAATAGGACAACACATTCCCAGAGAGAATGCAGGAAAGAAAGAAAAAGTTTAATATAGGTGCAACGCAAGTGCATTTAATGTAGAAAGGCTTAGTGGTAACGTTGTTAAACCGTAGAACAAAACTTATTATGGTAGTAGGTGCCAAGGTAAATCTAGTATAATGAAATATTGAATGAGATTGATATAAACTATTAACCATGTTTGTTATATTTGCTCTAGGTATCACAATCAATTGGTCAGTGTGGCAGTGATGCATGCCTTCTTGATTTCGAGTCGGCACCCTCTGTGTTTTTGGAGGTAAATGTTACTGACAGCGGATCGCCCCCTCTATCAACCAACAACGTTTTCAAGATACAAGTAGTAGACGCCAACGACGCCCCGCACTCCGTCAGTCTGCCGGAAAATAATGTCAGAGAAAACAGCCCTGCTGGTACCCTCATAGGTAAGACGGACTGGTACCCTCATAGGTAAGACGGACTGGTACCCTCATAGGTAAGACGGACTGGTACCCTCATAGGTAAGACGGACTGGTACCCTCATAGGTAAGACGGACTGGTACCCTCATAGGTAAGACGGACTGGTACCCTCATAGGTAAGACGGACTGGTACCCTCATAGGTAAGACTGACTGGTGCCCTCATAGGTAAGACGGACTGGTACCCTCATAGGTAAGACGGACTGGTACCCTCATAGGTAAGACGGACTGGTACCCTCATAGGTAAGACGGACTGGTGCCCTCATTTGTTAGACGGACTGGTGCCCTCATATGTAAGAAAAACTGGTTCTCTCAAAGGTAAGATTGGCTGGTGCTCTTAAAGGCAGGATTGGCTCGTGCTCTCAAAGATAAGATGAACTGGTGTTCTCAAAGATAAGATGAACTGGTGCTCTCATAGATAAGATGAACTTATGCGCTCATAGGTGAGATGGGCTGGTGCTAGCATAAGTAAGATGGACTGGTGCTCTCAAAGTTAAAATGAACTGGTGCTAGCAAAGATAAGATGAATTGGTGCTTTCAAAGGTAAGATGGACTGTTGCTATCATAGGTAAGATGAATTGGTGCTATCATAGGTAAGATGGACTGGTGCTAGCAAAGGTAAGATGGACTAGTGCTATCATAGGTAATATGGACTGGTGCTATCATAGGTAAGATGGACTGGTGCTATCATAGGTAAGATGGACTGGTGCTAGCAAAGGTAAGATGGGCTGGTGCTATCATAGGTAAGATGGACTGGTGCTATCATAGGTAAGATGAACTGGTGCTATTATAGGTAAGATGGACTGGTGCTATCATAGGTAAGATGGACTGGTGCTATCATAGGTAAGATGAACTGGTGCTAGCAAAGGTAAGATGGGCTGGTGCTAGCATAAGTAAGATGGACTGGTGCTATCATAGGTAAGATGGACTGGTGCTATCATAGATAAGATGAACTGGTGCTAGCAAAGGTAAGATGGACTGGTGCTATCATAGGTAAGATGAACTGGTGCTATCATAGGTAAGATGAACTGGTGCTAGCAAAGGTAAGATGGGCTGGTGCTAGCATAAGTAAGATGGACTGGTGCTATCATAGGTAAGATGGACTGGTGCTATCATCGGTAAGATGAACTGGTGCTATCATAGGTAAGATGGACTGGGGCTATCATAGGTAAGATGAACTGGTGCTAGCAAAGGTAAGATGGGCTGGTGCTAGCATAAGTAAGATGGACTGGTGCTATCATAGGTAAGATGGACTGGTGCTATCATCGGTAAGATGAACTGGTGCTATCATAGGTAAGATGGACTGGGGCTAGCAAAGGTTAGATGGGCTGGTGCTAACATAAGTAAGATGGACTGGTGCTCTCAAAGTTAAAATGAACTGGTGCTAGCAAAGGTAAGATGAATTGGTGCTCTCAAAGGTAAGATGGACTGGTGCTCTCAAAGGTAAGATGGACTGGTGCTCTATTATGTGAAAAGGACTGGTGTTTTCAAAGAAGTACAGGTCTTCAGTTTACAACATTACAAACGTCAGTCAAAACTCGCCGGTTATGATGTGGTATCAGTTGAACCAACAAATGTTGGATTTGTCAAACGGGTCCATTTGTTTTTGGGTTTGCTTCAATTTATGTTGAAACTGTTTGTATTTACTTTGAATTCCGATTGTGATGTGTTATTTTGGTGCATCGATGTATTTTTCTGCTCAAAACATGTGTTATCTGCATACATTGTAGGCAAGCTGACATGTGTCGAGGAAGATGAAGGACAGTCGGTGTCCTATGTTCTCCTTGACAGCACAGATATGTTTGAATTAGAAAACGGGTCAGACATAATCAGCAAATCCGTCTATAACTACGAGGAATTGTCCAGCTACAACATAACAGTGAGAGCAACAGACAATGGGGCACGGCCATTATCAGTAAGTAAACGGATATACGTATGATTATTAATGTAATACATGTTAAATTGCATGATACATTAACGTTTGTAAAACATATATTTAAAACATTTATATGATTAACTTGCTATGATTTAGAATTAAGTGCCATCATTAAAATAGTTTTCTCGATATTTCCTCAATGTGTCTCACCTGTCTATACCTGCCACATTACTAAAGTTATACTTGAATACAATATTAATTCACTTCCTGCTTTAGCCAAACCTTTTGTATTATAGTGTTATTAAAGGCTCCATAATATAAACACCTTTCCCTTTTGTGTTCTCTCTATATAATTATGTTTTGAATTGTTTCGCATATGAACGTTCACTTGAATTCCACCAATGAGTCCTAAATTGACAAAATGATAACAAATTACAATAAAAATGGCTGATCTGTTTGACTTTCCGCATCAATCAAGTTATGAAATATTTGCCTCCTTGTCTCGTATTTCTAGGGTATTTCCAATCAGAAACCGCTTGTATTTCCGTATTAATTTGTTTTAATAGGTTGATTCAACAATTATAATTGAAGTCTTAAATATCAACGAGCCGCCGATTTTTTCGGGGGATGTGAAACTTCAAGTCAATGAGAACGCCCCCCTTCAAACTGAAGTCGGCGTCCTGGAATTCTCTGATCCTGATTACGAAGATCACCTCGTCATAACCATCACAGGGACAGGCAGCGTCTTCCAAGTCACAAACGTCGACTGTCAAGAACAGGTATGCGGTGTTGACATGTATGGTCAATAGTAAACAAACCAGAAGAGCATTTCTGGTGTAAGAGACAATTTGTTTTTCGGAATATAAATGCTTGAAACGTTCGTAGTTATTTTTTTATTCACACAATTTAATGATCTTTCGCTCTGACAAAATATTGTGTATGATATGTTCAACATTTTAGATTAATTTCGAAACCAGCCTATCTTGGATAAAGCTACTTCACCAACCTCAAGACACTTGTATGATTTTTACAGATAAAGAATGGTTTTAATTCCATTCATTTCAAATTGTGAGATTGTTTATTGCAATGTATTGACATAAGTTACCAAAATGAAGACAGTCAAAGTTTAATTTGAAGGAGACGACACTAAAGACCCTATGTACAGGTAACCTGGTACTGAACGAACACCTGGATTATGCTAATCAGCCGGAATACACTGTAACTGTGACAGCCCAGGACCGCGGCGGCTTGACTGCAACAAAGGATATCCTGATCAGAGTCATCGACGATAACAATGCGCCAACGGTAAAGCGCTTTATCTAAGTATCATTTGCATTAAGGAAAAAATTATCTAGGTAGATAATCTATAAATAAAACAAAGTAAAATAGAAATCAAAATGTCCTAATCAACCTCGCTTCGAAAAAAATATCATTTAAACCGAACCTTTTGTGCCACTTTTCCATCAGATTCTCTTACCATTTGTTATGCTTGAACTTCCTGTTGAAGGTTATAAGTGAATGAGTACGCGATGGTTTGTTTTGTTGATATAGATAAAATTAATGCACAAAACGAGCGCTACAAATGTTTGAAATAAAATGTTAACTACTATCTTTATTTATCTGTTTGTATTACGATTTACTGCGGCTTCCATATGAAATTGATATAGAGAATCTAATACGTTTTCATTAACTTGGAATAATACCCTAATTTTGATTTGGTGTTCTGTAATAATTTTACAGAATCTTCTAATTAACGGATATTCAACATCTGAGATACAAGTCCGAGAAAACCAGCAAGATATCAGTATCGGGACATTAAAGGCGGTCGATCCTGACGAGGGACAAGCCTTTAAATACAGTATCGAGTCAACATATACTGGGCCGTTCGGAATCGTAGAGGATCAGCTTAAGGTTTTAGTTACTCCACTATTTACAAAATATACTGAGTGTTCTAAGTGAGAAAATCATTTCTCAGATTTAAGTTTATGTTTATGTGCTTATTCATGAGAAATCACCTCATTGATCTTTATCAATTATGAAGCTCACACAAAAAATATTAGACTGTTTCATTGTTTTTCTTTTCAAAGTATCAGTAAGTTTTATGTTTTCGTTCCTTCAAGTTCGGCAGCATATTGTTATTGAACTATACTATACATATATGCTTAGTAGATAGTTTGTAATCCCAAGTGTTGATATCCAGGTGGTGGCAGGTGCTAGTTTGGATTATGAGAGCGTGGAGGAGTATACGATAGAGATTATCGTGACAGACAGTGGAGTCCCTCCACAAAATTTCACCAAGGTAGTGACCATACAAATAGAGGATGTGAATGAGGCACCTTCCAACCTGACCATTAGCAGCACTCAGGTATGTATCTTACACCGTCCAACCTGACCATTAGCAGCACTGATGTATGTATCTTACACCTTCCAACCTGACCATTAGCAACACTCAGGTATGTATCTTACACCTTCCAACCTGACCATTAGCAGCACTCAGGTATGTATCTTACACCTTCCAACCTGACACTTAGCAACACTCAGGTATGTATCTTACACCTTCCAACCTGACACTTAGCAACACTCAGGTATGTATCTTACACCTTCCAACCTGACCATTAGCAGCACTCAGGTATGTATCTTACACCTTCCAACCTGACCATTAGCAGCACTCAGGTATGTATCTTACACCTTCCAACCTGACCATTAGCAGCACTCAGGTATGTATCTTACACCTTCCAACCTGACCATTAGCAGCACTCAGGTATGTATCTTACACTGATCAAGTAACGATACCTTTTCTAATTAACCGAATTATTGATAACGGTAATTCTTATCTCACTGATGATCAGTTCCTCTTCCGGAACACCTGGTCTTATTCTCTTGTACTTTTACAGTTGTATTTTGTTCAAAATGAAAGAATGTAATACTCTTTCATGACCATGAGCATAAGAGAGGGATATTCTACCTGAAGGGTTTTCAAACTGGTTAAATCCGAGCATTTGCCGCGGGTTCTGCCAAATTTGATTGTAATTTCCCTTCCTTAAACTTTTGAAATATAAATATATCGTATAAGGTATAATTTGATTACATCACCTTGACCACATTGCGACATGGGAATTCTTAACGTTACGTGACAATTCAGCCTTTGTGACGTCACCTTAGTGTAATGGAGTGTAACATAAATATTTCCTACACCTCTTTCTTACCCTGGACAGATATTTCATACATACACACGGAAATGAGAGAATAGAATCACCTTTGTATGATGTAGACTGAGAAATCGCAACCCAAGGATAAGATTTATGAATTTAAGCACGATGCTTTGCCGAGTGCTAAATTCATCAATCTTATCCCGAGGGTTGATATTTCTCTGTCTACATCACACAGGGGTGATTGATTATTTTTCTCCAACACTTTCCTAACGTTAAATAAGCAAAACAGTTAACTCAGTGCATCGCACCATCATCGATTGTGGATGAGCTGATGAGGTGACAATGATCATTACGCCGCAGTTAGCACGTGTGAGCTGTCTTTTAACTACCCGGTAAAAAACAGGTTTATCTTTTCCCTAGCAAAAATGGGAATGAACCTGTGAAGTGTGGGAGAAATAAGTATCATCAATATTTCCATCAAAAAGATATTGTGCCATTCACCGATTAATTCAATGTCCTGTTACAGATCGTAGAGAACAGCGGCGAGGGAACTGTGGTAGGACAGTTTCAGGTAGAGGACCCAGATAATGCCAGACTTCCCAAACAGACGGCCACCTTCACGTTAGTCAACAACGCAGGTGGGCGGTTTATGATCAAAGACAACGAACTCCAGGTATATTTACATAAAGTATGAGAGAAGACAACAAATCGGTTAGCAAACTGATGAAGACATTTTTTTAAATTTGAATATGAGCGCGATTGGTAAATGGTCGCGCTTGTTAAAAAATCTGTAATCAAAACAACTTTTCAATGTATATTTCTTGTTATCACTCTGATTGGCGGGCGTATTTATCAACAAATTTTGATATGATTCGAGCATGGGCATAATCGGTCGGACTTAAAATTAAATGTTGCCGTAAAGAAAATAAAACCCCATCAACATTGAGCCGGGTAATTGTGAACTTTGCTTACTTTGTCTACAATCTGAGAGGATCGGTAAGCTAAAATCAATGTATCGGTTTCGATGTTTACATCCGTAAAAAATCTATTCACTTGAAATATTATGAATGTTACTTTCACATATAATATCCATAGTATAAACCTTGAAGTTATGTTATTTTCATCACACAGGTTGCTAAGCCTAACGGGGTTTGTCTGCAGCTAGGCGGTGATAAATGTTATCTGAATTTTGAGAGTGCGCCGTTACTTCACGTAAGCGTTCTAGTGACGGACAACGGAGTGCCGAGCCGCAGCAATCAGTTTGAAATTGACATCAACGTTCTCGACGATAATGACTCGCCGAGAAACATCCAACTAAGCAGTAAGAAAATCATTTTGTACAATATTGAACATATGTGGGGTACAGAGGCAGTGGTTGTATAGAAGAAGCAGTTTGAATTAAAAAAGAACGACGATTGTTGTTTTAGAGAAGGGAGAAACAATGAGAGCATTTTGAAGTCGGGGACAGCAAAGATAATGTTTATTACATGTAGAAGTAAAATATAGTATTTAGAGAATATTGCTTCTTGTGAATAAAGAATTAAAATGGTAAGCGATGACAAGGGAATGATTTCTAGGAAAAAAACGGTCAAATTAATATTTCCGTAAAAGTTAGTAAATCTGATTCAGCAGTACAAAGAATACACTTGTCTAGCTTATCCAAATCGTAAGTCTACCCCGTTTTTAATTATTGCAGACTACAAGGTGGAGGCTCTGGCACCTCCTGGTGAGGTGGTCGGGACACTTACTGCGGACGACGAAGACGAAAACCAGTCTCTCGTCTACTCATTGATCGATGACAATAACGGACTGTTTGCAGTCTCTAGCACTGGTATAGTTACCAAGGCTACAGATGCTGAATTAGATATCAAGAAACTTTACGCTATCAGAGCATCCGCTACCGATAACGGAACAAATCATATGCAGGTACAAACCACATATTTTAAAGTCGATTGAACTTAATTTACTTTTACATGTACTGATACACGAATTCATCTTTATTTGTGAACATTAGCATATTTTGATAACTGGCAAATTGTAAACAAAACCTTGATTAATTAAAATAAATTAAATTGCATTGATTAATTATTTTTTTGCTTGTGACGTCATAGTTACAAATAAAACGTTTTATCAACAGGAAAAATAATCAGTTCAATATGACAAATATGTCCTCGCTTTCGAAAATTGCATGTAGGCAAGTGAATTGGATACGTAAAAAAGCAGCGATTTTTAATTATAAATAGTTGTGGTAAAAGAAACTAATTACCTGGTATTTTGTTAACTTTGTAGACAGAAGAATTATTCACAATTATCGCAGTTGTGAAGGACATTACCAAAATGACCTTGAACATGACCTCAGAGGGATCAGAACAGGACTTTACGGACGGGTTGCCAGTGGTTCCGGAGAACTCAGCCGATGATACTGTGGTTGGTACTCTCGTGGCCACTGATCAGCGTCCTGGCCAAACACTGACCATCCAAATCACCAGTCAACTAACGGCACTTAAGCTGGACACCAAACCGCACTGTGCTAATAAGGTTGGACATTGTGCTCTTGCCAACTATTTCAATTCATTTGATTTATTTACTTGTATTCTGGCTTGTGGGAGGAGGACGGACTCTATTGCGCTAGTTAGTGAGAAGAAAGATATTTATTTTAATTATAATAAATGTGATATCCTGATAGAGAATGGGTTGATTCATCATCTTCTTTGGGAATCTAGAATCTAAATTATGATTTACTATTTTGTATACAGGATGGTGGTACTGAAAATCTAAATGAATATTTACCCTTTTGTATACAGGATGGTGGTACTGAAATCTAAATTATTATTTACTCTTTTGTATACAGGATGGTGGTACTGAATGCAGAGTGATGGTGCTGACTGCTGTTGAGTTGGACTTTGAGTTCACTCCTACTGTAGACATCATAGGACAAGTTAGTGACGGTCACAATCAGTCCTACACTCACAAGTTTACACTGCGTGTTCAGAACGTCAACGAACCTCCTGAGGTATACACGTTAAATACCAATGACACCGGAAGTTTATTATAGGCATAATGGACATTTAAAACGTCGTAAATACATCGATTTTCTGTTTATTGCATGCTAAGATAAAAAAAAAAGGGCATATAGTGGTATTCATATATTGATTATTTACATGTAGTAGTAATTTGTATAATTTGAATAATATTTTGAACAGCTTATAAACTGCCAAGTAACTACGAAATATACTGTACATAATTACGTAGAGCATGCATCAAACCACATAATTTTACGCGATATGCAATTAAGTGATATTTCGAAATTAAACCTTCAAAATCTTCATTTTTAAATTCAAGGGTTTACTCTTTGATGGGAATAGAATAATTGTCCAAGAAAACTTAAACGGCGAGGTATTTGAACTGTTCGTTGCTCAAGACCCAGACACAGACGATGTTCTGACGTTTAGTCTTCCTGATGACGGGCATGGAAAGTTCACTATAACGAAGGATGGTCACATAGCTTCAGCCTCAGGTTTAGCAACATACACAGATATAAGTGATAAACTTAAGGTTTTGAAATTATTTGAATAAAACGCTCAACTGTGGTACTAGATACATTTTATAATGCCTGATACTATACTTTAATTCATGATGACGTGAATCTAAGGCTCGATATTTAAAGCAAATAAAACCTCAAAGTCGTTTACTACGACAGTAACAACAAAAACAACAGCATCAACAATTTGGTAATTTGGTAATAGCATGAACCATGACGTCACAAGAAAAACCGTTTGTCCATTTATCACATTAAGTTAATTTCTGGGAGCGAAATTTTATGTTTTGTATTCAATTTTCCATTGATCAAAACAAGTTAATATTCAAAAATAAGCAAAATTCCAAATTATCCAGAAGTCTAAAATCGTTACGACATATCTGTGCAGATGCTGACATTGATTTCGAGGAAACGCCGAGGATCAACATCACAGTAGCCGTTGAAGACTCCGGTGGGCTAGGAACCAGCAAAGGGTACACTGTAGACATATCTGACGTTAACGAACCCCCTGATAGTATCACTCTGACCAACGACACGGTAAGTGTACCATCATTATCTTAAGTTTTTCTGTCCAATATTTAAGTTTTTTTTATAAACTTAAACTGTTACCTTTTGTTTCATTATCCCTGCTCTCATTCGGGAACATGGAATTAATTAAATTTAATAGTTATCTTTCGGAAATCCGGTTTTATATCGTTGATGTTTTCAACAGCCAATTTTCAGCATGTACATCGTACTGAACGGTTTTTGCATTAAGCAATTAATTCGTCCCAGAAATTGTAAATCAAAGTTCACTTGTCATTTCTGATTATAAATCGTATAATCAATAAATATAAAAAGTAATTCTTTAACAGTTTTTCCTTTTTTCCGGAAAAAATGTGATCAATTGAAAACAAGATAAAAACCAAAACGTTAAAAATAAAATTGTTCAAATATGAAATACCGTTTAAAATCATGCTTTAATGTCTGCATACATAGGTAGAAGAGATGGCTCCTTCTGGTACTCGCGTAGGAATCTTTGAAGCTGTTGATCCTGATCAAGGACAGACAATCGCTTACAAACTTCTGGATGATGCTGAAGGCAGATTCCTGATCGATGGTAATGTGCTGAAGGTAGGAATTATATACGTTTTGTTGGTGACCTTTATATATTGAACTATTCTAATACTATTGCTGTATCAAAGCTAAACAACTTCTCTAGTCGTAGGAAGTGGTTGCAGTGTGAAAGACCTATTCCTTTTTGCATCAACCTAGGCCACCTTGATGGTTTACATAAATGAGACAGAATTCGCTGATAATATTTTCATTAGACCCGAGAGAGGCGTAATCGGAATCTGACGAATTGCTGTCGTGATGCCAACCTCGTTTTAGTGATAACAATGACAAGGGCAATAGTTGGTGCTATGGTTAAAGTTTCAGCGAATTGTGCCAGATAATTGTTAGAATGATTTAGAGAAATACACTGTGGAAGGATTATAATAAACATAAAAAACAGCGATACGCCGAAAAAATACTCCATGATTTGTATTGGTAATATATATAGTTAATGTTATTTTTTTCTTTTAATTTTCTTTTTCTTTCTGTGCCTGCCGTTTCTAGTGATTTTTGTTTTTGTTTTTGCTCTGATTTCTCCCCACTTAATGACGATATATAAAAGAATTTGTCTGTCTTACGTTGAAAAATATTTAAGTAATGGTAGGTAGCATATCATAAGCATGGGTGACATACACGCGAATGTAAAAGTGTATATCTTATTGAAGGTAAAAGACGAGGGGATACTATGTGCTGAAAAAGGAGGGAGCTACTGCCTTCTAGACTACGAGTCGAGGACATCTCATATCATTGTAGTGGAGGCCAGTGACAACGGTAGTCCTGTTCTTAGGGCCACGACTGTGTTAACTGTAAATCTCGTCGATGTTAATGACGCACCAAGGGACCTGACTTTGACTTTAGTGAATGTGCGAGAGGATACCAATATCGGAGACGTGATAGGGAAGTTAAAGGTATGGAATGTTTTATAACGGTAATATTTCATCAAAGCTAATCATATAGTCAAGAATGCTTCAAATGAAATTCATTGTATATTGAAGATAGTTAGAAAAAGGCGAAAAAAAAAAAAAAAACAAATACAACCTAGCAAACAAACAAAAAAGAACAAAATGTAAAATAAAAGAAATTTTTCATTGTCGTTATTTGTACATAAGTAGAACGATATTCCATGTGTCTTTAGGCCGTGGACGACGATGCGGATTCCTCCTTGTCTTACACTATCTTATCTGGTGATGACGAGGGCGTGTTTTCTGTAGACGCGACGGACGTTAAACTCCAACAGCACCTGGATTATGAAACTACTCCCAGATATAACTTGACAATCCAAGCCACAGACAACGGCAACCCCCCTCATAAGGTAATTACTTATACATGTAAAGCAAGAAATCTAAATTGATTGTTTTGGTGTTCAACAGATGCCACATATAAGTATTAACATTATGATTACGGTAATTTCCTTATTACTTACACTGATATGTAGAAAGTCACTTAAATGGATTCTTAAACATGTTTTAGTATTTAACATATGCCACATACAAGTACAAACATAATGAACATCTTATCCAATTGCAGGTAACATGAAGAAAAATGTTTATACTTCTCGGTTTTTGTCCATATTCCTACATTGTGTTAGTCATGTTTCGTTTAAGATAGTACAAACTTATGGTATACAGCTGCTTTAAGGTTCCATAGCACTGTGTATATTATTTTATCATAAAATATCATATCACGTATACCTTCAACTTCCCTTGTATATTTCTCTATGCATTGATATATAAATATGTGTTACTTATGTTTCCCTACTTATGTTTTAGATATTTGGAATTTTTAAATTGGACGTTGCTGATGCAAACGAAGCTCCAGGTGTTCCGTCATTTCAATCAAAGATTGATTCAAATCATGTCTTCCCAGTAAATAAGCCTGTTGTAGACGAAAACGCAGCTTTGAACACTGTCATCGGACAAATCGTCGTACTTGACCCTGATGATAATGATATGGTCATGTTAACAACAACTAACACGGATGTCGGGTTCTTCCACCAAGACTGCTGGCCGCTCAGAAAGGTATCGCTTATAATTCATATACGTTCAAATAGTAAATGAATAGGTGAGCAGTTGTAAACAGTAGACCCAAAAGCAGAATAAGATTGAACGGAAATTACGACATGAGTATGGGGCGCCGTTTTACTATTTATTAACAAAACTGGATATCCATAATTCGAATTTATGATATAATTAAATAATTTTGGATATCCTAAATTCGAATTACGGATATCCATAGATGATTTTTGGATATTCAAAAATCAAATTATGGATATTCAAAAATACATGGAATTTCGGATATCCAAACTTCTATTTCTTGATATCCATAATTCAATTTTTGGATATCAATAACTGATTTTGTGATATCCAAGAATAAAATATTGGATATCCTTAATTCAAAGCATTTAAAGATATCCAAAATTCTAATTATCCATATCCAAAAATGAATTATGGATATCCATAATTCGAATTTTGGATATCCAGTTTTGTTAAGAAATAGTAGAACGGCGCCCCATACACGAGAAATGATTTTTGAAAATTATGCACTTTAATGCACAATAATTCTTTTTTGAATTCCCTTTCACGTGACATCTTTGTTATCGACCCATACCCAATAACAGTCTTATAAATCGTTCAAACATTTCACAATATCTTTTCGAAGAAGGTCACAATAACAGAGTACTGTATACCGCAAAATCCTCGCCCAATCAACTTTTCGCTCTGCAAAGTTTAAATCAATTTGACCCAATATTCAATTCGACCTTCACAGTAAATGGCATTGTTTATTTCATACTTACTAACGATATGCAAATTAGTTTAACCCATATCAGCCCTAGCCGTATCACATTCCGAAACCCATATCATTCTTGGCCGTATCACATTCAGAAACCCATATCATCCATCGCCGTATCACATTCTGAAACCAATATCATCCATCGCCGTATCACATTCCGAAACCAATATCATTCTTGGCCGTATCACATTCCGAAACCAATATAAGCCTTCACCGTATCACATTCTAAAACCCATATCATTCCTCGCCGTAACATATTCCGAAACCCATATTATCCATCGCCGTATCACATTCCGAAACCCATATCATTCCTCGCCGTATCACATTCCGAAACCCATATCATTCCTCGCCGTATCACATTCCGAAACCCATATCATTCCTCGCCGTATCACATTCCGAAACCCATATCATTCCTCGACGTATCACATTCCGAAACCAATATCAGCATTCGCCGTATCACCCCTCAAAATCCGTATCAGCCCAAAAATGCTGATACCAATATTTTGCAAAATTGTTATAACTTAAATGGCATCATTCACACCAGGGTGTACACTGCACGTGTGACGTGAGAACTCTGGTATCGTTTGACTACGAGACAACCCCCTCTATAGATGTGTACATCACAGTGACCGACAGACAAGGCCTTGCCTCTTCATTGATGGTCACTATCCATATAGCTGACGTCAACGACCCTCCCACTGTGAGTCCATAATATGTTTCTGATTTCCAAAATATTCAAGATTGAAGTGAAAAACGTTCTTTTAAATTTATCATTTAGATGGGAACATTTTTGTATATGGAGGTTTTTTCTGCACTTTAATTGTGAAGTCACTTTTGTTTCACCACGCATAAGACAATGATTTCATTTGCAATTTCGATTATCTATTAATACTCTTTTGTGAATAAGGTCTGATTAGTGTTCTCATACCTAAAACAAGTTATAATTTTATGAGCCAAAACAACATATGAATAATATTGCTTGATTTTTACATGACATTTTCTGAAGCAGTGTGTATTATACTTCAGGATATTTTGTTGAACAATCAATCCTTGACAACCCTGTCAGTAGCTGAGAACTCTAATGGTGTTCTATTAGCATCAATGATAGCTGTTGATGTGGACGCTGAAGATTCACACACGTTCTCGATCCTTACCAGGACTAACGCCTTCTTTATTGTTGGGAGCACAATTAAGGTGACGAATATATTAAATTAATAATGGGATTATTACACTGTATGCACATTATTAAATAAATAGAATTATTAAGTGCATATCAAGATAATGTAATGAATAAGTAAGATATGTACAATATTTCCTTTATGAGCAAAGGGATTTAGCTGAAAGATAAAAGGTTAAAAAAGTTCACGATTAAATATTAACAAATATGTATTAAAAATAAGATACCCTCGATACATTAAAATACATTTTGCTATCAGTATGTTTAAGACATCAGGATTCCTGATTACTCTTATATTAGCAGATACGTGTATTCCAGTTTTGTAATGTTAAGTGTCTGTATTCTTAGGTTTCTCCACAAGGTCTCGACTATGAGTTGTATCCTACACATGAGCTCGTTATTCGGGTTACCGACAATGGAAACCCTCCACTTCATCATGATAAACACGTGTCGGTGGACGTTATTGATGTCAATGAGGCCCCCGAGCATATATTTCTGTCCAAAAATGAGGTGAAGTATTTCTCTATACAAAAGGAAACAAGCAACAAACGATTTCTATTCAAGAATGAATGTAACATTTAAAGTAGAAGTAGATGAATCGTATAATCAAAATGTGTGTTTATGTTCTTATAATATAATTCATATGATTATGCGTCTGATTCTTACGCAGTTTTGATTTACACAAAATGTAGATAAACCCTAACATTTTTCTTGTAACCATTTTATTTCAATTAGCATTAATATAATCCTATCTAAATCTATTATTTGTAATTTGCAAATTAAAGCTTGTAAGTAACAATAAAGACAGTAAATGGAAAACAACGACATAACTAAGGACTTCCGAATGATACTCTTAAGGTAACAGAGTTTAAAATATTAAACCCTATTTGTTTTGCATGTTGCAAGGTTCCCGAAAACAGCGCTGTTGGATTCGAAGTGGGAACGTTGATAGTAGACGATCCTGATAACACTAGATCACACACGCAGACATTCACTTACTCGTTAAAGGACTCTGCTGGGGACAGATTTAGACTCGACGGTGCCAGTTTAATGGTATTTTATAATATGATTTTTTTTTCATTTTTCATTTCATAAAATTTTATTGACAAATATATTGACAAAAGGATTGGACAGCAGGCATAGCCTTTTTAAGTCATCTCCTCAAAATATGATTCATTAAAGTCAGCATACACACAGCTGAATATAGAGGGTTGGATAACACAATGATAAATTTAAAAAAAAAATATTTCAAAATTTCCGAAACGATGTCTTTTGTACCTCACGATAACAAATGTATTCCAAATGTTTGTCCTTCGCCTGTTCTCCAAGGTTCCTCCCAATTTGTGGCTTTTGTTAAGAAATATACAGTGAGGCTCTGTTTACGAAATCATTACACAAAGACATGAGTTTGGGCTTATTACAATAATATACAAATAGATATATTTAAAAGGATAATCAAAAGCCCTTGTGTAGGATTAAATAATTCAAAAAATTCAACGAAGAGAGTGGTATTGTCTCTGGTCCATTCACCTCCTAGGAGGTTTTTGAAGGGGATAAAATAGTCAGACAACCGAAGGTAATATCGTTTGTATCGGTAGCGAGATCGGCTGATTACATGATGGTATTGCCTTACAGGTAGCGAGATCCGACTTCGACTATGAGAAGAGGCGGATGTACCAATTGCAAGTCCTGGTGACAGACACAGGGACGCCTCCCCTATCAGCAGAAGCAATGATCAACGTTTACATCACTGATGCTAACGATGCCCCTAGGGACGTACAGTTAGCTGGTACATGTTTTTATACATCTCTCTCAATACAAAAGCAATAACTATTATTTCAGGCCGGACAAATACTAAAGTTCGTATGTAACTTGAATACGCAAGACAGACAGTGTATAGACAAATTATATTTTCATATAGACATACAGGTACCAAATGCTACATAAACTGTTGTTCAGTAATGTCATTCCGATCGGATACCATGCAATCTGATTTAAACCAGATCTGAATTCCATTCCGTAATAGTAAAGGTAAACTCTGATCAATAAACTTAGATCTGATTTTTAATTAAATTGATATCGATGCATAAATAAATAAGAGAATACCGAAGCGTTAACAAAATCATAATCCAAACTCAAAATCGATTAAACCAGGGGCAAAATATGAACAAAGGAAAGATTTTCATGGCGACCCTTGTAAAAGAACAAGAGAATAAGACCAGGTGTTTCGGAAGAGTAAGCGTCTTCTGCTTCATCGACGACACCCGCCATGTAAATCTTTATCACATCCAAGTAAACATCAAGTTCTCAAAATGAGAACCGAGTATCATTGTCAATCACAACAAGTAAACAATTATCTTCTACACTAAATGTTGCACATAAATCACAAATTATGTGATTGAAAGTAAATACCTATAAAGAGCTTTTCATACATTATGTTGTGGGCTTTAAGGTGGGATCGTGGATGAAAACTCGGAGATGGGAGTTACAGTTGGGAGATTTCTAGCGACAGATGATGACTTCAACCAGCACCTAACCTACTCCCTTCTGCCTAACGATTTCTTCACTGTTGCTGGTGACGAGTTGATGGTGGATGGGGACATCGACTACGAACATTTCTCGTCCATCACTTTGGGGGCTATAGCTAGTGACGATGGCTCTCCTCCTGCTTCGGTAGGTACACGTTAAAATAACTGGAACAAAAACAAAGATAATGTTATAACTACAGTATACTGTCATTTCTACCGTATCAATAAAGAAATAATGTTACAAAGATAAGATTTAACTATAATGATTAACAGATTGATGTATATATACCGTAGATATGCCTTCGTAACCAATGTCAAGAAATAAAGGGCGTCCCTAATTTAAAAGTTTGTCAAATCTGTGTGTGTATGAACTAATTCCAGCGCAAATTACTTCTCAAAATAATTACATATTAAGATATTATTCATGGTCCAAAGAGTATAAACTGCGTAGACTTTCAAGTTTTTTTCTGGTTGATTAGTATCTTTCACCAATTAAATGGGAGGTTATATATATAAATCTCTTCTCCACAGGTCTCCATCAATGTGACTGTCAAAGTTATAGATGTTAACGAAGCGCCTGTTAACATAACGTTACAAGTCTCGGACAAAGTACAAGAAATGATGATACCAGAGGCATTAGAACCTGGCGAGCGTATTGGGTACATACGTGTGACTGACCCGGATCATCATGACAGAATCAGCCTGAAGCTGATTGGTGACACAACGACCATGTTTACAGTGTCGCAGAACCCACACTGCAAACAATCTCAAATGGTATTCGTTAATGTAATTGAGTATCCATCATTGTTCCACTCGAATCATTTTCTCGTGATTAAAACTTTCTTATACAACTTTATTTAAACTTTAAAAGAATTTTACTTTACGAAGGTACCAGAGTCCACAATTTAAATTAAATCAAAGATAAGGTAGATGGTTGAAATTTACAGATTTATCAATCGTTGAATGTTCCTTAAGTCACAACTAAAGTATTTACTTTCCAGATATACCATAATACTGAGTGTGAGTTCGAGCTGATTTTAGAGCAACCACTTAACTATGAGGACGGCAACAACAACATCACTGTGGAAATAGAAGCTTCCGACACTCTGGGAGAGACTATCGATATCACTTGGGAGTTTACTGTCAAAAACAGCAACGAGCCACCTTCGGTAGAAATATTATTTCCAATAATTTGACATTAAATATTTGATTTACTGGAATTATATAGATATTATAATATCTTACTACACTTCTTGATAAGGTGTTAGGTCAGTTATAATAACATTATTAATTTATACCCTCATTACGATATAGTTATTGTGCGAGGTTTATCAGTATCCGATAGAAGAGCATGTGATTGAAAGTAGACGTAACACACACACTTGCTGCAACTTTCAAATTTATAATAGATACAGTATGCCGAAAAAATCAATGTGATTGAGGATATAGGTGTGGATGCAATTTTATTTTTAGTTGGACCGTAACAAATTCCACCTATCTAAAAAATACAATGAAAACAGATGTTCAATAAATTACAATCAAATACATCTAAAGATTTTAAGTTACAACTTAGACAACAAATGAATCTTTCTTTTCTTTGCAGAATATTTCAATTGACGGAGCCATAAAAGATATACCAGAAAATTCACCGAACTTCTTCATTGGAAGCTTAAATACAATAGATGAAGATGAAGGAAATGAGTTTGTTTATCAAATTATAACCCACTGGGAAATATTTCGGATTTACAAAAATCGCTTGTACGCAGTAACCCCACTGGACCATGAAGCAGAACACTCTGTCACAGTTAGCATCAAAAGCATAGACAATGGCGTCCCTCCTCTTTCACTCATCAAAGAGTTTAGATTTGATGTGACAGACAAAAACGAAGAACCAACAAATATTGTACTGTCCCACAACGAGGTGAATAGCATACAATGTACTCTTATAATTTGGCATACTCGATTAAATTAAGTGAACATTTTGATAATAAAAATATATTGTAAAGCTAACATACTGTTGTAAAGATGCCGTTACACACACATATGCTGCACCTTTAAAATTTAGTAATAGATATAGTATGCCGAAAAAATTAATTAAACTGCACCATACAGCCGTTTCGTCCTCCTAGAACTCTTACTTGACGCATTCAAATTTTAGCGCATAAGTGATTTTAAACAAATAAGTGTAATGATGAGTTGGTATACGTACAATTTAGCGGGATGCTTTCAGCGCAAACACAGTTAAAATAGCATATACACTTATCAAACGTAATCAAAAATATCATATACACTTATCAAAAGTAATCAAAAATATCATATACACTTATCAAAAGTAATCAAAAATATCATATACACTTATCAAAAGTAATCAAAAATATCATATACACTTATCAAAAGTAACGAAAAATATCATAAACACTTATCAAAAGTAATCAAAAATATCATATACACTTATCAAAAGTAATAGAAAATAGCATATACACTTATCAAAAGTAATCAAAAATATCATATACACTTATCAAAAGTAATCAAAAATATCATATACACTTATCAAAAGTAATCAAAAATATATACACTTATCAAAAGTAACGAAAAATATCATAACACTTATCAAAAGTAATCAAAAATATCATATACTCTTATCAAAAGTAATTTAAATAGCATATACACTTATCAAAAGTAATCAAAGGATGTCCAATCGTCACTTTAGGTGGTGAACATCAAAGCAACTTTGTTGTTTTACGTCAGGAGACGGTCATTGCATTTAGTAACGGATATCACTCCAACCTCTCCCTCCCTTTTTATTTACAGCTTCTGCATTTATATAGCAAAAATATTGACCGACATATTGTGAAGATTATCTTTTGTGTTGTGAAAACCCTATCAAATTCATCAAGCTGGAAGTTATCTTTATGATTTGTTGATATAGAAGAGATATTTAAAAATATGAGTTTTCCCTTTGCAAAGTGATCAAATTTACGATACGGCAGTATTCAAGCAAAACTTCCATTGCTTTGAATGTTCCAAACTAGTTTAATTGTAATATGAAAGACTAAACGTTTAGCGTAGTTTTACGTACATCGAAAAACAAGTTCTACAGTCTAAATTGTTGTCTCTCGAGTTTAATTAGGTTTTTTTGTGTATATAGAGTATATTGTCTACTTTTTAGGTTTATATAGAGACTATTCTATTTCTGCCAGGTGTATATAAAGAGTATCCTATATCGATGAAGCAGAAGACGCTTAATCTTCCGGAACACCTGGTCTTATTCTCTTGTACTTTTAAAGGGTCTCCATATACATTTTTCCTTTTGTTCATATTTTGCCCCTGGTTTAATCGATTTTGAGTTTGGATTATGATTTTGTTAACGCTTCGGTATTCTGTAATGTATTTTCTATACTTGTTAAGTGTATTTATAGAAACTATTCTATTCTTGCTAGGTGTATATATAGAGACCATTCTATACTTGCTAGGTGTATATATAGAGACCATTCTATACTTGCTAGGTGTATATAGAGACTATTCTATATTTGTTAAGTGTATATAGAGACTTTTCTATACTTGTTAAGTGTATATAGAGACCATTCTATACTTGCTAGGTGTATATATAGAGACCATTCTATACTTGCTAGGTGTATATAGAGACTATTCTATATTTGTTAAGTGTATATAGAGACTTTTCTATACTTGTTAAGTGTATAAAGATACTATTCTTTACATGCTAGGTGTATATAGAAACTATTCTATACTTGCTAGGTGTTTATAGAAACTATTCTATTCTTGCTAGGTGTATATATAGAGACCATTCTATACTTGCTAGGTGTATATGAATACTATTCTATACTTGTTAAGTGTATATAGAGACTATTCTATACTTGCTAGGTGTATATAGAGACTATTCTATACTTGTTAAGTGTATAAAGATACTATTCTTTACATGCTAGGTGTATATAGAAACTATTCTATACTTGCTAGGTGTATATAGATATTATTCTATACTTGTAAGATGAATATACAGACTATTCTATACTTGTTAGGTGTATATAGAGACTATTCTATACTTGCTAGGAGTATATAGAGACTGAATATTCTTTACTTGCCAGGTGTCTAACGCGGCGTCTCCGGGGGACGTTATTGGGTTCATCACCGTAACAGACCCCGACAACGAGGGGGCGGACACACCTGTCCAGATCCATACCTGTACTGTTGGAGGAGATGCACTAGGTTTCTTTACCGTGGAACCATCCACCCTACTGACCTTGAAAGTTTGTGCTTGAGCCAATGTTTCCAATTACTATTCTTTTGTAATTGAAGTTTGGTTAATATATATGAATTTAAAAAAAAAAATCTTCTTTACGCATAGAATTGAATTTTCCCCTAATAAGAGTATATTCCGCATAAAAAAACACGCAAAAAATATTTTGTAATTAAACAATATTGACACACTATTAAGTAATTGCAACAGCAGTAATACGGTAGTTGAAGAAACTGTATTATGAGAAATATCAATATGGTATATTACTACGTTTATATCAATTATCAAACAGGTTACAAAGGAGCTACCAAAAGATATATTGGAAATGCTGTTACGTTTGACGTGTAAAGACGACGGTGATCCAATGGTGTCACTTACAGTAGACATAACACTTACCATCAATGAAACTATTGCAATACAAAAAGGTCTACGTCTGAGAAATCAACGCACAGTTCCCGAAAACACGGATGGACATGTTGTCGTTGGAGAGTTGGAAGTGGTGAACATACTGACTGAAGAGGCTATAGAAGGCGTACGTTTTCTTGTGATTATTGAATGTAAAATGTTTCTGCTGCTGGTGTGTATAAGTACGATTTCCTGATAATGCAGATTCATTTTGTTACGCATGTGGCATTCAAAGACTACGATTACATACATGATTACAAAAAGCGATTTGGAGAAAAAATAATTAAATTTCAATATATGATTTGGTATATAAAATTATGACTTCATAACGTTTCCTTTACATTGCAGACCTATACATTCTCTTTAAGAAACGAAAATTTTCCTTTCGTTACAAATGGCGCAACCTTGGAGACATCTTTACCACTCGACTTTGAGGTTCAGTCAGAATGGGAAATAGATATTGTCACTTCCGGTGTTGATAATCGAAACAGAGACGTCCACATTACTGAAACGTTTGTTGTAAGTATATTTCAGCACTACAGTACAATATGACTAACAGCTGATTGTATATTAATAATTTGCTTAATAGGATGATATATGACTATTGATCTGAGAATATGGAAGTATTCTTATGGTATACTTAAAAAGAAAATCGCAACTTCTAAGTCATAAATCTGAATAATAAATGCTGTAGGAAAAAACTTTAACAATAATAAAAGTTGTATTGTAAAATTCCTTGCCTGGTCTGTACGCGGTTATATCCAGAACAGCTAAACTACGTAAGCATTCGACTGTTTCATTAGATAGAGGTCGAGGATATTAATGAGGCACCATACAAAATAAACATATACGGGGGTGGACTGGTACTGGAAAACAGTGATCCGGGAACAGAAATTGGGGATCTTAACTCCGAGGATCAGGACGAGGACCAAACGTACCACTACACAATCATGACTGTCTCTCCAGGGTAAGTAAACTATAAAGGATAACATAAATGTACTAATTAACATATTCATAAACAAGATAATTTATTTACCGGGTAGTGCACAAAAGCAAAATAACCACTGAGATATCCATATCGCAAATTCATTGTAGAGACACGAGTGAAATGAATTAATTAAAACTGTCTATTATACACACATATACAAAAAAAACCAATACAGATATATCATAATAACTATCATTGATGAATTAACAATCATTTAACGGGCGAAATTTATTCAAATTTCAAATAAATGAGCGTCAAATAAATTGTCTAAAACTTATCTTTGTTTGGATGACAGATTGGATATGTCTCAAGCTCGACCTGAATTAAAGGATACGTTCGATTTAAAAGGTAAAACGTTGGTTATAGGAGTGAATTCAGAGGAGTTGAATTATGAGGAGGTTAAATATTTTACTCTGTTGATACAAACGACAGACTCCGGCAGTACACCATTGTCATATAATGACACCATTCACATTCAAGTGCAGGATTCGAACGATGTACCTACAGACATCATCCTCTCACAAAATACGGTAAGGGTATTTACATAATGTTTTTTTTTTCATTTCACAACACCTCAAATATGAAGTAATTAACCGGAAAGTAATCATACCACAGCCAATCAGAACATTACACGGTCAATTATAACATACCTTAGCCAATTAGAATATAACACAGCAAATTAGAGCATAACACAGTAAATAAGAACATAGCATAGCTAATCAGAACATACCACAGCCAATCAGAACATTACACGGTCAATTAGAACATACCTTAGCCAATTAGAATATAGCACAGCCAATTAGAACAAAACATAGCCAACTAGAACATACACAGCTATTTAGAACACATTAACAATACCAGTATCTGTTATATCAGGTAGAAGAGGACAGTGCTGTCGGAACAGTTGTCGGAGATTTGGACCTTGTCGACCAGGACGAACTTCTTTCCTACACCTGTGTGGTCATAAATTCCCAGAATGTTCCCTTCAAGGTAGCACCACTGATTAGTCCATGTGTAATTCAAGAATCAGAGTTAAGAATAGAACGTCTTTCGGTGTTATCTTTGGTTATTTCCTTAAGCACAACTAATAAACGAGGAAATTGCCAACCTCGTTACTATGGTCAATGGTTTTATTTCACATTTATGAGTTATAACTACTTTCACTTTTAATTTATACATTGAATTAATTTGTCTGTAAATGTATTGATGTCAGTGAAATGATGTCGGCTTGCTACATGTAAACTGTTCTGTTATTTTGTAATCTAGGTAGCGAACAACTCCAGCTACATGTAAACTGTTCTGTTATTTTGTAATCTAGGTAGCGAACAACTCCAGCTACATGTAAACAGTTCTGTTATTTTGTGACCTAGGTAGCGAACAACTCCAGCTACATGTAAACTATTCTGTCATTTTTATCTAGGTAGCGAACAACTCCAGCTACATGTAAACTATTCTGTCATTT
Organism: Mimachlamys varia; assembly: GCA_947623455.1. Taxonomy (NCBI): domain Eukaryota; kingdom Metazoa; phylum Mollusca; class Bivalvia; order Pectinida; family Pectinidae; genus Mimachlamys; species Mimachlamys varia. The sequence goes on along the minus strand of OX392528.1, from coordinate 27,717,146 downwards.
TTTATCTAGGTAGCGAACAACTCCAGCTACATGTAAACTATTCTGTCATTTTTATCTAGGTAGCGAACAACTCCAGCTACATGTAAACTATTCTGTCATTTTTATCTAGGTAGCGAACAACTCCAGCTACATGTAAACTATTCTGTCATTTTTATCTAGGTAGCGAACAACTCCAGCTACATGTAAACTATTCTGTCATTTTTTATCTAGGTAGCGAACAACTCCATTCTCGTCACAAGCCGGTCGGAGTTAGATTACGAAGGCGAAAGGGTATTCACCGTTGAGGTAAGTACATGTACTGCAAAACTAAAGGCATGACTTATTTCATATCAAACACGTCTTTGTTGAATAAATAGTTAGTTTAGATATGTTTTGTGTAGCTTTCATGCTCGATAAGGTAGAAACATTGATGTGTGGATTTTGTTTATATTTGAATATACGAGTGACATGAACGCAGAACGCATAACAAATTCCTTTATTTTTTTTATTATTCAGACACAGTGCACGGACGAAGGAAGAGACAATACACATTTGAAAATAAGCAAGGCGTTTGTTGTCAACGTTACGAACATCAACGAACCACCAATTCGTATAGAAATGACTATCACAGAAATAGAGGAGAATAACCAGAGAGGGCAAGTTATAGGAGAAATTAGGACCACTGACCCAGACAGTGATAAGGTAACGGTATAAACGAAGTTTTTCGAAAAGTGTTTGAAGATATAAACAATAACAGTACGCATTGTTAACACGTGTGGTGCATGTTGAAATCTAATTACGTGCAGGAATTTCTCCATTATTATCTTGCAGGTTGCCATCACTTTGGGTAGTGAAGGAGAATCATCCGTGTTTTCTGTTGATGGCGATAGTACTATTGTCGCAAATGAAGTGTTAAACTTCGAAAAGCAAGCAGAGTATAGCATCATAGTACGTGCTACTGATGAGGAGGGTCTCTGGTCTGAAGAAACATTCACGATTGAGGTAGGCATTGAAACAATATCTAAAGATTCAAAATTGAATTGAGGTTAAACATTATTTGAATCAATAATCATGCGATGTTATCATATTGTCGTAATATCAGAGAGATTAAAAAAAGAGCATCGATCTCATACACGAACCCTTTTTCTGAAGTTTGTCGAAAGTGTATTTCCAAACGTCATATGTACCTCCATTTGATAATCGGGTACTGCAACAGTATCAAATGAAGTTAAAATTCATTCTAAAGATATACAAATATTGCATTTATGAATGTTTGTGTAGGTAAAAGACAAAAATGAACCTCCGTCAGCCGTAGTCCTTGACAGCATGTCTGTGGATGAGAACACGGGTCCAGGGCATACGATCGGTACACTGGCGACTGTGGATGATGATCATGGCCAGAGGTTCCACTATAGCATAGTAGACGATCCCACATATCCAGCACTTGGTTTGTCATGTTATCTAAATAAATATGTTACTGTTAGTTAAGTATGTTCTACTTCTACAGGGTATTTTGAACTCTATTTTGTTACTACTTAAGTGTCAGTTACCTATGTTCTACTTTACTTCTTCGGTGGGTTAATACGACCAAATAATGTCATTTGATTAGTGACACGGTACATAATACACACATTTTCGTAGTACACGATTTGAAATTTTTCAGAACTAGTTTAATTTTACTTAATTCATAAATTAAAGGGGTTTAACGCACCTGGCCCTTCTGCTTCTACATTAGTTTAGGATCAATGAAGAGTCCTAGGAGGACGAAACAGCTGTATGGTGCAGTTTAATTCGTTTTTCGGCATACTGTATGTACATGTATTATTAAATTTAAAAGGTGCAGCATATGTGTGTGTAACGTCATCAAACAGATAAGACACGAGACCGATGAAAGCAATAGAGAATTTGAAATTACAAAGAACAATACATTTAAAAAAAATATTGATGAAGAAAGCAACACAACAAATCAATGGCATGATATTTAATATGTTTCAGGTTATTTCCAAATTGACGGTGATAAACTGGTAACGGGTGAGACGCCATTGGACCATGAAATGCAGTCCCAATATACCATTGTTATCAAAAGTACAGATAACGGCCAGCCTGCGTATAGCGTTGAGGTGAAATTATTTTTCGTTTTTTTTCAATATGTACATGAATGGTTGATTGCAATTTGAGATATCAGTTAGTGAACAATGTTTTTTTTTTAATGTTTATCACCTTAAAACTGTCCAAACGTGTTTTCGTAACTGTTAACTTTGAGATTGGATAAACACTGTGGTTCATTTGCTTATGTTTGACCATAAAGTATGTTCGCATTATTCTGTTTGTTTTGTTTAGTGCATGTATACCTTTTTTTACATGTAACGTAATGACAGACGCAGATCAAGATAAATGTGGAAAATATCAACGAAGAACCAGAAGATATCATTGTGGGTGCATTACTCAACCTTCCCGAAAACGCTAGCTCTCACACGGTTGTAACGTCAGTGGAGGTCGATGACCCAGATATTGGACAGCATCACATTTGTCAGGTCGAACAATCGTCTCTTCCCTTCAGTATAAGGACGTTCGCTGATCAACACATGGACTTGATCCTGAACGGAGCCCTCGATTATGAAACTGAAGATAAATATGAAATAACCATTCGATGTTCAGACGGAGTACTAGAAAGGAAAAAGGTAAAGAATGATTAATTTTACAAACATTGCAAGTGGCAATTTTAAAAAGTCTGAATTTGGTACATGTGTATCAACATCACAGAAACCCACATACAGGCAAAAACAATCGGCTGTTAACATTGACGTAGGAAGGAGGGAAGCAGCTTGCACTCTCAACCTTACATGCAAATATGTTTCTCCCTCAACACAATTTGGGCTGACAAAAAACGTAATAACATCGGATTCACTTTACTTCTCAATTTTAGAACCATTTACAGCCGATTTCGTTAACTCAAGAAATGAATATTTTATAGGTCTGATCGGCAATTAAGAATAGATTCACAAATATGCATTTCTTTATTTTAAAGTTCTCCATCTGGAGGAGGTATTCAAACGTCATTTTGCAATCCGTAGATATTTTGTTTCATTATCCACAGCACGAAACAAGCTAAGACGTTAGTAATAAGGCACTCACAGTTATCACTCATAATGTAACATTACGTTATTACTTTTTTTACGAAATTATCCAAGAAATCAACTTTATGCTGGAAGTAATGAAAAGGAATAGAAATACGTTGTAAGAAGAGCAAATTAAAAAAAAATCATGTTTCGATGATGAGGGTTGTTGTAGTTATGTAAACTTTATTTACAATAATTATTATTAAGTTATACAATCTATAGTATTCACTCTTGATGACCCGGATGCTAGTGCGTGGATCTTATTGTGAGGGAAACAGGGGACCCGAAGGAAACCCACGTAGTGGGGCAGGTGACTCCATACCTTTTCACTCCGATCGGGAATCGAACCCCGGCCGCCTTGGTAATAAACAAGTGAGCTATCCACGGCACCACCCGACCATCCATCAGTGCTAATTATTAGTGGAATAGATATGATATTATTATCTACATCACTTATACATCAACTCAATGTTTCTTTATAGGCCATAGAAGTCGTGGTGACCGACGTCAATGAACAACCGGAGGAGATTCATTTGAGTGGTACCGGTTCGATCGTAGCTAGTGCACAACCTGGTTCTGTAGTAGGAATCATCTCTGTCCAGGACCCCGACCCTCATCAAACCCACACACTAACCGTGTCTGGTCCTAACTCCGACCTGTTTCAGGTATATAGAAAACGCTTAATACGGCATTCATTGTTTTAAACGCATGGCTATTCTGGTTATTTTGATCCCGCTGTGGAATATGCCAATGACTAACAATTTATGGTGCAAACGACCTAACTGAAGCAAGGACATATTTTGTAATGAAAAACTACATTTTACAACCTTGTATTAGATGAAGTCCAATCAGGAACTCTTCATGACATGAATCACATGTACAAAAACTATTGTATCGGTTGTAATATATAGGCTTTTAACTCTACGGGGCATATTCTGTTTCAAAGCTAAGCTGTCATGTGAAGAAAGTCAATGCCCATCATATCAAAATAACATCAATGTACAATATAGACATATAACATTGTTGGAAATGAAATAAACGCATTACTTATTTCTAGTTTTTTTTTTGATTTTTTATTATTTTCCTGTTGCAGATCGAAGGATCGACAATCACAATGGCAGCGCCAATTCCAGATGAAATTGTGTATGCGGAGCATCCCCTTCTCACCATTAACGTCACAGCTACGGACAATGGGTTGCCGAAACCTATGTCGGTTCAGCAAGTATTTACAATTGTCATTACAAACGTACAAGTTGTTGTCGAGAAATTGCCTGTTATCACTCTTAGAAAAGTGGAAATACTTGAAGATGCGAAACCTGGAACAGTCATTGGATCGTTATTGAATGCAAACGTCTCTGCTGATGATATTGATTTCAAAATTACAAACAATCCATTTGAGGCGTTCAAAATTCCCTCCTCGAAAAATGTGACCTTGATACTCGAAAAAAATCTGACTAGTGTTGAAGGAGATTCAATGAAGGTAACTATAGAAGTGATAAACAGGGAGACGTTCAAGTCGGCCTTCACCGATATACTGATTTTTATCATACGCATAGACAAATGTAGAAGACACAACAACGAGACTTGTGACGAGAATGCAAGGTGTGCCGAACTTAATGATACCTCTTACGACTGTGAGTGTGAGACAGGCTACACGGGGGATGGTTTCCACTGTACACACAATACATACTGTGAGGACAATCCTTGTGAAAATGGCGGACGATGTGTCGATGGAACAGCTGCAGCTACTTGCCTTTGTAAGGATGGGTATTCAGGACCTCGGTGTGAAGTGCTAAATGATAAAAATAACCCTTGTTTAAAAAGCCCATGCAAACATGGTGGCATTTGTTCCTTGAACGAAAAACTTTCAGTTGGGTATGAATGTGAATGCGAACCAGGATGGACAGGAACTACATGTGAAGACAGTATAGACGATTGTATCTCCTCTATTTGTTATGGTGAAGGACAATGTGTAGACAAACACATGACGTATATATGCCAATGCCCTCAACTTAGAACTGGAGTTAGATGTGAATACTTCCGGTCTTCGTGTGAAGATTTATCCTGCGGTTCAGACATCTGTGTTCCGATGGTTGACAGAGACGAAAGTACTTGTGCTACCGAAAATAGTGAATTGGTCAAATTGCAAGTGAGAAAAAGTCAAGGCAAATTTGACAAGGATGCTTTTAAAGCCTGGCTTATTGACACGATTACAGCTTTTTATCGTCGGTCTGCTGGTGGATCTGTCGAAAGGCTAAGAGTTAAGCGACAAACTGTGACTGAAACAACGGTACAAGTGTATATAGTAGATGTTCAGGAAGTAAATCCTGGTCTGGTTGAAGTGGACTTCGTCGTGCTCGATAGCTCAGAGCAAGTGTATGCGGAAGATGAAGTATTGGATGCCTTGTCGAAAACATGTGACGAACTGAGTAAGTCAGGAAATAGGAATTGATTATTTAACAACTTGCAAAGAAAAACAAATTCCAAAATTTAACATATTGAATTATAATTACATGTTTATCACAACTGTCCACCTTTAAAATGGCATTTATTGGCATATTACAGTTTCATGATATTACAAATCCAAACTATTTCTTCTTGGTGGATGTTTGAAGTTTTGTCCATAAAATAATATACTGAAGATATCGATTGTCAATGAAGCGAAAGACACCTACATACCTTCCCTTATTGTTTTGTTTTATTGTCGTTATTCATATTATATCCAAGTTGTATATGTTTGCTTTCTTATTTAGATCATTTACTCGGTAAACATTCTAATTTAGCGGTTATTGGTTTCATAATATATATAAAAACACTAAACGGAAAGTATATAAAATTATTTCTTTTCTTCGTGTTGTAGTTAAGGCTGCTGCTAAATCAAGCTACTAATGAATATAAGTTATAAATAATATTGAAACGAATATGCAAAGATACGATTGCACTACTCTAAATCAAGTCTCTTTCGCCTGGTATTTACTTTCTTGATAAAACAAATTCGCGAAATTTAATCGCCTCGAATTTTGATAGGGATGATGCACTTTATATGAGTTTTAGTGTATTCGTATCATCCTTCGTAGACTAGTTGTGAATTGGAAATTGTGGAAGTAAGTAGTCGCGAAAGAAACTTGGTTCACAGTATTGTAGCTATACGTACAGTGCTGTCTTATGGATTTTCAGGAAAAGATCAGAACGAAGAGAAAGATTTGTGTCCAGCAGTGAGAATGGCGATGGTCAGTGACAATGGAAATGGTTCAGAGGACACAGGATCACCTGTGGCTCCCATAGCTGGAGCGGTTACAGGTAACGATCGTCACATATCCTACACAAGTTGGTACTGTATATCACTTCATCATTTCGCGTGGTATTTATTGTAGCGTTAACACGCGAGGAGAGTCAATCGCGAATTAAAATCCCCCGCGAATATTTATACAAAAATAACAACTCTGCATAGCATTCATGTTGGTTCCGTCTTTAATACATCATGTTTTTATAGATATTTCCGTTGCTTGTATAATAATCATATTATATATTATATAATTACAAACAAATCTGTATGACCCATATATCATCTTTAAATTCAGAACTATCGACGTCATTTATAGTATTAACCGAATCTTAAAACAGTGTGAGAGAAACCAAACACAATAGAAAGTAATATAATTCTCAGTTAACCTTGGCAATACACCAAACACTAGGTGAGAGTTGCAAGAAAAACATATCCCTTACAATGTATATACTTAGTAAACAAAATTGTCAATTGTTTTGCATTTTCTTTCATCCTTACACAATTCATCCTTGCACACTTGTATGATGTGTTTATGTATAACACTGCCATCTTACTGTATGAATTCCCTACCAGGTGTTGTAGTATTGGTTTGCGTGGTAGTGGCTATCGTCATTTATCGGAAACGGAAACAGCGAGGCGAAAAGTCGGACAAGGACACTCTCAAATAACATTAGGGTAAATATAGCTTTGTTTTATTACGAATGTTATAACCTATAAAAGTCGTTTATTCATTGTTCTATAACGATAAAATCAGACAATACCAAAGTGTCAGCAAAACCATAATCCAAACTAAAACTCCATTTAACCAGAGGCAAAATATGAACAAAGGATATATTCAGATGGAGACCCCTATAAAAGTGCAAGAGAATAAGACCAAGTGTTCCGGAAGAGTAAGCGTCTTCGGCTTCATCGACGACACCAGCCATGTAAAGCTAGATTAGATCCAAGTAAATGTCATGGACTGAAAGTGAGAACTGAAGCATAATTCTCAATCACAACAAGAAAGCATACTAATGAGCATATTCAAAAACGTTCATATCACACATGGGTAACCTTACTACTTCGTATGCGCAACTTGTCATTATGAAGCCTTCCCACATCATAGTGTAACTTATGTTAGCTTTAATAATTCAACATAAAAGAGAACGATTTTACCTGGTTAAAAAAGCACTGTATATAATTGTCTTATAAACAGCCCTTGGAATACCATAATACGTACTACTTGTATGTATTTTTTTAAAGTCTTTCTCAATGTAAAGCAAAACTGGTCACTGTTTTCTAGTGTGTATTCCAGACCAGAAAAGACAGATATGCTTCAACTGGAACAATCACTGCATCTTTTCACATACATTGTCTTTTCAACTTAGTTTTTAAAACTACTTATTCCTTTCTTATTGGATAAATCTTCGAAAATCATTTCCAATTTTTTAATCCATTACCAGCTGTTTCTTATACATTATAATTTCTGGGTGAAGAGATTGATGGAACACCAGATTTCCAGAACATCCAGGGGTTACGTTCATTAACGTTCGCAACACCCCTTGCAAAACAGAATGCACGAAGATACCATTTTGATTGGTATTCGGTAAAACAAAAACCTGACTAATCACTTGGCTGGTACATGTTCTTTGAAGATTACAAAAGATCTACATCCGACTTGGAAACATGTCAATTTTAACCGTTATGTGAGCGCAAGATTCTTTTGATGTATATCCAGGATTTAACTAGCCTTCTTGTCTAACCTACAAGGTGCCGCACAGTCTTCAATTTTGCTGACATATTCCAGTGTAGCAAGAAGGGATTGGGGCGGGTCGATATCAATAATCCACCAGCAATCTTTATACTTAGCAGATCATAAACCTTCGGACTTATTCCTGGGTCGTAGCAAGTGTAGTTGAGCGTAACCCCTGGATAATTATCGATATCCAGGGGTTATGATCACATACGCTCTTTACACCCCTGTAATATGTCATGGCAAAACTTAAGGTTCCATGTGCGCCACCTTGTTGATGAGACAATGAGACTGGTTCGACCCTTTGATGTACATCAAAAACATCTCGTGGCCACATAACGGTAAAACTTAACAGGCTTTGATGTCGGTTTCGGTTACCTTCAAAGGACAGGCACGCAGCCTACAAATTGGTCAGGATTCAGCTTTACCATGACATATTCCAGCGGTGTAGAGAGCGTAGGTGATCGTTACACCTGGATATCGAGGAGCCCCTGGATATCAAGGATTAATTTCTATATATAAGTAAAAACCAGAACACGATTTCAGAATTGATAGTATCAAATTAGCATTGGTAGCAAATCGATATAAAATATGCATTTATCTACGCTAGAACCCACACCATTTTAAAATCATTATTCTGTTCTATTTTGTTTTAGGTACCACAGGAGCGTCATTTCTCTAAACTGCTGAGGATGTGTGATTTCTTCGAATTATACTTGCCATTTCTCTACATCATTCCTTACTTGTCTCTGTTTTGTTCTATCATCTGACTGCGGCATTCATTTCCTTTGAACAAAACTCGGGAGCACTGGACAAAGATTTGCATGTATAAGAATGAATTAAGTGTCAATAAAATAAATACACGAACATAGTCTAATTTCATATTTTCGAATCCATAGTACATGACATGTATATCTCACAGAGCAATACATTTATCACACCAATAATATATAATAAAGTCGACAAAAACTTAAAAAGATCTCTTAGGCTTAAGTGTGAACGTTTCTCACCTTAATATTATTCCTTACGACATGCAAATTATGATTTGACTTGACCGACTTCATCAGAAATATAACTTTTCAAATAATCTTTTCGTCAAGTCATCTCCATGCAATTACTTTTGACTCTTGTTTTTTGTGACTTTTTAATGGCTTATTCCGGCTATCCACGTTTCCATCAACTCACTGCGATTCTGTTTTTTACTTGTTTTCTTTACAACTAAGTAATGATCCTTCTACATATAACTTCGAAACGTCATACATAAGCATGTAATTGATTGTGCTGCAAGACTCTTTCTACAGAAATAATGTTTCAACCCAAGAAAATGTTTAAACTTGTTTTGGCATTTCATACTTATGTAAATGAAAAATCAAAGGTCGGTTGTATTGTAGAAATGAATCTTTTATTGGCAGACATAATAGACACAGGAGAATGGTGATGGGCGGTAGACAATACAATGGTTACAGACACTGACAACTTGGGCGACCATTCTACGGCTACCCCAGACATATTAGGGATCTATTCACAAAGCATATCAAATACCAATCCTCCTAAATTACAGCATGGATTTCATTTTTTCATTTTATTTGATAAACTTGTTCCCTTGTCTTCTAAATTGAAATTGCTCCCATTAATTAATACAAGGAGCACAATAAATATTTATACAAATTTCATAAGAATTCTGTAATATGTTTTGTTTTCTTATAGAACATTTAAGAATCTTCATATTTCTTGGATTATCTAATTTAGAAATAAATTAAGACAATGATGTTGTTTTAAAAGACAATAGTATCACCTGTAACCTTTCCTGTTTGAACAGGTTAATTTGTAACATATAAAACATGCAAGCGTATACATTTACAGCACAAGCATCATCTAGTCATGCTATTTACAGCTCGTGTCATTCTAATGGCAGTTGACTAGTAAATTTATATACAGCTACATAATTTACTACAACCTCATTCTGACAAAAAAAAAACCAAATCTGTACATATTGTTTAAGTATGCATAAATAACTTTAAATAATGAACTTCATAAATTATGTGTTCCATTTTTTCATTTCGTTATGAATTTATACATTTAATAACATTGAATAATAAAAATATGTTTTTCTGACGCCTTTTCTCGCATATACATTAATGAACAAGTGACCAAAAGGGTCCATCGCTCTCCTGTTTGAAGACCACTTATTGCTTTTATGAATTGCTAGAAAATCAATGGTAATGAAAATATTTTTCAACACGATTTGTTAGATATAATATTTCTAAAATTTTAGCAGAACTTATTCTTTAGCATTTATAATAATTTGAAAATCTTTTGTTCTTTGCAATTAATAATAGTTATTCTGAATATCAGAATATCTATAATTCTGCATTAAAATACTCCGCCAAAATCTAATCATTTACAATGAAATTGCTCGAAAACATTGACGAGTGGGATTTGCGCCTTGGCATGAACTTACTAGGCTCTTTGTGGCCTTAGCAGTATATGTAAATGACTGCATATTGGATTACTATCTGGATTAATTTCCATGTACATTTAATCTCCCATTAGTCTACAAGTGAAGCAATGAAAATATTTCAACAATTAACTTCCCGTAAGAACTCTTCCCGTTTAACCAATGGAATTATAATCCAACAAAAAAATGATCAATATATATTAGTATATATATTTGGAAACATGAATGAATCTTTTTTGAGTTTTTGAATGATGGATCGTGATTGAAAACATTACTACCATAAAAGTAAAGAACATAGATGCACTGGAATATTTACTCCTAGACTTTGGCACATCACAAATTATATAAACTCACCAAATAACTAAACAAGTGAAATATTTTACCTAAAGAACGACACTGTACTGTCAACTATTCAGTCAAGGAGATACCAGTACCTGGACACATCATAACACCACAACAATTTCTTTGTATCTACCATTTAGTTAAATATTACGTTTTATCCAGTCTTTGCGAAGTAAGTACTGTTTTGTGCATTTTAAGGAAAACTTTAATAAGGAGTATTGAAATTAAAAGATCTCAAACTAAATTGAGATTGCAGAGATTCTATATTTCATTCCATTGCTTGGCTATCTGCCCTGCATTTGTAATGAAGAAGCACTTTGTTATCATAATCTATGTATATCTCAAAGTCAAACGAACCTACTTCTCTGGGGAAGTACCACCTGTGCTGTAACTACAGTAAAGCCTGTGTTTAAGTGTTAAGTTTACACCTATATAGCCGTCCATCCTATTTGTCCACCGCACACACACAACATCAACAGGTTAGACTCATTTCTATTTGTGTACATAAGTGAATATATGTCCAATAATGTAATAGCAAACACAGACATAGGATTATCAGATATGTAGTGAATCAATTATGCAAGACAATCCTAGCATACCATTTCAATATCATCTTCAATAGTATTAGTTGACACTTTATACAAAACTGAATTAAAAGCATGGTTGGACTTCCCTGCTATGCCCATGAAAAGCAAAATTAATGTTATGCAGTCCCATTAATGTCAGTTTAAAGATATAATGATCCATTAACAATCTTAAATCTCCACATTTAAACATGAATGAAACTCTGAAGTATATTATTTTATCTCATAAGTAATATCTTATTTTCCCTTTATGAGAATTCAAGTAATCAGTTTTTCAAGAATAAACTTCTCTAAGGGAATCCAAAGTCGATGATAAAAACTTGCACCAATGACAACAGAAGGGGGATGGGAATTTGCCCACAAAAGACAACAAGTTATTCATGTTTCTTCCTATGGACATTCTTTCATATTTTACTTTTTAAAGCACAATCTTCATTTTGAATTAATGACCTAATTGAAAATTTTTTGTCAAGCATTAATGGGCCAAAGACTACATATCGTACCAGTATTGGGAAGAACAGAAACAGAAAACTCGTTTGATTTTGAAGTGTATTCCAGATTTCATAAGATTTTTATGTAGAGAAGCATCATCTCCAAATCTAAGTTCTCCCTTCCCTCTTCAACTATTTGTGCTGGTCAGATAACAGACCTAAACGAATTATATCAGTATCAAAATCATAACAGTTTGTAAAAGATGATGGACATTCCAGTTTAAAATCTATTCTTGTGTCCAAAAATAAATAAATTCAGAAGGTAGATAGTCTATTAAACAATCAATATCTTCTATATTCACTCTTGCTTTCCTTTAAAAAATGATTTTTAAACAGAATGAAAAATGTTAGTTGTAACTTAAGATACAAAGTCATTGATGACAAAAACAATTTCTTTGGGAATTTAAAAATAATCAGTACATAAGTAAATGTTGGTTACATACTGCCATCATTAATTATAACATCAGGTTAACAATATTTGACTGATGACACAAAATGGTATAAATACTCGGTGATACGTTCTACACTGTTAGTTGTTTTAATACAAATCTCAAGTATATGCAAGAATCTGATGTCTACTTATTGACGGTCGGTCAGAATCTGGTTTGTTCTCCAAAGACACAGTGACCTACAATCCTGAATTGATACAAGGAGTTCAGTAAGACAGGAGACTTCAAATATACACCAATAACTTCTGTGTACCTACCATAGCTATATACATATGTATATTGATATACACGATAACATTTGCTATTAGATTGTTTAAAACTAAATATCAAAATCAATTAAAACAATGTTCTGAGCAAAATTCCAACAGCCTGAAATGTCACTGACAGTACAAGAAGGAACATGTGTGCAGCAGAATAAACGTAGTTATTCTTACATCTTCAACATCATGTTACGATAACTACACTGATGTTCATTTTTTTGTGTGTGATACAATTCATGACTTAAGATTTTAGCAATTACTACAAATTATATCTGACATCTAGAGTTAATTACTACATCTATGACACTGGTTTACAACTTTGAGATTTTTAAACATTATCAGTTTAAGATATATAGTGAAGAAGTGTTCGTTGGTACCTTAGTATGTAAAACTTTGGCCCCTATGACCTTTGTGAATTCCATTCAATGATTAAGACAGAAAATATTTTTGTTGCACATTTGGAAAAACAATTATACACATTGAAATACAAATGTACTGTGAAGTGGATTTGCCCTCCCTCTGATTAGTGAAAGAACAAAATTGGCAGTTTATATATACTCTTTCAAATTTCTTTCTGAGAGGAAACAACAAATTAAAATTGAGGCAAAATACCAATATTGCCATTTGACGGTAGTTATCTTGTCAGGGGATATGCTGTTCATTATATACATTGTTTATATATGTATGGAACAGATATATATGGAGACGACATCCAACTAAAATCCTCTTTCTAACAAACTCTCTAAATATACTACAAGTAGTACATAATTTACTGATCAGAAGAAAAGTACAATAAACAAGCATTCAAGAAATATACATTGTATAGGTAACCTTTAAATATTATTCAGAAATTATTTTCTTTATAAAAATTTGTTAAATGAAAAGTAGCATTAAAAATATTAAATACATATTCAATAGATTCTACTTTTCTTGAAGAATTTATTTTTCTTTCATTTCCTTCTTAATGCAGACTGAGAAGTATGTTAGTTTACAATCAATTTAACCTCAAAACACAATTTGGTTATAGGTTGAATAAAGCTTAAAAAGATCAAATATACTACAAACCTTCACCATTATACCATCAACTAACATAACCTCTTTGAAGGTTAGACTTTAATATTAAAGGGGCATGTTTATTTATAATGTTGAAGGATAACAACATGGAATTATCCTGCTTTACAGCACAAAATAAATCAAATCACAGTTCCAGCTAAGTTTTGTAGGGATACATAAAAGAAAGGAAATAGCACTAGGTTTATTTGGTAACAGATGAACAGCTAGTGTATAAGGAGTAGTGTCCCCCTGTTAAGGAGACACCTAACCGTTTCTTACAAACACTAGGGAACAAGCTGCCCTTGAGCTCCTACATTGCATGATTAACTAATAACAGTTTGAAAATTAACATCTCCACAACGGCAAATCAGGTATCCAGGCCTATAGGACCATCTAATGAAGGTGACATCTCAACTTCATTCACACACACTCAAACATTTGTTTATGTACACACAAAACATTTGCACACATTGAGGATTTCTACACCTTTTGTTCGATTCAGAATACAGTTAATAAATCATACAGCCATGATTGAAAGAAAGTAAGAGGTAGATACAAGGATGCCATACAGAAGATTTATAATCAACTTTCCCCCAGTCACTTTATTTAATAGTCTGGTCTATTTTGTCCCTTACTGATTTTCTATATTTTGTTATATCCTTTTCTTTAAGTCCCCAATCAAGTTTTGTTATAAGCATTTAATGTCAATAAAACAATAACAAAATTTCTGCAAAGACGCCCACAACTTTGAAATATCTAGCACTAGTGAAAGAAGCAAAGATACACAAGCTGCAATGACAGAACTGGGAACAAGATTTCAGTGAGTATATACTAGAAGACGTAGCAGTTGGTGCCTCCTCACACACAAGAAAGCTGTACAGTAACGACAGCTGGTGCCGCCTATCCTCTACATACAGAATCACTATACATCTAACAGCTCACGGATCTCTATACACAGGCGTGATGATTATGGTCCTCAATGTTGTTCAGCTTCCACGTGTGATGCAGGGGTTAACACATTACACAGTTTGCACTTACTGTTATGTAAATACAGGTAAGAAATAATTTGTTATGAATGTTTTCATGAAGTCTTATAGTACACTAATTATCATACACGTCTTCCACTGCGTCTCACCACCTCCCAGCTTTCACTGGTCCAAACTTCTCACAACAAATGAGGTGACGACAATGACAATGAAGATGAATCAAATGATTATGTGTTGATGTAAGTCCTCGCCTGCGCTAGTTCTCCTTGTAGCTGCTTTGGCAGTTCACACTTTCAAAGGAAGATTTGTCTTATTACAATAGTTCTACAAAAGTCTCTCCTGTCATACGAACACTTTAGCTAAGGCGTCTGCCCCTGCACTGGCTATGTACGGCTTCGATGGATGGAAAGCTACATCATATATTGACTCATCAAACTTCTTCCTATGGGCAGTTATTTCTTGTACACACGTCTTACTGTCCAAATTCCACAGCCTTATTGAACAGTCATGACCTGAAACAATTCAATCAGTCAGTAACAACCTAACACATATCATGAGTGGTTATAAGAATTGATATACAGTAAGTTTATAATTTATCTAATGGTCTACTGTAAATGTTGCTATAAGGCCAAAACCAAAATAAGCCTGTCATTTTTCTATCTATTTGAATATATTTAACGAGATAATTTAAATAAACAATTAACATTTTACTATACTTTTTATACAATATATTTACAATAATAGTATACCTGACCGATGTGATTTTAAATTACATTTGACGACATATATTTAAAACTGTAAAATCTTATCCTGTCTCAATTGATGCATCAATAGAAGTTTAGCCGACAAAATTACTCAACTTTCCACAGGAAACATATTCACATGTTCAAAAATCTTTTAAATAATATAAGAGATGTAGAATACATGATACTTACTTCCTGATAGCAAATATAATCCATTGGGATCAACTGCTAAACTAGTAACAGCATCTAAATGTGCTACCATCGAATGGATCATTTTACCTGAAACAAAAAACAAATATCAACATGCATGGTTTTAGAGAAACCAAAGAATTTGACGTCAAACATAATCCCATCTTACATTAGCTATTTCTTCAGGCGAAATCTAAAATTGATCAACAAATCGCAGTTCTCATAAAGTTGTGGCACTTATATTTCAGTTTCAACACAAGGAATGTTGATTAATCATCAAAGAATGAGAACAGTCACACTTACCTGTGTTATTGTCCAAGAATGAGAACAGTCACACTTACCTGTGTTATTGTCCAAGAATGAGAACAATCACACTTACCTGTGTTATTGGTAAAGAATGAGAACAATCACACTTACCTGTGTTATTGGTAAAGAATGGGAGCAGTCACACTTACCTGTGTTATTGTCAAAGAATCTAATGTGTCTGTCTTCATGTGCAGTGATGGTGACTGGAAGTGTTGGATGATTGACCACTTTGTTGATCTGATTACTTGCTCCAGCATCTGTACCAAAAACAGCGTTATTATAGGAAACATATCAGTTATATCTTCAATCATGTGATTTTCATTGATTCTAATTGTTTCTGGTTCTTTATAAAGACCAAGACATATTCTGTATTCTTTGATCTTCCACAATTCTGGCAAATTAATCCGAGCTGTTATATAGTGTCTGCGCTACTTATATTTGTACAGTTTACCATACCTGATTTTTTAACTGATTATCAGTATCAAACTTTTTCTATTCATAATTCATGATTGTCCAGATGGGTGGTGATTACATAAGTGTTTTGTTTGGCCTATATATACTGTACCTTGGTTGATCTTCGTTTCTAAACTGAGGACTTGCTTGCCATTCTCTATATCAAATATGTATGTATTAGAGGAAGAGTAGGATGCCACCATCTGACTCGGATCACAACGCACAAAGTCAACAGAGGTTGGAGCACCATCTTCTGCAAGGCGAAAAATAAATAATTTCATTAATGAAGTCATATATACAATATCAATTATTGCCGAATTCTGTAAGAAATTCTACAATAACCAAAACTACCAAAGCTCTAGACTTCATGGTCTAGAAGAAACGGGTATACCATTATACTTGAAAAGTGATCTCCCCTAATCAAGTCAATTAATTCTTGTTTTCAGTTTGTACAAATTATAAGCTAAAGGCTTTTACAACTAAGAGAACTATCAAGTATCAGGATAGATTGAACAGCTTGACTAACTTTGGCAAACCCAACAAACTTTTTAATAACTCTCCTCTTCTCTACAAACCCATAATATTCCAGTTTTGGAGGATCAATGGGCTTAGACAAAGAGAAGACTAAACGAGACCATTGTGTGGGGCTAGGTCCTTAAAATGGTCTTTGATCTTTTTTTTTTACCCTTCCACATATCAGAACTGGCCACCCTTGGCTGCTACCCATAATACCATTTTACAGTACAAACTAACCATCATCAACTGTAAATGTGTTGAGCAGAGGTGTTTTACTCCCAGGGCTCCATAACCGAACAGTTCCATCTGCTGAACAGGACAAAAGCTGCATCTTGGAGGTATGTATTGACAGTCCCCACACAGCGTCTGTGTGGGCCTGAAGTGTGTCTGACAGCACAGTCGGCTCTATAACACAAGTACAACACATAAGCCTATGTCTCCATAGACACAACAGAAGTATTGTGAATATCACACACAGTAAACGTCCATATTTTCGCGGTAATATCATTTTAGTGATTTTGGCACTGAAAGCACATTCCACTCAATTATAATTGCGCTAAAAATTACAATTTCTGGATATGCTTTCTATAGCAAGTATTACAAGTGTGCCAATTTATTATTATGTTTATCTGATGGAAGTCAGTGATATGCTACAAATTCATTGCTCCGAAATACATATGTTTACAGAAACTTATGACCGAGAGCTACAAGGACTTATTTTTTTCTATTTGTACAGTCCAAATGTTTTTAGTTTTGAACAACATCTTAGAAGCTTCCAGTGATTTCAACAAATTGAGTCACATATATTTTAGCATGCTAGTTGTCAAGGAATTTTTAATAGGGGACTTTGGGAAAGATATCACATCGGAATGTGTATCCTATAAACAACATCAAGTTTAATGCATGGACAAGGAATCGACGGAAGTGTACAGTATAAAACAGGAGGTTCAAAGGGCCTGTATTGATAACATGCTATAACTGCTGTTTGCAAATTTTAAACAAATTATGATGTAGGTAAAATTCAAATCAATTGAAAAAGTTGAAGCCGTTCATCCCATCATGCAACAGGACAAATATCATGACCCTAAATTAACTTTGTATGAGCTAATCTAATACTAATGTGATAACCTGTTGGTCCAGATATTGAGATTTGCTTTTGTTTTTTCTCATTTACAGTTTCTTTTTTTCTTTAAATTTCAATGTCTACATCCGTGTTACAAGTTAGAAACAATATGAAAAATTACCTCATAATTATTTTAAAATTCTCTGGACAATAACAAGGATCTAATGCATTCACCTTTTTACACCACAGACAATTACACATATTTACTACACAGACAAGACTTAAAGGCCTAGGGAGATTAACACATGTAACAAACAGAAACAAGGCATCGCAAACGATACAAATCCCCTCGCGTGCTAACACATGAACTCTGACGCAAAATGGGGGTGGGGTTATTGCAGGACATTGAAATAACATCAGTTGTCATTTGCACTGAACTGCAATAGACATGGATGGGCTTATTATCAGTTTGGTCAGGATCCGTTCAGAAATGAAGTTGCAAGAGTGCTGACAAAGATTTTCTATAAATAGTAACGGTGACCTTATCCTTGACCTTGGCACCCTGAAACAGGGACTCATTCGAGGTATTCCCATGCTGGACCCATATATGAAGTTTGGTCCGGATCCATTAAAAAATGAAGTCGCAAGAGCGCTGACAAAGATTTTCTATAAATAGTAACGGTGACCTTGACCTTGGAACCCTGAAACAGGAACTCGTTCGAGGTATTACCATGCTGGACCCATATAGGAAGTTTGGTCAGAATCCGTTCAAAAATGAAGTCACAAGAGTGCTGACAAAGATTTTCTATAAATAGTAATGGTGACCTTGACCTTGGCCCCCTGAAACACGAACTTGTTCTAGGAATTACCATGCTGGACCCATATAGGAAGTTTGGTCAGAATCCGCTCACAAATGAAGTCGCAACAGTGCTGACAAAAAGTGAACATACGTACGTACGAACGGAAGGCTATTTCCCCTCCCTGACTTTCGTCGCGAGGGGATAATAAATGTAAGAATATCATGGTAGGCACATCACCAAGATCAGGATTAGGAACAACATTGCCAAAATTTACAGAGAAATTAACTGTCTAGCAAGATTGTACTTCTTTGCTGGACAAAATGTTTCAATGATGAAAATGGAATCAGACAGAAAAAGTACAAAAAAGGAATACAACTCAAGATTATGGCAGGGGTAGAATAGACAACTATGTAAGGGGTGATATACATAAGAAACAAACAAGGAAAACAAATTGTGGCACACTTACTGACTACAGCATGCAAAGATGGCCCGTCGCCCAGCACTCTTGCCTGGCCTACAACTGGCCATGTATGACCAGTGGTGCTGGAAGGAGTGCTGGGGAGAGGAAGCTGAGCCTAGCAGTTACATACCTGTACAATACTTACCAAATGAGTCGTACGGATCAATATTGGAACTTGGTATATTCCAACACCTGATAGAGGAGTCGAGGCCACCACTGAAGCACTGCTCTCCTGTGGCACTGACAGCTAGACACAGTACAGGGCCAATGTGGGCCCTGAAGGTGTACACTGGTTCTACGTCTAGGGACGCCGCTCTGTAAACACAAATGGCAGATTCTATCTCAATTACGTTGTAAAGCTCATTAAATTGTATGATCAAAAACACTTTTTTTTATTTCCATGATTTCAGGTCAGGACAACTTCATTGTCTGGAATGTTCATTTCAGATCTAGACAAGTGCAATCAGTGATTGAGAACTCACTGACTGCAACCATTGCAAAAAAAACTTAATTATTATATTACAAATTCTCAATGTCATTTATGCATTTTATACCCAAACAGTAGATATATATGTGAAGTTGAAAGAAATTTCAAACGTAATTCTATCAAATTTAGATTTGTGTGACAATTAAATCCAAAATATAAAGAAAATTCTGAAAAATTCCAACATTGGACATTTTATCATACCTTATACTTATGGACTTTCAAAAACTTCACTCCAAAAACTTAAAGGGTGATTTTTGATGTAAAAGAAAAGTTAAGTCTCAAATATTGTAAAACATTTGTTTCAACATAACATCACTCCTAGACCTCAAATGACCATATATACCAAATATGAAGACTGGGGGATGTAAAGTTTTAAACTTGAGACTTTCAAAAATTAACCCCAAACAGGTTTCGGGGATGGGACTTGGCTATAGATCTTGGTTTAAGTGAAAGTACATGACAAGATTCTACTGATACTAAATACGATGTTACAAATCTGCTTGCTTGTTTGCCCATACTTACTTTTTGGCTGGGACTGTCTTTTGTAGATTCCATAACTTTAAAGTGTGATCTTCTGATCCTGTAATTAACACTGGTTCTACTGGGTGGAATGCTAGGGCACGCACACCATCGAAATGACTGTAACAAATCAGAGTACATCAGAAATCACACACTCAAAAAGGTTGCGAGAAAGCAATTAATGTAAATCAGAAATCACACAGCTAGAATGACAACCATAGTAGTTTACTTCAAAAATCACTCCACAAACAAGTTTATTTGACTCACATTATTTTTCAAATTGCAAAAAAAACGAACATTTTAATTAATTTTGTGCCTTCATGAAAATTAATTTACTTAGAGATAAGCATGATAACCAATCATCACTTATCTGGGAAATTTCATTATATTTTCACAAACAAAATATCCCAAATGTATAGGAGTGCAAGCAGTGGCACTGATATCTTTGAAAAGACTTGTAACAAGAACAACTTACCTTCTTAATGTGTATTTGGCATTCCATGTTTTTCTAAAAACTTCTTTTGGGGTAGAAATCTGAATACAAACGAGAGAAAAAGGACAACTATTAGATTAGTACCCAAAGCCTCAAAAAATATATGAAACAAACCTAGTGAATGATTTTCAGAATTAAAAGCTTTGCACACTATCAAGCACTATGGAAATGGAATGCAAACCAAATGACCTGACATTACAACTTAAACTGTAGTTAACTAAAACAAGGACTTTCACAGCTGTGAGATCTATTCGTAGTGCTTGAATTCTACATAGTACATACCCGTCAATGACCTTTTTTCGTGCACAACTGGTATGTCGAGTGTCAATAGCAACATTGTGGTAAGTTAATGGGTTATACTTACATTGTCATAACTGAGAGGGTCTGCGTCATTAGAGACGGTGAGACTGGCGAGCTCCCCGAGTCCCAGGGCCTCCAGGGACTCTTCCTCTGCCCCGGACCCTATGATCTGTTTCCTGTTCCCCGTATTGTTGAACGGCAGAGAACCACCCCCTTGCATACCTATAGATTGTATAACATATGAATGTTCACGGATTGTCTGATGTCTATAGCATTGAATGATTATATATACAAAATAGTATACCTTGTACCACAACCAATGAACAGTTAGTTTGCTAGTAGGATATATTCTCAAAGTATTTGATATATCTCCTATAAGCCAAACAAGTTAATAATTGGTAGTAAGGAAAAAGCTGTTATCATCAAATGATCATTTTCTCATTGGATACATGTTTTATATGATCTCAAATTAAGTCAATCAACAGGTTTGATGCAAGTCTTACCCTTCTTCAATAAGGTAGTAATTAAGCTAACAGTATCAAATGGAGCAATGTAAAATCAACAACATTTATTTATATCACAAAATCCACATACAAAATTTACAATGACTTCCAAATAATGACAAAAAACATTCAACAAATAATAGCAAATGAAAACAAATAATGCCTATTACTAAGCATAACTGGCTTCATGCAAGTTTTCATTGAACAATGATAACCAAACAATAAGTAATTAATGGAAACAATTACTTGCACATTTAAGCTCCTGTGTATTACCAAGGCTTGTGACTAAAGCAGGTAGGTCAACAGTGTCCAGAAGCCAACACTTTCACCATTACATAGCCATTACCAAACCATCTTATTACTACAACTGATATTCTGTGCAAGTAATTTATAGATAAACTATTATTCCCAGGTGAAAATTGTGAATTAGACATATAAAACTGAAATTCCATACCCATCAAAACAACTATTGAACTAGATCTTCAAATTTTAATTAGGGTCTGTTACTGTCATGATTTTTTATTTGTTTATAACTTTTCCCCCCTAAATGAATTTGAGTTCAATCTGGTGTATTTACTTTTAAAATGGTTTGAACAAGTTTGAATTTCAAACCATCGTCTTGAATCTTACTATGAATTTGTCCTCCCCAAAAAAGGCAAAATGTAATATTAAAGATTGGGAGTGATGACTTGCAGGTTTACACTCCAAGGCCATCACAATCTGGAGAAACACCAGGAATGGGTTTGGTCTCCATTTTGTATAAAATTGTTTTTAAAATAATATCAATGTAACCGAGTTAAATGCACTACTTGTGGAAATCACTTTTCGACACTGCCATGACATCAGTAGTATATCCCAATCAATGGTGAAAGGCAGACACTACCCGTGTGTGCTCCCAGGGTTAATACTGGTTAGTTTTATGAGTACAATAATATTTCTACATACAATTCTACTTGCAAACAAGACCACATGGTATGTTATCTACACAGAACAAGACCTGTAATTTATTTATGAACTTGTGACAAAAACAAGAAATCTTGATTTCAACTTTATCAAATATTGGTGTTTGAAATTCAGCATTTCTTGACTTGATTTTTCTTTTGATCACAGCATAAAAAGTTTTTTGTTTTATTTGATTGAGAATTAATACATCCACATCAATTCATTTTTGCTTACATTCAATGAAACAATTCTTTCACAACTTACAATAAGCACAGTGTGCTATAACATAACCATCGACTGCTTTGAATATACGTAATCTGTTTCAGAAAAGTTTATACTCATCCTAACACAGACTAGAACTCGAGTAAGACCATAACCATTCCATAAGTTTTAGGTTTAATGTCATCACCTGTACCCCGAACCTGTTGGATTCATGTTTCATCTTGCCTGTACCCTGAAGCTGGTTAATACAGTACTGCTTGAAGCTGTATACTGAACCTGTTAGTTCTGTCTGAGTTAATGTCACAAGTACATGTGGAGACTGTATATAGTGTGGTCATGCATACCCATGTCATCTATTTCTGGCATGCTATTCCCGGGCACTGAGGCGATGGAGGGAGGCGGGCTAGCCCCGGCCCCAGGGGAGTTGGGCAGCTCTTCATCGTTGCCAAGGTTAGCAAGCATGGCCTGCAATGTTGATTTCTTAGGTCCTGTCAAAGGATGACACAGTACATGTATCCCAAGCCAAATCATTGTCGTATCAACAGATTACTGGCAAATCCATTTATATTGGTTATAGATTTATGTATATAAGTTCACTCACATATTTCTGCATTGATAAACAAGTAACATCAACCACGATTCTATCCATTCTCACTTGTACTTCCTGTGCATAGGTAACTTCCTGTATGTATGTATACAGATTATTTAAGATCTATTACACATCAAAGTACCAACAGTTATTGAAGTTGATCTCTGAAGATGATCTCAAACACTCCTTTAGTACCTCAACAATTACACTAGAACAAAAAGATCTCCAATAGATGTCTTTTCCTTGTGTTTAAGCCTCTGATTTACCAAGATTTACCAAGGAGACATGCATTTCAGTAACAACACAAGTCTTAAACTTGGAAATAAACAGTACTTGCTCAAATTTGTTTTACTGAATTTGTTTGATTTTTCTTGAATAACATATTGCTTTTCTGGTAAGACATATGATGTATAACTGTTTTGGTATTACACATCCTAACAGTTAATAAGGATAGTATATGACAAACCAAAACAATTCCACTGTACATGCAGTTAATGAGTGATTACACGATTTATCTCAGCGTCAATGTACACAGGTTACAACCACTGATGGCC
The DNA here is from genome assembly GCA_947623455.1 of Mimachlamys varia. NCBI lineage: Eukaryota > Metazoa > Mollusca > Bivalvia > Pectinida > Pectinidae > Mimachlamys > Mimachlamys varia. The sequence goes on along the minus strand of OX392528.1, from coordinate 27,693,268 downwards.
TGAACAAATTTCTTAGTACATATATCCCTAACTTTACACTTCTTGTTGGCATGTTCTGCCAATATAGCCGTCATAAGCATCATCTGTTGGAAATGTGCTCATTTAAATCTATTAATATTTATTGATTCCAATCTGAGGGTACCTGTTAATGGATACTAACAATCCAAGCACGAGATGAAATATTGACAACTCATTAAATATCTAATCATAGACAGACTTTGAAGGGCAGGAAAAGATTTCATACAGAAGTCATCCATCAGATAGTACACATACACACTACATGTATGTCACTGGCTTGTCTTACAATCTGACATGCACCTCCACCACATGCAGAAGTTGGAACTTGGGCAACTTTTGGTAGGAGAATTCCAGCCTCTGTACGACATATCATGGTCAGCACAAAGTGTGTCTGTAGCTTTCAGAAATAATAAGTGTGTTTAGTTTACAAGAACAAACCAACCAACCAACTTGATGATCACACAAATCATTCTGGGACGCTGGTGAAGAGATCGATAGTAAGCAAGAAAGGAAATTGAGTTCATACTAACAGAAAAGCCAATAAGCACATTTTATCAGATTGACACCTATTTAATCTAATGAAAATCTACACAGTAGATCAATAAATATGCACTAAAAAACGTATATAGGCCCACTAACCACTAAGAAAAAAGTCATTGTCTATTTTCTAATACTCCTATATTATAATGAGTTTGCAGTATACAAGGAAATCTAAAAGAGCATTTTCATTCAACCACTTGATCAATTTGTTGATTACAAACTGAAGTTGGAACTTTTATCATCACTTTTACAGTCTATAAATTATTGGAAGATATGAACTATATCCAACACAATTTTTGTCATAAAAATGATGGAAACAAGCTAGTGTAATACATACTATGTTGTTTTTCCTTGCCAATATCATTGTAAACTGACAGACGTTAACAAAGTCCTATACTTTTAAGTGGACACTTCTTAAGGATAATTTGAAATAAAAGGAAAACGATACTTGTAAAATCTCACTTGATGAGTGTATAAAACACAAGGAGGGGTTCCGAATAATCTGTCGACTAAAACAACGGCTTCACAAAACAAAGCCCCGTTGTGTATTAAGTTGCCATTCAGACACTGCTAACAAATTCTTGTGAATTTCAATTTGTTTTGAAAATTAGGTTTCCCTTCTTATTAACCATAAGTTGGTATCAATCTAGTATAAAGTGAGAAGATAGAAGCATTAAAGCAAGAAGGCCTCAAGATAAGTTTTACTTTGTCAGAGGGCACAGCTAAAGGACAGATCGGGTGGGAATCACACACTGCCAGCAGAAGAACAGACAACATCACAATGTACCAAACTGCCCCCAATCAGGGAGATTAAAATTCATACAAGTTCATAGGTCAACAGCCATGACAGTCACAGATGAAGTGGCTCATTCTTAGGAAAGGTACTTACATGTAAACACTTGAAACTGAAGACTAAATGAAGTATACTAATCTCATCATCTTCTGGCTATATGTAATACTGCTGATGGGAATCAGCAACCCTTTGTACAGATAATTGCTTAATATGAGTAACACCGCCCACTCTCCTACATATTAATACCACGTTTACTGAACACAACGGTTACATGATCTGCTTTCATTTGCAATTCTGCACTTTTTCAATATCAAGTAAAGAAGAAAATAAAACGGTGAAACTGGTAGTGTTTTTGAAAGAAGCAAATGACTTTGAATTCATGTCAAAATCTGTGGGGATCCATTAAAATGCAGTAAGTTACTTCTGAAATGCAGAAATTTGGGGACAGAACTTTGATACACAGGTAGGAAAGATCACATAACAGAAACCATGCCAGATGCTGTAAAGTGTACAGGCTACTTACTCGATGACTGATATTCTGTAGTATTTATTAAAACATATAATGATACAATGGATCATCATATCAACAGACATTGCTATGAAGTCATTTATTACTACGTATAGTATACATTGATAAATAGCAACACAGCAAATTTATGTAAGAAAGATGTAACTTTCATAGATAAGGCAACAAAAGAGTAAGAGACATGAAGATCATAGCAACTCTCTCTCAATCTGTCTCATAGTACCTAAAGTAAACAGGATATGTATTCTCCTAGTTTGTGAAAATAAATCTCTGCATCATATATTCATTATCCTGAAATACATCCGAGCTTGAATATACACAACTTATAACTAATATGAAGACTATTTCCAAATTAGTGATGTTGTCATCAGTTTCACCAACAAGACTTTTGCTTTAAATCAATTATCTTAAAAGAAAAGAAGCAGGCCTTGTATAATTAACTTCCTGTATAGCATTTCAGCAGTTTTAACAGTGATGAGGTAGTGTTACTAATTACTCTGATAAAGGGTGATAATTACCATGAGACATGGCCTTTGTGATGGTAGAAGAGGCACCAACTCTGTACTTCCTGCCATTTTTTAGAACCATCATAGTATCACTGTATAAATCCACACCCTACCATGATCCACACACAAACACTGGATTTACTTATAATATCCAGCCACTCAGTTATATATCTTTACTTTCACCTCTGCCCCATGACCTGCAGTAAAGTGAAGCATTTCCTGAGCTGGAGCGAGCTACAGCAAGTCAGTGGTGTATGATATAAAGTGTACTGTGTATATATACATCAGATTTCTGGTCCACATGCAGTATTTACCACGCATTCTGATATCACTTTCCGCAAATATTTCATAAACGACCAACAATCAGTAGTCTATGTTGTGAGGTAAGTATATGAAAGTTGTTGTACGTATAGATGAAAGACATTGTGTAAACACTGATAACTTAGAGATGTGTGTTCAATACACACGACCAAATTTGGTCAGGATATTCAGGAAAGTAAATGTAGCCATCAAAGGACCTATTATATTCCTTGATAACCATCACACAATAATTTTGATTAAACACAAGATCTCACTTCAATAAAAGAAAAAATCATCACGTGATGTTTTCAAACTGATTTACAGTGGTAACTAAAAAGGATTTGCATATGTAACCTTTTTTTCCTAGAATCTTAATTTTCTAATAACTCACTGCCATTGTGAGAAATAACAGAAAAGGCCCAGATTACCCAATCACCTCAACAAAATTCAATAGCTTAGGTACCGTTCTCACTGTAACTACATCACTCCCCCTTAACATAAACTGGATTAATCTCTTTTAACATAAACTGTTCACCAAATTAGTCTATTTTTAGTCAAATAATAACATTAATTAAGAACTCTTATCAATTAAGAACTTCTTTAACCTAACATGAACTGTTCCCCCTATCTGAATATGAACTAATACTATATATTCTATAGCAATAATGTGAATGACCTGTTATAACAGTTAACACTAACTTATCTTGACATGAACTGTTTGCTATCTTAACACGAATTGTTCACCCTATCTAAACATGAACACTTAAAACTTATCTTGACATGAAATGTTCACTCTATCTTAACATGAACACTAAAGTAACTTATCTTCACATGAAATTTCTTATCTTAACATGAATTGTTCACCCTATGTAGCAACACTTTCTGTGTCTAGTCGGCCAATCAACATGAATTAAATAGTCACCAGTCAGAACCTTTATCATGAACTCTTCACCTGATGTTAGCATAAGCTGTTCATCCTATCTTAATATGACTTGTTCACTATGTCTTAATGAAAGCTGTTCACATTATCTTAGCATGAACTGTTCACCCTTACTACTATGTATCAACATTGTTCTTATCTGTCTATTAATATTTGAATGGTCACCAAATTGGGGAATCTTTATCTTGCTGAACATGACCTTGTACTGTTCACCAAATATAGCAACATTTTAAATTGTACTGTATCACATTTTGAAACATTGATGTGCCCTTCATACATTTTGATATCAGACTTGTATGTCTGTAACACAGGAAAGCATTTCAATATCTATCTTTTATATCTTATATATATAAGGAAGAATTTCATTTGATATTGGAATCCTCATATGGTAATTTCAATCTATCTGATCAGAAGCCATTTGAAATACTACGTAACTTGCATAATTATGTCACACTTAGCAATTTGTGGAATGACATTTTGGCCATCAAACATCTTATATCCATCAGTATTCATGTTCAGAAACCATTAACCAATCATAACGATCCCCTTGAACATCTGCAGCTAGCCATAACTACTTTTAAACTTCAATAAATTTTATCCAGATTTGGCCAGAATTCTTCATCGTTCAAACACTTGTTGTTGTTTGGTAGTCTATGACAGATGAACTGGAAGTTGTTTCTCCTGTTTTGTTCAATTAGGGACAAAATAGGTGACAAGCTATATGTCAACCTCACCAAATAACATTTTACATGAAAATACTGTGCCAACAGTATCTGGAACTATGTAAATCACCTTCGGGTCAGAATCTGATGAGACAGGCTCTTACAATTAACAACACCCCCACCTGTATAATTTTCCCAATTTCTCCCTGTTTGCCTTTGGATTCCTACATTTCCATATTCTAACTGGTAAAAACATTGTGAGTGGATAATAATATCCAGCAAGTACCAAGGGATGCCAGGGAAGCTTTATCACTAAGCATTTCACCACAACACTAAGCAAAGCATACCTAAACTCTATGCATGTTTGTACTTATTCTGTTACATTCTTACACAGAACTGAATATGTACAGCAAAATATTATTTATAAAATCATAAATTTATCATAGAAATTAACCAAATATTACAATTTTCATTCAAAATACAGTATAAAAATGTTAAAATGAACAAGAAGCAAGCTACTACTCTGTTGAAATAAGACCGATGTTATACCACAGATACTGATACGAGACAACAAGCTTTCCTAACACTAACAGATGACAACTGTAACTGGTCGTACTAAGTGCTACACAGACAGCATATCTATAACATGATAAGCATGCATCGATTAGAAAATGAACAAAAAATGGTGAGAAATTAAAAATTCAATTCATGCATGACATTTTTTTTTAAAATAAAGCAAACTAAAACGATAAAGGTTACATTAACAAACTTACTTGACTTCTTTCCTTTCCTCTCCTTTGTGTACTGCTCTTTGAGTTTAGAAATAAGCTGCTGGTCTACGTCCCACTCCTCTATATCCCTCTTCTCTGTGTAATACATACAGAGCCATGTACAGGTCCCGCCTCTATCGGAGCCCGTCCCCACCCACCTCGCACAACTCATTTAGGAACCGACCATGAATCTATCAAACGGGCCTATGCAGGCATGAAAATATACGCCCCAATTTGGCATCAGTAAGAAGAATGCTGTGTTTCCTGTTAACTATAGCTAAAATATGTGAGATACTTAAATCAATTCATTTGCAATGCACACATCACCTAATACACATTTAATCTAGAAATAATAAGACTCGTTTAATAAATGTAAGGGGATTAAGATGGCAAAAGTTGTTTTCACCAGGGCATATGGTTGGAAATGATGTGATGCAGCTTTTCTATATTATAGTCCCTTATTGCTATTCAATTCAGATATATATCCCGGCACCCGCCCATGAATATCAAAATAATATTACTGGCAATTAATATTAATTGTGTTTCAGGTCACATGTTAAAAGAATATTGCATGATTTTAAATCATGTAGTATTTAACTGCAACTTGTTGTTATATGTCTTTGTAAAATGTTGGCAGTGTTACCTTTCTTGTTGTACACATATAATTACTGATCAAAGGGAGGTAATAATGAAAGTTGACTTTGAAGAATATACTATTCCCTTGCTTGCCAAGTTTTCATGCTGTCGAAAAAGATATCTTTGTAGTTATACATACACCATTGCTTGTTTGAATTTAACCGTTTTTCTTCCTGGTTTAATATGCTAAATCTGATAAAAAGATTTTTTTTTTTGCGCATAATTGTCCAAGTGTCTTAAATAGGTAGTTTTGAACCCTGCCAGGATATTTACTTCACTACATGAAATAGTCCTCCCTGCTTTTTCAGGTATTTGTGAAAACTGGACAATTTCTTTTTTCTATTTTACAAACAAAGAATCAGAATCTTTTACATTACACTTAATCAGGAAACACAGTATTCATTCTATTTGGCCTTTTTGATTCCTGACCATCAAAGTGACTAATTGGGAACATGACATTCAAGAGTTTATGAACCAGAATTGCAATGAATAACAGTAACCCATGACATCTTTTTCAAAACAGTATGATTCAGATGTTAAGCGTTTCTGAAATTAAGCCTCTTTGTACTTACAGACATGAACGTAAACCTGCCCTGAGAAAAAGCTGCACTACATGAATTCAAGTCTAAGGATAGGAAAGAATAATGTGTTTAATTTTTTCAACAAGTAAAACACTTAAAAATTGAGTAGATGTTGTTGCCATGGTGATATGCTCAAAAAAAATTTGACAATTTTCAACAGTAGTTTTCAAACTCTGTCCCTAATTTTCAAAAAAGAGAAACTCAATATCATTAAAGCTCTAATTCAATATCATTAAAGCTCTATCAATTATTTATTCATTTTGTTTTGTCAAATTCTGCAGGAGAAAGAAAAATCTAAATACAGCTGTAGTTTTATAAAGTTGCAATAATTAATTTCAATTGTCAATTTCCCTTTGCAAAATGGCAACAAATCTGTGTTAGAAATTACTTGTAACTATGAAACTGAACAAACACAGATTCTACAATGACGTAACTAGGGTTGGGTGAACACAGTTGACAAGTGCAGTGTAACCTACCCCAGTCTGGGCCATCACCATGACTACGAGCCTCTCCAGCTCCCTCGTCACTCTCAGCCACAAGGAAGTTAAACTCAGCCATAGCCTCTTCTGTTTCTGGGTCATCATCACGGTCATCTACTAGTCCAGTCAGACCATCCACCTGTAATATAACATTTATAAAAACTTTTACAAGCAACTGATTCAACTTTTAACATTTTGTGTTTGATACAAGACAAAAACATTTTGATGCAGAGATCATAAACAAACTATCAAAATAGGAGAGGTCATATGAAAAATGTCAAAACATTGCTTTGTTTATACAACTCTAAATGTTTTAATTTTATTTCTCAGTAATTCTTAATCAATTCAAAGAAGTTGTTCGCAAACAGTCCTACAAATCAAAAAAGATTCATCATAGAACTGAAATGTCACAATGTTGCTCTTCATCCTTACAGTAAGATACAATAACATCAATATTGAAGTTAAACAATTTGATCTGATAAATTTATAGCTCTCTTTCAATATACTCAGTAGCATTTAATTATTGAATAAGTTTTCCATAAATTTTATAAATCTCCCCACACCTATCAGCTGTTATGTTCCAGCCTCGTTTAGGTAAATAAGATCGGTTAGGTTTATATTGGTGTTACCTTGATATTTGGCCTTTTTGTTGCTAATCTCACTTCATGCTCATCATCTGCTGCCATGCCGTCATCATTTTCATCGCTAAAAGAAAAGTATTATGAATATGCAAATAATTTTTACATTGAATGCTGTTTGTTAAAAGTCTTCTATCAAATGTAGACTGTAGTAATACAGCGCTTAAAAACCATGCACAGCAAGATTATTGATGCAATCTTTGTGTTTTGTTGCTTGCTTAAAGAATCCATGCCCAGCAAAACTTTGCCATGTTACAAAATAGTTTATAGTATAAAACTTGTACACAGATGTGGCTGTATATACTTCTACTAATCATCTTAGGCTTATGAAGTTTTAATGTTTAAGCTGACAGTGTAAGGTAAAAGCTTTCAACCTAAATTTCTCTGGTTTTGAAACTCTCTTTCAGCTGTCATATATCTAAGGAAGTGTTAACAAGTTAGTTTGCCATGGCTTGGTAACAAGTAGGAGTTTCACTCTGTATAGAAAACACATTACTCATCAAACCAATTATTATTAATTGTTCAACATGTATGCCAGATAACACTACTTCCTACTCTATAGATACAATACTTTTAATGATTTTGGACCAAACTTTTGATCAGATCAGTTGAATAAAATCGAAATGGAATGCATCAAACCTATTAAACTTAATATCAAGAGTACATAGCCAGAAGGCAGATTTGATACAAATTCTACAGCCCAATCGCTATTTTCATAGCTTAAACTTCCAAATTTTCACTAGCCCCAAATAGATCTGCTAGCAGTTAGCTACAGGCTAGTGGAATCATATCTTAAAATCATATCAGAAAATTCTACACAGTGTGTAGATCACTATGCATATAAATACTTAATTGGATAAACTTAAAATCATCAATTTAAATACGACTGCAAGGATGGAACAATATGTGTCAGTTACACACATTTTAGGACTCAGTTCGACTCAATTCATAATTGTTCAATAATCAAAGGACCAATATGATATAACCATTTATATGATGCATGGTGTAGTTAAGTATAGGATGCTAAGTTCTCAATCGGTAATATGAACCAACACCTTTCCGAGTTACATCAGTCCTGTGGAAAAATTTCAATATCAAATTCTAGATTATTGCCAAGAAATGAAATCTCCAGCTCCAATGCCAAATCATTAATGGTGTCATATTTTGGCATTTTTTTTTAAAACTTAATTACAGTGACTGTCAGACCTTATAAACTCATTTTGTCATTGATAGTCTGATAAATGTTGATCATATGTTATCAACTAGGTTTGTTAAAGACATACCATATACTTTGTTGAAAAGTTTCCATAATTTTAGCCATGAACTTGTAACTCTGAAACAACTCGGTCGTGATGATCGATTTTAACAGAAAATTGATTGGTTTGACCTTCCTGATTCCAATTACCGATTACAAAATTGATATAATCGGTTCTTCATTCAAATCAAAGAATTCATGTTTTTGACTTAAAAAAATGTACTTATAGCCATTTTTATAACTTATTATATGATAGATAAAACTGCATACAAATTGCTTGATCCATTCTTTATAACAGAGCAAAACCTTTTATTTAGTTAAGAACTCAGAATATTAATGTTATGGTAGTGTTTTGAATTTATTTTTGTATTCAGTTCCATAAAATCATTAACCGATTTATGCAATCCATCATTGATCGGTTTCCTACTTCCAATTACAAACCAATTATCGATTTAGATTTTGAACGGATTGCCCAACACTACAAACCAGTTCAAGGTTTTTTGTGTATTTAAACTTTGCACGAAATTTCAACAATCCCAGGAAGAAATAAGGTCATTTCAGCAATAAGTCATGACATTGAAACAGAAAGGACTAATATGTGTAATGCCAGTTAATGCTCTTGCAAGTGGCATAAAATTTGCTGGAGAACCAGTCCACTTGCATTAAGAAATTGTTGATATTTTTTTCAGCAGCATATTTGCTTTTAATTCATGTCAGAGGAAGAAATGCAGGCATAGAAGGCAGTACTAATGAATGGTGAGCAGCACATGCACAGGCATACCTGAGGTTATCATCATCATCATCCACTACATTTTCTGTGCCTAGAAAGTCTAGGGTAGCTAGGACTGAGGCTTCACTATCCATCAGAGCACCTTCCACTAGGGAAGCTGGCACCTTCTTAGGTGGTCTGATCAAACAGATAGGAAGCATGCATCAGAGGAAGAAAGACTGACATCTGCACAAATGTAACTGTACTAAATGTAAATACATCATACACTATTTCAAAAGCACATCAGTTCAGAATCTATATTCACAGAAAAATGTCACATAATGTTTAATACATGATTTAGATACTTACCTGAACAGTGTTAAGTACAAATGCTGAAATGGGGTGGGGAGAACACAAAATCTGTGTTGATGCTTCTTTCCAATTCACATTAAAACTTAACACCGTAAGTATTGATCCAATGTTTTAACAGCCTTGCATGTCAGGACATTCTAATTGTAACATCTACATTGACCCCAGTATGAAAGAACACTTTTTCACTACCAGGGTAACTATTTGACTTAAAATCTAATGAGACTTGTCCTAAGAAATAACTTCAATAACACCTTGGTCTACATGAGATGAATGAACAGACCCACATTTCTATCAGTAATTGTCTGTAAACTACATTTTTTTCAGAAACTGTCTCAGTGTCTGTAAATCTATCAGCAATCAATCAATATTTTTCATCTGAATGGAGACTGCAAAGTCACATCAATAATTGTATACAATCAATAAGATAACTGTTTCTCTGAGACTTTTTTTGAATAATGGAATTGATGCTAAACATTTTTATATATTCACATTCACAGTATATGATATAGCTGTATGATTGAGAAAATTACTTGAATTTCAATGAAGTAGGAAAAGAATGGTTACTGATCATGAGAAACGGTTAAAGTAGCAAAGGAAATGAATAGTATACTTTAAAGAAAACTGTCGTCAACATATTCTATCACATCAGTTTGAAGGCTGCATAATTAAAAGAGTGTACTGAAGGAGGTGTAAATACATTTGCCATGAAACATGCATTAAGTTATAACTAAGCTCGGGAAGAATACAACATAGAAAATGAAAAAGAATTGAAAGCAAGATGAATATTATTTGTGGTCGTCAGAGGATGAAAGCCCGAGATTTTTCGTTGACTTTCAGACATTTAATAACACTGAAATATTGCACGAAAAATGTATATTATACAAGATACTGTAGATTTTCTGAATTTTTTTTTTTGTAATTTTTAAACACACTCATAAAACATTTCTTATATTACCTTTTTCAGTGAAAAATAAATAAAATGATTTTATTTAAATCCTTTAGTTAACCATGATTGTGACATGCAATGTTTGGTCTATGTACCTGGCTTTGCCCTGGTCATTGTTGCGCGAGGCAGCAGGCTCTCCATTAACTAAGGCTGGCTGGGCACCTTCAGCTTCATTCTCTACAGCATTTCCCTGGAGACCCAGTAAGGATCTAACTCGAGCAGATCTAACATTGATGATGGTATCTGTATAGCCAATCTCTTGTAAATATCTGTAAAAACAAATGTACAATACATTTAAGATATGGTATGTGTGTATAACAAATATCCTTGAACTGTTTGATGACTTGCACAGATATACAAGACATTTTCAATATGAAAAAGATGTATGTACCCACACTAAATGATCTCCCAAAACATAACAACTTTAACAAACTACTTTGTTTAATTAATATCCCATTCTTTTTCCCCTTTCGCATGGGGGTAATCATATTGTAGGTAAAATATCTTTTGTAATTTTCATGCTGTTAACACAAGATGTATTTCTTGATTATTGAACAAAAACTAAAGCCTGAGCCACAGAAATTGGATAATTTGTTGCTGTAATTGCACAAAAGCGTTCATCAAGAGGCCATAACTCTGCCAATTGACATAAGCCCAAAGTAGCAATCATACTTCGCTGAGCCCTTTAAGCATTTAACCCTGATACCAAGTTTCAAGAAAATTGGATAATAAATTATTTGCTGCTGTTATTGCATGGAAACGACAGAAAACTACATTTTTTGTTAATGAAGGAGCTATAATTCTGCCAAATAATGTTCACCAAAAGTCAAACTTGACCGAGTAACCAAGTTTAAAGAAAATTGGATATATTTTTTGCTGTTAATGTTGTTATTGGATGGAAACAAAGTGTGACAGATTGACAGACCCAAATTAATATCCCCCGTTTCGGTGAAAGCAGGGAATATAATGAAATAAGTCTTGTATAAGCATTCTTAAAATTTTTAAATAATATAGATAAATTTGAGTAAAATTTCCTAAAATTGATTTCAAGACCAAAAGGTGTCGAGTACAAGGATAAAAATTTTACTTTGCAGAAATTTATGTACTTATCCTTTCTTATGTAAAAGAGAAAAAAAGAGGCTTTAAGTACTGCTTGATTAGTTATATGTAAACCCTAAATTTATATCAATGAAGTAGAATATGACATTAAGTATACCCAAAATACACAGGTGCTGACTTACTGTCTGAGAAGTTGTCGACCCTGACGCCAGGACACATTGCTGTTTGGTGTAATCACTTCTCCATCCATATTTTCATCTGAAAATTGACCATTGTCACACTATATTTATACAATTAATTCTTTCAAATGAAAGCTTATTGTAATTGGATAAAACTATTTTTTGGAAACATTGTTTTCATTATAGCATACTTTCATCTAAATTTTTTCTTTAATACTGTATGGATAATACATATCGTTTCAAAAATACAGGAGATCTTAAAAACAACTTTCTATGAGACTGTGGTTTTGGTAACATGATAAACATATTCACGAAGATAGGAACCTTTGAATATCTAATGAGTGCAACTCTCAACAACATATTTCAAATTACTGTATAATAGCAGGTTTGGTTTGGTTTTATAAGCATTTGATCAGGTTTTACGTTCTATTAACAGCTAAGGTCATTTAAGAACGACCTTGCAGTGTATGGGATGTGAGTGCATGTGTATTTGGGAAGGGGGCTATGTTCATGAAAGCCTGCCCTTGCAATAGTCTGGAAAGTGATACCATACTGCCAAACATGTGCACCCCTCCACCCCCTTTCTCTTACAAATCATGCAAGTAAATGGTTATGAAAATATCAATTGGACAAGATGTGGTCTACCCACCGACATGTGCATATATCCCTCTACTAAGGGGGCATAAGAAAGGACATGAATTAGATTTCAGTCAGTGACAACTTCTTTGATAGATCACTCCCTAAGGGCCTTAAACTTGCAAGGGGATCAACGCACGTTTTCCCAGTGTGTCCAGAAAGAGAACAAAGTTTTAATTAAAAAGGGTGAGAAGTAACAATTATACTTTGCAATGAATATTGAATACACCTTCGGTCTCAATTCTTGTGTCAATTTTAAACCTATGATTGTCAATCCAATGGTTATGAATGACACACATCTGACACAAGATCTTAACTTACACCCTGAGAGCCACTGTTTAGCTTCTTTTTCTTCATTAGGTCATTTTATTTTATTGCATATATCACTTGCATATTGTACCTTCATTTTTCCTTTCCAGAGATGGAGGTTTGAGGTCATCTTGATTCAAATCTGTACCATATTTCAACTTGTGATATTTAGCTCTGAAAAAAGAAAACCATTTTGATATTATTCACGGTCATAAACTAATAAAACAAAATTCTGAAATTATGTTATAAGGCTAAGTAAGCCATCAACTGAAAATTATTTTGTCAAAGGGAAATATCTATTGATTTATTATTCATTCCACTGATACAATTTGGTAAATTTTCAATACCTGTACAATCGCTGTTACAAGATCTAGAATATAAATCACAAAGACAGTGTTCACAGAACCCCTAATTAACATTTCTATGAATTAATACAACGTCATGGAAGTAGATCATTAAATAAGCATATCATACCTTTCTTGTTTCAGCGCAAATTCCAACATTTTTATTCTGCGAACCAGATCTTGTTTCAAATTTTCCTGTCCCTTCCTTTCTCCTTGCAGAAATGCTATTCTTGCCTGCAAAACATATTTTTCAGTAATTGTTTCTGTTGCTATTATTAATAAATATATACATTGTCGTCCACCTCAGACAGTATCAAGTTGTTGATCTGACAAGATACCAATAATTCAATTCCTAGTCATTTGGAGTTTTAAAAGATTCAGGTTCAAATCCTAATTTTGGGCAGCTGATTGCGAACTATTCTTTACATTCACTCTGGTATTAATGCAGATATTGAAAGTTGATATCTTTTTTTGAAATAGGGGAACTATGTACATGTACTACATGAACAATAGGTACTCTAGGTACATGACCTGCCAAGCAAGGATTGCAGATCACAGTCTTGGGAGGGTATTAAAGAGGGATAAGGATTGCATCTTTTATTTTGTACCTCGTTGTTCATAAAAGTTAATACTGTATTTGGCCCAATAGTCCCCCCTCTCTAATTTGACATGCTATGAGACGTAAAATACTGACAATATGACAATAACTTCTTACTTTAATTACGTCATACATTATGTGGATTAATCAAATGTACCATAAAGTATTTGAAGTAAGTAAAATCAGGCCATTCATTGACTTACTGGTGATTTTAGGTCAATTTGACTCTGAATTGGTGCAAATAAGTGCCCAATTTATTTTTTTAATGCCCTGGGCTCTTATTAGGTGAAATGAGGAGAATTAACAACACATAAAAAAATCAAAATGTTGGACTGACAAAAATAAAAGTGCTTAATTACAGGTGTGCACAAAAACGAGAAACCCCACGTCCCATCGATGACAGGCCACAGACTGAAGTCCAGGTCAGACTAAACAAGCTGGAGATGGTAGCTTCATACTGCTACTCTCGACAGCCAGTGGCTGTGACCTTGCAAGCTTAACTTAACCCACAACAAGGGTATAGACTGCCTGGAAGAAATTCAATGAGGTACTACGGTACTACTACCAGTTCTCTCCACACAGCACTCTCCTACACGACACGCGGTCGGGTGTATAGCACTTGTGTCGGGAGCATGATGCTCCATGCTGGCAAAACCTGCCCCTCGACCAGGCTAGGGCCATGATCAGACGAATTGGTAACGTCAAATCAGGGGATGTGTCCACTGTACGATCAAATGACCTGCTGGTGCACACAATTTGGTCTTAAGGACCTAGACCATGAGGGAGAGAAGGCTCTGCTGATATGGACACATGGAGTGTTTCAACTGTGCTGTCAAGCTTAAGTGTGCCTGTGACATACAAGTCGAAAAAAAACAAGGACCTGGATGGCTCAAGATGTAATTGAGCGAGTTGATAGAGAGAGATCGCAGAGAGTGGAAGCTCTCCATGCACGACGTCGACCCTCACAGTGTGCGAAAGTAACAATAGACCGATAGACCCAGGCCATAGGAAAACCTGTTGGTCTATGCAAAATGCTAGTACAGTAGACCTGATGTCTAAGCAATTTAATTGCTCATGAACGTCGAAAAAGTATCAAAACTGTTTGAATAAATCATCTCAACTGAATGTGTTGTTCATTACCTTATTTGTGTGGCTGAATTTGTCATTGCAAATCAATTTTTGTTCAAACATCAGTTGAAGGAGGGGAGATCACTCTGTATTAAGCCGTTAATTGACATTGATGGAAAAATTCAGTATACGGAAATTTTGTTGGGTCTATGCAATTTGAAATGTTCATAGACCTATTGTCTATAGAACTTCATGAATTACTTTCGCACACTGCCCTCACGATAGAGACACTTGGGAGATCTGGAGTGAGATCTGCCATGCATGCATATAGATAGCTATCTGGAAGAGGGCCCAATGGTGTCGACTATGCTCTTGCATGTTTACAAAACAGAATTGATCTGACCAAAAAGCTTATATCCAATTCTTATTTGTCGTTCTTGTCAGCACTACTTTTGCATTGTATTTTAGTTTGCCCTAATCCTCATTTGCTTTGTATTAACTGCCATCCAACTAGTCAATTGTTAATTTTCCAATTACTGTTAATATGGACTTATTATTTGCAGGAGTCAACAAGAGAGACAACTTGATCATGCAGATACACACAATTAGAATATGGACATAATAGCATGTAGCTGATTGGGGATTACGCCATTAATAACTTGATGGAACCATCAAGGTACTTTCAGAAACTAATATGAACTTCCCTGATTGAAAATACAGACCATTCTGTCATTTTTAACTACGATTTTTTTCACACTCAATAAACATATATATCCTTATAATTACATCCATATCAATTGTTTCTTACATTTATATGAAATTCAACAATCAACAATATATACAAATATAGGCTATATGGATGTCATTATTTTTACTTTTTGTATACTGACATGTTAAAAGTCAATACATTTAACACAGAGTCAGGGTAGACATGCTTGATGCTACATGTCTTCACTATCAAAATACAAGTATTTATATTTTCTAGGTCTGCTAACTGTCAGTGTCAATAAAAGCTTAGTGCCCTCTCCTTTCACAACAAAATAATTATACACCTAGGTTTTAATGTATTATTTTCTAATCAAATGCTTCTACAGTAAATCGCATCATTTCCTCGCATGAACCCTTATATGGCGATGGTTTCACGCGGGAGAGGCACCAACAACTGTCACAACTCATCCTCTTTTCGGATTAGTGCGAAATGTCAAAATTATTTGGCCGCCATATTGAAATCAAATATGGCGACTGCTGAGACTGAACAATTTTACTGTTGTTGTACCCCAAACCTTTCTTTTGATATGCTAATCACTCTTGTCGACACACACCTACGTTGTATTTTGTTCATTTCATTTTAATTTCCGTGCAATATCTCAGTACATTAAAAAAGCACGCATTTTCACCTGAAGTTCTGCCCGTTCCACTTCCCACTGTGATCTCTCCATCTCGAATCGAGCCCATTCTGTCTGCAAAAAATGTAAAATTCCAGGCATAGAATACTGCGGGCGCTGCCCCAAATCATCTTGCTGTTGTTTCGTCATCATTCCTATTGCCCCTGACAATGGGCCGACCTGCCCTCCGTGTTGAGACCCAGGACCCTCTTCGATCATCTTACATGGTCGCCATTACAGTTTTTAAACCAACAGATGGCGCTGCAATGAAAATTACGTCAAAGAAATTTTTCGCACGGGACCTTTCTGGGGTTATTCATTCAACTTCACGCTGTTGCAAATTCCGATGTTGTTCCGAACGAAAAATAGATTCCACCCTTTTCTTCACAATAATAAAGGCAAATCACCGATTGGCAATGATTCATTCTATAACTTTATCATTAAGATGTGTAAGTCTTTCGTTGTATATAGTTATGCAAAATGCATACATTGGATATTTTTCATTTCTGAGTGATATGAGCAACCTTTTAGCAAATCGTTTGCAATCTGAAGGCCTACTGTCTTCTAAGCTTACTTACATTTTGTATGCCTGGAACCTGAGCCCCTCTGTGTCAGTCTGCTACATCATCCTCAAATAAGTATCGTACAAAGCTGGTATAACAAAGACAAACCCGGCTAATTTAAGCTATTTCCTTAAATAAATGGTATACTTAATTCGGGAAAAGGCACGTCATCCAAAGTTGTAAATTTCATTCAAATTTATTCACAGTGAAAACTTCTGTTCGAGTTACCTCCCCTCTTATGAAGTTTGTTACAGTCCCACCCTTTTTCTGTTCCTCAAAATTCAGATGTGAAACTTAGGTTGCATGCAGTATTGGTGAGTTTGTATAGTCCCAAATGATTATTTCCAAATAATATCATTTTACATAAAAAAATATGAATTTAAATGAAACCAAAGAAAAGTTAAAAAGGCAATTAAAAAGTCTTTAATAAACTCTTTATTTATGTTCAAGTAAAAGTGTTAGTAACTTCAATTAAAACAACAAAATAGCAATATATAAATAACTGTTTTGTCAGACAAAAAAAGTAACACTCAGTTATGGTGTCAGTTCTGGTGTCAAGTAGGCTTTGATATGAGAATGTCAGCATAGACAAACAAATATAATTATTATGACATAATCATGGACATATTGATTTTAATTTGTGACCATAACTTCAACATTTTGTGAGTATTTACTATTCCAGCAATTTTAACTGTGTATCATTTAGATAATATCATTACAGCCCTATTTTTTTATATGAATTATTAGATATTGCAATTAACTTAGTACATGTATAATCTACTTCACACACTGGACAATTAATGGACAGTTCAAACAATTATAGGCCAAATAACTAGAAAAATTATTATTACTTACAACTATATTTTTCTGTAAATTTCATTGTTGTTTGAGAAACTATCTGATTATCAAGTTTCAAACTTAATTTTTCTTAATTTTGAAAATATATATTTTCAGATAAATGAAGTCTAAGAAATATAAATTGAGGCGCAGATAAGCATCGTTTCCATAGAAGTAATGAAGTTTGTTTTGGTGGGAAACCGCATGGGAAAAGTTCGGCTGTGCCGATTTTTCGGCAACGAGAGCCTGAAGTCACGGACTATGAAGGAACAAGATGTGATAAGGTTATGCTTGAAAGATCAGAAACAGGTATTGGAAGAATGACGCTTACACCCTATTTACACCTTCCAATCAAAGCTGTTTCTCAAGAAAATAAATATCAATTAATATTGAGAAAATAAAGCAATATTTCTTTTTTTTTCGAAGGTACCCAGGTGTCTTGTTTTTCATTTTCCAAAATAATACCTAAAAATAATGAATTCCGAGAATGTATGAATTTTAATTTCATTCAAAAATCAATTTCATTACCTCAATAGATATTCTTTTTCATACAAGTAAATTAATGTTTCTGTTGAATGATAAGCCAAAGTGTATGTATCATTGCAAATAATTGTTTGTTTTACTGCTCTTTTTGCCTAAATGGAATGTTTGCTTGTTGATTTTAGGAGGGTTTTGTGGAGTACCAAGACACTATGCTGATTTATAGACTCTACACAAATCTTATCTTTATTGCTGGCACATTGCTGTCTGAGGTAATGACTAAACTTAAACCAACCTGAATATTTATATCAATTTGTATTAATATCTTCTGGTGTTTCCCCATCAATTTATGGCTGATGATTAAAGGACAGACATCACTTTCAGTTCAAATTAGAAATGATTGGAAACAGCTTGATCAGTTATTATAATTAATACATTGTGTGTATTGGTTATTATATTTTTCTCTGGCAGTCTGTGACCTTAACATATTCAAGCACTAGTCCGGACAAGCAAAATGCAGTGTTTATTATAACAAATATGTTGAAATTCAAATTTATTTCGAAGAATTTCCACTAGTCCAAACCAAAATTTACTAGTCGTGGGCATTGGACTAGTGGCCAACGTCGCGGATTGCTGTGGCAGTTAAAATATCATAATAAGAAGTTCCACTGTATAATTATGTAGTCATAGTAAAATACGTATTATTATCACACCATTGTCAGCCTATGTTCACATAAAAAGCTGGTTGCCAGCAAAAGTATAAGTATCGTATTTGTTTACTGTCTATTTATTCAGAATTCAGAAGGTTTCAGTGTGAATTTTTCAACTGGCTATTCTTTTTTAGTCGATCAACCTAATGCAAGAGCACTATTTGGTCTTTTAGCACTGCTATTTTACAAAACAAAACAAATTAGGTTAGTCAGAATTAATTAAAGGCACATATATCATGGAAGCTACTAGCCATTTAGTCTTACCACCTCAGCTCAATCACCTTACCATTTCCACACCTTTTTCTTTTCCTCATTTCTTCCTCTCATTGCTATCCCATTCAATGTTCTTTGTTCTTTTCTCCTCAACATAAATCATTTTTACCCAGACATAAAAACTTATTATAAAATAAACAAGAGAATACCGAAGCGTTAACATAATCATAATCCAAACTCAAAATTGATTAAACCAGGGGCAAAATATGAACAAAGGAAAGATTCACATGGAGACCCTTGCAAAAGTACAAGAGAATAAGACCAGGTGTTCCGGAAGAGTAAGCGTCTTCTGCTTCATCGATGACACCCGCCTTGTAATCTTTGTCACATCCAAGTGAACATCTAGTTCTCAAAATGAGAACCGAGTATCATTGTCAATCACAACAAGTAAACACACTAATGAGCATACTCAAAAACGTCCATCTTCATATCACTTAAATATACAGAATATTTCTCAGTGAGACGAAGATGGCAACCATAAAACTTGCCCATAGTACTGATTAACCTGCATCTCTCGCCTTGTGTTGTTAGTTTGTTTAGCACAATAGTCTATTGGTATGTGGCTGGTCTCGTTACCGAAGGGTTGTAGGTTTGAGTCACGCCACCACACTGTATTGTATCTTTGAGCGAGATACTTTACTCCACTTGTTCCACTTCACTCAGCTGTAAATGAATACATGATCGGGCATTGCTAGAAATTGTAAAATGCCAGCTGTGTGCACTGAAATGGCAGCACCTGGCGTATGCTCCCTAGGTAGTTGAGAATGATATTTGCTGTCTACTTATGCCCATTATGCACAGATAAAATTTTGATTTGTGAACAGTGCTTTGAGACAACATTTGAACTAGGTTCTGATAATGTGATATACATGTATTTAAGAACCTTGAAGTATTTTTATTACATTGTATCATCAGATCAACCCTTTCTCTAGATCTCGACCTTACCCTTTCCTCCTTCTCTTTCATAACATCTCCACTGTTTCTAAAGATCCTTGATTCCCATCCATCCAATCCCTAACCTGAGTTTCCTCTGGCCCTAACACCAGACTTAGACATTTGGACAGATAGATGTCTGGTTTCGATATGGTGTCTGGGCCAGAGGAAACTCCATCTATCCAATCCATTTCTTCTCATCCCTCAGAATTTCTTACTCTTTCCATTGCTTGACATTATTTCTTAAAGTACATTGTACATATCCTTATTTTCCTCAACCCTCATAGGTCGGGAATCAAGAAAAGAGAACACCTGCTGTTGCCCACTGCACACATATTTTTTAAAAGATGACTAATGTTGTAGGGAACTGGTGGTCTGCTTTTCCTTCACTAGACTACAATCTACTCCAACAGCCACTATTACCCCTGTTCTTTAATCTCTACATCTCATGAATGTCTTATTTCTCCAAGTAGCAAATATCTCAAAAGAGGCCTACACTAGATACAATTTCTCTTTATACCTGCCCACTTCATCTTCAAGTCTTCTTACTCAACCTTTCTGTTATTTTTAGCTTCCCAGTATATACTCAGAAATGTCACACATGGAAAATAAATTGATGCATAAAATTGCAACTTTAGATGATTTTTGTTGGGGACACATGCAGGATTCATGAGTATTTCAATTTCAGCAATTGTTTATGACAATAAAATGATGAACTATCAAATGGGTTGGATAACAGGCTTAAATATTGGAATAGTATATATAATAATACTTAATCACAGAGTGAGACCATGATTACACAAAATGTACACACTTGTACTTTTGATTGCAGAATGAATTAGCTGTGATGGAAGTCCTGCAGAATTTTGTTGAAGCAGTGATCAAATATTTCGAACAAGTTGTAAGTAACAAAACAAAATATGTCTTTTGATGAATTACTTTGAATTCACATTTAATACTGAATTCAATTCAATTTGACAGTGTGATTTTACTCGATTGTTCCATTTTATACCTGAATAAAGTATAGAGATTATGTATATGTATCTCCAGGTCCTACTAACTGACTTTTGAATGACTCAATATTGTTTCAGGTACTATGACAATTAAGTAAGTCAGATATGTATTCCATAATCTGAGTACCCCTTAGGGGAATAAAAATGTGAGAGGTAAAATGTTCATAGTTTAAGTTTTGACCACTAAACATTATATTGTGAAACTTTGCTATAGTTAGGTGTACTTTGACTGGATTTTAGATTTTCTTCCACACATTTGTGGTCCATATTTTCAGTTCAAGGTCAAAAGAAAAAGTCAAATGTTAAACATTCTTTTCTAGAATGTCACATTAAACCATTGAACATTGTTTGATGATATTTCAGTGTTTTCACCAGTAATTAAAAGATGTAATTCAGACAAAACAATTAAGTCTGAAACTTAAAACTCAAGGTCAAAGAAAGGGTGAAAGGGTTAAGCCACTGCATCAATATTGTAAGAATATGCAGATAACATACACTAGGTTTATGATATGAATTACTAGTCATAAATGCACAGTTTGTATAAATTTTTATCATCTGACAAAATAAATATTATACCTTCATAATACTTTTATATCAAAAAAGGTATAATGACAAAAGATGAGGTAACACACACATACGCTGCACCTTTTAAATCAATTATTCTAATTGATTTCCCTTTTTTGTTTCAGTCAGAAGAAGATGTATCCTTTTTGAACATTATATAACTGTACTAATGTGTTTTCTTCATATAAAGTACCGGTTCTGAATTGATTTTTGTTTGCAACTTATAATTGGGTTCATGAGAATTTTTGGACAAAATAATATTAAAAAATATGTTCACTCAAGCTGAATGATAACTATATGCCTTCATTCTCAATGAGATTTAATTGGGATTTAGAAAACTTTGATAACAATGTTTCTTATAAAGCACTCAAAGTCTGTTAATGTTGATTTAACATTTCTAAATTTTCAGCAGAAAAAGTTGTGTGGTAAATTAGATTAGATTATTTTAGGTGGAAATACTTTGTGTTATATATTTTTCTTAACCTCTCAGTTTGTGTATAACATGGATAAGATCCACATGATCCTTGATGAAATGGTGGTTTCTGGAGAAATAGCAGAGACCAATAAATCAAGAGCGCTGCTCCCTCTCCAGCTTATGGATGCTACCAGGAGATAATATTCACTGAGATTCATGTGTGTAAGCTAGATCCCA
Organism: Mimachlamys varia; assembly: GCA_947623455.1. Classification (NCBI taxonomy): domain Eukaryota; kingdom Metazoa; phylum Mollusca; class Bivalvia; order Pectinida; family Pectinidae; genus Mimachlamys; species Mimachlamys varia. Next base: position 27,670,994 of record OX392528.1, on the reverse strand, counting down.
TTTATTTCTGAAGAAGCTTGATCTCACACAGCTATAGCTGCCAAAGTGTCACAGATTTAAACTCTTACAATTCAAAAGTTGAACTATTAAAGGGTTGTAGCCATTCCAAGAGAGCTATGACCTCACTTAGAGATGTAAAGCTATGACAGAAGAGTCTTGGCTTTACAGACAATAACTATTTCAAGGGAAGTGACATGTAACAATTTTACATGACATATCCCTGTGCTAAGGGTATAGAGTTTGTAAAACAAAGTGTGAGACTTCACAAGGTGCAAAGGACATGACCAAATAAGGAAAATGGATGTAAATCTTGAAAGGTTTGAATGACTGCACATTCATATAAGTTGCTAAATTTTGACTATATGTGGTAAAGTATATTATGTGTCCTTGATTGAGGATTGAAGTCTCCAGGAGACAGATGATTGCCAGCTTAGGGCCCAATAGAGAAAAAGAATATTATTGTATAAATACAAAAGAATCGGACAACACACATAGCCTATATCATCGTCAGAAACCCACGGTACACTTCTCTGATGCATGGAAACGTTAGAGAAGTGTACCGTGGGTTTCCGACGATGAGCCTATATAAGTCCTTTCCTACTTCTATAAGCACCTCCCCCCTGGTGGGCCCCAACCGACATTCTATCAGTGAAAGATGATGGATGTACTAATTAAAACCTATAAACAAGTTCCTTACCTTACAGTTCTGCCAATGCAACTTTTTAACTTGGGGACCAGTTCCTTAGAAATAAAAGAAACACTTTTTTCCAACCCACACTTTATTGTCCATGCAGCTTTCACGTGGAAACTTTCCCCAGTACATGGTTTATGTAAGCATTCGGTGCAGTTGTTAGGTCAAATATGATATTTTAAGATTTAAGTTATATATCTTTTGTCCAAAGGAAATCAATGTCATGGTAGCCTTGTTTGTATCTTCAGGTCATAGGGGAAGTATTTAAAAGAATACTTCTGATGAATGGATTGACAAGTTTTTAACTATTCTATTTAGAATTTTATGAACTATTGAGTTATTTGGTACAAGCATATTTTCAGCTTTTACATTTTATGTGTTCCTTTGGAATGCATTTCAGATATAAGTTAAAACTGTTTAAGCTTCCATACCCCTCTGTCTTTTATGAGCTTGTTACATAAATTCTATAAAAGCTCTCGTTTGTTTGTGTAGAGTGTAGAAACCTGTATGTATGTTTGTGTATAGTGTAGAAACGTGTATGTATGTTTGTGTATAGTGTATAAACCTTTATGTATGTTTGTGTATAGTGTAGAAATCTGTATACATATGTTTGTGTATAGTGTAGAAATGTGTATGTTTGTTTGTGTATAAACCTTTATGTATGTTTGTGTAGAGTGTAGGAACGTGTATGGATGTTTGTGTATTGTGATGAAACCTGTATGTATGTTTGTATATTGTGAAGAAACCTGTATGTATGTTTGTGTATTGTGTAGAAACCTGTATTGTGTAGAAACCTGTATGTATGTTGTGTATTGTGTAGAAACCTGTATGTATGTTTGTGTATTGTGTAGAAACCTGTATGTATGTTTGTGTATTGTGTAGAAACCTGTATGTATGTTTATGTATTGTGTAGAAACCTGTATTGTGTAGAAACCTGTATTGTGTAGAAACCTGTATGTATGTTTGTGTATAGTGTAGACACCTGTATGTATCTTTGTGTATTGTGTAGAAACCTGTATGTATGTTTGTGTATTGTGTAGAAACCTGTATGTATGTTTGCGTATTGTGTAGAAACCTGTTTGTTTGTTTGCGTATTGTGTAGAAACGTGTTTGTTTGTGTATTGTGTAGAAACGTGTATGTATGTTTGTGTATAAACTTTATGTATGTTTGTGAAGAGTGTAGAAACCTGTATGTATGTTTGTGTATAGTGTAGAAACATTTATGTTGTGTATAGTGTAGAAACATTTATGTTGTGTATAGTGTAGAAACATTTATGTTGTGTATAGTGTAGAAACATGTGTGTATGTTGTGTATTGTGTAGAAACGTGTATGTATGTTTGTGTATAGTGTAGAAACGTGTATGTATGTTTGTGTATTGTGTAGAAACCTGTATGTATGTTTGTGTATTGTGTAGAAACGTGTATGTATGTTTGTGTATTGTGTAGAAACGTGTATGTATGTTTGTGTATAGTGTAGAAACGTGTATGTATGTTTGTGTATAGTGTAGAAACCTGTATGTATGTTTGTGTGTAGTGTAGAAATCTTTATGTATGTTTGTGTATAGTATAGAAACCTGTTTTGTGTAGAAACCTGTATGTATGTTTATGTATTGTGTAGAAACCTGTATGCATGTTTGTGTATAGTGTAGAAACCTGTATGTATTTTTGTGTATAGTGTAGAACCTGTATGTATGTTTGTGTATTGTGTAGAAACGTGTATGTATGTTTGTGTATAGTGTAGAAACCTGTATGCATCTTTGTGTATTGTGTAGAAACCTGTATGTATGTTTGTGTATTGTGTAGAAACCTGTATGTATGTTTGTGTAGAGTGTAGAAACGTGTATGTATGTTTGTGTATAGTGTAGAAACCTGTATGCATCTTTGTGTATTGTGTAGAAACCTGTATGTATGTTTGTGTATTGTGTAGAAACCTGTATGTATGTTTGTGTAGAGTGTAGAAACGTGTATGTATGTTTGTGTATAGTGTAGAACCTGTATGTATGTTTGTATATAGTGTAGAAACCTGTATGTATGTTTGTGTATAGTGTAGAACCTGTATGTATGTTTGTGTAGAGTGTAGAAACGTGTATGTATGTTTGTGTAGAGTGTAGAAACGTGTATGTATGTTTGTGTAGAGTGTAGAAACCTGTATGTATTTTTGTGTATAGTGTAGAACCTGTATGTATGTTTGTGTATAGTGTAGAAACCTGTATGTATGTTTGTGTAGAGTGTAGAAACCTGTATGTATGTTTGTGTATACTATGGTGTTGACCGTGAAGCTTGAGAATAACTGGCTATGACACCCATATTTCATATCTATTTATTTTTTCCCACATTTCACTTGTGTATTCTGTATATAACTAATTTTAAGCTTTAAGATTATTTACTAGAATTGTCATCATTGAATTTTGCCAATGAAATTAAAAGTCTGACTATGCCATTTGCTACTTGAGAAAATTATTTGTTTGGAGATAATTTTTGTGTGACTATTTGAAATTGAATGGTTTAAAAACTACAGACAAAAATGTGTCATTTTGATTGAATATTTAATTATTTTTGGTCTTGTTATGTCCTTTAGAAGTTACCTCCCTTTGAACAGGCATAATGAATATGATATTATGAAGTACATTTGTACTAAAACAAACTAGAAAATAAAAGACTTCTGTAATGATAGGTACATATATTAGCTGTTCATAATTAGAGTTTTACAAAGGTCTGTTATAAATGTTGATTTTTGGTCCCAAAATTATTTATCTAATTTTCCTCTTGACAAGGTTTTTAAATCCGAACCAAAATTACCATTCCATATTTGAATACTAATCGTAGCATACTTAACGTATTGTCTTCAGAGGTGATATTAAAGTAAACTTTATTTAGACCTGTCTGGTTTAAGATTGATTAGACAAGGTCTTTAAATAGGTATACAATACACTGTCAGTAACCTTTAAATCTAGTGTTGAATAAGACTCCGTGTGAAATGTGTATTCTGTTTCAGATGATACGGTATACCTGTGTTAAAATGTTTCCTTCAGTTATTTCAAGGTGCAGACACATTGTCCTTCGACACTTGTTCCTGTTTTAAGTGGTTTGGGCATAATCATTTGCCTAATTATTGATTGGCCTTGGATAAAATTATCTTGATAAGCTGTTGCAAAATCAAAAAGTAATGCTCAACGCTTATTAACTGCATTCATATTCCTGCTTGGAGTCATTGAAGGCATTTGCTGCTGCATACTAAAGTATTTGGGATATTCTGTTGAGACATATTGTTGTTCTACGATGGTAGATTAAAGCTGCTACCGCTGCCCATGCTTGCACTGCTTCCACTACTGCTGCTACTTCTACTGTTACTGATTGGTTGTGTCTGTTGAGTAATTTGGTTGTTTTAAGCATCAGGATGGAAGCTGCGGGTACTTGATCCTGAATTGGAACTGCTTGAAGAAGGCTGGTTTTGTCCACGTTTGCCGTCTCCACTGTTCATGTTTTGTTGAGCTTGATGCAGCGTTTGGTTATTCATAGCATCAAGAGCAAATTTAAAGCTGCTAGCTAGAACTTCCAACTATAGATCTTGAACTAGATCTACTCGAGGAAGACTGCCTCCTACCTCCATTATTCATGTTTTGTTGTGCCTGTTGCATCATTTGATAGTTAATTGAGTTTGGATCAAAACTTTCCATTGATGAAGCGCTAAAAGAACTTGATGAAGAGCCTGACATCATTTGATTATTAAAGGAGTTTGGATCAAAACTTCCCATTGATGAAGCGCTAGAAGAACTTGATGAAGAACCTGACATCATTTGATAATTAAGTGAGTTTGGATCAAAACTTCCCATTGATGAAGCGCTAGAAGAACTTGATGAAGAACCTGACATCATGTGATAATTAAGTGAGTTAGGATCAAAACTTCACATTGATGAAGCGCTAGAAGAACTTTATGAAGAACCTGACATCATTTGATTAGGATTGAAGCTGTTACTTGCTCCCCCACGCGCTGCTGCTGGAACTGTTTCCTGATGATAAGCTAGCTGTTTCAACTGCCTGATTACATGAACTGTTAAGGTTAATGCATTTGTTGCTGGAAACGAGCATTTGTGTGGAAACTTCCTGAAATACCCCAATTAGTCAAGCCTGAATATCCACTGCTAACACCTGAAGGGTTTGCGAGGTTACTTCCCACTGGGGGTGCTATATTGTTTGAACTACCTTTCAGAAACGACTGCCCTGCCTAATATTTCTATTGATAAATGGCATTGTGGTCGAACGAAGCCCGTTTGAACGCTAAAAAAAGAAATGCATTTTAGATTTCTAAAGAAACAAAATTGGTACCAAAACAGGCAAGATAAAGAATATTTAACGATAGTTTTAAAATAGTCTATGTCTATGAGAATTTAAAGCAGAAAGTAACACGAAATTTCTTTTTTGGTTAGTCTAATGCATGGCTTCTTATTAGTCCACTGCCGGCGAAGCCGGATGGGACTTTTAGATTACCTGCCGTCTCTCTGTCGATCTGTCACATTCCATTGATTATCTCTACAATAGATGCACATGTTGAACTGAAATCGGTCTACAGATAGATCATGCGAATACATAGATCAAATTCTGATTTAGTTACGGTTCAATCATTTTAATCCCCCGCTTTTAACGAAACGGGGGATATTTATTTAGATTTGTCCGTCTGTCTGTCACACTTTCCGACCAATAACGATAATAAATATTATCCGATTTCCTTGAAACTTGCTAATAAGGCTAATTGCCTAAAGGGCTCGGCCAAGTTCGATCGCCATTTTTTGCGGACTTCATTTGGAGGAGTTATGGTCCCTTGATTAACATTTCCGTGCAGTCACAGCAACAAATATTATCAAATTTCTGTGTCTTTAGTTTTTATAAAACCAAGCAATACATCGTGTCAACAGCATGACAATTACAAAAGATTTTTACCTACAATATGATTACCCCTTAAGAAAAGGGGAAAAACGGTGGATATTAATTCTACGAATTAGCTTGTTTTTACAGAGTTACCGCGCTTGGACTTAGAAAATATCCAACAATTCAGTATCCGTTCTTTCCGTTCATAAACTCTGCAACGGATGCACATACAGTACTGAACTGATTTTTTCATTTAGACACATCATGGGAATATTTATGTCAAGTTGTGGTTGGTTACGGTTGAATACTTTTTTACGGTGTTATGCCCCTTGATCAATACTTCATTTGTATACAGATATACTTTGAAATATCTAGGTCAAGTTCTGATTTGGTTACAGCTAAATAATTTTATACTAATTTTATAAATAAGCTAAGATATGCCCCTTGGATTTGAAAAAAATCCAATAGTTCGTTGTTTCAGTAATTCGCAGTGATGATACCAACATTGCCACCAGGGGCTGCAAGTGTCAAATTCTGCACCAAAGATCATATACTGATTATTTATATTTATATATATTTCTTGTCGTTGGCTGCCGGTAGAGGACTTGGCGCTTGGCGATCAAGCACTTGTTTTCAATGTATTGGACTTAATCAATGGTTACATATGTATTTCAAATCTCGTGTCAGGGTAGAAATCTTGTATAACGATTTTACGTGAGTTTATACAGGGATATGAGTATATTGCATAACATCGGTAATATAATAAATTGACATAATGTCGACTAATCCCACCAAATCTACAAGATAAAGTATTTATTCACAGTTATATATACTCGGTAGATTATCCCAAAAAAGGAACGGATTGCGCATGTTAAGCAAGATAAAGGACACGAAATAAGAGTTATATAGAGAAGACTGAAGATTACTTAAGTCAACTGCCATTATCTTACACAAGTAAAATACATGGATAAATTGTTAATGGTTAATTTGATAACTGTTTTATCTTTCGAATGTTTCTTAAAACCACGTGACTTTCCATAGAAACGTAAAGTGTATAGTATTGAGTGCACTATGTTACTCCTAATTATTCATAATATACCAATAGACATTTTGCGTTCTTTGTGAAAAGAAGCACTGAATCACCTATACTGAATGACCTTGGGCGAGTTGTCTCTTACTACAGTCTCGGCTAACTATAAATCACTAAAAAGGTGTGTATGGTTTAAGCGGTGGGTAGAACTAGAATTATTTAATCCATAATCATTTTGTTGACTGCAGAGTGTCGCACCATATAATCCAGTAATTCCAGTTGACGTCGTATAAGTGATACAACTTAAGCATTATAAGTAAAGATCTTCAATAGGCAATCGTATTAAAAATCTCAGATTGTGTTAAATACCCTTAAGCTACTGCTTGTGATCTTTTAATCGCTGGTTAGGTGCATGTGAAATGAGATTTACAATTTATTTATTATTTATGAAGGAATGTAAACAAACAGCTTTAAAGGTTAGTGGCATTTTAAAGTTAAGATCTGGATTCTGGATTCTGCCTGCGTCAAAAGTAATGGTGCGTAATGTACGTTTAACCAAACTAAGCGGCATGATCTGCATCGTGTGTGGGGTTTAAACCTTAGCCGAAGTTGATAACATCTGCAATGATTGTTTGTGAATAAAACAAAGAAACAAATGCATTAAAACGAACATAGCAACAACAAAACTAACCAAGCACGAAGGACGAAGCACAACTACTAGTAATAAGAAATTCAACTTATCTAGAAGATGTGCAGACAATAGGAAATTACCTTACCAAGGACGAAGCACAACCAAAAACAACCTACCAAGGACGAAGCCTAACAAATAGGAAATTACCTTACCAAGAAAGAAGCACGACAAAACGCGTTATCCACGACGAAGCACAACAAACAGACAATCAACGTTACAAGGAGGAAGTATAACCAGCAGGAAATTACCATTATCAAGGAAGAAGCACAGCCAAGGAATATCAATCATCAAGGACGAAGCAAAACTAACAAAAAAATTACTTTCTGAGGACGAAGCACAACCACTAGGTAATCGCCCATACCAAGGCGAAGCACAACCAAAGGAAGTTACTGTACCACGAGAGAAGCTCAACCGCTAAAGAAAACGACCTTACCAAGGACGAAGTATACCATATAGGAAAACAATCTACCAAGGAACGAGCACAACAAAAGCAACTTACTATGGACGAAATATACTAGGAAATCGCATTACCGAGGAAGAAGCACAAAACAGGGAATCACCTTACCAAGAGCGAAGCACAACAAACTGAAAATCAACTTATCAAGGACGAAGCACAAAAAAACCCCAATGAATACGAAGCACAGCAAACAGGAAATAACAAAACCAAGAAAGAAACAAAACCAATGGAAAATCACCATACGAATGTGGACACACAACCAATAGGAAATAACTTTACCAGGGATGACGCAGGACCAATAAGAAATCGCTTTACCAGGGATGACGCAAGACCAGTAGAAAGTCACCATCCAGGACGAAGAACTGCAATAACACAACAATAAAAAAATCAGATTATCAATGCGTCAACAAAACCATAATCCGAGCTCAAAATCGGTGAGTCAAAATATGAACAAAGGAAAGATTTACATGGGGACCCTCATTAAAGTTCAAGAGAATGAGACCAGATGTTCCGGAAAGCCAATAAACTGAACAATAAACTACATATATCAAGGACGAAGCAGGAGAAACAAAACATAGATTGAACAGTATACCTGATTCTGATCCCAGGTGCCCTTACTTGTCACCAGTCTGGTAGGAGGGAGAGGACCCATTATAAACAAACCACAGATAACTTTCTGCTGCTCTCCTTCTTATTATTTATTTTTACAGATAACAAATATGATGCGTATAATGTTACAAAAGCCAGGAGAGCTGAACCGCTCAATCACATTTCCTAAAGTATTATTGGAGAGACAGTACAGTACATTTACCAATCATGAAATACAGTAATATTATTTAGTAATTGACACATTTGCATCACGCAGATGATAAATTTAAAATCAAAAGATCGATACTTACACTGATTCATTCTTAGCAAACATAATGCCATCATGTTTTCCGTATATATGCTCATTTATAGTGGTATTAATGTCCGTTTCATTTAATTTTGTTATCTTGGCTGAATTGAAACAATGCCGATTCATTTAATGTACTTTGGCAAGCTGGGTAGGGCGAGCAGAGATTGGGAGAATCCTAGGAAGGTTAAAGATGGTCTGTACTTGTCAGCTTAAGAAGCTAAATAAAACATGGTTATATAAATGTGTATACCTTTGTAACAGATCACCATATTTCATATTTGTATACTTATTGTGATTGGATTCTTTCGGGTCAGATTCAGGCTTATACATTCATAATGATCACTAGGTCACTATGGGAACAGTTAGATGGTAATGGAGATAAAAGAGTTTCCAAGGATGCATAGTCAAATGATTGAAATAAGATATCCTGGAGTGTTTAGTGATTTTTTATAAACATTATTTTATTTCCATAAAGTTAACGCAGTTGTTCAAATAACAAAATATATTGGTGATCGGAAATCAAGCGGAGAGCTTATTATAGATCCTCTTCCTGGGTAATATAATAAGAAGTATTATGTTTGGCCGAACACACTAGAATTAATGGAAGTATATAGTTTAGTTTAAATGTTTCAGTGTTATCAAACACAGGGTGGTATCTTCCCTTTTCTTTGTTTTACTCTGAACAGTAAAGGTGAATATGTCAGGGTTAATTAGTGTAGCAGTTGGTATCACTTTCATATCTTGCTGGTGTTCAGGCATTTACTTTTACGTTTGCAATGGACTCGTCAGCTTGATTTATTTTCAAGAAAATGAATAATCACACTAAGAACAAGATGTTGAGACATTCACTAATCGGTATTGTATCTCGTAATATCTATATAAAAAACGGTCCCTGAACTGTGAGACCAGGCCAGACCATAATTTGGACCAGATCAAAATCTGAAACCACAACAGATCAGACAAATATCGAAACAGACTAGACCAGATATGTTTCATAGTATGCCCTATAACAAAGCAATAAGCAAGTAGTTGTATCTACTGGTTGCATAAAAGGTATTTTATTATATCAAAGATATACCACAAAGAGTACTGTGCAATGTCTTCCATTATCACACTATTACTGAAATTGTCTCTACATGACTGCATTTGATACTTTGATCGAAATCGGACTATTGAGAAATATTCTGTAACCTTGTATGATGTGGATGTGGAAGTTTTTTAATATGCTCATTAGTATGCCTACTTGTTATGATTTGAAATAATAACTCAGGTCTCACTTTGAGGAAGTCAACATTTTGTTTGATGTGATATGGCGGGTGACGTCGATAAAGCAGAATACGTTACCTTCCGGAACATTTTACTTTTTATCTTTGGCTTTTAAAAGAGTCTTCATGTAAATCTTTCCTTTGCTCATATTTTGCCCCTAGTTTAATAGATTTTGAGTTGGATTGTGGTTTTGTTGACGCTCCCGTATTCTCTGATTTTTTTTTCATAAAAGTCACCCAACTTTAAAAAAATCGCTTTTAATCGTAATTAAATTCTTCATTTTACTTTTAAATTAATAAATTCAAGGGGTTTTACGCACCTGACCATTCTGCTTCTACAAGTTTAGAAATTTTGTATTCCAATCTTTTGGCCCCTAGCATCACTGAAGAGTCCTAGGAGGACGAAACAGCTGTATGGTGCAGTTTTATTCATTTTCTCGACATACTGTATCTATAACTAAATTTAAAAGGTGCAGCATATGTGTGTGTTACGTCATCTTTCATTCATAAGCAAAGGACTGCACTGCCAGATATTTACGAAAACATGACGATTGTGCATGAAAGTAATTGATTATAAGAAAGAAAATAGCAAAGACTAGGGGCGTGTTTGAAAATCGTATATGATATAGGTCCCTGGTTCACACGTAATTTTTCTGACATTTATGTCGGAATTTGTAATGAAAAGTTAAATGGCAGCACAAATAGAATATCTCAGCACTCCCTTTTCTCATGGATTAACAAAAGGGGGTAATACCTTTACCGTTACTCGACCTGGATATCCAAAAGCTATCATATTTCTTCGTTTTGTTAATCGGAAAATAATATTTTAATAACAACCTGAATTTTTAACGTAAGATATAAGAGGAGTGTTTTTTTCATTCATCAAAGGTGAGGCGGGGTGACTGGAGAGTTTCTATCAATTCTTAAATTAAAGGACCCATGGTATTAGATATTATATATATGTCATTCTGTCAGCCTTGTACCAATCATCACTCATTCAATCAATAAGTAACCCATTATATGTTTGTCAGAATACTATACCATATGTTAGTTAGAGAACAAAACACTCTATCTGATGTCGTTGTGTGTGGTTGGAACTCATAAGCTATTTAAGAATATACTTCAACTGGTAAATTTATCAAGTGTATGATATCAAAACATGTTGATTTACATTTTTTTCATTAAAAAAAGATATGAATTGATTCAAATTGAGCCATATGAAAGCTGTCTTCGTTTTCTCGTGTTAGGTTAAAACTTTTGAAAAAATATTCGTGATCATGAGTATATTGAAAAACACCGGTAATGTAATAAATTGACATATTGGCGAATAATCCAACTCAAATTGTTAATAAAAAAATCAATTATGGTCAAGTGTTCTTAAATCTTGACATTATTTTATCAAAGGATCATTGAAAGATGAAAAAAATTTCAAGTTAAATGTTTTATCACACGAAAGACCTTTAACAATTATATGCTTCAGTTCAACTAGTCTGATTGGATTCTATTGACGTTAGAGACTACAGACAGCTGCTCTGTTAGCGTCAGGCAACACCATTATCTACCAGTACCGGACTGTAAGAAGATTTGTTAGCTTAGATCTTAAGCTCATATCGTTTGCAATAAGCTTTTTTTATAGTTCAAACTTAAAATGCTTTTGCGCTTATGACCTGTTGATGGTCATTTGACTTTTGAATCCAATGACTTTGTTTTTTATTCGAAAAAGTAGATGATGTAACACATACATGTGCTGCACCTTTTAAATTTAGTAATATATACAGTATGCCAAAAAAAAATTAAACTGCATCATACAGCTGTTTCGTAAATTATTATTTCAAACATAAACTCTTAGTGCTTAAGTTATTAAAGCCTGAGTGAAGTTCAGGCCAATTATAGCATGCTTTTATACTGTTAAGACACATGAATGAAAATAATTTTTTAACTGATTTTGTTTTAAACCCAATAAATAATATACATAAATTCAAACATATATGTATTAAAGTTTTGACTTTATTTTTCATTTTCTGAAACCTTATCAATGTGCGTTTTGTGTCACTGTTCAGTTTTAGCCGATCTTTCATGGGGGAAATTAAATAATACGAGAGAGCTCGAGGCAACTTTTACTTCATTTTATTACGACCGCTGTGGTTCACATTGTTTACACGAGTAATATACTTTAAAAGTTCAATGTTAGATTGCAGCTTTCCTTTATTCTGTTTCTTTTTCTAACGACACGTTGGAATTTCCTATGAATAACTAAATTAAACTTGTTTAGCGCGAGCAAATATTTTAACGAAAATATTTATTTGTAAACTTAAGTAAGATTTATTTTGTCACATACAAGTACATTTAAATTAGAACAAGTCTTTTAAAAGTATCATTATTGTGCTAGAAGGCTATATAATAGAAAGTTAGCATAAACCGGAATGTTTACATTGTCGAGAAAATTTATCCTTTTAAGTTTAACTAATTTTAAGCCGATAGCGTATGAGTACTTTCCTGTGCCACTACTATGTATTTGCGTTTCCTATGTAAAGAATACTAAGTGATTAACAGTTGACTATGAATTATGGCAAATCTCTTTAATAACGTAAAATCAAATATGTAACCAAGAACTACAGAGTGTTATATTTGAGTTCAATCTTACGAGAGTCATCGTCGGAAACCCACGGTACACTTCTCTGACGTTTGCAAACGTCAGAGAAGTGTACCGTGGGTTTTCGACGATGTACGAAAGTAGATACATCTAAATCAAACATCTCTAATTGAATATCGTGTTTCTACCGCGACACATACAAAACTCTTTTAATTTTTACTTGCCGAATGCATGATTTTGCGTCTGTGATCGAGGCAAAATAGTTTATGAAGCGTGACGTCATTAGTCACATGACAAAACACTATGGAGATGACGAAAATACTAATTAATGAACAGGAGTGATAGACACTAAAATGCCTCTAGTTTAATCGATTTCGAGCTCAGATTATGGTTTTGTTGACTTTTTCTGTTTTCTCTGATTTCTTTCCGCATGAGACTAAGATGGCGACCATAAACCTTGCTCGTTATAATGATCAGTAATGTTTTCGTTGAAGGGCCCGTGTTAAGAAAAGATCGTTGCAGTCACATTATAACGTTTTCATGCTAACGAGTTGTCCACTCAACTTTTCCAAATGATATGCCTGTTTTGAGTTTGTACATTGAGTGGATTTGCGTAAATTTTGAATATATAATTGAGGAACATGTTAATTTGTAATTTGCCGTCAAGTAAAACAGTTATTTTTTCACTACTGAATCAGGATTATGATGTTCCTCTATGGAAGTATGGGCGGGTTTGTGGCCGTCGCCGTCTCATTGAGCGATGTTTTGTGTCTGTGTGATGTTGGGATAAGCGTTTTTGAGTATGCTCGTTGGTGTGCTTGCTTGTTGTGATTGACATTGATACTCGTTTTATGACTTGATGTTTGCTTGGATGTGGCCGGGTTTTTTTTTTTTTTTTTTGTGGTGAGTGTCGTCGGTTGGACGGGGGGCGTTTGCTCTTCAGGGACACCTGGTCTTGTTCTCTTGTGCTTTTGCAAGGATCTCTGTTAATTTTTCATAATAGTTCATATTTTTCCCCCAGTTTACTCGATTTTGAGTTCGGATTGTTATTTTGTTAACGCTTCGGCATTCTCTAAAACAATTCCCATTAATACTAGAATCTACAGATATTTTTTATCGAAGGATATTAAACAAAATGAAAAGAACATATGTTGAAGGCTTTGCAAATTTGAATAAAAAAAATTAATCCATGTACAAGTATGTTGATATATCAGATTTGCTCGCCAACTACAATTTAAATAGTGTTCTTGCATACACACTATACTCAGGTTTATAGTGCACATGCTATATTAGGTGTTACTCTGCTGGTAGGTAATTTATCGGTATGTTTCAAAAGAACTGGCACCAAGACAGAAGTTTAACCTAAATACATGAAAGCTGTAATCGGGATTCTAGTCTGGCATTCGACACTTGATAAAACACAATACACATATGATTTATGATGGTGATATGATTTAAATCTGTATTTGCTTTTCTGAAGATATTGTACATGTCTATTCCTCACAGTTACAAAAGATGTAGTGATCAAATGACCTGTGGTCTCGTGTACTTCAGTCTAGATTATATTGTAGTGTATAGATACACGTATACAATCTAGACATATGTTATTAAAACACAAAATTCAGACATATGTCACACTCTCAAGACGACAGAAATTTATTTACTAGTTCATGTGATTTACTGGCTAAAAGTTTCACACACAAAAAGAATTTGCTTTATCTTCTATATTAATCCGATATAATTGTGGAAGGATTTCTGCCGTGTATTGTGGAGTTAGAGGATAGGTATATCACGAGGACATAGATGTGCCTGACACTCTGCTAAAGCTAGACTCTATACCCGTGAATACATTCCAGCGAAATGTAATCTCTTAATAATGATTAACGGATCAGTGAAAGCTAATAAGCCTGTTTGCCAAAAGATTGGTTTAAAAGTGTTTTTGCCAGAAGGTCTAACATGTTGCTCCAAAAATAATCTGATAAGGAAAATATTGACCTTGTAGATGTTATTGTAGAATTGACCAAGTCAAGCCTTTGCCTTATTATTTCACGCATAGTTATCAATTGTAGACATGATCTCCCCGATCACTACATGTACTAATACATTTTGGCATGCGAACAATCAAAATGACTAACACAAGCTAAATAAACATGATATAGGTTTAATATTAGGCAGATCGGTAATGTCACAGTGACACTGCATACATCGTAACAGTTTCAAATACTATTTCCAACGGACAAGTAAAAGCTGATCAGAAGTGTTTATTACGTCACAATACATTGTTCCCGTGACATGAACGCAATGTGTGATGGCGTCGCACTACCTTGATGAGTTGTCATGATACAGTGTTCGTGTAAAATTGGTATCTGACTGACACTGATGAAAATTCCATCAATGTAATATCGATATCACATGTGTACACAGTTAACATCAGCATGGCACACTGTTGATGTAAATCCGCATAATGTTGATGTAAATCCAAGATTTTGAAATGTCATTATATAATACTTCATCGAGCTAACACATTATAAATTAATAATAATATTATCACATAATTAACATGAGCCATTGCTCTAAATCCATATCAAGCTACATGCAAGCTGAAATGCACTAAGTCACATCGATCCAATGTATGAGTATTGAAGAAGATATGCAAATTGATGATTAAGCGGTACCTGGCCGTTCAGTATCGTCGTTTGAAAATGTTACTTTCTTTTTAGCTTTTATATCAGCCATAGAAACGAAACCGAAGAAGTTTGTAGAACGTCCCACGACTTTGAAAGAATTTGTTTTCCGCAGGGAACTTTGTTGTGGTTTATTCTGCTTAGTTGTCTTTCGAATACCTTTTGTTTTATCCTGTTTACTTGTGATATTCGGTACCCTAGCTGGTGCTTTGTTCTGTGGTATAACTTTTTTGGGTGTTTTTACCACACTTGCTGTAGCGGGATTGCTTTTCTTCTCCTTCTCTGTGTCCTTAGAATTGGCACTATCCGCGTCAAGGTGATTATACCATTCTGGTTGATTACTCCGTGCTGATGAAGCAGATTTCTCAGTCTGGATACCCTTTTTTGGAGAGGAAGCAGGTTTCTCAGTTTTTTCTACAATGTCAGATTTAACATTATTTCGTTTTGCACTTTTCTCTATTCTCGGAGGATTGTGTTGGTTTTTATCCATTTTCACTGTTGGTGTAGTCCTTGAATTGCTATTTGAAGACGATGGTTTTAATGATGACATACCTTCTTGTCGGGATGAGCTCGTTCCTGATGGTCCATTAGCTGCTGATGAATTGTATTGCACTTTGTTCGAACTTTGATTACTTGGCGGGACTGACGACTTGGATGATGATAAGGGTATACTCGGTACGGGTGCCATTTTAATAGACACACGATCTGGGCGCCCAGGGGACATGGTCACCAGTATTTGTTCACTCCCCTGTCCAGATTTGATATTGGGATATGGCAAAGACATTCTTCTAGTATCATTCCCTTCGGTTCTAGAAACATTTATATCATTAGCTCTTGAAAAATTCGGGCCCCTGTAAACATCGTCATAGACAGGTCCCTGAGAGCTATATCGACGAACAGTGTTCATTGGATATGAATTGTTACTTTCAGAGCGTACAAACTGACTGGAATCATACCTGTTCGGGGTCTCTCTCCGCATGGTATCAAAGGGAACATTAGCCATAGAAAGTCTTGATGAAGGCTGGGAGCCGTGATACACCATGCTCATGGCAGAACTGTTCACATCCCCGCGCGGGTATTGGCGGTATTGGTAAGAGTCCTGGCTGCTATTGGCCCTTGAGTTGGCCACACTATCGCTCCTCGCGGCGTCGATCTGTGATTGATGTATTTCCAAATACGACCTAGGATTTCGGCCACTGAAACTCTGAATGTCATTCAGACTCACAGTCTTCCGTAGAACTCCGTTCTCGTTGTCCCTGGCATCCCTCTCCAGCCAGTACTGACGTTCCGAATCGACCCTATGTTTGTTGATGACTCGCTGCTGTACCCGTCTTCTCTCATCAACTGGTGACTGCATCGTCCGCAGCACCTCCATCATTTCGACATCTATCTTCTCTTCGTAGAACGGTATAACCTCCATCTGTCTCATAACAGAAACATTGGGCTTTTTCGTAAGCACACTTTCCCGCATCATTCAAGGTAGTGAGTTTTTATGATGGTAACGTGGTCTAAACACTTCCAACTCCCTTCCATGTCCCAAGTGGTTTGCCTTTTAAACGTCACTGTATTCATATAGAGTCAATCCAATTGTTAAAAACGTAACGGTTCAGAAAACAAATTAATCACATATTTCCTTTTATAGTTGCTCTTTATAAGCCATTATTACTTCTTTTTTAAAGCCGAACCTTATCTCTATGATATGTATTGAAATCTATGAATGAATGGACACAGCGAGCTTGTAATCCTCTATACACCTGAACAACGCCGAGCCGTGTGGGCACTCTGACAAAAGATTAGGGGATACTTAACAAATATACTCGCTACCCTGCTAAGTGCTCCCCAGAGTGCTACCAAAATATACCAAAACACTGGTCGCTATGAGGTAAAAAAAAGTGGGTCAATGAGCTTCAAATACACTGGCATTAGCAATGAAAATGACAAGACCTAGAGTCATTATGTAAATATTTCATTTGTAAATCCGAGTGTATTACAGGTTAGCTGCTAATCTGATAGTGAGGCATAGAAAGTTATATAGTGGGCACTGAAACACGGCTATAAAGCTGTGCATGTACAGGTGTCAAACTGACGTCTTATCTTAATTATGTAATGTATATTATCTTAAGCCTTTCACAATAAAATTAATAAAAATTCAAATTATTTGATATAGAAGATTAATCAACATGTAAAGCATTACGTAGTCGATGTTTATATATAGTTGCTTCAGTAAATTACTTATGTAAAATTAAAAAAAAAAAAAACAAAAAAACGTATGTTTTATAAAATAGTTCGTAAGTGGGGTCCGTTAAATTTCAATGAATTCTTGTTGAAATCACAACAAAACCTTTCATTCATGGTGTAAGTTTAAACAAACCTACCTGCTATGAATTAATATCAAAATTCTTCATGCTGACATACTGCTCTACTTATGAAGACACAAAAGTTAAATATGTTAAAAACCTTCAAACACCATTACCAAAATAACTATCGGGTGTAGGACTATGTTACCTGGTCTGTTATGTAGTGGTACTCATTTTTCTCTGTTCTTTAGAAATCAAAATTCATAAAATATGAAACAACAAACGCTTATTTAACAAATAATGCATTGCAAAGGTTAAAAAAGGAGCAATATTATTTGAATTAACGTAAACTCAGGAAATTTTTCATGATTCTGAAAAATTCTGAAAAAAAATTCAGTTGATAACCATGCAAAAATAAGCATAAAACAAATTAAACATGAGCGGTAACTAACAAGAACTCTTGACAGAAAAATTAAAAGAATTGAAAATAATAATAAAACAAGCCCCAGGGTAGAAGACAGTTCAAAATGGACGCGTGTTTACAAATACCAAGTTTCAACTACTGCTGTTCCGGTAAGAATTAATCTTGAATATTGCTGATATCAGTTAATCTTAACTAAATCTATTAATATAAAAAAGTTATTAGGCTTGATTTCCGCTTCAAGTTTTGCCGAAAGTTACGTATATTAGGCCTTTAATATATGTATGGATGAAGTGACGATAAATTTATATCAAATAATGTTCATAAATGTTTCATAAAGAATTTTATAAACAAGTAATGTTTATCAGAACATTTAATAACATTTTATCTTTTTTTTCTCATTTTTTCGGCATTTCTACCTGCCAACTTTTGCAACTTAAAGCATGATACCTAAAAGCTTTTTATGTGATCAAACCTGCTCCATCTACACAATGTTTGACATCATTACACGTATTTCCTTGTTGTTGGATGAGTTCATGCAATATTGATGTCCATTTAATTAACTTTTGAAGTTAATTGAGTTATGTAACTGGTCATACCATCTATGACACTAATTGCCGGACAAAGGAAATCACAAACGTCAGCTGTCAATCTAATGTATACAATGTAAATTTAATACCATGTCTCATATTTTGTAATTAGTTAGGATATAGAACTCGGACTGCATGGGTCGATTTTCGGATACTCCAGAAATCGCCTGCTGACTCTTAGAAACAGTAATTTAATAAATTTGATATTTGGACCATATTTCAATATCTTGGGTTTTTAGACTTTGAAAAATATATTACAACGACCGTAAATTCCGTTGTGATATATATGATTGACTTTAACTATATTGGTAAAATGATATTTCATATAGGTCAGAATGTAAGTATGTATAATAATTACCGTTTCCCTGTTACTGTGAAAGTATGGTACTAAACAGTAAATAACACCGAAACACACAATATTGGGGCGCGTCTTTTTATTTATACAATGTTTATCTTGACACGCAGATAATGTTCAGACTGAGTAGCACATGTCTTGGATAGATCAGATAACAAATGTAAGAGCTTCTCCAATTTTAGTATCTCATGTACAATTATCAGTGACAAGAGTTACCTTACTTTGTACAATGCAACACAGTCTACAAGGGCAATCTAGGATTTTTCTACCGACAGACCATCCTACCTTTCGCAAGTTGTTTTAATTATAGTCTACGGTATCTATAAGTTTATTTGATATTTCCCTCAAACTCAAAAATAGAAATAGAATCAATGTGTACACTTTTATAGAGTCATATCCGATCAAATAAATTCATCTATTGCATGCAAAAGATACTTATGAGCAAAACGGCAATTATATTTATACATTTTATACTTATTCTAGAGAACTTCAAACATACTGTCAAGCTTCGATTGCATTGAAATGTAAAATACTTCTTTAACTTGCGCATATTTTGTATAAGTTAAAAGATAACTACTGGCAGATTACCATTAAGATTATGATACACTTAATCAAATAGCATTTAATTCATTAGACACAGATTTAGCGTGAAACATTTTGATCAGCGTTGTTTATATACAAGGTTTTGGTCTCATTTCGTCGGAAAACCGAGACAGATTTCCAGTTCCGAGTACACTTCTGATTATTTCTCACTTTTCAATCATGCAGACATTTGAAGCAATGAGTGGCGCAGGCGCCATGACTTCGTTTGCCGTCTTATCACAGATGAATCATGCTGTTGGTTCTTCATCTGTGTCCTCTGAAAATAAACTAACTCTTAATCCTATAGCAGAATTATCTGGAATTCCAAGTCCCTTTAACCCACAGGCCACGTCTGGATTTCTGGATACTTAGGGGCCGGAAAACCAGCCGGTACTTCCATGCTGTCGGGATATCATATGTGGTAGCAGTTAAAGTGGTAGCAGGAGCCATGAATCCAGTTCCCTGCTTAAATTTCAGATGAATCTTGCTTGTGGTTCTTCAACTACTCCTCTTCATACGTGTCCTTTGGAAATACTACAAACCTGTATCATATAGCAGGATCATACCATTTTTTTTACCCACAGACCTCGTCTGGTCAACAGAGTACTTATGCTTAAAACTGATCCTCGGGGGCCGAACATCCTACCGTACCATGCAACCTAGAAAGTCCATCAAAATAAATCCATTCGGAAGTAGCTCTGATGCTTCTGCCAATTATTCTATCCAATCAACGGCTAACTTCCCATCAAATATGAATCCTTTCGGGTCAAACCAAGTGAGTTCAACTGGTTTCTTGTCATCATTTGATCCAAACAACATTAACGGCATGACATTCTCGTCAATGGTTAGACAAAGAGCATTTGGTCAGTAAAATGCTGAAAGCATGATACGTGCATGAAGAGTGTTTGTTTTGAAATGATCGAACGTAAAACTATGTGTTACTCTAATTGCAGTTAAACGACAATCATCCACGATTCCTAATTATGATCCTAATGCGGTCAAATAGATGACCTCGAGTTACCTTGACCCCTCAAAGTCGGAGCGGGTGGTGCCAGTGGTGGGATGTTTAACCTTTAGCAATGGAACACTATCAGCTTCAACATTTTCAACACCCAGTCTCAGCTTGGCAGACGTCGCAAGTAAGATCATGACTATTGCTGAAAATATACTTTAGAAAAAGCTAGGCAGCTCAATTATACCTAAGAAGAAATAAGTAAATAGATATATTTTCACTAAGGGACAAACCTTCTGAATATTGATACAGAATATACTCAGTCTTGTTAATCCAACCCACACTAATCTGGCAGTAATTTACGAGATTATAAGACAAGAGTTGCCAGTGGTGAGATGTATAATCATGACCATGTTAAACGCCAGGTTTATTGCATTGTGCACAATGTTGGGTTCTATCCTTCAAAGAAAACAGCATAACTAGTATAGAATTGTAAAGCAAACACATCCATCAATTAAGGAATGGTGAAAGATGACATAGCACACACATATGCTGCACCTTTTAAATTTAGTAATATACACAGTATAACGAAAACATTAATTAAACTACATCATACAGCTGTTTTGTCCTCCTTGGACTCTTCAGTGATGCTACGGGCCAAACGGTGAAATCCAAAATTTCTAAACTACCGGTAATGTAGAAGCAGAAGGGTCAGGTGCGTAAAACCCTTTTAATTTATGAATTTAGCAATATTAAACTAGTTGTGTGTACTGTTATACTGCAAGAATGATATCATTTTTCCATGATTGTATTTGTATTTATATGATACAGTTCGTGTTTTCTGTTTAAGGTGCTAAAAGACAAACTGCACAAGGACCGATTTTAAGTGGAACTTAATCGCCTTCTAGTGGAACGTCCTCTTATGGATCCGGTTCTAGCGGGCCCAGTCGGACCGAAGTAGTCTCTCAGATGACACAACCTAGTATGTTTATAAACCCTAGTGCGTTTATTATGGAAGGTGGGTCACATTCGTCTTCAAGAACCGGCAGAGGAAGTAGCACTGGTGGAAGCGGAAGTATTGGCAGAAGTAGCGGCAGTGGTGAAGTAGCAGTAGCGGCGGATCTTCACGTTCCGTTTCGATACCATTGTTTGATTCAAACAAGTTGAAACCAATTCAGGCAAGCTTCCTTGATCCTTCAAAAACGCTTCCTTGATCCTTCAAAAGCTTAGCTAAGACAAGGTGGATGAGGCGGATCCGGATTTAATCCTGATCACATCAACAGCCAAGCGTCCAATTTCTTCAACTCTAATGGTGGGAGTAGGTGAAAGCTGAGGTAAACTATATCTATCTAAATGCTCACCTTAACGTGCATTAATATACAATTTCGATATCTTATTTTAGATCTGACTACGTCCTTCTAATGTTGCCATTACTTGACCTATGCGCTCGTCCTCTAAATGCATGATGATACTCTGTAATAATCATAGCTTTAATTTATTCAGGTTTCTTGAAAAAAAATCAAATGGAAACCAAAGATGTTTTTATAGAAACCTCAACACGATAAAAGATATTCTAAATATACTAACATAAAAAGTTTCATGACAAACTGAATTTTTACTGTATTATCAGTTATCAGCTACGTGAATCATTTGTGTTATCATGCTCTACTCCAGCCGCACAACAATACTAATCATACACTTGGCATGTACTGTTGTCGGAACATACGTCCCACATGTTTCAGTTAAGACAACAACAGGATACCACCAACTGCACTCAGATTTTTTTGTAATACAATTTTACTGTAACAACCAAGTGTACAAATCCTAATGTTGTTTTAAGATGTATTCCCAATTCACCGAGCTACAGAAAAGAAGGTAAAGATATAATCAAAAATAATTCTACTTAACTAAATCGCACACACTATCTTCCTTTGTTAAACAAGTATAAGAAGATAAAGGAGAGAACACGATAATCGTAATGCTAGACATTTGCAGGAAAGACACAGAAATACCTTTAATATTGTCACTCCGACACCAACCGAGGTTATGATAACACTTTAGAGAACGGCTATCGATAAAAGTAAGGTTATCACAAAAGATGACGTAACACACACATATGATGCACCTTTTAAATTTAGTAATAGACACGGTATGCCGAAAAAATGATTAAACTACATCATACAGCTGTTTCGCCTACTAGGACTCTTCAGTGATGCTAGTGGCCAAAAGGTGGGAATCCAAAAAGTCTAAACTAATGTAGAAGCAGAAGGGTCAGGTGCGTAAAACCTCTTTAATTTATGAATTTAGAAGTAAATTCAAACTAGTTCTGTATAATTTCAAATCGTGTACTACGAAAATGCGTATATTATGTACCGTGCCACTCACTACTCCTTAAAAACTGTTTTGGTGGACAATTCACGGACCATGGTCTATCAGTATCTTCATAAACCCGTTCTCATGCTCCAGCATGACTTTTGTGCTCAAACATGTTTACTTGTAATTCTCTTAAATCATACACAATTGATCACAAATTTAGTTGTATATTCAGCTTTCAGCTGTATGGTGCAGTTTAATTCATTTTTTTCTATTACTAAATTTAAAATGTCAGGACATGTGTGTGTTACGTCATCTTTAAAGTTTCTCTTCAATATTCTTGACAATATTTTATTTTCTCTAAAATAAATAACAAAATATAAAATAAAGTTTGAACACAAAATCCTTGCGTGAACAGTTTCATTAATACGGTCCCTGGTCGTAGATTATACAGTATTCGGGTACATGTAAATCTGCACATGAAAACATGAATATACAAAATCAAACATCGATATCGACAATATGGATTACTTGCAATTAGTCTTCAACAGTATCATAATGACACTAGGGAATATTAATTAATACGAGTCATATACGCGTGGTCGATTATCTATGGTTCCCTACCATCTCCAACTGATTCCGAAAGATGACGAGAACAAATACTCAGTTTACACTGTTACTTATAAATGGGTCTAATTAACTGTGTCCCTAATGGTGTCCACATGTAACACTAATAATGAGCGATTGTTGTTGTAAGTTAGAGACCTACTCGCACCATGATAGTACGACGGTCTGCAGGAGGCACCTGTTGAGGTGTCCAACGTTAAGTTTACAGCGTAGGACATACCTATACAGTCACAATTGGAGCCATTCACTCCACCATGGTACGTATACGATACCTTGTATACACACAATGTCTTTTGAAAACGGACTGGCTGTACAAACATATCTCCAACACGTATTATCAACCAGACAACACATAGTACTTTTCAATAAGAGTAACTCCGTTTTAAAAACCACTGATGTGTGACAGCTTGCTATAACGGTAACAGTAGGCTGTTTAACAGTACATTTCTGTCTGGGATCAAAGTAGGGGACATATGCTCATCACGATTAGCTATGGCAATGGGAATCATAAAGAAGAGTACGTTCTCAGCACCAAGGAGATTAAGCTTCTTCCGGAAGCCTTCTGAAACATCCAACATAGGATCAGAATACTCAGACCCCGATATCCGTGTCCCAAGCAAGGTCAGGAATTAATCTCATCTATGTGACAAATTTACATCAAGCAGCTGATCGCGTTACGTTAAAATGTTTGCATGTTTGCAATGTAGTTTTGTTCACGAAACGATGCCACTTTTCTTTAAGAAAGATTGCTTTACTGCAAGCTTATGATTAAGATCATATTACATTTTTATTTTTTCTTAAATATGGGTTCGTAAAGATGGGTCATTTCCTACTGTATTTGGTCGACCTCTGACATTCTTACATTATTTTTCCTCGGTACACCTAGGGTATAACACATTGAACGCTGTGAAAACATTATCATGACGTCACAAGAACAACATATGCTTAAAACAAACGTACATATATTTGATGCTACATTGTAGTATTGAAAAATATAAAAAAAAAATTCACAGGACAAGAATAATTTCACAGGACAAGAGTATGTCTAAGAAATATCAACCTTAGTTGTAGGATTGTTGCATTTCTAACATCAGTTTGAACCAAGCCTCGGATTAGACAATCAAGTTTGTTACCCTTTTGAGTTTTGTATGCCATATGTTAATGGTAATGGATGCGTTAATTATGGACCATGTGTATGTGTAATGACAGCACTGTGTCTGTTAACGATACATGATTCTTTTGAAGACTTCTATTAACTGTTCTATATATAGCAATCTCCTTATCTGATACGTAGTTCACTTAGACCGATCTGAAGAATGATAAATATACAATTACCTGCATACATACAATGGTAACAATGCCTAATAACTAGAAACATAGGTGAATGAAGCACCAATTAATATGTTAAGTCTAACGATGCAGGTAGCCATACAAGTGAATAATGACGTAACACACACACATGCGGCACCTTTTAAATTTAGAAAAAGATACAGTATGCCAAAAATATGACATAAGCTGCATCAGACAGATGTTTCATCCTTCTAGAACTCGTCAGTGACGCTAGGGGCCCAAAGGTAGGAATCGAAATTTTCTAACGTAATATGGAAGCAGAAGGTTGAGGTGTGTAAAACCGCTTAAATCTATGAGCTTAGAAACATAATTAAATTAGTAATTTATTATTTCAATTCGTACTATGAAAATGTGATTTCAAATCAGATAACTGTGTCTATGGAGGCTCCAGCAAACCTCGAGGACTAAAGACTAAAAATTCCACCAGCAAAGTTTACCACCTGCTACCATGAAAACTGACGTAACCCATACGAAAACTGCACCTTTTAAATTTAGTAATAGATACAGTATGCCAAATTTTAATAAAACTGCATCATACGATTGTTTTTTCACCTCAATACGGAAACTTCTTCTTTTATGGCCTCATAAGTAGTAATTAAGGGAGATCTGTGTCTAAGCGTCTGAAAGATCACGTAACACACACATATGCTGCACCTCTTCAATTTAGTAATAGATACAGTATGCCGAAAAAAATGAATTAAACTGCATCATACAGCTGTTTCGTCCTCCATTCAAGAAAACCAAAATTGCAAGATGCCTGTAAAACTCGTTATAACTATATTTAAAACTTTTTGTAATCAAGTAATTACAGCTAAGGTAATTATTGTTAATAAATTTAATTCAAATATTTTAAGACATATACTTTTTACGGGTAACAAGTCTGATATGTGTTAGCAGGTCCATTGAAAATGATGTACCTTCGGGGTTTTCCCACATGCAAACACTTGGGAGCAATCTTGGCTTGCTAGTCTAGTGCACTAGAGTTAACAAGACCAGTTTATTTGATGGTGCTTGAAGCAGTACCCTTCCGGAAAAACCTGGTCTTATTCTCTTGTACTTTTACGAATATCTCCATGTAAATCTTTCCTTTGTTGATATTTTGCCTCTAGATTTTGAGTTCAGATTCTCTGGATATTTTTTAATCCAGCTCATACCGTAGTGCATCGGAGCTCAGAAGTTTGTCCATTAAGAGTCCATACGATTTTACACTATATTTCACAAGAATGTGTGCTAGAATTCATACGATATTACACTAGATTTCACAAGAATGTGTGCTAGAGTTCTTGATGTGTCTAGTACTTATTAGTTGCATAAATACTTAAAAAAAATCTTTCCTTTGTTACTATTTTGCCTCTAGTTTAATCGATTTTGAGTTTAGGTTTATGATTATGTTTTTATGACGCTTTGGTAGTTTTTAAAGTCAAGATTCAGTTTTTTTTTTCTTTTTCTATGTTTTAATATATATTTGAATAGCAGCTCTAAAACAACCACTTATATTCAAAATAAGATCTCTGTGTGGAAACATCCATTAGGAGAGTTCATATAAGTTTGATTCGTCATCTTTAATGTCTTCAAAGTGATAGAAAATGAAAACTGAGCTTCTTTTTTTTGATAAATTGCTAAGCTTTATTTGGACGATTCCATTAACGCCAACACAAAAGATGACGTGCTGCACCTTTTAAATTTAGTACCTGGGTAATAGATACAGTATGCCGAAAAAATGAATTAAACTGCATCATACAGCTATAGCAGGATCTTCAGTGATGCTAGGGGCCATTAAAGTAACGATCGAACAGGCAAATTAAACACATGCAACTACAGCACGATCATTAAACCAACCCAGCTGTCGTTAGCGATCACTAATCGATTAAAATTACACACGTGCTAAAGCAGTTAATGAGGTTCTATTACTTTCTAAAAATACTTTATGTATTAAGAATAAGAATAAGCCAAACTTAAATAGGACAATTAAGCTACAGAATGTAGATAGCTGCATGGTTAAAATGTTGTTAATAGAATGCAAATTTAAATCACACGTGTGGATATATGACCGTATACCAGAAAATAATATATGACTTTGTGAAAAAATATAAGTACAAGACCTATCATGAACTACAGTGTACTAGACTACCAAGTTAAGTTTGCTCCCAAATGTTTGCAAGTGGAAAAAAACTAAGTACCGAAAGTTCATCATGAATGCTGCCTTATTCTTACGAGAAAGAGAAATCTTTAATTCAACAGTTTGTTCATCTTGCCAGAAAACCTAGCTTATTTATTTATTCATGACAATTAGATCAGTGTATTAAATACATACTCTACCGAAGTGGAGCAAAAACAAATTATACCAACTAAAACTAAGAAAACATTTTGCCGAATAAAAATGAAACATGAACCTCGATCATTCCTGAAACCAGACGCATTATCTCGGTCATGTCAACCACTTACACAGGTGGAACAATGGAAGTCAACGAAATTATCTCAGAAAATAAAGGCTTATTAACATATAATTATCAAAAGAAAGCATCTATCAAGAAAACAGTACGCCAGACTTTCGGAGGAAACAGTGTCAGTTCGAACAAACACGAGTATCGTGTTTATAAAACGATTTCGTCAAAATAACGTTTATTCCACTAATATAAATTATACTTCAATAAATGATTCCTCACAATTTTTATTTACTATATTCGAAATTATATCATAAATCTGTTTCTTTTACAGGTCCATCAGTTGACCAAAGAACAGATTACAGGTATGTATGAGGTAACTTCTCTAATACTTATCATGAACGACATGTACCCTCCCTAATAATAAGCATGAAAGGTAGGTACCAACTACCCCCATCCTCCCCTTAAAGGCCCAATATACGTAACTTTCGGAAAAACTTGAAGCGAAAATCAAGCCAAATAACTTATTATGTTGATAGATTTAGTTAAGATTAACTGATATCAGCAATATTCAAGATGAATTCTTGCGCGGTTATCGGTACAGCAGTAGTTGAAACTCGGTATTTGTAAACACGCGTCCATTTCAAACTGTCTTCTACCTTTGGTTTGTTATTGAATTGTGCCCCACCTGAATTATTTTCAATTCTTTGGATTTTTTTGTCAAGAGCTTCTTGTTAGTTACCGCTCAGGTTTACTTCGATTTAGGCTTATTTTTTGCATGGTTATCAACTGGATTTTTTCCATAATTTTTCAGAATCCCGAAAAATTTTCTGAAGTTACGTATATTGTGCCTTTAATTAAACTAGAAATTGTAACGTTACATATACTAATTATAAGAGATGGAAGACGCAATCCTGTAAACTATTCATACCAGGTAGCCACTTTCCAAAATACCACAGTAACACGCGTCTATATATATATCATATCGTGCCACTTTTGCATAACAAATGAGTTTTGACGTCACGTCACACGATGGCCTTTCGTTGTCATTGCAAATTTAGAGGAAGGCTGCCATCCAATGACAGCGAAAGGTCAGCGCGAGAGGTTACGTCAAAACTCATTTGTTATGCAAGAGCGGCCCGATAGTCAACGAAAACTTTAAGACAGGGAAATTTTGCGTGTTTTTGGAGGAAATCAAGATTATTTCTACGGGAAGAGGATACATTTGACGTGCATTTAGGAGGTTTTTAAAATAAAAATTATCCAGATTTGTAATGCAATAAATGTAGGTGGGGTCGATTTTTCGACTTGGAAAGCCTTCCTTCCACCCTTTAGCCTAATTATGACCATTGGGAAAGGTGGCGCGCGGGGGGCATTTAATATCTAAACCCCACAAAAGTGTAAAATTACTAAAAACACCCTAAGTAAGGTCCAAATCTAGATGCAACAAATTATCAGGTCCCTTTGTTCAACAATAGGTAGTTATGAATTTTGCTTTTTTCCAATTTATGATGAAATAATCTTAATATCACTATTTCGACCTCCTGTCCCTTTTCAATAGTGTGGTCAACCTTGAATTGATATTATGGTCCACTTGCCCGTTTCGGAAGACGAACAAAAATTGTTTTCATCAATTTACTTTACAAAATGTATTCATAATTGAATGCTCTGGCTTTCATACTCGCTATATGAATGAAAGGGAATAAAGTGCGGAAATAATGAGCGATCTTTTTTTCCTATTACAGAATTTAAGGAAACCTTCCTGCTATTCGATAGTGATGGGGATGGAACTATAACAACCAAGGAGCTAGGTAATGTGATGAGATCTCTGGGTCAGAACCCGACCGATGCCGAAATCCACGACATGGTAGCACTAGTGGACAATGACGGTAAGACACTAAAATACCAGCGATCAATTTACAATTTATTTTCATGGGTCCTTCTTGTAATTATTGCCGAAAACTATGGGTCCCACAATGTTAAATTGAAGTATTTCCATTTCTATGCATCCTTTCATAATTTTATGGATACTGAAATACTACTCTAGTACCCTCTTAATCTGATTAAAATACAGATCCTCACTATTACTAACGTACACACGATAGTAATAGTGAGGATCTGTATTTTAATCAGATTGGTACCCTCTTTTCAAATTCATGAAATCATGGAATACTAAAGCATAAAAAAGCCACAATCTGAACTAAAATTCGATTCGAATAAGAGAAAAATATAAACAAAGAATCATTTACACAAGTCATTTGAAAAGCTAAAAAGAACAAGGCCAATTATTTTAGAAGAGTAAGCGTCTTTTGCTTCACAGACGACACCTGCCATGTAAATCTTGGTCACATCCAAGTAAACGTCACGTCATTAAAGTGAGAACTAGGTATCAAGATATTTATTTCCTTGTGATATTTTTGTCTTGGTCAACTAACTGTTTATGATATATGCATGATGTAAAACAAGGATGTGCTGTTTTAGGAAACGGTTCCATAGATTTCGACGAGTTCCTCCATCTTGTAGCGAAGAGATTACAAGAAGCAGACATAGAAACAGGACTGGTAGAGGCATTCCGTCTGTTTGATAAAGATGGCAACGGATTCCTAACAGCTAACGAACTACAGAGTGTTGTAGCGACGTCTGGGGAAAGCCTTACCGACGAAGAGATTGATATGTTGATGGACGAAGCGGACGTAAACAATGACGGGAAAGTGAACTATAAAGGTATGACGCCGTAGTTCTGTAAGAGGTGTGACATGACAAATATTATAAAATGACGTTATACTTTGCTATATATAAGGACAAACCTAATTACTAGAGCAGCATATTTTCTTAAGAATTGTGCAGTATATTGTCATTATCATTTACATAACTGTAATTTCAACAATATTTGCCTTCATGTCATTAATGTCGTGTAGGATTCTACGTTCATATGGTAACGTTTAAGTATTTGACGTCATCTTAATGTAATTTACGACGTCGCAATGTTTTTATTAATTGTGAATCAAAACGCAACCAACTTAATGAAAATATCTGTTAATTCTGGCATAGAGGGAGATCCGTGTATATATTGTATTCGGCAAGAAGCTTTAAGTTTACACCTTTTACATTTAAAAATGTACACGAAGAAAATATCCCCCGTCAAAATAGGTATAAAAAGATTAAGTTTGTCTTTTGTGGCTTATGGCCCTGGTGAAATACTTAAATTCTCATTTTGCAATATATTTATAAATAAATAGACTATTTCACTAGTAATTTTTGTTCAATGTTGGCCACTTATACAAATTATTTGACGGATCTTAAAAGAAGCCTGTTGTGCCTGTTATGCTATCACAGTCAAAATAAAAAGAAAGAAAAATGGAAAATCATTAAAGTATTTCGCATTACCATGAGTTCGTATCCGACATATGCACTATTCAAATTGTACAATTGGTGTTAATAAGATTGATCTGTATTCCAGAGTTTGTAAAGTTGATGACCTGGAAGTGAGGACGTCACAAGAAAGCTATACGTACTGAGGATCTCTGTAGAGAACGTACATCATCATATCTTTGGACTATTGTGTTGTGATGTAACATCCCCGCTATTTGACAGATGTGCTTCCCAACAGTTTTCAGTCCTGGATCTCGGTTTCATGTTGGGGATGGCGAAATGCTATGGTAATAACATAGTTATCATACATCCAAAAATCTGATAGTTAGATGGAAATCAGTTTGGTCGTCCCTCATGTTCGGTTTTTGATATTTATGTACGAATTTTCTCATTGCATCTGAATGTTGTGATATTTTTTCTCGTGTTGTTTTTCACATTATTTTTGGTCATCACTTTTGATCTCAACCACTTTTACTGTGTTAGACGACTTTGGTCATTCATTCATATTTACATCGACCAAACGTAAATAAAGTGTTTTAAGATGTTTTATGCTCATGTTGTTTTATTTTTGCATATAATTAAGAAAAAAGAACTCTGGAAAAGATTGGGAAAATGTATAATGATAGCAGGCCAGTTGTCATTTAACCTGAAAGAAGATTTTGAGTATGCTCATGAGTGTCTTTACTTTTGATTAAAAACGATGTCACGGTTCTTACTTTCAGGACTTGGCGTTTACTTGGATGTGACCAATATTTATATGGCAGGTGTCGTCAATGAAGTTAAAGACGCTTTCAGAACACTTATTATCTTGTACTTTAATTGTTTAAATCTGTCATGGAAATTGATCAAAGATTGGCGAGTAATGGCCATTACACCAAATTCTTTGCAAGTGACGTGGTTATCAACAGGCAATTTACTGTGTACGACAGACAAGGCGATTCCAGTATACCCGCCCAACTTCGTTGCAAGGGTTCGGGGGTTGGGGGTATAATTACAGATCAAAATCGCTATCAGTTTAAGACTAAACAAGTGCCGGAACGAAATGATAACGTAATGACGGTAAAAGGGAAACCACCTGGGGCTATGATGTGGGCCGATCATGAGCATTAAGCTTTTTCTCAGAAATCACAAATAAAACAAAGCACTTACTGTCAACAGTTTTATTCAGACTTTTCCTGTCATTATCCTCACTCTCTCTTGATCATCTTACTGCCACCTTATAAAACACAACCACACACTTCACTTCACTTGTAACAAACCAGGAATAAGTTACACTTATGTATCCATTCAGCAAATAAAATCTCAGCTTATTACATCAGACTTTCACTTCACCTGACTGCTTACACCCCGGTCATTACGCTAACATAATCTAACAGTAGGGTATCTTTACCTCCAAAGAGACAAAGCAAACCTGAACAGATAATTGCTGTACCATGATCATGTCTTACAATAGTGATGAATAATGTTGATCCCTAAGCTGCCTTCATAATAGCTGTAGGTAGTGTAACTCTTGATAACTTCTTATTTACATCAAGTATCAACACCTTCCCGAATTGGCCTCATGATATAAACTTTCATTCACACATAATTACAAATTAATCACACTCATTTGAAGACCAAGGAAAGCATGCTTTCAAGTCAAGTCCTTGTTACAGTACCTACAGCAAAATTGTGTGTGAAGAAATTTCCATATTCATACATTTAATGAAATCAAGGGCAACATATTAACTATGCATTGGACATGATCAAAACAGGACAAAAATAAAACTCAAAGATAATCATTTCAATAAATTTGATGGGTTTAAGGTCAACATCTCATGTCAACACTGTAATCTGATAATAAATCTCATCTTCCTGAGAAGAATTAAAGTGAAAAGGGGGAGGAGGGTGACAAATATAACCTCAACATTAAACAAGACTTGCACATTTTTGACCATCAAAGAATGGAAAATATTAAAAGTCAAGTAGCAATTGTGTAAGAAATATCATAATCATCATTATGATCATATTGAAAATAACCCTAATCGAGCTCACATCTCTATCACAGAAAATCAGATTGAAAATATCAAGGAAAACATCCATCAGAAACAAAACCCCAGTATATCTAGTTCTGACAATATTTCTCAACAGATAATACAAAAAAAATGTTCCATTTGCAAGAGGTCTCATTTTGGAAACATAAAATCCATCCAAGAGCCATTTTATGGCACAGCGAAAACTGATATTACTTCACCTTTCTGGATGAACTTTCTTTGGTGTCCTGTAAATCTCCACGCATCCATACTTATTCCTATGAATTGGTAAGAGCATAAATGCTCAAAGGTAAAATACTCAGTTGAGTAACTTTTCATACCTGGTATACCGACTGCTTGTCCATACAAATTCAATACCCACTAAAACCAACTATCGGACAATTCATTGTCATCCTGTCCAGGTACATTTGACACATGTTGAGCACTCAGCAGCCGAAAACGGCGAAGGATACAGGATTGAATTACGTAGCCGTGTCAATATATTATCACTTGACTAGCCCCAGCTTTTTAGCTTCAGTCTCGTACACCAAAAGTCTCCACATTTTCACAACAAACACCTCTGCTTCTTCATCTAGGACCTGCAAGGAAAAATATAACTGTTATACAATTTTAATAACTTTTAAAAAATATGAATATTTCTCGCATTCAACCAATGGGACAAAATACGAAAAATGCTATCACACAAAAAATGCCAATCATCCAGTACTGCTGATTGTTTTTTAGGTACCTGTATGCTGCAGAATGTTATGCTCTATTTAAAGTAGTTTACCAATACCCCAGATCAGTTTGGAGGAATTTTTAGTGTTATTGTTTAACAGAGGTGAACAACATTTTATTAACCAAGACAATTCCCTGTCCTATTTCAGGAAAAACATGAGAGAAAATCACCATCATTTTATTATATTAACTTATTGAAAGATTCACTAAATTTAATTCTGAATGCAATGTAACACCCCTTTTTGATATCCATATCAACCATTTGAACTTTGCCTTTAGCATTGACACACACACATATATATACACATATAATCGTGGAAGTAATAGCAACAGTACATACAAATAAATTGTCAAATTTTCAAGGCTATCTGCCCCTTAATCAAGACATAAAATAAATGTTACATCACATAACAGAATGTATATTAAACATTACTTCCACAATAATAGCGACAGTACGTACAAATAAATTGTCAAATTTTCAAGGCTATCTGCCCCTTTATCAAGACACATAGAATAAATGTTACATCACATAACAAAAAGGAAATTAAAGGCCCAATATACGTAACTTCAGGAAATTTTTCGTTTATCTGAAAAAAATCCGGTTGATAACCATGCAAAAATAAGCCTAAAACGAAGTAAACCTGAGCGGTAACTAACGAGAAACTCCTGACAGAAAAATCTAAAGAATTGAAAATAATTCAGGTGGGGCCCACTTCAATAACAAACCGCAAGTAGAAGACAGTCAAAATGGTCGCATGTTTACAAATACAGAGTTTCAACTGCTGCCGTACCGATAACCGCGTAAGAAGTCATCTTGGATATTGCTGATATCAGCTAATCTTATCTAAATCTATAAAAATAATAAGTTATTGGGCTTGATTTTCGCATCAAGTTTTCCCGAAAGTTACGTATATTGGGCCTTTAAACATTACTTCCAAAATAATAGCGACAGTACGTACAAATAAATTGTCAAATTTTCAAGGCTATCTGCCCCTTTATCAAGACACATAAAATAAATGTTACATCACATAAACAGAATGTATATTAAACATTACTTCCCCGATCATATATCTATTTGTAGTAATACGCATCCAACTAACATTTGTTGTTAGGATCCATTACATATAGTGGATCATACTGTCGATATTTCTTACTAGATCATTAATATATTAATATATGGGCCTGGAAACTTTGCCTGATCGTGAAGAACAGATAGTAAGTAAGAGTGACTGTATATGATTGCAGGTCCTGGCTTTTTGATTTTCTGTATCTAATTAAGGTTCTGCAAGGTTAGTTCTTCATTTCAAAATCAATTTCATTAAAGCTATTGTTATGCCTTTAAAATGTGGCAGTGGTAGATTTAACCTTAAAGCAATACCATGCCACTAAATGTTGGGAGAAAATTTTCACTCCACATAATTTTAAGCTAATTTCAAATAGAGCAGTCTTAGGTTTATCATTCAGTAGTGGAGGAAAAGACAACACCTTGGCCAGTTGAGGTGTTAACTTACCATTGCAACATCATTGAGTATATTTTGTGGTACACTCCTTGCCACAACTTTCTGACATATAAAATCGGTAAGAGTGGGTTCTTCCTCGCCAATATATTCTATTATTTTCTTGTTTACCCAGGGTTTGATTCTCTTGTCCATGAGACTCTGTAATTATACAAGCAAGAATAGGTGTTTAAACTGAGTTTGTAAGACATCATAAAGCAAGTTTTTACCAATAATACAAGCAGATGCAAATTGAATAACAAAGTAATAACTTAAAAATTGTAGGTCACATGGCTCTTACAAAATATAAAGACATCAACTTTCTGACAGTAAATGTATAAGATGAATACCTGATCAACAATGTTCCAGTCTAATTGGTAAGCAAATAGTTCATCTTTAGCAGTTGGTATATTTTCAATAAGGTGTTTAATTCTTGAACGTTTCTCCTCAGCTGTAGTGGGTTTCTTTTCTGATTTGTCATCATCATAATCCAGGGGAACCAATTTGCGTTTCTTGGCACCGTCTGACCCTTCATCATCGTCCTGATTGAATACATCTCCCACAGTAAGCTTCTTCCTCTTGGGTGGCACACCTTCCACGGGGCTTGTAGCACCTTGATCAACAAGAGAAGTTATAATTATATCTCTATGTTCCCAACAGCTATATAAAGAATGAGAGACAGTCATTATTACACATCAATGTTCCCAACAGCTATAGAAAGGATGAGAGACAGTCATTATTACACGTCTATGTTCCCAACAGCTATATAAAGAATGAGAGACAGTCATTATTACACATCTATGTTCCCACTGCTATATAAAGAATGAGACAGTCATTATTACACGTCTATGTTCCCAACAGCTATATAAAGAATGAGACAGTCATTATTACACGTCTATGTTCCCAACAGCTATATAAAGAATGAGAGACAGTCATTATTACACATCTATGTTCCCACTGCTATATAAAGAATGAGAGAGTCATTATTACACATCTATGTTCCCAACAGCTATAGAAAGAATGAGAGACAGTCATTATTACACGTCTATGTTCCCAACAGCTATATAAAGAATGAGACAGTCATTATTACACGTCTATGTTCCCAACAGCTATATAAAGAATGAGAGACAGTCATTATTACACATCTATGTTCCCAACAGCTATATAAAGAATGAGAGACAGTCATTATTACACATCTATGTTCCCAACAGCTATATAAAGAATGAGACAGTCATTATTACACATCTATGTTCCCAACAGCTATATAAAGAATGAGAGACAGTCATTATTACACGTCTATGTTCCCAACAGCTATATAAAGAATGAGAGACAGTCATTATTACACATCTATGTTCCCAACAGCTATATAAAGAATGAGAGACAGTCATTATTACACATCTATGTTCCCAACAGCTATATAAAGAATGAGAGACAGTCATTATTACACATCTATGTTCCCAACAGCTATATAAAGAATGAGAGACAGTCATTATTACACATCTATGTTCCCAACAGCTATATAAAGAATGAGAGACAGTCATTATTACACATCTATGTTCCCACTGCTATATAAAGAATGAGAGACAGTCATTATTACACGTCTATGTTCCCAACAGCTATAGAAAGAATGAGAGACAGTCATTATTACACATCTATGTTCCCAACAGCTATATAAAGAATGAGAGACAGTCATTATTACACATCTATGTTCCCAACAGCTATATAAAGAATGAGAGACAGTCATTATTACACGTCTATGTTCCCAACAGCTATATAAAGAATGAGAGACAGTCATTATTACACATCTATGTTCCCAACAGCTATATAAAGAATGAGAGACAGTCATTATTACACATCTATGTTCCCACTGCTATATAAAGAATGAGACAGTCATTATTACACGTCTATGTTCCCAACAGCTATATAAAGAATGAGACAGTCATTATTACACATCTATGTTCCCAACAGCTATATAAAGAATGAGAGACAGTCATTATTACACGTCTATGTTCCCAACAGCTATATAAAGAATGAGAGACAGTCATTATTACACATCTATGTTCCCAACAGCTATATAAAGAATGAGACAGTCATTATTACACATCTATGTTCCCAACAGCTATATAAAGAATGAGACAGTCATTATTACACATCTATGTTCCCAACAGCTATATAAAGAATGAGAGACAGTCATTATTACACGTCTATGTTCCCAACAGCTATATAAAGAATGAGACAGTCATTATTACACATCTATGTTCCCAACAGCTATATAAAGAATGAGACAGTCATTATTACACATCTATGTTCCCACTGCTATATAAAGAATGAGAGACAGTCATTATTACACATCTATGTTCCCAACAGCTATATAAAGAATGAGAGACAGTCATTATTACACATCTATGTTCCCAACAGTTATATAAAGAATGAGACAGTCATTATTACACATCTATGTTCCCACTGCTATATAAAGAATGAGAGACAGTCATTATTACACGTCTATGTTCCCACTGCTATATAAAGAATGAGAGACAGTCATTATTACACGTCTATGTTCCCAACAGCTATAGAAAGAATGAGAGAGTCATTATTACACATCTATGTTCCCACTGCTATATAAAGAATGAGAGACAGTCATTATTACACATCTATGTTCCCACTGCTATATAAAGAATGAGAGACAGTCATTATTACACATCTATGTTCCCACTGCTATATAAAGAATGAGAGACAGTCATTATTACACGTCTATGTTCCCAACAGCTATATAAAGAATGAGAGACAGTCATTATTACACGTCTATGTTCCCAACAGCTATATAAAGAATGAGACAGTCATTATTACACATCTATGTTCCCACTGCTATATAAAGAATGAGAGACAGTCATTATTACACGTCTATGTTCCCAACAGCTATATAAAGAATGAGACAGTCATTATTACACATCTATGTTCCCACTGCTATATAAAGAATGAGAGACAGTCATTATTACACGTCTATGTTCCCAACAGCTATATAAAGAATGAGAGACAGTCATTATTACACATCTATGTTCCCAACAGCTATATAAAGAATGAGAGACAGTCATTATTACACATCTATGTTCCCAACAGCTATATAAAGAATGAGAGACAGTCATTATTACACATCTATGTTCCCAACAGCTATATAAAGAATAAGCAATCAATTGATATGAAGAAGAATTTGGGAAAATATGAAGAAGAACTAACCTAGTTTGAGAGAACTGAAGCCCATCTTTGTGTTTTCCTCCTTAGCTGGACCATAAACAGGTTGAGGTGATGTGTTCTCAAATGGTAGGTTACTGTCATCATCTTCATCTGATAGAGAGCTGGCATCATTGTCCACAGGTCGCAGAGTCGACTGCATTTTGGGTGGTAATAATTTAGCTCCTCTGGAATCCTCATCTTCCTGTTCATATTCATCCTCGATTTCTTCTACCTCCTCCCGCACCTCTTCACGTGGAGGTGGGGCCTCAGGGGACTTTGGGACTGGTTGTGGCAACAGCTGGAGACGTGGTTTAAGGTGTTCCTCTCTCTCCCTTTCAATCTGGTTAAAAAAAAAACAATTTGTAGATGAGATGACATGACAGCCATTCCTCCTGTTTCAGTTTTACGCTACCTTAAAATGCATCACCAAGGTTCATCTTACACTACTTTAAATTGCATCACCAAGGTTCATCTGCACAAGCATAAAAATCTTACCGGTACATAACATAAAAGGTAACAAACATTACCACAAACATAAATGTATATACCTGTAACAGTAGCTTATAAAATATGAAGAAATATCAAAGGCAGCAATCATCATCCCCAAAATTTACTCATCATGGACTTTTGTTAGTGAAGGACAGCATTGCTTTAGCAGAAATCACACAATTTGTATTATGTTGACAAACTATCCATTCTAGACTATGCATATCAAATGAAGATTCTGTTCATTCTTCAATTTACAAGTTTACAGAAGACCAGCAAAGGATACAAGTTTTAGAATAAAGTGTTTATTCAAACAAGAATTACGCGTAATTATATGTGTCGCCTTTCCCGCTTTGTCAATAGTGATAGTGTTCGTAGAGTCATAATTCACCTATATACCAAATTTGATTGAAATCGGACAATATTGAAATTTTGACCAGTCAGTGGCAAAGAAATGGCGTCCATTTTGTTGAATCATGAAACAGAAATTGCGATAGTTTTTGTAGAGTCCTAATACACCTACATACCAAGTTTGAGTGAAATCGAGACAATATCTAAATTTCGACCAATCAGTGGCAAGGAAATGGCGAGTATTTTGTTGAATTATGAAACAGAAGTTACGATAGTGTTCGTAGAGTCATAATACACCTACATACCACTTTTGAGTGAAATTGGAGAATATCTATATTTTGACCAATCAGTGGCAAGGAAATGGCGGCCATTTTGTTGTATCATAAAACAGAAGGTGCAATAGTGTTCGCTGAGTCATAATACACCTACATACCAAGTTTGGTTGCTGTAGCTTTTATACGCAGTCAGAAACAGCCTAATATGCAAGAGCTAAACGCAAAACTTTAACGTTGTAATTCCAGAAATTTGAGATTTTTACCCCAAAAAAGCAGAAATCCAGGAATTTTTTTTAGCCCAGTAGGCTCTACTTCCCATGCTTCATCTATGATTGAGGTTTGGTTGATGTAGCTTTTATACTTAGTCAGAAACAGCCTAATATGCAAGAGCTAAACGCAAAACTTTAACGTTGTTATTCCAGAAATTTGAGATTCTTACCCCAAAAAAGCAGAAATCCAGGAATTTTTTTTAGCCCAGTAGGCTCTACTACCCATGCTTCATCTATGATTGAAGTTTGGTTGATGTAACTTTGTCAGAAACCGAGCTAAACGCAAAACTTTAACATTGTTGACGCCGCCGTCGGAAAAGTAACCCCTATGTGCCGCCTTTCCGACATCCGTTGGAGGCGACACAAAAACCATGCTAAATATTAATGGGATACTTCTTTACATTCACTAGGACAACCTTTAACCTTTGTACGATCAGCTGTTCTCAAATTGTGATACAAACAGGCCCTATGGACAAATTAAGGAATCTCTGCTAACAGCAATATCCAACCCTACAACATACCAAGCCGCTAACATTTTGATACCCAAACGCCAATTCCCCTAATTGGAGGTAAATTGAATCCCTCATTTACCTTCGCTAGCTCTGCCTCTGGGTCTGGGTGGCCCTCGTCCATAAGTTTTCGACGGATCTCTTCCAATTCTTCCTTCTCACGTTGCCTATCCCTTGCATCTACCTCTCGTTCCTTTTCTCGTTCTTTCATTCTTCTTACCAACATACTGCCTCTGCCAAACAAGACACACAATGTTACATTTAATGTAATATAGAGATTATGTACCAGATACTATTTACATGGTCAGAAAGTATAGATGATGAAGCATAATATCCTTAGTACACACCAAATGACCCATAGATAACTGATCAAATGTCATGTGCATCTCATGATAACATGTGCTTTCATAGTTTACAAAACACTGTCTTTAGAAACTAAAGCCCTCATGGTTGACAAATATCTCAATTTTAAAAGATCATAAGCTAACAAAATTAATTTGAAAATGTTACTGATATGTAATGCTTTAACTTGCTGATTTAATATGATGATAATGTGGATGTTGGTCAACGATTAGCCTTATTTAGAGTGATAATCAATTCAGAGTATTGGTGGTAGTGTAGGGTAGGTTGATGGAAGGATTGTTCTTCAAATAGTGATGTTATTTGAGGATATATGAACCATCAGCTTTATATCACCTTTAAATATGTCATAAATGCAATATGTAATCTATCATTTATTTGCATTTAGATATATATTCGGACCAAAAATAATCTTATATCTTTCTTACTTGTAAAATTTAGGATCATCCCTTTCATCATCATAATCTTCTAAAAATTCTTTCAGTCGTCGAGCTTCACGCATCTGAAATTGTAAAGCAATGTATGCAAATTTTAAATCTACAACTATTTGAACATTCCTGGTGTTATTATGCAGAAATCAGAACATGTTTATAATGGATCAAATCAGTTTTTAAAAATTTATAAATACCTGGTATGAACACACATGTAATAATGTAATAAACATTTCATAATCACCTCTTCAGTTTTGCGTTCTTCTTCCCGTTCCCTGTCTTTTTCATATTCTCTTGATTTTTTTCTTTCTCTTGCTTCCCAATTTTTCAACCTCTACAAAGTTGAAACAAATACATATATCACATGTCAACTACAAAAAGATCAATTCATATTCATCAAACTAAAACACAAAAGGTCATAAACCTGAACTTGACTGTCTAATCCACCACTTACCCTCAAAAACATAGCGTTTCTCTCGGATTTCATATTAATATAGATAATATGGGCTTAATTTGCATGCAGCAAATCAGAAAGACCCATGGCTGCCAACTTTAACTTTATAATACAATCTTATACAAAGCATTTGATTTAGCACCGTCTAGCTTTTATAAGCCAATCTAAAGCACTTTAGAAAGCATAGATCAACATACATTAATCATAAAATCATGAGGAATTCAAAGGGACTGCTTATAAGGCACTAAATATTAGTCCTATGCTACTTAGCTAATATTTACGTATACTGATGTGTGTATGCGTGTTTGTGCATGAGCTAAAGATGTACTGTGTTCTGTTGGTAGTGGAACAATGCTTCCAACAGCATCTTTTATAGTGCAATCATACTTAAATGGTACAGCACGGATACCTCGTTATCAACCCAAGATCATTTTATACTTTTAATGGATTGTTTGAGTTGTACAACAAACAGAAATATTACCTCTTGGTAAGCAGCTTCTTTTTCTCTGAGTTTCTTTTCTAATTTCCTTCTTTCATGAGCTTCTTCCTCCTCCTCAACATCTCTATCCCGATCTCTATCCCGCAATTTTCTGCAAAAGAAAACCATACAAAATATTATCAAATATTAATTGAAACATCTGCTGTTTATGTCCACCATGTGCTATTGTCATGCAATTGAAAAATATCAGGAATGAATTCAAATTTTTTCAATGACAAGGTTAAGCTGCAATAGGTTTTCTATATGTATTCGTACCTAAACTAGACATTCATCCTCCAAGAAAATTATGACACAACTAAGTTTGACAACATTTCTTTTAAACTTTGAACTCTAACATACCTTTCTCTTGATCTGTCTCTACTAGGAGATCTCCTTCTGCGACTAGAGGGTGAACGAGACCGGCTCCGTAATCTTTCATATCGTTCTCGTTCATAACGTTCCATTTCCCGTTCTCGTTCCCTCTCTCTTTCTCGTTCCCTTTCCCTTTCTCTTTCTCGTTCCCGGGCTCTTTCTCTTTCCCTTCTCCTCTTTTCCTCCAGAATCCTTCGCTCCCGCTCCCTTTCCTTCTCCTGATCTTTTTCTGGTTCATCTTCTCCCTGCAAAACAAAACAGAAATGCTTGTTACTCTTGCTTCTATGGCCAACTAAAATCTACAATGTTGACACTGCTGCATAAACAAACTTAATCTGTAAAATTTTAAGTACATAAAGTCACCATCTGGAAAGTAAAAATGTCATCCATTAAAATCTAAAAAGAATAAAATATTCAAATTAATCTCTTTTAAAGCACAAGAAATCAACCAAACAACTAAGCAGGTTTATAAAGTGATTCAAATTTTTTTGATAATGAAAGTACTTAGGATTGCAAACATGCATAAGTACCAGTTTTTTGGTTACCTTGCAATACCTTTTAAATTTTATACAGGGTTCATACAGATTTTCCCTATTAAAACTGCATGTTTACTGAAGTAAATTATGAATTCCGGCAC
Organism: Mimachlamys varia; assembly: GCA_947623455.1. NCBI lineage: Eukaryota > Metazoa > Mollusca > Bivalvia > Pectinida > Pectinidae > Mimachlamys > Mimachlamys varia. The sequence goes on along the minus strand of OX392528.1, from coordinate 27,628,477 downwards.
TTTTCAAGCATCTGTGAGCAAGTTCCAGCACTAACCCAAATTCCAGCACTTTAAAGCACTGACCACAAGTTCAAGCACTTTTCATCTTCTGTATGAACCATGTTATTATACTAGTTTTGTAAAAAATTACTTTACTTCAGTCCAAGAAGAATTTATTTTTTATATGTAACCATGATTACCTTTCATATGCCTCAAGCAGTTGAATCTTGGACTAAAAATCTCAAATCCAGTACACAATTGATGGAGCTTTAAGGGAAAACCCTGTATCTGAGTTAGTAACAAATGACCATATTATAAGATTCACCACCGTGACATACCCATCCTCACCAGTGAAATCCTAATTGTGAGAGCATGATGATATCACAGTGCACATACCATGATATATGGATACCAAATGTTCTACCAACTGAGCTTACCGAATTTTTCTCGTTAGTTCCATCAGTATAGACATAATCTATAGTCCCAGGTTCATCTCCTATCAGAGGCACAAAGGAAATCTGACTTCAGTTACATATAATCAATAATCAATAGACAAATAATGCAGAACAATGTGCCAAGCAGTTCCATATCTCTCCTTGACTTTAGTCAAGTAAACCTTAAACACCAACATCCATGGCCATGTCCAAGATGTCAAGAGTGATTGCTGACTAACAAAACAGTCAACCTCTCCCTAATCTCGTCAATGAGTATGTGCCAAGGCTTGAATACCAAACCATTCACTACATATACACATTACTTCTCTGTACTGTAGTAATCCATCCTCCTAGTTCCCTTCGATGGCCTATTCCAGGTGTGAAATCTCACCCAAGACAGGTGTAAGTTGCTGCTAATAACACAAAAATTGACATTAACATCCCAACCCATCCCTTCCACAAATTCTTAACAAAAATCAGTTGTTGAAAATTATGCTAAAATTGTTGTACTTTTTTGCTTTGTCAAGGCAGGGAAATATATACCACATATTACCACAATTTTTGGTGGGGTTAATTAAGGGAGGCAATAAAAAATAAAAATAAAAAAAAAAATCAAATAAAAAACAGGAGATATAAGGAAGAGTTGACGAAAATTTGTATATATATGGAAAAAATATAGATGTTATAGATGTATGCTAATGCAACACATGTGAACTGCTAATATGGCATCCTGTGTTTCTCTTACCTTTGTATGTTAAGTCCTAATGTGTTGCCTCACAGGGTGAGAACATCCTGTACTCTTATAACTCTAGTACAACATCAGACACAAAAATTATCACCGACTCACACCACACCACTACCATCACTACATACAGTGGAGTCACACTATCAGTGCGAGTAATCAGGACTAGGACAAAAACACAAGTTGAAAGGTAAGTAAATGTTTCACTTACCTTAACCTGGCCCCCAGGGATTGAGCATTGAACCAACTTAAGTAAAGTAATGGCACTAACCTCAAACTCTGTTCCTCTTAGATCAGATTGCCTCTCATTAACATCATATTTAAATAGGGACTTAAATCAGGAGTGCATGACCAAGAAAATGGCCTTACTACAACCGGCAAAGAGACAGAAGATAGGCTTTTTAATGTTTCCTGTGGGAAATTAAGTTTCCATTTAAACACTAGAATTCTGAAGGGGGAAAAACGCCCAAAAATATCCATCTCTGAAATTTACTTTAGGATTGTTTCTGGGATTAATTTTGTTTTAGTTAAAGACACTTACCAGTGTATGTGAACTGCTAAAATATCTTCATCCAGGATCATGGCATATATATAGTAAAATGTAAAGCTAAGTAGCTACTTACCGGCTGGTCTTTACAATAATAATTTACTGCTATTCATGTTGATCGGATGCTTGCCGCATAGCATCGAGAGAATCTAGTAATTTTTGAGTAATGAAATACAGCCTGTTATTCAGCAATTTATTCAGAAAAATTTATGGTCAGAAATTTCAATCTTTTTAATTTGATACCATATCATTTAAAGAAAGACAATTTTAATAGAATATGCTAACATTAGGAAAATTAGTGTTGGTACTTCAAAGCCCTAGTTTAAAATCAACCAGCTAACTTCAATCTAGTAACACTTGTAAAAAGGTTTCAGGATTTACATATATAATTATGCTTCATATCATTAGAAAAGAGTTTCTGTTTTTCAACATTTTTTTCTTTTATGCTTTTTTGGCCTATTATTGCAAGATGCCCATTGGCAGGAGGAAAAAAGATGCATTTCAGAAAGGATTTTGGGAGGTTATTTGTTTTATATCATTAATATTAAGTTATTAACATAAGAATGAAGCTAGTTGAGATGCCACCCTTGTATATTTGTTAAAAAAATGCATTTGTAACAGGCGATCATTTCTGAAACAAAACAAAATCTGAACTTGTTTTCCTGAATATGAATTGTTCTTATCCTGTGTTGTTGACTTGCACGTGTATTAAGAAAAGACATTTCTAAAGATTTTAAATAAAACTAGGGATAAACATTCTGTGTGACAAACATTCAAAATTCAGGAAAACAAAGTACATATTTACATTATGACAAGGTATCAAAGCTATAATGTTGTCCAGTCAATTGCATACCTTGTGGAGATCTCTAAAACTTCTAATTTCTCTGTTGATGATTTCTCGTTTGTCCTCCTCCATGTCTATATCATCAATTCCCTGCAAATCAACATTGACAAATTTAATCTGAGCAATGGAACTGATAGTAACACATCTTTTCAAATAATTTAGTTTTTTTTTTCTCCATGGCTTTAAATCATACAACAAATGTTTCCAAAAATCCAGTGGAGCTAATTATGGAACTTTCCTGAAAAGAGCGCCATCACAACCAGAATCATGTTTTTTGTCACGCTGCCCCCCACCCCAACTAATTGTAGCTCCTTGAGACACAAGCCAACTTGCAATTGACTGCAGGGTCATTACTGGACATACCCCCCAGCAACAAGAACTGAAGAAGGTGATAAAGATTAAATTTCTAAACATTTTCTTCAGGTATGAAAGTATGATTTATGTAAAGATTATTTTACACAACAAAATATGTTTTTATGTAACGTTTTGATGAATAGTACAATATGTAACCTGTTACCTGTCACATAAAAACATATTTTGGTTGTGTAAAATCTTTATATTAGTAATGAAGATTATAATTTAAAATGATACAGGTAAATTAAGCTGATACGGCAGAGTAGATTTCTACATGAAGCATCAGCTAAATAACCTGGGGAGAACCCACATATTTATTCAAACTAGTTAACTTTTGTTGATTTTGGTCCTTAATGATTATCATTAATGACAAATCCTGATCACTTTTAAGTATGAGAACGGAAACAGCTGAAAAAGTAATGATTTTGTGTCTGAATGCCCTTACTACTGTACTGTATGTTTACATTGTTTCATTAAAACAATGTAAACATACAAAAATCAAAGCACTAGATATATGGGAATAATGGGAGTAGAAACCTGATTATACTTACAGTATCTTTTATTTCCTTTTCTTCCTTCTTCTTTTGTACTGTCTTCTGTTCTTTTTCCGTGTCTGCAAGTATGAAGGGAAAATTATTGACGGTTCATTATTAAGAGCAAATTATTAAAATTTTAACTTCCTTGTAACATCTATTTCTTCAACATCATGTCATTTTCCCCAAAACTTTGTAGTTCCTTATAAAACAAATCAATCGGTCCCTTCTTTCAAGTCTGTTAATATTTCAACAGATGTAGTCAATGATTGCATGTACCAACTGGCAATATAGATAACTTGTTATTTTCATCAAAGAGAAAGTTTAAGTATTTCATTCATTTATCATAATTTATAAATATAAGTAAAATCAGTTTTTATGATAAAACAGTTATGAATCAAGGACCAGAAAAAATTATAGGCCAATTCCTCAATTTGCACAAGGCACAGAACTTAAAACACTGCAATATTTTAACAATAGTGATAACACAAAAACAAAAGAATTGAAAGTTGTCTCAATTATCTTCAGCACAAGCAAAAGTCATTTCTGACAGTGTTTATTAATTAGATGGTGCACACAATCCAAAAGCAAATGTGTTAGGGTGTGGTTTGAAAAGTAAAACACTCAGTCAAACAAAATTAGTGTCAATTCAATATAGATCTTCAGTGAAATTATTGATTTTTGAACACTTTCAAAACAAATTGTGAAAAGACAGGAGAAAGGGTTACAGCAATTAAACTCTTTTCCATGGTTTTATCTTTTCCATACTTAATTGCATGCCGAATTTGTGATAAATATAGACTTGAAAGAATAAATGTAGAAACCATTGCCTGGAATCTGTCTTGAGAGATCTTGTTAGTCCAATAGATTACTCGAGACAGCTTCCATATTAGTTCAACTTTGAAAAAAAAAAAAAAACAAGAAAATTCTATTGAATTTCCCCTTTAAATGATTTTAGTATATTCACCATACTTGCTCTGTCATTTTCGGTGTTATATGTTCACCTCAAAGCTTCTTCCATGTATGCTTCATACTAGACATGGAATCCCTGACATTACAAAAAAGAAAATCTAAATATCAAAGGAAATATTTTCATGTACCTGCCAAAGATACTTTTGAATCCTTCCTACCTGAAGGTACAGGTTTACTGAGATCAGAGGCATATTCTCTCATGATGGCATCAAGGCCAGCTTTTGCCACTCTGTCTTCCCTTTTTGAAAATTCATCCAAATCATCATCCTTTTCATCACCATTCTCTGATGATTTGTCTTTCTCCTCCTTTTCTTTATCTCCATCTTCCTTATCATCATCTCCATTTTCAGACGTTTTAGTTTTCTCCTCAGTTGCAGTCTTTTCCTTCATTGCAGACAGCTTTGCCTTCTTTTTGGTTCTGTATTCATCTAATAAAGTTTTTGTTTTGGCATCTACTTTCACCTGGGAATGATAGATGATACAGTTTATGAGTGTGGCCAATAGTAATGTATGCTTCACCAATGAACAATATCTAGTTTAACATAAACACCCCCAGATGTGAACCCAACAAAATCTGCCGTTTTTCAACAGTGCCTATAAGTTATGTGTACATTTAACAAGCATATTGAGTATTGCTGAAGCAATTCATGTTCCCTACCGGCCCTCGCAAGCTATAAAGAATTAAGATGCAATGATTCATTAAATAAATTACAGGGAATTGACGTAGATATCCCCATGATGTATCTGTATACCAAATTTCAGTTCAATATGTGCACATGTTTCAGTTATATTGAATGGAAACTGAATTATCGGAAATTCTGCAAGTCCAAGGGTTATAACTCTGTAAAAATCATTCAGCTTTAACCAAATCAGAACTTGACCTAGATATCCCCACAATTTTATCTATATACCAAATTTCAGTTCAATATGAGCACATGTTGCAGAGATAATGCAGGGAAACCCAAAAAAGGTGACATTCACACCTTAAAGAGTAAAGACACATCTGAACTCTCCTTATTAAAAGGATGGAATAGTTCACTATGAAATTTCATTGGTGAAGTAATAACATGATTAGCAACTTTCTCATGAGCCATCTCATGAAAGATTTGTTTAAGAAACAAAAAATATCGCTCATCTTTCATGGAAATATAAATATTGTAGAACATTGTATAGGTAAATCTACATACCACAAGCTTTTTATCAGTTATTTCCCATTCATTCAGGAGCCTCATGCACCGTAAAGTTGCTTCTGGGTTTTCATACTCGCAAAATCCAAATGCTGAAAGTGAAATATTGCCATTACCATAGCCATCAACTTTGCTTCAAGGAATATGGAGACTAAAATGTATTATTATTCTCATTTGAATAAGTTTAAGGCATGATCTCGGTGATCAAGATTAACTATGATCTGGGTGATCAAGAAAAAAGTTAATCGTAATTTTGTTAAAATGAATTTATATCTAGTTATTCAAAATTAAACATTACATAATTTAATCTTCTTAGGCAAACATCATTTGACCAAAAACACCTTTTTGAATGAGATATTTTATTCAGATATTATTCATATAGTAAATATCATTATATAGATGTTGAATTTGTAATGTTGGAAAACACTTTACCTTGCAACTTTCCAGATGCACCCTGAACCCGTTTCCAACTGAGGACATTACCACATCTCTGAAAAAGGAATATAAAAGATATTTTCATTGAAAATGTGTTGCTTTCAGAGATAATTCAAATGGTACTGTACATGCCATAAGACAATAAATTCTCACTGTTATTACAAATGTATTATGTTCTCAGTATTTGAGCACATTTTGACTCTTAACTTGGTCCAAATAAACACACTCCACTTTATCTTTATTGCTCTGTGCAGTTGTTGGGTTGAATATAGTACTTAATTTTCATTAACATACCTGAAGCATCTGTCTCACCATGGCATCTGGAGCTCTATCACTGATGTTACCAACAAATACTGTGGTAACTGGAGGCTTTTCTTCATCATCATCCTAAAGAAGTTATTCATACACTGTTATTATACTGCTTTTAAAATATTGAAAACAAATGTTGACATGGGTTTTCCGTAATAAAAATATCAGTATCATTGAATCATTGCTTTTAAAAAGTTCAAATAAAATAATATAATATGATTTGTGCATTCAGGCAGGTAGCACCATTATGCACTACCATATATATGTAACAGATGTCATTATTTTATTCAATTCTTTGCCTGCGGCTGTCAGCAACTGCCTCCACTAGGGATCAAACCTGAAAATTCACAGTGAAATGCCCAATGACTAGCCCAACACTCAACTATCAGAATGATTCCTATAGCCGAGAGGTATATTCAGCTATTATTCACCAGGGTTAAACATATTTAAAAGTTAGCTTACTTTTGGTATCTCCTGAGGCACAAGCTGTTTCTTTGATGGTTTCAGTGACTGGGGAGTTAAGTTTGTTTGTGAAGTCACTAAAGGTCTCATAACCTTAAAAAAAAACAATGGTAAAGATCTTGAAAATTTATAAAATTGCACAAACATCGTTTCTCAATGACATTTTCTCTTCACTAATTTTCACACACGCCTAATATAATAAACTTCTTCAAACTTTTTATATTTTAATCTCTCGTTTTCTTCTACATAACTAATTATACACTTAACTGTTCTTTTTACATTTTTACTGCCTACATAGAAACTCCTAAAACAGACATATTTTCCTATCCAATATGCCTGGATAGTTGATTGGAACTTATTTCTGAAGCAAGAATTCTTTGATGAAGATTCCGTCTGAAATCTGAGCACTTTAACATTGACTTGAAAAACCTACATAAGTGGTTGACAGTTCCAGTACAATAGTGTCTACTCACGGTTCATCTTATATAGGTCCTGTATGTCAAACACAATTATATTGAATATTACAGACTTTTAACATCTCACTATGTAAAAACTCTTGAATATGTTGGAGTACTATCTTCATTAATACCATGACTGATTTTAGAATTGAACAGTACTGTTTATGTTAACAGACAAAACTTACTGTTGTTGGCTGCATTACACCCATACTCATCGGCATCATTCCTGTAAAAAGATGCAAGTATCTCATTTAAGTGTTTTTAAACAAATAGGAAGCTTCATAAAATAATGGCTTTTGTTTACCAATGTAGTTATACATCAAGGTTTAATCAGCATGTAATCATCAATACATTGATGTTTAATTGTTATGCTGTTACCTAAAGAAGAAAGTCCAACAAATATTGATTTTTCAGTTTTAATCTGAAAAGGGAATTGATCCAATGATGAATTATGAAGGAGAGCAGTTTCGTTTTACTCACCCATAGGCGTTGCAAAAGCGTATCCCATGCCTGGAGCCATTGGTGGCATACCCAAGGGGGGTCGCTGAGGAAATGACATGCTTCTTTCGATTTAGTCAACCTTTTAGGAAGCAAAACACAAACCGGTCAATCAATGTCAGGATGCGAATCTTATATTTGGATCAAAGTCATGATAGTCTACCTTATTATAACATCACAAACATGTATTTGTAATTAAATCAAATTAAATCGGTCTTAAGTATGTATGCGATATCCCTTCCGTAACAATAAACGTATGCAAAACGGTGAACCCATCCCCCAAGAATGCTTACTGTGTATATGTTGACTTATTGTTGTAACGAATGCCAATAATCTTACAGATTAATAAAAGCGATCGCACAATAAACAAAATACATGGAAGGCCTTGTGTAATTATAATCAATTGCAAATAATGGAGAAAATAAAGATCATATCACACGTACCTTTTGAAATAACACAGATTTTCTTGACCAGGAACAATATCGCCAAATAAAATGGCGGATGCCCAATCGCGCACGAGGCCTGTGACGTCACAGGAAGTTGAATCCTGATTTTTATTAAGGATAAATGCCCCTACTATTTTTTATCCACATAAACCTTTTTACATTTATAAGCATTCGGATCACAGCAGCATTCTCAATTATCGTCTCATAGATAATATTCGAAAAAAAATCAATTCAATTGGAGATAGGTACAATTCTATTACTAGTGTAATAGTGGTCCCTCGGTGTGCGTGTGCGGGTCCGGTCCAGTCCAGGTCCAGAGAGGGTCGGTGTCAGCTTTACACGTCACTCCGTGAATCCGTTTCGTGATCGTATAGTTTTAAAGGTCGAATAATAATCGGAGTCGACGACTGGACCTGCAATCCTCTCTAGACCTCGTGTTCCACGTTCCCACACACACACACATACGTGGACACACAGGTTACAGGTTACAGGCCTGTTTCACTACAGGTTCGAACGCTGGATGTAGCGGAAGTACTAGCAATCGATTCAATAACTCAACAAAGTGTTTCAATAAACAACTAACTATTTATTTACAAGACACAAGTATTAATGAAGAATATAAATGTATAACAATATAAACACGGAAGATCATAACATTAGTATCGCACAATGATAGCTAATGTTAAGTAACTCAATTCCTATGTCACACGTACGGCCCTTATGCTAACCAACAGTAACACTGATACCCGAAGCTACAATCGATTCCCTCTAGATACCTATAGGTCTATTAGCGAACCACTATGTATTATCGCCTAAGCCCGGAGCCCCTGACTAACATAATCTGTAGTTCCTATATACAGTTGAGTGTAAGCTAACCTTTACACCCTAGTGCACTAGGAGTGCACTACGTTTAAACTAGTAGTGCACTACATTTAAACTACAAGTAAACTAGTAGTGCACTACGTCCAGCCAGGTGTGACCACAAAAACCCCTACAGGTAATGGGAGGGTCCATATATACCTACCTGTGTTCTTACCTGTACAGATGTAATATGATTTACCTGTACTTTATGTTATACTATTGAAGTCATTAGTTTGTTAGTACCTGGTACTTCCTCATATAAGTACAAGAATGAAAAATTCTGAGTTTATGCCAGACGATATTTATCTTAGTAACTGAAATAAATTAATTCACTGCATGTCAAGATTTTGAATATAATAATAATTGAAATATACTAACTTATGATATTCTTTTTAAGAATTAATAATGTATCTTTTCTATTTAAATATTTGTATTCTACAATTAAATTGAAAGGTATGTGTTCAAATAAAAAGTGGTATAACACATGTTTTATGTTGAAATTATTAAGTTAACCCTACTAAAAATATATACAGAAAATAAAGTAAACAACAGATTGTAATATAAAAAAATAGATATTAGAAGAACATATTTTGTACTTTGTATAGTTGTTTCAAACACAAATTACTTTAATATTTAACATTAAGAAGCTAGCTGTGCAATATCAGAGACGTACAAGGTTTTATACGTCTCTGGCAATACTACCTACATGTACCGGTATTGGTATTCTGTTTCACTATACACTCATGTACAATGCATACAAATGAAAGGTTATATAAACATCAAGTACTAATATAAGAAAAGATTACTTTCACCAGAACATTTAAAGCCATTTCCTTCTTCATATCAAAATACCAACATACATCTACATGTAATCCAATTGACTGTAATCAATGTTAGCATCATTAATTAATAAATAGGATCATCATTAGTCAATTAACAGGGCCCCAGGCCTTAAATCAGACTTGGCCAGTACTAGTGATGGCTGTGGGGGAGTGGGAGGCGAGAAATTCAGACCTTGCTAACTACAGACGGCCTGGGGGTGTCCCCTATCTTGACCTCTGTACGTGAGGATGTGGCCCAGGCAGGTCAGGTATATGTACGTAATTATGCCTGGAGGGTAAAGGATTCTACCTGAAGATCTATATTTGTCCCTTTTAGTTAGATATTATATAAGTCATTATGTTGATTTAAAAGTACAATAAATGTGACTGGCATAGGCTTAAGTTTGTTCCAATTTAGGTTAATATAACTGCATATTATTTATTTGTTGTATACTTAGTCTTACAATATAGAATTAATTAAAATAATTCCATTAAACTGACCTTGCTTTTTTTTAATCATTATTACATAAATGCATAAACCTTCAAGTCATATTTAATACAACCTGTAATTGCCTTCAATATGTAAGCTTAAATATTGGAAATGCATCCTTTTCAAATACTTTTATACTGATTATTAGAATAAAATTAAGTATAATGAATGTTTGTATTTTATTATCAAACTGTATGAAGTGACTGTGCCAGAGAGTATATATTCTCTCACATATACCTCCCAAATTACACCCAATATAAACCAGATAATTTTTCATCATTAATTCATTTAACAAGTATGTATATGTAAATATTTAGAAATCGAAATGCGTCATTGGATTATATTCATTCAATTGTCATAAGATACTTGGTATTTTAAGTTAATATTTAAGAAAACCAGAATCTGGTAAAGGACTGATATAGACTTACATTGTTGTCCAAGTAATTATTATTAATTTCAATGTTATTTAATGTACTATCAATTTATTATTGTATAAATAAATGTTTTGAATGAAACAAAAAAAAAATGGATTAAAGTCCTCAAAATATCCACTATTTAAAGGGAAATGTGTAAATATCTAGATATATTATCAGAGATTTTTAATATCATATAAACTTGATAAACCTGAGTAAAAGTAAAAATATGTATTATCATAATTATGATCCTGGTCATATCCAGCTGAGCCCTTTATTAATCAAATTGGTTCCAAATTTGACCAGTGATAGTCAGATGAGAAATTCACACCTCAATTATGTCACTGACAGGCTTATGTCAGCAGGTGTTCCTTAGACAAGGTTGAGACAGGTCAGGTAATTGCCCGAGGCCTGAGGGTCAAATCAAAACATCTGTCCCATACTGAACAATCTGACTAAATTTTAATTTATTGTTATATTACTTTTTTCAACTTCAAATTCTTATATTTATATTAATGCTGTTGTATGTGGTGATTTATACATACAGATCTTAATATAGAAAAAAAAATAAAAATATAGATTATCAAAACTCTATTATAACGCGTTCATAAATATATAGATCTGAGGCATGAATGTATTTAATAAAAATATATATCTAGCAATATAAGAATATTTATTTGTTTTTTTTTCACAATTAGTTCTTACAATATCTAAAAATATACTTATAAGCAAATAATTATCAATAGATATTCCTTCAATTTTTCAATATACTTGATTGTAAATTGGTAAATGAATATAGAAAAACGTAATATTAATGTTCTATTTTATTTATATGATGTATGCAAGGAATTTTTGGGGGAAATTGTAAGAGTAATGATCATGATTTCACTATTCTAGTTTTGAAATGAAAGAAAAAAGGTTGTTTGAGAAAAATAACTACATAAGATGCATATATATACATTAAAGTTATAGATATTAACTAATGATAAGGCCAGCTTCAAAGTACTAGCAGATGACAAAGATGAGGTACAGGTAAAAATCACAGGTAGATGGATGGGACTGTCCATTTACCTGTAGGGGTATTTGACCTATATGGGGTTCAGGGTGTAGTGCACTACTAGTTTACCTGTAGTTTAAATGTAGTGCACTACTAGTTTAAACGTAGTGCACTACTAGTGCACTAGGTGTAAAGGTTAGCTTACACTCAACTGTAGCACCCTATACTACTGAATCCAAGGACCGATAACTCCACGTAGCACTAGATAGGTATCGGCACTGTTCACAGCACCTGACCTATGTTGCGCGGTTTACCGCACATGAAGTTGGCAAGGTTTACCTCACCTGGAGAAGCGGGTCGGTTCATATATACCCCTGCTCCCCCTCCCCAAAATAGCCTCAACGACGAGTGTTAAAACTGTTAATCTCTAACCCAGTTTCACCATCTAAAAGCATGTGAGGGAGAAGCGGTAACCCATTCCTGTTATTACTACCAACCACTTCCGGTCGTCTCAAAAGTGTAAACACACAGATTTCAGCACCGGTATCGTAGCAGCTAATCAGCCCTACTCTAAGTTGTGATGAATAACACGGAAAGTAACAGATCCTTATCTGTACATCATAAACAATAATAATACTTAAACAAAGTAATACAAACATGAGAAGTCTAAACCCTAACTTCTCACACTCCTCCCCCCTAAGATCAAAGTAACATTTTTTTTTTCAATAAATTCACTTTGTCAAATAACAATCTAAACAAATACCCCCGTTATTATAGCTCTAGACTGCTAGGGTAATCCTACACAAGGCTACATATCAACTAAGCCTACCTGTTTAGTGTAACTTTCCAACATATATGCACACAGCGCATTATAGCAACACATATATCCATATTTTGGATGCAGTAATTTATCCAAGTTCAAAACTTTGTGCCACGTGCAACAAAAGTTCACAAAATTTCTGCAGTTCACAAAACTTCCGTTAGTCCGCTTCAAGTATGGCACGCGCGAAACACTTATTAACCACATGCGTTTAACTATAGACATTATAAGTCCACAAGTTATTATAGGCATAAAGCGTAACAGTCTTTCAGGACACTGAATTAATCATTATGTCCAACTTGTGGTATGGTTCCTCTTCCCTTCTGTCTGGTCGTCGGTTGGGAGCGTATGGAGCTCCCCTATAATCCCATCGGCTCTCTGTCCCTGGTTGGACCATCGGATTGGGCCTGGACACTCTTCTTGAACATTACGGATATGGAACTCGGCGAAATTGTTTACAATTCCTTAAGATCCAAATCCATGCTCACAGCAAGGTACAGCTCCCCCACTGCCTTCCAAAACTGGACAGTGGTAAACCAATTGTTCCTACCTAACACATTTAATACTGACAACTGTTTACAGCTGCTCGGATTGTTACAGATACCCCCACCTATCCTGGTGTTGTATCATCTATTTTCCAATAAACCATATAACCTATATCCTATACTACATATGTACACACCTAGCTACCTGCTTCACGTACACATTTAGCCTAGTTATGGAGGAAACCAAACCGTTGGTTTACACATAGCCACACGACCTGTCTGACAGTACAGCTTTCTGTATAGCAGTGTCGCCAGATTTGAACCAGATGTTGTATACTTATCAGTATAACCTGTAAGTAGCACATGAACTAATTGATCAGAACTAATCATGCCAACCATAGCCATTGCAACAATCACTATCATCATACCTATCAGACATTTGCTCGATGTAGCGATATTTGTAACTGAATAGTTCTTCTCATATGATCCGTTTTTCAAAACAACAACTTCATTAAAATTGCTCACGGAAGATCTATCTCCCTCAGTAGTGTTCTTCTCATCAGCACTATTCCCTACCCCTAGTTTAACACTGGTGGGATGGTCACTATCAACAATATCATCTGTCTCGGTACATTCCTGACCTATGACCTCAGTCGCTGTATCTACAGTTTTAATGACCGACTCTGGATTAGGCCTAGACATACATAATGACTGCATTGTATCTTGACCAGCTGGAATGTTGGCTGAAACTTCAGTCTTTCTTAGTACAGACTCTAACTTGGCTACCCTTTCTTCCCTTTCATGGAGAGTACTGAGCCTAACACAATATCTTACGTAATGTCCTACTTCTTTACAGAAATAACAAGCAACAGATTTTGTAGTTTTCTGAACTAAACCTTTTCTTTGCCTGTTTTTACTACTAGAAAAATTACTTATCCTTTCATCAATAAGTTGGGTTATTGTCTCTAGTGTCAATTGCTCTCCGTTCTCATTAAACTTAGCACTAGCTGATTGTAAAGGACAAACTTTCGCTGAATCGTAGCTATGTTTACTAGATGTGCTATCTAACACAGCTTCAAACTCCACCGCTGAAGATATAGCTTCGTCTAAGGTTTGAGGATGACTGAAGGTAACTTTCTTCCTCATCTCAAAACTTCTTAGCCCACTGATGAATTGATCAACTACCTGAACTTCTAGATAGGAATAAGGTAACTCTGGGTAAGCTAACAATGCTATTCTCCGTAAGGTAAAACCAAACTCAACTACTGATTCCTCTTTTCTCTGACATCTATTTCTAAACTCGAACCTATGAGCCACACTTCTCTCCTTAGGGTTAAACCTTTGTGTCAATGAGTTCTTCACAGCCTGGTAGTCCTACAGCTGTCCACTAGTGAAACTACTCAAAAGTTTCTGAGCGGTTCCTCTTAGACTCATGCTTAACTGTTGAGCTTTCTCGGTTTCCGTCCAACCATTCCATGACGAAACTTGCTCGAAATGGACGATGTAATCCTGCCAGTCGCTGCTTGACCCGTCAAATGTATCTGGCTGGTTCTCCCTTCGAGAAACCCTACTCTGACCTGAACATCTCTTCCTCTGAGAAGCGTTGTTAGGTGCAAGTGAGGTAGTTACTACCCCTGGCACCTGTCCATCTCCAGAAGACATCCATGCATGTAGGCAAAGGTGAGGTAGTTACTACCCCTGATGCCTTTGGTCTGTCTCCGGGAGACGAACATCTAACATATACCTTATCATCCTCTGTATCTCCCTTGTACATATCTAAAATTTGTTCCTATTCCTTAGCTCCATAATCTCACAATCCCAATTAACTTAAAACTTGTAAAGGCATTGAACTTTAGTAGACAGTCTATTGTTAGAGGCCTTGAAATTCTTTCAATACAGTATCTACAACGTCACTAATACAAATTAAAACTGAATTTGTATACAAAATACAATTAATATAGTTTCCTAATACAACAAAGTGATCATGAATCATGCATCAGTACTTACACGACTACATCCTGGTCGAGGCACCATTCTGTAATAGGTGGTCCCTCGGTGTGCGTGTGCGGGTCCGGTCCGTAGGTCCAGAGAGGGTCGGTGTCAGCTTTACACGTCACTCCGTGAATCCGTTTCGTGATCGTATAGTTTTAAAGGTCGAATAATAATCGGAGTCGACGACTGGACCTGCAATCCTCTCTAGACCTCGTGTTCCACGTTCCCACACACACACACATACGTGGACACACAGGTTACAGGTTACAGGCCTGTTTCACTACAGGTTCGAACGCTGGATGTAGCGGAAGTACTAGCAATCGATTCAATAACTCAACAAAGTGTTTCAATAAACAACTAACTATTTATTTACAAGACACAAGTATTAATGAAGAATATAAATGTATAACAATATAAACACGGAAGATCATAACATTAGTATCGCACAATGATATATAGCTAATGTTAAGTAACTCAATTCCTATGTCACACGTACGGCCCTTATGCTAACCAACAGTAACACTGATACCCGAAGCTACAATCGATTCCCTCTAGATACCTATAGGTCTATTAGCGAACCACTATGTATTATCGCCTAAGCCCGGAGCCCCTGACTAACATAATCTGTAGTTCCTATATAGCACCCTATACTACTGAATCCAAGGAACGATAACTCCACGTAGCACTAGATAGGTATCGGCACTGTTCACAGCACCTGGCCTATGTTGCGCGGTTTACCGCACATGAAGTTGGCAAGGTTTACCTCACCTGGAGAAGCGGGTCGGTTCACCGACCCTGTCAAGACACTGGTCCCTGCTCGGACTAGCCGTTATATACCCCTGCTCCCCCTCCCCAAAATAGCCTCAACGACGAGTGTTAAAACTGTTAATCTCTAACCCAGTTTCACCATCTAAAAGCATGTGAGGGAGAAGCGGTAACCCATTCCTGTTATTACTACCAACCACTTCCGGTCGTCTCAAAAGTGTAAACACACAGATTTCAGCACCGGTATCGTAGCAGCTAATCAGCCCTACTCTAAGTTGTGATGAATAACACGGAAAGTAACAGATCCTTATCTGTACATCATAAACAATAATAATACTTAAACAAAGTAATACAAACATGAGAAGTCTAAACCCTAACTTCTCACACTAGTAAAGATAGCTTCATATTAGACGAATTAAATCTATCTTCAAATCCTCTCTCTAATTCAAGATATGTGCAATTAAATTGTTGATCGTTTCAATTCAATTAAGGACATGCTATATTTGTTCCTAGGTTCCAATCATTTGAAGATAGGTTCAATTCAATTGGAGATACACAAAATGTAGGTTCAATTCGATTAAAGATAGGTTCAATTCAATTGTACCTCTAGTGGGCCTATATATCCTTAATTGATTTGTACCTATCTTTAATTAAATTGAACCTATCTTAAATTAATTGTACCGATCTTCAATTATTTGAAGATAGGTATAATTAACTGAGTATATGTTAATTTGGCGTTCCATAGTGCCTCAGACTATAACAACGTTTAGTTTTGTTACGTCATCAGTCTCTTTTGTGACATCATCAATTTCATTGTTGTCTACACCTAATTTGTTGTTCAAAATCGGTTCGAATAACTAAATAAAGCACAATTATTCTATCAAAATGTAAATGTAAGCAGAGACGTAGAAAGTCTCTGTTGTAAGAATGAACATTTTAGCAGGCTTTATTAAGTTTGTCATTAAAAGCAATAATTTATGTGTTTGGGATCGTAACAACATTTGCTAAAACATGCGTTGCTTAATTTAATAAAGCACAATAATTCTATCAAAATATAAATATATAAGTAACAGGGACGTATATATATTGAAACGAATCTCGCCTGTCGTCTCTACTTGAGGGTTACCACTCAAGTATGTCCTGAGTTAGAGTTGATCACAGATCATCTGATTAGCCAATTTGAAAGAAAACTCAACGCCACAGTTAAAGTGCCATACATATATTCTGGTCAATATCGTCAGATACAGAGGTACAATGTTTTTACACACTCTCTCTACAATTATTTAACTATAGAGGATATTCCAGTTTAGTAGACTCAAGTTAATTTACAAATACAGATCTCAATGGTAGCGTAGAAGAACTATTATACAAAAGACTGGTAGCCGAGTCAAAACTACTGTTTTGTTATTATGAAATAGCTTGTAATATCACAGAGATATGTGACACTATAATTAGATTACTGTAACAATAACACTTTGCAATAGCTAAATAAAGGTTCTAACACAACAACTTGTTTATGGAACAATTCATGATGTTTCCTTAACCAGAATCTGGAGCAGAGGATACAATAATGATCCAAACAAACTTATTTACTTACAAGTGAGTTAACGATTTATGGAGATTGATGAAATGTCAATCTCTCTATTACAAGATTATCACCAAATATCTTGTAATAAATTATACAAGAGAATACTAGACTTTTGTAGTAAGATAATGTAGTTAATTATGATTATTTATGGAAATTGATCAATGCATCAATTTCTCTATTACAAGATTATAACCAAATATCTTGTAATAAATATACAAGAGGATACTAGACTTTTGTAGTAATATCATATAGTTAATTGTAATTATTTATGGAGATTGATCAAAACATCGATTTCTCTATTACAAGATTATAACCAAATATCTTGTAATAAATATACAAGAGGATACTAGACTCTTGTAGTAATATCATATAGTTAATTGTAATTATTTATGGAGATTGATCAAAACATCGATTTCTCTATTACAAGATTATAACCAAATATCTTGTAATAAATATACAAGAGGATACTAGACTCTTGTAGTCATATTATAGTTAATTATTTATGGAAATTGATCAATGCATCAATTTCTCTATTACAAGATTATTACCAAATATCTTGTAATAAATATACAAGACAGTATTAAAGTCTTGTATAAAATTCTAAGCTTCCAATTATTTATGGAAATTGATCAATGCATCAATTTCTCTATTGCAAGATTATTACCAAATATCTTGCAATCATACAAAGGGAAATAACTCCTACGAACACAGAGGTAAGTTTAACGGCGCATTAATACATATATCCGATGCCGGGACGAGAGAGCTAAAACTGCTAGCTGATGTTGCTCCGCTATTTATACTCTAGGCGCCTCCAAATTACCATATAAGGAGATTTGGAAGCAATATGGCGGCGTCACTAAGTGAAGCAACCGAATTACTCCCGAAAATAGTGTCATGTCGCCAGGAGCACAATATAGTGCCGAAAATGGAAATGTATGAAAAATACTATTCTTTGCGTTTCACAATCAATTATTAATGCAAAAATGTTTCATAGATACACAGTAATCTGCAATAATTAATAATATCCGTTTCGGAGCCGTATTTAAAAAGTACACAGAAACCGGCCGAAGCGTCATCCTCAACAGTTTTCCGTGGGAGCAGCACGACTGAGGAGATTTGAAATGTCTTAAAAACAACAGTTTTAAAAACCAAGTACGTACCAAATGTGTGATTTCCATTTATATAAGAGAATCATTGTGCATTCCAACACTGAATAAAGTCTTATAACTTGCTGTGAAATCTACAGTGACAATTAATTGTATTTCGAGTCTGCCCGCTCAACCAAGTACAAACAAAGATGGCGGCCGCCGTAGCCTGTGATAAGCTACTTACTAACTATGAAAATTCCTATAAAATCAGCCGTTTAGCTAATGATAGGTCTGATGTCATGGTGTATACGGGAAATATATCCTCAGTCAAGTTTGACAACTCCCGATTAATTAATTATACACATTCTGCATTTATAACAACTCAAACATACCAGGGGTAGATGTAAACAAACAACAGCTGATCGCTCAACACTCACACTCGCCATAGGCCTACCATGCACATTCGTTACAATATGTAAGTAATGAACATTTTGACAAATATTGTTACTGTCCTATAACACACATTGTTATTGATGACAAACTTAAATAACGCCTTAACGGGTTTTATTAAGTTTGTCATCAATAGCAATGTGTGTTATAGGACTGTAAAACCATTGCTAAAACAGGTTAAATAATCCGAACTCAAACCGATTAAACTAGAGGCCAAAATATGAACAAAGGAAAGATTTACGAGACACTCGTAAAAGTACAAGATAATAAGAATGAAACCGTTCTCATGCTCAAGCATGGACTCTGTGCTCATGTCTTATTTCTTGTTATGGCTATAAATTATTCAAACAATCTAATTTTGAAAGCTAGCTTGAGCACAGAATCTATGTTTGAGCACGAGAACAGTTTATGAATACGGGCCCAAGTGTCCCAGAAGAATAAAGCGTCTTCTGCTTAATCGACGTCACCCGCCATGTAAATCTTAGTCAATTTCAAAGCCAGTCCTCAAAATGAGAACTGAGTCATCATTTTCAAGCACAACAAGTAAGCACACTAATGAGCACACTCAAAAACGTCCATCATCATATCATGTAAAGATGTAGAATATTTCTCAATGATACCAAGATGGCGATCATAAAACTTGCCCATAGTCTTCATCAACCTGCACCTCTCGAATCCCTGTGCCGTAAGTTTGTTCGTCAGCAGCTGGCATCTATCAAGAAAATCTCGATATTCAGAGTAAGCCCTAGAATAACGAATCAACTGCGACATGTTAACACCAAAGGATGGACAAACAGGGATGTAACTATCAAGAAAGGGAAAGTTCACGATCGGAAAATTGAAATCGTCACGTTTATCATAAAGCTTAGTTGTAAGCTGCTCGTGTTGGTCATAATTTAAATAAGCTGATGTTGGAAAGTCTGTTAACTTGTATCCTTAATTAATCTCAAGTTCAGTACTGTAGGGTATACGATCGACTAGGTCAGAAAAATTACATCCTGGGGATGACCAATAACGTATTTCTCCAAAGTTTCTCATGGCTCTGCCGAGATACGGGTTATACCCGCATGGGAAAAAATATTCCACATGAGCATATTTAAATCCGTCGTGAAACACCAACTGAATTGCAGTTGTATATGTACAAACTCTCCAAAATACCAACGGAACCCATCAATGATTTAGGAAACCATTAAAAAAGTACAAGAAATATAGACCAGGTGTTCTGGAAGAGTTTACAAGCGTCTTCTGCTTTATCGACGACAATCGCCATGTAAAAATAGGCCAGATCAAAGTAAATGTCATTGCCTCAAAGTGAGATCTTCATAATTATTACACAAGTATGTAGACTTTTTCTCAATTATCTAAGATGGCGACCATAGAACTTGTGCATATTTTTCAACATGAATCTCTCGAACCCCTGTGCCGTAAGTTTATTCGTCAGCAGCTAAATTCATTTCGTAGCTCCTAAATTACAACCCCTTCATCCAATCACAGCAAAAGACATGCCCCGGGACCCCCAACATTATCAGATAAAGCACTTCAAGTTCAATCAATTAAAATTTAACGACATAACTACTTTCGTTTTGATCGCTGCAGCTGGACATACAAAATGTAGTACTGACGGTGTAGAGGGATGGAGGCAGCTGATGGACAGATGGATATCGTACTAATATGGACATACCACTGATGGAGCAGAGGGATGGTTGCAGCATATGATGGTGCAGAGGGATGCTGACAGATAGACATCCTATTGTAATAGTAGAGAGATGAAGGCAGACACAATACTGATGGAGTAGATCGTACTGAGGGTGAAGAGGGATGCTGACATTAGACGAAGGCTGCAGATAGACATCCTTATGTTATAGCAGCCTAAGGATGGGGCAGCAAATGTAACAGATGGACATAGTATTGATGGGATGCAGAGTGATGGATGCAGTAGAAGGACATCGTACTGATGGAGCAGAGGGAAGGACATCGTAGGCTGATGGAGCAGAGGGATGGACATCGTAGGCTGATGGAGCAGATGTATGGACATCGTACTGGTGGAGCAGATGGATTGACATCGTACTGGTGGAGCAGATGGATGGTCATCGTAGGCTAAAATTGCAGGGGGATGGACATCGTAGGCTGATGAAACAGAGGGGTGGATATCGTACTAATGGAGCAGATGGATGGATATCGTTGGCTGATGGACCAGAGGGATGGACATCGTAGGCTGATGGAGCAGAGGGATGGACATCGTAGGCTGATGGAGCAGAGGGATGGACATCGCAGGCTGATGGAGCAGATGTATGGACATCGTAGGCTGATGGAGCAGATCGATATATGGACATCGTACGCTGATGGAGCAGAGGGATGGACATCGTACTGATGGAGCAGATGGATGGATATCGTAGGCTGGTGCAGAGGGATGGACATCGTAGGCTGATGGAGCAGAGGGATGGACATCGTAGGCTGATGGAGCAGATGTATGGACATCGTATCCTTATGGAGCAGATGGATGGACATCGTAGGCAGAAATTGCAGAGGGATGAATATCGTACGCTGATGGAGCAGAGGGATGGACATCGAAGGCTGATGAAGCAGAGGGATGGATATCGTACTAATGGAGCATAGGGATGGATATCGTAGGCTGATGGAGTAGAGGGATCTTCAGTGAAATTATTGATTATTGAACACTTTCAAAACAAATTGTGGAAAGACAGGAGAAAGGGTTACAGCAATTAAACTCTTTTCCATGGTTTTATCTTTTCCATACTTAATTGCATGCCAAATTTGTGATAAATATAGACTTGAAAGAATAAATGTAGAAACCATTGCCTGGAATCTGTCTTGAGAGATCTTGTTAGTCCAATAGATTACTCGAGACAGCTTCCATATTAGTTCAACTTTGAAAAAAAAAGAAAACAAGAAAATTCTATTGAATTTCCCCTTTAAATGATTTTAGTATATTCACCATACTTGCTCTGTCATTTTCGGTGTTATATGTTCACCTCAAAGCTTCTTCCATGTATGCTTCATACTAGACATGGAATCCCTGACATTACAAAAAAGAAAATCTAAATATCAAAGGAAATATTTTCATGTACCTGCCAAAGATACTTTTGAATCCTTCCTACCTGAAGGTACAGGTTTACTGAGATCAGAGGCATATTCTCTCATGATGGCATCAAGGCCAGCTTTTGCCACTCTGTCTTCCCTTTTTGAAAATTCATCCAAATCATCATCCTTTTCATCACCATTCTCTGATGATTTGTCTTTCTCCTCCTTTTCTTTATCTCCATCTTCCTTATCATCATCTCCATTTTCAGACGTTTTAGTTTTCTCCTCAGTTGCAGTCTTTTCCTTCATTGCAGACAGCTTTGCCTTCTTTTTGGTTCTGTATTCATCTAATAAAGTTTTTGTTTTGGCATCTACTTTCACCTGGGAATGATAGATGATACAGTTTATGAGTGTGGCCAATAGTAATGTATGCTTCACCAATGAGCAATATCTAGTTTAACATAAACACCCCCAGATGTGAACCCAACAAAATCTGCCGTTTTTCAACAGTGCCTATAAGTTATGTGTACATTTAACAAGCATATTGAGTATTGCTGAAGCAATTCATGTTCCCTACCGGCCCTCGCAAGCTATAAAGAATTAAGATGCAATGATTCATTAAATAAATTACAGGGAATTGACGTAGATATCCCCATGATGTATCTGTATACCAAATTTCAGTTCAATATGTGCACATGTTTCAGTTATATTGAATGGAAACTGAATTATCGGAAATTCTGCAAGTCCAAGGGTTATAACTCTGTAAAAATCATTCAACTTTAACCAAATCAGAACTTGACCTAGATATCCCCACAATTTTATCTATATACCAAATTTCAGTTCAATATGAGCACATGTTGCAGAGATAATGCAGGGAAACCCAAAAAAGGTGACAGGCAGACAGCAAGTAAACTAATAGTCCCCCCCCCCCCCCCCGCCCCCAGCTTTGCCAGTAAGGGACTAATAACACATTCACACCTTAAAGAGTAAAGACACATCTGAACTCTCCTTATTAAAAGGATGGAATAGTTCACTATGAAATTTCATTGGTGAAGGAATAACATGATTAGCAACTTTCTCATGAGCCATCTCATGAAAGATTTGTTTAAGAAACAAAAAATATCGCTCATCTTTCATGGAAATATAAATATTGTAGAACATTGTATAGGTAAATCTACATACCACAAGCTTTTTATCAGTTATTTCCCATTCATTCAGGAGCCTCATGCACCGTAAAGTTGCTTCTGGGTTTTCATACTTGCAAAATCCAAATGCTGAAAGTGAAATATTGCCATTACCATAGCCATCAACTTTGCTTCAAGGAATATGGAGACTAAAATGTATTATTATTCTCATTTGAATTAGTTTAAGGCATGATCTCGGTGATCAAGATTAACTATGATCTGGGTGATCAAGAAAAAAGTTAATCGTAATTTTGTTAAAATGAATTTATATCTAGTTATTCAAAATTAAACATTACATAATTTAATCTTCTTAGGCAAACATCATTTGACCAAAAACACCTTTTTAATGAGATATTTTATTCAGATATTATTCATATAGTAAATATCATTATATAGATGTTGAATTTGTAATGTTGGAAAACACTTTACCTTGCAACTTTCCAGATGCACCCTGAACCCGTTTCCAACTGAGGACATTACCACATCTCTGAAAAAGGAATATAAAAGATATTTTCATTGAAAATGTGTTGCTTTCAGAGATAATTCATATGGTACTGTACATGCCATAAGACAATAAATTCTCACTGTTATTACAAATGTATTATGTTCTCAGTATTTGAGCACATTTTGACTCTAACTTGGTCCAAATAAACACACTCCACTTTATCTTTATTGCTCTGTGCAGTTGTTGGGTTGAATATAGTACTTAATTTTCATTAACATACCTGAAGCATCTGTCTCACCATGGCATCTGGAGCTCTATCACTGAAGTTACCAACAAATACTGTGGTAACTGGAGGCTTTTCTTCATCATCATCCTAAAGAAGTTATTCATACACTGTTATTATACTGCTTTTAAAATATTGAAAACAAATGTTGACATGGGTTTTCCGTAATAAAAATATCAGTATCATTGAATCATTGCTTTTAAAAAGTTCAAATAAAATAATATAATATGATTTGTGCATTCAGGCAGGTAGCACCATTATGCACTACCATATATATGTAACAGATGTCATTATTTTATTCAATTCTTTGCCTGCGGCTGTCAGCAACTGCCTCCACTAGGGATCAAACCTGAAAATTCACAGTGAAATGCCCAATGACTAGCCCAACACTCAACTATCAGAATGATTCCTATAGCCGAGAGGTATATTCAGCTATTATTCACCAGGGTTAAACATATTTAAAAGTTAGCTTACTTTTGGTATCTCCTGAGGCACAAGCTGTTTCTTTGATGGTTTCAGTGACTGGGGAGTTAAGTTTGCCTGTGAAGTCACTAAAGGTCTCATAACCTTAAAAAAAAACAATGGTAAAGATCTTGAAAATTTATAAAATTGCACAAACATCGTTTCTCAATGACATTTTCTCTTCACTAATTTTCACACACGCCTAATATAATAAACTTCTTCAAACTTTTTATATTTTAATCTCTCGTTTTCTTCTACATAACTAATTATACACTTAGCTGTTCTTTTTACATTTTTACTGCCTACATAGAAACTCCTATAACAGACATATTTTCCTATCCAATATGCCTGGATAGTTGATTGGAACTTATTTCTGAAGAAAGAATTCTTTGATGAAGATTCCGTCTGAAATCTGAGCACTTTAACATTGACTTGAAAAACCTACATAAGTGGTTGACAGTTCCAGTACAATAGTGTCTACTCACGGTTCATCTTATATAGGTCCTGTATGTCAAACACAATTATATTGAATATTACAGACTTTTAACATCTCACTATGTAAAAACTCTTGAATATGTTGGAGTACTATCTTCATTAATACCATGACTGATTTTAGAATTGAACAGTACTGTTTATGTTAACAGACAAAACTTACTGTTGTTGGCTGCATTACACCCATACTCATCGGCATCATTCCTGTAAAAAGATGCAAGTATCTCATTTAAGTGTTTTTAAACAAATAGGAAGCTTCATAAAATAATGGCTTTTGTTTACCAATGTAGTTATACATCAAGGTTTAATCAGCATGTAATCATCAATACATTGATGTTTAATTGTTATGCTGTTACCTAAAGAAGAAAGTCCAACAAATATTGATTTTTCAGTTTTAATCTGAAAAGGGAATTGAAGAACTATTATACAAAAGACTGGTAGCCGAGTCAAAACTACTGTTTTGTTATTATGAAATAGCATGTAATATCACAGAGATATGTGACACTATAATTAGATTACTGTAACAATAACACTTTGCAATAGCTAAATAAAGGTTCTAACACAACAACTTGTTTATGGAACAATTTGTGATGTTTCCTTAACCAGAATCTGGAGCAGAGGATACAATAATGATCCAAACAAACTTATTTACTTACAAGTGAGTTAACGATTTATGGAGATTGATGAAATGTCAATCTCTCTATTACAAGATTATCACCAAATATCTTGTAATAAATTATACAAGAGAATACTAGACTTTTGTAGAAAGATAATGTAGTTAATTATGATTATTTATGGAAATTGATCAATGCATCAATTTCTCTATTACAAGATTATAACCAAATATCTTGTAATAAATATACAAGAGGATACTAGACTCTTGTAGTAGTATCATATAGTTAATTGTAATTATTTATGGAGATTGATCAAAACATCGATTTCTCTATTACAAGATTTTAACCAAATATCTTGTAATAAATATACAAGAGGATACTAGACTCTTGTAGTCATATTATAGTTAATTATTTATGGAAATTGATCAATGCATCAATTTCTCTATTACAAGATTATTACCAAATATCTTGTAATAAATATACAAGACAGTATTAAAGTCTTGTATAAAATTCTAAGCTTCCAATTATTTATGGAAATTGATCAATGCATCAATTTCTCTATTGCAAGATTATTACCAAATAACGAGCAGCACGACTGAGGAGATTTGAAATGTCTTAAAAACAACAGTTTTAAAAACCAAGTACGTACCAAATGTGTGATTTCCATTTATATAAGAGAATCATTGTGCATTCCAACACTGAATAAAGTCTTATAACTTGCTGTGAAATCTACAGTGACAATTAATTGTATTTCGAGTCTGCCCGCTCAACCAAGTACAAACAAAGATGGCGGCCGCCGTAGCCTGTGATAAGCTACTTACTAACTATGAAAATTCCTATAAAATCAGCCGTTTAGCTAATGATAGGTCTGATGTCATGGTGTATACGGGAAATATATCCTCAGTCAAGTTTGACAACTCCCGATTAATTAATTATACACATTCTGCATTTATAACAACTCAAACATACCAGGGGTAGATGTAAACAAACAACAGCTGATCGCTCAACACTCACACTCGCCATAGGCCTACCATGCACATTCGTTACAATATGTAAGTAATGAACATTTTGACAAATATTGTTACTGTCCTATAACACACATTGTTATTGATGACAAACTTAAATAACGCCTTAACGGGTTTTATTAAGTTTGTCATCAATAGCAATGTGTGTTATAGGACTGTAAAACCATTGCTAAAACAGGTTAAATAATCCGAACTCAAACCGATTAAACTAGAGGCCAAAATATGAACAAAGGAAAGATTTACGAGACACTCGTAAAAGTACAAGATAATAAGAATGAAACCGTTCTCATGCTCAAGCATGGACTCTGTGCTCATGTCTTATTTCTTGTTATGGCTATAAATTATTCAAACAATCTAATTTTGAAAGCTAGCTTGAGCACAGAATCTATGTTTGAGCACGAGAACAGTTTATGAATACGGGCCCAAGTGTCCCAGAAGAATAAAGCGTCTTCTGCTTAATCGACGTCACCCGCCATGTAAATCTTAGTCAATTTCAAAGCCAGTCCTCAAAATGAGAACTGAGTCATCATTTTCAAGCACAACAAGTAAGCACACTAATGAGCACACTCAAAAACGTCCATCATCATATCATGTAAAGATGTAGAATATTTCTCAATGATACCAAGATGGCGATCATAAAACTTGCCCATAGTCTTCATCAACCTGCACCTCTCGAATCCCTGTGCCGTAAGTTTGTTCGTCAGCAGCTGGCATCTATCAAGAAAATCTCGATATTCAGAGTAAGCCCTAGAATAACGAATCAACTGCGACATGTTAACACCAAAGGATGGACAAACAGGGATGTAACTATCAAGAAAGGGAAAGTTCACGATCGGAAAATTGAAATCGTCACGTTTATCATAAAGCTTAGTTGTAAGCTGCTCGTGTTGGTCATAATTTAAATAAGCTGATGTTGGAAAGTCTGTTAACTTGTATCCTTAATTAATCTCAAGTTCAGTACTGTAGGGTATACGATCGACTAGGTCAGAAAAATTACATCCTGGGGATGACCAATAACGTATTTCTCCAAAGTTTCTCATGGCTCTGCCGAGATACGGGTTATACCCGCATGGGAAAAAATATTCCACATGAGCATATTTAAATCCGTCGTGAAACACCAACTGAATTGCAGTTGTATATGTACAAACTCTCCAAAATACCAACGGAACCCATCAATGATTTAGGAAACCATTAAAAAAGTACAAGAAATATAGACCAGGTGTTCTGGAAGAGTTTACAAGCGTCTTCTGCTTTATCGACGACAATCGCCATGTAAAAATAGGCCAGATCAAAGTAAATGTCATTGCCTCAAAGTGAGATCTTCATAATTATTACACAAGTATGTAGACTTTTTCTCAATTATCTAAGATGGCGACCATAGAACTTGTGCATATTTTTCAACATGAATCTCTCGAACCCCTGTGCCGTAAGTTTATTCGTCAGCAGCTAAATTCATTTCGTAGCTCCTAAATTACAACCCCTTCATCCAATCACAGCAAAAGACATGCCCCGGGACCCCCAACATTATCAGATAAAGCACTTCAAGTTCAATCAATTAAAATTTAACGACATAACTACTTTCGTTTTGATCGCTGCAGCTGGACATACAAAATGTAGTACTGACGGTGTAGAGGGATGGAGGCAGCTGATGGACAGATGGATATCGTACTAATATGGACATACCACTGATGGAGCAGAGGGATGGTTGCAGCATATGATGGTGCAGAGGGATGCTGACAGATAGACATCCTATTGTAATAGTAGAGAGATGAAGGCAGACACAATACTGATGGAGTAGATCGTACTGAGGGTGAAGAGGGATGCTGACATTAGACGAAGGCTGCAGATAGACATCCTTATGTTATAGCAGCCTAAGGATGGGGCAGCAAATGTAACAGATGGACATAGTATTGATGGGATGCAGAGTGATGGATGCAGTAGAAGGACATCGTACTGATGGAGCAGAGGGAAGGACATCGTAGGCTGATGGAGCAGAGGGATGGACATCGTAGGCTGATGGAGCAGATGTATGGACATCGTACTGGTGGAGCAGATGGATTGACATCGTACTGGTGGAGCAGATGGATGGTCATCGTAGGCTGAAATTGCAGGGGGATGGACATCGTAGGCTGATGAAACAGAGGGGTGGATATCGTACTAATGGAGCAGATGGATGGATATCGTTGGCTGATGGACCAGAGGGATGGACATCGTAGGCTGATGGAGCAGAGGGATGGACATCGTAGGCTGATGGAGCAGAGGGATGGACATCGCAGGCTGATGGAGCAGATGTATGGACATCGTAGGCTGATGGAGCAGATCGATATATGGACATCGTAGGCTGATGGAGCAGAGGGATGGACATCGTACTGATGGAGCAGATGGATGGATATCGTAGGCTGGTGCAGAGGGATGGACATCGTAGGCTGATGGAGCAGAGGGATGGACATCGTAGGCTGATGGAGCAGATGTATGGACATCGTATCCTTATGGAGCAGATGGATGGACATCGTAGGCTGAAATTGCAGAGGGATGAATATCGTACGCTGATGGAGCAGAGGGATGGACATCGAAGGCTGATGAAGCAGAGGGGTGGATATCGTACTAATGGAGCATAGGGATGGATATCGTAGGCTGATGGAGTAGAGGGATCTTCAGTGAAATTATTGATTATTGAACACTTTCAAAACAAATTGTGGAAAGACAGGAGAAAGGGTTACAGCAATTAAACTCTTTTCCATGGTTTTATCTTTTCCATACTTAATTGCATGCCAAATTTGTGATAAATATAGACTTGAAAGAATAAATGTAGAAACCATTGCCTGGAATCTGTCTTGAGAGATCTTGTTAGTCCAATAGATTACTCGAGACAGCTTCCATATTAGTTCAACTTTGAAAAAAAAAGAAAACAAGAAAATTCTATTGAATTTCCCCTTTAAATGATTTTAGTATATTCACCATACTTGCTCTGTCATTTTCGGTGTTATATGTTCACCTCAAAGCTTCTTCCATGTATGCTTCATACTAGACATGGAATCCCTGACATTACAAAAAAGAAAATCTAAATATCAAAGGAAATATTTTCATGTACCTGCCAAAGATACTTTTGAATACTTCCTACCTGAAGGTACAGGTTTACTGAGATCAGAGGCATATTCTCTCATGATGGCATCAAGGCCAGCTTTTGCCACTCTGTCTTCCCTTTTTGAAAATTCATCCAAATCATCATCCTTTTCATCACCATTCTCTGATGATTTGTCTTTCTCCTCCTTTTCTTTATCTCCATCTTCCTTATCATCATCTCCATTTTCAGACGTTTTAGTTTTCTCCTCAGTTGCAGTCTTTTCCTTCATTGCAGACAGCTTTGCCTTCTTTTTGGTTCTGTATTCATCTAATAAAGTTTTTGTTTTGGCATCTACTTTCACCTGGGAATGATAGATGATACAGTTTATGAGTGTGGCCAATAGTAATGTATGCTTCACCAATGAGCAATATCTAGTTTAACATAAACACCCCCAGATGTGAACCCAACAAAATCTGCCGTTTTTCAACAGTGCCTATAAGTTATGTGTACATTTAACAAGCATATTGAGTATTGCTGAAGCAATTCATGTTCCCTACCGGCCCTCGCAAGCTATAAAGAATTAAGATGCAATGATTCATTAAATAAATTACAGGGAATTGACGTAGATATCCCCATGATGTATCTGTATACCAAATTTCAGTTCAATATGTGCACATGTTTCAGTTATATTGAATGGAAACTGAATTATCGGAAATTCTGCAAGTCCAAGGGTTATAACTCTGTAAAAATCATTCAACTTTAACCAAATCAGAACTTGACCTAGATATCCCCACAATTTTATCTATATACCAAATTTCAGTTCAATATGAGCACATGTTGCAGAGATAATGCAGGGAAACCCAAAAAAGGTGACAGGCAGACAGCAAGTAAACTAATAGTCCCCCCCCCCGCCCCCAGCTTTGCCAGTAAGGGACTAATAACACATTCACACCTTAAAGAGTAAAGACACATCTGAACTCTCCTTATTAAAAGGATGGAATAGTTCACTATGAAATTTCATTGGTGAAGGAATAACATGATTAGCAACTTTCTCATGAGCCATCTCATGAAAGATTTGTTTAAGAAACAAAAAAAATCGCTCATCTTTCATGGAAATATAAATATTGTAGAACATTGTATAGGTAAATCTACATACCACAAGCTTTTTATCAGTTATTTCCCATTCATTCAGGAGCCTCATGCACCGTAAAGTTGCTTCTGGGTTTTCATACTTGCAAAATCCAAATGCTGAAAGTGAAATATTGCCATTACCATAGCCATCAACTTTGCTTCAAGGAATATGGAGACTAAAATGTATTATTATTCTCATTTGAATTAGTTTAAGGCATGATCTCGGTGATCAAGATTAACTATGATCTGGGTGATCAAGAAAAAAGTTAATCGTAATTTTGTTAAAATGAATTTATATCTAGTTATTCAAAATTAAACATTACATAATTTAATCTTCTTAGGCAAACATCATTTGACCAAAAACACCTTTTTAATGAGATATTTTATTCAGATATTATTCATATAGTAAATATCATTATATAGATGTTGAATTTGTAATGTTGGAAAACACTTTACCTTGCAACTTTCCAGATGCACCCTGAACCCGTTTCCAACTGAGGACATTACCACATCTCTGAAAAAGGAATATAAAAGATATTTTCATTGAAAATGTGTTGCTTTCAGAGATAATTCAAATGGTACTGTACATGCCATAAGACAATAAATTCTCACTGTTATTACAAATGTATTATGTTCTCAGTATTTGAGCACATTTTGACTCTAACTTGGTCCAAATAAACACACTCCACTTTATCTTTATTGCTCTGTGCAGTTGTTGGGTTGAATATAGTACTTAATTTTCATTAACATACCTGAAGCATCTGTCTCACCATGGCATCTGGAGCTCTATCACTGAAGTTACCAACAAATACTGTGGTAACTGGAGGCTTTTCTTCATCATCATCCTAAAGAAGTTATTCATACACTGTTATTATACTGCTTTTAAAATATTGAAAACAAATGTTGACATGGGTTTTCCGTAATAAAAATATCAGTATCATTGAATCATTGCTTTTAAAAAGTTCAAATAAAATAATATAATATGATTTGTGCATTCAGGCAGGTAGCACCATTATGCACTACCATATATATGTAACAGATGTCATTATTTTATTCAATTCTTTGCCTGCGGCTGTCAGCAACTGCCTCCACTAGGGATCAAACCTGAAAATTCACAGTGAAATGCCCAATGACTAGCCCAACACTCAACTATCAGAATGATTCCTATAGCCGAGAGGTATATTCAGCTATTATTCACCAGGGTTAAACATATTTAAAAGTTAGCTTACTTTTGGTATCTCCTGAGGCACAAGCTGTTTCTTTGATGGTTTCAGTGACTGGGGAGTTAAGTTTGCCTGTGAAGTCACTAAAGGTCTCATAACCTTAAAAAAAAACAATGGTAAAGATCTTGAAAATTTATAAAATTGCACAAACATCGTTTCTCAATGACATTTTCTCTTCACTAATTTTCACACACGCCTAATATAATAAACTTCTTCAAACTTTTTATATTTTAATCTCTCGTTTTCTTCTACATAACTAATTATACACTTAGCTGTTCTTTTTACATTTTTACTGCCTACATAGAAACTCCTATAACAGACATATTTTCCTATCCAATATGCCTGGATAGTTGATTGGAACTTATTTCTGAAGAAAGAATTCTTTGATGAAGATTCCGTCTGAAATCTGAGCACTTTAACATTGACTTGAAAAACCTACATAAGTGGTTGACAGTTCCAGTACAATAGTGTCTACTCACGGTTCATCTTATATAGGTCCTGTATGTCAAACACAATTATATTGAATATTACAGACTTTTAACATCTCACTATGTAAAAACTCTTGAATATGTTGGAGTACTATCTTCATTAATACCATGACTGATTTTAGAATTGAACAGTACTGTTTATGTTAACAGACAAAACTTACTGTTGTTGGCTGCATTACACCCATACTCATCGGCATCATTCCTGTAAAAAGATGCAAGTATCTCATTTAAGTGTTTTTAAACAAATAGGAAGCTTCATAAAATAATGGCTTTTGTTTACCAATGTAGTTATACATCAAGGTTTAATCAGCATGTAATCATCAATACATTGATGTTTAATTGTTATGCTGTTACCTAAAGAAGAAAGTCCAACAAATATTGATTTTTCAGTTTTAATCTGAAAAGGGAATTGAAGAACTATTATACAAAAGACTGGTAGCCGAGTCAAAACTACTGTTTTGTTATTATGAAATAGCATGTAATATCACAGAGATATGTGACACTATAATTAGATTACTGTAACAATAACACTTTGCAATAGCTAAATAAAGGTTCTAACACAACAACTTGTTTATGGAACAATTTGTGATGTTTCCTTAACCAGAATCTGGAGCAGAGGATACAATAATGATCCAAACAAACTTATTTACTTACAAGTGAGTTAACGATTTATGGAGATTGATGAAATGTCAATCTCTCTATTACAAGATTATCACCAAATATCTTGTAATAAATTATACAAGAGAATACTAGACTTTTGTAGAAAGATAATGTAGTTAATTATGATTATTTATGGAAATTGATCAATGCATCAATTTCTCTATTACAAGATTATAACCAAATATCTTGTAATAAATATACAAGAGGATACTAGACTCTTGTAGTAGTATCATATAGTTAATTGTAATTATTTATGGAGATTGATCAAAACATCGATTTCTCTATTACAAGATTTTAACCAAATATCTTGTAATAAATATACAAGAGGATACTAGACTCTTGTAGTCATATTATAGTTAATTATTTATGGAAATTGATCAATGCATCAATTTCTCTATTACAAGATTATTACCAAATATCTTGTAATAAATATACAAGACAGTATTAAAGTCTTGTATAAAATTCTAAGCTTCCAATTATTTATGGAAATTGATCAATGCATCAATTTCTCTATTGCAAGATTATTACTAAATAACGAGCAGCACGACTGAGGAGATTTGAAATGTCTTAAAAACAACAGTTTTAAAAACCAAGTACGTACCAAATGTGTGATTTCCATTTATATAAGAGAATCATTGTGCATTCCAACACTGAATAAAGTCTTATAACTTGCTGTGAAATCTACAGTGACAATTAATTGTATTTCGAGTCTGCCCGCTCAACCAAGTACAAACAAAGATGGCGGCCGCCGTAGCCTGTGATAAGCTACTTACTAACTATGAAAATTCCTATAAAATCAGCCGTTTAGCTAATGATAGGTCTGATGTCATGGTGTATACGGGAAATATATCCTCAGTCAAGTTTGACAACTCCCGATTAATTAATTATACACATTCTGCATTTATAACAACTCAAACATACCAGGGGTAGATGTAAACAAACAACAGCTGATCGCTCAACACTCACACTCGCCATAGGCCTACCATGCACATTCGTTACAATATGTAAGTAATGAACATTTTGACAAATATTGTTACTGTCCTATAACACACATTGTTATTGATGACAAACTTAAATAACGCCTTAACGGGTTTTATTAAGTTTGTCATCAATAGCAATGTGTGTTATAGGACTGTAAAACCATTGCTAAAACAGGTTAAATAATCCGAACTCAAACCGATTAAACTAGAGGCCAAAATATGAACAAAGGAAAGATTTACGAGACACTCGTAAAAGTACAAGATAATAAGAATGAAACCGTTCTCATGCTCAAGCATGGACTCTGTGCTCATGTCTTATTTCTTGTTATGGCTATAAATTATTCAAACAATCTAATTTTGAAAGCTAGCTTGAGCACAGAATCTATGTTTGAGCACGAGAACAGTTTATGAATACGGGCCCAAGTGTCCCAGAAGAATAAAGCGTCTTCTGCTTAATCGACGTCACCCGCCATGTAAATCTTAGTCAATTTCAAAGCCAGTCCTCAAAATGAGAACTGAGTCATCATTTTCAAGCACAACAAGTAAGCACACTAATGAGCACACTCAAAAACGTCCATCATCATATCATGTAAAGATGTAGAATATTTCTCAATGATACCAAGATGGCGATCATAAAACTTGCCCATAGTCTTCATCAACCTGCACCTCTCGAATCCCTGTGCCGTAAGTTTGTTCGTCAGCAGCTGGCATCTATCAAGAAAATCTCGATATTCAGAGTAAGCCCTAGAATAACGAATCAACTGCGACATGTTAACACCAAAGGATGGACAAACAGGGATGTAACTATCAAGAAAGGGAAAGTTCACGATCGGAAAATTGAAATCGTCACGTTTATCATAAAGCTTAGTTGTAAGCTGCTCGTGTTGGTCATAATTTAAATAAGCTGATGTTGGAAAGTCTGTTAACTTGTATCCTTAATTAATCTCAAGTTCAGTACTGTAGGGTATACGATCGACTAGGTCAGAAAAATTACATCCTGGGGATGACCAATAACGTATTTCTCCAAAGTTTCTCATGGCTCTGCCGAGATACGGGTTATACCCGCATGGGAAAAAATATTCCACATGAGCATATTTAAATCCGTCGTGAAACACCAACTGAATTGCAGTTGTATATGTACAAACTCTCCAAAATACCAACGGAACCCATCAATGATTTAGGAAACCATTAAAAAAGTACAAGAAATATAGACCAGGTGTTCTGGAAGAGTTTACAAGCGTCTTCTGCTTTATCGACGACAATCGCCATGTAAAAATAGGCCAGATCAAAGTAAATGTCATTGCCTCAAAGTGAGATCTTCATAATTATTACACAAGTATGTAGACTTTTTCTCAATTATCTAAGATGGCGACCATAGAACTTGTGCATATTTTTCAACATGAATCTCTCGAACCCCTGTGCCGTAAGTTTATTCGTCAGCAGCTAAATTCATTTCGTAGCTCCTAAATTACAACCCCTTCATCCAATCACAGCAAAAGACATGCCCCGGGACCCCCAACATTATCAGATAAAGCACTTCAAGTTCAATCAATTAAAATTTAACGACATAACTACTTTCGTTTTGATCGCTGCAGCTGGACATACAAAATGTAGTACTGACGGTGTAGAGGGATGGAGGCAGCTGATGGACAGATGGATATCGTACTAATATGGACATACCACTGATGGAGCAGAGGGATGGTTGCAGCATATGATGGTGCAGAGGGATGCTGACAGATAGACATCCTATTGTAATAGTAGAGAGATGAAGGCAGACACAATACTGATGGAGTAGATCGTACTGAGGGTGAAGAGGGATGCTGACATTAGACGAAGGCTGCAGATAGACATCCTTATGTTATAGCAGCCTAAGGATGGGGCAGCAAATGTAACAGATGGACATAGTATTGATGGGATGCAGAGTGATGGATGCAGTAGAAGGACATCGTACTGATGGAGCAGAGGGAAGGACATCGTAGGCTGATGGAGCAGAGGGATGGACATCGTAGGCTGATGGAGCAGATGTATGGACATCGTACTGGTGGAGCAGATGGATTGACATCGTACTGGTGGAGCAGATGGATGGTCATCGTAGGCTGATGGAGCAGAGGGATGGACATCGTAGGCTGATGGAGCAGATGTATGGACATCGTACTGGTGGAGCAGATGGATTGACATCGTACTGGTGGAGCAGATGGATGGTCATCGTAGGCTGAAATTGCAGGGGGATGGACATCGTAGGCTGATGAAACAGAGGGGTGGATATCGTACTAATGGAGCAGATGGATGGATATCGTTGGCTGATGGACCAGAGGGATGGACATCGTAGGCTGATGGAGCAGAGGGATGGACATCGTAGGCTGATGGAGCAGAGGGATGGACATCGCAGGCTGATGGAGCAGATGTATGGACATCGTAGGCTGATGGAGCAGATCGATATATGGACATCGTACGCTGATGGAGCAGAGGGATGGACATCGTACTGATGGAGCAGATGGATGGATATCGTAGGCTGGTGCAGAGGGATGGACATCGTAGGCTGATGGAGCAGAGGGATGGACATCGTAGGCTGATGGAGCAGATGTATGGACATCGTATCCTTATGGAGCAGATGGATGGACATCGTAGGCTGAAATTGCAGAGGGATGAATATCGTACGCTGATGGAGCAGAGGGATGGACATCGAAGGCTGATGAAGCAGAGGGGTGGATATCGTACTAATGGAGCATAGGGATGGATATCGTAGGCTGATGGAGTAGAGGGATCTTCAGTGAAATTATTGATTATTGAACACTTTCAAAACAAATTGTGGAAAGACAGGAGAAAGGGTTACAGCAATTAAACTCTTTTCCATGGTTTTATCTTTTCCATACTTAATTGCATGCCAAATTTGTGATAAATATAGACTTGAAAGAATAAATGTAGAAACCATTGCCTGGAATCTGTCTTGAGAGATCTTGTTAGTCCAATAGATTACTCGAGACAGCTTCCATATTAGTTCAACTTTGAAAAAAAAAGAAAACAAGAAAATTCTATTGAATTTCCCCTTTAAATGATTTTAGTATATTCACCATACTTGCTCTGTCATTTTCGGTGTTATATGTTCACCTCAAAGCTTCTTCCATGTATGCTTCATACTAGACATGGAATCCCTGACATTACAAAAAAGAAAATCTAAACATCAAAGGAAATATTTTCATGTACCTGCCAAAGATACTTTTGAATACTTCCTACCTGAAGGTACAGGTTTACTGAGATCAGAGGCATATTCTCTCATGATGGCATCAAGGCCAGCTTTTGCCACTCTGTCTTCCCTTTTTGAAAATTCATCCAAATCATCATCCTTTTCATCACCATTCTCTGATGATTTGTCTTTCTCCTCCTTTTCTTTATCTCCATCTTCCTTATCATCATCTCCATTTTCAGACGTTTTAGTTTTCTCCTCAGTTGCAGTCTTTTCCTTCATTGCAGACAGCTTTGCCTTCTTTTTGGTTCTGTATTCATCTAATAAAGTTTTTGTTTTGGCATCTACTTTCACCTGGGAATGATAGATGATACAGTTTATGAGTGTGGCCAATAGTAATGTATGCTTCACCAATGAGCAATATCTAGTTTAACATAAACACCCCCAGATGTGAACCCAACAAAATCTGCCGTTTTTCAACAGTGCCTATAAGTTATGTGTACATTTAACAAGCATATTGAGTATTGCTGAAGCAATTCATGTTCCCTACCGGCCCTCGCAAGCTATAAAGAATTAAGATGCAATGATTCATTAAATAAATTACAGGGAATTGACGTAGATATCCCCATGATGTATCTGTATACCAAATTTCAGTTCAATATGTGCACATGTTTCAGTTATATTGAATGGAAACTGAATTATCGGAAATTCTGCAAGTCCAAGGGTTATAACTCTGTAAAAATCATTCAACTTTAACCAAATCAGAACTTGACCTAGATATCCCCACAATTTTATCTATATACCAAATTTCAGTTCAATATGAGCACATGTTGCAGAGATAATGCAGGGAAACCCAAAAAAGGTGACAGGCAGACAGCAAGTAAACTAATAGTCCCCCCCCCCCCGCCCCCAGCTTTGCCAGTAAGGGACTAATAACACATTCACACCTTAAAGAGTAAAGACACATCTGAACTCTCCTTATTAAAAGGATGGAATAGTTCACTATGAAATTTCATTGGTGAAGGAATAACATGATTAGCAACTTTCTCATGAGCCATCTCATGAAAGATTTGTTTAAGAAACAAAAAATATCGCTCATCTTTCATGGAAATATAAATATTGTAGAACATTGTATAGGTAAATCTACATACCACAAGCTTTTTATCAGTTATTTCCCATTCATTCAGGAGCCTCATGCACCGTAAAGTTGCTTCTGGGTTTTCATACTTGCAAAATCCAAATGCTGAAAGTGAAATATTGCCATTACCATAGCCATCAACTTTGCTTCAAGGAATATGGAGACTAAAATGTATTATTATTCTCATTTGAATTAGTTTAAGGCATGATCTCGGTGATCAAGATTAACTATGATCTGGGTGATCAAGAAAAAAGTTAATCGTAATTTTGTTAAAATGAATTTATATCTAGTTATTCAAAATTAAACATTACATAATTTAATCTTCTTAGGCAAACATCATTTGACCAAAAACACCTTTTTAATGAGATATTTTATTCAGATATTATTCATATAGTAAATATCATTATATAGATGTTGAATTTGTAATGTTGGAAAACACTTTACCTTGCAACTTTCCAGATGCACCCTGAACCCGTTTCCAACTGAGGACATTACCACATCTCTGAAAAAGGAATATAAAAGATATTTTCATTGAAAATGTGTTGCTTTCAGAGATAATTCAAATGGTACTGTACATGCCATAAGACAATAAATTCTCACTGTTATTACAAATGTATTATGTTCTCAGTATTTGAGCACATTTTGACTCTAACTTGGTCCAAATAAACACACTCCACTTTATCTTTATTGCTCTGTGCAGTTGTTGGGTTGAATATAGTACTTAATTTTCATTAACATACCTGAAGCATCTGTCTCACCATGGCATCTGGAGCTCTATCACTGAAGTTACCAACAAATACTGTGGTAACTGGAGGCTTTTCTTCATCATCATCCTAAAGAAGTTATTCATACACTGTTATTATACTGCTTTTAAAATATTGAAAACAAATGTTGACATGGGTTTTCCGTAATAAAAATATCAGTATCATTGAATCATTGCTTTTAAAAAGTTCAAATAAAATAATATAATATGATTTGTGCATTCAGGCAGGTAGCACCATTATGCACTACCATATATATGTAACAGATGTCATTATTTTATTCAATTCTTTGCCTGCGGCTGTCAGCAACTGCCTCCACTAGGGATCAAACCTGAAAATTCACAGTGAAATGCCCAATGACTAGCCCAACACTCAACTATCAGAATGATTCCTATAGCCGAGAGGTATATTCAGCTATTATTCACCAGGGTTAAACATATTTAAAAGTTAGCTTACTTTTGGTATCTCCTGAGGCACAAGCTGTTTCTTTGATGGTTTCAGTGACTGGGGAGTTAAGTTTGCCTGTGAAGTCACTAAAGGTCTCATAACCTTAAAAAAAAACAATGGTAAAGATCTTGAAAATTTATAAAATTGCACAAACATCGTTTCTCAATGACATTTTCTCTTCACTAATTTTCACACACGCCTAATATAATAAACTTCTTCAAACTTTTTATATTTTAATCTCTCGTTTTCTTCTACATAACTAATTATACACTTAGCTGTTCTTTTTACATTTTTACTGCCTACATAGAAACTCCTATAACAGACATATTTTCCTATCCAATATGCCTGGATAGTTGATTGGAACTTATTTCTGAAGAAAGAATTCTTTGATGAAGATTCCGTCTGAAATCTGAGCACTTTAACATTGACTTGAAAAACCTACATAAGTGGTTGACAGTTCCAGTACAATAGTGTCTACTCACGGTTCATCTTATATAGGTCCTGTATGTCAAACACAATTATATTGAATATTACAGACTTTTAACATCTCACTATGTAAAAACTCTTGAATATGTTGGAGTACTATCTTCATTAATACTATGATTGATTTTAGAATTGAACAGTACTGTTTATGTTAACAGACAAAACTTACTGTTGTTGGCTGCATTACACCCATACTCATCGGCATCATTCCTGTAAAAAAAGATGCAAGTATCTCATTTAAGTGTTTTTAAACAAATAGGAAGCTGCATAAAATAATGGCTTTTGTTTACCAATGTAGTTATACATCAAGGTTTAATCAGCATGTAATCATCAATACATTGATGTTTTAATTGTTATGCTGTTACCTAAAGAAGAAAGTCCAACAAATATTGATTTTTCAGTTTTAATCTGAAAAGGGAATTGATCCAATGATGAATTATGAAGGAGAGCAGTTTCGTTTTACTCACCCATAGGCGTTGCAAAAGCGTATCCCATGCCTGGAGCCATTGGTGGCATACCCAAGGGGGGTCGCTGAGGAAATGACATGCTTCTTTCGATTTAGTCAACCTTTTAGGAAGCAAAACACAAACCGGTCAATCAATGTCAGGATGCGAATCTTATATTTGGATCAACGTCATGATAGTCTACCTTATTATAACATCACAAACATGTATTTGTAATTAAATCGGTCTTAAGTATGTATGCGATATCCCTTCCGTAACAATAAACGTATGCAAAACGGTGAACCCATCCCCCAAGAATGCTTACTGTGTATATATTGACTTATTGTTGTAACGAATGCCAATAATCTTACAGATTAATAAAAGCGATCGCACAATAAACAAAATACATGGAAGGCCTTGTGTAATTATAATCAATTGCAAATAATGGAGAAAATAAAGATCATATCACACGTACCTTTTGAAATAACACAGATTTTCTTGACCAGGAACAATATCGCCAAATAAAATGGCGGATGCCCAATCGCGCACGAGGCCTGTGACGTCACAGGAAGTTGAATCCTGATTTTTATTAAGGATAAATGACCCTACTATTTTTTATCCACATAAACCTTTTTACATTTATAAGCATTCGGATCACAGCAGCATTCTCAATTATCGTCTCATAGATAATATTCGAAAAAAATCAATTCAATTGGAGATAGGTACAATTCTATTACTAGTAAAGATAGCTTCATATTAGACGAATTAAATCTATCTTCAAATCCTCTCTCTAATTAAAGATATGTGCAATTAAATTGTTGATCGTTTCAATTCAAT